>JAJKFL010000026.1:22492505-23922433 GCA_021186555.1 Reticulitermes speratus
TGTTCAATGCAATCGCATGGGATTCGACCCACGCATTGTCAATTAATATCACCTGTAATGCGACCTGAAGATGGGCAGCTTCTCCGAGCAACAGCTTTAGATGGTGAGTGTTCTGTTTTTACTGGCATGTAATGTGAAATTTTGCCTTTTCAGGCACAGTCAACATCACCGCCCTCTGTATTTTACCCAGACAGTTCATTCATGTGTGTTCTGTGCTTACAACAAACAGAGATTACTTATCTATAGATTATTAATGGTTTGGTCTTTGTAATAGAGACGTGGTGTGTTTACTGTAAGGTGGGAACCGAATTCTTGTGTAAGATAAAATTCAGTTTCAAGGGGGTAAGAAATCATGGAATTTTAAAACACTTTTGCATGTTAATTCGGTAACTTCAGTCCAATATTTATACTGGATTGGGGAATCTATAACATCAGCTTTTACATTAAGGCCACAGAAAGAAGTCAAATGGATCGTGGGGACAACGTAGCTATCCATTTCCTACATAATGTAGTATTCTCGTCGAGATGCCTCTGGCCTATGTCAACCAGTCCAAGCGTTTGTCACTAATGAATTTCATTTCATTCATGAGAGTATGGGGAAGTACAGTGAGAGCTGGAGGGTGACATGAAGTTTTTCGATCCGTGGGACTTCTTTTGTTTGCCTCAGTATAGTAGTCCTTAACTGTGCCCGTGGAGGTAAGTTACATGTTCCACGTGGCGATGACGAAGCAAATATGAAAGTTTATTGACACGAGGCGCGCCCAAGCCCACGGACTTGTGTCTACGATTTGTCGCTGATGACAAACCGCTGATATTTTCTGATTTTGCATCGTACAGTGGCATAGACTAAATGATTTATTGAAATGATGGCTATCGAAATGAAACACTCGTCAAGTCTCTATTTTTCGATGATAGTGGTAGTTATTATGAACGCGAAGTTATATGCTGTGTCACTTGGAGGTGAATTCTGATGGGAGTGGGGGGAATCTGTTTCGCTCACAAAACCCGAATTACACTATGACTTTTCTGAGGGCCAAGTTTCCAATGTTCTTGTCACTGCACATCAACTTATCCCCTGAACACCACCCGATTGACTCTTGCGCCATCTGTTGCGTGTTACTCCTACTACAAGTGCTGCCTCCTATCGGGAAATAAAAGGATTGATTAACAAATAATTTACGTGTCGAACGTGACTCGTATAAATACGGAGGTTAGGGCAAGATGGCGTCATGACTGATTGTAACAAGATGGCACTTAAGAATGAAATTTCGTGATGAAACAAAGTTAGTGTATGTGAGAGAACAAAATGTAAGTAAGCTGTTGAACAAAAGACACATACAGAATGCAAATGACTGGAGTGTATAGACAACTTTGTGAATCGTAAATTACGAAGATAATGTGAAAACTTATACGACAAATTTGAGTTAAAAATTAATAAATTTTAAGAGGTAGAAACAATAATCAGATTGAAAGTAAGAATTTGCAGAGGGAAATGTACAAAATTCTGTCATAGCATCTGCCAGTCGTGTTAACTCCAGATGTTTGTTGTTAGGAAGGGATTATGTGTGACTTGCTTCAAGTACGTTGATTTATTGTGACAGAAAATTCTGTTAGGCACTTCGATGGGAAGAGAGAAATTTACGATGTTTGACTACTAAGAACACAAGAAAAGTCAATGAAAGTAAAACAAGACAAATCTAGTTATATGAAAAGACGATACACGTATAGTGCAATGAAGGGAACGAAACATAAGTTGAAAAAAAAAAAGAATATAGCTGGTTCTGTAATAACAGTCTACAATATTGAGGGCACAGTTTCTGATATTTGTAGACGAAAATCGGTTTAAAAATACTGGTAGATCGAACTGAAAAGATGAAAACAGGTATGCAACAAGAACAATGAGAAGAAGAACAACAAGAAAAAGAAAAAAAAACAAGAACAAGAACAAATGAAACTAAAATAACTATATCTTGTGATATACTTTTGTGAACAGGCCATAATGTCGCCTTTGGTGATGAATTTTATCGTAAAAACACATTGGATTTGAGCAGAGATGTGATTGTGTGAGTTATATTTTGATGCTTATTGTTTTAAAAGTCCATATATATATATATACAGGGCATACACAAAAGAATGGTGCGGTTTCAATATGAATATATATTTATACCGCACCATTCTTTTGTGTATGCCCTGTATATATACATATATATATATGTATATATATCCTGTCTTACTACAACGTAATGCATTGACTAATAAATATGTTAGCATCAGTAACTTTGACTGTTGCACCCGCAGTATGTATATAATATATAATATATGATATATAATATGTAATATATATATAGTATATAATATATATAAAACAGTTCTCATTATTTAAAACTTATGTCGCCGTTATCTCTGTAATCTTTCAACTTCGGATATAGGTATGTTTGGTTATATCGATGTAATGTTACCTAACGAACGTTCTCCCGAAGTATGGCAGATTTGTCCATGGAACACCCTGTATATTTTTACATAAATCTCACATAACGGGCCTCAATAGCACTTGAAGCAGTAAAACATTAATACCACACAAATATTTAATAAATCTAATCCAGTTATAAGCTATTTTTTTTTCAGAATCCTTTGTTTTCTCGCCTTCTGTTGAAATATATTCGAGGTTAAAATATACAAACCCCTAATTTTAGCTGTTGTTTTGTGCGGGCATGTAACTTGGTCTGTCACATTAAGGGACGAACTTAGTTTGAGGGTCTGTGAGGAGAAATTAGTGGAGACAAACTGCACTCTGCGTTGCTTTATAACTTGCATTCTTTACCAGTTGTTGTTACGGCGATGAAACAAGGAGGATGAGATGGGCGGAGCATGTAACACGAATGGAAATTATGAGAAATGTATCCGCAGTTTTGGTCGAGAAATCTAACGGAAAGAACCACTTAAAAGACCTAGACCTGTATGACAAGATAATATTAAAGTGAATAACAAATGTATAGTTTGTGGAGTGGATTATTCTGGCGGGCTCTTCGTGAAGACGGGGGAGTTCCATGACTAGCGAGCTGTTCAAGATAGACTCGCCTCGATTGAGTCAATTAAGAAACTGCTTTCATTGATACATCAGCAACGTCTTTTACAGAAGCAGCGTCTTTATCGACTGAAGCTCCGGCCCCCACAACTTGCTGGCTAGAATAAAAAGCGGGACGATTTGGAACAAGTACTCAGTATTACGACGGTCACCTTCTGTCTATACTGCTGCAAACACGACACTGCCTTTCCGCATATTCCGGCAGTAACATTGCAGAATTACGAGATGTGCGGCAGACAGCATCACTTGCTGGCTTCGCTGGGGAATAATACTATTGTCTTCACATAGTCATTCATTCTGCAGTCTGTCTTACGACAGGTCCGTAGCCTCTTCATTCTGCAGTCTGTCTTACGACAGGTCCGTAGCCTCTTCATTCTGCAGTCTGTCTTACGACAGGTCCGTAGCCTCTTCATTCTGCAGTCTTTCTTACGACAGGTCCGTAGCCTCTTCATTCTGCAGTCTGTCTTACGACAGGTCCGTAGCCTCTTCATTCTGTAGTCTGTCTTACGACAGGTCCGTAGCCTCTTCCAAAGCGAGTTATCCTTAGGGTGCGATCTACTGCTTCCTCTTTCAATTTCCAGTATCTTCTCTTTTCCTTAAGGTCATCCAGTAGCTACTTACGTCTTCTCCCTCGTCGTCCCGGCACTTCTATCCTTCCCTCTAACTTTCCTTCAATCACATGTTTCAGAAGGCAGTTTCTACGCAAGATGTGACCAATCCAGTTAGCCTTTCTTCTTTTTATTGTATGTACGATATTCCTCTTCTCCTTTACTCTGTGTAATACTTCTTCATTTCTCACACGATCGGTCCAACTGATCTTCTCCATTCTTCTCCAGCACCACATTTCAAAACTTTCCAGATACTTCTGATCTACTTTCCGAAGTGTCCACGTTTCAGCACCACACAAAGCTATGCTCCAAATGTAGCACTTTACTAGTCTTTTCCTTAAATTTAAGTCAAGTTTGCTGGTGAAAAGCTGCTTACGTCTTCTCCCTCGTCTTCCCGTCATTTCTATCCTTCCCTCTAACTTTCCTTCAATCACGTGTTTCAGAAGGCAGTTCCTACGCAAGATGTGACCAATCCAGTTAGCCTTTCTTCTTTTTATTGTATGTACGATATTCCTCTCCTCCTTCACTCTGTGTAATACTTCTTCATTTCTCACACGATCGGTCCAACTGATTTTAACATATACGAAATTTAAAAAAAGTGTGGGTTATCTCAGTGTCTCTTAGCCGGTGGGCCTTACCTGTAGACTTACTGGGACTTGAGGTAATTTTTAATGGAGAAACATTGAGTTTACTGTGAGCAGGAATGCATTTTTGTGTAATGTTTCATACAAAATTCAGATGAACTGCAGGCTTCGAATGATTAATTGTATATTGTGTTCACGCTTCTGTTAGGTTTTCAAATTATACACTGCGAACATAGGTGTAAAGGCGAACCGGCCAAGACTACGGAAGCATCAATTTCGCGGTCTCTTCCCCTGAGTCACACATAAAATAGCACAAATAATTTCTTTTTTCTTATTAGTGGACTAAAGTTGAGGAGATAGTGTACGTATGGTAACGTACAACGTATGTTTTTAACCGAGAGGCCGCGCGGCCTAAGGCGTCGGTGTGCTGTCGTTCGCTTGCTGGGATTGTGGGCTCGAATCTCGCCGGGGGAGATGGATGTCTGTCTCTTGTGAATGTTGTGTGTTGTCAGGTAGAGGTCTCTGCGACGGGCTGATCACTCGTCCAGAGGAGTCCTACCGAGTGTGGTGTGTCTAACTTAGTGTGATCGTGAAGCCTCGACAATGGGGAGGCCTAGGCCCCCAAGGGGCTGTCGAGCCATTGGCGAATATTTTAAACCGAAATGTATGCTGATATTGCTGCAGTAAATTTTCTGATCTCTTGTTGTCGATGTAATAAAAAGGTGTCGTAATAAAGAATCATTTTTCGACGGGAGACGGTTGTATTGACAGAAGCGGAAGTGGCGAAAGACGAAGTTAGATCATCAGCAAGCACATGGCAGAAGAACTACGAAAAAATCTGCGAGCAATTTCGAACACTTCCCAAGAAGGGCTTCGTCTGGTGTTTGTAGATGTGTTAATGCAATGGGTCTACCAACAGATTGACGCCACTTTGAACACCTGTTGTGGTTCCAAATGAGAGTGCTGTCCAGTAATGACGACCAGTACTGATACTTCTCCGTAACTAGGTCCAGGAACGGCTTGCAATTTCTCGGCTACTGAGCTGGGTGTATCGGGTGAAACTTCCGACATCTTTCGCAGCCTCTCCGCCCCAGGGCTCGACAGCCCCTAGTGGGCCAGGACCTCCTCATTGTCGAGGCTTCACGATCACACACTCAGACACACCACACTCAGTAGGACTCCTCTGTACGAGTGATCAGCCCGACGCACAGACCTCTACCTGACAACACACAACACTCACAAAAGACAGACATCTATGCAACCGGCGGGTTTCGAACCCACAGTTCGGCTGCAGACCGACGCCTTAGACCGCTCGGCCACTGGGATTAGCTCTTTTGCAGCCTCATAATACGAAAACCCTGTAGCAGACAGACATTTGTAATGGAGTGCAGCATGTGTATGCCAATAAATCCAGGAGGTAATGAGCATGCTTTTCTCTGTAAAAACGTATAGCCATTTCTGATCTTTCCCTGACTGTATCTTGGAACTAATTGGCGAGTGGTGATATGCCTGCCTGTAAAACGCAGGGGCGGCATTGGGACAGCGGAACCCCTGTCTTGAGGCACGGCAGTTTTGTTCCTAATACTGACTGACATCGTAAAGAGACATCAAAGCTGATGGGGCTTTTTTCTGGGGAGGGAGTGCGTTTGCCAAGTTTGTTGAGGATACCTTTGAAACAGCTGCGGTGTTGACGCTATGTGATGACATTTAAGCAACTCAGAACTTATTTTAACCCCTTCAAGTCTGAAGGAGGAGAATAAAGACGAGAAGTAGTAGAAGAAGTTTGAGAAGAAGTGGGGAGTGTAGTGAGAGACACTACGTTTATTGTAGAGGGCGATGATATCAAAATTTCACCCTGGACGGTCCGGGGATCGAAACCCGGTGGGGGCGAGATTTTCCATGCCTGTCCAGACCTGCCCTGAGGCCCACTCAGCCTCCTGTACAATGGGTACCGGGTCTCTTTTCCGGGGGTAAAGCGGTCGGGGGCGTGACGTTGATCACCCAACAACGTCTAGGGCCGAGGTTAAAGAAAGAGTAGAGCTAGTCCTCTAGTTCCCCTCTGGGCCTTCGTGGCCTCTTATAGGGTGAACTTCTGGTCATTCGGTCCCCCTAACATTAACTTCAAAATTTCCTCCCAGACGAATCCCAGCCCCCCCAAACCCTGTTCAAAATTTGTCATTTTGTGGCCCTCCAAATGCAGAATTATAAAATAAGTCGAAGTGCTCAGTATTGAAACAATCCGTCTTGACTCCGGCTTTCTTTACCAGGATGGGCAACAAATTCGTGCGGAAGTTCGGAGCAGTCAATGTTCTGCTCTGCAGGATTCTGGCGGCGTTAAAATGTGACCAGAGTCGTGACTGAAGTTTGGGGCTTTGTCTACCTTTTGGGACTAAAAGTCCACAACATTTCGCATGCTTGGTCTGCCTCCGTACTTAGCTTGAACGGGGAAAAGCGACGTCATGCTCTGGCGAGCCCATTGGACAGAGCTGGTCTTAATATCTCAATGTCCAACATTTTAATCATGTCCGGTATGAGGTGCCTCTGAAATCTGAAGTTTGTCTCACTGATATATAAAGGTTCGTTACGTACCTTACAGTAAACACACCGACTGTCAATTACAAAGACTAACCGGTTAATATTCTTTAGAGAAATAACCGCCCTTCGTTGTAAGACCCACACGAAACCCCGTGTGGGCAAAATGCTGACAGTGGTAGGACTAGATATATACAGGATGTTTCAGGAGGAATCTGCCATACTTCGGGAGAAAGTTTCTTAGGTTAATATCTTAGTTAAATTTGAAAGTGTGAGCCATATGCAATTGACAGTTGGGTAATTAACCGTTTAAAGCCTACTGGTAATTTATATGTACCGTCTGCTGTGCTGTTATGAAACTCTACATTCTGCCTATACAGTGTGTTCTTATGATTTCTGTACTTCTTAAAACAAACAACGATCATTTTTGGAAACAGCGTTAGGATAACTGGTTTATCGTAATAATGGACACGATGTGTGCTCTCTGTGAGGTACAAACTGAACTTATCATCATCATCATCTTCATCATCCAAGGTTTAGCCGAAACGCGGATAATATTAACCCCTTAAAGACTGCGATCATCCTAAATTATATTTAAATACAGTCCGTACCGCGCAGTAAACACACTCCGTCTCAGTTATACAAACCAGTCAGTTAATGTTGTACAGTGAAATAATCGCTGTTTGTTCTGAGATCCACACAAAACACATAAATACAGTCCGTACCGCGCAGTAAACACACTCCGTCTCAGTTATACAAACCAGTCAGTTAATGTTGTACAGTGAAATAATCGCTGTTTGTTCTGAGATCCACACAAAACACATAAATACAGTCCTTACCGCGCAGTAAACACACTCCGTCTCAGTTATACAAACCAGTCAGTTAATGCTGTACAGTGAAATAATCGCTGTTTGTTCTGAGATCCACACAAAACACATAAATACAGTCCGTACCGCGCAGTAAACACACTCCGTCTCAGTTATACAAACCAGTCAGTTAATGTTGTACAGTGAAATAATCGCTGTTTGTTCTGAGATCCACACAAAACACATAAATACAGTCCGTACCGCGCAGTAAACACACTCCGTCTCAGTTATACAAACCAGTCAGTTAATGTTGTACAGTGAAATAATCGCTGTTTGTTCTGAGATCCACACAAAACACATAAATACAGTCCGTACGCGCAGTAACACACTCCGTCTCAGTTATACAAACCAGTCAGTTAAGTGTACAGTGAATAATCGCTGTTTGTTCTGAGATCCACACAAAACACATAAATACAGTCCGTACCGCGCAGTAAACCACTCCGTCTCAGTTATACAAACCAGTCAGTTAATGTTGTACAGTGAAATAATCGCTGTTTGTTCTGAGATCCACCAAAAACATAATACAGTCGCGTACCGCGCAGTATAAACAACCGTTCAGTTATACAACTGTCAGTTAATGTGTACAGTTGAAATAATCGCTGTTTGTTCTGAGATCCACAAAACACATATCATCGTACCCGCAGTAAACAATACGTTTTTTTAAATCATCAAATGTTGTACAGAAATAATCGCGTTGTTCTGAATCCCACAAAACACATAAATACAGTCAGTTACGGAAAACGCTTTTACACTCCGTCCAGTATACAAACAGTCATGTGTAAAACCGTGAATATAACGTTGTTGTTGGTCACAAAAAAACCTAAATACAGTCTACCAGCCATAAACACAACCCGTCAGTTATACAAACCAGTCAGTAATGTGTAAGTGAATAATAATCGTGTTTGTTTGAGATCCACACAAAACACATAAATACAGTCCGTACGCGCAGTAAAACACACTCCTCTCAGTTATACAAACCAGTCAGTTAATGTTGTAAGTGTAATTATCGCGTGTTCTGAGAATCCACAAAAACATAATACAGTCCGTACCGCGCATTAAACAACCTCTAGTTTACAAACTGTACAGTTAATTGCTAGTGTAATAATCGCTGTTTGTTCAGACACACAAACAATAAACCGTCCGTCCGGCATAAACACACTCGTCTCAGTTATAAAACCGTCATTTGATCAGATGAACATAAAACGCTGTTTGTTTAGATCCACCAAACAATAAATACAGTAGTTCGGCATACAATACACTCCGTCTCAGTATACAAACAGTCAGTTAATGTTGTCAGTAAAATCTCTTTTGTTCTGAGTCCAACAAACAAAATACATCGTCCGTCGCCATAAAAACACTCCGTCCAGTTATACAAACCAGTCAGTTAATGTTGTACAGTGAAATAATCGCTGTTTGTTCTGAGATCCACACAAAACACATAAATACAGTCCGTACCGCGCAGTAAACACACTCCGTCTCAGTTATACAAACCAGTCAGTTAATGTTGTACAGTGAAATAATCGCTGTTTGTTCTGAGATCCACACAAAACACATAAATACAGTCCGTACCTCGCAGTAAACACACTCCGTCTCAGTTATACAAACCAGTCAGTTAATGTTGTACAGTGAAATAATCGCTGTTTGTTCTGAGATCCACACAAAACACATAAATACAGTCCGTACCGCGCAGTAAACACACTCCGTCTCAGTTATACAAACCAGTCAGTTAATGTTGTACAGTGAAATAATCGCTGTTTGTTCTGAGATCCACACAAAACACATAAATACAGTCCGTACCGCGCAGTAAACACACTCCGTCTCAGTTATACAAACCAGTCAGTTAATGCTGTACAGTGAAATAATCGCTGTTTGTTCTGAGATCCACACAAAACACATAAACACACTATGTGGGGAAAATGTAAATTTTTTTGATGTTAAAGCTGGTGGTACTTATAGTAACCACTGGGCTTTGAAGGGTTAAAGGCAACTGGGGGATACAATTCCCATATTAGGCCTACTATGAAGCAAGAATTACATTTCTCTTCAATTCCTTTTCATATTAATGACATTCTGTAGGAAGCTCATAAGCCCTTGGGCCTAATTATGCCCAAATGTAATTTCTCTTTGCGCCTCGTTGAACGTAATTTGTTTCTGCTTCGTATTTTAATAGTTATACAGGGTATACACAAAAGAATGGTGCGGTTTCAAAGGTGAATAAAATTGATACCGCACCATTCTTTTGTGTATACCCTGTATATCAACTGCGGAACATTAGCTACGACGATTTATGAATGGTGGAAGTTCTAACGCAGTTTGATTCGGGTAACTGAATGAAACCACGGTGAAACTTTTACATGCGCTCAGTTATGCTGAGGCGTGTTACAGACTTAACACACTTCCTCCCCAAGATGCTTAGATGATATAACGTGAAGTCGCGTTTTATAAAGAAAAAAATGTAAAATTAAACAATACGTCAGTTATTTTTTTGAAGGGTCATGATCTATGATCTATGTTTCGTTATGATTGGTTTGAGAATTTGTGTAATAAGATGCGGCTTTTGTGGAATTATTTTTAGATCCTCCCCCCCCCCCCCCCATTCCGCCGAATGCGGTGAAAGTTTCACTAAATTGTAGCAATGACTGTACGTCTGTGAATAGTCCTTCATAAAAATAACAATAATTCTTAGTTAATAAATTCTCCGCCTTTTAAAGTTAACAGTGTTTCCAAGTCGCGAATTCTGCCGGTCCGTATCCTGAACCAAATTAATCCAGCCCCACACTATTACCTCAAATTTAAGGCCGATTTTAATATTATTCTCCCAATTACTGACGATTTTTTTTCGTGATCATTTTTTTCCCCGCCTAAAACCTCGTACTCATTTGTTTTCTGCTCCATGTGTGCCATATCAAAAATTTGCAAGGATGATGGAACCGAAGGGTTTTTATTTGTACGTTGGAAAGAATGAAAATCGTATTAATCCGCCTTCATTGTATCCGCATTTGTTATGTGAGGGGCAGAAAGCAGCTAGGGGAGTGAACTTGTATGGTTCGTCTTGCTACAATGAACCTAACCACGTAGTTGGCCACGCATAGACGCTATCACCAGTATTCGGAACACAAGAGTATCTAAGCCTATATATTACCACACTTTCACAGCATCATGGTTACCTAGCTCCGCCTTTCCTTGTCGTCATCTCGATCCAGCTTAAAAGCAAACAGCCAATAGGAACGCTACGCTGGCTGCCATCATGATTTTGATTGCATCCTGTAGAGCTCACCGTAACGAACCTAAAAACGTTAGCGCGCTGCGCCGTTGCCAGCGAAACCTGACGGCCAGCTTTTGAAACAACCTTTCCCCAACACGCCATAAGTGAAAATCTCGGTTATGTGGTGCTTTTTTAGTTTCTCCTAATTGTTAAATGGCTCTCGTAAGTAAATGTGTAAACACAGAACGTATGTGTTGATCTAAAATCAGTATGGATAAGTGAAGACCACAGTGATTTAATCTACATTGTCCAGTAACATTTGGGTATTAGGTTTAAACTTTACAAAACAAGACAAAAACAGTTAGTTGTGTCATCTGTTCCAACTGTGTCGTTTGTTCGAGCAACGAACTGTCTACAAGCAGGTAAGAAATGACCAGTGAATTGGTCTATTTTTTGTAATCGGTGTCGTAGTTCATAAGTTAGGCGTACGGGTTAAGTACCAACACAGTGTCGAAAGCACGACCCTAAGAACACGTGGGATACATACGTGAAGAACTAGTTTAGGCCTGTCTTAATTTAAGCCATTTATGTCTCTCATTACATTAAGTGTTTTTACAGAGTGATAAAACTTTTGAGAGCAGACTACGAACTATATTATAAATTCGGTTTTCACCTGCCAAGTATCACTTTACCAACGTCTGTAATCTTTATCATGGGCCGGTAGAACCGGCCGCGGTGCTAAGGAACTATTTCGCCTCAATTTTAACTGCAGTAGACACAATAAATTCTCTTGACTCACCAGATATGCTAAGTCAGTTGATATTTTTAAGTATGAAAAGATGAAAACAGGTTTTTTTTCCAGTTCTCCCGATTTCCGGATGATTATTGCTTTCTTTGAAGGTTCCAAGGCTTCGCCCGCTTGTCCTTCTGATGAGTCTGAAGACGAAGATGATTATGGAGCATTATTGGAATGATATTGAAGGGAAAACCGAATTACTCGTGGAATTTTCTACCCAGTGCCGATTTGTTAATCACAAATATCATATGGGCTAGCCACGAATCGAACCCGGGTGTTCGCGATAAAAGGCCGATGACTGTCGACCTTATGTAACGGATGTGCAGAAATTCTGTTGCTGTTTGTGAGTGAATCGTTGTGACTGCATTACACAGCTGCTTAGTGTGCGAATTTTGCGGATCGAAATGTACTCAGTAGATAAATGACAAATTGTTATAATGTTAAAACAGGTGGTACACATAATTACCACTGTACCTTTGCTTTAGATATTTAAATAGTTTTTTTTGGCATGACTAAGTAAAGTACTTCCCGATTCCTAATTCGTAATTTTGTTGCTGGTACTACGATTGCTGTAGGAAAAGTTATATTTCGAAGGCGGTCAATTGCTGCCACGTGGTCTGAAATTTAGGTATAGGCCTACTAATGTTGCTGTGAATTTTACTGAAGATACTATCAATTTTACTGAAGACACTCAATTTTACTGAAGACGCTATCAATTTTACTGAAGACACTCAATTTTACTGAAGACGCTATCAATTTTACTGAAGACGCTATCAATTTTACTGAAGACGCTATCAATTTTACTGAAGACGCTATCAATTTTACTGAAGACACTATCAATTTTACTGAAGACGCTATCAATTTTACTGAAGATACTATCAAATTTACTGAAGACAATATCAAATTTACTGAAGACGCTGTCAATTTTACTGAAGACGCTATCAATTTTACTGAAGACGCTATCAATTTTACTGAAGACACTCAATTTTACTGAAGACGCTATCAATTTTACTGAAGACACTATCAATTTTACTGAAGACACTATCAATTTTACTGAAGACACTATCAATTTTTCTGAAGACGCTATCAATTTTACTGAAGACACTATCAATTTTACTGAAGACGCTATCAATTTTACTGAAGACACTATCAATTTTACTGAAGACGCTATCAATTTTACTGAAGACACTATCAATTTTACTAAATACACTATCAATTTTACTGAAGACGCTATAAATTTTACTGAAGACGCTATAAATTTTACTGAAGACACTATCAATTTTACTGAAGACTATCAATTTTACTGAAGACTCTATCAATTTTACTGAAGACACTATCAATTTTACTGAAGACGCTATCAATTTTACTGAAGACACTATAAATTTTACTGAAGACGCTATCAATTTTACTGAAGACACTATCAATTTTACTGAAGACGCTATTAATTTTACTGAAGACACTATAAATTTTACTGAAGACACTATCAATTTTACTGAAGACACTATCAATTCCTGACAGTACATTTCACTTTGACATGTTTTTATTTCCGTATCGTGTTTGCCTGAAACGTGATCGAACGTCATTGTCGAGAAAAGAAACAGGCGTCTTATTTAAACGACGCTGTGAATTGCTAAGTTCATATAGCGTCAGCAGTGGTTGAGTGAATGAGTATGCAGCATTGGTGGAATGATACTGACTTGACAGAACAGAACTTCCCAATGACACTTTGTTCACTCAAATCCTACATAGCCTGGCCTGGATTTGAACCCTGGCATCCGCGGTGAGAGGTCGGCGACTAACCGCCTGAGCCCAGTTGGTAGCAATTCTGCTTTACATTCAGAAGGCTGTGGGCTCGTTTCGTACAGTCAGGTTACACCAACATTTGTACACTAGCCCTGTACAACAACTATATAACTTAAAAAGAATTCATTGTAGTTAAATGCGTATTTGATTTACGAAGTAGCATTTTAATTGCAGCGGTTGAATGAGGCATTCCCTTGGCACTGCGGCCTGAAATGCGGCCTGCTGTCAGTTCTTGCAGTCCCACGCACTAACATCACCAACTGCAGCCCAAGAGAGCAAAGGCGAGTAGGAATCAACATCAGAACCAACTCATCTGACCCAGTGAAAATACTGTGCGGTGTAGGCAATAGGCTAGAACGTAGGAACCTACCTTGGTGGTGGTGAAGGGCTCCGCAGCAGCAGCTACGGACGCACCGCAGCCTAGAGGCTTATTGTGCAACCCTGTGATGAAGATGATTAGTTTTTCCAAGTAATGGAGCACCGGTGGAATGAAATTGACTGGGGAAAACCGAAGTACTTGGGGGGAAAAACCTGTCCCAGTGCCACTTTGTCCACCACAAATCCCACATGGACTGACCCGGGATCAAACACGGGTTTCCGCGGTGAAAGGCCGGCGACTAACCGCCTGAGCCATGGCACAGCCGTAGGAACTTACCTTGGTCCAGGAACCGCGTCCTGGTGACTCTACTTTGGCTATGATCATTCCATGCTTCTGTGATGAAAAGCTTGCTTTATTCACACTCTTTTATTGTCTTCGCTTTGCTACACCTACAAGTCTTCTAGGACTTCTTGACCCTTGAAAATGGGACCCATAGGTTGTCCGAAACGTCAGTACAGATTTACCACTCTATGCTGCGTAATATCATCTACTTCTTGACCTTTGAAAATGGGACCGATAAGTTATCCGAAACGTCGGTACAGAATTACCACTCTACGCTGAGTAATATCCTCTACTTCTTGACCCTTGAAAATGGGACCGATAAGTTATCCGAAACGTCGGTACACAATTACCACTCTACGCTGAGTAATATCCTCTACTTCTTGACCTTTGAAATTGGGACCGATAAGTTATCCGAAACGTCGGTACAGAATTACCACTCTACGCTGAGTAATATCCTCTACTTCTTGACCTTTTAAAATGGGACGGATAAGTTATCCGAAACGTCGGTACAGAATTACCACTCTACGCTGAGTAATATCCTCTACTTCTTGACCCTTGAAAATGGGACCGTTGAGTTGTCCGAAACGTCGGTACAGAATTACCTCTGCGTAATATCCCAGAAGAGCGCAGATCTCGTGTACATCGCGGTCAAAGCCTGAAATCACGCATAATTCTTTCGGTTTCAATGACTTGCCGTAGGCCCGTTCGTAGCCATTGGCAGTTTTTAAGGACCGTCCAGGTCATTAGTGCCTTGTACATAGCCTGCCATATTCAGTAGGACCTATAGGCCTGTATTTTAGTACCTAATTAGATAGTTCCGTGATTAGTGTTTCAGTAGGAGTAATCAGTCTTGGTGACTTCGCGACAAAACTGCCACGCTACTGTCTAACTCAAGAAAGGGTGCTTAGGCCGTGCGGTCACATTAGAATTACTGTCCTCATGTCCTCTGTGCGGTCCGACTTCCTTTGTCTTTGTGTACCAGGCTCGACGCAGACGAAGCCGAATGTATTTCAGTGTAGCGTTCCGGGAAGGCACCTTTCACCTTCATCACGCGCCGTTACTTCAAAATCCAGCATCTCAGTTTTTGGGTTAAATACCCCCCCCCCCCAAATAGCCTGTGTACTGGTGGGGGCAAGATTGTCAGCACCCGTCCAGACGGCCCTGGGGCCTACCCAGCCTCCTGTACAATGGGTACCGGGTCATTCCCGGGGGTAAAGCGGCCAGGGCGTGGCGTTGACCACCCACCTCAATCTAGCGCCGTGGTTAAAGAAAGAGTAGAGCTATACCTCTACTCCCCTCTGGGCCTTCTTGGCCTGTTCTAGGGAGAGCTTTACCTTTACCTTTTACTGGTATCCACATATGTTTGTTAAGAGTTTGATATTTTCGATGGCAAGAAACAAAAGACAAAGCATATCTGTCCCCATTCAGTACTACAACTGTTCAAACTGTTAGGTAAGGTAAAGGTAAAGGTGTCCCTGTACACGCCGTGAAGGTATGTGGGTGGGATTTAATGGTCAACTTCACGCTCCGGTCGCTTTACTCCGAAATAAAGAAATACCGGTACCCATTGAATAGTAGGCTGGGTGGACCCCAGAGGCGGTCTGGATATTACTGAGAAGAAACAAATCTCTAACCGTTACCATAGCCTAGTCACTATACCAACTGTGCTATCTCGGCTGTCGAAATATGTCGCAGAGATATTTGGCATTGTAAATGAAAGTTAATGTAAGGGGTTTGCTTTCTGCGTCAAAATAGGGGGCCGTCGCAGATGCTCGCTGCTTCTTCAGCAGTTGCTGGCATCGCTGTGTTATTTCTTGCATGCATTCTGTACACAGCGTTACGAGTCCTAGTTTATGGTCTGAGTTTGGAATTTGTGTTCATATCAGTCTTATTCTCATGATTTCGGATTGTCGCTAGCATACCGTTTTGCAGTTTCTCCTGACGATAGCCACTGAGTATACAAACACGACGTTTCGAAAGCACACTGCTTTCGTCTTCAGGTGAACTGCAGTCTAAGAATAAGTGACAATCTAAAAGAACCAAAAACCTGCCAATTCATATGTGAGAGACAAAACAATCCAAACCTCTAAATATAAAAACAGTGTGTACAAAAACTCAATCTAAAATTGCAATCAAATGACATGAATTTTCCCTTATTAAAAATTAAAAATCACAGGACCTGAAGAAGCAACAAAATAAAAAATTTTCCCGGTAAATTAAAATGTAAATTAAATCAATACCTTCTGTTTGTATTTACCTAATTTGTATTACTTACTGTTTGTATTACAATTTGTAGATTGAGTTTTGTACACACTAATTTATATTTTAGCTTTGTATTATTTTGTCTCTTACATATGAATTTGTGGGCCGCGATAGCTCAGTTGGTATAGCGACTCGCTACGGGCTGGACGTTCCGGGGATCGAATCCCGGTGGGGACGAGATTTTCAGCACACGTCCAGACCGGCCCTGGGGCCCACCCAGCCTCCTATACAATGGGTACTGGGTCTTTTTCCCGGGGGTAAAGCGGCCGGGACGTGGGGTTGACCACCCACCCTCATCTAGTGCCAGGGTTAAAGAAAGAGTAGAGCTATACCTGTACTCCTCTGGGTCTTCATGGCCTGTTCTAGGGTGAACTGTACTTTACTTTACTTTACTTTACTTTACATAAGGATTTTTTAGGTTTTTGGTTCTTTCAGATTGTAGTTCACCTGAAGACGAAAGCAGTGTGCTTTCGAAACGTCGTGTTATTATACTCAGTGACGATGGAAGAAGTCCAAATACATATCAGTGATGTTTCGCATGTTACACCATTGTGTAAGAATTATATACAGATAGATAGCCACTGAGTTTTGCTTTTTTTTTTGTCTTGACCGTACGATGTAACAGTGGAGTCACGTGGAAACACACAAACACACAGGGCCACTGTTGTCTGGAAAGACTAATACTAGAACTAGACGGATAGCCCGAAATAGTCATATTTTAGAGATCTTGTCACGCGTGCTGATGTGTGTGTACCTGTGGACACGTGGTAGAGCGCTAATTGACAGGGGAAATTCGGAGTGCGGGGAAAAATATCTGCCGAAGTGACATTTCGTCACGTGTGCCCCATATACCGTTGTAATTTGTGGAATACACGTGTCCTTTCGTGGCTTGATCGAACATGTCGAGAGACAGCATTTTTATTGTCGAATTTTTAGATTTTTACACCTTTGAAGATTTTAATTACGGTGTTCTGGGTTATGACGCCGTGTAGTCTGGTAGGCAGTTCGCCTACCAGGGTACTCGGCGTCATAACCCAGAAGATCTTTTTTGTTTATTATTATTATTATTATTATTATTATTTTTATTTAATTAATTCACAGCAATTTAGCTGGTTTTCAAAGAGTACGTCTCACTGACCAAACACTTATTATTCTCTGTTCTGCCAAAAACTTTCTGACTCATTCATTCTGTAGTCTGTCTTACGACAGTAGCCTCTTCCAAAGCGAATTCTCCACAGAGTACGATCTAGTGCTTCCTCTTTCAATTTCCAGTATCTTTATCTTTTCTTAAGGTCATCCAGTAGCTGCTTAAACGTTTTCCTCGTCTTCCGTCATTTATATCCTTACTTCTACCTTTCTTTCTCATATAGTTCCATGTATCAACTATTATGCTGTCTGCATTACAATATACAGAGCAGGACTGACATTGAGCAGTGTCAAACTGCCGTGTGATTTATTTGCTATAATACTGTTGTGGATAGCACTAGTGTATTACACAGGCCGTTGTTAGTTGCCATGTCCTTATAAGCTGTGTGCATTACAGTATACAGAGCAGGACTGACATTGAGCAGTGTCAAACTGTCGTGTGATTTGTTTGCTATATACTGTTGTGGATAGCACTAGTGTATTACACAGGCCGTTGTTAGTTGCCATGTCCTTATAAGCTGTGTGCATTACAGTATACAGAGCAGGACTGACATGAGCAGTGTCAAACTGTCGTGTGATTTGTTTGCTATAATACTGTTGTGGATAGCACTAGTGTATTACACAGGCCGTTGTTAGTTGCCATGTCCTTATAAGCTGTGTGCATTACAGTATACAGAGCAGGACTGACATTGAGCAGTGTCAAACTGTCGTGTGATTGTTTGCTATAATACTGTTGTGGATAGCACTAGTGTATTACACAGGCCGTTGTTAGTTGCCATGTCCTTATAAGCTGTGTGCATTACAGTATACAGAGCAGGACTGACATTGAGCAGTGTCAAACTGTCGTGTGATTTGTTTGCTATAATACTGTTGTGGATAGCACTAGTGTATTACACAGGCCGTTGTTAGTTGCCATGTCCTTATAAGCTGTGTGCATTACAATATACAGAGCAGGACTGACATTGAGCAGTGTCAAACTGTCGTGTGATTTGTTTGCTATAATACTGTTGTGGATAGCACTAGTGTATTACACAGGCCGTTGTTAGTTGCCATGTCCTTATAAGCTGTGTGCATTACAATATACAGAGCAGGACTGACATTGAGCAGTGTCAAACTGTCGTGTGATTGTTTGCTATAATACTGTTGTGGATAGCACTAGTGTATTACACAGGCCGTTGTTAGTTGCCATGTCCTTATAAGCTGTCTGCATTACAATATACAGAGCAGGACTGACATTGAGCAGTGTCAAACTGTCGTGTGATTTGTTTGCTATAATACTGTTGTGGATAGCACTAGTGTATTACACAGGCCGTTGTTAGTTGCCATGTCCTTATAAGCTGTGTGCATTACAGTATACAAGCAGGACTGACATTGAGCAGTGTCAAACTGTCGTGTGATTGTTTGCTATAATACTGTTGTGGATAGCACTAGGTATATACACAGGCCGTTGTTAGTTGCCATTCCTTATAAGCTGTTGCATTACAATATAAAGCAGGACTGACATGGCAGTGTCAACGTCGTGTGATTGTTTGCTATAATACTGTTGTGGATAGCACTAGTGTATTAACAGGCCGTTGTTAGTTGCCATGTCCTTATAAACTTTCTTTCAAGTCTGCTATACTTCTGTAGCTTCTCGGTGATGGTTGCTGTGCAGGTTGTACTTGGAACTGCTTACATCTACTGAGTGTGCTACTTTGATGGTTTTGTCAAGTATAACTATGTCCGGTCTGCTGTCACGGACAGTTCACAGTTGCAGTTTTATCAAGTATAACTATGTCCGGTCTGCTGTCACGGACAGTTCGCAGTTGCAGTTTATCAAATAACTATGTCCGTCTGCTGTCACGAAGTTCGCAAGTTGCAGTTTATCAAGTAACTATGTCGTCTCTGTCACGGACAGATTCGCAGTTGCAGTTTTATCAAGTATAACTATGTCCGGTCTGCTGTCACGGACAGTTCGCAGTTGCAGTTTTATCAAGTATAACTATGTCCGGTCTGCTGTCACGGACAGTTCGCAGTTCAGTTTAAAATGTTATAGTCTGTTGTTGTCACGCATTCGCAGTTGCAGTTTTATAATTATAACTATTCGTCATTTTATGTGTAGTTGGTTGTTTTTCAGTAGTTGTCCGTCTGCTGTCCGGGACGTTTCTGCTGTTTCAGCAAATTAATAACAAAGAAATCATATTATTATTATTATTATTATTATTATTGTTGTTAGCAGAGTTTGTTATATTTCGTACAAAATATAATAGGTCTCTGCAGTTACTTCGTATTGCACGGTATCGGTAAGCTAATATTTATTATTAGCCACATTGTACCGCACACCTATTTGTAAATGAGTTAGGCCTGTTGTGCTTTCGGAGATTGGAGACTTTAGATCTCCAGTTTAATAGTATGACCCCATAGATTTCATTTACATAAAAAATAGGCTTATTAAAAATGCGACAGAAAACGTTCTGCGTTTCGGTTACAGCACATTGCGTCAACACTTTGATGTAGTTACGGAAACTGCTGCTTTTAGTGCAAGACCCGTACAAAACAGCTGCTGTTAGTGTGAGACTCGTACAGAACAGCTGCTGTTAGTGTGAGACTCGTACAAAACAGCTGCTGTTAGTGTGAGACTCGTACAAAACAGCTGCTGTTAGTGTGAGACTCGTACAAAACAGCTGCTGTTAGTGTGAGACTCGTACAAAACAGCTGCTGTTAGTGTGAGACTCGTACAAAACAGCTGCTGTTAGTGTGAGACTCGTACAAAACAGCTGCTGTTAGTGTGAGACTCGTACAGAACAGCTGCTGTTAGTATGAGACTCGTACAAACAGCTGCTGTTAGTATGAGACTCGTACAAAACAGCTGCTGTTAGTGTGAGACTCGTACAGAACAGCTGCTGTTAGTGTGAGACTCGTACAAAACAGCTGCTGTTAGTGTGAGACTCGTACAAAACAGCTGCTGTTAGTGTGAGACTCGTACAAAACAGCTGCTGTTAGTGTGAGACTCGTACAAAACAGCTGCTGTTAGTGTGAGACTCGTACAAAACAGCTGCTGTTAGTGTGAGACTCGTACAAAACAGCTGCTGTTAGTGTGAGACTCGTACAGAACAGCTGCTGTTAGTGTGAGACTCGTACAAAACAGCTGCTGTTAGTATGAGACTCGTACAAAACAGCTGCTGTTAGTGTGAGACTCGTACAGAACAGCTGCTGTTAGTGTGAGACTCGTACAAAACAGCTGCTGTTAGTGTGAGACTCGTACAAAACAGCTGCTGTTAGTGTGAGACTCGTACAAAACAGCTGCTGTTAGTGTGAGACTCGTACAGAACAGCTGCTGTTAGTGTGAGACTCGTACAAAACAGCTGCTGTTAGTATGAGACTCGTACAAACAGCTGCTGTTAGTATGAGACTCGTACAAAACAGCTGCTGTTAGTGTGAGACTCGTACAGAACAGCTGCTGTTAGTGTGAGACTCGTACAGAACAGCTGCTATTAGTGTGAGACTCGTACAAAACAGCTGCTGTTAGTATGAGACTCGTAGAAAACAGTTGCTGTTAGTGTGAGACTCGTAGAAAACAGTTGCTGTTAGTGTGAGACTCGTACAAAACAGTTGCTGTTAGTGTGAGACCGTGCAAAACAGTTGCTGTTAGTGTGAGACTCGTAGAAAACAGTTGCTGTTAGTGTGAGACCCGTGCAAAACAGTTGCTGTTAGTGTGAGACTCGTAGAAAACAGTTGCTGTTAGTGTGAGACTCGAGAAAACAGTTGCTGTTAGTGTGAGACTCGTAGAAAACATTGCTGTTAGTGTGAACTCGTAGAAAACAGTTGCTGTTAGTGTGAGACTCGTAGAAAACAGTTGCTGTTAGTGTGAGACCCGTGCAAAACAGTTGCTGTTAGTGTGAGACTCGTAGAAAACAGTTGCTGTTAGTGTGAGACTCGTAGAAAACAGTTGCTGTTAGTGTGAGACTCGTACAAAACAGTTGCTGTTAGTGTGAGACCCGTGCAAAACATTGCTGTTAGTGTGAGACCCGTGCAAAACAGTTGCTGTTAGTGTGAGACCCGTGCAAAACAGTTGCTTTTAGTGTGAAACTCGTAGAAAACAGTTGCTGTTAGTGTGAGACTCGTAGAAAACAGTTGCTGTTAGTGTGAGACTCGTAGAAAACAGTTGCTGTTAGTGTGAGACTCGTAGAAAACAGTTGCTGTTAGTGTGAGACTCGTAAAAAAACAGTTGCTGTTAGTGTGAGACTCGTAGAAAACAGTTGCTGTTAGTGTGAGACTCGTAGAAAACAGTTGCTGTTAGTGTGAGACTCGTAGAAAACAGTTGCTGTTAGTGTGAGACTCGTAGAAAACAGTTGCTGTTAGTGTGAGACACGTAGAAAACAGTTGCTGTTAGTGTGAGACTCGTAGAAAACAGTTGTTGTTAGTGTGAGACCCGTGCAAAACATTGCTGTTAGTGTGAGACTCGTAGAAAACAGTTGCTGTTAGTGTGAGACTCGTAGAAAACAGTTGCTGTTAGTGTGAGACTCGTACAAAACAGTTGCTGTTAGTGTGAGACCCGTGCAAAACAGTTGCTGTTAGTGTGAGACCCGTGCAAAACAGTTGCTGTTAGTGTGAGACCCGTGCAAAACAGTTGCTGTTAGTGTGAGACTCGTAGAAAACAGTTGCTGTTAGTGTGAGACTCGTAGAAAACAGTTGCTGTTAGTGTGAGACTCGTAGAAAACAGTTGCTGTTAGTGTGAGACTCGTAGAAAACAGTTGCTGTTAGTGTGAGACTCGTAGAAAACAGTTGCTGTTAGTGTGAGACTCGTAGAAAACAGTTGCTGTTAGTGTGAGACTCGTAGAAAACAGTTGCTGTTAGTGTGAGACTCGTAGAAAACAGTTGCTGTTAGTGTGAGACTCGTAGAAAACAGTTGCTGTTAGTGTGAGACTCGTAGAAAACAGCTGCTCTTAGTGCGAGACTCGTACAAAACACGTCTCACTGTGCATTGTGTCGGCAAAATGAAGAGCATTTTACCTTAAGCTATACTGTGATTTCTCCTACACGTTTCGGCCTGCGAAAGCCATCTTCAGCGAGAACACTGATATAAAGGGATACATTTTTTTTATATAAAATGTCGTCGCAAATGTGCTCAAATACAATAAAATTAAAATTACAGTACCAAGCAGTTAAAACATAGTTACAATAGAAATGTTAAAATTGTACCAGATGCGGTACGTATTTATGCAAGCGGTACACAACACCGCACGATACGAAACACACAGACATGCACCACATGGACTAGATCCTCTGGGATCACACTTGAAGTAGTATGATGTTTGTATGCGTGCGTAGCATACAATTATGTAGAACCGTGGACACTTGCCTAGATCTACCTCTTAAGTCAATTCTGAAGTCAATAAACTTCGGAATTTTATAATTCCGATATTTTAAAATTTTATTAATGTAATACAAAGGTTGTGTTGGTACTTGCAAACTTTTATACTTTGGAGTCCCTGATGATGGCGCCCTGGCCCTGAAACATGTAGGAATTTTTATGTTATGTATGATTTTTGGTTGTTTTTATACATTTGTTGGCTGCTGTAGTTACTTCTAAGAACAATGCACGGAGTGTGTAATGTCAAATGTGTATACTACATACTCTCCTGCCACACTGAAATACAGAAGCATATTATACGAATCCTCTTTGAATCATATTTAAATCATTTTTAATCATTCTAATTTTTCATTAAAACAAATTTGACGCGGCAACATGTATTGGTTTAATTGTTAAAACTGAGATATCAATTACTAATATCTTTAATACAATTATGATTTTTATATTATTGGCCTGAAGATTACCAAATTTGGTCGAAACGTGTTGCCGTAATAAAGCATATAATATACACTAGCTGAGTTTGACGCTGCATAATTCGTTATTGCCATCAAAACAACGGGATTATAAACATACAGATCTGGTTACAGTATATAACAGTTCATGTCGGTATTGCTATGACCTGTGCTCAAAGGGCCCGTTGAGGAAGTCTGACGTCATACAGGCCTGGAAAGTATGGCGAGTAACCGTACGCGTGGCTGCAGAACCGAATAGTCAGTTGCGTCCATCATCTCTTTATATGCATTAGCATGTCACTGTTTGGCGAGCGGTTGTTGGTTCGTGCCTTGTTTTATTTGTGACAGAATATTGAAGACTCGCAGTTGTCTAGCTGATGCCTGATTTAGGCCTACGCATGCTTCTGGGTAAGTAATGAGGATGAACAAGTCTGTTGCCGTGTTAACGGCTCGCATTCCGCTGGTACATTTCAGTGTCTTTTGCTGGAGTTTGAAGGAATCCTCGTGAGTTATGGAAATCAGGATCCGTGTTGTGTTATCTAGAGCAGTGGTATTCAACCTGGGGTACGCGTACCCCCGGGGGTACGCGAAGACATCTTAGGGGGTACGTAAAATTAAAAAATATATAATATTATTTCATGATAAACAATGAATAATCAGGGCCTGATTTAGGGTTAGTCACAAGAGACCGGACGTAAGGACATGCGATTTGGGAGCGCCACTTTTTTTTTTCTCTCTCTCTCTCTCTTTATGTGATTCTTATCTGGGCGGCTAGTTTCATTTTATCCCACACAGTGCTTTGGAACGCGACTGAACACTGTTGGGCGGGATTAACGTTTTGCCTAATACAGTTTATTTAACTTATTTTAGATGTAGATTATAGACTATGTATAACTTGAATTATGCACCAACAACTTTTGGGGGTACAAAGTTGAAGAGAAATTATATCTGGGGGTACGCGAACAAAAAAGGTTGAATACCGCTGATCTAGAGACAATGAAGGGTTAATGTCTTGTGACACTGTGTTGAGGGGTTCAGGTTGAATCCCTTAGAGTTTGAAGATGAAAGTTCTACGTTCGTTCGAAACGTCGGGAAACACTAACCCAGTGTCATAGCGTCACATCGCAGGGGACCTGGATCTTAGTAAAACCGCTATGAAGACGTTAAATGTCGCGTAGAGGCAGTTAAGTCACAAGAATTCGAAGGAAATGAAAAACTCAACTGTTTTAAGCGCGTTCGCAAAATTGAGAAACACTGTTGACTTCGTCATGTCTGTCTGTCTGTCCGTGTGTCAGTCCGTCCGCATGGAGCAGCTCGGTTTAGTGTAAATCACGTGAAACCACTGATATCATCGTGTCTACAAAACTGTAAGAGTTAAGAAGGTACAGTTGACCCTAGAAAAGGCCATGAATGCTCAGAAGGGGAATAGAGGTATAGCTCTACTCTTTCTTTAACGTTGGCCAACGCCACGCCCCGGCCGCTTTACCCCGAGAAAGAGACCCGGTACCCATTGTATAGGAGAGTTGGTGGGCCCCAGGGCCGGTCTGGACGTTTACGGAAAATCTCTTCTCCACCGGGATTCGATACCCAGACTGTCCAGCCCGTAGCGAGTCGCTATACCGACTACCCGGTCCACCTACAAAATCTGTGTTTTTTTTAAGGGGGGGGGGGTTGCCGGGCTAGCCATGCTCCTTACTGAGGCACATACTGCGGAACACTCGTATTGCGTATTTAGCTTAGGTTACAACGGTAGTGACTGTGACGGTTAGTGCCTCTACGTGTCGTCGATGTGTGCCTCTGTACCAAGGTAAATGTACAAAATAATAGACCAAACTTCAGTGTTTCTGCAGCCTGACAACGGAACACAAACCCTCAAGATGTTAATCCTGCCACGCGCCTAGCCACCACGCGCATGTCACCGCAGTTACCGCTAGAAGTCGCGTAGCTTGCCGTTCTACCGCCGAGCGCCTTACATTCTGCCAGCTGCCTCTGAAAAGCCGTTAACAACTTCAGTACATTGTAATTTTAAATACATTTAATTAAACTTTTGACTCCCCAAGTACGTCTACATAATCTTCGTCTTCTTCTTCTTCTTCGGCATACGGTCCTTACAGTATAACCAGTACCTCCTTCACAACGATAGCAGATACAGATCTGCCTTCTGCTTTCTACCTCCATCTCTTGACATACGGTCCTTACAGTATAAACCAGTACCTCCTTCACAACGATAGCACATACAGATCTGTCTTCTGCTTTCTACCTCCATCTCTTGACATACGGTCCTTACAGTATAACCAGTACCTCCTTCACAACGATAGCACATACAGATCTGTCTTCTGCTTTCTACCTCCATCTCTTGACATACGGTCCTTACAGTATAACCAGTACCTCCTTCACAACGATAGCACATACAGATCTGTCTTCTGCTTTCTACCTCCATCTCTTGACATACGGTCCTTACAGTATAACCAGTACCTCCTTCACAACGATAGCACATACAGATCTGTCTTCTGCTTTCTACCTCCATCTCTTGACATACGGTCCTTACAGTATAACCAGTACCTCCTTCACAACGATAGCACATACAGATCTGTCTTCTGCTTTCTACCTTCATCTCTTGACATACGGTCCTTACAGTATAACCAGTACCTCCTTCACAACGATAGCAGATACAGATCTGTCTTCTGCTTTCTTCCTCCATCTCTTGACATACGGTCCTTACAGTATAACCAGTACCTCCTTCACAACGATAGCACATACAGATCTGTCTTCTGCTTTCTGCCTCCATCTCTTGACATACGGTCCTTACAGTATAACCAGTACCTCCTTCACAACGATAGCACATACAGATCTGTCTTCTGCTTTGTTCCTCCATCTCTTGACATACGGTCCTCACAGTATAACTAGTACCTCCTTCACAACGATAGCACATACAGATCTGTCTTCTGCTTTCTGCCTCCATCTCTTGACATACGGTCCTTACAGTATAACCAGTACCTCCTTCACAACGATAGCACATACAGATCTACCTTCTGCTTTCTTCCTCCATCTCTTGACATACGGTCCTTACAGTATAACCAGTGCCTCCTTCACAACGACAGCACATACAGATCTGTCTTCTGCTTTCTACCTCCATCTCTTGACATACGGTCCTTACAGTATAACCAGTACCTCCTTCACAACGACAGCACATACAGATCTGTTTTCTGCTTTCTACCTCCATCTCTTGACATACGGTCCTTACAGTATAACCAGTACCTCCTTCACAACGATAGCACATACAGATCTGTCTTCTGCTTTCTGCCTCCATCTCTTGACATACGGTCCTTACAGTATAACCAGTACCTCCTTCACAACGACAGCACATACAGATCTGTCTTCTGCTTTCTACCTCCATCTCTTGACATACGGTCCTTACAGTATAACCAGTACCTCCTTCACAACGATAGCACATACAGATCTGTCTTCTGCTTTCTACCTCCATCTCTTGACATACGGTCCTTACAGTATAACCAGTACCTCCTTCACAACGATAGCACAAACAGATCTGTCTTCTGCTTTCTGCCTCCATCTCTTGACATACGGTCCTTACAGTATAACCAGTACCTCCTTCACAACGATAGCACACACAGATCTGTCTTCTGCTTTCTTCCTCCATCTCTTGACATACGGTCCTTACAGTATAACCAGTACCTCCTTCACAACGATAGCACATACAGATCTGTCTTCTGCTTTCTTCCTCCATCTCTTGACATACGGTCCTTACAGTATAACCAGTACCTCCTTCACAACGATAGCACATACAGATCTGTCTTCTGCTTTCTGCCTCCATCTCTTGACATACGGTCCTTACAGTATAACCAGTACCTCCTTCACAACGATAGCACATACAGATCTGTCTTCTGCTTTCTGCCTCCATCTCTTGACATACGGTCCTTACAGTATAACCAGTACCTCCTTCACAACGATAGCACATACAGATCTGTCTTCTGCTTTCTGCCTCCATCTCTTGACATACGGTCCTTACAGTATAACCAGTACCTCCTTCACAACGATAGCACAAACAGATCTGTCTTCTGCTTTCTGCCTCCATCTCTTGACATACGGTCCTTACAGTATAACCAGTACCTCCTTCACAACGATAGCACACACAGATCTGTCTTCTGCTTTCTTCCTCCATCTCTTGACATACGGTCCTTACAGTATAACCAGTACCTCCTTCACAACGATAGCACATACAGATCTGTCTTCTGCTTTCTTCCTCCATCTCTTGACATACGGTCCTTACAGTATAACCAGTACCTCCTTCACAACGATAGCACATACAGATCTGTCTTCTGCTTTCTGCCTCCATCTCTTGACATACGGTCCTTACAGTATAACCAGTACCTCCTTCACAACGATAGCACATACAGATCTGTCTTCTGCTTTCTGCCTCCATCTCTTGACATACGGTCCTTACAGTATAACCAGTACCTCCTTCACAACGATAGCACATACAGATCTGTCTTCTGCTTTCTGCCTCCATCTCTTGACATACGGTCCTTACAGTATAACCAGTACCTCCTTCACAACGACAGCACATACAGATCTGTCTTCTGCTGCCTTCCTCCATCTCTTGACATACGGTCCTTACAGTATAACCAGTACCTCCTTCACAACGACAGCACATACAGATCTGTCTTCTGCTTTCTTCCTCCATCTCTTGACATACGGTCCTTACAGTATAACCAGTACCTCCTTCACAACGACAGCACATACAGATCTGTCTTCTGCTTTCTGCCTCCATCTCTTGACACCCAGCGATTTCAGGCATTCTCAATACAGTACAACCACCTTAATTTTGGTCTTCCTGCTTTTCTACTTCCATCTGGTTTCCCCACAAACACTAATTTTACGGTCATATCATCAGACACTCTTACCACATGACCAGCCCATCTAGTCTTCTTATTTGTGATTGTGTTACAATATTTGGTTTTCTATACATAACGTGCAATTCATCATTAGTTCTGATTCTCCAGCTATTTTGACCCTTTTATTGGCCGATATTCTTTCTTAGTATTTTCCGCTCCCATATTTTAAGGGCTGATTTCATTTGCTGCCACTGCTCACGTTTCACAACAATATAGCACTACAGGTTTAATCATTGCAATATGTATTTTTAGTGTTGTTCATATAAATAATATACTATAGAAATTCAGTTTTTTTCCGGACGTTAAACAATACCGTCTTGTTACAAACACCAGTTGGTTAATGCCTTTTGTGAAAATAATTTTGTTTTGACGGTAATCATACGAAACACATAACCACACTCTGTGGGCAGAAAAGCAGAGATGTGAAAGGGCCGGTTTATATAGTAACCACTGTGCTGAAAGGGTTAAGGGCGATCGATTCTTCATCCCTGTTAGGGTACAGTTCGTTTGTCACATGATGTGCAGACGCTGTGGGGGGGGGGGGGTGCGACACCGAGAGGAATCTCCCACAACCCCCTGCGGGTTCCACTAATGCGAGTCACATTATTTACGCTTTCAGTAAACAGAGATTAAACAAATCAGGAACTGAACACGCGACGTAACGTATCTGAAACTTTTGTTTGCTTTTAGCCCTAGTTAGTTACCACTAAAATGGTTAGGCTTACGGAAGAAAATGTTTGGACACGAGGTGTGTGTGTGTTGCATTCCTGTCTAGAGTTTTCTTTTGTCAGAAACAGTTTATGCGTCTGGAACTATTTAGCGATCTGTGCATGAGCTGCAGGACAAAGTCAGAACTTGAAGGCAGTAAATACATCCTTTGAAAGGGTGGAACTGTTCAGGTATTTGGAAACAAATCAAAATTGCATTCATGAAGAAATTAAGAGCAGACTGAAGTCACGGAATGCTTGTTATCATTCGGTGCAGGATCTTGTGTCTTCAGTTTGCTATCCAAAAATACAAAGATAAGATATACAGAACTGTAATTTTGTTGTTTTTGTATGGGTGTGAAACTTGGTCTGTCACATTGAGGGGGGAACATAGGCTGAGGGTGTTCGAGAATAGGGTGCTGAGGAGGATATTTGGCCTAAGAGGGACGGGTAACAGGGGAGTGGAGAAGACTACATAACGAGGAACTTTATGATCTGTACTCATCACCAAATATTATTTGCGTGATCAAATCAAGAAGAATGAGGTGGGCGGGGCATGTAGCACGTATGGGTGAGGGGAGAGGTGCATACAGGATTTTGGTGGGGAGACCTGAGGGAAGGAAAACCACTCGGAAGACTCAGGCGTAGATGGGAGGATAACACTAAAATGGATCTTCAAGAAGTGGGATGGGGACATGGACTGGATTAATGTGGCTCAGGATAGGGACAGGTTGTGGGCTCTTGTGAATGCGGTAATGAACCGTCGGGTTCCATAAAATGCGGGGAATTTCTTGACTAGCTGAGGAACTGTTAGCTTATCAAGAAAGACTCTGCTACATGGAGTTAGTTAGTTAGTTAGTTATGCATGAGCTGCACTCAATAAAGTAGGCCTATATACTTTAGCTCTTAACGTAAAGCGTGCGTTATTTTTGTCCGATTTTAACCAAAATTTGATTGTGTCTACAAATGTTAATAAAACCTCCCAGTGTCGTATTTTGTGAATGCGCCACACAGATACACGTATGGCTATGGCAGTGCGCTCATTACTGCAGCTTCTCTTTGCCAACAAAGTCCATTAATACAAAGTGGCTACTATATGTACAGCCTATTTTAACGTCATAAACACTATTTTTCCCACACTGTGCATTTATATGTTTCATACTTCTCGCACTAAACGGCAAGTATTTCCTTAACCATAATCAGCTTACTGGTATACTCGTATGTAATGGCGAAGCAGTGTGTTCGCTGTACGATGGGTCTGAGTTTGTATCTATATACAATTTAAATGAACCCTAGACTTCAGATGGTTAATTTACGCCCACTTTAGACAAATAACACTTGACACGTGTTTGGTACAGGACACGTGGGTTTGATACGCTCGTGGCATAGGATGACTGATGATCATAAAAGTTGAACATTACATGACGTCATTCCGGTAGCTTGTTTATGAGAAGCAGTTGGTTATGTTTTTGTTATGTTGTGTTTGTACATACGAATATTAGATGAATAGATTGAAAGGGTGTAGCCAATGTGCTGTGCTTTCATTTCGGTGTCACAGTGATGTCCAACATGGTAAGTGTTCTGCCCCCCGTATTCCTTTTCCAAAGTGAAAAAAGAGACACCAGATGTGGTTCTAAGTTCGTGGGCGTCAAATTCCGAACAAACCGTATTGCGTAAACGCAGACATGACTGCCAATTCTGTAACGTTGTACAGAGTGATCCATTTGCACCGTACTGTGGTGAGGTGTGGTTGAGGCACTGTGCTACAAGCCCGAAGGTCGCGGGTTCGATTCCCGATTGAGTCATTGACATTTTTCGTTGACTTAATCCTTCCGGCCACGCTGTGGCCCTGGGGTGGACTCAGCCTGTAACAGAAATGACATATCTACACAGTGACTACATGAATGAAGTCTGTTACAAGGACATTAGCCACTTTCTTAGGAAATTCAGTTACTGGTCTCTCATATACGATGTGTCTATTACTTGGGAAATTAGCTTTTTATTTTTTATCTTTTAGACAACATTTGAACATATTTTTCTGTCAAATGCTCCCCGATATCCGAAAGAGTTTTGCTTTATTTGAAGGTTCCCAGGCTTCGCCCGCTTGTCTTTCTGATAAGAATAATCTAGTACAAAGAAAAGTAAAACCGAAGGACTCGGTGGGTTGCGAAACCTGTATCACTGCCACTTTTTGTTTATTTACTGAAGAGCCCCGCAGCAGATGCTAAGACACACCGCAGCCTTAAGGCTTATTGTGCAACCCTGTGATGATGATGAGGTTTTTTCTGCTTTTCCATTTTCATGGAGCACAGGTGGAATGAAATTGACAGGGGAAAACCGACGTACTCGGAGAAAAACCTGTCCCAATGCCACTTTGTCCACCACAAATCCCACATGGACTAACCCGGGTTTTTTTTTTTTTAAACTGGGTTTTCCCCTTTGATCCATTTTTGTTCTGTATTAATCCTTTTTCGTCCTTTCGTGTCTCTTACGGTCCACAACCGTCTTTTTACAACACAACACAAACATCCATGCCCCCGGTGGGATTCGAACCCACGATCCCAGTAAGCGAGCGGCCGTAGACCCACGCCTTAGACCGCACGGCCACTGGGATCGGCAAGTCGAACCCGGGTCTCCGCGGTGAGAGGCCGGCGACTAACCGCCTGAGCCATGGCACGGCCTTATCACTGCCACTTTGTCAGTCACATATCTCAGGTGGGAATATGGTTCGGAATCGAACACGGGCCTACGTGTTAAGAGGCCGGCGACTAACCGCCTGAGCCATGGCATGGGACACCCCGCCTTCATTTGTTATGTCTCCATTATGTCAGTGACAGCTGTATCCTTACCTGCTTGCACGCCAGTACAAGGACCTCGTGGTTGTCATCACTGTAGGCTCGTAATGCATGGCATCGCTCAGCACACACGACTTCTGTTGCAGTGGCTGTAACGTGTTTGTGGACGTCTGAACACAACTGCCGCATGTTAGGTCTGAGGCACGTTGGACTAGATAATAGGTCCAGGACTGAGTGTTTATTATTCATATTAGCGGACCCATATACAGTCAAACTCGGTTATAACGTCACGAAAGGGACCACATATTTTGTGTCGTTATAAACGAGTGTTGTTATAACCGAGGAATATAATGTTACGGTTAACAGTGAGGGATTAATTGGTACCACAGAATATCTGACGTTATAGACGAGGTGTCGCCTAAACCGATGTCGTTATAACCGGGTTCGACTATATATTTATATTATATATATATATATGTATATGGATACATGCATGCATATATACATACACATACATACATATATACATACATGCTTACATACATAGACTACGTACATACGTACATACATGCATACATACATTTATACGTACATGCATACATACACATATATATACATACATAGCTACATACATACATACACATATATATATACATACATACACACACACACACACATACACACATACGACTTTGTAATCTCATGAGTTTTATATTTTCAGTGTACGTTAGGAAGTACGCTAAAATTACGTCATATAGACTATAAGTGCGCTAAAGTGACGTCATATAGACAACAAGTACGCTAAAGTGACGTCATATAGACTACAAGACATGTAGGCCTGTCTCAAAGGCAAGTGTAGAACAAAGTATGATTGTTGCGCGAATGCATCACATAGCTGTCGTGTTCTTCTTGAAGAAAGTTTTGCTAAAGGCTGATCTTTTTTTTACCTTTAAGCCAGTAACTGATTGACACACCGTTATGTTGCCCGCCGAGACATTTGAAATGAGAAAATGTCTATAACAATTTCCGTGGCAAAGCCGAGATAGAATACTGAAGGAATTTTGGAAACTTATGAGCTGTTTATTTGTGAAGACATACATTACATTACTAATTCGTTTTGTAAAAATGTGTGAAAATACTGACACCCTGTCCTATGTTGTGAAGTATATTTGTTATAAATTTTTCCTTTTATTATATTTTTATTGCACATAATAATATATAAAAATACACAGTAAAATTGTGCACATGATTATACGTGTACTTGTTCATTCTTCACTCTGTATTGAAGTTCATGCTGCCTACTTGCAGACCCAGTTCTGTCGAAGCTGTTCGCTGAGCAGGCCTGTGCTAGAGCCGTCTCTCGATCTTTCTGTTGCCGCGGGCTCCATACAAAGTGTCGCTAAGCCTGCGAATTGCCTCTCCAAAACTGTGTCATATATTCTGATTACACGGAGTGGGCAGAACGGTGCTTGATAAATTTTGTTAAATGTGAAAATACATAAAACGGCAAAGACGTGAAACCTCTGGGGAACGTTTCGAGGTTGTCTACGGGTGGTGGATATTACGTGTACGTCTGCTGGCTATCTGCGGATGTCTGTCGATATTACGTGTACGTCTGCTGGCTATCTGCGGATGTCTGTCGATATTACGTGTACGTCTGCTGGCTATCTGCGGATGTCTGTCGATATTACGTGTACGTCTGCTGGCTATCTGCGGATGTCTGTCGATATTACGTGTACGTCTGCTGGCTATCTGCGGATGTCTGTCGATATTACGTGTACGTCTGCTGGCTATCTGCGGATGTCTGTCGATATTACGTGTACGTCTGCTGGCTATCTGCGGATGTCTGTCGATATTACGTGTACGTCTGCTGGCTATCTGCGGATGTCTGTCGATATTACGTGTACGTCTGCTGGCTATCTGCGGATGTCTGTCGATATTACGTGTACGTCTGCTGGCTATCTGCGGATGTCTGTCGATATTACGTGTACGTCTGCTGGCTATCTGCGGATGTCTGTCGATATTACGTCTGCTGGCTATCTGCGGATGTCTGTCGATATTACGTGTACGTCTGCTGGCTATCTGCGGATGTCTGTCGATATTACGTCTGCTGGCTATCTGCGGATGTCTGTCGATATTACGTGTACGTCTGCTGGCTATCTGCGGATGTCTGTCGATATTACGTGTACGTCTGCTGGCTATCTGCGGATGTCTGTCGATATTACGTGTACGTCTGCTGGCTATCTGCGGATGTCTGTCGATATTACGTCTGCTGGCTATCTGCGGATGTCTGTCGATATTACGTGTACGTCTGCTGGCTATCTGCGGATGTCTGTCGATATTACGTCTGCTGGCTATCTGCGGATGTCTGTCGATATTACGTGTACGTCTGCTGGCTATCTGCGGATGTCTGTCGATATTACGTGTACGTCTGCTGGCTATCTGCGGATGTCTGTCGATATTACGTGTACGTCTGCTGGCTATCTGCGGATGTCTGTCGATATTACGTGTACGTCTGCTGGCTATCTGCGGATGTCTGTCGATATTACGTGTACGTCTGCTGGCTATCTGCGGATGTCTGTCGATATTACGTCTGCTGGCTATCTGCGGATGTCTGTCGATATTACGTGTACGTCTGCTGGCTATCTGCGGATGTCTGTCGATATTACGTGTACGTCTGCTGGCTATCTGCGGATGTCCTGTCGATATTACGTGCTGCTGGCTATCTGCGGATGTCTGTCGATATTACGTCTGCTGGCTATCTGCGGATGTCTGTCGATATTACGTGTACGTCTGCTGGCTATCTGCGGATTGTCTGTCGATATTACGTCTGCTGGCTATCTGCGGATGTCTGTCGATATTACGTGTACGTCTGCTGGCTATCTGCGGATGTCTGTCGATATTACGTGTACGTCTGCTGGCTATCTGCGGATGTCTGTCGATATTACGTGTACGTCTGCTGGCTATCTGCGGATGTCTGTCGATATTACGTGTACGTCTGCTGGCTATCTGCGGATGTCTGTCGATATTACGTGTACGTCTGCTGGCTATCTGCGGATGTCTGTCGATATTACGTCTGCTGGCTATCTGCGGATGTCTGTCGATATTACGTCTGCTGGCTATCTGCGGATGTCTGTCGATATTACGTGTACGTCTGCTGGCTATCTGCGGATGTCTGTCGATATTACGTGTACGTCTGCTGGCTATCTGCGGATGTCTGTCGATATTACGTGTACGTCTGCTGGCTATCTGCGGATGTCTGTCGATATTACGTGTACGTCTGCTGGCTATCTGCGGATGTCTGTCGATATTACGTGTACGTCTGCTGGCTATCTGCGGATGTCTGTCGATATTACGTGTACGTCTGCTGGCTATCTGCGGATGTCTGTCGATATTACGTCTGCTGGCTATCTGCGGATGTCTGTCGATATTACGTCTGCTGGCTATCTGCGGATGTCTGTCGATATTAACGTCTGCTGGCTATCTGCGGATGTCTGTCGATATTACGTGTACGTCTGCTGGCTATCTGCGGATGTCTGTCGATATTACGTGTACGTCTGCTGGCTATCTGCGGATGTCTGTCGATATTACGTGTACGTCTGCTGGCTATCTGCGGATGTCTGTCGATATTACGTGTACGTCTGCTGGCTATCTGCGGATGTCTGTCGATATTACGTCTGCTGGCTATCTGCGGATGTCTGTCGATATTACGTCTGCTGGCTATCTGCGGATGTCTGTCGATATTACGTGTACGTCTGCTGGCTATCTGCGGATGTCTGTCGATATTACGTGTACGTCTGCTGGCTATCTGCGGATGTCTGTCGATATTACGTGTACGTCTGCTGGCTATCTGCGGATGTCTGTCGATATTACGTGTACGTCTGCTGGCTATCTGCGGATGTCTGTCGATATTACGTGTACGTCTGCTGGCTATCTGCGGATGTCTGTCGATATTACGTGTACGTCTGCTGGCTATCTGCGGATGTCTGTCGATATTACGTGTACGTCTGCTGGCTATCTGCGGATGTCTGTCGATATTACGTCTGCTGGCTATCTGCGGATGTCTGTCGATATTACGTCTGCTGGCTATCTGCGGATGTCTGTCGATATTACGTCTGCTGGCTATCTGCGGATGTCTGTCGATATTACGTGTACGTCTGCTGGCTATCTGCGGATGTCTGTCGATATTACGTGTACGTCTGCTGGCTATCTGCGGATGTCTGTCGATATTACGTGTACGTCTGCTGGCTATCTGCGGATGTCTGTCGATATTACGTCTGCTGGCTATCTGCGGATGTCTGTCGATATTACGTCTGCTGGCTATCTGCGGATGTCTGTCGATATTACGTGTACGTCTGCTGGCTATCTGCGGATGTCTGTCGATTATACGTGTACGTCTGCTGGCTATCTGCGGATGTCTGTCGATATTACGTGTACGTCTGCTGGCTATCTGCGGATGTCTGTCGATATTACGTGTACGTCTGCTGGCTATCTGCGGATGTCTGTCGATATTACGTGTACGTCTGCTGGCTATCTGCGGATGTCTGTCGATATTACGTCTGCTGGCTATCTGCGGATGTCTGTCGATATTACGTCTGCTGGCTATCTGCGGATGTCTGTCGATATTACGTGTACGTCTGCTGGCTATCTGCGGATGTCTGTCGATATTACGTGTACGTCTGCTGGCTATCTGCGGATGTCTGTCGATATTACGTGTACGTCTGCTGGCTATCTGCGGATGTCTGTCGATATTACGTGTACGTCTGCTGGCTATCTGCGGATGTCTGTCGATATTACGTGTACGTCTGCTGGCTATCTGCGGATGTCTGTCGATATTACGTGTACGTCTGCTGGCTACTGCGGATGTCTGTCGATATTACGTGTACGTCTGCTGGCTATCTGCGGATGTCTGTCGATATTACGTGTACGTCTGCTGGCTATCTGCGGATGTCTGTCGATATTACGTGTACTCTGCTGGCTATCTGCGGATGTCTGTCGATATTACGTGTACGTCTGCTGCTACCTGCGGATGTCTGTCGATATTACGTGTACGTCTGCTGGCTACTGCGGATGTCTGTCGATATTGACGTGTACGTCTGCTGGCTATCTGCGGATGTCCGATCGACAGTCTAATTCTGCCACATATGTCGCAGTTTTGTCTGAGCCCACAGTGTTCACCGCCCCTGCGATGTCTTGCTGCAGCTGACGGAGTGATGAAGGCATCGCAAGAATGTACACTACAATATCTTGTGCCACGAATCGAAAGGTGTCAGGTCTAGGAAATGTGGGGAGCCTGGAGTACACGCCGCACATCCAGTCAACGTGCCTGGAAACATTGCGTGGTGACAGGAAGGACTTCTGTATGGAATATGGTCTTGCGCCATCTTGGTGAAGAGCTATGGTGTGCCAACTTGTTGAAGAGCTGTGGTGCGCCATCTCGTTGAAGAGCCATGGTGCGCCAACTTGTTGAAGAGCTATGATGCGCCATCTCGTTGAAGAGCCATGGTCCGCCAACTTGTTGAAGAGCTATGGTGCGCCATCTCGTTGAAGAGACATGGTGCGCCAACTCGTTGAAGAGATATGGTGCGCCATCTTGTTGAAGAGCCCTGGTGCGCCATATTGTTGAACAATCATGTTGCGCCATCTTGTTGAAGAGTCATGGTGCGCCATGTTGAGTCATGGTGCGCCATGTTGTTGAATAGCTATGTTGCGCCATCTTGTTGAAGAGTCATGGTGCGCCATGTGAGTCATGTGCCATGTGTTGAATAGCTATGTTGCGCCATCTTGTTGAAGAGTCATGGTGCGCCATCTTGTTCAACAGATAGTTATAATTACATACGTTAACTGGCGGCTAGTTTCTGCTGTGAAAATGGACCACCATCAGACCACTAACAAGACTATAAAATGGAAAGCTGTGTAATACAATATAGTAATATAAAATTAATTATTGTTATATTATATAATTATACTATACTATATTAATAATATGTTGTCCATATCGTACATATAATTAATATAGTGGTTTATATAACTATATCTATATTATTGCTTATATTATACTATTATTATATCATAATTTATGATAAAATAATATTAAATGTTGTTTTGTGTTTGATCAGTATTTAACTACTATTAAACTCATACTATATACATTATTGTAATTTTATTCAATACTGATACTATTTTATATTTATTATATTATTATACATAATATCATTTATTTGATTATATAATACTAGTATATCATACTAGTGATGCTAATTTAGTTATTTTACCCTAATATTTTATTTATGTTTACACAGCTTTCGCATTTTATAGTCTTGTTGATGGCATGATGATGGCTCTTTTCAGAGCTGAATGCCAGTCGTCAAGTTAACGTATGTATAATGCTTGTTGTGGCCGATGAAGTTTAAAGTAATACAAACACTGTGGTCGTTACACCAACGGGGTTCCTGTATCAAGATTACAAATTTACAGCAGTACTTTCTGCTGCGATTTTTAACGTATAGCTGCATTTTTTTTAGAAGTATAAGTTGCATTATTTCTCAAAGTCGCAATGGACCAGAGACTCAAACTGTTTGACCCTTAAAGATGGGACCGATATGTTGTCCCGAAACGTCGGTAAAGAATTACCACCCGACGCTGCGTAATATCCCAGAAGAGCGCAGATTTTAGGTAAAGGTAACGTTGTCCCCGTCCACGCCATGAACGCGTATAAGGGGGGGGAGTAGAGGTACAGCGCCACTCATTCTTAACCTCGGCACTAAACGGAAGTGAATGGTTAACTTTGCCCCGGGAAAGGACTCTGGTACGCATTGAGTAAGAAGCTTGGTGGGCCTCAGTGCCTTCCCTTGCCCCTGCCGGGTTTCGAAACGCGTTCCGTCCAGCATGTAGCGTAGTCGCTATACCGACTGCACTACTGCTATAACACAGCGTGTGGTGTGAAAGAGTTGTTTGGACAACCCTGGTTTTGTTGTGATATTCTGAGTGCAGGATGATTTCAAAACATCGTCGTCATTTGCTTTAAACCTCGGCACACACCGAAAGGCCGACCGCGTAACTTTTGTTCAAATTTGAATAGTAGCAAAACCGTGATCATTCATACAATATGGTGCTTTTTTGTTATTTTTACTCATATAAAAGGCTTGGCATTTTAAAAAAAAGGAATTATTGCTGAGTCATGGTGATGGCGGTAAGGTATTCATACAGTAGCAATTTAATTGACAATTGAGAGCAGATGATGTCTTCATTTCTGTGTGTATGCAGACAATTGACAGTGGCGTGTTCAGCTACTGTGTGAACACCGGACCTTATAATGCGCGTTGTCATGTCGCCTGTAAGTACAAACATAGCGGATAGAACCTGTAACATCTTACATCTCAAGTTAACCCTTTAAATTGTAGTGGTTACTATACATACCAGCTGCTTTAACATTACCAATCTTTGCGGTTTTTACACTCAGTATATTTATGCCTTTCATATTTTTCTCAATATACTAACTCATTTGTTTTAGCAATAAGGAGGCCATGTGTTTTCTAAGATGTGGGAACTGGACTACTAGATGCTTTTACATTCCTTTTAAGCGCCTGCTAATAAACACTGTTCTTGCGTCCCTCTACGCAGAAATCGGTAAAGGGTTTTTGATGAAATTGGGTACTGTTGTAACGTACCGAAGATCTGTCGACTGATGTAGGGGCGTTCGCAAAATTGCGAAAAGCGACTATTAGCTTCGTCATGTCTGTCTGTCCACATGGAACAACTCGGCTCCCACTGGACGGATTTTCATGAAATTTGTTATTTGAGTAGGCTATATTTAACAACCAACTAAATGCACTTTTTATTTAAAACTATTTTATAGTTTTATTAATTTCTCTCAATTCCCCCTACATATGTTTCGGTCTGATTTCAGACCATCTTCAGGGGGTCAAAAACTACACTTATAACACGTCCGTATGTTCGTTCAATTGCATATGCAGTGTAGATCACTTATGTCTAATCATGTAGGTTGTAATATCACTTTTAAAAACACAGGTTAAAATAGATTAAAATGGATACATGATTAAAAATTGCAAACACATGTGAAACACACTGTACACCAACACACTGTACACCAACATACTGTACACCAACATACTGTACACCAACACACTGTACACCAACATACTGTACACCAACACACACTGTACACCAACACACTGTACACCAACATACTGTACACCAACACACTGTACACCAACACAGGGTCCCGTCTAACAAACAATTTAGACGGAAAGAGACCCGGTACACATGGTACAGGGGACTGGGTGGGCCCCAGGGCCGGTGGCGGACGGGTGCGGAAAATTTCGCCCCTGCAGGATTCGATCACCGGACCGTCCAGCCCGTAGCGTGTCGCTATACCGACTGAGCTATCACGGTCTATCACTGAACTTTGGGTCGTATGCTAAACAAGGTATATATATATTATAATATATATAACGATATTTATTTCTATTTTATTGTGCACCATCTCAAAAAAATTTATTGTGTTTTGTTTACACAGTTATGGTTATGAGTAATTTGAAGAGAATATATGTAAGCGTATTTTCCATATCACTTCTACCGAACGCCCGTGCTAAATGTATGCTGCATACTTCTGCAATCTTGTTAAGTACAATACGGGGGTACACGACAGGGAGTCGGTATTCCGTGCGCAGTAGGAGCAGAGATATTTCTTCATAGGGTTCTTTGCGGCTCCGGGACTCACACAGGAGAGAAGACTCGAACGGGCACTAATGGTACCTTCCATGGGACAAACCGGCCAGGGCGTGAAGCTGGCCACTGTCCTCCATGTAAAACCGGGGTTTAAAAATGCGTCATACGTCAGCGTATTCATACAGTGATGCTTAATTGATATAAGGGACAACTATACAATTGAGTAAATTTGAGATGTGAAATTGTTAAAAATTTTAAAGGCATAATACGGAAAAGATGAAATTTTCTCCTGCAGTTTAGTAGAACCTGTTCCTGGTTTCGTCATGCACTCGTGTGCAGCCATCCAGCAGCTGTGATCTAAACACCTCAGTAGTTAGACCCCAAATAAGGCATGCTTCCTAAAGCCACGAACTCGATTGGTCGTGACATCAGAACGCTTTACACATTCACAAGTACGTGCTTTATTTTTTGTGTCCATATATCAGCATGCAGCGCGCCTGTATATAATTCTGAAAGTCTTAACTACTCATATAGACGCTACACTGCATCAAAACGTTAAAATTTCTAAATAAAGACATATATACAGGGTGATCCATCTAAAATACTAAAAAACTAAAACACATTTTGTGTCACTGAACATAAAAATGTATAGGTGTGGAAGTGCTGGAAACGTCATCCGTTTTACTTTACGTTTGTATCATCATGTTTCGACAGGCACTGATGCAAAGTACACTGTTTTCTATTAGGGTACGGCTTCACGTGAATCACTCTGTAGAATTATTTATTTTTTGTTTATTTAACAATGTGAGTATATCAGGCTCTGTCACTTCCAGCTGGTGGTGTGAATAGTGAATTGGGAAAGGGTGTGGAAGAAAACAGTCGTGGCCGACTTTAAAGTGGACCTTCTATGCCGAAATGTGTCTGGATGATTGAGGAAACAATGAGAAACATTGGCTTTCTTGGGTCGTTCGACCGAGATTATAGTAGTACAGCTCTAGGCTGTAATTCATAGGCCTTACTGCTCGAATCGACTCTCACTAGCGGCTCTGTAGAATACCTTCGGTAGCTGGTACGAAGAAATAAAAAAAAAAGAAGTTTAACTTACTTTAAAAAATATTCAGTTCTGTGTTCCACATGCAAGTGAGCGTATAGCTATAACATATGGCTAAATCCTTATTCACCCGAGCTACCGGTTTTTCTAAGCACAATAAATAAATTCTTCCTGTGAGACACCTTCATAAATAATACTGTTCTTTTGTGAGTGCCTTATATCTAGGCTTTTACATAGCTACAGACGAACACAGGTGTGATCTGAGGCTTTACGTCACGTATCTGGCACGGTAGCAACAGGGTGTGTAAATACTTGGTACCTGTTCGCCATCGTCAAATTGTTGTGTGATCCTGATTGCTAGTTATGCCCGTGCGAATAATTCTCGCTTAAAAACAGGAAAATATTTGAACAACAAAAATTACAGCATTTTAATCGTAATAGACATTAAAAATTGTGTCTATTAATGCTTGATGCTTGGTAATTTCTTTCGGAGATCAACGGATCATAAGCAACGTGTAAATAAGAAACAAAAGATTGAAATTTACAGTGCTGCCTCAAGCGGAGGCCAAGGGAAGTACATAAAATATGTTAGCTTTCCTTGGCCTGCGCTTGATGCAGCACTGTCAGTTCTTCTCGTTAGAATGTTTTGTTAAAAAAAATTTTTTTTGGAAGGAATTAAGAAAACAAAGGAGATTACGATCAATGCCAAATCATAAGCTTTTTAAAATTGTTTATCTTGAAAAAATCTATATTAGTATATGTGATGCTTATGTCGGAGGCGTAAATAATAATTTTGATTTCTATTCTTCATTTTGCTTGTCTGAAGAAATGCCAACCTACGAAATAAACAAAACATTTGGAAGTGCAGTCAGTCGTTCAGAATTCAGCAGCAACTATACGGACCATTTGCTTCGACACAGACAACTCTGCATTTTGCCCACACATGATACGTGAATGTTTAGTACTATTGTGACAATAGCATCACTAACTGATATTCTTGTAATGGTGCCTACTTCGAGGTAGGAGTGGATTTTTTAGGCGCTTTTCGCAAAATTGCGAAAAGCGACTGTTAGCTTCGTCATGTCTGTCCGTCCGCATTGAACATCTCGGCTTCCACTGGACGGATTTTCATGAAATTTGTTATATGTGTATTTTTCGAAAATCTGTCGCGGAGATTTAAGTTTCACTAAAATCTGACAACAATAACGGTACTTTACATGAAGACCTATGTACATTTATGATAATATCTCGCTGAATTCTTCTTAGAATGAGAAATGTTTCGGACAAAATTTGCAGTGAAAATCAAAACACACATTTTATGTTCAGTAACTTTTTTCCGAAAATCGTGCCGTTTATGAGATAATGTGGAAAAATATGGTACAGCCAGACAGGCCACAGATGACAATATAATACGGCGCATGCGCTTTGCTTGCTAGATAACTAAGGCTACATACACACACTCATAATATGTAATACTTATTGCTTTTCTGCGGCAACAATGGTTACGCGAACGCGTCTGAATATTACATGTATACGTATACTGCCTGTCTTATCTAAATATTGTTCAGAATAATCTCATGCTAAGTGTTGATTATATTTTTGTGAGCTCCGGTCACATTGGTTACGAGTCCCGTGTTTCAGTATGCTCTCAACACAGAGGGCTTACCGACCACTAACTAGCACCAAAGACTCAGGAAATATATGTGCCAGACTTGGACCAGGAATCTGTGGCCTTTACCCTCGTTAATATATATGAGATTTTAGGGTCACTATGTGACCTCACGCAACGGACGACCTGTGTCCTGCGTGTCGCAGTCATACGCCACCAGAGCGTGTTTTAATCGCAATGTTTCTGATAAGTAAGGTACATAGATTGAATTCGTGTTGTTGACGTATTTGCAGACACGCAGTAGTCCTTCGCCCGGGATATGGTCGTTATCCTTATCAACGCAACAGTACATACTAGCCGAAACTTTAAAGAAGTAACAACACTGAAGCTAAGAAATTTGTTTAATCGTGTCTTAAAAATTCATTATGAATGAGGATTCGAATGGAACAATTTATTCTTCTGGGACATGACTTTGCGTCATCGGATAAGCGGTTTCCGACGTTTCGAAGGAACATCGCGCCTTAATCTTCAAGGGTCAAGGGGTCTTGTTCTTGGACCTCATGTCCGGGAAGAATTGGATTCTTAACTCATTCATTCTGTAGTCTGTCTTATGACAGGTCCATAGCCTCTTCCAAAGCGAGTTCTCCACCGCGTGCGATCTAGTGCTTCCTCTTTCAATTTACAGTATCTTATCTTTTCCTTAAAGTCATTCAGTAGCTACGTACGTCTTCTTCCCCGTCATTCCTTGTATCTTTCCTTCAATCACGTGTTTTAGAAGGTATTTTCTACGCAAGATGTGACCAATCCAGTTAGCCTTTCTTCTTTTTATTGTATGTACGATATTCCTCTCCTCCTTCACTCTGTGTAATACTGCTTCATTTCTCACACGATCGGTCCAACTGATCTTCTCCATTCTTCTCCAGCACCACATATCAAAACTTTCCAGATACTTCTGATCCACTTTCCCAAGTGTCCACGTTTCAGCACCATACAAAGCTATGCTCCAAATGTAGCACTTTACTAGTTTCTTCCTTAAATTTAAGTCCAGTTTGCTGGTGAAAAGATTCTTCTTCTTGTTTAATGCTGCTTTTGCCATGGCAATTCTGTATTTAATGTCACGTGTACACCTTGCATCATTTGTTATCATGCTGCCTAAATAATTGAAATATTCCACATTCTCCAGTTGTTTTTGATTCATCATAATTTTCATTGGGGATGGTTGCAATATATCGTTCACAAAACTATCTGTGGAGTCTCAAGTGTCGTACAGAAAATTATATCTAAATTAAAAACGGAAATCTCACACCAGTAGTCCAAAATCTTTTTTCTTTACGTGGAAAAATAATAGAGATGCGAAGTTATTTTATTAGTTCAACAAACATGTCTGTGTTTCTGGGTTTAACACAACAAGGCCACTGAGGCCTAAGAGTAGTCGAAATAATAACTGCTGTAGGTTACGTTATTTGTTACGCTGTTCGTAGCAGATATTATGCAGGATATTTTATAATTGTTATGCGGTGGCGCAGTTGGTTGAGGCACTGCTCTACAAGCCGGAAGGTCGCGGGTTCGATTCCCGATGGTATCATTGGAATTTTTCATTGACATAATCGTTTCGGTCGCACTACGGCCCTGAGGTCGACTCAGCCTCTAACGGAAATGAGTACCAGTAATATTTCCTGGTGGGTAAAGGCGGCCGGTGCGTAGGGTTGACAAACTTACCACCTTCATGTGCTGATTGTGTAGACATCCGTGAGCCTGAACCTCCTGGAACCCTAAGGGCCTGTCCAGGCCTGTAATGGGATTGCTTTACATTTACCTATGTACTAGCTACGTCATGTCGTTCCCACGCCTTTTCCGTGGAAAGATCTAATTTTAACATACTACATATGTGTCAGCTCTGCATTTGAAGCTGTGCCGTCTGAAAGATAATTCATTGTCTTAATGAGGAAAGGAGATAAAGGTACGAAGGGGATAGATAAGACATAGCAAGTGTAGTGAAGGATGCAGATCAGAAAAAACTTTAGGATTCTGATCTTCTGGGATATCAAACAGCGTCGTCGGATCTTTAGCAATTCGACGCAGTTTCTTGTCCTACAGGAAAGGAAGTCTCAGCTATAGGCCTACCGCCGCGGAAAACTCGCAACATCGAGTTGATTCATTTTTAGCTGCATTATACATTTATTGGGTTAATCTTGATTTAAGGCTTCCACCGCGATGTTGATGAGATCTGCGCTCTTCTGGGATGTTACGGCTTTCGCCCAGGTACCCCAGTAGCCACTTTACGTGTCTCTCCCCCCCCCTCCTCCACGCTGTTTTGATTCTTCTTCCAATTTATTTATTTTTAATTTTTACTGTTGGTTTATTTGTATTTTATTTATCTAGCTTTATCCTTATATTTTCCTTCCTTACTGTTACTCTATTCCATATATGTTTTTGCAGCTGTCTTAGCTGTTTGCATTCTCGGTACCCCTAGCAGCTTTACGTTGTCTCTATCCACCCCTCTCTCACCCTGGTTCTACCCTATTGGCTGTCATCACGCCTACTGATTGCTACCCCGCCGCACTTTCCAGGAACAACGTTATAGGTTGCTGGCTTTCTTTCTTTCCTACTCGGACTCTTGACCCGTGAAGATGGGACTGACACGTTGTCCCGAAACGTCGGTAAACAATTAGCACACGACGCCGAGTAATATCCCAGAAGAGCGCAGATCTCATTTATTGGATTCTTCTCCAAACACAAAGTTTCGGACACAAGATATGTCTTCGTCCTCAGTTACTGCTACACAGTTGCGCCGGAAACCGCATAACAGAAATATTAAAGGTGTCACTTAGTGAGGCACAGCCGTCATCACGGACGTCAGTCAGCCACACATCGGGATCCTTCGATGGTGTCGCACTGACTTTGAAGGCGCCGAATACAGTCACTGTTGTTACAGGCCATGGCAGCCTCTGCAGTCTGCGCAGTACTGGCTATCAGACTTCGTGTTTTTGGTTTCGAAACGGTGAAAAGCTTTTCCAGTCTGTGGGAGGCAAATATCAAGTTATAACGGCAGCTTTTACATTCACCTTTTGTTTATTTTCTCGTCATTTTTAGTGTTGGAAAGTCACGAATGGACAGATGATGATGATGATGATGTGCTGTTAGATTAATCGGAGCGTGAAACCGGAGTGATGTCCTTACATTGGTGTGGGCCGTTCTGTACTGGATTGAATAGTATAGGATGTTTCTTTTAGACCCAGGCGCATATGGGAGGATAATATTAAAATGGATCTTCAAGACGTGGGATGGGATGGTGTGGCCTGGATTGATATGGCTCAGGATAGGGACAGGTGGCGGGCTGTTGTGAGTGCGGTAATGAACCTTCGGGTTCCATAAAATGCGGGGAAATTCTTGACTAGCTGAGGAACTGCTAGCTTCTCAAGAAGGACTGTGCTCCATGGAGTTAGGATGTTTCTTTCCCTACTTGACCGATAAGTGCCGTCCCGACGCTCTAGTGAGTTTTTATTAGACTTTCTAAAGACTATTATCACTGCGATCGTTTGTCTAGCTCCTATCGTCGACTGTTAAACCTCCCCGACACGCGGCGTACGACGGAACGCTGGCAGAGCGTCGGGCGGTGCGTCATCGCTTATCGATCAAGCAGGAAAAAAACATCCTGTATAATACTAATTGGCATTTCGATTGTAAGGCTGGATTACAGTAGAGCTGAAACCTGACACAGTATTGATTGGAGGTGGGGAGGACGGGCACATGTGATTTTGTAGGTAATTTTGGAAACAGGAACGTGTCTAATTGCCTTAAACGATCTTGTCTTGGCTATGTGCCTACTGCTTCATTCCAGTATGATTTTAGAAGCTGGGGAAAACTTTTATTATAATTACGACATAAGCAAAACTGTATTTCAAAGGTTATCCTTTCTTAAAATTTAGAAAATCAAATATCGGGTGCGGTATTACGCGAAAATATTAATGCCGTGACATATAAATGTAGCTGATTTTTTTTTCTAAAATTACTGGGGGCATTAAATGCCAAGTATTTTTCTTTTTTATGTCGCTACAGCCAAAATCTGGCCTAGGCCGCCTCATTGTTGATGTTCTACATCACACATCATTAGACACACACACACACACACACCCTATTGGACTCCTCTGAACGAGTGATCAGCCCTTCGCAGAGGCGGCTACCTACACAACACACAACAAACATAAGATACCAACATCCATGCCCTCAGCGGGATTCGAACCCCGCGATCCCAGCAATAAAGCGGCTGCAGACACGCCTTAGACCGCACGGCCATAGGGATTGGAAAATTCTGAGTACACACAGATGCAAAATATTTGGACATATACCCAAAAAGGTGCCGTATGTTCAATCTCTCGGACGCGCTGTCTGTTGAAACACGTACAGATATTTTGGTTGATAAGTACTGAATAAAGATTGGGTGCAGATCTTGTGTCTTACAGTTTGCTATCCAAAAATACAAAGATTAAGATATACAGAACTGTAATTGTGTTGTTGTTTTGTATGGGTGTGAGACTTGGTCTGTCACACTGAGGGAGGAACATAGGCTGAGGGTGTTCGAGAGTAGGGTGCTGAGGAGGATATTTGGGCCTAAGAGGGACGAGGTAACGGGGAGTGGAGAAGACTACATAACGAGGAACTTAGTGATCTGTACTGATCACCCAAATATTATTCGGGTGATCAAATCGAGAAGAATGAGGTGGGCGGGGCATGTAGCACGTATGGGTGAGGGGAGAGGTGCATACAGGGTTTTGGTGGGGAGACCTGAGGGAAGGAGACCACTTGGAAGACCCAGGCGTAGATGGGAGGATAATATTAAAATGGATCAAGAAGTGAGATGGGGGGCATGGACTGGATTGATATGGCTCAGGATAGGGACAGGTGGCAGGCTGTTGTGAATGCGGTAATGAACCTTCGGGTTCCATAAAACGCGGGGAATTTCTTGACTAGCTGAGGAACTGTTAGCTTCTCAAGAAGGACTGTTGTACATGGAGTTAGTTAGTTAGTGCTGAATAAAGTTGATGCCACAAAACCTAAGAGCCAGTAACACGGGTGACAAATATTTCGGACTCACATATCGCCTTACCACTTGGCATATCAGTCAGTGAACTAGCACTGCATTTTCGAATGGTGTTATTACACGCTTGGCAATATGCGACAGAGTTACCGTAAATGAAGACAGCTTGTGCTATATGCCTTACTTTATTTAAAGTACACTAAACGACTGTAGCCTAAAGTGAATGTGGGACCTCAGTTCATAAAGCATCTTGGGCTTGTCGTAATCTGTTTTGTGCTGCTCTGTTTTACGAGCCTGCTCGCCTTGTCTGCTTTTCAACTGCGTCCGTCTCGACATCTCCCGATAAACCTGTTGGTTTTGATGTGCCCTAGGCCACAGGCGACATATTTAGTTGTCAGTTTTGAGCTCCTCTCCACGATGAGTGTATTTATTACTGACACCGTGTAGTCTGGTAGTAATGTGCCCATATTTCAAAGAAATTTTGACTCATCATAAGTTTAGACGAGTACCGTAATGACGGAGGCATAAGTTTCCTCCGAAACGTCGGCACACTTCTAGTACACTACTATAGGGGTCATATCCCATATTTGTTTTTGTTATTATTATAGCTGTAAATTATTAGGTTTTATGGCCCTTGTGATAACCAACTGACTGACTAACTAACTAACTAACTCCATGGTGCAGAGTTCTTCTTGAGAAGCTAACAGTTCCTCAGCTAGTAAAGAAATCCCCCGCGTTTTGTGGAACCCGCAGCTTCATTACCGCATTCACAAGAGCCCGCCAACTGTCCCTATCCTGAGCCAGATTAATCCAGTCCATGCCTCCCCATCCCACTTCTTGAAGATCCTTTTTAATGTATTCCTTCCTTCTACGCCTGGGTCTTACAAGTTGTCTCTTTCCCTCAGGTCTCCCCACCAAAATCCTCTATGCTACTCTCCTCTCCCTCATACGTGCCACATGCCCCGCCCATCTCATTGTTCTTGATTTGATCACTCAAATAATATTTGATGAGAACAGATCATAAAGCTCCTCGTTATGTAGTCTTCTCCACTCCCCTTGTGATAATGGTGTTATAACAGTGAGACAAGATGAAAACACATTACGGCTGTAAATGTAATCAATGGACTGTACGCCGCGGTCCTTCTGTAGATGTTATCCAAATTATTCTTGTGAATTTCAACATTGCAACTGGTACAGCCGAAAGCGCTGTCGAGTCTAACTCGACACTTGATCGATAAGGCTGAATACTTGTTCAGGTAGCCAAGAAATTCCCAGAATTTTGTGTAAACTGTAGGTGTCTATTTCTGATCATACAAGCCCACTGCTCGCCGCTGTCTCTGAGCCATATATCTCCGTGTTGTGATGCATGAGAGTACATGTTTTACACAGAACAGGTGTGTTTTATGGTCCGTTACTGTACAAAATTACCCAGATGCTTTCGTCCAATCGTCACGTCTCTGCGGGCCGCGATAGCTCAGTCGGCAAAGCGACTCGCTACTGCTTGGACGATCCGGGGTTGGAATCCCGGTGGTGGCCAGATTTTCCGCACCCGTCCAGACCGGCCCTGGGGTCCACCCAGCCTCCTATGCAATAGGTACCGGGTCTCTTTCCCGGGGGTAAAGCGGCCGGGGCGTGGAATTGACCACCCACCCCATCTCATGCCGAGGTTACATCTACATTTCTCAAAAAAATCAGTAAGTATATTTTTTTGACTGAACATATAAAATGTGGTCGCTCAGGGGTAATGGTACACCTGTCCTATCTATAGGACGCACGGAGGTTAAAGGTGACCCTGAGCGGACACTTCCTAACTTGTTTAATATAATTTATGGTAGGTTGCAAATTTGATGCAAAAATTGTACATGAATCGTACTTATGGCAAACAAAATATCTTTCCGTATTGCGGAGGTTCACCTCCGTCTGCTAAGCAAATATAATGAATGTTTATAGTACTTACATAGTGTATAAGGCTATAACAGTTGTGGATATAAAGCTCTATGCATTCTTAACCGTTAGAGTGGAAGGAGGTGAGCGATTTAAATTGCGTAAAGCGACTATTTGCCCCATCATAACTGCCCGTTTGTCCGATTGTCACTCGGCATGGTCGAATTTTATTAAAATTTCATATTTGGGATTTTTACAAAATTCCTTTGCACGCTCTGGTTTTATTTATAATGTGGCAAAAATAAGGGAAACTTTACATAAAGACGTGCGTAAATTTGTGGTGATCGATTTCTGTGATTGAGGCAGTCTGTGCTATTTGCGACCTACGGGCTGAGGCCAAAGAACAAGTTGACAGTCTGAAGATAACAATTGAACATTATATCTAGGTCTCCAAGTGTCTTCTCTCTTTCAGTTTTTCATGTCGAAACGTCTTGTACAGTGTGTCCTCTCTCATGCATGCCACGTTCCCATCCTATCCGATCCTGCACGGTTGTATGAAGAAAGTGGTTGGCGCGCGATTTCAGGCTACCGCTACGGTGTAGTTGATGTCTTTACTCTTCTGGGTTTTGACGCAGCGTTGGCTGATACTGTTTACCGACGTTTCGGGACAGATTGACCCTTGAATATGGGACCGATAGGATGTCCTGAAACGTCGGTAAACAACCATCAACCAACGCTGCGTAAAAACTGGAGAGAGAAGACATGAAGAATTCGTTTGTCTGCTGCGATGTGATACCGTATGGTTTGGTAGAAGTTTATCAAATTTCGGAGGAACAGTGCATGCGTCTTTAGGGTACGTTCCGAAAAGTTGGTGTCTACCCTGCCAAGTTACACGGCGTCATATTTCAGAAGATAGTAATCTTAATCGCTGTTTTTCTGAGAAGCAAATTCTGCGGACGAAGAGTCACGATATTTAATGCGGTACACATAATTACCACTTCGCTATGAATAGTTAAGTATTAACGAATTGCGACCGTGGTATGTAGGACGAACGGAGTGCGGTCTGTCACAAATTTAGTTGTACAGTAGCCACTTCAGTTCAGCTGTTGCTGTCTGATATCGCAGCACCTTTTTCGAGGAGACAACCCCTGGCCAAAAAATTTTCTTCTTCCACGGTCACACTGAAAAGCTGTGGCGGCGTGGTTAGAATACCAATTATCTCGGGTCCAGAGAGCAGCCGACACCGTATAAAGAACCTTCTTGAAAAGCATGCCTTCCTTTCTTTCTTCAAACCCCCCCCTCTCATACCACGAACTCGTTCCTTCGTCTTCCACACCTTTTCAGATGCAAGGTTCATAGTCCGTACCTCCCTCTTTTCCTGAAAGACATCAACTAATTCACGGGCCAAAGGACACGAAGCGTTGGAAGGTCGCCTACAGTATGTGAAGGGAATATTAAGAAATGTAACATTATCAGCTTTACAACATGCAGTCTGCTTGGCCTGAACTCGTCTGATGTAAGGAGTGCAGTTAGGCCAGAAGTGACTGAATGTTACTGCGATGTCTTGTAGTTTGGTATAAATACGCGGAAAGTTTCGGAGTAATTTACATCTTCTTTCCTCAAGGTATACGAATACTAAAGATAGAGGCATTAAACTTTTTTTTTTTCGCAACGTGGCTGTTTCTACAAAAGTATACGGTGTCACAACCCAGATGGCAGTAAATTTCTATAACTGTGACGTCATATTTTTCGGCTGGACGTTGTTTTGTAGCTTGCAGATAACGAGAAATCATATCAAATCGTGGCCAATAAATAGCCTGTATAATATTTAAAATTGCCGATATTCCGTTCAGTAAACTAGTTCATAATGTTTATTCCAGGAACTGCACAACCTTAAATGACAACAGTTTATTAATATATGACATTCCTCCTACATGTTTCGGTCTATCTTGGTCATCTTCAGGGTGGTGATGGGCCATCTTCAGGGAGGTGATTGGCCATCTTCAGCGAGGTGATTGGCCATCTTCAGGGAGGTGATTGGCCATCGTCAAGGAGGTGGTTATCAAAGGAAAGAGTAGTTGTGGCTAATTACGTTACAGATGTGTAGTTACAATGCTAAAATACGTATATTGAGTAAAATACATGATGAAACGTTTAGAACTTGGATACTTACGAACACATGTAACCTGTTTCCAAGTTTTAAACATTTTATCATGTATTTTACTCAACATATGTATTTTGGAATTGTAACTACACATCTGTAACATAGCCACTCCACTACTCTTTCTTTTGTTAACCACGTCCTTGACGATGGCCAATCACCTCCCTGAAGATGGCCAAGGTAGGTCGAAACATGTAGGAGGAGTAGCATATATTTATAGACTATTGTCTTTTTAATAGCTTTTATTTTAACCAACACATGCACTACACCTTTGTCGTCATATATACCCCTACATATGTTTCGACTACTTATTAGTCATCATCAGGGGGATCAAAGTATATAAACACAGACTACACATCCACTATAGTAGTTGGTTCACATTCAATGTTAAAACGAGATGAACTATGTTAACTGTAAAAACATGTAGCATTTTTTTTTTGCTTCAGTGGTTAAAATGTATAAGTGCGTTTGTTTTCTTTTTTGGATTAAAACGTTTAAAATTATTTAAAAAAATGTATTTAAAATTATTGGCAGCACTTATACATTTTAACCACTGAAGCAAAAAAAAAAATGCTACATGTTTTTACAGTTAACATAGTTCATCTCGTTTTAACATTGAATGTGAACCAACTATTATAGTGGATGTGTAGTCTGTGTTTATATACAGGGCATACACAAAAGAATGGTGCGGTATCAAAAGTGAATAAAAAATGTATTTCTCACCTTACACGGGCACAACATACACCGTCAGCGGCGGCAACTGTCCAAGTTTCTTATTTGGTAATTACAATCCTTCAATGTGTGCACCCTGGGTCACACGACACACATCCACACGGTAATCAAACACATCCCAGACCCGGTGTAGCATGTCCGCTGTAATGGCCTGCAGTGCATGCGTTATCCGATCACGAATTTCATGGATGGACGTGGGCAATGGCGAACTGCTGGTAGCGCATGAGAAACTTGGACAGTTGCCGCCGCTGACGGTGTATGTTGTGCCCGTGTAATGTGAGACATACACTTTTTATTCACTTTTGAAACCGCACCATTCTTTTGTGTATGCCCTGTACTTTGATCCCCTGATAATGACTAATAAGTAGTCGAAACATATGTAGGGGTATACATGACGACAAAGGTGTAGTGCATATGTTGGTTAAAATAAAAGGCTATTATATAAGACAATGCACGGTGAATATAATGTGAAAATATTGTCTTTTTATTGTTATGCAGTTGTTGGAATAAATGTTTTGAACTAGCGTCTACAATATAGACTTCTCAGGCGATCAGCCGTGTTAACTGGTTTAAATACGTTTTGGGGACTGGCTGCGTCCCCATCCTCAGGCAGAACTGACTTCTGCCTGAGGATGGGGACACAGCCAGTCCCTGAAACGTATTTAAACCAGTTAACACGGCTGATCGCTAGAGAAGACTATATTGAATGATGTCGCCGCGAAAGTTTTAAAACTTAAAGCGTCTACAAATTCTATGGTTAAAATTTTGAAACCTGAAATTCATGTAAATAATACAGGGTGTACACAAAAGAATGGTACGGTTTCAATGGTGAATAAAGGGAAACCGCACCATTATTTTGTGTATACCCTGTACACATTGACTTTGTACCACGCAACCAATACACTGTGTCTCCATTACAAGACCAAACGGTGGTGCTGTAATTACAAGGAAATGCGTAATTGGTACTTATAGTTATAAACGTGCGTATTACTTAAATACAATCTGTGGGCAAAGTGGCTATTAAAACGTGGTATATATAGTTACCACTGCACTGCAGAAGGCTTTTTCCGGAGTTAAACAGCTGGAACGAGAAACTAAAGACACTTCCAACTAATATTGAGGTTAAGAATAAGTGGAACCATACCTCTACTTCCCCCTTCATGGTGTGCACAGGGTCAAATGTACCTTCACTTCAATGTTTATAAAACCAGCACAATGCACTTCACTTTCTACTGTAATATGTATTAATTAACACCTACATATGTTTCGGGTTTTACACAAAACCATCCTCAGGGGGTTCAAAACTACGTTACGTCACATCCAATGTTAATACAGGTTTAAATATTGTGCAATATCTTGCAAGTTATTACAATCACTGTAAAACCATAATTTAAAACAATAAAATATTGTATAAAATCCTTAAAATTCGTCGAATTTTGTGTCGAAATAATAAAATGTGGCAGCCTGTTACCCTGTGTTACCCCACACCTCAGGTTGTTTTGGTTCTTGTCAGTGCACAGCGCAGCACAAAACAAACACGACAGAACACAGCGGGACATTTTTACTAAATGTCCACCACAGTATACAAAACCAAGAACATTGGATGTGACGTAACGTAGTTTTGAACCCCCCTGAGGATGGTTTTACGTAAAACCCGAAACATATGTAGGGGTTAATTAATACATATTACAGTGAAAGTGAAGTGCATTGTGTTGGTTTTTTTAAACATTGGATCGTAAAATGTACGGTGAGACTAATTTAAATGTACCTTCACTTGTCCACGGTGTTATAATCATATCTTGAGGGTCAACTCGTGCGAATCTCATGGCTCATGCTTAAATGTCATTACATACAGAGTGTTCCACCTAAAACCTGCCCGCTTTCACGGCGAAATCAAGAAAGCAGACCGGTTTTAATTCGAACATACTGTAGTTTCTGTCTTCAGAGGTTTTTACCCATGGTCCACTGTTGCGGTCAACAACTACTAACGTCTGACGTGTTACACTAAGGCCAGTCGGTAATGCAGATGTCTGTCGGTGCTCATTAAGACGTAAACCTGATGTCTGTCTGCATCGAAGTCATCCTGTCAGGCGTGTAGAAACTAAACCACGTATCATTTTAAGGACAAGACATGGCTGATTGGGTTCAGAAGCACACGTCTTTAGGCCGTCACCTTTAACAAAATTCCATTCAGATCCGCTGTAAATCTAGTAGAACTGACGTATACATGGGCTGAATGTCGAGAAACCCCGGTAGGAACTTGGAACATTTGTGGTTCTCACGGTCTTCTTCATGAATAACTTAGTCTTCTGGAACGTTACGCCGTGTAGACTGGTAAACAGTTGCTAACGTTCTGGAGGAACGCAGTGCTTACATCTTCAGGGTATAGCAGTCCCTGCTAGACCCTGAAGATTAGGTACGTTCCGAAACGTCGGTAACTCTTTACCAGTCGACATGGCGGTACGCCCCATGAAGGAGTTGCTGATAGACAAGAGAGGCACTGTACGTATAACGTAATATTGAGGTGCGTTGGCGTAACCATTGTTGCCGTGGAAAAGCAATAAGTATTACATATTCTGAGTGTGTGTCTGTAGCCTTAGTTATCCAGCATGCAAAGCGCATGCGCCGTATTATATTGTCATCTGTGGTCTGTCTGGCTCTACCATATTTTTCCACATTATCTCATAAACGGCACGATTTTCGGGAAAAAGTTATTGAACATAAAATGTGCGTTTTGATTTTCTGTACAACTTTTGTCTGAAACATTTCTCATTCTAAGAAGAATTCAGCGAGATATTATCATAAATGTACTTAGGTCTGCATGTAAAGTACCGTTATTGTTGTCAGATTTTAATGAAACTTGAATTTTCTCGACAGATTTTCGAAAAATAAACAAATATCAAGTTTCATGAAATCCGTCCAGTGGGAGCGGAGTTGTTCCATGTGGACAGACAGACAAACATGACGTTAATAGTTGCTTTTCGTAATTTTGCGAACGCGACTGAAAAAGCGTGTAGCATGCATGGGAGAGACGATCAATGTGTACAACGTTTTTGTCGCAGACTACTGACGAGACGCAGGCGTAGTTGGGAGGATGTTATTAAAATGTATATTTAGGAGACAGATTTGGGGGATATGGAGTGGACTCCATTTTGGTGAGGAACTAGTCGCGGGATGCGAACACGGTAGTGAACTTTCGGGTTTCTTGGCAAGAAGGTCATTCCTGGAGCGTCTGCGCGATGTGAGGTTGTCAGGCAGGACACTGCTGCGTGGTTATAGTTATTTTGTCCATACTGAATTACAGGTCAATGATTTCATAATTAGAAAATAAAAAAAAACAGTTGAATGAACCAGTTTCCAAGCAATCAGTAAATAATTAAATTTTCTATAAAAAGAAAGGTTGATGTGTTCCGATATATTTTTTTTTTACGTATAAAGGATGTTTAAGTTCGCATTTTTATTGTAAGGATGACTGTTCTCTTGCATGAGTCAACCAGTCAAGTCAGCTGAATCATTGTAACAAGGTTGACAGTCTGAAGATCATAAACCTGACATTTTACAGAAGCAAGACGGCATGTTTGAGTAATACTTAACGAAGTAACTTAACTTTGATCGGCACTGAAGCTATAAAACCTTGTTCAATCCCACCCAACTGTCAGTAGAGACATCTTAGCTCAGTGCTGTAATATAAGAAGGCAATTTGTCTAATGACTTTTGTGAGCCACTTCTGTGAAGGCTGGTGAAAGTAAAAAGTCCTTCTGAGGCACTAATGAGAAATTCATACATCTAAATTACTTGTAGTGGTCTTGCATTGAAAACTGGTGGCTTCGTTTTGTGTTGTACCGTTCATTTTCACGCAGAATTCCAAATTTGTCTTCTTAGATGCTTTCACATCATTGCGGAGAGACGTCTGTCTATACCAGCGGTTCCCAAACGTTTTCGGTCCACCGCCCCCTCGGTTCCATATACACACCCACAGCGCCCCCCTACCTTAAAAAAAACATAAATGCGCTTTTGTTTCCACTTTTATTTCATATTTAAAAAATCGTTTAAATAAAATTATAAGAGTTAAACTTAATGTTTTATGTGTTAATTAATAAATTAAAATTTATTATATTTTTATGATTAACAATAATTCATCTAGCAATAGTTTATTAAAAAAGTAATATATGCTTGAATAAGATTCATAAATTAAAATACTAAGAAATTTAGTTCATTTTTTATTTTTAACACAAAAATTACTTTATTTCAATTTCATTACAAAAATAAAAGCACTACTTGTCTACTAGCGCCCCCCTGTGATAATAACAGCGCTCCCTTCCACCTCTCGTACCTATTGGCGCCCACCGCGGTAGTCCCACCGCCCCCCAGGGGGCGGTACCGCCCACTTTGGGAACCACTGATCTATACGAATAAAACTACTGAAGGGATCTTTATGAAATATGTTATTGGGGATTTTTGAAGAAATTCTACAGTCTAGGAAAATTTTGGTTTAATTGTGACAACAATTATGGAGCACCTTACATGAAGACTTACTGTAGTTTCGTTTCTGCATACATCTCAAGCTTAACTCGCTGAACGTTTATCGGAAAGAAAAATTTTTGGAACATTATTTATATAAGAAATGTAAAACCAAATTTGTGCTCAGTGCACCCTTTTCATAAGTTCTGTTGTTTTCGAGTAATTAAACTGAAGATTCTGAATGCGAAGACTTTATGTTGTGCTTAAACTTGCAGACTTAATTTAACTACCCAGAATGCACCATCAAAAACATTGATGCTCCAACATTAATACAAATTTGTGTGTGTACTTTGTGGTTTGTTCAAAATTTGTTACACGAGCTGTGTGGTGAAAAATTAATTACAGTAGGCCCTCGATTTAACGGTCCCCGCTTTAGCGGACTTCGGATTTAACGGACAAAAAATTTCTGTCCTAAAGGAAAAATTTAGAACCTGGTTCCTATCGTAAATTTATTTTTATTTATTTAACAGATGTTTTAGTGGCGTGTATAAATTACTGAATGTACATTATAATAATATTTTAATACACCCTGTACATTGTAATTTCGTTATTAACATATGTTTTTAAAATACATTCGATTTAACGGACTTTCGGCAATAACGGACAATCCTTTCCCCAATTAATCCGTTAAATCGAGGGCCTACTGTGTATTAAAATTATTTTAATACTATTTAACAGTTAACTGTTACATGAGGAAAAAAAGTAGGTTACCACAGTTATTAAAACAAATGATATAATAAAACGCAACACTTGTACATTAGTATAATATGAAATACCAAAACATGTTCGGATATTGTGCATCCCGTGCAATATAATATGCTTATTATTATTATTAAAAACCAATTATTTGCACATACTGAATATATATAAATATATACAATCTTCATTGCTACATGTTTCGGCGGTCAACCGCCATGTTCAGGGAGCAACACCTAAAACTTGTTTAATATAAAACCTGAAGAAGCCAGTTTTCATATTTATATATATTATATATATATATATGTTTATGTACAATAAGATGTCATAACGATATCACTGCTTGTTATAATGTAGAATACATCAGTTGATCAACTCACACCAACAAAAGCACCAAAACAAGTTTGTCACTGATTTCTTTATTAAAAGATTGCCCCAATACGCATTTCGGCACTTCTACATTGCCATCATCAGGGGGATCGTTGGAGTTTGTACATAGACCAATGTTCTTTGTTACATCAGAACAGTTGTGTCAATATTCGTTATTACTACTTTGTATAAAATTGTATAAAGTTATATAATAGTGGTATAGTTAAATTCCTTAAATTAATAGTAATTTTATACATATTTTATACAAAGTGGTAATAACGAATATTGGCACAACTGTTCTGATGTAACTTAAGTACATCGGTCTATGTACAAACCTCAACGACCCCCCTGATGATGGCAATATAGAAGTGTCGAAATGCTTATTGGGGTAAACGTTTAATAAAGAAATCAATGATAAACTTGTTTTGGTGCGTTTGTTGGTGTGAGTTGATCAATTGTACAAAAATGCACGGTAAATATAACGTGAAAAAAAAAAGTAGAATACATCAGTTGATTAGTGTGTAATTAAAATCCGTCGTGTGGTTGTTACGTGGTTAGCAGAGGCCCTACACATTTAGTACATAATACATTATAATCTTAATTTATAATGTGTTTGTATTGTTAGGCACGTAATGTAGATATATTGATGCTGGAGAATGTGGCACAGTGACGAGTACATAGACCGCCGAAACATGTAGCAATGAAGATTGTGTAACTAACATATTAACTAACTCCATGGAGCAGAGTCCTTCCTGAGAAGCTAACAGTTCCTCAGCTTGTCAAGAAATTCCCTGCATTTTATGGAACCCGAAGGTTCATTACCGCATTCACAAGAGCCCGCCACCTGTCCTGAGCCAGAACAATCCAGTCCATGCCCCCCATCCCACTTCTTGAAGATCCATTTTAATATTATCCTCCCATCTACGCCTAGGTCTTCCAAGTGGTCTCCTTCCCTCAGGTATCCCCATCAAAATCTTCTACGCACCTCTCCCTCATACGTGCTACATGCCCAGCCCGTCTCATTCTTCTTCATTTGATCACGCGAATAATATTTGGTGACTCGTAAATACTTAGTGACGTTTCGGAGGAGCGTGGTGCCACTGTCTTCGGTGTCTGTGTGTTTATAGCTAGACAAGAAGGTTCAAGAATCTGAACGTATATCCGTGAGATTTCAGGTCCTCACTGCTCTTTGGTATGTGAATCCGTGTAGTTTGGTAAAGACGTATTGATGTTTCGGAATAACCAGCTGGATATATCATCAAGGTATTTGAGTCTATTTCATATCACATGTGGGTTGGGATAGCTCAGTAGGTATAGCGACTCGCTACGGGCTGGACGGTCCGGGGATCGAATCCCGGTGAGGGGCGAGATTTTCCGCACCTGTCCAGACCGACCCTGGGACCCACCCAGCCTCCTATACAATGGGTACCGGGTTTCTTTCCCGAGGGTAAAGTGGAGTTGACCACTCACCCTCATCTAGTGCCAGGGTTAAAGAAAGAGTACTCCCTGTCTGGACCTTCGTGGCCTGTTCTAGGGAGAACTGTACCTTTACCTTTATTTCATGTCACGTAGTCTGTCGTACGACAGGTCCTCAGCCTCTACCAAAGCGCGTTCTCCATAGAGTGCGATCTAGTACTTCCTCTTTCAAGTTCCCGGATCTTCTCGTTTCTCTAATGTCATCCAGTAGCTGCTTAGTCTTCGTCGTCGTCTTCTCGTCCTTCGTCTTTTAATAACGTGTTTTAGAAGGCAGTTCCTACGCAAGATATGCCCGATGTGTGTATCGAAATTTAATGGCGCAATTAATATTTCATCGAACGATAAAGTCATTTATTTCTTAATGAAATGGCACTCTTTCGTTAGAGATCTGACGTGTTGGCGTGTGATGCGAAGTGTCGCGATCTAAACGAGTTGTTCCCAAAGAATAATTGCAGTCTTCACCGTGCGACTGGCGCAGGAATGCGGTTCTTGCAGCTGACCAGTGCCGGCATGTCGCTGGTCCTTGCTCGGCACACTCAGACCAACAGACGTAAGCCGTACTCCAACCAAGACCATTAGCTTACTTGAAAAGATGCGTTGTAATCGGCTATAATTTGAAATTGCATTCATGTACGAGTGCTTTACATTCATGCCAGCTCTTTAACTGAGCCACGGGTTAGAAAATTATTCCCCCTATTGTTGATAAAATTTCAGCGAAATATTATGACTTTATAAATGAATAAATGGTTACAAAATACAGCGATTTAGGTCATGTTCAGCAAGTTGTAAACTCTGAATACAACAAGTTGGGAAATGTACGCACAGCGTAATAATTTTAGCGCGTAGATGCATTTGAGGCAGTTATCCATGTGTTAACGATATTTAAGTATCCGAGATATTTGTTATCAGTCCATTTGTTAAAGGATGCTTTAGAATATAATTGGCTTTCACATGAAGTCAAATATTTACAGTTGAGTCAGACAGGACTAAAAGCTGTGTCAGCTAACACCTTGATAATTGGACTTAAGATATAAGATGATCTACAGATTTTAGCGTACATTTTGAATAATATAGCTGCAGAATTCGCATAGCTATATGTAATTAATAAGGAACTGAAATTATGGTTTTAAGTTGGAAGGCATCAATTAGAATGAAAATATGTGTTTATAATAGGAAATTGGAATAAATGAATACTTTCAATTACTTGAACTGTAGTACATCTTGTAAGGAGAAAAGGATTTGGTTGTAAAATCTTTAAATTTTAGCAAAGCACTAGGAAGTACAGATGTGATTTTCAACTGCCATACACGAAACACGGATTAGAGTCAAATTAGTAAATACAAAATTGTTTCAGTATTTACTGATTTTACTCTGATCCATATTTAATCACACCCTAAATAATTATTATGCAGTCACATTTTTATTTTGGAAGAAATCTGCCTGAAGACGGGAGCCGATCCCGCACTCGAAATGTAAAGCAATCCCATTATAGGTCTGGACAGGCCCTTAGGGTTCCAGGAGGTTGAGGCTCCAGATTTCTAGACAATCGGCATATGAAGGTGGTAAGGTTGTCAGCCCTACGCACCGGCCGCCTTTACCTCCCAGGAAATACTCCTGGTACTCATTTCTGTTAGATGATGAGTCGACCCCAGGGCCATAGGGCGACCGAAAGGATTATGTCAATGAAAAATTCCAATGACACCATCGGGAATCGAACCCGCGAACTTCCGGCTTGTAGAAGCCCCCGAAATGTAGTGTGTTAAATTTCGTTACATACGATGGGAAAGGTCCATAAAGTCATTGACGTCAGATGTCAGAAACTTATTGAATAGTCTTGCCTGATGTGTTTATTGGACTAGAATGGGCTGGTCATGTGGTAAGAATGTCTGATGATAGGACCGTAAAGATAGTATTTTTGGTGAACCAGATGGAAGAAGAAAAGTAGGAAGACCAAACTTAAGGTGGTTGTGCTGTACTGAGAATGATCTTAAATCGACTTGTGTCAAGAGATGGAGGCAGAAAGCAGAAGACAGATCTGTATGTGCTATCGTTGTGAAGGAGGTACTGGTTATACTGTAAGGACCGTATGTCAAGAGATGGAGGAAGAAAGCAGAAGACAGATCTGTATGTGCTATCGTTGTGAAGGAGGCACTGGTTATACTGTAAGGACCGTATGTCAAGAGATGGAGGCAGAAAGCAGAAGACAGATCTGTATGTGCTATCGTTGTGAAGGAGGTACTGGTTATACTGTAAGGACCGTATGTCAAGAGATGGAGGAAGAAAGCAGAAGACAGATCTGTATGTGCTATCGTTGTGAAGGAGGTACTGGTTATACTGTAAGGACCGTATGTCAAGAGATGGAGGTAGAAAGCAGAAGACAGATCTGTATGTGCTATCGTTGTGAAGGAGGTACTGGTTATAACTGTAAGGACCGTATGTCAAGAGATGGAGGAAGAAAGCAGAAGACAGATCTGTATGTGCTATCGTTGTGAAGGAGGTACTGGTTATACTGTAAGGACCGTATGTCAAGAGATGGAGGAAGAAAGCAGAAGACAGATCTGTATGTGCTATCGTTGTGAAGGAGGTACTGGTTATACTGTAAGGACCATATGTCAAGAGATGGAGGTAGAAAGCAGAAGACAGATCTGTATGTGCTATCGTTGTGAAGGAGGTACTGGTTATACTGTAAGGACCGTATGTCAAGAGATGGAGGAAGAAAGCAGAAGACAGATCTGTATGTGCTGTCGTTGTGAAGGAGGTACTGGTTATACTGTAAGGACCGTATGTCAAGAGATGGAGGAAGAAAGCAGAAGACAGATCTGTATGTGCTGTCGTTGTGAAGGAGGTACTGGTTATACTGTAAGGACCGTATGTCAAGAGATGGAGGAAGAAAGCAGAAGACAGATCTGTATGTGCTATCGTTGTGAAGGAGGTACTGGTTATACTGTAAGGACCGTATGTCAAGAGATGGAGGTAGAAAGCAGAAGACAGATCTGTATGTGCTATCGTTGTGAAGGAGGTACTGGTTATACTGTAAGGACCGTATGTCAAGAGATGGAGGAAGAAAGCAGAAGACAGATCTGTATGTGCTGATCGTTGTGAAGGAGGTACTGGTTAACTGTAAGGACCGTATGTCAAGAGATGGAGGAAAAAGCAGAAGTCAGATCTGTATGTGCTTCGTTGTGAAGGAGGTCACTGGTTATACTGTAAGGACCGTATGTCAAGAGATGGAGGAGAAAGCAGAAGACAGATCTGTATGTGCTATCGTTGTGAAGGAGGTACTGGTTATACTGTAAGGACCGTATGTCAAGAGATGGAGGAAGAAAGCAGAAGACAGATCTGTATGTGCTGTCGTTGTGAAGGAGGTACTGGTTATACTGTAAGGACCGTATGTCAAGAGATGGAGGAAGAAAGCAGAAGACAGATCTGTATGTGCTATCTTGTGAAGGAGGTACTGGTTATACTGTAAGGACCGTATGTCAAGAGATGGAGGAAGAAAGCAGAAGACAGATCTGTATGTGCTATCGTTGTGAAGGAGGTACTGGTTATACTGTAAGGACCGTATGTCAAGAGATGGAGGAAGAAAGCAGAAGTCAGATCTGTATGTGCTATCGTTGTGAAGGAGGTACTGGTTATACTGTAAGGACCGTATGTCAAGAGATGGAGGCAAGAAAGCAGAAGACAGATCTGTATGTGCTGTCGTTGTGAAGGAGGTACTGGTTATACTGTAAGGACCGTATGTCAAGAGATGGAGGAAGAAAGCAGAAGACAGATCTGTATGTGCTATCGTTGTGAAGGAGGTACTGGTTATACTGTAAGGACCGTATGTCAAGAGATGGAGGAAGAAAGCAGAAGACAGATCTGTATGTGCTATCGTTGTGAAGGAGGTACTGGTTATACTGTAAGGACCGTATGCCGAAGAAGAAGAAGAAGATGAAGGTTTTGATTTCAGGCTTCCGCCGCGATGTTGATGAGACCTGCCCTCTTCTGGGATATTACGCGACGTCGTGTGATAATTGTTTACCGACGTTTCGGGACAACTTTGTCGGTCCCATCTTCACGGGTCAAGAGTCCGAGTAGGAAAGACTCGGACTGTTTACCCGTGAAAATGGGACCGACACGTTGTCCCGCAACGTCGGTAAACAATTATCACACGACGTCGCGTAATATCCCATTAGAGCGCAGATCTCAAGAAGACGGTGTGTTTATTGGAAGCGGCAATAGTTGTATTTATATTTACGAGCCTGCTCCGTAATAATGCACTACAGAACTATTTTCTTACAAGGAATCACTTCTTTGTGTAGATATATGTGCGTGGGGCCGCACTGGCTGATCGCTGTATGAAGCTAGCACATGCTATATGACAGTTCCTTTATTAAATCAGTAGACCCACTGCAGTGGAAGACATGGGTAGTGTTTACTCTGATTTCTGCATGCAGTATTGTACACAGCCAGCCCCTGTGTTATGTCCGTATTGTCCGGTCCGTATTGCACCCTGTGTTCGCTTTGCAGTGATTCAAATGATGAGGGGTGGGGAGATTCTGCACCCCCCTCCCACCCCATTGTCACGTCACAATGCCAAATGGTTCTGGAAATAGACTGCCAATTTAACAATATGGTTCGTCCTTCTCATCATCTCCATTATGTGTCTCCCCCAGCGGCTACAGTCACTGAATACTATCAGCATTACACGTGAAATTGAGACGTACAAATATGAATTGATGCAGGGAAATCACGTCCTGACAGCTGGAGTTCTATAGAGCATTCACGCTTTCATGCCCACCACATTAGTACATATTTTTAATCCTCTGGCGTTCATCTAAATAATGTATAGAAGACCAGTTCATAGCTCACAAAAAAAAATATACTTAGTTGTCATTACAAACGCCAAGCAGTTAATGCTGTTAAGATAGATAATTACGCAATATATAAGTACACTCCGTGGGTGGAATTTAGAATTTTTTAAACGTTAAACCAGGTTGGACGCCGATCCCTGTGGCCGTGCGGTCTAAGGCGTGGGTCTTCGGCCGCTCGCTTACTAGGATCGTGGGTTCGAATCCCACCGGGGGCATGGATGTCTGTCTCTTGTAGTGTTGTGTGATGTCAGGTAGACGTCTCTGCGACGAGCTGGTCCCTCGTCCAGAGGAGTCCTACCGACTGTGGTGTGTCTCAAATGTGTGACCATGAAACCTCGACGAAACGAGGAGGCCCAGGCCCATATAGGGCTGTCGAGCCATACACACAAAAAAAAAAAAAAAAAAAAACCAGGTTGGACATACACACTAGGCTTGTTCTTTACTGCGATTCCTAATTTTAGGCCTGCATAAAATCAACCAAATTACATTTTCCAGGTGTCACTGTATTTGATAACTGAGGCAATGGACGTTGAAAAACTCAATTGAAAGTCTTATTTGAATATTCTTGTCGAGGTCCGAGTGCTGTTTAAACCTAAGCATATATATATAGGATATGAAAAATCTGTAAATTATACGTGTTATCGAATGATCCATCGATGCAGTTTGAACACTAGCGACATCTCTCAAACATAAAGTGTAACTATTTCCTCTGTGAGCGCCAACAGATATAAGTACATCAAACTGGCTGATATCTGTATACTATCTGTATCATACTGTATCTGTATCATACTGTATCTGTATTCATACTGTATCTGTATCATACTGTATCTGTATTCATACTGTATCTGTATCATACTGTATCTGTATTCATACTGTATCTGTATCATACTGTATGTATCATACTGTATCTGTATTCATACTGTACTGTATCACTGTGTCTGATTCTACTGTATCTGTATCATACTGTATCTGTATTCATACTGTAATCTGTATCATACTGTCTGTATTCATACTGTTCTGTATCATACTGTATCTGTATTCTTACTGTATCTGTATATACGTGTCCTAGTAATTCATACGTATCTGTATCATACTGTATCTGTATCAATACTGTACTGTTTATACTGTATATCCTGAATACAAGATATACCTAAGAAGTAAATAACCGACTACTTCAGCCAGGAGTCTCCACCTACAAAACCTGAAATTTGTTGAGAGACAGATTATTATATAAACTTTATGTAATAGTACTGCATTTTAACATTTGTATTTAACTGTTAAAAAAGTGATACGACATTACCATTCAGATACACGATGTACTCTGCAAATGTCTGTGTACGTTGACTTCGTGATGATTGCTGAAATGATTAGCCAACAACATGTAGGAGTGTAAAAGAAAATTTATGTGAGTGGTTGATGGTAAAAGCTTCATAGGAACATGTGAATATTACGTAAAAAAAGGAGAAATCGAAAGTGGATATCCATGAGAAAGAAAGGCTTAATGATTGCAAATAAAAGAACCAACGGAGGGCGTTAAATGAGAGGGCAAATAAGAAGTGGTGAAAATTGGTAAGGTGCTTTAAAGCAAAGAGGCCTAAAAAAAGGAGTTGTTAATAGGTGGAGTGTAATGCGAAATAAAATCACATGTACCCGCAAACACAATAGTTAGTATGTCTGGAAAATAGTAATATATTGCAATGACCTGTTCTTTCCTGTGTGTTTTGGATGCAATATCTGAATGTCGTGTCGCGTATAAAGCTTTGTCGTTCTTAAACATATTTCTGAATTATAAAGCCAATATTGACTGGAATTCGGAATATTAAACCTAACATTGAAAATCCTTCTTTCTGTTAATGTCACAATGAAGTTTTCCCAGTTATTTCGCAGTAATTTTATAGTAACAATACTGTCAACAGTCTGCAACACTCCAAAATAATACTGTCAATAGCCTGCAACACTCCAAAATAATACTGTCAATAGCCTGCAACACTCCAAAATAAAACTGTTAACAGCCTGCAACACTGCAAAATAATACTGTCAACAACCTGCAACACTGCAAAATAATACTGTCAATAGCCTGCAACACTGCAAAATAATATTGTCAACAGCCTGCAACACTGCAAAATAATACTGTCAATAGCCTGCAACGCTCCAAAATAATACTGTCAATAGCCTGCAACACTCCAAAATAAAACTGTTAACAGCCTGCAACACTGCAAAATAATACTGTCAACAACCTGCAACACTGAAAAAATAATACTGTGAATAGCCTGCAACACTGCAAAATAATATTGTCAACAGCCTGCAACACTGCAAAAAATACTGTCAACAGCCTGCAACACTGCAAAATAATACTGTCAACAGCCTGCACACTGTAGAAAATACTGTCAATGAGCCTGTAACACTGCAAAATAATACTGTCAAAGCCTGCAACAACTGCAAATAATACTGTCACAGCCTGCAACATGCAAAATAATACTGTCAACAGCCTGCAACACTGCAAAATAATACTGTCAACAGCCTGCAACACTGCAAAATAATACTGTCAACAGCCTGCAACACTGCAAAATAATACTGTCAACAACCTGCAACACTGCAAAATAATATTGTCAACAGCCTGCAACACTGCAAAATAATACTGTCAACAGCCTGCAACACTGCAAAATAATACTGTCAACAGCCTGCAACACTGAAATAATACTGTCAACAGCCTGCAACACTGCAAAATAATACTGTCAACAGCCTGCAACACTGCAAAATAATACTGTCAACAGCCTGCAACACTGCAAAATAATACTGTCAACAGCCTGCAACACTGCAAAATAATACTGTCAACAGCCTGCAACACTGCAAAATAATACTGTCAACAGCCTGCAACACTGCAAAATAATACTGTCAACAGCCTGCAACACTGCAAAATAATACTGTCAACAGCCTGCAACACTGCAAAATAATACTGTCAACAGCCTGCAACACTGCAAAATAATACTGTCAACAGCCTGCAACACTGCAAAATAATACAATCGTATTTCACTTACGAGAAGCAGAATTATAAATGTATCGCGTTTTATGGAATAACCACGTTCTTTGAGATGTTACCCCCTGACGACTGGGCAAGTAATTACCGACGTTTCAGAGGATTATATGGTGTCACGAATAGAGCACCAGTCGATACGGCGTGCAATCACACAACACTTTTGTCTTCATCTGTATCTCTGTCACAACATGTGGTCTTACAACCCAAAGGTTCGTTACAGTGTTCATGTCCGCCATAGTTTCGAGACAGGTGCGCAACTGGCATTTGTAGCACGTAAGACGTTTTACCATCCCCTCGCAAGTGCGGTCCGCGGTTCCACATGCAACACATATGCAGCTTCTCCTTGTCCGGAAGCTGTCTTGTCCATCCGCAGACAGTCGCAGTAGCGGCATGTGGTCACCGTGGACATCTAACACGATGTTTATACATGACACCAACAAATACACCTATGATATGTACTATTGCCGTCTTTTATCGTTGCTGCATGTTTCGGCGTCATTTACGCCATCCCCAGGGAGGTCTACACCAAGATTTAAACTTATTAAAGTATAACAGAGTACAAAAGTAAAGGTAAAGCAATCCCATTACAGGCCTAGACAGGCCCTTAGGGTTCCAGGATGTTGAGGCTCACAGATTTATAGACAATCGGCACGTGGAGGTGGTAAGGTTTTCAGCCGTACGCACCGGTCGCCTTTACCCCCCAGGAAATATTCCTGGTACTCATTTCTGTTAGAGGCTGAGTCGACCCCAGGGCCATAGTGCGACCGGAAGGATTATGTCAAATGACACCAACGGGAATCGAACCCGCGACCTTCCGGCTTGTAGCGCAGTACCTCAACCAACTGCGCCATCGCGTGTCCCCGATTACAAAAGTAATATATGTTATATTACAGTATTCTTTGAGCTAATGTTAACAATACGGGTTAAATAAGTTGTGTTTAAAATAGTATTTTTAAAAGTATAATATATTAAAACAACAAAACATTAACCTTTTTGAGGTGTTTTTATTAAATATAGACGTTGTATGTTGCTATGTTGTTCTTCTTTGTATACAAACATCTGATTTATCTTCAATCACTTAGGGATCTTGTCACTGTGTGATGTGTAGTGAGTTCCTTGTACAGGGTGACTGTTTTATTGTGCTAATATATTATACTTTTCATTAGGCATATTTTTGTATAAAGTCAGATGTAAATGGGAGCACAACACGAGACAATAAGGACAAGAAGAGGTTGTATTATAACGGGTGTAATTACTAGCGGACTAGTGCAAGTAGATTAGCGATATCTATTTCTTTCTAGTTATTAAGGTTGAAAGGACTGCACACTGCATAAAACCTGGTGTTAGCAGGCGCAGCACCGTATGTATTATACTGCAGTATTATGTGTACTTGGCTGAATTAATTAACCAATAAATAATAAATAATATACTTTTAAAAATAGTATTTTGATCGCAGTTTGTGAAACCCACAATGTTAACATTAGCTGCAAGAATATTGTAACATTACTTTTGTAATTACTATATTTTAATAAGTTTTAAATCTTGGTGTAGAGCTCCCTGAGGATGGCGTAAATGATGCCGAAACATGCAGCAACGATATAAGACTGCCATTACACATAAGAAACCAGGACAAAGTTGCATTTCTGTTCAAGATATTACGTTCTCGTGACAATTAATATAAAAACGTGACCCCGTGTATTCTGGCCGAAATGCATGAATGTTTCGGATAATCTGATGCCTCCATCTTCAGGGAAGGAGACGATGGCGCATTATTTCTCCGAAAAATTTGTAAATTTTTGGCTACACGATGTCACATCCCACAAGACACTAATTTTATTGTGAAGTTGATCTCGTCTTCGCCATGAAACATTTGTAGCTAACCATGTTTGTAGCTGTGCTGTCTTTCTACCCCTGAGGCTGGAAGCAGCAGATCGTTTCTCTCAAAACTTCCGTAAATTTCTATCAAACTACACGGCGTCACATCTCAAAATACACTGTTGTTCGTTAAACACGTGTACCTGATCCTGTTTGTAACTGTGCTATCCTCCGGCGGTGCCTTAAGGCAGTCAGCAACAATATGAAGCTGAAATGTATAGGCACTGTTGTTTACGGAAAATAAAAAAAGAAACGTGTTCCATCAATTGAACATGAGGAACTGAAACGAAATTGTTTAATCGAAGGAACAATCGCCTTTATTTCTTGGAGGGGGGCCCATCATATCAACACAAAAGGGGCCGAGTGAGAGAGGGTGATGTTTTAACAATGCTATTATCTTTACTTGAAAACATGATGTTATGGAGACTGCTCTTTGGATCAGAATGCCCTAAATAAAATACCGCCGTACAGTTGGTTGAAATGAAGAAAGGTCACAACCTGAACTGAGTCTTACCATTGATTTGCATTATAAGAGGTTAAGGGAATGTATTTCCTATGTACGTCTATATGAATTACATATTGTAGCTGCTTGGATAGACCTGTGTCTTCTCAGTATTGTGTTCTTTTTATTGTTCTGTAGCATTTTTGAAATTTAAGAGGTTGTTTCTAGGATGTCTTCTAAATACGTTTAGCAAAGCACAATGGCAGCTATATACCTCCAAGTTTTAACGTTAAAGACAGTGCATTTTGCCAGCTGAGTATGGTAAAAGGTAAACTTCTCCCTATAACCTGCCATGAAGGCCCAGAGGGGGAGTAGAGTTATAGCTCTACTCTTTCTTTAACCCTGGTACTAGATGAGGGTGGGTGGTCAACTCCACGCCCCGGCCGCTTTACCCCCGGGAAAGAGACCCGGGACTCATTGTATAGGAGGCTGGATGGGCCCCAGGGCCGGTCTGGAAGGGTGCGGAAAATCTCACCCCACACCGGGATTCGATCCCCGGACCGTCTAGCCCGTAGCGAGTCACTATACCGACTGAGCTATCGCGGCCCACCAACTGATGATTATTTCCCTAAACAGCTTTAATAGTTTGGTCTTTAAAATAGAGACAAAGCATGTTTACTGTGAGGTAGGAACTTAACTTTTGTATGTACTCATATTGCCGATCTCAGTGGCCTCGCTGTCTAAGGCGTGGGTCTTCGGCCGCTCGCTTACTGGGATCGTGGGTACGAATCCCACCGGGGACATGTATGTCTGTCTGTTGTGAGTGTTGTGTGTTGTCAGGTAGAGGTCTCTGCGACGGGCTGATCACTCGTCCAGAGGAGTCCTACCGACTGTGGTGTGTCTCAAATGTGTATGACCATGAAACCTCGACGAAACGAGGAGGCCCAGGCCCATATAGGGCTGTCGAGCCATAGAAGAAGAGAGAAGATGTACTTTTGTTACATAGTGGCACATTTAGAGGAGAAAATAAATGCGTACAGGACTTAGTTTAGAAAAGGAAATAGACTGCTTAGAAGACCTACGTGTAGAAGGAAGTATATTTTTAAAATGGATCTTAGTAAAATGAAATGGGAAGGAGCGGACTGGTTGCGTGATTTCAAGCTTCCACCGTGGTGTAAATGACCTCTTCGCTCTTCTGGGATTTTACGCAGCGTAGATTGGTAGTTTGTTACTGACGTTTCGGGACAACCTATGGGTTCCATCTTCAAGATTCAAGCAGTCAAAGAAGAAATTGCTCTTTGACTGCTTGACCCTTGAGGATGGGTCCGATAGGTTGTCCCGAAACGTCGGTAACATACTACCAATCTACGCTACGTAAAATCCCGAAAGAGCGAATATTTCGGACTGGATTCATCAGGGTCAGAACAAGGTCAAGTGGTACGCTGTTGTGAACACAGTAATTATGCCGTTGGTTCCACAAAACGCGAAGGACTCCTTGACTACCTGTGGAACTGTTACTTTTATAGGGAAGGAGAAATGAATAGGTGGAGTTCAGTCTTCAAGCGGACAGTTACTAATACAATGCAGCTTAGTTTACAGTTGCAGACATGGCAGCTGTCGCCTCGTTATGCATTAGGAACCTCGGCTTTGAGTGCGCGTGTCCTGAACTTGGCTGCACTCCGCACGAACGTAGTCGATGCGAATGCCCCTTAGCGCACTTCCGAAACGGACAGTTTACTTCAGGTACATTTTTAAGCTAAAAGTGCATCCTACCACCTGAAAATAAGGAATCCAAAAGCAATACAAAATACAACAACGAAACTCTTACTACAGAAGATTATTTAAAATTTGCTCTCTGCTTCTTGATTGAAGGAGGAACATAGGCTGAGTGTGTTCGAGAATATGGTGCTGAGGGGGATATTTGGGCTAAGAGGGACGGGGTAACAGGGGAGTGGAGAAGACTACATAACGAGGAACTTTATGATCTGTACTCATCACAAAATATTATTCGGGTGATCAAATCAAGAAGAATGAGATGGGCAGGGCATGTGGCACGTATGAGGGAGGGGAGAAGTGCATACAGGATTTTGGTGGGGAGACCTGAGGGAAGGAGACCACTTGGAAGACCCAGGCATAGATGGGAAGATAATATTAAAATGGATCTCCAAGAAGTGACATGGGGAGTCATGGACTGGATTGAAATCTGCTGTCTTCTGGGGTATTACGCGGCGTCGTGTGGTAATTGTTTACCGACGTTTCGGGACAACTTATCGGTCACATCTTCACGGGTCAAGAGTCCGAGTAGGAAAGCCGCATAATACCCCAGAAGACCGCAAATTTAATCAAAATCGCGGCGGAAGCCAGAAATCAAGGTATGGACTGGATTGATCTGGCTCAGGATAGGGACAGGTGGCGGGCTCTTGTGAATGCGGTAATGAACCTTCGGGTTCCATAAAATGCAGGGAATTTCTTGACTAGCTGAGAAACTGGTAGCGTTTCAGGAAGGACTCTGCTCCATGGAGTTAATTAGTTAGTGGTATGAAGTCGTTAAATAAGCTGTGTGGTAAAACGCAGAGTATGTTAATGTTACGACAGGTGGTGTATATGGTTGCCACCGTGCTATAAAGTGTTCAGTTGGATACGCAAGTTGTTGCCGTGCGCTGGTTACACAGTGCAGTCTGCGCTTAGCCCACTTCCACCGTCTGTTATCCGAACATGGTGTCGCGCGCAGGGTCGGCACGATAGGCCATAGCAAGCTCTGTGATGTGTAGCAATTGAGTTGACAGGCCGACAGCGGTGTTCTGTGGCGCGCGCTTTATTCAACCGTTCAGATTTAAAGTGGTACCTTTACACGCCACCCGCTCTTAGATTCAAAATGTCTGCATTTTTCCCTCTCTGTATATTTATTTCGTCTGATTCACACGATAAACGCAAGATCGTAACAGCACTGATGATGTACGTAAACAGCACTGATGTACTAACAGCATGATGATGTACTAAACAGCACTGATGATGTACGTAAACAGCACTGATGATGTACGTAAACAGCACTGATGATGTACGTAAACAGCACTGATGATGTACTTAAACAGCACTGATGATGTACGTAAACAGCACTGATGATGTACGTAAACAGCACTGATGATGTACGTAAACAGCACTGATGATGTACTTAAACAGCACTGATGATGTACGAACGCATGATGATGTCGAACAGCACTGATGATGTACGTAAACAGCACTGATGATGTACGAAAATAGATACAACGCACTGATGATGTACGTAACACATGGCACAGATGATGATGTACGTAAACAGCACTGATGATGTACGTAAACAGCACTGATGATGTAGTAAACGCTGTGATGTACGTAAACAGCACTGATGATGTACGTAAACAGCACTGACCTTTCAGTGTTCCTAATGCAAAGTAGTGTATTACTGTTCTGTTAAGTAGGAACTGTAGTTTTCGAATGTAATTTAGTTTAGTTTCAGGTTTCGAAATACAAACAAAATTATCTGTAGTCCGGAGTAGCTACATACGTCGAGTGCGTGTGTGATTAGTGCATGAATGTCAAAGGATATGGAAGGAATCGGTCGTAATGTAACTTGAAATACGTTCGGATTTTTGTTGGATGAATTGGGGTCACACCCGAAAACTTCATTGTAGCCGGTCTCCATACCGTAACGTGAACCCGGTAAGGTTAAGGTAAAGTTCTCCCTAGAACAGGCCACGAAGGCCCAGAGGGGGAGTAGAGGTATAGCTCTACTCTTTCTTTAACCCTGGCACTAGATGAGGGTGGGTGGTCAACTCCACGCCCCGGCCGCTTTACCCTCGGGAAAGAGACCCGGTACCCATTGTATAGGAGGCTGGGTGGGCCCCAGGGCCGGTCTGGACGGGTGCGGAAAATCTTGCCCCCAGCGGCATTCGATTCCCGGACCGTCCAGCCCGTAGCGAGTCGCTATACCGACTCGACTATCGCTGCCCGACTTGAACCTGGGACCTTCCGAATTAAAATCAGCAGTTCAAACACTCGACGACGACGTCCCTTCATGGCGTTACGCCATCATCATCATCTTCCTTTCAAGGGTTACGCCTTTGGTCTGTTCCGATTTCACAGTGCCCATCTCTTTCTTGGACGTCGCACATCTCTTCTGTTTTTGGGATTATATTGGAAGACGATCTTCGGGATTCGTGATCCAGCCATTCTTTGTCAGTGTCCTCGCCGTCGTTTCCTGTAGCTATCAGTATTTGCAATTATGGCAGTTATGTTAAGTTCTTGTCTAGTACCTTCATTGTGAAAGCAGTCCAGTCCTTACAGCCTTTAACTGATCTTAAATAAACCATTTCAGCGGCAGTTAGTGAACTGTAATCTTTCTGGTTCAGTACCCGTGTTTCACTACCGTACAATAATGTGGGCACATCATTGTTTAATTTCATTTCTTTTGTTCTCAGGCCTCTTACATTCCAAACGGCAATTTTTAGTTAATCTCCTAAGTTTCTTATCCCTGTTGGACTTCCAGTTATCGTAGTGGAATCCGTCCGGCTTAGTGCTATTGTGAAGTGTATGAGTCAATATTTATTTTTACTTGAAAGGGTTACAAACCCGTCCACACAACCCCCAAACTGGAGGACCCGGGTATCATTCTTTGTCTGACCCATCATCCTCGGCCTGTCCGGCAAGAGTGGCCCTGCCAGAAGCTTAAGCTCCCGCCGGCTTAGCCTTCAGAGTCATTTCGGTACGCAAGCGTCTTCACCACCAAATTTAGTGAAGATCCATTAAGCGATTCTCGATTTTAAACATGCGGGCAGATAGAGTGACATGACCTCTCCTGAAGGTCTATCAGTTATTTAAGTGCAAAACTGGAATATAACGCATAATATAACACCACGTCTTACACAAATGCGCAGTGAGTGATTGTCAAGAACTGGAGTGCGCATTGGGTACGAGTCTGGAGCATCTTGCTGTCTTTTGTTTAATTAAAGAAAGAGACAGCGTCTAATTATTAAAAATTGGCGGTTATATCAGCACGCACATGTGCATTTTAGTTGAATGTAATCTTACACTAATGTACAGATAAGTGTATACATTGAGGCATATATTGTTTTAAGACCTCGGCAATCTTCGTGTGTATTCGGAGTAGCAATGTGTTTTGTTTTAAGACCTCGGTAATCTTCGTGTATATTCGGAGCACCAATGTATACTCGTATTGTTTTAAGACCTCGGTAATCTTCGTGTATATTCGGGACACCAATGTATATTGTTTTAAGACCTCGGTAATGTTCGTGTATATTCGGAACACCAATGTATATTGTTTTAAGATCTCGGTAATCTTCGTGTATATTCGGAGCACCAATGTATATTGCTTTAAGACCTCGGTAATGTTCGTGTATATTCGGAGCACCAATGTATATTGTTTTAAGATCTCGGTAATCTTCGTGTATATCGGAGCACCAATGTATATTGGTTTGAGACGTCGGTAATGTTCGTGTATATTCGGAACACCAATGCATATTGTTTTAAGACCTCGGTAATGTTCGTGTATATTCGGAACACCAATGTATATTGGTTTGAGACGTCGGTAATGTGCGTGTATTCGGAACACCAATGCATATTGTTTTAGACTCGGTAATCTTCGTGTATATCGGAGCACCAATGTATATTGTTTGAGACGTCGGTAATGTTCGTGTATATTCGGAACACCAATGTATATTTGTTTTAAGATCTCGGTAATCTTCGTGTATATCGGAGCACCAATGTATATTGGTTTGAGACGTCGGTAATGTTCGTGTATATTCGGAACACCAATGTATATTGTTTTAAGATCTCGGTAATCTTCGTGTATATCGGAGCACCAATGTATATTGGTTTGAGACGTCGGTAATGTTCGTGTATATTCGGAACACCAATGTATATTGTTTTAAGATCTCGGTAATCTTCGTGTATATCGGAGCACCAATGTATATTGGTTTGAGACGTCGGTAATGTTCGTGTATATTCGGAACACCAATGTATATTGTTTTAAGATCTCGGTAATCTTCGTGTATATCGGAGCACCAATGTATATTGGTTTGAGACGTCGGTAATGTTCGGTATATTCGGAACACCAATGTATATTTGTTTTAAGATCTCGGTAATCTTCGTGTATATCGGAGCACCAATGTATATTGGTTTGAGACGTCGGTAATGTTCGTGTATATTCGGAACACCAATGTATATTGTTTTAAGATCTCGTAATCTTCGTGTATATCGGAGCACCAATGTATATTGGTTTGAGACGTCGTAATTTCGTGTATATTCGGAACACCAATGCATATTGTTTTAAGACCTCGGTAATCTTTGTGTGTATCGGGACACCAATGTATATTGTTTTAAGACCTCGGTAATGTTCGTGTATATTCGAACACCAATGTATATTGTTTTAAGACCTCGGTAATCTTCGTGTATTTTCGGAACATCAATGTGTATTGTTTTAAGACCTCGGTAATGTTCGTGTATATTCAGAGCACCAATGTATATTGTTTTAAGATCTCGGTAATCTTCGTGTATATCGGAGCACCAATGTATATTGGTTTGAGACGTTGGTAATGTTCGTGTATATTCGGAACACCAATGCATATTCTTTTAAGACCTCGGTAATGTTCGTGTATATTTGGAACACCAATGTATATTGTTTTTAAGACCTCGGTAATGTTCGTGTATATTCGGAGCACAATGTATATCGTTTTAAGACCTCGGTAATCTTCGTGTATATTCGGAACACAATGTATTTTGTTTTAAGACCTCGGTAATCTTCGTGTATATTCGGAACACCAATGTATATTGTTTTAAGACCTCGGTAATCTTCGTGTAATTTCGGAGCACCAATTGTATGTTGTTCTGAAATCTCAACACTCGTCACTACAGTTTAACTATTTTGGAAAGCGTAACGCTTACGTGAAAGACATGCTTGACGTGAAGTGGGTGATTTGTTCTTTAGTAATGTTTTTCCTTCCTGTACATATTTAACGAATTTCGCTCGAGATTCACGATGAAACACATGCAAATTTGTTCTTAGAATTAATTGAGATGTACTGACACATTTTCCTGCCACTTCTGAGGATCAGATTTGATGACGATATATTGTTACATGCATGCAGGCGGACAGACCGTGAGGACGCTTGTAATTGGCCCTCCGCGCGATTCTGCTAGCTCATAAAATCGATATCTCGTAAATTAAATTTGTCATATTGTGAGTCATATCCATTATTGCAGCTTTATTATGAAATATATGTCATAACACCACTCCTATGTGATACGAATGTATTTATACAGAATACATTATGAAATTCTGCGAAGAGAGGTATATCTAATATACGTGTCCTATGATATACCGGGAACCAAACCCGATTTATAAGGAAAACACTGCTTTATTGTTCGCATTGAGTACACAGGAAACAGTTGACAGGCTTTATCGGGCCCCCTAAGGTGTAGAATCTGACATTTTCACTTTCAGAAAAATCTGAGATGGGGGACCTTCAGTATCCCAGACGTAAAGAGTGTGAAGCAAAAAGCTATTGACGCGATTGCCTCGTCCGATTACGCTGTGGTATAAATTCTGAAGTAGGAAATATCTTGATCATTTCGTAACCTGTCCACCGTTTCAATTGGGTTGGTGTTTTAGAAATGGTTTTTAAGGTGGTTTCTCTCATGACAGGTGCTGTCTAGTGTTGAGGTCTGTGAAATGTCAGGATGTTCCAGCCTGTGGGATAAGGCGACGTGAGTAGAATTGGTTTTTATGACAAGTATATCTTTAGGAACTCACTCCTAATAACCATTAAGGTTATAGTGTGGTATCTTATGTCAGAGGTTTCAAGGATGCTAGTGGGGGTAAAGCATGGGCCCTTTTATGACAAGAAATGTGGTACACAGAAATTCTTGACTCTAATCTCATATCGTCTGATTTAGATACTAAAGAAATTTGTCAGCAGTTGGGAATTTCTTGTAATCGTCAGAAATATGTGGATCTTTCTCTTCTTCGTTTCCTGTACATTACAACTAAAAGTTGTAACAACCGATCGGACGTTTCGCCTAGCCTGCCTGTCCGCATGTAACAACTCGGCAACCGCAAGTGTTAAAACGAATGCAAAATTTGAGGTTCTAACGGTCGTGTTGATAAAGAGTGAGGCGGACTGGTAAATAGGTACCGACGTTTCGGAGGAACATGCTGCCTCCAGATCCAGGTTCTAACAGCCCAAGAAGAGATGGAGACAGAATACTCCTCCAAAACATCGGTAACTAGTTGCCAACCTACACGACGTCGTATCCTAATAGACTTTAATTTTTGTGTTATAAAATTTTACACTGTAGAGGTTTCCTAAAATCTGTAAATACAATTAATTGTGATTAAAGCCAGGCAACAATCAAGGGTACTGCGTGAATATGCACAGCCACATATATGAGTGCCCCGCTCGGAGGACTAATTGTTAAATAACTTAATTATACGTTAATGAGTTTAATAAAATACACATATCAGTTTTTCTATATGATTATTGTATACCATTATATTATAGTATATTATATATTGTATTATATATTCTTTGCCGATCCCAGTGGCCGTGCGGTCTAAGGCGTGGGTCAACGGCCGCTCGCTTACTAGGATCGTGGGTTCGAATCCCACCGGGGGCATGGATGTCTGTCTGTTGTGAGTGTTGTGTGTTGTCAGGTAGAGGTCTCTGCGACGGGCTGATCACTCGTCCAGAGGAGTCCTACCGAGTGTGGTGTGTCTAATGTGTGTGATCGTGAAACCTCGAAATGAGGAGGCCAAAGCACCCGAAAAGGGGCTGTTGAGCCATAGGAAAAAAAATTATATATTCTTTGCCATCTTCAGGGAGGAAACAGATACAAGAGATGTATAAAAGATTTCTATATACAGTATCGCCATTAAGAAGTGCAGTTTATGCATTTTAATGACGATATATTTTTTTTATTATTGCTCGACAGCCCCTTAGGGGCCTAGGCCTCGTCATTGTTCGACGCTTCACGATCACACACAGACACACCACACTCGGTAGGACTCCTCTGGACGAGTGATCAGCCCGTCGCAGAGACGTCTACCTGACAACACACAACATTCACAAGAGACAGACATCCATGCCCCCGGTGGGATTCGAACCCACGATCCCAGTAAGCGAACGGCCGTAGACCCACGCCGTAGACCGCGCGGCCACTGGGATCGGCAATGACGATATATACAAATGTTTTATATATGTCTTGTATCTGCTTTATCCATGATGATGGCCCTGAAAGGGTCGAAACAATTAGGAGATTATTATAGTATGTAAAGGTAATATAACAGAACTGAGTATAGTTGAATTTTGTTGGACTCATTAATATATGAGATCTGCGCTGTTCTGGGATATTACGTAGCGTAGAGTGTTAATTCTATATAGACGTTTCGGGACAACCTATCGGTCCCATCTTCAAGGATCAAAAGTACAAGAATAAAGCTTTCTCCTTGGAAATCTTAACCCTTAAAGAAGGGACCGAAACGTCGGTACAGAATTACCACTCTGCGCTGCGTAACACCCCAGAAGAGCGCAGATTTCGTTTACATCGCGGCGGAAGCCTGAAATCATTAATATACCTGTAATGCACGGAAAACAGGGAAAATATCCAGATCAAACAAAATTATAGGTATATCGGAGGGAATACTGTTCAGACAAGAAGTTGAAAAGAAAGATGTTACACTTCAAATTCCGTACCTTTTTGCTGAAACATTTTACGGTTTGGGAGTTAATTAAACGAAAGTGAGACACGAGTCTTCAGGTACTTTGCTCTACTATGGAAGCCCAGACCTCCCATTAAGCAAAGTGACCAAATGCGCCTGGCTTGTTAAGGCGTGTGTACCTTTCCTGGATTGCTATTTAAGATTCTTACGGTGGCGGCGACATTCAAGACGTCATGCAGTGTAGTCTGGTAGGAATTAATCGCCGTTTCGGAGTAACCTACCGCTGACGCAGGGCATACGGGAAGCTTTAACACGTAATAAATCAGTAGCATAAAACACGTGACTGCAGGCTTCAGCACCTGTGTAAATGAGATCTTGGCTGTTCTGGAATGTTACATAGCGTAGATTGGTAATACCGGCGTTTCGGGACAATTTTTCAAGGGTCTAGCGATCCAAGAAGACCCTTGAAGATGGGACCAATAGGTTGTCCTGAAACATCGGTAACTAACTAGCAATCTACGCTGCTTAACATCCCAGAAGAGTGAAGCATAAGACCCATTGAAACTTCAAAGGCAAAGCTACCAGAAGAGAAGGACAGTGTGCGCAGTGCCAACAGCAGCACCTGCATTGCTGACCACGATATTACAGAGAGAACTCTAATACCGGCTTGACGTCTGTTGGGCTAATTCATGACAAGCAAATTAGGCCACTTGTAGGCAGTGCTGTGGTTCCGAGTTCCTTGCATCCATTCTAACACCTGTGCGGTGATACGTTGGACTATTACCTCAAATATTCTGTGTTCTGTCATTCGTTTTCCGTATCTGCATAGTTTTCCATCCGTTACGTCAATTATTATGCTAGAAAGGCCTCGAGTTCTTTGTCAAACACTGTAATTTCTTAGAGACAACACTCCTTTCCATTCTGTAGAGCGATTTGTGAATGTTGCTAAACTGGTTGTGCCGTTTGTGAGAAACCGACTGTCCAGTAGAAGAGGAGCACGCTCGTGAAACGTAGGGACTAAACGTCTGCTCCTCGAACGCGACGTTTGTTCGTTGGGGGACGACACAGCAGCGAGTAATAAAGTGGCCTGAGATTAGTAGTATGAAAGCTGAGTTCATCAAAGAAATGGTAGCATGAAGTGGAAAACGTAACACGACTGATAATTAACACAGGAGGGTAGAGTCCTTGCTAAGCTGATAATAACGCAGGAGAGTCCTTGCTAAGCTGATATTAACATAGGAGGTAGAGTCCTTGCTAAGCTGATATTAACACAGGAGGTAGAGTCCTTGCTAAGCTGATATTAACACAGGAGGGTAGAGTCCTTGCTAAGCTGATATTAAACGCAGGAGAGTCCTTGCTAAGCTGATATTAACATAGGAGGTAGAGTCCTTGCTAAGCTGATATTAACACAGGAGGGTAGAGTCCTTGCTAAGCTGATAATAACGCAGGAGAGTCCTTGCTAAGCTGATATTAACATAGGAGGTAGAGTCCTTGCTAAGCTGATATTAACACAGGAGGTAGAGTCCTTGCTAAGCTGATATTAACACAGGAGGGTAGAGTCCTTGCTAAGCTGATATTAAACGCAGGAGAGTCCTTGCTAAGCTGATATTAACATAGGAGGTAGAGTCCTTGCTAAGCTGATATTAACACAGGAGGGTAGAGTCCTTGCTAAGCTGATATTAAACGCAGGAGAGTCCTTGCTAAGCTGATATTAACACAGGAGGTAGAGTCCTTGCTAAGCTGATATTAACACAGGAGGGTAGAGTCCTTTGCTAAGCTGATATTAAACGCAGGAGAGTAGAGTCCTTGCTAAGCTGATATTAAACGCAGGAGAGTAGAGTCCTTGCTAAGCTGATATTAACACAGGAGAGTAGAGTCCTTTGCTAAGCTGATATTAAACGCAGGAGAGTAGAGTCCTTGCTAAGCTGATATTAACACAGGAGGGTAGAGTCCTTTGCTAAGCTGATATTAACACAGGAGGGTAGAGTCCTTTGCTAAGCTGATATTAAACGCAGGAGAGTAGAGTCCTTGCTAAGCTGATATTAACACAGGAGGGTAGAGTCCTTTGCTAAGCTGAAACTCCCTTGCCTAATTAAGAAGTGTCCACCTTTTTTACGAAATTGGAAGTTTCATTGCCGTGTTAACAACAGCCCTATATCCAAAAGAATCGAGTCCACATCGTCTGTTTTCGTGTTTACTCGAAAGTTTATCGTCTTCAATGCGACATCCCCATGTAGTTATCATTTGGATCTGTGCGTCTAGCAACGTGAAGTGTTACATGAAACGATTAGGAACATTCGTACAAGTGTCGTATGCAGTTCTTAAGTAACAGTTACCAACATATCGTAGACATGACATTTCGAGGCTGTTATAAAAATTTTATGCATACGGAATTTTGAACTGTTTTAATTAATAGACCTATGTTATTCGCTAATTGAACACCACCACCACTATGCTACTACTACTAATAATACTACTACTACTACTACTACTACTACTACTACTACTACTACCACCACACTCACCATTTTACTACTACCACTGTACTACTACCACCACCGCCATACTACTACTACGCTCACCATTTTATTACTACCACTCTACTACTACGCTCACCATTTTACTACTACCACTCTACTACTACTACCACCACAACTATACTACTACTCTACTATTACTACCAGTCTACTACTACCACTGTACTACTACTACCACCACCATACTACTACTACGCTCACCATTTTACTACTACCACTCTACTACTACTACGCTCACCATTTTACTACTACCACTCTACTACTACTACCACCACAACTATACTAATATACTACTACTACTACCAGTATACTACTACTACCACTGTACTACTACCACCACCATACTACTACTACGCTCACCATTTTACTACTACCACTCTACTACTACTACTCTACTACTACTACTACTACTACTACTACTACTACTACTACTACTACTACTATACTACCAGTATACTACTACTACCACTGTACTACTACTACCACCACCATACTACTACTACGCTCACCATTTTACTACTACCACTCTACTACTACTACCACCACAACTATACTACTACTCTACTACTACTACCAGTATACTACTACTACCACTGTACTACTACCACCACCATCATACTACTACTACGCCCACCATTTTACTACTACCACTCTACTACTACTACCACAACTATACTACTACTCTGCTACTACTACTAGTATACTACTACTACCACTGTACTACTACCACCACCACCATACTACTACTACGCTCACCATTTTACTACTACCACTCTACTACTACTACCACACACAACTATACTACTACTCTACTACTACTACCAGTATACTACTACTACCACTGTACTACTACCACCACCACCATACTACTACTACGCTCACCATTTTACTACTACCACTCTACTACTACTACCACCACAACTATACTACTACTCTACTACTACTACCAGTATACTACTACTACCACTGTACTACTACCACCACCATACTACTACTACGCTCACCATTTTACTACTACCACTCTACTACTACTACTACCACCACAACTATACTACTACTCTACTACTACTACTACTACCAGTGTACTACTACTACCACACTACTACTACCACCACCACCATACTACTACTACGCTCACCATTTTACTACTACCACTCTACTACTACTACTACTACTACTACCACAACTATACTACTACTCTACTACTACCAGTATACTACTACTACCACTGTACTACTACCACCACCACCATACTACTACTACGCTCACCATTTTACTACCACTACTACTACTACCACCACAACCAATAGTAACTTTAGTAGTGGCACTTGTGGCAGTACTAATACTGTTCACAGCAAAAGTAGGCGTAATTTGTACTCGTAGGTCTAAAAAGATTACAATTTTTTGTTGTCTTAATTAAACACCACGTCTTGAGGACATATGAATGGAGGTAGAGCTCCATTTATTCTTAAGCTCGGCATTTGATGGTAGTGAATGGCGCAGCTTTTCACCACTGTCACTTTACCACGGGGTAACAGCTCCTGGTGGGCACTGGATAATGGGGAGTGCTGGTCCTAACGTTGTAGAGAAAATTGTAGATAGGCCAGATATGTTTTCTGCGTCTCCTAACGGTAAGTGGCCGTTGTACAGTGTTGTCAGCTTTGCATCTGCAGAAACGCTGTGTTCAGGTTCTTGGAAGCTGGGAACAGCGAGAGGGGGTGCTTAAATATTAGAGGGGAAATTGTTAGTCACCGATCACTTGGCATTTTGCTCAGTCGCGCTGTGCCTAAACGTCACAGAAGAGATGTTTATCTGAATTCTTGTAACATTGCTTACAGACGAAGTGCAGTAGACCAGCGGTCGCCAACCATTCGGACCTCACGGACCACAAAACTCACAATTTTGAATCCCGCGGACCACTAACATGAATTTTTTTTAAAAAGGTACAAACATCTATAAAATAATGATCATAAAAGTTCCATTTTATTAATATGAAATTTGATTCAACGTAATAAGGCGAAAATTGTCAGCGATCCTGTGTCGGTGACACGAAGACGAATCAGAATATAATGAAACTGTATAATAAACATAAAAATTGCAAATAATGTCCAAATTTCTGCACGGACCACCAAAATTTTCTCGCGGACCATCAGTGGTCCGCGGACCACCGGTTGGCGACCGCTGCACTAGACACGAGAAAGTGTTTCGTTTTAAAAATATTATCTCGATTTGTAGTTTTATGCCCGGTTTCGTAAACACGCCAGAGAACAAGTTTACAGTGCTTATATTTTGGGTTCTTTATTTTCAGCTGTGATAACAACAGTTCACATTTCATTGCACTGCTATCTCACCGCTTTTCCACGTAGTCCTCGCTACAACTGATGCATTTATCGTACCGTGGGACGATATATCCATATCAACACGTGTCATGTATTATTAGCAATCGTATCGCAACTATTTCCACCCCGAGATAATCTTTATTTTTGTGAGATCCTAGATATTGAGAACCAATTGTCTTCTGGACTTTGTCCATCGTCCGGATAAAATATTAAAATATAATATAAAATCACGACGTTTCGGAAGCTGTTTCTTCTTCCGTCTTCAGGTGATAGGAGGGGAGACACCTACTCAGATGGGTCCTTTAGACTGAGCTAATCTCAATCACTGGACCCACCTGAATAGGTGTCTTCCTTCCATCACCTGAAGACGTAAGAAGAATTAGCTTCCGAAACGTCGTGTGTTTATATTATATTTTTATATTTTATCCGGACGATGGACAAAGTCCAGAAGACAATTGGTTCTCAATATCTAGGCTGTCACAAAAATAAAGATTATCTCGGGGTGGAAACAGTTGCGACACGATTGCTAATAAATCAAAACACACATTTTATGTTCAATAACTTTTTTCCTAAAATCGTGCCTTTTATGAGATAATGTGGAAAAATATGGTACAGCCAGACAGGCCACAGATGGCAATATAGTACGGCGCATGCGCTTTGCATGCTGGATAACTACGGCTACAGACACACACTCAGAATATGTAATACTTATTGCTTTTCCACGGCAACGATGGTTACGCGAACGCGTCACGACGTTACGTTATACGTACATTGCCTGTCTTGTTTATACGTAACTGCTCTATCCACATTGCTAGTGCTTTCTCCAGCTTTGCACTTGCAACATTTTCCCACTTAGTCTTTTCAAAGACTATATCAACAATACAGCGTCGACTAATGGGTTTGTCCCATAATACGGCAAAATGATTGGCTGTATTCTGCTGATAAGCTGCGGCCCTTTTCCCCGTACTTCGCTAGGAAAATGAAAGTTCCGGATAATTAAGAACGGTGCTGCAGTTCTGCGTTCGTCTGACGCTGATACGACAGCCGCGTTATCTTCTCGGTGTGCTGTGTGGTCGTCGTCGTCGCCTGTGCAGTCTAGGACTGATAACTGGAAACCTGCTGGGGGTTAGGAACTGGCGCAAAAAGGAGGCAAGAGGAAGCCGGAGTTATGAGGTCAGTAAAGGTAAAGCAATCCCATTACAGACCTGGACAGGCCCTGACGGTTCCAGGAGGTTGAGGCTCACAGATTTCTAGACAATCGGCACTTGAAGGTGGTAAGGTTGTCAGCCCTACGCACCGGTCGCCTTTACCCCCCAGGAAATATTCCTGGTACTAACCTTGATTTCAGGCTTCCGCCGCGATGTTGATGAAATCTGCGGTCTTCTGGGGGTAGTACGCGGCGTCGTTTCGTAATTGTTTACCGACGTTTCGGGACAACGTATCGGTCCCATCCTCACGGGTCAAGAGTCCGAGAGGGAAAGAAAGCCTATAACTTAGATTCTGGAAAGTACGGCGGGGTAGCAATTCGTAGGCGTGATGACACTCATTTCTGTTAGATGCTGAGTCGACCCCAGGGCCATAGTGCGACCGAAAGGATTATGTCAATGAAAAATTTCAGTGACTCCATCGGAAATCGAACCGGTGACCCTCCGGCTTGTAGAGCAGTGCCTCAACGAAATACGCTACCGCGTGCTCCCATTAGCTACTATACTGGTTTTAAATAAGAATAGGAACTTCGAAAAGAGATTATAATTTATGAGCTCTCACAATCAAGTGTACAGTACAGTATGCGCTGTGTGCCTTTGATATACAGTTTTTATGCAAAGTATGATGATGATACTTAGTTGTGTTTAGACTGATGTTTGGGTTTTATTGAACGACGGTGAAAAGCACGAGATGACAAGCTGAAGGAAGAACGGTCATAGGATGGTCGAGGGATCGGCCTATTGGTAGGAGGAAGACCCGGGTTAGTGGCACAGGCATTAATCGTATTTGTGGCGTTGATGAAATAGACTATGTATTTCCCTTAAACTTTGTCACAAATTTATATCATCGCTGTACTGGGTTGTTACGTAGCGTAGATTGGGAGTTGTTTACCGACGTTTCGGGACAACCTATCTGTCCCATCTTCAGGAGTCAAGCAGTCCAAGAAGACTACCAATCTGCGCTGCGTAACATTCCAAAAAAGAGCGAAGATCTAATTTACACCGTTGCGGAAACCTAAAATCACGCATACGTCATACATTATACCTGTCGCCTCCAAATTTCTAGTACGGTCGCGGGTTCGATTCCCGATTATGTTATTCGAATTTTTCGTTGACATAATCCTTTTGGTCGCACTATGGCCCTGGGGTCGACTCACTTTCTAACAGAAATGAGTACCAGGAATCTTTCTTGGGGGGTAAAGGCGGCTGGTGCGTAGGCCTAACAACCTTACCACCTTCATGTGCCGATTGTCTAGAAATACTGGAAGCCTCAACCTCCTGGAACCTTCAGGGCCTGTCTAGGCCTGTAATGGGATTGCTTTACCTTTACCAAATTTCAAGTAATGAAGACATTTAAATTCGTAATCTCCTCTCTGATTGACCCAAAAATTCTGTTAGTAATAGAAATTCTAACCCAAAGTGATTGCTTATTGAGAAGCTGATAGTCACTTAGCTACTCGATAAATTACTCGTCTTTTATCGAACCCAGATGTTCATTACCGGGTTCACAACAGCTCGTCATATGTCCTTTTTATGAGTCACGTGTATCCAGTTCTAATCCTCCTATCTTCTTTATGGTCAATTTTAATAATATTGTCTCATCTACATGTAGTGATATCCTTCGTGTTGTCTGATCATAATAATAATAATAATAATAATAATAATATAATAACCATGGCTCAACAGCCCTATATGGGCTCGGGCCTCCTCTTGCCTCCTGTTTCCGAGGTTACTAAGTCGTGCGCATTAGTGGCAGTTGGTGACTGGCCAACTGGCCGCGCTACTATTCTATCGATCCTGATGTGTCCGCCAGAGCCATCTGGCAGGCAGTCAGGAGACTTGGGTGAGAAATGGAGGCTTTGAATTTAGCTTACGTAACATTTTTATTCATGCCCGTAAGGTTCTTTTACATGCCGTAAATTTACGACATGGGACCGACGGCTTTACTTCCCCTCCGAAGGAAGTTGTGCTACGGATTTTTATCACCCTTAAAAATCCATCGAACCCGCGAACCTTGGGTCCAGTGGCGAGCACGCTAACCACTAGTCCACCGAGGTCGACTGTCTGATTATAACCCTGAATAAATTCCCAACCCTGTCACCCCTCCTTGTTTGATCTTGCCAATAACAACGCAATACACCACTGACTTTCAAACTGAGACTAACTGAAGTGGAGGACATTGTGCTTGTTACTATATTGTGCGTGGCATCTCGCGTGCATCAGACACGCCCCGAAACACACTAAATGGGTCAGGATGATTTCAGGTGTCTAATTAGCATTCTAAAGGTTTATAAAACTAAATTGTAGGGTTATCGTTCCTTTCTGTGTTGTGCTGTGTCAGCTAATTGGCCGGCAGGAAGATCTGCTCACAGTCAGTGAATGAGTATACAGGTTGGATTTAGCAATTCGCTGCACAGTTCATGGTGCAGGGTTTAGCAAAGACTGAATACAGAGATGGTATCGGGCGGTCAGGCTAATAATGCACAATTCCAATTAGCTTTTTAACCCTTTGAAGTTTGACAATGGAAGTAGTTCTGTTTCTTTACGCTCGCAGATTTTCCAGACAGCGTCGGTTTTTGTTGGAAGGTCCCCAGGCTTCGCCCATTTGCGCTTCTGTTAAGAGTAGCTTTGAAGACGAAGATGGGTGCGGAGCAATGGTGGAATGAGACTGACAGAGGAAAACCGAGTTACTCAGAAAATCTGTCCCAGTGCCACTTTATCCACCATAAATATCTCATGGATTGGCGTGGGTTCAAATACGGACCTTTTGCGATGAGCGACGGGCGACCAACCGCTCGTCATTGACCGGCCATTGAAGGCTAATATTAACCTACATTGTATGTGAAGATTCAGTTCGTACCTTACGGAGAACATGGCGGCGTTTGAATTAGGAAGAACAGTCGTTTTGTGTTGTTTACAGATAGCATTACCGATTTCTGTACAAATTATTGCAAACGTGTAAATGCAATATACTATGTGGACAAAATACAGAGTTTTTAAATGTTAAACATGACGGCACATCTAATAATGGCGGTAGTGCAGTAATTGTGGCGGTAGTGCAGTAATTGTGGCGGTAGTGCAGTAATTGTGGCGGTAGTGCAGTAATTGTGGCGGTAGTGCAGTAATTGTGGCGGTAGTGCAGTAATTGTGGCGGTAGTGCAGTAAATATGGCGGTAGTGTAGTAAATTGGCGGTAGTGTAGTAATTGTGGAGGTAGTGTAGTAAATTTGGGGTAGTGCAGTATCAGTAAATTTGGCGGTAGTGTAGTAAATGTGGCGGTAGTCTAGTAAATTTGGCGGTAGTGCAGTAATTGTGGAGGTAGTGCAGTAAATATGGCGGTAGTGTAGTAAATTTGGCGGTAGTGCAGTAAATATGGCGGTATGTGCAGTAAATATGGCGGTAGTGCAGTAAATATGGCGGTAGTGCAGTAAATATGGCGGTAGTGCAGTAAATATGGCGGTAGTGCAGTAAATATGGCGGTAGTGCAGTAAATTGGCGGTACAAAATATGGCGGTACAACAAATATGGTATATAATACAATAAATATGGCGGTATATACAACAAATATGGCGGTACATGTAACTAATATGACGGTATGTGTAATAAACATGGCGGTACGCGTAGTAACCAATGACATATGAAGAAATAAGTTGCCTATTCATGTCTGGCAGCGCGCATGCGTGTGAGGTGTGGAGCAGTCACTAAGGGGAGATAGGTGCCAGCAAGACTGTATGTTGTACGATGTTAGGCTACCGAGGCGTGCCTCTTTCGAAGTGTGTGTGACGCCGTGTAGTCTTGTACAAATTTTCTAAAGTTTTGAAGAACGTGCTGCCCCCATCTTCACGGTAAATGCATCTGCTTTTGTTGAGACTGCTATGTACATTGTCGATGCAGACAGCCTCTTTGACTTTTTTTGTGCGTGTTTAGTGCCACCTGGATATTCTGGGATGTTAGGCAGCGTAGATTGGTAATTATTTATCGACGTTTCGGGACAACCTGCCGGACGCATCTTCATGGGTCAAGCAGTCCACTGAATAACTACCACTCGACGCTGCGTAACATCCCAGAAGAGCACAGATATGATCTACATCGCGGCGGAAGCCTGAAATCACGAACTGGATATTCCTTCACATGCTTATCCCAGAGTTTCTTCTAGTAGTCTCAGTTTACGCATTTTATCCACACAGCGTGTTTAAGGAGTTTGTGTGATTCTGACGAACAGTAATTATTTCTTCCAATGGCACTAACTGATCGGTCTATGTAATGGGGACGCAGTATGTTTGTTGTGAGGTATAAAGTAAAGATAAAGCAATCCCATTACAGGCCCAGACAGGCCATTAGGGTTCCAGGAGCTTGAAGCTCCCAGATTTCTAGGCAATCGGCACATGAAGGTGGTAAGGTTGTCAGCCCTACGCACCGGCCGCCTTTACCCCAGGAAATACTCCTGGTACTCATTTCTGTTAGAGGCTGAGTCGACCCCAGGGCCATAGTGCGACCGGAAGGATTATGTCAATGAAAAAGTCCAATGACACCATCGGGAATCGAACTGGCGACTTGTTGTGGGGTAGGGTGTGATTTTTTGCATGTAATTTAGATGAGGTCCTATCTCAAAGACTCAGACACTTTATTCAGTACGTTTCCTTTAGGCATGAAACGCGAGATTTGCTACAGGGTCATTATTATATCTGACCCTTATCGTTGGTCATTTCCTGTCTGCTCGCTTGTCGCATAGCTGCTTATCAGAGAGTGTAGTTGTCCCCTGCTGGTCCCTTTGCGCAGTTTCTACAAGTACACGGAATGGAGTTGCTACTGGAAGTGTCGTGTAAATTCGTATCAAAATTTACAAATACATGTACGTGAAAGTTTTTGAGCAATGGGTTTTATTCCACGCCGTAAGACACATGCTTACTGCATCCATATAAGGTAAATGTAGTTCGCAATCTCTGCGACACAAATAGCGGAACAAGAATGAATTTTGTGAAATGGTAGTTACATCGGTTGCATGATGCAAAAGAGACCCCCCCCCCCCACACACACACACACACACACTCGCTCTGTTCAGCTGTTAAACTTAGTTTGAATTCTCAGAATAACAGTTTTCCCATGTTAATCCTTCAGCTTATGGTTGGTGTATGGTGTGCTATGAGTGCAACTAGGGTTATTGGGCCTGTTATATTTCTAAGAACGCAAATTCACACTGGCACTCTGACCCTGGTTTTTGAACACTTACCCAATTACGAAAGAACCTGTGCTTCTTTTCAGCATGACCCTGCAACAGCGCACACCACAAACAATTGTCTGTGTTGTTTAGGAAAGGTTTCTGGTGACAGAGCAATAAACAGGGCATTGTGACCTTAACGCTTGCCAGAGCTGAACCTGTACAGTTTTTACTTGTTGGGCGTGTTAAGGGATAAATTTTATAGTAATAACCCTTGAACTGAAGACGATATGAAAGAAATTATACAGGGTATGCTGTAGGATACTGAAATAAAAGTTTCCAGCGCCTTCTTTAAGTATTGCAAGTATCTTGTATTAACTACAGTATGTTAAGATAAAACTTGCGGACTCCGACTGACGGCAAGTTGGAATAGGGGCGGGAAGTGACCAGCGATATGGATCAGATAAAAAATGACCCTGTATGTATATATATAAAAATGTGTATGTTTATGAGACCGTAATTTTGACTTTTAAATTGTGGGGTTTGACATCTAGTCATCTGAGTTGTGACACCTTGTAGTCTTGCGTTTCCCGACATTTCGAGTAGTCGGTATAGTGGCAACACTACAACACTCCGAGGAATCGTGTTCGATTCCCGACAGAGTCAAGAGATATTTCTCTTCTCTGAAGCAGCCAGACCGTCTGTGGGGTCCGCCCAGCCAAATATTCAGTGGATAGCCGAGGTACAGTGCCCGAGGGTGAAGCTGACCACTCATCCCACATTGTATTGACGCTAAGAATGAATGGAGCTGTACTTCGACTCCCTTACTGTACCAGTTACGAAAGTTTAACAGGATTCTGATAATTCTATCAGTAGACTTTTGTCCTGAGGACAGAAGTTTTAAATTTGTGCTGCTCTTACGCGTCATCCTGTAGCGTGTTTTGTTCAGGATGTCATTCTACACAGCTGATATGTCTATCCACGTGGCTGGATCCATTGAGCGGGTGATCAACCCCGCAAAGCGTCTGCAGTTATGTTGAAACAAAACAGCAACTATGTGGACAGGCATACATAATACGGGATTTGAAGCCGCGACCTCAATATATGGGGAACCAAAATACATCGAATATCGAATTTGTTTTTGCTTTTGTGAAGTTGAGGTTAACACGGCAGTGAGGATTTGTGTTGTGGTCTTATGGATTATGACACCGTCTAGTCTGATAGGTGGATATTAACGTTTCGGAGGAAAACATTGCTTGCATTGTCAGGGTAGAAGTGCTGCATACTGCAATATACTACAAAATATTACAAAACCGTGGATTTAGCGTATAGTGTGTGATCTACAGGGTGGTAATGGTGAGTCTGTGTACCAATCTTTCGGAGAAACATGCTGCGTCTGTTTTCGGTGCTTTAGAAATGTTGCTACTGTGTACTATAAAATATTAAAAACTGATTTTATCTTACATGTTTTTGTTGTTGTTGTATTTAAGAAGGATGAAGTGGGCGGGGCATGTAGTACGCATGGACAGAAAGAGAAAAGCATACAGGGTTTTGGTGGAAAAGCCTGAAGGAAAGAGATCACTTGAAAGACCTATGCATAGATGGGAGGATAATTTCTATCCAATAAGATCCATTTTAGGATCTTACAGGAATAGAATGGGAGGGCGTAGGTTAGATTCGTCTGGCTGATGACTGGGACAGGTGTTGTTGTTGTTGTTGTGTGAAACTTGGTCGCTTCCCCGAAAGAAAAAGCGAAAAACGTTAGTCTGTAAACTGAGTGTGCAGACGTGGTCTTCTGGTTTATGACAAAACTACAGTCCGGTGGTTTACAAACGTTATATTCTTCTTCGTCTTCTATAGCATCACGGTCCTTTAAGTTTGACCTTAGCCTCCCTTGTGATTCTTGCCCATTCTTGTCTGTCTTGAGCTTTGTACATCCATCTCTTAATTCCTAACGTTCTTATATCAGTTCGGACGTCACCAAACCATCTTAATTTAGGTCTGCCAATTTTCCGCTTTTTATCCAGTTTGGCATTCAAAATCTTCTTTGGTAATCTAAGATCCTCCATTCGAACCACATGACCCAGCCACTCCAATCTTCTAGTTTTAATATCCGATATAATATCAGTGTCCTTATATATGTTTTGGAGTTCCAAGTTAGTTCTAATTCGCCAAACTCCATTTTCACACTTGTGACTATAAATTTTCCTTATTACAAACGTTATGCAGGAACATAATGCCGTCATCTTCAGGGTAGAAGTCGCTTTTATCCTGAAGTATGAGGCAGTAGATTGCTTCGACACATTACACCCACCTACCAGATTGCACGGTGTCTTAAGTCAAACGACAGTATTAGTTATTTCGTTATAGTTATAGCTCAGTCGGTATAGCGACTCGCTACGAGTTGGGCGGTCCGGGGATCTAATCCCGGTGGGGGCGAGATTTTCTTCACCCGTCCAGACCGGCCCTGGGGCCCACCCAGGCTCCTGTACAATGGGTACCGGGTCATTCCCGGGGGTAAAGCGGCCGGGGCGTGGAGTTGACCACCCACCCCCATTTAGTGCCGAGGTTAAAGAAAGAGTAGAGCTATACCTCTACTCCCCCTCTGGGCCTTCAATACCTGTTATAGGGAGACCTTTACCTTTACCTTCTTATGAATATGTAAATTGTGAGTTCCGGTCAACATCTGCTTTATTTCTGACACCGAAAACATAGAAGGAAGATAAAAGATGTCAGAGCATGTTTGCGGAATGTGCGTTAGTACTCGTATTAACGTTGGCCGTATGCAGCAGGCCACAAGGGCCTTGTCCGCTCGGTTCATTGTCGTCAGCCACCCAGAGGCAGCTGCTCTCGTGACCCCTCAGTTCATGTAACTTCAGTGACAATATGTCACAAAGAAAACAGACATGAGCGGAAAATTGAATGTTAATGAAAACACTAGAAATGTTAAGGAAACTTGAAATAATTTATGGAATGGAACGTAGTCTTTTTGAGAAGCTGATAGCCGCCAACCTAGACGAACCTTTTCACAGCTTTTATATAAACCATGTTTTTATTACTGGAAATCCTAAGTCAGATAAATCTAGACCAAACCTTCAAATCGTATTGCTTTAAAATCCATATGTCCTTCCATTTACGATTAGGTATTCCAAGTTGCTTTTTTCCCTTCAGCCTTCCTGGCAGAATGTTGTATACATTTTTATTCTCCTCATTCATTTACGTGTCCTGTCTGTATCATCCTTGATTCCTTTTATCCTAAAAACGTTTGTTGAGAAGTAGCCTACAAATTACGGAGCTGATCGTCGCTCGCCTTTCTAGAAACTTGAAGGTTCATTACCGTGTTCACAAAAGCCTGTCACTGCTCTCTATATTGAACCTAAGCAGTCCAGTCTACAAACTGTTTCGTTATGCCATAAACCTACGTCTATATTGTATCACTTTGCACTTAGGTATTTAAAGCCCTTCTTGCTCTCAGATTTTCCAACCTAAACTTTATACGTATGTATTTATCATATTTTCCATTCGTGCTACATACTTTGCCAGTCATATTCTATTTGACTTCTTAGCGTAGTCGATATGGCGACTAGGCTACGGGCTGGACGATCCCGACAGAAGCAAGAGATTTTTCTCTTCTCCGAAACGTCCAGACCTTCTCTGGGACCCATCCAGCCTCCTATTCAGTGGGTACCGGAATTCTTTCTCGGGGATAAAGCGGCAGAGGTGTGCTGTTGACCGCTCACATCCATCTAGTGCGGAGGTTAAGAATAAGTGGAGGTATACCTCTACTCCTCTTATATGCCTTCATGGCATGGACAGCAACAAATTTATATTTTTATTCTAATGATAACCTGGTGAAGAGAACGGATTATAACGTTGCACATTATGTATTTTTCTCCAGTCTGTAATTTCCTCTGTCTCAGGTCCAAATGCTCTCTTCAATATCGTGTTCTCAGATGCGCTCAATCAACTTTCTTGCTTTAATGGTAGAGAACAAATTTCTTATCGTAAAAACAATTTCAGGTGATTTGTCTATAATGGTGAACATTTTTCAAGATGTGTGGTTTTGTTACCAGAGAGAGAGAGAGAGAAAAAAAAAGGCTTTAATCGGATACACAAACTCACCGTTTAAAGGACCCTGGTAAATATATGTACCACACGATGTAACATTACACAACTCAGCATTCTGCTCGCACGGTTTATTTTGTCATTACTACAATTCTGACAGCAAACAGCTATCATCTGCCTACACATTATTATCGTGTAGGTTTTGTAATGAGGATACATTGTATTTTTTTTGGTAAGAAATGAACTTTTAAATGTATTTACATGAATTTTCTACCAGTTCTCAATATTCACCTTTTTCTATATGCTGCTCTTACCAGATGGACAAATGGGCGAAGCCTGGGAACCTTCCAAAAGCATGCTCTTTCGGAAATCAGGGAGCATTGGATAGGAAAGTGCTTTTACTTCTTAGGCGCTTTGGCAAAATTGCGAAAAGCGACTATGAGCTTTGTCATGCTTTTCTGTTTATCCGTCTGTCCGTGCATCTGTCTGTCTGTCCGTCTGTCTGCATGGAAAAAACTAAGCTCCAACTGGACAGATTCTCATTGAATTTGGTGTTTGAGGACTCTTCGAAAATCTCTCGAGAAAATTCAAGTTTCATTAAAATCTGACAACAATAACGGTACTTTACATGAAGACCTATGTACATTTATGATAATATCTCGCTCAATTCTTCTTAGAATGAGAAATGTTTCAGACAAAAGTTGTAGAGAAAATCAAAACACACATTTTATGTTCAATAACTTTTTCCCGAAAATCGTGCCGTTTATGAGATAATGTGGAAAAATATGGAAGCCAGACAGGCCACAGATGACAATATAATACGGCGCATGCGCTTTGCGTGCTGGATAACTAAGGCTACATACACACACTCAGAATATGTAATACTTTTTTGCATTTCCACGGCAACAATGGTTACGCGAACGCGCTTCAATGTTACGTTATACGTACATTGCCTATCTTGTTTTTTTTCATAGTAGAGTGGGTTAAAGTGTTGCTGTTCCAAGTAGCTGGCCTTTATAAACATATAAACAGGAAATGTAAATTACTTCAACAAATTGATTTCTTCGCTGAAGTTCGCTGTCTTCTACAATGTGACGCCTTGTAGTCAGAAGCTGACAGATCCTTCAGAGGACAGAGCTCCGGCCGTCCTGACTACCAGACTACATGTTAATTTTATTAGACAGCAGCCTATATAGTCACTGCCGTAAAGAGTAAAGTATCTTTTCTCTCTGAAGTTTTTTTTTTTAAATCGGCACCGATATATCCGCTTGTACCGCGCAGTATATATCAGTGGCCTACACGGCTCTTCAAAACACGTGATTTTCGCTCTGGCTCAGCCCAAACTATTCTACAGTCATACAGGTTGATCCATTTAAAACCTCACTCAAACCCAAAGAACTGTATTTTTTATATCACTGAAAATAAAACATAAATTATGATTTAAAAACATACTATGGATTTCATTATGTTCTGAATGTGTACATAAAATCTCTTGGCCGTGTGCAGTACAGCGATTTCTGTTTTGCTAAGGTTTCAAATCGAGCACTCTGTATGTCTATACAGTAGCTTGTATATTAATAGCTGAGTCAGGGTAGTTTGCGTCTGAGTTTTTATTCTTGGTGGAGACAGTGGTAACATAAAGGATGCTTTGGATTCGTTTGATTTATAACTACCACTACCACTACCACGTATATTATGCTCGTACTATGAAAGCAGTGGAGGCAACGTACGAATAAAAAAAAAGGGGAAAATAGAATGAAGTCTTGACCGTATAAAAAAGCCAGCAGTTGCAGGTGTAGTTTATGTTATATATCTAACTATACAATCCTGCCTGTAGTATTTAGTAGTATAGTTGTTGATGGACTATATTTTACGTAACCTGCCAAGCAAACCACAAGTAGAAATCTTTTTTATTATCGCTCGATAGTAAACCCTGCCCAGAGCCCCCTTCAATGCATTCCACAAAGCGAAAGAATCCTGAACTTCGTAAGGAAGAAAGAAACGTCTGTGGTATATTTATGTAATACATATACGTGCCGTGAATATATTAATGTAAAATTTTTGCGTTGTTACATCAATGGTTAAAAAACTTTTGAAGCCTGACTTCGTATGAATATATTTAAAAATTAAATTCCTGTGTCACACAGAAGATGGCCCGTGTTTATTACGCAGACCGGATGGTTAGTGCTGTCAATTGTGAGAATTATAGTATTACGTAGGCCCATATCAGCTATGCTGTGTGGAAAGAATTCACAATTTTGTGTGTTAAGGCAGTGGTGGATATAGAAACAACTGTGCTTTAAGTGGCATAGAGTGTGTGTGCAGACATAGAGTGTGTGTGCAGACATAGAGTGTGTGTGCAGGCATAGAGTGTGTGTGCAGACATAGAGTGTGTGTGCAGGCATAGAGTGTGTGTGCAGGCATTAGAGGTGTGTTGTGCAGACATAGAGTGTGTGTGCAGCATAGAGTGTGTGTGCAGACATAGAGTGTGTGTGCAGGCATAGAGTGTGTGTGCAGATAGAGTGTGTGCAGGACATAGAGTGTGTGTGCAGGCATAGAGTGTGTGTGCAGGCATAGAGTGTGTGTGCAGGCATAGAGTGTGTGTGCAGGCATAGAGTGTGTGTGCAGGCATAGAGTGTGTGTGCAGGCATAGAGTGTGTGTGCAGGCATAGAGTGTGTGTGCAGGCATAGAGTGTGTGTGCAGGCATAGAGTGTGTGTGCAGGCATAGAGTGTGTGTGCAGGCATAGAGTGTGTGTGCAGGCATAGAGTGTGTGTGCAGGCATAGAGTGTGTGTGCAGGCATAGAGTGTGTGTGCAGGCATAGAGTGTGTGTGCAGGCATAGAGTGTGTGTGCAGGCATAGAGTGTGTGTGCAGGCATAGAGTGTGTGTGCAGGCATAGAGTGTGTGTGCAGGCATAGAGGTGTGTGCAGGCATAGAGTGTGTGTGCAGGCATAGAGTGTGTGTGCAGGCATAGAGTGTGTGTGCAGGCATAGAGTGTGTGTGCAGGCATAGAGTGTGTGTGCAGGCATAGAGTGTGTGTGCAGGCATAGAGTGTGTGTGCAGGCATAGAGTGTGTGTGCAGGCATAGAGTGTGTGTGCAGGCATAGAGTGTGTGTGCAGGCATAGAGTGTGTGCAGGCATAGAGCGTGTGTGCAGGCATAGAGTGTGTGTGCAGGCATAGAGTGTGTGTGCAGGCATAGAGTAGAGTAGGAGAGAGGAACAGCGTGCATTTCTCTCATACTTTGGTTTTTAACTGACTGACGACTGACTGATCGACTGACTGACAGACCAACTAACTAAAAGAATGACTGACTGTCTCAACTAACCAACTGACTGACTGCCTGACTGACAGACCAACTAAGTAACTAACTAACTAACTGAATGGCTGACTGTGTCAACTAACCAACTGACTGACTGGCTGACTGACTGATTGACTGACTGACAGACCAACTAACTAACTGAATGACTGACTGTTCAACTAACCAACTGACTGACTGCAGACTGACTATTGACTGACTGAAGTAACTGATGCTGACTAATACCTGACTGCTGATAGATTGACTGAATAACTGAGTGCTTGACTAAGTAGGCTGACAGCGAGTAGGGAACGGGCTGCAGCACAGTCAATGACCACCAGCTGTTTGTGAACGTGTGGTACAGCACACACAGCTGTTTGTGAACGTGTGGTACAGCACACACAGCTGTTTGTGAACGTGTGGTACAGCACACACAGCTGTTTGTGAACGTGTGGTACAGCACACACAGCTGTTTGTGAACGTGTGTACAGCACACACAGCTGTTTGTGAACGTGTGGTACAGCACACACAGCTGTTTGTGAACGTGTGGTACAGCACACACAGCTGTTTGTGAACGTGTGGTACAGCACACACAGCTGTTTGTGAACGTGTGGTACAGCACACACAGCTGTTTGTGAACGTGTGGTACAGCACACACAGCTGTTTGTGAACGTGTGGTACAGCACACACAGCTGTTTGTGAACGTGTGGTAACAGCCACACAGCTGCTTTTGGAACGTGTGTACAGCACACGCAAGTTTTGTGAACGTGTGGTTACAGCACACACAGCTGTTTGTGAACGTGTGGTACAGCACACACAGCTGTTTGTGAACGTGTGGTACAGCACACACAGCTGTTTGTGAAGGCGTACACCAAATAAACTGCCGAAATAAGTGTTGATGTAACAGTCAACACTTTACCGCTTTCTGAAAGAAGGAGTTAACGTACTGTATTGCTGAAGTTAACGTACTGTATTGCTGAAGTTAACGTACTGTATTGCTGAAGTTAACGTACTGTATTGCTGAAGTTAACGTACTGTATGCTGAAGTTAACGTACTGTATTGCTGAAGTTAACGTACTGTATGCTGAAGTTAACGTACTGTATTGCTGAAGTTAACGTACTGTATTGCTGAAGTTAACGTACTGTATCGCTGAAGTTAACGTACTGTATTGCTGAAGTCGAGAAGCATCGGTCTTGTGCTCATTAAAAAAGGAAAAACTTCAAACGCTTTGGCAAATAAATCAGGACGTTGCCCTTCGCCTCCTCATTAACTGTTTAAAAAGAAAATAGATTCGACTATCAAAGAACAAATTTCAGTTGCCTGGCAACATGATTTGCAAAACATAGATAGTAGAAGTTTGAAAGAAACTTGGGCAGGAAGAACTCGAAAAATATGAGCTACAAAGTTCCAAATTTAAACGCAATTCAAAGAATGACACCAAAGAAGGGGAAACATAACCTAACATTTATTAGCGGCTACACTAGAACAAATGTTTCCTACAAATTCGGATGTCAGTTATAACTGTTCTATTATTGAACAGGTTTAGTGGATGGCTTTCTGAAGGAACATCTGATACAAGCGGTAGGACCCTCAAAATGTAAAGATGAAAGTTATTTGTCCGTGTGCTTAATTGATCGCAGCGTCACGAAGACTTATGGCAGACCGATCGTGCAGTTCCGCACATTCGTAACCTCGGCAGTAGTACGAGGTAAGCGGTGTGCCTTACCTTCGAGGCAATATCGTCCAGTAGCCATTGCATGTAGCACGTATGGGTGAGGGAGAGGTGCATACAGGGTTTGGCGGGGAGACCTGAGGGAAGGAGACCACTTGGAAGACCCAGGTGTAGATGGGAGGATAATATTAAAATGGATCTTCAAGAAGTAGGATGGGGGCATGGACTGGATTGATATGGCTCAGGATAGGGACAGGTGGTGGGCTGTTGTGAGTGCGGTAATGAACCTTCGGGTTCCATAAAACGCGGGGAATTTCTTGACTAACTGACGACCTGTTAGCTTCTCAAGAAGGACTGTGCTCCATGGAGTTAGTTAGTTAGTTAGCCATTGCAAAAGATGCTGTGTGGGCCCCAAAACAGCTGTGGATTTTTTTTAGTGTAGTTTGTGACCCCCTGAAGATGGTCTATAAGTAGACCGAAACATATGTAGGGGATTACTAAACTTTAAAGTTATATTGACCGTGCATTATATAACAATTGGAAGTCATTTATTTATCACACCAACTCATGCACAATTTTACAATATTATTACTTCGCCCCTATACGTGTTTCGGCATTCAGAATGCCATCCTCAGGGGTCACAGTGTTAAAAGCATAGACTATACATAGATTGTATAAAATGTTACATCCATATGAGTAAAATGTTGAACATTACAATATTAGTCTATTGTTTTTGAGTCCTGATTGAGCTCATACACTATATGTGTATTGAAATATCACTGAAATTTTAAAATTGTTACACATTTTTGAAGCTTTTAAAATTAGTGGCAGATTTGGTCTTGTATCCTTTCGTTACCGTAGTGATGTAGTAGTTTACTGTATATGTTGCTGTGTGTTACGTCGTGTCGGCTCCGTTCAGCCGTTGTGTGGTGACAGAAAACTACTACATCACTACGGTAACGAAAGGATACAAGACCAAATCTGCCACTAATTTTAAAAGCTTCAAAAATGTGTAACAATTTTAAAATTTCAGTGATATTTCAATACACATATAGTGCATGAGCTCATTCAGGACTCAAAAACAATAGACTAATATTTTAACGTTCAACATTTTACTCATATCGATGTAACATTTTATACAGTCGATGTATAGTCTATGGTTTTAACACTGTGACCTCCTGAGGATGGCATTCTGAATGCCGAAACACGTATAGGGGTGAAGTAATAATATTGTAAAATTGTGCACGAGTTGGTATGATAAACAAATGACTTCCAATTGTTATAGAATGCACGGTCAATAAATCGTAAATTTCAGTGCCTGTGTTCGTATGAAATGACCGATGTTAGAACTGCTAAAGCTCAAGATTGGGCAGTCACTTAAAAGGCAAAAAGGGGAGATTAAATAAAGTTGGAAACTCCGGTTATAAAATGGGTTATAACAACATGCGGATCCATAAATTAAGCCAAATGCTATTTGCGAGCAGCAGCCGTCAAGCTCGTGAAATGTTGCAACGCTGTTGCCATAAAAGCAATGTCTATTCTAAACAGGGAATGGTCATCAGTCATTCTACCAACTGACCTTAGAATCGCTCTGAAATTGCACGGCTTATCCACCACCTCAAACCGTACAAAAGAGCCGGACCTGATGGGATGTATCACTGCGGGTCCTCAAATTTATTGCCAGAGCATTTAATAAGTCAGTAGCACTAAATTAATTTCCACATAATGGAGAGAAGCAAGTTTTTTTTTTGTGCCCCCGAAGGTACAGACGTACCCTACTGAATTATAGACCGGTAAGGTGTTTAAATTCGCTTGCTAAGGTCTTTGAGAAAATCGTTTTTAAAGACACTGTTTCAACTTCTGTAGATCAAAATGAATATACAAGACATACGGCTTCACAAAAAGGTAATTCCACATGCCAGATATTGCTGACTTGCTGAATGCGATATTAGTGGCTACGGTGATATTATTGTAGACTTGGAAAGGGTGTTTGATAACGTTTGAAATGCGGAGATAATTGACAAAACTTAAATCAGGAATTTCGTCTCAATACAATTCACATTTACTTCCAAAATTAATCTTTTACTGTAATGGATGGAAGTTCTTTTGAAGCCAACTCCCCCGTTTGACAGGAGTTCCACAGGGCAGTGTGTTCGGAAACACGCTTTTTTATACGCCCTCGCAAAATTGTGAAAAGCGACTATTGGTTTCGTCATGTCCGTCTGTCTGTCCTCATGAACATCTCGGCTCCAACTAGACGGATTTTCATGAAATTTGACATTTGAGTATTTTTCGAAAACATGTGGAGAAAATTTGAGTTTCATTAAAATCTGACAACAATAACGGTACTTTACATGACGACCTATGTACATTTATGATAATATCTGGCTGAATTCTTCTTAGAATGAGAAATGTTTCAGACAAAAGTTGTAGAGAAAATCAAAACACACATTTTATGTTCAATAACTTTTTTCCGAAAATCGTGCCGTTTATGAGATAATGTGGAAAAATATGGTACAGCCAGACAGGCCACAGATGACAATATAATACGGCGCATGCGCTTTGCATGCCGGATAACTAAGGCTACAGACACACACTCAGAATATGTAGTACTTATTGCTTTTCCACGGCAACAATGGTTACAAGGGAACCCATTTTTGCATGTCCGTGGCAACATTGAACAGTTTTATATTGTTAACAGCTACATCTACGCCAAAAACAATAAAAAGAAAACGTATTGTTTCCTTTACATTGAAACAATGGTTACGCGAACGCGCCGTAATATAACATTGTACGTACGTTGTGCGTCTTGTTAACATGAATATTGCTGTGCATCAATCGACAATGACGATATGAAAGTCATTTCAGTGTTTTACTGTTCAGTCAGACATAATAGATGTAATAACTGCAAATCTAAGAAGACAGCAGCTCTCGTGGTCTGGTTTTATAATGGCGGATTGAGGTGTGTACTAATAAATGTAACACAGTCGAACTCGGTTATAACGTCATGAAATGGACTGAATATTTTGTGTCGTTATAAACGAGTGTTTTTATAACCGAGGAGTGTAATGTTATGGTTAACAGTGAGGAATTAATTGGTACCACAGAATATCTGACGTTATAGGCGAGGTATCGTATAAACCGATGTCGTTATAACCGTGTTGGACATATCTGACGCTATAGACGAGGCGTTGTATAAACCGATGTCGTTATAACCGGGTTCGTCTGTATTATTCTATTTTAGGAAATATTATATGACTGTCACTGCAGTATTTGTCCAGCACAGTTCTGTAATGAACACATACAGTGACCAGTGGCGTGACCTTAGATTCAGAACTCACACCAAGGCACGGATCCCCTGCCTTCTGTGTGAAGCTAAAAGTAGACTGAGGGAGCTCTGGCATGTATTAAATAAGCCCTCCAGCACTGATAATAATCTGGCGTCAATTGTTTATAAATCCGTCTTAACGATCCATACTGACGTATGCCGCGGACGCCTGGGGCCATGTTGCAGACACGCACATCAATAAATTACGTGTATTTCAGAATTAAATTCTCAGGGCAATAACAGAATTGTCAATACATTTCAAGTCCTACGTAAAGGCCACAGTAGCTCAGTATCTGTCACTGTCAAACGTTCTGCAATTTATCACCTTCAAGAATGAGGAAGACCACAGGCCCCAGTGACAACTCAGGCCCCCCAGTGACAAATCAGGCCTCCCAGTGACAAATCAGGCCTCCCAGTGACAACTCAGGCCCCCCCAGTGACAACTCAGGCCCCCCAGTGACAAATCAGGCCTCCCAGTGACAACTCAGGCCCCCCCAGTGACAACTCTGGCCCCCAGTGACAACTCAGGCCCCCAGTGACAACTCAGGCCCCCAGTGACAACTCAGGCCCCCCAGTGACAACTCAGGCCCCTCAGTGACAACTCAGGCCCCTCAGTGACAAATCAGGCCCCCCAGTGACAACTCAGGCCCCCAGTGACAAATCTGGCCCCCAGTGACAACTCAGGCCCCCAGTGACAACTCTGGCCCCCCAGTGACAACTCAGGCCCCTCAGTGACAACTCAGGCCCCTCAGTGACAAATCAGGCCCCCCCAGTGACAACTCAGGCCCCCCAGTGACAATCTGGCCCCCCAGTGACAACTCAGGCCCCCAGTGACAAATATCAGCGTTCAGGATCCCTGGTTACATTAGAAGTACTCTGTATATGATTTCATTTTAATTAGTTCAAACAAGAAGAATGGTATGGGTGGGGCATGTGACACGTGTGGGGGAGAGGTGCATACAGAGTTTTGATCGGAACCCTGAGGGAAAGAGACCACTTGGAAGACCTAGGCGTAGATGTGAAATGGAGTTTCGATTGGATTTATTCTGGCTCAGGATAGGGACGGGTGGCGGGCTTTTGTGAATGCGGCAATGAACCTTCGGGTTCCATAAAATGCGGAGAATTTCTTGAATAGGTTAGGAACTGTTAGCTTTTCAATCATAAATCTCCGTGGAGATGGTTAATAAATTTAAATTACAACTACAGCAATGTACGTTAAATTTGTCCCTTTGCTCGTTACGAAGGCACTTGGGCGAGTGGAGGTGTAGCTCCACTCATTTTTAACCTCGGCACTAGATAGAGGTAAGTGGTCAGCTTAACGCCACGGCCGCTATAACCCCCTTCCCCTGGAGAAACAGCCCAAATCTGGGGTTGCATTTCATGTTTTTCATGCAGCCCTCCCATCGTTGACCTATCTGATTTCAGTGGTTTCAAGTGTCTGTGTGTGTTGGTAACCCTGCTGCGATGAAATTGGTCTGAAGTATATCAGCCTCTAGAAGAAAGGAATTCGGAAGGGGCTGTAAATATTTTGAACACGTTGGCATGTTCGCTCAAGAAAATATATTATTTTCTTTGTCGAAATGAGAATATACTTGCCATATGAGAGTACTTCCATTTAATTCAATAAATAGCTATGTATGGCTTTATTTTAAATCTTATGGATGTAAAGTGGCTTCCCATTTAATTTCTATTAAATTATGCCACAAAAGAGTCTTGCTAAAACACGTTATATATTTTTTTTTCTGGCCATTGTGGCAAGCAGTAAATAAAGTTAAATACATAACTCGTCATTGCTTTATCTCGCCTTGCCTATGTATACCCTTGGGCCAGTATAGTTCTCTTAAGGTGGTTTTAAGGCAATTCATCCTCATTTAGCTTTCAGTGTAAACAGAAGTACAATATATTCAGTCTAAACGCGTTTTATTATCATACAAAATCAGCTACAAGTTTCGGCCAAATATGGTCATCATCAGGGTTAATACAAGAACAGAAAGGAAATAGTCACAGTTGCACGTGTATCTCAAACCCATGCAACTGTGACTATTTCCTAATCAAATAGGCGTCATCGGGATGTACATATAAGAAATAAGAAGAAAAATTTCGCAGCTGTAAAATTCTTTACAGCTGCTGACGAATTTGTGTTTGACAGAGTGCAGTTGGCTTTTATCTCAATACGTTTCTCAATCTTGTGTCCTTTTTCGCTTCTAATTTTTTTTTTCTGCGATTACTTGTATTTAATTTGACGACGACATTTGAGGAGCTTCTTTTCAAAAAACACATGTTCACTTTGGAAACAACTGAGTTCTCTGTGAGAATAAAAGTGCATGGAGCGGACCTCCAGTACTGGATGTACAACTGCTGTAGTCAAATATTGTTTATTCCCCACATTATACGTCTGATAATACACCTGTGTAATCATACGTACGTTGAAAAATACAGAACTTCAACTGGATGAAGGCGTCATTTGCGAGATAGAACAGGCCATGAAGGCCCAGAAGGGGAGTAGAGGTATAGCTCTACTCTTTCTTTAACCCTGGCACTAGATGGGGTGGGTGGTCAACTCCACGCCCCGGCCGCTTTACCCCCAGGAAAGATACCCGGTACCCATTGTACAGGAGGTTGGGTGGGTCCCACGGCCGTTCTGGACGGGTGAAGAAAATCTCGCCCCCACCGGGATTCAATCCCCGGACCGTCCAGCCCGTAGCGAGTCGCTATACCGACTGAGCTATCCCGGCCACTACGGTTACCTTAGTAGGGATACACATGCAACAGTTTGGTTTTGTATCGCGCTGGGGCAGACACGCCCTTTTGTGGTTCAATTCCCGCTAACGATTTTCTTAGAAGCCGTCTCCACCCTATCTTCTTCAGCCTCCACGTCGTCTGCGAGTTCTGTTACTGCTGTACCTCGAAACCTTTCCACTGATTTGTAGACTGTCATGTTTGGAACCAAGCGAATCACGAAATTTCACCTCAATTTACGAGAGTTTATAGTCGAATTGTATTTAGTGTACGTACATATATACATATATACATACATAGATACATGTTACAGGCAATTAGTCGCCGGCCTCTCACCGCAGTGGCCCGGTTCAATCCAGTCAGTGCATGTGGGATATGTGGTTGACGAAGTGACACTTCGCTTTTCCCGACGCTATATAAGTAAAGCAATTCCTGTACAGGCCTGGACAGGTTAAGGCTCCCAGATTTCTAGACATTTGGCCTTACGCACCGACCGCCTTTATTACTCCCCAGGAAATATTTCTGGTACTCATTTCTCTTGAGGCTGAGTCGACCCCAGGGCCATAGTGCGGCCGGAAGGATTAAGTAAATGAAAAATTCCAATGACACCATCGGGAATCGAACCCGCGACCCTCCAGCTTGTAGCGCAGTGCCTCAACCAACTGTGCCACCGACGCCATATAATCTTAGCAACTGGTCGCATCGTTAAATGCACACACAAACAACACCCTTCAGTTTCAAAGGGCTATCGTAACAGAGAGAAGGGTAGCTGCTTACTGCCTCGCTGTGTGGTTTATACAAGCACCTGGCGACTTACACTGCAGCTTGGTTCTGCGAGACTTTTCATTATACCGTTGTCTTTCGTCTCATCCGAAAGGCATAGAACATTCTGGATGTCAGGATAGACTGGAACAACTGTCAAATTATTTTCAGGATAGAGCATACAGAAAATCAAGGGTAGAAAACAGACGTCGTGTTCTTGCCGTTCAGACAAAATGCTTGTATTATTCCGGGGGTGACAGGGCTGAAAGAGAAAGAACGTTGTAAAACACGTGATTGAAAGAAAGTTGGAAGGAAGGATATAAGTGATGGGAAGACGAGGAAGACGTAAGCAGCTACTGGATGACCTTAAGGAAAAGAGAAGATACTGGAAATTGAAAGAGGAAACACTGGCTCGCACCCTGTGGAGAACTCGCTTTGCAAGAGGCTGAGGACCTGTCGTAAGACAGACTGCAGAATGAAGAGGCTGAGGACCTGTCGTAAGACAGACTGCAGAATGAAGAGGCTACGGACCTGTCGTAAGACAGACTGCAGAATGAAGAGGCTACGGACCTGTCGTAAGACAGACTACAGAATGAAGAGGCTACGGACCTGTCGTAAGACAGACTGCAGAATGAAGAGGCTACGGACCTGTCGTAAGACAGACTGCAGAATGAAGAGGCTACGGACCTGTTGTAAGACAGACTGCAGAATGAAGAGGCTACGGACCTGTCGTAAGACAGACTGCAGAATGAAGAGGCTGAGGACCTGTCGTAAACAGACTGCAGAATGAAGAGGCTACGGACCTGTCGTAAGACAGACTGCAGAATGAAGAGGCTGAGGACCTGTCGTAAGACAGACTGCAGAATGAAGAGGCTACGGACCTGTCTTAAGCAGACTGCAGAATGAAGAGGCTACGGACCTGTCGTAAGACAGACTGCAGAATGAAGAGACTACGGACCTGTCGTAAGACAGACTGCAGAATGAAGAGGCTACGGACCTGTCGTAAGACAGACTACAGAATGAAGAGGCTACGGACCTGTCGTAAGACAGACTACAGAATGAAGAGGCTACGGACCTGTCGTAAGACAGACTACAGAATGAAGAGGCTACGGACCTGTCGTAAGACAGACTGCAGAATGAAGAGGCTACGGACCTGTCGTAAGACAGACTCAGAATGAAGAGGCTACGGACCTGTCGTAAGACAGACTACAGAATGAAGAGGCTACGGACCTGTCGTAAGACAGACTACAGAATGAAGAGGCTACGGACCTGTCGTAAGACAGACTACAGAATGAAGAGGCTACGGACCTGTCGTAAGACAGACTACAGAATGAAGAGGCTACGGACCTGTCGTAAGACAGACTGCAGAATGAATGAATGAATGAAAATGCTCGGTCTAAAGAAAACGAAGTTTAGCACGAACGCCGTCGAGATTTCAAATCGCAGTGATGCAATGTCGCATAAAATTATTTTATTGCTCAGGATTACGTCTTAACCTTGTAAGGACGTCACAAAATGTTTTCTTCGAATTTCAAGGATACCTTTCACTAGATTGCTTATTTAGGAAGTTCGTCGTTAGACTAGCGCGTCTCTAGACTAGCCCTTCCCCGCGCACACCCCGTCAGTCCGTCCAGAATTGAGGGTGGAAAAGTAATATAGGCCTATTAATACTGTAAATTGTTTTCTAGTTTATTCTATCGTGACTTGCAACATGTATTTCCATACTGTTGAACATCAGTAGGCAGGCGTGTTAATTAATTCACACTTAAAGATCTGTAGTCACGACTGTGCATCGCAGCAGCCTGTCACTGCTGTCAACTAAGTGTTGCACATGTCACAGCGGGAGTACATAGGGGACTATGGAGAGGGTTGAGCTGTCGATGAACTGTTGAGCTGTCGAAGTATTGAGCTGTCGATGAACTGTTGAGCTGTCGATGAAGTATTGAGCGTCAATGAACTGTTGAGCTGTCGACGAACTGTTGAGCTGTCGATGAAGTATTGAGCTGTCGATGAACTGTTGAGCTGTCGATGAACTGTTGAGCTGTCGATGAACTGTTGAGCTGTCGATGAAGTATTGAGCTGTCAATGAACTGTTGAGCTGTCAATGAACTGTTGAGCTGTCGATGAAGTATTGAGCTGTCAATGAGCTGTTGAGCTGTCAATGAACTGTTGGGCTGTCGATGAACTATTGAACTGTCAATGAACTTTTGAGCTATCGATGAACTGTTGAGCTGTCGATGAACTATTGAGCTGTCGATGAAGTATTGAGCTGTCAATGAACTTTGAGCTGTCGATGAACTATTGAACTGTCAATGAACTGTGTGGAGACGCCGATGAACTATTGAGCTGTCAATGAATTGTTGAGCTGTCGATGAACTATTGAACTGTCAATGAACTGTTGAGCTGCCGATGAACTATTGAGCTGTCAATGAACTGTTGAGCTGTCGATGAACTATTGAACTGTCAATGAACTGTTGAGCTGCCGATGAACTATTGAGTTGTCAATGAACTCTTGAGCTGTTATATAGCCTGAGGGTCAACCCCCCCTCTCCCCAAGGAAAAATTCTGGGTGCGCATCTGCTACTGATAGTGCTAAACTTTACTACTACTACTACTACTACTACTACTACTACTACTACTACTACTACTACTACTACTCTGCTGCTGCCTGGTGGTACTACAGCCATAGATGTAACTTCGCTAATAACATTGGAGAAGGGTGCTAAATCGACCAGGAGTATTAGGAATTTACGAAGGAGTCAGTTTAGAAAGAGGGGAAGATTGGTTTGAACCAGCCCTTAATATACACACACACACCCCTTTCCCCCACTCACACCCTAATTTTTTTTATTTTCCCCCAACTCAGTAGGCAAAATAAACTATTCGTAGGCAAAGAAAATATTGGGGGGACATTTGCCCCCCCCCCCCCCCCCCCCAAGTAATATCTGTGTCCACAGTTATTGCACCGTTGCAATCTTTTCTGTTCTGGGCATTCAGTTCTTCCTTTCCTGTTGGCTGAGGCACTGCGTCAGAAGACAGGAGGTTCCGGGTTCGATTCCCGATTCGGTTCTAGGAAATTTTAAGGTGACCTATTCCTTCTGTCCGCCTTCTGTAACCCTGGGGTCCACTCAGCCTCTAACAGAAACGAGTACCAAGGAATTTCCTTGAGGGTAAATTGCGGCCGGCGCGTAGAGCTGACAACTCTGCTGTCCTGGTTGTGCTGAATGTCACAGTCAGAATGGAAGCCCAACATTCCATTTTTCCTATTTCTTTCCCCCAGCTGCCTTCAATAAGGTCTGTGTCTTAGAGGCTTTTTTTCCTTTATTTACACCGTATCTAATATTAAATGATTAATTCCCAATCTTTATTTTGTCTAATACTTGTAGAGTTTAATATTTTGGCAGCCTTTCTTGTGAAGTATTTGTAATTGTTATCCTATTTTAACCTAAGTTACAGTATCTGACACAATTCATTAAAACATCTCGGTATTAAATTTAATGAAAAGAACAGATTGGCGACAACACATAGATAGAATGAATAACGAAAGATTAACGAAACAAATACGAGAACACAACCCACGAGGAAGACGGAGTTTAGGTGGCCCACGTCGCAGATGGAGTGAACTTGAGGGCTGATGTATAAGTTCGGAACAGGCATTAGTGACTAATCCATGAAGCGAAGAAGAAGAAGCAGGGTTCTCGATTTCAAACACTCGGACAGATGTGACAAATATAATAGGCCCATTTATGCGAATTTTCGTTGCGAACGCGACAAAAAGTAGAATAATGTTTTGAATTCAATTGCCTGTTGTCAGTATATGAAAAAGACGATTCAGAATAATGTTTTGAATTCAATTGCCTGTTGTCAGTATATGAAAAGACGGTTCAGATAATATTTTGAATTCAATTGCCTGTTGTCAGTATATGAAAAGACGATTCAGAATATATTTTGAATTCAATTGCCTGTTGTCAGTATATGAAAAAACGGTTCAGAATAATATTTTGAATTCAATTGCCTGTTGTCAGTATATGAAAAAGACGATTCAGAATAATGTTTGAATTCAATTGCTGTTGTCAGTATATGAAAAGACGGTCCAGAATAATATTTTGAATTCAATTGCCTGTTGTCAGTATATGAAAAAGACGATCCAGAATAATATTTTGATTCAATTGCCTGTTGTCAGTATATGAAAAAGACGATTCAGAATAATATGTTTAATTCAATTTCCTATTGTCAGTATATGAAAAAGACGATTCAGTTTTTCCGTGGTATGAAATTTCATGAACGTGGTACAGCTAGCAGGGTAGCTTAATGAAATAAAATTGCTTTAACGACACGTAACTGTTAACGAGAATTAACAATGGCCCCACCCACAGTCCGTTAACATGTTTTAGCAGTCAAATTTGAATGCAAGAGAGTCTAATTGTGTCGTATGTATTACTGAAGAGGAGTCACTGGCCACATCAACATTGCTGTGGTTGAAATACAACTGGATGGCCTCCATATATCGATCCCAGCTTTCAGACTGGCAAACCTGTAGCCAGATGGCAGCACGCTACGTACCTTTCCATTTTGAGTTGCGCAAAGACTGGCGGGGAGGGTGTCTATCTACCACAGTATCAATTTTTTTTTGTTCGCGAGAGTTGTGTCAGACGTGTTTGTGTTGTTTGGACCAATGAGAAACGAAAGGCGTGTCGTGGTAAATGTTTAGAGGAGAGGAGGAGTCGTTGGTAAAACCCTCTGTCACGCCTCTCTGTGAGGAATATTGCTGATTGCAGAGCAGACCGATGTTACATACAGAGAGCTACAGTGCTGTAATATTCTGTTTTATAAACAAATTTATAGAATAAAATCCTTGAAACGCTGAAAGTTACCCAGCTAGTCAGGAAATTCCCTGCATTTGATGTAACCTGAAGGTTCATTACCGTGTTCACAAAAGCCCACCATGAATCAAGTCCATACCCATATATTCTATTTATTTAGGATTCATTCTAATATTATCTTCCCATTTACTCCTAGGTCGTCCAAGTGGTCTCTTTCCTTCATATTTCCCCACCAAAACCCTATATGTCCCTCTTATTTACCCTATACGTGCCACATGTCCCTCCCATCTTATCCATTTTGATCACTCGAATGTTTGCTGAGGAATAGAAATTATAAAGCTCCTCTTTATGCAGTATTCTCTAGTCTTTGTTACTTCCTGCCTCTCAGGCCCAAATTTCTTTCTCAGCACCCTATTCTCGAACACCCTGTACCTGTTAATTAAATTTATTTCAGTCCAACAAATCAAAATGCGCGGTATGTATAGTATAAAAAAACCTTGTACCTGTGTTCCTCCCACAATATGCGATATATTATTTTAGACCCACACAAAAATACAGGAAAAATTATATTTGTGTATTTTGGTTGCTGCTTTTATAGACAGCAAACGTGAAGTCGAAAAATTATAGATCGAATGTAAGCAGGCATTTTTAGAAAACGCTTAAAATGCTTAAAATTCTTAAAATGCCGTTAGATAACGGCATTTTAAGAATTTTATATACCAATAATATAGCTGTTGTAATTTCAACGAAAGAGCCCTGAAGATGAGCCTTATATAGGCTAGAAACATGTGGGCAACATTTAATAAAAATTGTGTTAAATAACATAATACTGTGTACATTTGTCTGCATAACATATATATATAATTAAACATGTACGGTACAAGTAACGTAATGTGTTATAACACTTTGATCATCGCACTGTGTTTGTTGGTGTTACTTTCTTGCTAATTCTGCAGAACTCGCCGAAGACGTCTATTAACTTTTTCCTCATTTTATTTGCCCAGCTTTCCAATCGCATTTTAGCTTTCTGTCATTCGAAATATTGTTTGACAGGATCATCAATGTCTATATGCATAATCCGCTGCCAATATTTAGCTGTCTGCCACATAACCCCACTTCCTCCCCCACGCTGCCCCTTTTCTGGTTCCATTTCCGCCATGCAAGTGCTCGTATATCATTGTTTCCCTAAGTCCATCACTGTCACCAACCTTCAAATATAAATTTTACCTTCAGTCTGTTTTTAATGATTGGATGAAAACAATTTAGTCACAGCCAGTTACATATCTTAAGCATTTTTAGTATGGATTCACGTAATATACAAAACAGGCAATGTACGTATAACGTAATATTGAGGCGCGTTCGCGTAAGCATTTTTGCCATGGAAAGCAATAATTATTATTACACATTGTGGGTGTGTGTCTGTAGCTTTAGTTATCAAGCATGCAAAGCGCATGCGCTGTATTATATTGTCATCTGTGGTCTGTCTGGCTGTAGCATATTTTTTACACATTATCTCATAAACGACACGATTTTCGGAAAAAAGTTATTGAACATAAAATGTGTGTTTTGATTTTCTGTACAACTTTTGTCTGAAATATTTTTCATTATAAGAACAATTCAGCAAGATATTATCATAAATGTACATAGGTCTTCATGTAAAGTACCGTTATTGTTGTCAGATTTTAATGAAACTTGAATTCTCTCGACAGATTTTCGAAAAATACTCAACTATCAAATTTCATGAAAATCCTTCAAATGGGAGCCGGTTTTTTTTCCCCCGAGCCTGTCTCGGTCACTGAATAGCTCGATATAAGGGGTTCACCAGATTAGATGTTTTCTTTACCTGTAGATGAAGCAGATCCGGCTTCCGAAACGTCGTGCTTTATTTAAAAAAAAAAGAATACTGTGTCAGTGAGTCATATACCATCGTCGATTCAAATGAAGCGGTCATAATGATATTTCGGTTTACATCAAATTTGAGGACTCTCTTGGCTAAGTGAGGACCTGTTAGCTTCTCAAGAAGGACTCCATCAAGGGCCATTCCAACAAACGGCGCTGCATGCCTTCCAGTCCGTCGCTTGAAGTTTCCAATCATTAACGGTATGATTGACAGACGTTCCGAGTAAAGGCCTCTCTCGTAACACCTCAGTGTTCTGTTTGCCTTTCTTGAAAGGCGTCCCTTACTTGAAAGTGGCTGGCATGCCTTTAGTAACAGTCATTGCCTGGTGTCAGGTGGTTCTGGGGGCCGCTCACGCTTAGAAATCGCCTTTATCACTGTGCCTCTGAACCTGTGTGGTCATACAACTTAGGCTGTGCCAGGTAAGTTCAAGCTAATTGTACTGTCGGGGCAATTGGAAAATTGGAAAACAGAATGCAAAAGTGGCGTAATTTAAAAATTGTCCATTTGGAGTTAGCACTACGATTGACCTCAAAAATAGAGCTGAATCGTAGTATTAATTCCAAATGGGCAATTTTTTAATTGCTCCACTATTGCATTCAGTCAGCGATATAAAAGAATTACATTTTGTGGGATAGAAGTTTGTTACGGCTCTGACTGTTGTTACTACCTTATGGGAGTGGTACCGTGTATTTTAGTTGATAGGCGCCGACGTTTCGGAGTAATATACTACTCAATAATTAGGGTAGAGGAGTGATTATATTATATATTTAAGGGGCCCAACACAGTAGGTGTCCCCCTCCCCCTTCACCTGAGGACGGAAGCAGATCCAGTTTCCGAAACGTCGTGTTATCTAGTTATTTTAGATTTCCGATCGATGGACGAATTCCAGACACTTTCCGAAGTGTCCACGTTTCAGCACCATATAAAGCTATGCTCCAAATGTAGCACTTTATTAGTTTCTTCCTTAAATTTAAAATAATAATAATAAAATAATATAATAATAAAAACAAATACAGTGTGGACAGAATGTACAGTTTTTGAATTTTAAAACTGTTGGTGCCTCAAGTAACCTGTAGGCTTTAAAATGTTAAACAAATTTTATATATCTTTTAGACGGAAGTAATTTAATAATGGGAAGCTGTCAAGATGTTTATTCCAGTTTATGAAACATGATTATTGCACGCATCTTCTTGTGCGTGTTCAGCCGCCGCCGCCAGTTAAGTTTCAGTGACTTAGGCATAAAAGAAGGCATTTGTTTTAAGTTGCTTCTGTAACTTGTTCTGGTCTCGACTTGAGGACTGTCTTCGTAAGTTGTACAGATGCACTTACCAACGATTTTCTGATCTTCGTATCTTCCGCAATTATGCACACGAACGCGTTAAGTCTTCATACAGCAGCAACTTGCGTTCAATTTGCGTACTGATACCAGTTAGCACAGCGGTCACTGTGTTTACGGCCCACTTTAACATTAAGAACCTCGCATTTTTCCAGCGAAGTTGCTTGAACAACATTAACCAACTGAAATTTGTATTGGAGGTGCCGTGTGTTTTCTGTGAGACACGATCTGAATTTGTAAATACAGAGTGATTCAGAAGAAAGGTACAGCAATCCATTACAGGCCTAGACAGACCCTTAGCGTTCCAGGAGGTTGAGGCTCCCAGGTTTATAGACAATCGGCACATGAAGGTGGTAAGGTTGTCAGCCTACGCACCGGCCGCCTTTACCCCCAGGAAATATTCCTGGTACTCATTTCTTTTAGAGGCTGAGTCGACCCCAGGGCCATAGTGCGGCCGGAAGGATTAGGTCAATGAAAATTTCCAATGACACCATCGGGAATCGAACCCGCGACCTTCCGGCTTGTAGCGCAGTGCCTCAACCAACTGCGCCACCGCGTGCCCCGTGATCCAGAAGAAAAGTAAATATTTTGGGAGGGAATACTATTGGTCATTGTGAGAAAAAAAATTCGTATGAACACGTGTCTAATTCTGAATTGTTACCGAGATAGAGCTGTTTGAATCTCCAGACGTAAGTACATTAGATGTTTGTTTGTGCGGTTGGATGAAGAGCGAAGTGTACAAAACAAAGGTCGGATACACAGACAATTGCTCGCTCGCATTTTGGTTGCTGCTGTCGGCATAAAGAGACGTGAAGATCAACTCAGACGAACAACACGTGATCTTCGCACACGAGTTGCAAAGTGCACTGAGGTTGACGGAGGGATTTTCGAACATTTTTGTGAACTGTAACAAATTTGTTATTTAAATATTAAATTAAAATTAAATTAACAGCACGTAACTTATCCTTCTTTATTACCATTCACAATGCTTTTCTGCCTGTAGTTTAAAAACCGTTCTATCTCGGTAACCATACAGAATTATACACATGTTCATATGAACTTCTTTCTCACTACCACCTCCCAAATATTGACATTTCTCCCTGAATCACCCTGTATATTATTTGAATGATATTAATTGTTTAAAGTTTGTTACACGGTTGTTTATTTCTTCAATTACATTCTCAATTTTCAGCAAATCCTTTACGTTTTCTTACAGACATTTATTAAACCCCGAGTGTAACAGACCTATCCCAATATTCGTTAGTGTGCCTATATTTTACTGACATACTCTTTCTTCTCTATTTTGACCCCATTGATATTTGTCCTTTCTTAAACCTCAGTTTTTTGGGGCGCACCCTTACAATTTTCAAGGTACTAAATAACACAGGTAAATAGGGAATTTGTGCTTGTATTAACATAACATTGAAAACGGGACACATTTCTTTGGGGAAATTCGAGAATGATGGATTCTGTAATTCCTTTGAACCGTATTTGGCAACATGTTCCTAGATGTTTGTCGCATCGATGCATTTGTTGTTACTTCTGTAGCGCGCAGCTCGTTCTATCACTCTGCAGTGCCGTGTTCACACTAACCTGTCGTCAAAATTACAGGCTCGGTTTACCACACTGGTCAACAAGACGTCGGTAGGTGAGTTCAAACGTACAGAAAATCCGCCTACCTTATTTTCATTCTCTCCCCTTAGATTTCCCTTCAGTTGTTTGGCTGCTTTATTTCATCTGTATTGGTCCTTTTCTTTCCATCCTTTTGGCATCTCCAGTAACTAACCCCCCCCCAACCCCCCGAATCTCCTGACCTCATAGTTCTCTCCACATACCGCGAGCTCCACCAACCCTTACCGGATGTAAGGCTTAACATTCTGAGACCGTGAGTTTAAGGTCATGTTTTATATTTTGTTTGAAAGTAAGGACGAGTCATCTGAAGCGTGATTGGATTTGTGGGTAATGTCGTGCACGCTTCAGTGAACAAGCGTCACACATGATAAGTTCAGTACAACGTCGAAACTGAACCCACTCGATTTTGTAACTATCGGAATTGTGCAAGCTGCTGTCAATGGCGGACAGAAAACAACCTAAATGGCTTTAAAATTAAAGGGAGTTTAAAATTCGAGGGTTTTCACGCAGTATATATATATAGCCGATCTCAGTGGCCGCGTGGTCTAAGGCGTGGGTCTGCGGCCGCTCGCTTACTGGGATTGTGGGTTTGAATCCCACCGAGGGCATGGATGTCTGTTTTGATTGTTGTGTGTTGTCAGGTAGAGGTCTCTGCGACGGGCTGATCACTCGTCCAGAGGAGTCCTACCGAGTGTGGTGTGTCTGAGTGTGATCGTGAAGCCTCGATAATGAGGAGGTCTTGGCCCAATCGGGGTTGTCGAGCCATTGGAAAAAAAAAAATATATATACTGACGTTTCGAAAGAAATTTTCTACATTCATCATTAGCGGCGGAACCTATCAGATTCTAGTGGGGAAGCGGGATAGTACCACGGATAATACAGCGTTCTTCCACATCCAGTCACCTCATTATTTACAAACCATCATACCATTCGACGCTGTGTAATGCAAGCTACTGATAGCGTCGTTAAATGAACCATAAAATAAACAGGATAGGCGGTGTACTTATAAAGATAAAGAATGTAGAATTTTTGAATGTTAAAACTGTTGATGGGTCAAGTTGATATTAATATGTAGCACGAACTCAGCCTTTGATCGTGAGGTTGGTATACACATCACTTGAAATTTACGGAATGCAGAAGTAATACGTTTATGATTTTCCTCTAATCAGTGACTGGGGAAAATAATGGCAAACCTTAAGTGCGGAATTTTGCTCCTTTTGCGGTGCTAATAAATTTGTAGGACTGTTACTATGTGCAAGATGACAATAGGCTTACTGAGGTCTGCCATTGCTGATAGTTTTAAGTACAGAAATAGACACACTCGTTCTTTGTGAATACCAAGATAAACTGTAATTTCTCTTGTGCCAGATGAGAATAACTACTATTTAACTACACCAACCCTTTAAAGACTAAGCGTAAGCTGTTTCATATAAAGACCCAGCTCGTACCGCGCAGTAAACACTTTTCATCTCGGTTTGTTTTTGTAACCGAGATGAAAGGTGTTTACTGCGCGGTACGAACTGGGTCTTTAATGAAACAGCTTACACTATGTCTTTAAAGGGTCTTCGTCTTTCCTTCTCTGCCATTTCACAAGACTGAAGCTATGTATTTATATCACAACTTCTTAGTAACCTTAGAATTGTATAAATCCTTACATTATTAACCTTAACGGTTACAAAAACAAATCAATTTATGTTATATAAGGCAAAGTCGCTGTTTGTTGTAAATAAATACAGTAGACATTAATACAGTGTGGGCAGAATGTAGAATTGTTGAACGTTACAAACTGTTGATGCATCAAGTAGCCATTAGGCTTTAAAAGGTTAATAATGTAAGGATTTATACAATTCTAAGGTTACTAAGAAGTTGTGATAGCTCAGTCAGTATAGTGACTGTGTTACCGGATGGAGTAACATTGAATACAAGATCAAATCCCGGAGATCTCAGAAGGTCTCGAAGGTCCGAGATCGGATCTGAAGACCAAACAGCCTCCTTTACAGAGGGCAAGTAAAGGTACAACGCCTGTTTGCACTTTTCGAGGCAGTAACAAAGCCACAATTCAATTATAGGGAACGTAGTGCGTGAGTGCGCATGCGCGGTCTCAAGTTAACCCTCTCAAGATCCTCTCGACAGGCCGCGTTTGTGAATTTGCTGAGGAAATTCTTGCACTCAGACAAAAGTTGGGGTCGCCTCATAAGACTGGCCGTAACGGTATTTCCCAGTAACCAGTCACGGACGCTTCATTTCCTAGTAAAAAGGTACAGTTCACCCTAGAACAGGCCATGAAGGTCCAGAGGGGGAGTAGAGGTATAGCTCTACTCTTCCTTTAACCCTGGCACTAGATGAGGGTGGTTGATCAACTCCACGTCCCGGCCGATTTACCCTCTGGAAAGAGACCCGGTACCCATTGTACAGGAGGCTGGGTGGGCCCCAGGGCCGGTCTGGACGGCTGCGGAAAATCCCGCCTCCACCAGGTTTCGATCCCCGGATCGTCCAGCCCGTAGGGAGTCGCTATACCGACTGAGCTATCGCGGCCCAGTGTACTTATAACATAACATAATGGAATGCCTAGGCCTTTTCAGTAATCTCTTCCTTCTAGTTTCAATGACTAACGCTTTATATACATTTATCATATTTCCCATTCATCCCAGACACTCCTTCCACCTGAACCTCATATAGGCCTATAACGTAGAGCTGTATTTGCACCTTGCCGTAATCACAGCACGTGTCTCCTTGTGTCCGCAGGTTAGACTGCGCGCCGTACTGGATTTCCCGTGTCGCTTCAGCCACCACATGGCTGGCTACCTCAAGTCGCCGGCACCCGCTGTGCCCCGCACCACCAGTTCCATCCGCCGCACCACGGTGTCCAGGTCCCAGGGCTGACCGGTCCCTTCGGCTTGCCTCACACATTGGACTCAGTGCATCCAGCCGTCGGGTTTTCACAAGGTGAGTGCCTGGAGAAAAGCTACACAGTTATCTCAATACTTTCAGTTGCGCGGTGTTCACATCGGCGTAACTTGGCGAATGATATTGGGGAGGGGGGCAAAATCGATCATGGGATATTAGGAATTTACGAAGGAGTCAAGTTAAAACAGGGGGAAGATTGGTATGAACCAGCCCTTAATATACACACACCCCTTTTCCCCTCACTCTTACCACAATTTTTATATATGCCCCTCTTCAATTCAGTATCCAAAAGAAAACTATTCTTAGATAAAATAAATATTGCGGGGGGGGGGGGGTCATTAGCCCCCCCCCCCAAGTGACGCCTATGTGTGTTCAATTAGTTAATTTCAAACACACTCCTCCCGTTATGAGGCTACTACGTACGCGGATGACATTTCACAACCAAAACTTACGTCGAAATAAAGATTTTGTGAATGTGCTATTGATTTAATTTGAATTAGGCCTATTATAATAGTACAAATCCGTAAACAGTTATTCCCATAATGCATTTATTATATTGATTGTACAGAGACTTTTCACATAGTGTGAGACATACAGAAGGAAGTTGAAAGAAGCAAGACAGCAAAACTCTGACGTCGAGACATTTATTATGACTAGAGCGAGGGAAGTGTCTATAGGTTCATTATCATCGTGATCATCAACCATCACTTATTCTGTCTTACGACAGGTGATAGCCTCTTCCAAAGCGAGTTCTCTAGACATTGCGACCAGTGCATTTTCTTTCATGTTTCCAGTGTCCTCTCCGTCATCCAGTAGCAGCTTACATCTTCTTCCTCTTCTTCCCGTTCCTTATGTATTTCCTTAAATCACGTGTTTCAGAAGGCAGTTTCTACGCAAGATGTGACCAATCCAGTTAGCACTTCCTTCTTTTTATTGTATGTACGATATTCCTCTCCTCCTTCGACTCTGTGTAATACTTCTTCATTTCTCACACGATCGGTCCAACTGATCTTCTCCATTCTTCTCCAGCACCACATTCAAAACTTTCCAGATACTTCTGATCTACTTTCCGAAGTGTCCACGTTTCAGCACCACACAAAGCTATGCTCCAAATGTGCACTTTACTAGTTTTTTCCTTAAATTTAAGTCCAGTTTGCTGGTGAAAAAGCTGCTTACGTCTTCTCCCTCGTCTTCCCGTCATTTCTATCCTTCCCTCTAACTTTCCTTCAATCACGTGTTTCAGAAGGCAGTTTCTACGCAAGATGTGACCAATCCAGTTAGCCTTTCTTTTTTTATTGTATGTACGATATTCCTCTCCTCCTTCACTCTATGTAATACTTCTTCATTTCTTACACGATCGGTCCAACTGATCTTCTCCAGTATCCACAGATCGTTGAGTTTAAATTCAGTAAACGCTGCATTTTATGTCTTCAGTAAATATGTATTTTGAATAAATGCGGCGGTTATCTACACCATGTTTCGACGGACTCGTGTTTCCGCCGTGACGCTGCCAGTGGAATTTTCAGTATTAACTTCCAGTCTTTGTATTATTCAGGTGCACGCCTTCTTTTAAGGAAACCCCACAAAAAGATATGAGATTTTAAATCCGGATATCTGGGTGGTCACAGTTTCTTCATAATAACCCTGAGCTTGTTAGAAGGTCCATTGTTATTCTGCTTATACGACACGAAGCACCATTGTGCTGAATCGACAGTCTTTTTTTTTTATGAAGTCGCAGTGAAGTGTATAAATATAGAATAATGTACAATTCTGGACTGATATCCCACCCCAAGCAGTCGCTGGTGTCTCGAAGCAAACACTTGCATTAAATTCCCTGTGATTTCGTGTGGGATCCGTGATGGACGACGTCTAACTGAAGCAAGTTGTCCCTCGAGTTTCTTCGGGTTTTCCCTGCTAATCACCATTCCGCCATTCTCATCTTTTATTGGGCAGTGCTGTAGCTGAGATGGGCAATACCCCTGACTGTCTTTGGTTAAGTTTGGGGCCTCGTATCTGATAGGGCACTAGAGCAATGATTTTAATATGCAGTGCTCAGTAAGTTGTAATGTGCTGTGTCTTCCGGTGTAATGTATTTTACTTGCAGGACTTCGCTTTATGTCTCGATTTGTTTCGATGCCAGTCTCCTTCCGATTTAATCTTTCTCAGTGATACTAATTAAATGCCGATCTCAGTGGCCGCGCGGTCTAAGGCGTGGGTCTTCGGCCGCTCGCTTGCTGGGATCGTGGGTACGAATCCCGCCGGGGGCATGGATGTCTGTCTCTTGTGAGTGTTGTGTGTTGTCAGGTAGAGGTCTCTGCGTCGGGCTGATCACCCATCCAGAGGAGTCCTACCAAGTGTGTTGTGTCTAAGTGTGATCGTGAAGCCTCGACAATGAGGAGGCCCAGGCCCACTAGAGGCTGTTTGTGCGATTGGAAAAAAATTACTAATTAAATAACACAGGACCAATTTTACTTGCTATTACTACTACTACTACTACTACTACTACTACTACTACTACTACTACTGCTGCTGCTGCTGCTGCTGCTGCTGCTGCTGCTGCTGCTGCAGACTGCATTCGGCAACGATCTGATAGGTTTAATGCTTCAGCGATCTTACTGAAATATATATGTAGTGTTCTGTGTTAGGACGAGATTTTAATTGGAACATCCTGTATAATAACGGGAAGTTAAATGGCTAGTGGTCGGTTTCAGAAGTACTGCACCTCGTATTGGCAAGACTGTGACTTTAGTTTTGAACTTCCTGTGAATATGAACTGCAAGGGTGACACCGAAGCCGTACTTCTCGCAATGCTGCCAGGAGGTCGGGTTGCACCTTGCCGTGACGTTTGCTGGCTTCCACTTCCGCTGAGCCGTGCTGTATGCACAGCGCGTGTTAATCCGATAAGCCGGTACTTGCACACTTGCACACTTGCACAAGGACGTCTGCAAGGACCTTCTCCTTCTCTGTAGACTATGAAAGCCTTGTGGCATGTATGGCATCTTCATGACCAGATAACTACTTCATGCAATTTGAGATCTGCGCTCTTCTGCGGTATTACGAAACGTCGAATGGTAATCCTTTACCGACGTTTCGGTCCCTTTTTTTCTTTTTTTTTCTTCTTCATGGAATTCTTGACCTTTGAAGATGGAGCCGATACGTTGTCCCGAAACGTCGGTAAAAGATTACCACTCGACGCTGCATAATATCCCAGAGGAGCCAGATCTCATCTACATCGCGGCGGAAGCCTGAAATCACGAATTCACGCAATTTTGTTGTTACGTGTAAACAATTAACTAATTTGATAGAAGACATTCCGTTGTTTCGTAAATTAATTACAATTTAATTCAATTCAATTATTGTTTATTAAAATGCCGAATCAACAGTTAGCCAATTAGAGAAACAACATAACTTACAGACACAAATAACAGAGGAAATAAACAAACTCGAACAAAACAAGCAGAAGAATACTTAAATACAGTCGAACTCGGTTATAACGTCATGAAAGGGACTGAATATTTTGTGTCGTTATAAACGAGTGTTGTTATAACCGAGGAATATAATGTTATGGTTAACAGTGAGGAATTAATTGGTACCACAGAATATCTGACGTTATATACGAGATGTCGTATAAACCGATGTCGTTATAACCCGGTTCGACTGTAATTAATTACGGCACCTTATAATAATTTACTATTTTTTTTTCAATGGCTCGACAGCCCCACTCGGGCCTAGGTCGCCTCATTGTTGAGGTTCCTCGATCACATTCAAGCACACCACACTTGGTAGGACTCCCCTGGATAAGGGATCGGCCCGTCGAAGAGTCCTCTACCTGTACAAAACACAACACCCACAAGAGAGTCATCCATTCCCCCGGCGGATTCGAACCCGCAATCTCAGCAAGCGAGCGGCCGCAGTCCCACGCCATACACCTTGCGACCACTATAATGAACTAAGAACAATATCAAGTCTGATAAAGTGTGGTACTTCGCCTTTTGAATACTTCTGATTCACCCACTGTTACAGTTCATTTCGCCATCAGCTCCCTAACCCTGTCATCATTGCGAACTCCACTTCTCCACTAATAACAAGTCGAGAATGTGTTAACGGAAGGAAAAAATTGTTGTGACGGGAAGCCGAATTGTCTCGGTCAGGATAGCGACTAAACTACGGACTGAACTACCGCTGAGGACCGTCCACAGCTCTCGGATATACCTAGCAAAGAGGGAAGACTGGAAGCAGGTTCCTGGTGTTTTGCTTAACTAATGGTGGGAGTTTAAAAATGCCTTTAGGCGGACGGGTGGGTGACATCCAGTGTTTATTCTTTCCCTGACTCTAGCGTATCCATAAGGAACAGACACACTAATTGGTTTAATGAGTTCCAGCATGAAAGACTGTATCCCTAGGGGCAGTCGCTACCCTTCTTTGAACAAGCATGCCGTTCATCAGCGCAGTTTGGAGCGGTCGTTTCAAATTCGCAGTGATTCCGACATCTGTCGATTGGAGTACTGACAGATTTGTGAACAGGCGACATACGAACATCTAAAGTTCCGGCTTAGAAATACTGACTGTCATTACTTGGTTATCCACTCTGGAAAAAGAAACTGTATTTAGGCCAAACATTGATTTAAATTCTCCCTTTCACTGGTCCATTTCTTTTAAGAAACAAGAAAGGCAATATGCGTATAAATGTTACATTGAGGCGCGTTCGCGTAACCATTGTTGCCGTGGAAAAGCAATAAGTATTACATATTCTCAGTGTGTGTCTGTAGCCTTAGTTATCCAGCATGCAAAGCGCATGCGCCGTATTATATTGTCATCTGTGGCCTGTCTGGCTGTACCGTATTTTCCCACATTATCTCATAAACGGCACGATTTTCGGACAAAATGTTATTGAACATAAAATGTGTGTTTTGATTTTCTCTACAACTTTCGTCTGAAACATTTCTCATTCTAAGAAGAATTCAGCGAGATATTATCATAAATGTACATAGGTCTTCATGTAAAGTACCGTTATTGTTGTCAGATTTTAATGAAACTTGCATTTTCTCGACAGATTTTAGAAAAATCGTCAAGTCAAATGTCATGAAAATACTCCCAATGGGAGCCGAGTTGTTCCACGCGGACGGACAGACATGACGTAGCTAATAGTCGCTTTTCGCAATTCTGCGAACGCGCCTAATAACAAACCGTAATTAACATAAATAATATTCTCTATCGTATCTATAATTTTGGGCCGATCCCAGTGGCCGCGCGGTCTAAGGCGTCGGTCTGCGGCCGCTCGCTTGCTAGGATTTTGGGTTCGAATCCCGCCGGGGGCATGTATGTCTGTCTCTTGTGAGTGTTGTGTGTAGTCAGGTAGAGGTCTCTGCGACGGGCTGGTCTCTCGTCTAGGGGAGTCCTACCGAGTGTGGTGTGTCTGAGTGTGATCGTGAAGCCTCGAAATGAGGACGCCTAGGCCCCCTAGGGGCTGTTGCGCCATTGGGGGGAAAAAAATCTATAATTGTGGACAGTAAAGAAAAGTGGACTAAATTCTATGACCATCTGCATGGGTTGAGGATGCAAAGATCCAAACGCCCCTGATGTATCATTCATAAATTCGCTATCAAATTCTCTACAGTAGCATTTAGCGTTTTAGGATCGAGGTGCTCGCAGCAACGCCTGTAATGTCCGTTATTGCTGTCTTATTTTAACCTCACCGGATTATGCCAGTATATAGAGTGTGTTAATGAAACTCAAAATTTAGAAACTTAATCAAAATCCTTTCCGTGGGTCTTGAGTTTGTTACACGCGGACAGACGGGAAAATACATAAAATACATGACGAATCTAATTGGCGCGTTCCTACACTATATATATATTTTTTTTTGCAAACATGTCAACAATTTACATTGCCCTTTATACAGTCGAACCCGCTTATAACGACATCGGTTTATACGACACCTCATCTATAGCGTAAGATATTCTGTGGTACCAATTAATTCCTCACTGTTAACCGTAACATTATACTCCTCGGTTATAACAACACTCGTTTATAACGACACAAGATATGTAGCTCCTTTCATGACGTTATAACTGAGTTCGACTCTAATTGTAGAGGTATTAATGTTTAAAAGATAATTTGTTCTGTGCAGTTTTGCCCAATAAACCTTTTTGCAAGATGCATGACTCTGAATGAAAGTCCTGTAACTCTGACGTGTTTTGTAGCTAGTTCCAAGCTCTCCAGCCGCTCTGCATATCTTTACAGCCAGTTCTTGTTTGCTCTAAGCTTCTTCCCCATCAACCTTTCCGTTACCCTTGGCAACCAACAATTAACATTCGCTCCAGTGGCCTGAGCCTTTTGTAATCGGATGAAAGATGTGATTAACTTCAAAGGAGTTTCATTACATTTCGATAATGATGTGATTGTGCATTTATATAAGAATCAAAGACGTACCGCTCGGTGAAACCTATATTGCGATTTATGTACCCCTTAATGTTAGTCACACTAAACAATGATTTCTTTTATAATAGGTTTGTACATTTGTATTTATGGATTTCGACTGTTTCTCACAGAGAAGACATAATACATTGAATGCATAATTACCTGTTATTCTCCTTTGTAGCGTTTATACAATACAGTTATCTTCTTGCTGCAATTTTTAACTACAGTTTTAATTCTACATCTATAATACATAATCCTACTGTATTTCTCCTTTATTCTATAAACGTTTACGTGATATTTATTTGAAATATTTGAAAGCACTTTAAGCGATGGTTTGATACAAATTCACATTAATTTTTAAGGAAAATGATACTAGATTGCAGTGATTACAGGATCCGCGCCAAATTAGTGCAGATAATCTGAGCAGTGTAATACTAATTAAACTAATACATATTTCAGGAAAAAATATCGGGAAATTTGAAAGGTAAAATTAATGAACTTGAAACAAACAGTAAGAACAAGAATATCAGAGACTTGTATAGGGGCATCAGTGACTTTAAGAAGGGTTACCAACCTAGAAATAATGTAGTAAAGGATGAGAAGGGTGATCTGGTTGCAGACTGCCACAGTATTTTGGCTAGGTGAAGGAATCATTTCTTTCAGCTATTGAATGTTCATGGGGTTAATGATGTTTTTTTTTATTTTTTTTTAATGACTCGACAGCCCTATATGGGCCTGGGCCTCCTCGTTTCGTCGAGTTTCATGGTCACACATATCAGACACACCACACTCGGTAGGACTCCTCTGGACGATGATCAGCCCGTCGCAGGACCTCTACCTGACAACACACAACACTCACAACAGACAGACAACCATGCCCCCGGTGGGATTTTTTTTTTGTCTGTCCGGGGTTTTTCCCCTTTGATCCATTTTTGTACTGTTTAAATCCTTTCGTCCTTCATGTCACTTTACGTTCCATATTACCGTCCTTACAACAAACACAACACAGACATCCATGCCGCCGGTGGGATTCGAACCCACAATCCCAGTAAGCGAGCGGCCGTAGACCCACGCTTGACCGCCGGCCACTGGGATCTGCAACAATATAAGTACATGCTAAAAATATAAAATGTGTAAAAGACGGTTAAATGTAGGAGATCCTTCGCAGTGGATCCCTGGTCTACTGTGTAGAGAGAATTGGTAGTTTTTGTGCGGATGAATAAGACAGTACTGTCTTAATATATTACTTACATAACCAACATATTGCACCAAAATGTAACTAACTAAGTATGTCACTTAACCCTACATATGTTTCGGCTCAAACTGAGCCATCATCAGGGGTTTCTAGTTTTTGAGCTTCCAATTGATCAATTTCTTCGGTATAATTTAAAAAAACATGTACTGTGAGTTCTGTTGGAGCCATTGTTTGGACACTGTGACACTATGCACTATAATAGTTTGTTGTTGTTGCGGTCGGTTGTCGTGTTGTACGATGTAATAAGTTACCGGGATTAGACCGTAGATGGAGACGAGTTAGGGAAGTTGATGTAGTGCCGTGCTGTGGTGGAAGTAGTTTTCTCTGCGATTATGTAGTATTTGTGAGTCTTTGTCCTTTTTGGTTAGGTGGGTTTTGTAGCGTCCTTGCCTTTGTTTTTTTTTTATCGTGTTACTATTATAATGATTTACGCAGGACACTGCTTGTACCATATTTTCTAATATCTGTAAAGCAGTGTAGAATTTGCACTCTGTGAAATGTTTGTGTTTCTATGGTGAGATGTTTGCCCACTGTGGAGATACGGTTGGGGGAAGGTGGCCAGACCCCAAGTGGCTGTTTGCAACCTCAGCATTTCACTTTAACGGCTAGGGCGTTCGGATGACAAGTTTGCTACCTGTAAGTTTCTTTAGTAACCAAACCATTTTAAAGATAACCTCTTGTCTCTTATTTTTGTCGGTTCTGAATTTCGAGAGTAAAGGAAACTGCGTTCGGGCACCTCTCATTCAAACAAGGCATGTTGTTCTTGTCAACAGAGCGTTTCAGGAGCAGCTATTTTGCTGGCACACTTCAGTGGGTTACTTTATCAACGAGATGTGTAATGATGTGACAGTAAGTGCGGCTTACCCACTCAGCTACCTTCTTTGGTTCCACGCAGGCCTCTCTCTTGCGGTCAGTCCCGCATTACCCATTACCTGGCCATGTTATCATACATCTAGGTTCAAATCCAAATAAGTTTGGCGGCAATTTTTTTCTTTTCAACAGCTGCTGGTGACCACAGTAAAACTAGTGTCAGACCTTCGTTGGTAAGGACAAGTAGAGCCTTGTTCTAATTACAATTACCGCCTTAAATCACATTAGTTACTGTGTTGAAGTGTTACACATGCGTTTTTACGTTAGAAATCTCAGCATTTTGTCCACATTTTGTATTTGTCTGCATCATATGGATCTGCAAAGGACAAGGATTTTTTTCTCAAAGAAGCATTAACTGGTCTTGAAGACTTAATGTTTCCTGTGCGGTAGGATATGAATTTTTATGCGTTTTCGCAAAAATTGCGAAAAACGACTGTGAGCCTCGTAATGTTTGTATGTCTGCCCGTCAGCATGGAACAACTCCGCTCCCACTGGACGGATTTTCATGAAATTTTGTATTTGAGTATTTCTCGAAAATCTGTCGAGAAAATTCAAGTGTCATTAAAACCTGACAACAATAACGGTACTTTACATGAAGACCTATGTACATTTATGATAATATCTCGCTGAATTCTTCTTAGCATGAGAAATGTTTCAGACAAAAGTTGTACAGAAAATCAAAACACACATTTTATGTTCAATAACTTTTTTTCCCCGAAAATCGTGCCGTTTATGAGATAATGTGGAAAAATATGGTACAGCCAGACAGGCCACAGATGACAATATAATACGGCGCATGCGCTTTGCATGCTGGATAACTAAGGATACAGACAGACACTCAGAATATGTAATACGTATTCCTTTTCCACGGCAAGAATGGTTACGTGAACGCGCCGCAATGTTACTATTTTACGTACATTGCCGGTCATGTAAATATTGGTAGAGACCGTTATACATAGAAGGGGTAAAGATTAACTTTTCAGATGGCTAGAGCACGGAACACGCCGTTCATATCGAAATTTTCTCTTGAGACTGCTTCCTGTTCCCTTTTCTTTCGCGATATGGACAGAATACAGCCCACATGCTGTCTTTATTCTGTCGTTAATACTTGTTGACATACATTACTCGTCCTGTTGTGTTAATATATTAAAACCATAACACATGTTCAGTGTAACAACCATAACACATGTTTCAGCTTTATAAACAAGTCATCATCAGACTGTACAAGGAAACAAATATGTAGTATACAGCAGCGGTATTGAACATTTTTTTGTTCGCGTACCCCCACATATAATTTCTCTTCAACTTTGTACCCCAAAGTTGTTGGTGCATAATTCAAGTTATACACAGTCTATAATCTACATCTAAAATAAGTTAAATAAATTACATCCAAAATAATGTATTAAATAATAAGTTTTAAATGAGAAAAGGAGAGTCAAGCTATTAAATAACAAATATATTATTGGCTATTATATAAAAATTAATAAAGGAACAAAGGTATTTTAGCAAAGCAAAATTATATGCAGTATGTGGAATGAACTGAAACTAGCCGCCCAGATAAGAATCGCATAAAGGAGAGAGAGAGGGAGAGAGAAAATGGCGCTCCCAAATCACATGTCCTTACGTCCGGTCTCTTGTGGCTAACCTAAATCTGGCCCTGATTATTCAGTGTTTATTATGAAATAATATATATTTTTTTAAATTTTACGTACCCCTAAGATGTCTTCGCGTACCCCCGGGGGTACGCGTACCCCAGGTTGAATACCATTGGTATACACCATGCATTCAGAATGTTCAAGACTGAGGTAGTTTATAAACTTGTTACAACTGGATTTTACAAGATGTTACTGGTATCACATTACTTTTAAACCTTCTGGTATAAGAATTGTTACGTGTGACATCCTGTTGTGTGTCAGTGGCATGAACAAGTAAAATCATTATCAATTTGAACACACCTATCTTTATTATAAAATAGTGTGTATATGTCTATAGAGCAACATGTTTTGACCTAAATTAGGTCATCATCAGGCTCTTAATCTTTAAAAAACACTTCGAGGAGGACAATTGATAATATATACTTTTCCTCATTGTTCTTAGAGATTAATAACCTAGACGATGACCTAATTTATGTCGAAACATGTTGCTCTGTTAGAATGTATTGTCTAATGAAGCTAGTTGAATTGAGACTGATATTGATTTTACTAGTTCTTCTTTTATGACAATCGTAAGAGGTATGATGGCTTACATTGTAGCTGTGGATCATATAGGAATAACATTGTAGCTGTGTATCATATAGGAATAACATTGTAGCTGTGTATCATATAGGAATAACATTGTAGCTGTGTATCATATAGGAATAACATTGTAGCTGTGGATCATATAGGAATAACATTGTAGCTGTGTATCATATAGGAATAACATTGTAGCTGTGTATCATATAGGAATAACATTGTAGCTGTGTATCATATAGGAATAACATTGTAGCTGTGTATCATATAGGAATAACATTGTAGCTGTGATCATATAGGAATAACATTGTAGCTGTGTATCATATAGGAATAACATTGTAGCTGTGTATCATATAGGAATAACATTGTAGCTGTGTATCATATAGGAATAACATTGTAGCTGTGTATCATATAGGAATAACATTGTAGCTGTGTATCATATAGGAATAACATTGTAGCTGTGTATCATATAGAATAACATTGTAGCTGTGTATCATATAGGAATAACATTGTAGCTGTGTATCAATAGGAATAAATTGTAGCTGTGTATCATATAGGAATAACATTGTAGTGTGTATCATATAGGAATAACATTGTAGCTGTGTATCATTTAGATACATTGTAGCTGTGTATCTATAGGAATAACATTGTAGCTGTGTATCATATAGGAATAACATGTAGCTGTGTATCATATGGAATAACATTGTAGCTGTGTATCATATAGGAATAACATTGTAGCTGTGTATCTGGAATAACATTGTAGCTGTTATCATATAGGAATAACATTGTAGCTGTGTACATATAGAATAACATTGTGCTGTGTATCATATAGGAATAACATTGTAGCTGTGTATCATATAGGAATAACATTGTAGCTGTGTATCATATAGGAATAACATTGTAGCTGTGGATCATATAGGAATAACATTGTAGCTGTGTATCATATAGGAATAACATTGTAGCTGTGTATCATATAGGAATAACATTGTAGCTGTGGATCATATAGGAATAACATTGTAGCTGTGTATCATATAGGAATAACATTGTAGCTGTGTATCATATAGGAATAACATTGTAGCTGTGTATCATATAGGAATAACATTGTAGCTGTGTATCATATAGGAATAACATTGTAGCTGTGTATCATATAGGAATAACATTGTAGCTGTGGATCATATAGGAATAACATTGTAGCTGTGTATCATATAGGAATAACATTGTAGCTGTGTATCATATAGGAATAACATTGTAGCTGTGTATCAATAGGAATAACATTGTAGCTGTGTATCATATAGGAATAACAATGTAGCTGTGTATCATATAGGAATAACATTGTAACTGTGTATCATATAGGAATAACATTGTAGCTGTGTATCATATAGGAATAACATTGTAGCTGTGTATCATATAGGAATAACATTGTAGCTGTGTATCATATAGGAATAACATTGTAGCTGTGTATCATATAGGAATAACATTGTAGCTGTGGATCATATAGGAATAACATTGTAGCTGTGTATCATATAGGAATAACATTGTAGCTGTGTATCATATAGGAATAACATTGTAGCTGTGTATCATATAGGAATAACATTGTAGCTGTGTATCATATAGGAATAACATTGTAGCTGTGGATCATATAGGAATAACATTGTAGCTGTGTATCATATAGGAATAACATTGTAGCTGTGTATCATATAGGAATAACATTGTAGCTGTGGATCATATAGGAATAACATTGTAGCTGTGTATCATATAGGAATAACATTGTAGCTGTGGATCATATAGGAATAACATTGTAGCTGTGTATCATATAGGAATAACATTGTAGCTGTGTATCATATAGGAATAACATTGTAGCTGTGGATCATATAGGAATAACATTGTAGCTGTGTATCATATAGGAATAACATTGTAGCTGTGTATCATATAGGAATAACATTGTAGCTGTGGATCATATAGGAATAACATTGTAGCTGTGTATCATATAGGAATAACATTGTAGCTGTGTATCATATAGGAATAACATTGTAGCTGTGTATCATATAGGAATAACATTGTAGCTGTGTATCATATAGGAATAACATTGTAGCTGTGTATCATATAGGAATAACATTGTAGCTGTGGATCATATAGGAATAACATTGTAGCTGTGTATCATATAGGAATAACATTGTAGCTGTGTATCATATAGGAATAACATTGTAGCTGTGTATCATATAGGAATAACATTGTAGCTGTGTATCATATAGGAATAACATTGTAGCTGTGTATCATATAGGAATAACATTGTAGCTGTGTATCATATAGGAATAACATTGTAGCTGTGGATCATATAGGAATAACATTGTAGCTGTGTATCATATAGGAATAACATTGTAGCTGTGTATCATATAGGAATAACAATGTAGCTGTGTATCATATAGGAATAACATTGTAGCTGTGTATCATATAGGAATAACATTTCCAAATTGAGATGATTACATTCGCAGGCAAGGAATAGATACTGTATGTGTGGGGGGTCGTGTTATATTTCTTTGTACCCCTGCTGACTTTGTAATCGACTTGTAATTTGACTGTTGAGTCAGTAAGTAAATAAATAGATAAACAGTAATTATTAATATAAAGAATATAAAAACTTTGTACTATTATTGTTATTATTATGTATCAACTTTATGCAGGATATTTACAATTATATACATGAAACAAACCGTGTTTCTACGGTATATTATTGTTATTATTGTTATGTTTATTATAGTAGTATCAATAGTAAGCGGCATAACATATGGTCAGACAAGTTCCATCCGCACCAACTCGTGTCTCTCGCGCCCACTGTTGCCGCGACCGAATCGCCAGCCTCTCGGCGAGTGTAGCTGTCAGTGCCGGCAGCCAAGAGACCTCCGCGTTCGGACTGTCGGAGCGACAAGTCTTCACTGCTCATGCACCCAGAATGCCAATCTTATGTTATAAAACTTATGATCGATTCCCTTATATTGTTAACCTTACAGTCAGGACTACGGAATGTATAGAGTTTACAAAATACTCCTGCTATATTATTTTTTTTAGTATTCCAGCAAGGGAAATAGTCTACAGTAACTACAAGTAGACAAGGAACCCAATAAGACGTTTTTATTCGGTTTATTACAATGCTTGCCAGCAGCTAAGACGGTAACAAACAAACAAAACACTTAAAATGCATAAGCAATACTAAATGAGGCTAACGTAAGCCGAGGTGGCTCAGTCGGTATAGTGATTACACTACGGGCTGGACGACCGAAGTATAGTCTTTCGATTACCGAGAGGGGCAGGAGTTTTGACTCTTCTCCAAAATGTCTACACGGGTTCTGGGGCCCACCCAATTTTCTGTTTAATGGGTAATGGAGGTCCTCTCCTCAGGGGTAATGTCGCCTGGTTTGAAGGTTATCATTAATTTCTATGTTATGCCAAGGTTAAGACACGCGGTGGCGCAGTTGGTTGAGGCACTGTTCTACAAGCCGGAAGGTCGCGGGTTCGATTCTCTATGGTGTCATTGGAATTTTTCATTGACATAATCCTTTCGGTCGCACTATGGCCTTGGGGTCGACTCAGCCTCTAACAGAAATGAGCACCAGGAGTATTTCCTGGGGGGTAAAAGCGGCCGGTGCGTAGGGCTGACAACCTTACCACCTTCGTGTGCCGATTGCCTAGAAATCTGGGAGTATCAACCTCTTGGAACCCAAAGGGTATTTCCAGGCCTGTAATGGGATTGCTTTACCGTTTGCCAAGGTTAAGAATGAGTGGAGGTATACCTCCACTCTCCCATATGCCTTCATGGCGTGGACAGGGACAACCTTGCTTTTGCTTTTATCTTTACCTGAATTTAAAAACTGAAATGGACAAACATATTTGCGTTTTTGAAGTGAATATTCGACTGTGTTGAAAAGAGGGAAAACTGAAATGAAAATTGCACATGTGGTAAGAGGGCCCTAACAATAATACAGTCAAAAATAAGAGATTATTTATAACCGATATTATAACAGAAGAATCAAAGAATTATAAGTGAGATTCGAACCAATATGAAGATATGTTACCAAAGAGAAGAGGCGTGTGAAGACACTCAGAAGCACATTTAAAATAGAGCCGAACTCGGTTATAACGTCATTAAATGGGACTGAATATTTTGTGTCGTTATAAACGAGTGTTGTTATAACCGAGGAGTATAATGTTATGGTTAACAGTGAGGAATTAATTGGTGTAGCACAGACTATGTGACGTTATAGACGAGGTGTCGCATGAACCAATGTCGTTATAACCGGGTCCGACGGTACATTTTTCTAAGAATGGGCCCTTAGGTTTCACCACACTCTGAAAGTGGTTCATGACACAATAAAGGTTAAGAACCCCTGCTTTACAATGCGGTGGCCTAGACATGTTGTGGGCTGTCGCGCCACTGAAAGAATGCAGCCGCCACGAAGCAATGCAGTAACTGGGCATACATTATGTGTCTGTGACACACTCTGTAGTAAGATTGTGTTTTTTTTTTTGTGTGAAGTTTACTAGGTTTTAAGTACTGATGGCGAACGTATGATTATTGTGTTAACTGCGAATGTACCGGCGTCATAGGCCTAATGCCCTGCTTCCTTGATTCAAGTCAATGAAATGCCGAAGTTAAGCCGTCCGATAAGAATTCTGTTTGAAATATCCCGAAGAAAACTTGCCTGCATGACCACATATATTTATGTCCGCTTTTACAAAGGAAATTTTAAAAATTCGTAGGTTTTGCAGCGTGTGAGAGACATTATGAAACGTAAATATCTGTTGCTGTAGTCCCTGGCGGCAGGGATAGCTCAGTCGGTATAGCGACTCGCTACGGGCTGGACGGTCCGGGGATCGAATTCCGGTGGGGGGCGAAATTTTCCGTGTTGTTCAAACCGGCCCTGATACCCACCCAGACTCCTGTACAATGGGTACCGGGTCTTTCCCTGGGATAAAGTGGCCGGAGCGTGGTGATGACCACCCACCTCTTTCTAGTGTCAGGTTGCGAATGGGTTGGAGGTATACCTCCACCTCTTCTCTGTGCCTCCATAGGCATGTCATGGGGTGACCTTTTGATATGGTTCCTGGTTCACGTTTGAACAACAGATCATAGTTTTAAATAAACTGTTTTGTTGTTAACGTATATGTTTAAATTTTCTTCGCATTATACTCGTATATACTCGTATATACTCGTATATACTCGTATTTCTTTGATATTGAGTATTTAATTTTTATGTAATTGCAAACATCTCTAAGCACAATTTTATTACATGAACAACTCTTTAGTTTTTAAACACTTAGGCCCAACCGCAGAGAGAAATCTAAATATCATTTTATAATCTTATAATATGTGGGATGGGGAGGCATGGACTGGATTGATATGGCTCAGGATAGGGACAGGTGGCGGGCTGTTGTGAGTGCGGTAATGAACCTTTGGACTCCATAAAATGCGGGGAATTTCTTGACTAGCTGAGGAACTGTTAGCTTCTGAAGAAGGGCTCTGCTCCATGGAGTTAGTTAATCTTATAAGTATTTCTTCTCGTGGCCTGTTATGGCCCCTTTGCTAGGACATGTGAAGTATTTTATAGTGCTCCAATTTAGCGACAGATAGCGTTAATAGCCAAACGTCCAGCGGTGTGATACATAAATTGTTATAACGTAAAGGCGATGTGGAAAGAAAGAGCGAAAATGAGTCTAGGACGCAGAAGTAAAACGTGTAAAGGTAAAGTTTTTAAGTAAGTGTTCTGAAACTTTCATTGGACGTGACTCCACTTTGGTAATAAGGATTGTGTGGTGTAAATGGGGAAATTAGAAAGTAATGCAATATATGCACAGGAATAATACACAATTAGTCGTTTATAACTTTTTTATACTCGTATATTCAAATACCAATTTGTACTACATGTTTCGGCCATAATTCCGGCCATCATTAAATTTTTTTTTTCCAATGGCTCGACAGCCCCTTGGGGGCCTAGGCCGCCTCATTTCAAGGCTTCACGATCACACACTTTAGATACACCACACTCGATAGGACTCCTCTGGACGAGTGATCAGCCCGTCGCAGAGACCTCTACCTGACAACACACAACACTCACAAGAGACAGACAGACATCCATGCCCCCGGTGAGATTCGAACCCACAATCCCACCAAGCGAACGGCCGCAGACCCACGATTTTTTTTTATGGAGAAGGGCCCCCGCAGCAGAAGCTATGGACGCACCGCAGCCTTAAGGCTTCTTGTGCAACCCTGTGATGATGATCAATTTTTTTTTCTTTCATTTTTCCAAGAAATGGATCACCGGTGTAATGAAATTGACGAGGGAAAACCGAAGTACTCGGGGAAAAAAACCTGTCCCAGTGCCACTTTGTCCACCACATGGATTGACCCAGGATCGAACCCGGGCCTCCGCGGTGAGAGGCCGGCGACTAACCGCCTGAACCATGGCACGGCCTAGACACACGCCTTAGACCGCGCGGCCACTGGGATCGGCGTATAACGTATGTTTGGAGAAGTGTAATACAAAGTATATGTGTTCACTGTGTACCGGCCGGTGGATTTGGGCTGTAGCGCTACAAAAATAAATCAGATACAATCACCTGCTTTTACCGGAAGCCAAACTCTGGTCATCGAGGCAGCAACTGTTCGCTTTGCTGACTCACAGCCCTGAATGCATTGCTTTGGCATTGAACAATCAGACAACGGTCTGAAATTTCAGAGCAACTTCCCCGTTAAGTTGTCATTTTTATTGTAGTCTTTGTGGGATGTCAACAAGGCTTCCCATTATTCAAATCCAATGCAGCCACTCTTATGAACACGCACTAATTCACACGCCGCTGCAAGCTTCTCCACTCTGACACCCTCGGACCCAGTGGCTGCGACTTCCCATCGATATCAAACACGCACATTTGATATCGATAGTCATGTGTTTACGTTGCTGCAGGCGTCGTATTGGTTTGTCTTCATTCATGGAGGGGGCGTCGTCAGTAAACCGATACATGTGTGATGTCAGTGTTAAAGTGGCCTATAAGAATTAAAAGTTTACTAGACCAACATGTGCACTATATTCTTATAACCAAGTCGATCACCCCTAAATATGTTTCGGCCTATAACAGGCCATCCTCAGGGGGTCAAAGTTTTTTTTTACATAGCTTTACATCTGTTGTTCAATTTAAAAAAAAAACAGTTACACTTTGCAGTACACAACGCACAACTCGTAACAACATAACACAGGAAAACTTCAACATCCTTGTGATAACTGCATACAAGACCGGACTGCATTTAATTTTATATATAACAACATATATGTAATTTTAAACCTTTATGTAAACACATTCCCTAGGATTTTACAGCTGAAAGAAATAATACCAAAATCCATTTGGAACTAAGATTCATTGTACTTTTATGTGGATGTACTAAGTTTTCTTAAAATTGAACAACAGATGTAAAGTCTATGTAAAAAACTTTGACCCCCTGAAGATGGCCTGTTATAGGCCGAAACATATGTAGGGGTGATCGACTTGCTTATAAGAATACAGTGCATGTGTTGGTCTAGTAAACTTTTAATTAGTTAACAAGATGCACGGTGAATACAACGTGACATTTGGCCTATAGGAAGTTCAGATTAGTTTCAGTATAGTGACCAGGCTACGGGCTGGACGACCGAGGAATCGTGGTTCAATTAACGGCAAGGCAAGACATTTCTCATTTCTCTATAGCGTTCAGACCAGCTATGCCACCTACCCAGCTTCCTATGCAATGGGTCATCATCATTATCATCGTCATCATCATGATCATTATCTTCATCATCATCATTATCATCGTCATCATCATGATCGTCATTCTGCAGTCTGTCTTACGACAGGTCCGTAGCCTCTTCCAAAGCGAGTTCTTCATAGAGTGCGATCTAGTGCTTCCTCTGTCAATTTACAGTATCTTCTCTTTTCCTTAAGGTCATCCAGTAGCTGCTTACGTCTTATCCCTCGTCTTACCATCACTTCTATCCTTCAGTAACGTGTTTTAGAAGGCAGTATTCATAAATACAGCGATGCATTTTATAATCGTGACAGAAATTTTGGTTATTGTCCCGCATGTGAGGCCAAGAAATCCACTGCTTTGCGGGGGCCGCATTCACATGAGCCCGTCACTTATCCCTATTCTAAGCTAGATCAATCCAATCCATGTCCCCATCCCACTTCTTGAAGATCCATTTTAATATTATCCTTCCATCTGTGCCTATGTCTCCCAAGTGGTCTCTTTTTCAGATCTTCCCCATCAAACCCTGTATGCACCTCTCCCCTCACCCATACGTGCTATATACCCCGCCCATCTCATTCTTGTTGATTTGATCACCCGAATAATATTTGGTGATGAGTACAGATCATAAAGTTCCTCGTTATGTAGTCTTCTCCACTCCCCTGTTACCTCGTGCCTCTTAGGCCCAAATATCCTCCTCAGCACACTATTCTCGAACACCCTCAGCCTATGTTCCTCCCTCAGTGTGACAGACCAAGTTTCACACCCACACAAAACAACAGACAACATTACAGTTCTGTATATCTTAATCTTTGTATTTTTGGATAGCAAACTGGAAGACAGAAGATCCTGCACCGAATGATAACAAGCATTACGTGACTTCAGTCTGCTCTTAATGTAACATTCAGTTTCTGTCTCACGTTCGTAGAGCAGTCTGATGGTGCTGTGTAGGGATATAGTCGCTGTGTATTGTGAAAATCGTCAGAAGCATGTCAGTGCAGTGTGTGTGTGCTGGCAAAATGCGAAATACCGCTTGTTTTATCAGGAGGTACATACTGCATACAGTAGCCACAGTGCTTTGGTGAGTCAATTAGCGGAACATAGCTGTATTTCGTGTCTGCATAAGACGCCTTTGTGTCGTCACGTGCGTGACACGGCCGACACGTGACTCCCACGCGGCTTTGAGACAACACTGTGCAGTCTCCAAATGCCAACCCAGACAGCACTTCGGTATCGAGAATTCCTGGTTCAAACCCCGTCCGGGGCATGAATGTTATCCTCGTTGTCTACATTATATGGTGGATGCATTCTAATGGTCTGGCCTACCATCTTTGGCGTCCTACCGTTCGTTTTAATAAGGTTTTAGAAACGTTGTTTCTCATACTAGGGGAAGAACATGGATAAAAATAAGGCCGAAACATGTTGTTTACAACATGTTTCGGCTCATATATAAAGAGCCATCATCAGGCTGACAAGGTACTAAAAGAAAAGTATGGCAATCCCTGTACAGGCCCAGAGGTTTCAAGGAAATTGAGGCTCCCAGTTTCCCAGACAATCAGCACATTAAGATGGTAAGGTTGTCAGCCTTACGCACCGGCCGCCTTTATCCCCCAGGATATACCCCTCGTACTCATTTCTGTTACAGGCTGAGTCGACCCCAGGGCCATAGTGCGGCCGGAAGGATTATGTCAATGAAAAATCCCAATGACCCCATGGGGAATCGAAACCGCGACCTTCCGTCTTGTAGCTCAGTGCCTCAACCAACTCCACCACCGCGTGCCCCCGTAACGTTGTGTGCAACACCTTAATTATTTCACATTTTCTACGTATACAGATGAGATCTCAACTTACAGTATCATAAAAACATATCATAAACCGAAATCATATATTATATAGATTTATGTATTATATATACATAAAACAGTGTCACGTGATGAACGGTGTTAAACAGCTGTGATTATAATTATGTCCCTGGCCGTGCCATGGCTCAGGTGGTTAGTCGCCGGCCTCTCATTGCGGAGGCCCGGGTTCGATCCCGGGTCAGTCCATGTGGGATTTGTGATGGACAAATTGACACTGGGACAGGTTTTTCCCCGGGTACTTCGGTTTTCCCCTCTCAATTTCATTCCACCGGTGCTCCATTACTTGGAGAGGGGGGAAAAATGATCATCTTCATCACAAGGTTGCACAAGAAGCCTCAAGGCTGCGGTGGGTCCGTAGCATCTGCTGCGGGCCCTTCACCGCCCAAAAAAAAAAAAATGTCACATTGGTACTTCTAGGAAATAATGTAGAACTCGGTCAGTGATGTGGGTCTGAGTTTGTTCGAGAATTGGGTGTTGATGAAGATATTAGAGCCTAAGATGGAATAATGGATGGATGACGGAAGAAAATCATAATTAGGAGTTTTATGATATCTGGTCTTCATCAGATGTATGGGGAAGAAGCTAAATGCATACAGAAGTTTGATTGGGAAGGCGAAAGAAGAGAATCACGTGAAAACGTAAGCATAGGTAGGAGAATAATATTAAAATGAACGGAAGATCGTGGACTAGATTAATCTAGATCAGGATAGTGTCAGGGTTTTGTGAACACGGCAATGAACATACACGTTCTGTAAAATATAGAGGATTTCTTCACTGTTTGAGGAAATGTTAGCGTTAGTTAAGGGTTACCAACCTCTACACTACGGTCGGTCCTGATTATAGTCGGAACACAGCGTGAAGACGGCAATTCCGATCACATATACACGCATCCCTCGCTTTTCGCGGGTTTATACTACGCGGTTTTGCAAATTCGGAGGGTCGCCTCAAGAATAAGATTAAAAAAATACTTTGAACTTCCCTGAACATTCTAGAAGCTTCATGTAGAAGTGGAACATCAAAACTGTTCGACAACTCGAACAAGACTTCGAGGCACATCGCTTGATGTTCGAGGAGTTGCAGGGACAAGAGAAGCAGCTGCCATCCCAAGGCTTCTGCGAAGGAAAGAAAAACACTGAAACAGTCTAAAATATTGTTAATTTGACCGTGCATTTAACGTTAATCTTTAGTTTTTCAACCAACAAAAACACTCAGTCACAGCCACGCAACAATACAACAATACAACAACAGTAGAACACGGACCTCAGCATGCATACATGACCAGCTGCCAGCAGTTTTAACAGTTTTAACTATTTTAATAACAATGGTTTTAATAGAAGAAGACTCTTTTCGCCGGCAAACTGGACTTAAATTTAAGGAAGAAACTAGTAAAGTGCTACATTTGGAGCATAGCTTTGTGTGGTGCTGAAACGTGGACACTTGGGAAAGTGGATCAGAAGTATCTGGAAAGTTTTGATATGTGGTGCTGGAGAAGAATGGAGAAGATCAGTTGGACCGATCGTGTGAGAAATGAAGAAGTATTACATAGAGTGAAGGAGGAGAGGAATATCGTACATACAATAAAAAGAAGAAAGGCTAACTGGATTGGTCACATCTTGCGTAGAAACTGCCTTCTGAAACACGTGATTGAAGGAAAGATAGAGGGAAGGATAGAAATGACGGGAAGACGAGGGAGAAGACGTAAGCAGCTATTGGATGACCTTAAGGAAAAGAGAGGATACTGGAAATTGAAAGAGGAAGCACTAGATCGCTCTCAATGGAGAACTCGCTTTGGAAGAGGCTACGGACCTGTCGTAAGACAGACTACAGAATGAATGAGTTTTAATAATTTTGACGACTCCAACAGATACCCACGACCTAGTACCCTACAATCACAAATTGTAGTGCCGGACTATACACTTCGGACACGGACAGATGCTATATACACCGGAACAATTCAAGAAACTACTTGAAGAAATTATACAGAGTATACACAAAAGAATGGTGCGGTTTCAATAGTTTTCACTATTGAAACCGCACCATTCTTTTGTGTATACTCTGTATATACTCGTGATTCTCAGTGTGAATATTAGCATCGAACGGAATAACACTTAAGTGACAGTGCCAAACGGACAGTGAACAGTGAAGTGTACTTAACAAGGTGCCCTGATGATGGCCGAGTTACGGCCGAAACATGTGTAGGGTGTAGTGAACAGAAAATTACGAAAAATGAAATTGCATTTGTTGGTTGAAAAATTAAAGATTAAAATATTGTTGTTTTGTGGGCCGGGGTCTTGGAACCTAAACCCCGCGCAAAGCGAAGGATGATTGTATAAGTTTCGGCCGATAATGCCGGCAATATTTTGTTGATATTGTATTTTACCTTATGGAGTCAGAGTATCTGAGTATGGTGACTGGGAAACATGCCGGAAGACCAAGTAAACAGCGTTTGATTACCAACAGGAGCGCAGGTTCAGTGTCCAGACTGGCTCTGGAATCCTTCTGTTATCCTGTGCAGTGAGTGCCTGCTCCTTGTCCAAGGGGGCTAAAATAAAAGGGGGTGGGGAGGGGGGCGTGGAACTGACGACGAACATTTAGTGCTGAATTTAAGAATGTGTGAAGCTGTATCTCCACTCCCCCCTTGCGTCCTTAGGGTCTGACGCTTTTATTTCGTTTATTTGGGTTAGGCCTGTCATTCTTTCATTCCGCGGTCTGTCTTACGACAGGTCCTTAGACTATACCAAAGCGAGTTCTCCATTGAGTACGATCTAGTGATTCCTTTTTAAATTTACAGTATCCTCTCGTTTCCTTAAGGTCATCCAGTAGCTGCTTACGTCTTCTTCTTCGTCTTCCTGTCAGTTTTATCTTAGATGCGTTTAGAATGAAAATTAGATTTGATAGAATGAAGTTAATGGAGAGTGTATCTTACAGCAAGAGATTTGTGTATAATATACAATTGCGCTGACGTATTTATTTACGCTACATGTTTTGCAGGCTAGTATTTATCTGCGTCCAAATAACCTGTGTTAAAAGGAACAATTCGTTTAGCTTTTGGACATAGCAGTCTATTCTAAGTAAGTGTTTCTTATATATGAATTTGATGGAATATTAGATATGTTTGAGGATTTACATTCGGCGCTGTCAGACATTTCGGGATGTAAAGGACAAGTCGCTGTGTCGCGTTGTTGAACGTGAATGAACTGGGGATAAAAAAGACAACTGTGTTTGGTGCGTTCGAAAACGAAAATTACAAAAAAAAAAAAAGATTGCATTTTAAGTTTCATCTCTTCTTTTCTGTAGGCGTAAAACTACAGGAAAACTGAGATCTGCGTTCTTCTGGGATAGTACGCAGAGTAGGGTGGTAGTTATGTACCGACGTTTAGGGGCAACCTGTCGGTCCTATCTTCAAGGGTCAATAAATCCAAGGAGAAAGGCCTTCCTTCTTAAACTTCTTGACCCTTGAAGATGAGACCGATAGGTTCTTCCGAAACGTCGGTAAAGGATTACCACTCGACGCTGCGTGATATCCCAGAAGATCGCAGATCTCATCTACATCGCGGCTGGAAGACTGAAATCGCGCAACAGGAAAACCGTTGAGCTCATTTTTGTAAATTTCGTATTCGAGAATTTTCACTGATGGAATTTCAAACAGAACACGAGACTGCAATTTGAAAAAAGAAACATGTCGACTGATTGCATTCTGGATCAAAGTGATGAAAGGAAAACAGTTCTGGGACTGAGACTCTGAACGTTTTGCTGCCTTTTTTTCTACAACATACTAGTGTGACATAAACTGAAAATTTTGATTTTTCATTGTTCACAAAATTGAACAATACATTTCACTTCTATGTGTATGCCGTACGTGATATCAGGGTACAGCCGCGGTTTACATGAGTTCTTATCTCTTCTGGGATGTTACACATCGTAAATGGTAGTTAGTTATCGACGTTTCGGTACAACCTACTGATCGCATCTTCAAGGGCTAATCAGCTAAAGACGAAAGCATTTTTCTTGGACTGGTTGCCCTTGAAGACGGGACCGATAGGTTGTCCCGAAACGTCGGCAGCTAATTACTAATCTACGCTACGTAACATTCCAGACGAGCGAAGGTCTTACTGTGTACCGGTTTTAATTGTCTGTATTTTGTTCGTGAAATAAAAACATTTTATTTCATCTACTATTTTTTTTTCTTAAAAATACATAATTCTTATATTTTAAAGTTCGACATGCAAAATATTTTAAATAATGTGTGCAGAAACAAGATAAAATGCGTCTAAACACAACTACGTTCAATTTATTTACAGAACAACATGTTTCGGCCGCTTTAGGTCATCTTCAGTTTCACAATTATTGTTTTTCAAAATATATTGTGGAATGAATAAATATTTGTAAAATGTGTTAAGAATGTTAAAAAATACATTTTTTACAGTTTTATCGCGTTTTATAAGGTAAAGGTAAAGCAATCCCATTACAGGCCTGGACAGGCCCTTAGGATTCCAGGAGATTGAGGCTCCCAGATTTGTAGACAGTCGGTACATGAAGTTGGTAAGGTTGTCAGCCCTACGCACCGGCCGCCTTTACCCCCTAGGAAATATTCCTGGTACTCATTTCTGTTAAAAATACATTTTAACAGTTTTATATCATTTTATATATTTGTTAAAATATTAAAAATATTAAAAACACGTGTTTAAAAGTTTTATTTTATTTTATAGACTTGTTAAAACGTTATAAATATTAAAAATACATTTTCAACAGTTTTATCGCTTTTTATAGACTTGTGTAAAGCGTTAAGAATATTAAAAATACATTTTTAACAGTTTTATCGCTTTTTACAGGCTTGTTATAATATTAAAAATGTTAAAATACATTTTAACATTTTTTGTCGCATTTTGTAGATTTTTTATTCATTCCTTAATATTATTAAAAATAAGAATTGTGAACCTGAAGATGACCTAAACTGTCGAAACATGTTATTCTGTAAATAAATTGAACGTAGTTGTGTTTTAGACGCATTTCATCATGATTCTGTGCAAATAACACACCGGAATGACATATTTTAAAATAATATGTATTTTGCGATAGTACTTGTCACATATAAACTAAGGTTAACCCGTGGTCTTCTGGGTAATTACACGGCGTCGTGTGGTAATTATTTACCGACGTTTCGGGACAACGTATCGGTCCCATCTTCACGGGTCAAGATTCCAAGTAGGAAAGAAAACCTTTAATCTTGACCCGTGAAGATGAGACCGATACGTTGTCCCGAAACGTCGGTAAATAATTACCACACGACGCCGTGTAAATACCCAGAGAATCACAGATTTCATCAACACCTCGGCGGAAGCCTGAAATTAAGTTTAACCCGTCGGAACAGCAAAACCCTTTAGTATACCGCCGTATACCGGCGTACCGTTGACATTGTCGAAATGTCTCGCAATACATAAGTGTTGTCACCCAATACACACGGCGTCACGTACACGTCATCCAATACCTCCTCATCCAACTTCGTCAACCTACTGTATGCCACTCTCCATCCAGTCCGTTTCTCTGCTTGCCTGACCAACTTCATATCGATTCATATAAGAACAACAAACACGGCCTGGCAATTCGTGTGAAAGTACGGTAGGTACTAAAGGGACTTCCAAGTGTGATTGTTGCGGTGTGGATGAGACCCAAACAGTTGTTTTACCCCCCTTACTGTTCACTGATGACGTATAATCCGCCGAAGAACCCATCTTATCATCAGATTTGAGCGACCCATCGATTCAAACAGCGATCTATCGTTCTGTGAGAATTTATGCAGCTGAAAAGAGAAGAAGAAGCGACATTGTGGATGGGGGGGAATTTCGTTCGTTCCGTTACACTGACTTGATTTTCAATTCCATTCACCGAGCAAGTTTCCCATCCGTAAAAATTGAATATCAATAGCCGTATTGAAAACAGGAACGATTTTTACGTACGGTTTTAAGGGACGCATAGCGAAGACATGACTACTGCAGTGTTGTGGACCTACATACATACGTGAGATCGTCAGTTGTTCTGTGGCAGTGGAGACAAATCACTGAACACATGAACGCCATCATCACTCGTTTATTTTCTTTAGTATTCTTTCTTTATTTCACTTCTAATTCCTTCTGCTTCTCTTCTTCTATTTAACTTGTTCGCCTCGCTAACGTATTTATAGGAGCGAAATTTAAGTTTGTTAATCATTTTATGCTTATTAACTTTGTGTGTTTTAGAATTTCAATATTTCGATCATTTTAATAGCCGATCCCAGTGGCCGTGCGGTCTAAGGCGTGGATCTACGGCCGCTCGCTTGCTGGGATTGTGGGTTCGAATACCGCCGAGGGTATGAATGTCTGTCTCTTGTGAATGTTGTGTGTTGTCAGGTAGAGGTCTGTGCGTCGGGCTGATCACTCGTACAGAGGAGTCCTACCGACTGTGGCGTGTCTGAGTGTGATCGTGAAGCCTCGATAATGAGGAGGCCCTGGCCCACTAGGGGCTGTAGCGCCGTGGAAAAGAAATTTACTAAGGGCGACACAATACGTAGATAAGCGTGCTGGCCTTATACTCCTTTAACAGACTAACTCCCTGATGATGGCATCCCGGTGCCGAAACATGTAAGAGTTTAATAGGAGTTGTATACTTCTGAATGTATTTTATTAAGTGCACAAGTTGGCAGATGTGCTGACTGTAACATTGCGTACCGTATGCATAACATAAAATTCGAAATTTCAGTGTTGGGTTTGGTTAGTGATTGGTCTTTCTTTTGTTTGGTTAGTGCTTGGTCTTTCTTTTGTTTGGTTAGTGCTTGGTCTTTCTTTTGTTTGCTTTGTGATTGGTCTTTTTTTGTTTGCTTAGTGCTTGGTCTTTTTTTTGTTTGCTTAGTGCTTGGTCTTTCTTTTGTTTGCTTAGTGCTTGGTCTTTTTTTGTTTGCTTAGTGCTTGGTATTTCTTTTGTTTGCTTAGTGCTTGGTCTTTCTTTTGTTTGCTTAGTGCTTGGTCTTTCTTTTGTTTGCTTAGTGCTTGGTCCTTCTTTTGTTTGCTTAGTGCTTGGTCTTTCTTTTGTTTGCTTAGTGCTTGGTCTTTCTTTTGTTTGCTTAGTGCTTGGTCTTTCTTTTGTTTGCTTAGTGCTTGGTCTTTCTTTTGTTTGCTTAGTGCTTGGTCTTTCTTTTGTTTGCTTAGTGATTGGTCTTTCTTTTGTTTGGTTAGTGCTTGGTCTTTCTTTTGTTTGGTTAGTGCTTGGTCTTTCTTTTGTTTGCTTGTGATTGGTCTTTTTTTTTGTTTGCTTAGTGCTTGGTCTTTTTTTTTGTTTGCTTAGTGCTTGGTCTTTCTTTTGTTTGCTTAGTGCTTGGTCTTTCTTTTGTTTGCTTAGTGCTTGGTATTTCTTTTGTTTGCTTAGTGCTTGGTCTTTCTTTTGTTTGCTTAGTGCTTGGTCTTTCTTTTGTTTGCTTAGTGCTTGGTCCTTCTTTTGTTTGCTTAGTGCTTGGTCTTTCTTTTGTTTGCTTAGTGCTTGGTCTTCTTTTGTTTGCTTAGTGCTTGGTCTTTCTTTTGTTTGCTTAGTGCTTGGTCTTTCTTTTGTTTGCTTAGTGCTTGGTCTTTCTTTTGTTTCCGGAGTTGAACGAGTTAAGTGAATTCAGTTGAAAAATTAAATTAAAAATTTACTGTTTAAATTAGAAGTATCAAAACAATGTTATAATAAACGAGACAATTTATGACATTTATGCATAATCAACTACCTGCATGGAGTAGAGTCCTTCTTGAGAAGCTGACAGTTCCTCAGCTATTCAAGCAAGTGCCCGAAATTTATGGAACCTGGACGTTCGTTACCATTCCCATAAGAACACGTCACTTCATACTGTCCTGAGCCAGAAGAACCCCGTCCACTTCCCTGTATCTTGAATGCCCTTTATCATGCCTGACAGTTCGTATGTTGTGATAACAGACAGGGTTCCAGGTCTTACATAAGAGGTTTTGCTTTAGTGAAACAGCATAACGCAATTGTGCTCTGTTTTGTCACATTGTTGCTGGATGTTCGTCTTTGTTATGCTTTATAAATTTTGATGCGTGTACGTTAAACAATTACTAATATTTTTTGTTGGTGATTTGCATATACCCTTTCTCCTATTAACAATGACTTTACAGATATATTTAAGAATATTTCTTAAATTTTATTCCTAACGCTGTATATCCATGTTATATATTTTTATATAACAATATACATGTAAGGTTCGAGATCTCAAACCCATGCAACTGTGAATATCTCCCTTTTTTATGTTGTTCACACCGTGCATTGTCAATAATCAAATCACACAATATTCAGTCCAACAAAATTAACTCTATTGTTTCCAGATATTCTATATTACATTATCTTGTTAATCGATCGATTAACAAGGTACAGTAATATAGAATATCTGGAAACAATAGAGTTCATTTTGTTAGACTGAATATTGTGTTTTTTTTTTTTTTTTTGATTTTGTAGTCAGCCTGGTGATGGCTATATGTTAGCCGAAACATGTAGCTGATTTTTCATGATAATAAAATGTTGTGTTTAGAATGAATATGTTGTACTTCTGGTTGTACTGATAACACAAAGGGGATGAATTGCCTTAACACTGCTTTCTTTGTCTGCACATTTATTTTCGTTAGGCAGTATAGTGTCTTCCGTTTTTCATTTGTCTTATTCTTGCCTATTTTCTTCTTTTCTGACAATTCTCAAACATTTTAATGGTCACGGTGGGCAGAAATTCCGTGCAGTTTTGTCCTTTGCACGAACTCACGATGGACCTAACGGCATATCTTTGTTATTCTGCTGTTTGCTGTCTGTGACATATGACATATGACACATGACATATAACTACATTCCACGTTGTAGTCTCCGGACAGGTTTCAAGCAAGCTGAATATGATGAAACCTAAATTTGGTACCCAGATTACGTTTGACAAATAAATTACTACCCCTAATTCCGTACCGCATATGAGCTTAAATTCACTTTTAAGCAATCCACCAGCATTTGCTGAATCTGCAGGTTCATTGCCGTGTTCACAAAATCTCGCCACTAATCCATATCTAAAGCCAGGTGAATCCTTTATACATAACATTGCTTTACGGTCCATTTATTTTCAAGTTGAGTTTTTCGTTGATTTTATTGCCCTAATTATGACTTATCGGCTGAACATGTATGAACGCGAAGCATTCTATAAACTGACATCTGCTGCTAGTAAATGTGTCTGCAGCCTCTCTTTTAGCTTTTGGACCGTGACGGCTGGACGCTACAAATTTATGTGATTTACGTGTGTGCTTGTCGGGATTTTGTTCCATTGGGGGGGAGGGGGGACAAAGGTAAACATGCTGCTTTGCACTTTCAACAAAAAGCAACTCATCTGGTCTGTCTACGTCAGTCGCTTTCCCCTTTCTATGCCCGTGCATGCTACTTTGCCAACTAACTCCAAAGAACAGAGTCCATCTTGAGAAACTAACAGTTCCTCAGCTAGTCCGGGAATTTTTCGCCATTTGTGGGATCCAATGGGCCGCGATAGCTCAGTCGGTATAGCGACTCGTTACGGGCTGGACGATCCGGGGATCGAATCCCGGTGGGGTCGACATTTTCCGCAGCTGTCCAGACCGGCCCTGGGGCCCACCCAGCCTCCTCTACAATGGGTACTGGGTCTCTTTCCTGGGGTAAATCGGCCGGGGCGTGGCGTTGACCACCCACCCTCATCTAGTGCCAGGGTTAAAGAAAGAGTAGAGCTATACCTCTACTCCCCCTCTGGGCCTTCGTGGCCTGTTCTAGGGAGAGCTTTACCTTATTTGTGGAATCCAAAGGTTCATCACCATCTTCACAAGAGCTCGCCACTTGTGATTACTGTGAACTAGATCAATCCGGTCCACACCCCCATCCATCCAATTGAAGATCCATTTTAATATTATCCTTCGACCTACGCTTAAGTTTCTACCGTGCACGAAAGCCAATGTTTTACCATTACAAAGACCAACCGGTAAATTATTTTTGGGTAAATAATCAGTGTTCATGGCGACGGAAATATGAAATCTGAATTTTTGTTTTTAGTGAGGGGTTTTGTTAAATGATGTTCCTTTGGGTTGTTACACCGTGTTGTATAATAAGCTTGTTCACTTCGTCCGTCTTCATGGTGACTGACACGCTTATGTAAAATTCAGTAACCCTGTGGATGGAGATGGCAGGTTGTTGCGAAACGTCGGAACAAACGTGCTATACAAAGCGGCGCAGTCGACCAGAAGACTAAAGTATGAAAAGTACGTAGAGTGTGTGAGGTCCGAATTTAGATTATTTAACGTTAAACAAGACAGATAATGTACGTGTGACGTGACATAGAGGCGCGTTCGCGTAACCATTGTTGCCGTGGGAAAGCAATAAGTATTATATATTCTGAGTGTGTGTCTGTAGCCTTAGTTATCCAGCATGCAAAGCGCATGCGCCGTATTATATTGTCATCTGTGGTCTGTCTGGCTGTACCGTATTTTTCCACATTATCTCATAAACGGCACGATTTTCGGGAAAAAGTTATTGAACATAAAATGTGTGTTTTGATTTTCTCTACAACTTTTGTCTGAAACATTTCTCATTCTAAGAAGAATTCAGCGAGATATTATCATAAATGTACATAGCTCTTCATGTAAAGTACCGTTATTCTTGTCAGATCTTAATGAAACTTGAATTTTCTCGACTGGTTTTCAATATCAAATATAAAATTTAATGAAAATTCATCCAGTGGGCGCCGAGTTCTTCCATGCGGACGGACTGACGGGCATGAAGCTAATAGTTGCTTTTCACAGTTTTACGAAAGCGCCTGAAATGAACGACTGAACACCAGATATTCGTCACATTTGACGAGGACACATAATACCCAAACCAGCACACGTGCAGTAACCATTATGCTTAGAAGGTTTAGGAAGGGCAGCACTTCTAGGCTTTTTTAAAGCCCATCTATACGGAGTCAGATTTTTGGGTATTGGAATAAAGCGGAGCCGTAGGGCGGACAACGGAGTCACTGCATGCTGTAAGGTTGGCCTACTGGTAAGTCTGTGACCTTGTGGGGCCATCAGTTAGGGGTTGTAACACTGGATACGATAATTTGGGCAAATTTATGGGCTGAGCTAATGTGCGGTTTGTACGAAACCTCTGTCTTTAGTTTGTGTTATCCACAAAGCAAGTACTTTGTGGAAAGTCTGCGAAATTGTCATGTGTTGTAGACCCACTGATTTTTACGGTAAATTTTATTCGCTCAATTGGACATGGCCGTCACCGTTCTGACACTTTTTAGCCGAAAGTGGGTAGTAATCATATGATTTGCCTGAAATTTGTCGTCATCATCAACATCACGGCGGAAGCCTGATATCGAGGTTATGCTTTGCCTCTTCATATTGCAGTTACATGGCCTAGCCGTGGCAACCTGCTCTCAACATTTGTTGTCCTCCGAAAAGAAATAAGCCTACACATACAGACGAACCCGGTTATAACGACATCGCTTTATGCGACATCTCGTATATAACGTCAGATATTCTGTGGTACCAATTAAATTTCTCACTGTTAACCACAATATTGCCGATCCCAGTGGCCGCGCGGTCTAAGGCGTGGGTCTACGGCCGTTCGCTTGCTGGGATTGTGGGTTCGAATCCCACCGAGGGCATGGATGTCTGTCTCTTGTGAGTGTTGTGTGTTGTCAGGTAGAGGTCTCTGCGACGAGCTGATCACTCGTCCAGAGGAGTCCTACCGACTGTGGTGTGTCTTGAGTGTGATCGTGAAGCGTCGATAATGAGGATGTCCTGGCTTCCAAGGGGCTGTCGAGCCATTGAAAAAAACCATAACATTACACCCCTCGGTTATAACAACACCCGTTTATAACGACACAAAATGTTCAGTCCCTTTTATGACGTTATAACCGAGTTCGACTGTATTTATACATGAAAATAATATAGCTACCTCTTGCTATATTGACGAGCCTTGAATTGCTGTTATAAATGGTTTTACATGCAAAACATATGAATGACTTTCAACACTAGACAGCAAGGTGAAACTGAACTCACGTGTACGCACGTGTTAAAGCCTTAAAAAAATTATTTTTTGAAACTCTTATTGTGAAAAATATTTTCCTTTATTTTTCCATGTTGTGAAAGTTCGAACCTTGGAAATTGAATCGCCATTTCCAAACGGTTTTGCTCCGAATATCATTGTTTACTTACAATTTCGGTAACACAAGCAGTCAGTAGTTTGTGTATGCATTGCAGGGAAGTAAATATTGTTCCGAAATCAATTTAACTTTAACCTGGGGGAAGTGTTACCAGCAATGTCGATGGAATCGGAAAGATTAGGGCTGTAATGATGCCTGAAATACAAATTCAAAGAAGGAAATTTGATGATTTGTATATGTGTTTGCCAAACAAACAAACTAACTAACTCCATGTAGCACAGTCCTTCTTGAGAAGCTAACAGGTCCTCAGCTAGTCAAGAAATTCCCCGCATTTTACGGAAGCCGAAGGTTCATTACCACACTCACAACAGCCCGCCACCTGTCCCTATCCTGAGCCATATCAATCCAGTTCATGCCCCCCTTCCCACTTCTCGAAGATCCATTTTAATATTATCCTCCCATCTACGCCTGGGTCTTCCAAGTGGTCTCCTTCCCTCACGTCCCCCCACCAAAATCCTGTACGCACCTCTCCCCTCACCCATACGTGCTACATGCCCCACCTACCTCATTCTTCTTGATTTGATCACCCGAATAATATCTGGTGATGAGTACAGATCATTAAGTTCCTCGTTATGTAGTCAGACAAACACTATCCTTAAATTACAATCTTTGCTTGCGGCTATATCTCGATGTTCGATATATCGGCTATATCTCGATGTTCGATACAGCTTACTTCCGTGCAGAAAAAAAAATATTGTCCAGAATTAGATTTATGAAGTGCAACTGATGAACACTTAAGGTTACTTTTAGTTGTAGGAAGTACAAAGTTTGAACCTCAGTTCGTCAAATAAGCATCAGTCAGTTCCACCCAGCACACACAAAAAAAAGGTAAAGCTCTCCCTAGAACAGGCCACGAAGGCCCAGAGGGGGAGTAGAGGTATAGCTTACTCTTTCTTATCTGCAAATAATGTCATAGTGTAAGAAGCTCACAAACCTAGTGTGTCAATTGTTGCTTTTTTTATAATGACCTACAAAATGTTTTGTTTTGTGTGAATGGTGCTGTACAATGTTTCTAATAAAACTGACTTCCTAATTTAAATCTTACCACGAGCTATGATAAGCTACATTTGTAAGCGAGTCGTGTTGCCTTTATCCAATGGATAGACGACCAATGCACTAGCTCTTTGTGTACTTGTCTGATGTAGCTAATTATGTAACGTGTTTGAAACGATATTTGAGGAAGGATACAAGATAAATGTGAATACATTTTATGTATGATCTGACACTTGAGAAGTGCAGTAAGTGCCGATTCGGTCCATCATCACCTAGTCTGTCTTACAACAGATCCGTAGCCTCTTCCAAATCGAGTTCTTCTGAGAGTGCGATCTAGTGCTTCCTCTTTCAGTTTACAGTAACTTCTCATTTCCTTGAAGTCATCCAGTAGCTGCTTACGTCTTATTCCTCGTCTTCCTCTCCCTTCTATCCTTCCTTCAATAACCTGTTTTAGAGGGCAGTTCCTATGCAGGATGTGACCAATTCAGTTAGCTTTCTTTCGTTTTATAAATTCGGTCCGCAGAAGAAAAATTTGGAGACAAATCTGGGTTATAGTCTAGTCACTGTAATGACTGAGCTATCCTGCCAGATAGAGCTAGAAGCATTGCTGAATAGCCTACGAAGCAATATTATGTGCAAATAGAGTGCGTTTTTGTATTGCCGCCAATTCTAAATACAAATTTGATTAGCCTCCGGGAAAATTGAAATGGCTTATAGCTATACTAAAACCTGTGGAACAGAACATGCTTATCAGAAGTGCGACTTTGGTTGGCTAATGTAAAACATTTCCAATGAAATAAAAAAAATGAAATTCACTGAAACTTCACTGGTTATTTTTGTGTGTGCTCTGGGGTTGATGCGAGTCACTGCTTGTCTGCTGTAAAGCTTTTTGAGGACGTGGCTGGTCCATCCAGCCACCCCCACCCCCCAGACATTCGCGGGTAAATCCGGCTTAACGCAGAGCGAGGCAAGCATAGAGAGGGAACAGAGCAACCCTGATATGTCGCTGGGCGTCCATATCTCTGTTGAACACTCGGGTTCCTGTAAATATAGAACACCAGCGTCATTTCCGGGATCGTTGGCTTAGATAGACAGATAGATAGATAGATAGATGGATGGATAGATACATAGATAGATAGCTAGCTAGATAGATAGATAGATAGAAGATAGATGGATAGATAGATAAGTAGATAGATAGATGGATGGATAGATAGATAGGTAGATAGATAGATATATGGATGGATGAGATAGATAGATAGATAGATTGATTGAGTGATTGATTTATAGGTAGTTAGATGGATGGATAGATAGGTAGATAGATGGATGGATGGATGGATGTATAGGTAGATAGTTAGATAGATGGATGGATAGATAGATGGATGGATGGGTGGATGGATAGGTAGATAGATAGATGGATGGAAAAAGATAGAAGATAGATATATAGATAGATAGATAGGTAGATAGATGGATGGATGGATGGATGGATGTATAGGTAGATAGTTAGATAGATGGATGGATAGGTAGATAGATAGATGGATGGATAGATAGATGGATGTATATAGATAGATAGATAAATGGATGGATGGATGGATGGATAGGTAGATAGATAGATGGATGGATGGATAGATAGATAGATAGATAGATAGATGGATGGATGTATAGGTAGATAGTTAGATGGATGGATGGATAGGTAGATAGATAGATGGATGGATAGATAGATGGATATATATAGATAGATAGATAAATGGATGGATGGATGGATGGATAGATAAATAGATAGATGGATGGACAGATGGATGGATAGATAGGTAGATGGATGGATAGATAGATAGATAGGTAGATAGATATATGGATGGATGGATGGATAGATAGATAGATTTATAGGTACATAGATAGATAGATAGATAGATGGATGGATAGATAGATAGATAGGTAGATAGAGGGATGGATAGGTAGATAGATAGATAGATGGATGGCTGGATAGATAGATGGATGGATAGATAAATAAATAGATGGATAAATAGATGGATAAATAGATGGATGGATGGATAGATAGATAGATGGATGCATAGATAGATAGATAGATGGATAGATAGATAGATAGATAGTTGGATGGATAGATAGATGGATGGATAGATAGACAGATAGATAGATAGATGGATAGATGGGTGGATGGATATATATATATATATATATATATATATATTACTTACACCTAAGAAAGTAGGTACGAAATTTACGCACTTTCAAAATGGAGGTTATTAAACAATGTGTTTGACACTTTAAAACTTTTAATTTGAGTGGAGTACTGTCTGAATTTCAATCCTTAATTTTCAGTTTTTAAGGATATATTTAACATAATTTTACATAACTTCACAGCAGTCACAGATGCTAAAGATATTTATATCGAGAAAATTTATGATGTAAAATATAAAATTTTTGTGAAGAAATTAGATTTCTTTTTTGATATATGTTGTTATGTATTATCCAATTGTCTTTGTTTATTTTCATGGTGATACCTGATGATGGCCCCTGTGGCCGAAACATGTTGTATACTTAAATAATATGAAACTAAACAAGTGTGTTGTGACTGACGAACGTGTAACACCTTCCTCATCTTTATTTTGCAGTGCCCAGCCCATTAAGCATTGTTACCAACTTACTATAATCTACTAGTATTTACAGTCACCGTGACTTCTCCTTTCAGCTATCTCGTGTGGTGCTGTCACTTACTATACAGAGCCAGTTGAGATAAGTGCTTATTTTGCTGTGTGCTTTCATGAACCCCATTTGGTCTCATCCATGTATTCACGCTGGAGTCTATATTTTTTTAATAACATGTGCGAAATAGTGTGGGTTTGAGTGGAGAGAAATATGTTCATGGAAGTAGTTAACAATTTGGAAGACGCACTGTGTTTTGGTTTCTCTCATGTTCTTATTTGTATGCAAGATGTATTAGCTTATTATGCATTTCGAAATAAGGGAGTTATTTAAATAAAAATGGTTCGTTATTTAATAAAAATTCTGTACATGCAACACTAAACTGTAACATGATAACAAAATTCTGTATATGCAACACTAAACTGTAACATGATAACAAAATTCTGTACATGCAACAGTAAACTGTAACATGATAACAAAATTCTGTATATGCAACACTAAACTTTAACATGATAAAAAAATTCTGTACATTCAACACTAAAGTGTAACATGATAACAAACTTCTGTACATGCAACACTAAACTATAACATTATAACAAAATTCTGTACATGCAACACTAAACTGTAACATGATAACAAAATTCTGTACATGCAACACTAAACTGTAACATTATAACAAAATTCTGTACATGCAACACTAAACTGTAACATGATAACAAAATTCTGTACATGCAACACTAAGCTGTAACATGATAACAAAATTCTGTACATGCAACACTAAACTGTAACATTATAACAAAATTCTGTACATGCAACACTAAACTGTAACGTGGTAACAAAATTCTGTACATGCAACACTAAACTGTAACATGACAACAAACGTCTGTACATGCAACAATAAACTGTAACATTATAACAAACTTCTGTACATGCAACACTAAACTGTAACATTATAACAAACTTCTGTACATGCAACACTAAACTGTAACATTATAACAAAATTCTGTACATGCAACACTAAACTGTAACATGATAACAAAATTCTGTACATGCAACACTAAACTGTAACATGATAACAAACGTCTGTACATGCAACACTAAACTGTAACATTATAACAAAGTTATGTACATGCAACACTAAACTGTAACATGATAACAAAATTCTGTACATGCAACACTAAACTGTAACATGATAACAAAATTCTGTACATAACAACACTAAACTGTAACATGATAACAAAATTATGTGCATGCAACAATAAACTGTAAGATTATAACAAACGTCTGTACATGCAACACTAAACTGTAACATGATAACAAAATTCTGTACATGCAACACTAAACTGTAACATGATAACAAACGTCTGTACATGCAACACTAAACTGTAACATGATAACAAAATTCTGTACATGCAACACTAAACTGTAACATGATAACAAAATTTTGTACATGCAACACTAAACTGTAACATGATAACAAAATTCTGTACATGCAACACTAAACTGTAACATGATAACAAAATTCTGTACATGCAACACTAAACTGTAACATGATCACAAACGTCTGTACATGCAACACTAAACTGTAACGTGATAACAAAATTAGTACATGCAACACTAAACTGTAACATGATAACAAAATTAGTACATGCAACACTAAACTGTAACATGATAACAAAATTCTGTACATGCAACACTAAACTGTAACATGACAACAAAATTCTGTACATGCAACACTAAACTGTAACATGATAACAAACGTCTGTACATGCAACACTAAACTGTAACATGATAACAAAATTCTGTACATGCAACACTAAACTGTAACATGATAACAAAATTCTGTACATGCAACACTAAACTGTAACATGATAACAAACGTCTGTACATGCAACACTAAACTGTAACATGATAACAAACGTCTGTACATGCAACACTAAACTGTAACATGATAACAAAATTCTGTACATGCAACACTAAACTGTAACATGATAACAAAATTATGTACATGCAACACTAAACTGTAACATGATAACAAAATTCTGTACATGCAACACTAAACTGTAACATGATAACAAAATTGTGTACATGCAACAATAAACTGTAACATGATAACAAACGTCTGTACATGCAACACTAAACTGTAACGTGATAACGTAAAATGTGAGTTAATATTTGAAATCAGCGTGACAGAATTGATATAAAAAAGTTTGTTTTTTTATGTTACGATGAATATGTTAACCTGTATTATAAATGTGATAGTATATACAGGTGATGCGTCGAGGCTGTTAGATGATTAACGCCATCTGTTAGTCACCAAGTGTCACTACGTCCTCACCACGTACATCAAGCCCGTTTCTATAGACTGTTGCCACTCATTCTTTACATTTCAATTCGACACAGTGTCCAGCTGTAGAAGTGTCCTGTGGGTAGGACCTGGTCTGTTTGCGTAAGCGGCAGCAGGTATTTATGACGTCATTATTCAAACTGTCAGAGTAATCGTACGAAATATTTTATGATTACAAGTAATTATAATTGAAATTGCAGATGGGCTAGGCTACTCCATTTGGTTATTCAGCAGCATTTAATGGGCTGTTCAACTCCTGTTAGTTGAAATCATCCGAAGAGAGAGTAAATTTGACATGGCGTTGTTTTATTGCGAGTCTAGTGGGGGTTGTTTGACGTGACCAATGTAATTGTCGTTATGGGGTGCGTTTGTTAGAATAACATTTGTATCGAAAACTGGTTGAATCAGCTACGTTGATTTCTAATATTTATATGCTGGTTAATCTAGTGGCGGACTTTTGTGAACATGGTAATGAACAGTCGGATTCCATGCAAGGTGAAAATTTTCCAGAGTAGGGCGTGACTGTTAGCTCCTCAAGGTGGATTCTTCTCCACGGAGGTGGTTAGTAAAGTGTAATTTTACCTTTGAATAGTTTTAATGTCGGGAACCGAAATGGCTCAGTTAGTGTAGTGATTAGGCTACGAACTGAACCACCGAGGAATAGGGGGGTTACGTTCCCGCCAGACTTAACAGATTTTTCTCTTCTCCATGGCGCCCAGACCGGCTGTGAGACCTACTTAGAATGGTATTTAGTGGGTATAGCAGAATTACATCCACAAAGTCCCCATCACTTTGCATGACAACCTTCAGCGCGAGTCTCACAAACCTTACAGCCCTCCTACCTCATTCACGTGACTGCAGCTGCTACGTAAGCAGACCAATACTGGCACCTCCACCGCTCTGACTGCACAAACACACTGATCTACATGTACAAGTCTCACAAACCTTACGACCCTCCTACCTCAGTCACATAACTACAGCTGCTACGTAAGCAGACCAATACTGGCACCTCCACCGCTCTGACTGCACAAACACACTGATCTACATGTACAAGTCTCACAAACCTTACGGCCCTCCTACCTCAGTCACATAACTACAGCTGCTACGTAAGCAGACCAATACTGGCATCTCCACCGCTCTGACTGCACAAACACACTGATCTACATGTACAAGTCTCACAAACCTTACGGCCCTCCTACCTCAGTCACATAACTACAGCTGCTACGTAAGCAGACCAATACTGGCATCTCCACCGCTCTGACTGCACAAACACACTGATCTACATGTACAAGTCTCACAAACCTTACGGCCCTCCTACCTCAGTCACATAACTACAGCTGCTACGTAAGCAGACCAATACTGGCATCTCCACCGCTCTGACTGCACAAACACACTGATCTACATGTACAAGTCTCACAAACCTTACGGCCCTCCTACCTCAGTCACATAACTACAGCTGCTACGTAAACAGACCAATACTGGCATCTCCACCGCTCTGACTGCACAAACACACTGATCTACATGTACAAGTCTCACAAACCTTACGGCCCTCCTACCTCAGTCACATAACTACAGTTGCTACGTAAGCAGACCAATACTGGCACCTCCACCGCTCTGACTGCACAAACACACTGATCTACATGTACAAGTCTCACAAACCTTACGGCCCTCCTACCTCAGTCACATAACTACAGCTGCTACGTAAGCAGACCAATACTGGCACCTCCACCGCTCTGACTGCACAAACACACTGATCTACATGTACAAGTCTCACAAACCTTACGGCCCTCCTACCTCAGTCACATAACTACAGCTGCTACGTAAGCAGACCAATACTGGCACCTCCACCGCTCTGACTGCACAAACACACTGATCTACATGTACAAGTCTCACAAACCTTACAGCCCTCCTACCTCAGTCACATAACTACAGCTGCTACGTAAGCAGACCAATACTGGCACCTCCACCGCTCTGACTGCACAAACACACTGATCTACATGTACAAGTCTCACAAACCTTACGGCCCTCCTACCTCAGTCACATAACTACAGCTGCTACGTAAGCACACCAATACTGGCACCTCCACCGCTCTGACTGCACAAACACACTGATCTACGCGCACACGGCTTCGCGCACTCTCCCGACGTGTGACATCAGCCTAGGCTCGCTAACGTTACCTGCGCCTGAAGCTGGAGACTTTGCGGAATTAATCCTGTTATACCGGGATTCTTTCTTTGGAGGTGAGGCGGAAGGATCGTGAAGATGACCTTTCGTGTTCATCTAGTGCCGAAGTTAAGAATGACTGGAGCTTTGTCTCCACTCCCCACTTTATAGTGTGCACAAGGGCATCTTTACCGTGCCTGTCCTCACTGGTGTTATTGGATTAATTTCTTTAGCCACATTTGTTTTTCTAAGCGAACTATTACGAACGCAGGGTCTAAATAATTAGCCTTCAGTCTGTGACGTATTGTGAGAGAGACTTTTCATAAGCAACAGTGAGAAATCGTGAATCATGTCTACCGACTAACTGCCATGTCACGTGCAGATTTATGTTGAATGCTAACCTGCATTTATTTCTTCACGCGGCCAATATAATGGAACCAGGATAGCTCAGTCAGTATAGTGACTAGACTGCAGGTCGAGCGGCGGAGACATCGGACTTCCAAACCGTCCAGACAGGTTTTTGGATTCACTTAGCCTCCAATGTAATGCATATCTGGAGCAACTTCTCGAGGTTAAAGCAGCCGGGGCGTGAAGACGACCATTCATTTCCATCTAGTGTCGAGTCTAAAATTCAGGGAACGTTACCTCTTCACCCCCATTCGCCTTCGTTCCGTTGTGATTAATTTTGCACCAGAAGGGGGTCATTTACATAAAGTAAAGTTCGCCCTTGAAAAGGCCATAAAGGCCCAGAGGGGGAGTAGAGGTATAGCTCTACTCTTTCTTTAACCTCGGCGCTAGATGGGGGTGGGTGGTCAACGCCACGCCCCGGCCGCTTTACCCCCGGGAATGACACGGTACCCATTGTACAGGAGGCTGGGTAGGCCCCAGGGCCGGTCTGGACAGGTGCGGAAAATCTCGCCCCCACCGAGATTCGATCCCCGGACCGTCCGGTTTATTTACTTACTCGTCTTTTATTTAACGAGCGGTCACTTCTGTTTCCTAAGTGTCACACGTTGCCTACAATCTGCTTAGTCTTTGCCATTATTTTGAATATATTAATCACATTTTATTTTGATATCATCTGTATTTTCGCATTTCAAAAAAATAACAGGCATGTGAGAGCAAAACTGTCCATATGTTCGCTCTGAAAGCGTATGAGGGAGTAGAGGTATAACTTCACCCATTCGTAACCTCGGAACTACATGGGGGTCAGGAATAAGCTTCACATGTCAGCCGCTGTAACCCATGGGAAAGAGCCCCTGGTACCCATTGAATAGGGGGGGGGGCTTCGTGGGCCCCAGGAGAGTTCTAGGCTCTTTGGAGAGAAGACAAATATTTTGTCCCTTCATTGAATCGAACCACGATTCCTTGGTCACCCGTCAGTTTGTCACAATACCGACTGACTTATCCCATAAAATAAAAAAATGGCATTAAAAATTATAAGGAATTTAAGACGGAAAAATAGCTGTTTTATAGAGATATAGTTATTTCAGGAGAGTTGCCACGCGCGGGAGAGGCATAACATTTTCTGTATTTCGAAGTTTTGACACTGGGAGGAAGGTGCGCAAGCATCCCAACGTTGGCTTCGTTATTTCAAGAAAAGTGAATACATGTGTTGGATCAGTCGTGGTTGTTTGAGGCTCACAATTTCTGATAAAGCCAGTCATGTCTGTGCATTTTGTCTTCAATTTGTACGGCGTTTTTATTTCGCGTGTCACTTCAGTGCAATTTTAGAGAATGAGTTAACGGACTTAGAAATTAAGTTTGTTTAGGCTTCACCCATATTGAATATCTGTAAGAAGTAGAGGAAAATGTGACTTCTCCATCAAAAAGTGTTGCAGACACCACGCCAAACACCTGTCTATAGGGATCTGAAGTGAGACACAATATTGATGCTCTTTCTTATGGTTATTAAGACTAATATGTGTCCAGTTTTTATTAACTCAGCCCTGCAAAGACATGCCAAGAAAGTGCGCGTTTGCAGGAGAGATGCCATGGCGGGAGAGATGCCACGCTTCTTGTATTTCAAAGTTTTGACGCAAGAAGGAAGTTTCGTTTCAATCTACCTATTTTATACGTTATTTGAAGAAATGTAGCGCATGTGTTGGTCTTTCGCGACTGTTTGCGTCTTTTTTTTTTTGGGATGTGGCAATTAGCCCCCCAACCCCTTGAGGAGAGACGCCACAAACAGACCGTTGTTAACATTACAATTTCGGGTACGTCTTCATGTAAAGTAATTAGGGTAAAGTGTAAAGTAGTAATTATTCTTGTCACATTTTAATGAAACTTAAAACTTCTAATACCAAATGTCATGAAAATCCGTCCAGTGGGAGCCGAGTTGTTCCAGGTGGACGAACGGACAGACATGACGAAGCTAATAGTCGCTTTTCGTAATTATGCGAACGCGCCTATAAAGCTCCTGCCACTACCGGGAATGGAACCACGATTCCTCACTGTCTAGCCCGTAGCCAGGTCACTATACCGACTACACCAGCCTGTCTCCTCATCATTATTTTAATAAATTTATTAGCCTTCAGAATCCTTGCATTCATTGAAATAATATTTAGAAATTAAATTCCTACCCCAAATATAACTGTCTCCATTATTGAAACCAACCTGTTAATGTTGGTAGCAAAACAAAAAACAAAGCTGTTTTGTATTTATGCGAAACAAGCATACCACGTACGAAAATTGCAGAATGTTTGAATGTTAAAACAAATTGTACATATAGTTACCATTGTACTTCGAATTGTTAGTTGTCTATAAACAAACCTAGTAATTCATGCATTTGTACAAAAAAAAAAACTGCAGATGCAGCGTGCTGAATTATCGATACTAATTTTGATATTCATTTCTTTGGTTGCCGTATACTTCTAGCAGTGAATCCCCGTAAACAACGTCGGGAGAGGACGACATTCACCCGGGCGCAACTGGATATCCTGGAGTCGCTGTTCGAGAAGACACGATACCCGGACATCTTCATGAGAGAGGAGGTGGCCCTCAAAATTAATCTTCCGGAGTCCAGGGTCCAGGTACAAAATCTATTTTTGAATGAAGGAATATGTGCGTTATTAGAATCTTAATGAGTATTCGCTATTCAGAGTGGACCATTGCTTTTAATGGCAGCAGGTCTTGAACTTGGCTGCTGCTGGTTGCGTACTTTGCTTATCATGCATCGGCTCGCGGTGTAACACATTTTAAATTCGGAGTTCTTAGCTTTATTTAATGTGAGTTTCCTGCCATTTAAGTGACTGCCGAAACGTGTGCTTAACATCGGAGTGTAGTACATTTCACAAACGAGCATATACTGACATATGATGACGACAAAGCTTTAACTCACAGGCAGCAGATAAAATTTTGCACTGAACTGTATTCGCTTCGTATACGAGATTCAATAAGTTGGGAGGCCGTTACTGTAAGCGTACGCAGCCCCCGAAAAGAAACTCAGTGTGTATGTGTGTGTTCGTGTTACTTCGCACAAAATGTTATTACATTAGCGCACATTGTGTACACTTGGGGCCTAATTATTTGGAGACGTTTCAATGAAATAAAGTCCCTTAAGAGAGTATGGTCTACTCCGAAATACGAATTCTGACTAAGTCACAGATTTGACCTTGAGTTATAATGTGAAAGTTTTTTTCTGTCTTGCTCCCCGATAACTGAAAGAGCATTGTTTGGTTTGAAATTCCCGAGGTTTTGCCTGCTTGTCCTTCTGATAAGCGTAATGTCAAGTTGAAGATAATTATGGTGCCTCAGTTCTAACAAACGTAATAACGGGACCGTACATGGCAAATATCCTTTACAGTGTTGCATTCACATGGAGCTATTTACTGTCAGTTTATATTCATCGTAATTGGCCAGAAGAGGAGAAAAACTGGTGTTGCTAATTAATTTTTTGAATATTTGCTACCTTTTGCTGAAGCAAGTCACAGGGGAGTGGAGAAGATTACATAACGAGGAGCTTTATAATCTCTTCTCCTCACCAAATGATCAAATCAAGAAGAATGAGATGGGCGGGGCATGTGGCACGTATGGGGGGAGGGGAGAGGTGCATATAGGGTTTTGGTGGGGGACCTGAGGGATAATATTAAAATGGGTCATCATGAAGTAGGATGGGACGGCATGGATTGGATTGCTGTGGCTCAGGATAGGGACAGGTGGCGGGCTCTTGTGAATGCGTAATGAACCTTCGGGTTCCATAAAATGCAGGGAATTTCTTGACTAGCTGAGGACCTGTTAGCTTCTCAGGAAGGACTCTTGACCGTTGAAGATAGGACCGATAGGTTGTCCCGAAACTACCAATGAGTGCTGTGTAATATCCCAGAAGAGCGCAGATCTAGTCTACATCACGGCAGAAGCCTGAAATCACGTTTCTAGCAGCACTGATTCTAGCCGCAGGTTCTAAGATTCAAATACTTGTTAATTCTCTTTGGAATAAGCAAGAATTGTCTCAAGAATGGAAGTCTCTCGTCTCCAAGTTAACTCAGTATGTAGATGAAAGTTTACAGTATCATCAGTGCGGATACTACTGCCTCCGGGTGAAAACCCAATTGCAGTAAATAATAATAATAATAATAATAATAATTTCGACATAACAGGATAACTAATGATAACATTGTCTGCATTCGTAAAATAACTGAGGACGCAACACGAATACAATGCAGGGGTGCAGACAGCCTGTGCATATCCAGATAACATTAAACTCTTCACGTCACCATTCCTGTCTAGAAACACTATATTAAAACTACATAAAACTCCAATACGACGCATACTGACTTGCGGGCCAGAAACCTGGAGAACAACCACGGAAGAAATGAAAGCGCTCAGAATATTTGAAGGAAAAGTTATAAGGAAAATATACGGATGTACCCGTAAAAGAAGGATAAAGCAGAAGAATAAGAACAAACAAGGAGATAAAGGACATATTGCAGGGAAAAGATATTGTAATATTTATAAAATCCCTCCGACTGAACGATAGGTCAAGTGGAAAGAATGCAAAACCAAATAATGCGAAAACAAATTGCAGCAGCTACAATGGAAGGAGCAAGAGAAAGAGGAAGACTACGTAAAGGATGGAGAGACGATGTTGAAGGAGATTTAAATGTAATGGGAATAAAAACAGGCAAGCAATGACCAGAGGCAGTTGGGAATGGAGGAAGATTGTACTGCAAGCGAAGGTCCACAGCGGACTGCTTGAGGAGGACGAGAGAAGGATGAGGAGAAGAAGGATAAGGAGGAGGATGAGGAGAATAAGGAGGAGGAGGAGAAGAAGGAGGAGGACGAGAAGAAGGAGGATGATAAGGAGGAGAAGGATGAGGAGAAGAAGGATAAGGAGGAGGATGAGGAGAAGAAGGATAAGGAGGAGGAGGAGGATAAGAAGGAGGAGGAGGAGAAAGAGGATGAGAGGAGGAGGAGAAGGATGATAAGGAGGAGAAGGATAAGGAGGAGGATAAGGAGGAGGAGGAGGAGGAGAAGAAGAAGGAGGAGGAGGAGAAGAAGCAGAAGAAGGAGGAGAAGAACGCCTATGATGTAGTTATGATGGAGGCTTTCTGTAATGTTGTCATTGAGTGTGATATACACGCGAAACTGATTGCGTTCATTAAAATGTATTGATACAAAACTTGCAGCAAAATCCGGATAGCAAGTATTTGTCTTGATAAATTTTGTGGTAGACAGCAAAATACTACCACCATCTTTCAATTCTGTTCGAAGATGGGGGCAAAATTTCGCGAAATATTTTTACCTATATACAAGATGTTTGAAGTCTTCCGTAGTGAAAATGGAGAACAGAATTTTATCTAAAACGTTGGTATCCATCTACCAGACTGAACGATACCCCGAAGCTGCCTCCTAAACGTTAGTACTACAGTGCTAGACTGCGCGCCGTAATCTTGATGTGAGGTATTGCATCAAGGTGACGAACAAAAACGGAACCGCAGACAAACCCGTCTTGGAATTCCGTGTGAAGCGTGTCGCCCACTGTGAGGATTTGGCTGTATTCAATAAACACAAAGAGAGGTGTGGTGCTGTAGCCACAACAATGGCGGTCTGAAGATGATGATCAGATGCCTTGGCTGCCACCGTGCTAGCTCCTACGCTGTTGCGATTCTACTGTATTTTTGCTGTCTTAATGCGCTGAAGTTCGTATAAATAGTTTACAGTCCTTCGAAATAATATCCTACTGCACAGAAAACACACTGCGTCTCCATTACAGAGACCAACTGGTAAATTCTCTTTAGGGAAATAGGCCTGGTTGCTGTTTATATTGGGAAATGAAAAAAAAAAACTTAAATACTGAGTGTGGAAAGGTTAAGACTTTTTAGGCGCGTTCGCAAAATTACGAAAAGCGACTATTAGCTTCGTCATGTCTGTCTGTCCGTCTGTCCTCGTGGGACAAATCGTCTCCCACTGGACAGCTTTTTATGAATTTTAATATTTGAGGATTTTTGTTGAAACTCCGTTGAGAAAATTCAAGTTTTAATAAAATCTGACAAGAATAACGGTACTTTACATGAAGACCTATGTACATTTATGATAATATGTCGCTGAATTCTTCTTAGAATGAGAAATGTTTCAGACAAAAGTTGTACAGAAAATCTAAACACACATTTTATGTTCAATAACTTTTTTCCGAAAATCGTGCCTTTTATGAGATAATGTGGAAAAATACGGCACAGCCAGACAGGCCACAGATGACAATATAATACGGCGCATGCGCTTTGCATGCTGGATAACTAAGGCTACAGACACACACTAACAATATGTAATACTTATTGCTTTTTCACCGCAACAATGGTTACGCGAACGCGCCTGAATATTATATTATACGTATATTGCCTGTCTTCTTAATATTAACTAGGTATTACATGTAGAATGCGAGTAATTACTACAGCGGTCAAAGACAGTGCAGACACACGTCTGATTTGCATTTAGAAACACCCAGTTTGAACCTCGACTACATATTTTGTTTGAGCCTTTCGTGTTTAGTCTATTCGTTCGGTCGAGTACCGGAATATTAGGCAAGCCGCAAATAGGCCACAAACATCTACAGTTTGGACTGGACGTTTGTATATCTGGTTTAGTGCCGAATTAAACTTTATGTCTGGAACATAATGTATAAATAATTTACACTGTAATTATGCTACTTTGTATTGCTCACGTGATTTGCTCCTTAAGGCCCGGTGCACACATCCGTTTTTCTAACGTGCGGTGACGCTGCGTTGCCGTAATTACGGTGTGGGATACACTGAAGTCAGTTGGGTAGTGCACACATACCTCCGTCGACGTTGTGTCACCGTACGTCCATCTATTGCGTTGGTTTGAATGAGTTGCTACGGCCCCGCAGCGGCAACGCAGCGTCACCGCATGTTAGAAAAACGGATGTGTGCACCGGGCCTAAAGCACAGTGGTGACTGACTACGTGTACCGCCTGTATTTACCTCCAGGTACTCATCGTTCTATCGCTGTGTTCCGTCTGATTATCACAATATAGAGCGATTATTTCCCTAAACAGTATTAGCCGATTTATTCCTTTTAATGTGAACGCAGTTTGTTTTAAGGTTCAGCCCTATAACAAGCCATGAAGGCACAGAAGGGTAGTAGAAGTATAGCTCTACTCTTTCTTTAACCTCGATACTAGATGGGGGTTGGTCAACGCCACGTCTCGGCCGCTTTACCTAGGGGAAAGAGACCCGGTACCCATTTTACAGTAGGCTGGGTGGGCCCCAGGGCCGGTCTGGACGGGTGCGGAAAATATCGCCCCCATCGGAGTTCCATCCCCGAACCGTCAAGCCCGTAGTGAGTCGCTAAACCGACTGAGCTATCGCGGCCCACTTGTTGTAAGTTATGTACTACAATTTTAAATACAGATACCAGAATTTTTTTTCCTTAAACGGCTTTATTCGGTTTTTGCTTTGTAAGATATAAGCGGTGTTTTTATGAGGTTGGAAATTAATTATTAAATACTGTGTATATGAACTTAGGCTTCAAAGGGTTAGACTGATACACGGCGCAATTCTATTTCTCCCCCTGTCTGTTGGTCAAACAAGGAATTGCTAGTAGTTCTCCCTGACAGTGATTGACCCTCCCACAATATCCCCTATTAGACACACATTAACTCCCAATGCCTTCACTAACATTGTTTGTCTATTTATTAGATGTGCGTTTCCTCCTCCGTCTGCGTCGTAATTGTGCGTGTGCGCTGCGTGTTGCTGCTTTGTTTGTGTCTTGTGTCACGATCTATTTAACAAAGCTGTCAGACGGTCAAGCTAAGTAGGCTTCGAGACATGTTAATAAGAGAATAGTAACCTATAAAAAAGAATATGTAAAAAGTGGTTATGTCCTCATTTTCAGTTACTGTCTCGACATTTGCCTCGGGGGACATAGGATCGTTCGAAAATCCTTTCAGAAAATCAGGTACCAGAGCCGAGATTTGAATCTGTAACCTCCAGATTAACAACCTGCAGTGCTGCCAGTCTTGTACAAACGTTTGGTGTTTTGCATCAGTGTTCTTGGTAGCTTTAAAATAGGCTGAGGATAACAAGATAGCCCTACACCTAATGAAGTCCAGATCCATATATACGATATGTTAAGAAGTGCTGAACTGTTGTCGCGTTCGAACTATTTGGGCCCTATATTTTAAATTCGTGACAGATTTCATGAAAGAACACTTGACGTTGCGAGTATTTTAAATGTATATATATATATACATAAATATATATATATATACATAAATATATATAAATGTTTATATACACAATTACCTGCTACATATCGTAACCAAACACGTGGCCATCTTCAGGGAGGTAAAGTATAATTAACTTTCTTAAGTATCAGACATAATCCAAAGTTATATAATAACAATCATAAAAACTTATGTAGAAGGTTATTGTGTATATAAATTAATTTAAATATAGTTGTGTACATTTTGTTGGTTCTGCTACTGTATAAAACCGATTAATGCACGGATTATGGATCATATAACATATTTTAACAAGCTAAGTGCTGTTTACAGACATATTTCTTTTTCGAAGTAGCCATACATAACTCACAATACAAGGTGAAATAGGCTACATGTTTCGGCTTGAATAAGCCGTCATCAGGCCCTTTTACAGTTCATGATATAATTTCGCCGGGGAAAAAACTAAATTGCCTTCCCTGTTTAATTTTTGTTGTCAGCTACACCACCGTCAGCCAAGCATCACCTACGCCATCTGCTAATCTCATTGATGAATAATTTTAGGTATTCTTAATAATGTCGCTAGATGAAGCGCTCTCGTTTCAAATCAAGGCAATAATTACATCCCGTCTGCTGTTTACACAAATATGACTCGCTGCCAACATCTTCAATTGTTATTACAATTCTTGGAAACCTGTGCTTGAAGCTTACTGCGGTCAATGGCCGGTTACACGTTGTGATTTGTGTTTCGTGTGGTTCACACAACGTTAAGATTTTGACCGTAATGCAGATATAATACGTTTTCGGTGGCGTATAAACCGGGTTGTTAAATGTTATATACAGGGTATACACAAAAGAATGGTGCGGTTTCAATGGTGAATAAAGGGAAACCGCACCATTCTTTTGTGTATACTCTGTACATGAAATTCGGCTTCAAAATGGTAAAAAATACTTGCAGAATAAAAAAATCATTGTTTTTTTTTTTTGATAGGCTACACAGAACAGGCACGATGGGCTTTAAAAGATCAGAAATAAACATCAAACTAATGTTTGCAATGAGGATATTTTTATTAAAAGGCTTTTTAAATGTACACTTTATCGAAAGTAGATTACTTTTAACGAACCATTTACATTCAATTATTAAGCAGTATTTATTACGAATTGATTTAACATATAATCCGGCTCAATAATGACAGATGACATGAGCGAAATAACTAATCATGGTAAACGTTTTGTGAATGAACTAAAGTTTGATTGAATTGTACAAAATGAAATTTCCCTGAGGGGGTGGAGTGTTTGGGGAAGTTAAAGAGCGAACGTGGTGTGCAGAAACAGAGAAATTTGTGTGCGTGAAAAAGTTCTTTCAGTTCATGGATTTATTTCACACATATTGTTGTGACTTGCAAATGAAATGTTATAATTTAGTTTTTATTTCGCGTGTTACTCTTTTGTTTGTTACACTAACATCTGCCAATCCTGTCCCAGACTCAGTCTATGTATATATACACTATTCAATCACAGTTTTTGATATAATTTATGTCAAATTCGTCCTATTTATGAAAGAATACAACACCAACAATACGAAAAATGAAACTACTGAACTGAATTCAATTATTAAGTTCGTGTATAGCGAAACCCAGCTCTATACAATTTGGAGCCAGTTTAATCCACATCATATCGTCATAATCTGTTCCTCTGATATTAATTTTAATATTCTGATATGTAATCAAGCTTCTCATTTATCATTGCCGTGTATGGAGTTTCCTCTCAAATTTCTGTATGAATTTCGTGTTTCATCGTCCGCCTTTCGTGCCAAACTGCGACTACAAGACATAGCGAACATTGTCACTGTTTCGTATCTCGGCACAGGGATAGGCGTTCTTGACTGAAGTATTTTGTGGTTTTCTTCAGTTTCTCCAGGCACATGTCGGGATAATAGGGCCTGCCTCATGTCCAGGCTCCACCGCTTCCTTTAATTTGTTTCATTATCATAATAACAGCGATTACTTCCTTAGGCAGAATGAATCATTTTATTTTTGTAATTCAGACGCAATGTTTTCTATGAAAGTAAAGGTGGACAGTAACGTTACGTTTGTCCATATACCCGCCATGAAGGCATATGGGCGAGTAGAGCTGCCGTCTGTCTTAACCCCAACATTGGATTTATGTGATTGGTCAGCCTTACACCCCAGCAGTTTTACGCTGAAGAAAGATCCCCACTGTATCCATTGAATAGGAGGTTGAGTGGGCTCCGGTGTTAGTCTGGACAGTTTAGACAATACGTAGAAGATTCCTTTGTTCCTGCTGGGAATCGAACCACGATTCCTCGGTCTTCGATGCCGTAGCCTGGTTACTACACCGACTACGAGTTTCTGTATTGGTTAACTGAGTGTTTAAAAGTTATTATTTTGTGGGACGATCTCCAGCCAGTTAATTGCTGTACATTTTTCATTTGGGAATGCCATGACTTGTGCTTGGCTAGAGAGAGTTAAGTTGCTGGTGGTTGTTGTCGGTTAATTCCGCCGTTAATCAGTGCCTCAGGTCAAACCGAAATTTGCAGTTTTCAGTTGCAGGGGGGGCGACACTGGTTACAAGTTGCAGAGTGCACACGAGGACGGAACGGGGTAAAGGTACCCCAAGGAAAAGAAGAAGAAATAAAGCAGTGCTTTTGAACTTTCTCCGTCTCTCATACGAGTACTTCTGTCACGAACAGAACAGTCACTTGTACTGCCATTACACAGAGTTGGTACTTCTCTAGTTTAACTTGATAAACAGTTGATATGCGCGCTCTTCTGGGATATTACGCGGCGTTGATATGTAGTTGTGTACCGACGTTTCGGGACAACCTATCGGTCCGATCTTCAAGGGTTAAGAAGTCCGAGAAGAAAGCTTTCTTCTTGGAGTTGTTGACCCTTGAATATGGGACCGATAGGTTGTCCCGAAACGTCGGTAAAGGATTACCACTCAACGCTGCGTAATATCCCAGAAGAGCGCGGATATCATCAACATCGCGGCGGAAGCCTTAAATCGCGCATCTTGTTAAGTAATTCATAAATAGTTTTATTTTTATTCAAATATATTTAAAACAATTTTATTAACGCGATCAACGTATTTAAAATTTAATTATGAAAAACGAAAATTCCCAAATAAGTTCACATACCACCAGACGACCCTCTGTGTACCACCAGAGACCCTCTGTGTACCACCAGACGACCCTCTGTGTACCACCAGACGACCCTCTGTGTACCACCAGACGACCCTCTGTGTACCACCAGACGACCCTCTGTGTACCACCAGACGATCCTCTGTGTACCACCAGACGACCCTCTGTGTACCACCAGACGACCCTCTGTGTACCACCAGACGACCCTCTGTGTACCACCAGACGACCCTCTGTGTACCACCAGACGACCCTCTGTGTACCACCAGACGACCCTCTGTGTACCACCAACGACCCTCTGTGTACCACCAGACGACCCTCTGTGTACCACCAGACGACCCTCTGTGTACCACCAGACGACCCTCTGTGTACCACCAGACGACCCTCTGTGTACCACCAGACGACCCTCTGTGTACCACCAGACGACCCTCTGTGTACCACCAGACGACCCTCTGTGTACCACCAGACGTACGCATACCACCGATTGAAAACGTCTGAAAAAACGATGAAAACTGAAGAAGGGTAGTGAGTTACTCCCTCTTGGGTCATAGTTTTCCCCGTAGCACATGTCGTTAGGCCCGGTTTCGATCCCGGGTCAGTCCATGTGGTATTTGTTATGGACAAAGTCGCACTGGGACAGGTTTCTCCCCGAGTACTTCGGTTTTCCCCTGCAAATTTCATTCAATTGGTGCTCCATTACTTGGAAAAATTTACACAGCGCGACTAAGCTTCACACTTATACAGAATAACAGGCGAAACAGCGGTTTGTAAGATGCAGTCAGCAAAACAAAATATTCCGATTCTCAGCTTAATGGCACGAAGCATTCGCTGAATTTTATCTGATTTTACAAGCGATTCCAAAGAGAATACGTTTTTATCTATTGTTTCCCCCAAAATACGTTTTTTTAAGGTCTTGGCTTTCCTGGGACTTTACCCAATGTTGGTTAGAAATTTTTTACGGACGTTTCGGGATAATATATCTGTCCCATCTCCTTGACCCTTGAAAATTGGGCCCATAGGCTGTCCCGAAACGTCGGTAATTAAGTAGGAACCAACGCTGCTTCACGTCCCAGGAGAGCGAAGACAACTACAACCGCTGCGAAGCCTGAAATCTCGCGTTTTGTTTTAAATTTGTTGCGATTTTAACGTATTTCTTAAGTATCTGTATGCTGTGACTGTATACTGTGACTGTATGCTGTGACTGTATGCTGTGACTGTATACTGTGACTGTATGCTGTGACTGTATACTGCGTCCAAAATGTATGTCGGTTTGATTGTTTGCTTTCAAACGCGATCGAAATGTTTTTAGATCGGAGCGAGAGACCGCGTTTTACAGTTTTGTAAAATATGTATAGCTGATTAACCTTTATAATGAATTCAACGTTATTAAATAAGGACATACGTTCTTCGTTAAGGACAGGTAAACGCTTGTATTTATGTGAACATAGACGATGGGCCGTCCGCGGCCTCTGAGGAATCGTGGGAGAAATTCTGTGTCGCTCCGCGGAGCAGATGGATTTAACAATGACGGTATTCTGTGCGGTCTGTATGTGTCTGTAGCTGTAGCTGTAGCTGTAGCATGTGGATAATCCGCACTTTGAACGCTCCGGAATTAGAGACGCTCCAGCATGGTACATACGTGGCTTTATGCTAGTAAATTATTATAACCGGAGTGATGGGGGGAAAAAATGTGGTACAGCTTTTTTTCTTTTGTGCAAACTAATTTTAATAATGGTTAAATTCATTTGTGTTTAGTAATTATGGTTCACTTTGTTATGGTTTCTATGATTAAAGCTAAACATTATGACGGCAACAAACGTTCCCCCTCCCCCGTCCCGCCTAACCGGAAATCTCTACACCAAAAACACGTTCGCATAGTCAGACAGAATTTAGAAATACTCTTGTGAATGCTAAATACCTGTATAGCTGATAGCAACAAAGAGATCGCTTTAGCAGACAAATTGATTTACTGCCACAGGCTTGTAGTTATGATAAAAAGCGTTTCTGTTCTAAATTGTACCAATGAAAACTGCAATGTGTAAATTGGGGATATAATTATACATGAAAAATGTTCAGTTACCGGATTTATTGCCATACTAACGAAAAATGTGTACGGAAATTGAGACTTTAGGTTTATACAGCGGTGAAAGTTTTGCTTTTGACACCGTGTGTTTCTGTACTTAGGCTCTAACGTTTCGGAGAAACCGCTCTTTTTAAATTTACCCTGAAGGTGGAAGCAGTATGTCTTTCGGAAGTTGTGATATTCGTATACAATACTATAGCCAAAAATTACCATAGTTTAAACTCATCAAATTTGTGTGAGATAAATGTGGATTGGCTCCATGTATTCAATTTATTATACCAACCAAATGCATATTATTAGTTACATATGAGTGTTAAATACGTGGCTACATGTTTCGGTACAAACGTACCATCTTCAGACAGCGCAATATGCCATGTTTAAAACCAACTGCCAGTAACAAGCCACTATTTACACGGTTCCACAGTCTGCAGTAGGCTCCGTTGTTGATGTAATTTGTGTGTAAATGGTACAGCTTGTACTGTTATTAAAATCTTATGGTTAAAATATATTTAAAATATTTCTTACATAATAATTATGATTTATAGAAATTAAAATATTGTTGCAGCTGGCAGTGGTAACTTCTAGTTTGTGGCATTATATGTTCAGGTCTGTAGTGCGTGTCTCAATCCAAGGTGGATCGGGTCACTGTGTTACGCTGTGTTGTGTATCGTAGTCACTAGCATACTATGTAACAATCATATGTAACTAATAATGTGTATTTAGTTGGTGTAACAAATTAAATACATTGGTCTAAAAATGCACGAATTGGACAACCTAAAAATAATTGGATTGTCCCATTCATTTCTTCCCAATTCTGTGTGTTGCTGCGTCCTATACGTTCTATATTTTTATGAAACACAGGACAATTAGCCACAAGTTAACCATGTGAAGACAAATGGTAACTATAAGTGCCACTTGAGGTAACATTCTTACCGTAACTAAAGGTTGTCCCAACTAAATTATTAGCAATAAATCTTGGGGTCTATATAATGGAGACAGTGTGTTTACTGTGAGGTAGGAACCGAATTCTTTTATGTTGGTTGTACGAATTGTGACATATGTAATATTATTGGTGGATACTGATACTTCGGAAGATTATGCTGCTTCCATCTTCGGGTATCGCGCTGCCTGTTATGTCTGCTGATTTTTAGTGCAGTCACGAATAGAAATTAACGATGAGGAGAAGTCTTGATAGTAGGGGTAATTTTTATATAGTGTGGACGGAAGTAGTTTATCTTATCCTTTTATTTTAGTGTATAGTATTTCCAAAATTAGATTTTGTATATTTTCAGTCCTTCTGTTTGTAAAGCAAAAGGTAAAGCAATCCCATTACAGGCCTGGACAGGCCCTTAGGGTTCCAGGAGGTTGAGGCTTCCAGATTTCTAGACAATCGGCACATGAAGGTGGTAAGGTTGTCAGCCTTACGCACCGGTCGCTTTTACCCCCCAGGAAATATTCCTGGTACTCATTTCTGTTAGAGGCTGAGTCGACCCCAGGGCCATAGTGCGACCGAAACGATTATGTCAATGAAAAATTCCAATGACACCATCGGGAATCGAACCCGCGACCTTCCAGCTTGTAGCGCAGTGCCTCAACCAACTGCGCCACCGCTTACCCCCCCCCCCCCTTCTGTTTGTATGACATATATTTGTTTACTACTTTTTAGGCTTTATATGCTTTTTTCTATTATTTTATTTGATGCACTGTACATATGTCTTAATTTCTATGGTGTCTTTCATAATTCCATTTAATTTTCCGTTCTACAAAATATTTTGGGCGTATTTGGTATTTTATCTCTTTGAACTTATCCCATTTTTATATTCTCCGTATCTTGTTTAAAATGTGCATAAAGTCTGTCCTACGTATAATCTTATACAGTCTTTACATTTTAAGATATATATATATTATATAGACATACAGATCTGTATACATCTTCCTTAGCTTTCTTGGCTTTTGTTTCCTTTATTTTCTTGTTGAGCCATGTGGCATTTGTGGCATTGTGAGACTGAAGAGACAACCGTACAGAGTTGTGATGTGAAAATGGGACGGAACTGACGGCTTCGAAGACAAAGACCGCGATGGAAGGATAACATTAAAGTGGATAAAGATACAGGGAGAGAGGGTGTGCAGCGGATCCATATAGATCATGACACGGATCAATTGTGAGCTTTTGTGAACACTGTGATGAACGTTCGGAGGAATAAATGCACGTGCTAGGACTTTCTTCACTATCTGAGCAACTGTTTGGTTCTAACAAGAGATTTTGCGGTGTGGAGTAAATTAGATATTTAGTTGAGGAGAGACATGCGGGTATACAAAAGTTTCATCGTCAGGTTCACGGCTGACACGTGTTGGGAGGTGTTGCTGAGCCTTTATCTAGGGGTGCCTCAGGTGGAGGAGTGCCTGTTTAGGCGGAAGTGACGTTTTTCTCTTTTATTTCCTTCAGGAAGTAGATAGGATGCATGCACCAAATTATGATGGAAAAGGTCTGTACAAATCACAGAAATGCATTAAGTCAATATTAACACATGTAAAGTGCAAATAATTATGTTCAAATAGTAACAAGACGGGAAGTGTACGTATAACGTAACATTGAGGCGCGTTCGCTAACCATTGTTGCCGTGGAAAAGCAATAATTATTACATATTGTGAGTGTGTGTCTGTAGCCTTAGTTATCCAGCATGCAAAGCGCATGCGCCGTATTATATTGTCATCTGTGGCCTGTCTGGCTGTGCCATGTTTTTCCACATTATCTCATAAACGCCACGATTTTCGAAAAAAGGTTATTAAACATAAAATGTGTGTTTTGATTTCCTCTACAACTTTTGTCTGAAACATTTCTCATTCTAAGAAGAATTCAGCGAGATATTGTCATAAATGTACATAGGTCTTCATGTAAAGTACCGTTATTGTTGTCAGATTTTAATGAAACTTGAATTTTGTCGACGGATTTTGGAAAAAAAAATCCCCAAATATCAAATTTCATGAAAATCCGTCTAGTGGGAGCCGAGTTGTTCCATGCGGACAGACATGACGAAGCTAATAGTCGCTTCTCACAATTTTACGAACCCGCTTATAGCTTTGTGGCTGAGTGTTCCACTCCGCAGATGAAGAGTCCGACAAACACCTCGAGCCTCTTCCCTATTCCTGATGGAGGCAGCATTTTCATCCGCCTGTAAGGCTTCAGGGTGTCACAACACAGAAGAGCAATAGGTGAATGCACGCTGCTGTAAGCATCAAAATGAACATTACCGTCTGCTGGAATGTTAGTGCTGTGTCCGCTGGTAAATGCTGCAAGTCTTGGACTGCCTTGCTATGATCCTCCGAAACTGTGTTACTCGTCTACACGACGTAACATCCATTAAGACCCGAATTTTACTCTATACCGCTGTGAGTACCTCAAATGCAGAACTTTCTTCTTATGTTTAGTGTTTCTGCAATTCCTTTGCCGTCTTTTTTTTTTCGGTGCGGTCCAGTGGAACAGTTCAATATACGGAAACTTCATTTACATAGCAGTGCAACTAACTAACTAACTCCATGGAGCAGAGTCCTTCTTGAGAAGCTAACAGTACATCAGCTAATCAAGAAATTCTCCGCATTTTATGGAACCCGAAGGTTCATTACCGCATTCATTAGCGCCCACCACCTGTCCCTATCCTGAGCCAGATCAATCCACTCCATGTCTCCCCAACCCACATCTTGAACATCTGCTTTAATATTATCTTCCCAACCTCGAATTTCGTCCACGCAATGTGTTGCTGGTCTTCTTACAATATACTGCGATTCTAGGCGTAAATTACAGAATTGGCAAATTTTGATTTACGATAGAGAAGCACTGTGCTAACAGTTGTGTAGGGACTGAATTGTCAGATATTATTTAGTTGAAATTCGGAGTACGCGGTGGAGCAGTTGGTTGAGGCACTGCGCTGCAAGTTGGAAGGTTGCGGGTTCGATTCCCGATGGAGTCAGATTTTTCATTGATTTAAGCTTTCCGGTCGCACTATGGCTCCGGGGGTCGACTCAGCCTGTAACAGAAATGAGTACCAGGAATATTTGCTGGGGGTTAAAGGTGGCCGGTGCGTAGGGCTGACAACCTTACCACCTTCACACATTTTTTAACCAACAAAATTAACACTTTTTATTACACCATACAACTTCTTTCTACAATAAAATTAACCCAACATGTTTCGGTTCTCCAATGGAACCATCATCAGGGCTTTAAACCTTGATTTTACACATATTTATATCATAACAAACAATTGGCACATATTAAAATTTAATGATGTAAAATATGGATTTTCTCTGTTGTTATAAGCAGGTCCACTGAAAATTAAAATTAGAAATGAAGTTAAAATTAGATGAAATCTATTCATATAATTTTGTATAGACATATAAGATAATCGTTAAGGCAGAACGGCCGTTGAGATGGCAACACTGTTTAAAATGTTCAAATTGTTTGTTATGTTATAAATATGTGAAGAATCGAAGTTTAAATCCCTGTTTGATGGTTCCATAAGAGAGCCGAAACATGTTGGATTAATTTTATTGTAGAAATAGGTTGTGTGGTGTCACAAAAAGTGTGAATTTTGTTGGTTAAAAAATGTTTGATCAGATGGAAATGCACGGTGTGAACAATATAAAGATTGCCAACTTCATGTGCCGACTGTCTAAATCTGTGAGCCTCAACGTCCTGGAACCCTCAGGGCCTGTCCAGGCCTGTAATGGGGTTGCTTTACATATTTCAGCTTTTATTTAGTTGAGCTTCAGGCTGTAGAAGGTCAACAATTGTTAAAAAGTTCTATATTTTGAATAATTATCTGTCCCTCAAAGAAGTGTTACGTTGCTTCAAGTCGGATTTCAATTCGTACCCCCCCCCCCCCCCCCGTATTTTTTTTTACCTTTATTTATAATTTTTTGCCCGCAACACACTGCATGAGTCTGAGCACTTTTTGCGTCGCCCCCCTCGGATACGGTGGGGGGGGGGCAGGGTGTGGTATTGTAACTGCAATATGCAACTGCCGCCCTTTTGCCATTGTTGATTCGATCCTGGCCACAGTAGCAGCATATCTGCACCCCCCCCCCCCCCCCCCCCCCCGCAGTAGAAGCCTGTTTTCCATTAGCCAAACTCGCTGTAGTAGAGGATTAGACCCTAGAGGATATAGAATGGTTGGCATACAGACAGGGGTGTAAATGACTGGGCCAGTATTTGCACTTCTTTCATAGGAGAATTAGGGGAAGAGAAGATGAAATGGGGTTCTGTACAAAGAAAATTGTTGTAGATAAAGATGGGAGGGGTGTTGAGTGAGGGTGAATGAATTGAATCACGAAATCACATCAACTGTTTAAAATGGCTTCATCCATGAAAAGTGATAGGGAATATAAGGAAATGAGGGTGGGGTTAGAGGGGTGTGAAGTAGACAAATTGAGTTTCAATATGGCAATGAATTGAAGATTAGGAAAGAGAGACAGGGTTAGTGGAACTGAATCAATATTCAATAATACAGGACAGAGAATTGCTGTCAAGTTGTGATGGATAAAGCTAGTAGCAAAACACAGCATTTTATAAAGCGAATATTCATGTTAGTGAGGGAAAAGGAATTATTTTAAACAGCCTGAAAGGCAGGGTCTGGGAAGGAGCTGATGTATTAAACAACCTAATGTCCTGTTTCACACACAATTTAGATAAATAATGAAACATTTTAATTTTTTTATAAAAAACATAGGCATATTAAACAGATTCTGATTTGTCCTAAATGTATTTATATATATTTATATGTATGTATATTACACAGGGCTTGCAGAGTACAATGTTGGTTCTTACATTTGTTACGTTTTATTGTTGATGAGTTGGTACCGCTGCGTAGGACGACTGGTTGAAACTGACATCCGGAAAAATAATGGATAATTGATTCTGACGTCATTGTAAAAGGACTAAAATATACTTAGAACTGGACAAATTTTAATCTGTACAAAAAAAAATATATGGCAGTATTACCACTCGTATTTGAAACAAAAGATGATCAATACAGCCTACTGTGTAAGTCTGCGTATGTTTTAAAAAGAGGAAGCCCATTTATTATGTATTGTTATTAGAAGAATTTAGAAACCATTCTGACACATATTTACGACAGACATTCGTTGCAGCTTTTACTAGTAGATATCAAGAAGCAATAATGGCTGTTCTCGTCTTATTTAAATGTCTAATTCTCCGATTTTCAGCACTTTTATTTTCTCCCTCTGAATAGTATTTTGTACCAGGAAGCGAATCACAATATGCCTCAGTTTAGTCCGAAATATAACTTTATTTTAGATATTATCAATTTCGTTTCAAATGGAATGTGCAGAGCATAAAGTAATTAATTGAAGAAATATTTCTTCCTCAATATGTTTTAAAGACCAATTGTGAACCTGAGGATGATGTGAGATAGGTCGAAACATGTAGTTCTATATATTAGATAGAGTTTAGTTGTGTTTGGACAGATATTGATTTAATTTTTTGTAATATCACACCTTATTCAAAATGTCTTCTTTAACCTAGAACGTTATATGTGCCTTCACTGTACCTTGTAATGCTCCATCTTTCAGGTTTGGTTCAAGAACCGCCGAGCCAAATGTCGACAACAACAGCAACAGCATCAACAACAGCAACAGCAGCAACATCAAAGTCTTGGGGGCGGGGAGGTGGCAGTGGCGGCAGCTCTAAGTCTTCCAGGGTCCCAGGCAGCAGTCCTAACAACAAGATTAAGACGTCCAAGACTTCCCACCGCCTCCAGCTCCATCCAGCACTGGAAGCAATAGTGTATCCCCTCCAGTTAACGTGATACTCAAAAAGGAAGCATCACCTGTGATCTCACCCTTTCAACAACTTAGAGTTGGCGTCCCCGGGAATGCCACACCTGTGGGAAACAGTTCTGGCGGAGGCTGCAGTACCGCATCGTCGTCGGCGATGATCCCCAGTCCACCAGTTACACCCGGTACCTCCGTTGGCTATCAGCATGATATTTCTTACAACGGCTTCGGGTGGGGAACGCCAACTGCTTCGAGCACCTCGTCTGCTCATTGCTACAATCAGAACTATGGCTCTTATTACGGTAACATGAGTGTGGACTATTTACCTCCGCCGTCCTCGACGGTACCACATCATCAGATGACTTCCACCGGCGCGCACGGATCCGCCTCAAATTTAACGCCACATTATTCTTCTCACAATCACGTTGTAGCTCACGGATTTAATCACCACCACCAGATGGCCACGTATTCTGGAATGGGGATGAGTGGGCACCATCAGGGTTTCAGCTCTTCCAGACATTCCGATTGCAATATAGACTACCAACTGTCACACGATAAATACCAAATCGTGTAGCCAATATTACGACTTGAATCCAATCTGTGGCTTATTGTGTATCATTACACGCAGTACTTAATTAGTGACACAATCCATTATGAGTGGATCAGGCAATCAGAGGTCGGTATGGGACCGTTCAGTCGAAATCTGAAAGACAATCATACATGCATTTTCGAAAAAGGACTTTCTTGATTTAAGTCGCGTTTTGGGGCGTTTTTAATGAAAAGTTCTAAAAATGTAGGTCAGAGCTTCGTTTATATCTGTCTGTACACATGTAACAAATCTCTGAACGGATTTTAATTAATTTTTGTATTAGAAAATTTGAAAAAATGTCGACATATTTTAGATTTTGGTTAAAATTCGAACAGTAATGAATGAAGTCCTGTATGGAGATCAGCGCACATATCAGGCATAACTCGCTTCAACATTTATCGGAGAGAGAGAAATATTTCGAACGAAATGTGTCCAGAGATCTGAGACACAGTTCCTTAAATCATAACGGTTTTAGCGACAATTACAGACAACAGAGAAATCGCTGTCCGTGTTTAAGCTACATATTTCCCAAATTCTCACTGAAGATACAGACAGATGCGAAAGATAAACCTATGGGTTTTACGGCATTGTGTATCTAAGGTGGTTATGAACTCTTCGGAGAAACGTGCTGCCTCCATCTTCAGGGTGGTGCTACCTCTCATCCCAAAATACAAGCAGCAGTTTGCTCCCAAGATTTGGTTACCATCTCCAAGACTAAATGTTGTCAGAACACAAAAGACTATACAATTAATATGTGGAATATTGTCACTTTAGCCGAGTACTTTGAATGTCACCAGTTAAGTACTTACGACTCATCACCTAAGTGGCAAGTTTAGTGCCTTGTAAATAACATCTCTGTGTCTAACAATATTTGACTTGGTTATTGTTGTAGAAACATAGGCCTATGGTATTAGCAACGCGGAGATACTTGACTCATCGACAACATCTACATCAGCTAGGTCTCTTTGAAATGGTTCTTCTCTCCTGAATACAAAATAATTATATTTTTATATTCACATAACGTAATCCAAAATTCTATGTAACACGATGTAGTGTAATTTAGCAGTTTACATAAGTGTGCCAGGAAGACTTTTCTTTTTGCCGATGTAAGGCCGACATTCGCTACCGCATTTATGGCTGTTCGTCTGATGTCCCGACATTCCTGTAATCGGCGATCGCTTAAAAAAGTGTCTTATATATATATATATATATATATATGTGTGTGTGTGTGAAGGTGCAGATATTCCCCCCCCCCCCCCCCCCCGACTGTCTGTTTTATTTGGCATCAAGACAAGCGCAAACAAAAACTGAATTATCAGCACCAGTGGTTACGATAATATCCATTTAAAAGCCGAAATTTGTCTTAGAAGGGCAGATCTTCAGGTATTTAGTGTCACCCACTCATCACGTGTCTGTCTTACGACAGGTCCGTAGCCTCTTCCAAAGCGAGTTCTCCACAGTGTGCGATCTAGTGCTTCTTCTTTCAATTTCCAGTATCTTCTCTTTTCCTTAAGGTCATCCAGTAGCTGCTTACGTCCTCTCCCTCGTCTTCCCGTCATTTCTATCCTTCCTTCTAACTTTCCTTCAATCACGTGTTTCAGAAGGCAGTTTCTACGCAAGATGTGACCAATCCAGTTAGCCTTTCTTCTTTTTATTGTATGTACGATATTCCTCTCCTCCTCACTCTGTGTAATACTTCTTCATTTCTCACACGATCGGTCCAACTGATCTTCTCCATTCTTCTCCAGCACCACATATCAAAACTTTCCAGATACTTCTGATCTACTTTCCGAAGTGTCCACGTTTCAGCACCACACAAAGCTATGCTCCAAATGTAGCACTTTACTAGTTTCTTCCTTAAATTTAAGTTCAGTTTGCTGGTGAAAAGAGTCTTTTGTTGAATGCTGCTTTTGCCATTGCAATTCTGTATTCAATGTCACGTGTACACCTTGCATCATTTGTTATCATGCTAGCCTAAATAATTGAAATATTCCACATTCTCCAGTTGTCTTTTTTTTGTTCTATCATCTGTACTGGGGCTGGTTGCCTTGAGATTCTCATTACCTTAGATCAGCGGTTCCCAAACTTTTTCGGTCCACCGCCCCCTTGGTTCCATATAAACACCCACAGCGCCCCCCTACCTTCATAAATGCGCTTTTGTTTCCACTTTTATTTCATATTTAAAAAATCGTTTAAATAAAATTATAAGAGTTAAACTTAATGTTTTGTGTGTTAATTAATGAATTAAAATTTGTTATATTTTTTATGATTAACAATAATTCATCTAGCAATAGTTTATTAAAAAATAATATGTGCTTGAATAAGATTCATAAATTAAAATACTAAGAAATTTAGTTCATTTTTTATTTTTAACACAAAAATTACTTTATTTGAATTTTATTATAAAAATAAATGCACTACTTGTCTACTAGCGCCCCCCTGTGATAATAACAGCGCTCCCTTCCACCTCTCGTACCTATTAGCGCCCACCTCGGTAATCCCACCGGCCCCCAGGGGGCGGTACCGCCCACTTTGGGAACCACTGCCTTAGATGTTTCGACAATCATTCACCCACCACCACCCCCCTCCAAAAAAAAAAAAGTTTTCCAAATATCGCCTCCCATTAATATTTCTTTCAATTATAAAGAGAGGTTGCAAATGTAAAGTGGACTCAGGTACTGAATGCGCGCAAAATACTGAGCACGTGAAACATGAGGACGATGTTAGGATTAAGCTGGAAGAATCAATATGGCCACTGTTAACGCTGTTTAGCCCAACTATCAAATATGAAACACGTGCAGCTGTGTTTAAAGGAGAGCAAGGTATTGCGAAACACGCCTGCAGTCTTCTTCTGATCCGTACAGTGGGGCTTTGAATGGCGCCGAAGTTTGCTGTTACGTCACCCTGATATTGTATCCAGTATAAATCTGTTATTTGGTGGCGTAGGAAGTTTGGCTTTTGTGTGTAATACGGAATACTGTAACAGCCTGCTGTTCTGTAACACTCAAGCTTTAAAGGTACTGGATGAAAGCATTGCAATTTTATCGCTGAATGCGGGACATAAATACGTGTAAGTAGAGAAATGATGTAACCAATTTCAAACCCTCTTTATATTACAGCTTTGGTAACAAAATATTTTGTTTATTCTATTTTAAACTGTTTAATTCATATAATTATAACGTAGAGGACTGCACGGGCCTGGGCCTTGGCCTGATAACACAGATAATGACAGATTTCAGACTTGCTTCAAGTGATACTATGCAGTTTTAAAGGATATCATAACAGAAATCAAGTCAAAATCCGTCAAAACACGACTATTATTATTTATTTATTTTGCTGAAGGGCCCCGCAGCAGAAGCTACAGGACGTACCGCAGCCTTAAGGCTTATTATGCAACCTTGTGATGAAGATGAAGAGAAAGATGATCAGTTTTTTTTTTCATTTTTCCGTGTAATGGAGCAACGGTGGGATGAAATTGACAGGAGGAAACCGAAGTAATCGGAGAAAAACCTGTCCCAGTGCCACTTTGTCCACCACAAATCCCACATGGAACGACCCGGGAAACCCTAGGCGGGGGGGGGGGGGGGGGTGGGGTCAGTTTGGGCACGAGGACTACATTTATGTTTTTATAAATTATTTATTTTTATTATGTTGATATTGTGTGAATGGGGACGATATTTGAAATACCACCAATACATTATGCACTTAGCACAATACATTATGCACTAACAATACATTATGCACTTAACACAATACATTATGCACTTAGCACAATACATTATACACTTAACACAATACATTATGCACTTAACACAATACATTATGCACTTAGCACAATACATTATGCACTTAACACAATACATTATGCACTTAACACAATACATTATGCACTTAGCACAATACATTATGCACTTAACACAATACATTATGCATTAGCACAATACATTATGCACTTAACACAATACATTATGCACTTAACACAATACATTATGCACTTAGCACAATGCATTATGCACTTAACAATACATTATGCACTTAACACAATACATTCAGAAGTATAAAACTGCTTTGTATTTTGTTAAGTTGGTTACTGTATTGGTTATAAGAATAAGCACGGTATGAGTAACATAAAAAATTTGAAATTCCCTTTTATAGTTTATTAGAAGTTAAATTTCCTAGAAAGTTATATTTTGCAGGAGTAGATTTTAACCTTTTGGAACTCTAAGTTTTGCTCTTATAAATGGACAACTGCATTATTAGTAACGCCGATCAATAGGCTTCCTTGGCGCTGTGTCTAGTCGGACACTGGACTGCCATTTTATTTTATTGCGTGGGTTTCGCGGTTTTTTTCAACCGCGTTCAAATTTTCTTGCGTAATTTTTATTAAGCCCGCACGAATTTATAAAGCAATACAGACGGCGCCACTGTATGCGCCATATTCAGTAAGGATGTCGAAGGGTGAACCCATTTCTAGCAGCAGGTTTCTTCGAAACGTCTGTATCTACCTATCAAATTACACGGCGTTACATCGATAGGTCTAATCTGCAAGAGGTTTATGGTTTGTGCTGTTCATCAAGATGGCCTGTCACTGGGATGGTGAGGAAGGGCGGTTAATGTAGCACGAATGGAAGGGATTATAAAAATGCTTGCCAAGCTTCTTGGGGGGAAAAAGACTGGAGAAAAGAGACCACTTGAAGAACAGAGACGCACGTGGAGGACAATATTAAAATGAATCTCAAAGTAGTAGGAAGGCTTCGGTTAGGGTCCAATAGCGGGCTGTTGTGAAAACAGTAAGGAAACGTCGGATTTCTTACAAGGCTGGCAAATTGTTGGTTAAGTAAGCCACTGTCAGCGACGCTGAGACTTCTCACGGTTAGCTTGATGGTTTGTGTTGTTGAAGTGGAACTTATGTTTATGCATTGAAGGGCTTCAGCGATCGTACATTGAGCATCAGATGCAGTGTTTTATGTCAGGATGTGCTTATAAATGGATTGCTGTCTGCAAGAGAAGTCTTGCAAAACAAACTGTCGGACTTACAGAAGGAGCATCCTTTTTTGTTCCATGCAGATTAACCCTTTAACAACCAGCGGTCACTTTACGAACCACCAGCTTCAGTATTCAAAAATTATACATGGTAAAAGGTACAGCAATCCCATTACAGGCCTGGACAGGCCCTTAGGGTTCCAGGAAGTTGAGGCTCACAGATTTCTAGACAATCAGCACATGAAGTTGGTAAGGTTGTCAGCCCTACGCACCGGCCGCCTTTACCCCCCAGGAAATATTCCTGGTACTCATTTCTGTTAGAGGCTGAGTCGACCCCAGGGCCATAGTGCGACCGAAACGATTATGTCAATGAAAAATTCCAATGACACCATCGGGAATCGAACCCGCGACCTTCCTGATTGTAGCGCAGTGCCTCAACCAACTGCGCCACGGCGTGCCCCAATTATACATGGTGCCTGCGCAAAATCTTTTTTACGTTTTGCTTCGTTTTCAGAACAAACAGCGATTATTTTTCTATACAACATTAACTGTTTTTTTTAACCGAGTGGGCGTGTGTTTACTGCGCGGTACGGACTGGGTCTTTAAATAAAATTTATGTTAAATTTCGTCTTTAAAAAGGCCGTTTTATGGTTCAGGCGGTTTGTCGCCGGCCTCTCACCGCGGAGTCCTGGACTCGGTTCCTGATCAGTTCACGTGAGATTTGTGGTGAACAAATGGCACTGGGACAGGGTTTTTCTCCGAGTACTTCGGTTTTTCACCAATGCTCCATACTCATCTTCATCTATGTTGCTCTTACCAGAAGGATAAACGGGCGAAGCCTGGGAACCTTCTAAAAATCAATTTTCTTTCGTAAATCGGGGAGCATTTGGATAAAAATGTACTTTCACGTGATCTTCAAAGGTCATCATGGCTAGGCTGTTAGTCTCCGGCCTGTCACCGGGCCAGGTGAGTCTGGTGGTCAGGAAGTTGTAGTGGGACAGGTTTTTCTCCCAGCATTTCTGTTTCCCTTGTCTATCGATTTCCAGATGCTCCATACTGATTTTCGTCTGCATGCTACTCTTGCCAGAAAGACAAACGAACGGAGTTCTGGAACTTCCAAAAAGCAATAATCTTTCAGAAATTTGATGGAAAAATACTGTGACGTTTTTGTCTTTAAAGGGTTAAGGAGATACTACATTGAAATAACTAACATAAACAGACTTTAATACTTTATGGGGTCTTTTATAAGTGCCAGTGACAAATGTGAACCTTCACGTTTGTCCGCGTCACTTCATGCACGGGAGTGCAATTTTACTGCAAATAATTTTGTTTGCGTTGTGTGAGAGGTAAAGTTGCACGTCGATACTAAAGCAGAGACGAAACTATAGAGTCACGTATTTTAATAAAGACTCTACGCACATTTCGCATATGTTCTTTACGTATAAAGTGTCTCCCAAATTTGACGCAGTGTCAGTGTAGAGTGACGTCACGTGTGGTAGCCTGAATTTTAAAAAATCGAGTCTGTCCCCAAAAGTATACACGAAAAAAGAATGGATTTGTGAGATTTGAGGTTATCGCAGGGGTTCTGTAGATTTTACTACCTCGTGGGATGTGACGAGTTGCTGACGTTTCGGAAGAATCTCCTTTCTCCTTATTAAAGAGTTAATGACTCTGGTCCTGAAAATGGAGACAGTATGCTTCTTCGAAACCTGTTATGTATGTACCAGAGAACTCCACATTTCATTCCAGACGATAGTTTGTTTTCTAGATCAATGATTCTTCAGTGATTGAGATCAGTTTCTTCTGGCGGACCAGAATCTCAGTGATTGAGATCAGTTTCTTCTGGCGGACCAGAATCTCCAGTGATTGAATCAGTTTCTTCTGCGACAGCTCAGTGATGAGATGTTCTTGGCCAGAATTTTCCAGTGATTGAGATCAGTTTCTTCTGGCGGTCCCGAATTCTCCAGTGATTGAAGTCAGTTTCTTCTGGCGGACCAGAATCTCCAGTGATTGAAGTCAGTTTCTTCTGGCGACCAGACTCTCAGGTGATGATTCAGTTTCTTCTGGCGGGTCAGATATCTCCAGTGATTGAAAATCAGTTTCTTCTGGCGGACCTAGAATCTCCAGTGATTGAGTCAGTTTCTTCTGGCGGACCAGATCTCCAGTGATGAGATTAGTTTCTTCTGGCGGCCAGAATCTCCAGTGATTGAAGTCAGTTTCTTCTGGCGGACCAGGCTCTCAGTGTGAGTTAGTGATGATTGTCAGTTTCTTCTGGCGGCCAGATTCTCCAGTGATTGAGATCAGTTTCTTCTGGCGGACCAGAATCTCCAGTGATTGAGATCATCTCCCTTTAAGGGACATAACTGGGTTAATGTCTAGCCAACTTTTCAGTTGAGAACAGAAACGGGTCAAGTTTGCAAAACTCTGCATTCTCTTAAGAAAAGGGCGCTAGACAGACAGAATCCACAACGCAGTAATGCTAAATGTATTGTAGTGCCATCATAACTCTTTGGCACTGGTGTCTTTTATCAATGTCAGCTTGCTGAAGTCGACAAGCGAAAGGCAGTAAGGTGTAAGTTACGAGATTTTTTGTAGGTCTCTTGGTGTTACAGAAGATGAAATTTATGTACAAATATCGCCTTCTATAACTTATGTGCAGGGTGTCTCAGCTATGTTTCTACAACCATTATTTGAAGCATACTTTTGCTATATCATAATATGTTTATGTCGGCCTATCTTTTATGAAATTAAAACATTACATGTTATAAATAAATCCAATGATTTCGTATTACTAATGTGTATGAATTTATAATACTCTATGTCCGAAATTCTGAAAATTCTTACATATATATAAGCATACTTTTCCTTAATCATTTTTTAGCTATTCATATAATTGTAACCTTTTTTCCTCTCCTTAAAGAAAGAAAGTACTCTTACTGAAATATGATGCTGCAATTCCCTTTCCAAATCTGAATCATTTGACCGATTTCCTTGGGGACACCACAGCTAATATCCTACACTCAGTAACAGGCGGCTGGACGTTTCGGGGATCGAACCCCGGTGAGGGCGAGATTTTCCGCACCCGTCCAGACCGGTTCCGAGGCCCATCTAATGGGTACCAGGTCTCTTCCCCGGGGGTAAAACGACCTGGGCGTGGCGTTCACCACCAACCCGCATCTAGCGCCCAGGTTAAAGAAAGAGTAGAGCTATACTTCTACTCCCCTCTCTGTACCTGCATGGCATTTTAAAATATAACCTTTACCTTACAGTCCGTAACAAGTTAACATGCATAAACTTCAGGGACGAGTGCATCACTTAAAGTAAGATTTCTAACCCTTTGCGGTCCAGATTAGTATCGCGAATTAACAGTCTGATCTAAATTAATTTTCTAGAAAATGTCTAAATTTCGAATTTAAAAGAGCAGCATTATAAAGCATGAGCTTAGAAAAAAAACCAACATAAAACACTGTAAAATAACATGTCGGTTTGAGCTCGACATTGGCCATGGTACAACGAAAAGAGCTGTCGAGTTCAACTCGACATTGGACCAATAAGGGTTAATTATAACAAATGCGTAGGGTTCAGCTGTAATTCCTGTCGTAATCTCCGAACTCAAATACACTCTGGGATCCAACTGACCTCATTTTCACTACATCGAAAGACAGTCCCTGACTTCCTTGTATTACCAATATTAAAATTGCTTGAGCTTCATATTCCTGTCGCCTAATCCCCTTTTTTGACGAGCTGTTGAGAAGTTGTGTCGAGTATAACTTAGGAGCTTAGTTTGTATTTACATATGTTGCGTTTACCTGGTACAATAAATACTCCTATGACGTAATTACAGTGGGACCACCCAACATGTCCCATTTATCGAACCCTCCAAGTCTCCATTGAACTGTTATGATCCATATTTATATAACACCACTCTGCCCCAGTCCTGTGGCGGCCGCTTTGGTCACAAGAATGTTTGTTGTGATAACCTTCACTAGCTACAAGCGCTTTGGGCTTGTTGACATAGGCCAGAAGTGCTGGAACGATACACAACGGTAGACAGAAAAGGGGAATTCTCGAGTGACGTAATCTCTACTACCTGTCGGACCCGGTATTTGTCACGGGAACTTAGAAATTTTAAATTAGCTGGTTTTTGTTCTCAGGTTTTTATTTTGAATTTTAGTGAACTCCATTTCGGATATTTCTCGGATGATTTTGTAGACCATCTAAGCGTAGCATGATGAGAGCTAATTTGATTTTTCTTGATATAGTTTCCCTCCAGTTTGGTCCCCTCCTAATTTACTGCCGTCTTTACGTGGTGCTTGCTGTTTATTGTGCGGACCCAATCTGTGTAACTGTCACAGTCACGTGGCCGGCTTCATCTCGCGTGCCTTTCACCGAAATCAGTAATATGAGAATTTCATTATGTAACTTAATTGTAGGGAGTCGGCGTGGCCCACAGTTCGTGCATTTACAGAAACCTTACAGCCATTCCATAAAATTCTCACAACTGTCATTACCTAAATGAACCCTTTAAAATACAGGGATGTCTAGGCCCTGTAACTACCACCTGCCTTAAGTTTAAACAAGTTAGGAAATGTACGCATAAGCACAATTATTGTCGCATATTTCGATCGCCAAAAAAACGTGCTCAAAACGTTTTGCAAATTCTTCCCTATCCTAGCAACAGTGATACAATCGAGGTAAGATAAATTTCTCATGTGTACCGTATGTGTTATGCAGAGTGGTCACTAAAATTGCGTGACTTAATTTGAAAATTAAAAAAAAATATATAAAAATTTTTCTAAAATTTTCCAATACAAAATTTAACAAAAATGTTCCACGCTTTTCAAATTGCTATTTGTATAGAAAGAGAAGAGTAGGCAGGCGGTCACACAGCGATTTGAATGGGCTATGCTTAGGGATGTGAAGGCCATTGCAGACTCCATCTTTTCCCACTGAGTACTTACGTAGTCAAAAATTAATTTCCGTGCCTGACGGTAAAGCGCTAGTGTGGTTGATGCACAAACCAATTGTAGCCGGCTGCTATTAGTTCGTATTACCTCCACCAGGATTAGTACAAAGGAAGATGTAGCTCAGGCACTTCATCCGTAGCAGCACCACGCGTAAGTTGCGCCTTTGTGTATTGACGTGGAATATAGAGGAAACATTAACTTCTGCTTACAACTGAGGTAAACAGCTAAAGAAACACAATTCTTTAAACTGTTCATGAAAATGAAGCTACATACTGTCGGAGAGGATTATGATGACATTAAGATGATCTAGAGAGTGACCGCTTGTGAACTTCTAGAAATCCTCAAAAACAGGCGCAAAACTTTGAGAACAGGTGACCAGAGAGGGGCGTTGGTTGGGGGGGGGGGGGGGTAGTGAGTGGTCCGGCCGCCCCAAGAGGAAATAAAATGGGCAGTAAAATGAACATTTTAAATCTTGCGCTCAACACATTTAAATTATGGAGACAAAAGGAAGGGAAATCAATAAACAATTATGGTTTCTTTGAAGTCCGTAACTTCTGTAATGGGCTGCCACAGTGCTCTCTCGCCCCGGCCGCCAAAACACATAGCTACGCTACAGGAACAAATTCTATGGAATGACCTTGAAATTGATCAACTGCACATTAACCGGGAGACGATGTGGGATTGCTTGTGAAGGTTTGGGAGGAGGTAGATGTGCGTGAAGTTTGTGCCACGCAGTCTAATGGGTTTCGCAGAGGACAAGAGGCTCACAGCTGATCGGAGGGTGGTGGACATCGGCTGCCTACATTATTCACCTGACCTTGCCACCTGCCAACTTTCTCCAGTTCTCTAAAGTGAAAACCACCCTTAAATATAGAAGACTTCAGGACTTCCTGGATGTCCAGAGTGTAACCGCATGTAAATGCACTTAACTTAGACCATGGGTCACCAACCCGTGGTCCGCCACGTTGTATTATGTGGCCCGCGGCCACATTTGTAAATATGTATATAATATAAGACACACAAAAATTTAGGCAGTTAGGTATATCATGTGTTGTTGGTTTTCGACGTGTGGTCCGCGAACCAGTCTGCAATAAACGATGTGGCCCTTTGCCATGAAAAGGTTGGTGGTCCGTGCATTAGAGCAGGGCTGACCAACATGCGGCCCTCGAGGAAAGTATTTGTGGTCCTTGGTCACGTGACTAGTTTCAGTAATGCAATTGAACAAACGTAACGTGACAGGTCTACAGAAAACAATATGGCAACTTTAATGAATGGAAATACAAATATCGTTCTTCTAAATAACAGCTTTGTAGTTAAATCAATCCCTCCCCTTTTTCGATATACGCAGGGGCGCACCCAAGGGGGGGCTGCCGGCCTGCAGCCGACTTCAAACCCCCCCCCCTAAGACTGAAATTTAAAGAAACAGATTTTGTAGACACGATGATATCAAAAGTTCTACAAATTTACCCTTCAGTCGAAATCAGCCACTGAATCACTGATTAGAATTACATTAGAATTTTGAAAAATAAATTAATAAAATTAAAAAAAAAACAATAAGAAGGACACTGTGATTGAGTGACGGAACATGTAGTTTGTTTGTATGTATATACATGCAGTTGCTGACAGTGTTATGTTGTACTTACGACATGGTTTTTATAACATGATTTTTAAACTCAAACATATATTATATATATCCTCAGGGTCAGCCCCCCCCCCCCCCCCCCCCCCCGAATGAAAAATTCTGGGGGCGCGTCTGGATATATGTATACAGAAGTGCCGACCTCGGGCGAGTTCTTAAACAATTATTGGCCCTCCTGTGGGCAAAAATTGGTCAGCCCTGCCTTAGAGCATTCGATGTCTGTTTTGTGCAAATTTTTGAAAGATGTGAGAAGCGTGTTGCAGTCAACGAAGGAGAAGTATAACATTTTGTTTTCATTCACTGCGACGCTGGTATTGAAAATCGAGTCCCAGAACTTTGTTCTATGACCAATTATGTTTTTCATGTGGCTCACAATAAATATCGATTATGTCCCTGAAAGAGAAATTAACCGGTTTTTCTTTGTAATGGAGTTGCACCGTGTTTACTGTGAGGTAGGAATTAAATTTTGTATATTATCTAGATGCATTGCGATTTTGTCGTATCGATATTTGTGCAACTGACATTCTTCACTTTTTTTACTGAAAATGAAACGATGTCTGCTTATAATCTGTGCTGCTTTTTGCAAGGAGAAAATCAAGCTGGTGAGACAGATCGCAACTCTGTCTCTGTGTATGCCATTTCTGTCCATTTAAATAACAGTACACGTGACACACGAACATGTGAGATGGTAGTGACCTTATCTAATATTCTGGCAACATATCTAAAAACACGAAATTTTCATTAAGATAAACTTTCTATTAAATTTTTAAAAACCACGTGTCAGCCTTGTAACATTTTACTTTGCCTCTCAGCTTTACACCTATAACATTTGGATAGGTTTCAACGTTTCGGAGGAAAATGCTGTCTCCATTTTCAGGGTACGAGAGGAAAGAAATGTTTTGTATCATGAAGAAGAGAGCAACAGATTCCTCCGAAACGTCGATACCTAACTGTTATAATATACGGCGACTGAACCCAGATGATAGCCGTCTACAGTCACTGTCATGACAGACTGACCGCTGGGAATAAGAACAAGAATGTACTGTATAGGGCTGAAGGGAGAGACTACGGGTTCGATACAGCGATACACACATTGCATCGGGTAAAATAGGGACGACAAAATGATACATTGCATCGGGTAAAGAAGGGGCGATAAAATGATGCATTGCATCGGGTAAAGTAAGGACGACACAATGATACATTGCATCGGGTAAAGTAAGGGATGGTAACAATGATACATTGCATCGGGTAAAAGTAGGGACAATACAATGATACATTGCATCGGGTAAAGTAGGATGATACAATGATACATTGCATCAGGTAAAGTAGGGACGATAGAAATGATACATTTCATCGGGTAAAGTAGGGATGGTACAATGAACATGCATCGGGAAGTAGCATACAATGACATGCTCGGGTAAAGTAGGGATGATACAATGATACATTGCATCAGGTAAAGTAGGGACGATAGAATGATACATTTCATCGGGTAAAGTAGAGGACGATACAATGATACATTGCATCGGGTAAAGTAGGGACGATACAATGATACATTGCATCGGGTAAAGTAGGGATACATGATACATTGCTCGGTAAAGTGGCGATACAATGAACATTGCATCGGGTAAAGTAAGGACGACCAATGATACATTGCATCGGGTAAAGTAGGGACGACACAATGATACATTGCATCGGGTAAAGTAAGGACGATACAATGATGCATTGCATCGGGTAAAGTAGGGATGTACAATGATGCATTGCATCGGTAAAGTAGGGATAGTACAATGATACATTGCATCGAGTACAATAGGGACGATACTCGCCTTATACTGTATTAACATAATGATCAATAATCGTGCGGTATATCGATGAGGCAATGAAGGAACTGGATCGTGTACAGTAATAACATAAATATATTTTGAAGTGTGCTTCTTTATATAGAACGGATTATGATGTAAATAATAGGCTCCTTGGACTAACATGGAACAGGTATTTATTAAACATGGTGTGACTGATTGAAGGGAGACACAGAGAAAAGGGGGTGGGGAGGAGAAGATACAACATAGGCTACGCAATAACTCAGTACTGAAAAGGCCTCCTTACAGAAAACAGCCTAGCTCCACATTCATGAGGTAAGCGGAGTGTTAGATTGAAACAATAATACTCGTACATGCTAATTCTAATAAGAGTTCGCAGATGTTCACGTAATCGTAGCTTGGAGTACATCCACAATGATACATTTTACAAATACCAGCTAACAATGTGAAAGTAAATCTAACCTAACAAGAGAGAAACAAACAAACATATCCAAAACCGGTATGAAATTCAGTTGAAGCATGGAAATAATGTAATTATATAAAAAAAATTGCATAAATTTAGTGTACATCAAAATTAAATAAATACACCAACCAATGCACTATTTAACCACTTCAATGTAGTGTCCTTTCTTAAATCACCCTACACGTGTTTCGGACCTAGGTTCATCTTCAGGGTTGTCAATATTGTTAAAACTACTAAAACAAGCTCATGTTGGCACAAACGTACATCACTCGCATACCGCTATTGTGGTAGAATTGTCTGGATAAAATTGTAGAACATAAACGAACGCCTATACCCGATGCTCGACACAAGGCCAGTCTCCTCACACACTCCGCAACGCAAGGACAGTACAAACAGCACAGTAATACAATCCCACACAGCGTAAGTTAAGCCATTCGTATAATTATAATCTTAATTCTATTCTGGCTCATATGACTAACCACCAATTGCCAGATAATAAATAATTAGTTTAGTCACTATACAGACGATTTATTCAATTTACAGAATACGCAACACGAGACGCCAATCCACAAAAGCCAGTATTTCCGCACCAGTGAACATCATACATATATACATATATCTCATAATTTTAATAAGGTTTTAACTAAATATATACATATTTATTTTCTACAATTTTATCCAGACAATTCTACCACAATGGTGGTACGTGAGTGTTGTACGTTCGTTTAAACATGTGCTTGTTTTAGTAGTTTTAACAATACTGAGACCCCCTGAAGATGGACCTAGGTCCGAAACACGTGTATGGTGTATAGGAAAGACACTACATAAAAGTAGTCAAATAGTGCATTAGTTGGTCTATTAATTTAATCTGATTCATAGAAATGCACGGTGATAACAGTGTGAAAAATTGGTGCACATATGTTTCAATAATTTTATAAAATTAATATTTTGGATTAACTGTATAGAGTTAAATCACAGATATAGATCAATTTATTTTAACAAAAAAAAAATTCAAAGATTTTTTAGTACTTAATAATTTAATAATGATCCTATTACATACGTGACTTAAAAAAATTATAGATTTTTTTACTTATGAAAATATAACATTATCACACAATTTTTGTTGAAAATTTGCACATATTTGTGATTGCCTTAAGTCGAAAGGTGATGACGTGTTCTTTATACATCTGATATCTCAAAGATATTGTGTTTTGATGGCTATATTAATCAGAAAATAGCATAACAGTATCAAATTTAATGTAAAATTATTATCCAATTTGCATTTGGATTTGTAAACTCTATAAGGTACCAGAGGAAAAGGCTTTTTTTCAAATTTAAGTCGAAATTTATTTCATGTAATTATTTCAAAATATCTTGCTGTGGTTACATTTTATCTTTAGTGCCTCGCCACTTCCTTCGCAATTCTGTTATGTGTTACAGTACAACAGTGAATTAAGTCGTGTCTTCATCTTTCATATAAAATGGATGCTAACGCCGAGCTGCCATTGTGTAAGTACATGAAAATTACTTGTTACTATAGAAATCATTCGAATGATATAACATACGCACATAGTCGCCACCTGCTATTTCTGCCCAGTATATAACACGCCTCGGTTTGTGATATAAGGGTTATTCCCATAGCTGATGATACTTAGTCGAGATGACTGTCAGTCCCCTCAAACAATCTGTCGTTATGGATCAGTTGAGATGTACCCATGCCTCTGTCGGCACTACAGCGTCGTGCTTTGCCGATGATTTTTATAGAGCTGATTTAAGTACTATTCAAGTTCATTGCGTGAATATTTAGTGAAATCGTATTAAGTAATAAAGCATTCTGAAGGTACATACACTGCGGTCGGCTTTGCGTTGTCGTATGTTTTGCTGATAAAATCTGTCAAAATGTCTTTTAAAAATTTCGAATTTATGGCTTCTATATTCAGTAAAATTGGGACTTCACGGTGACCCTGTAGGCTGTAAGATATACAAACTGATCAATTTAAGGGTTATCTGTGTATATAGTAGCTAATGGCGCAAACTCACAAAATTTTCTTTCCAAATTTCAAGCAAATTCGTATCACCCTTGATGTAATTGCTTTTAGACAATTATTTTTAAGACCTTTTAAATTAATTTATTTACATAAACTTTAATTTCGACTTACATTTTCCGATTACATCATCATGTAAATTTCTTCTAAAAGGAATTACTGGCTATCGATTTTTTTTGTTTGTCTGTAAATCCCTTATACTGGAAACAACACTCTTTACGCCCGGTGTATGTTGCTTTCCTTATCTTCTCATAGCCATGTTGATACTTATTGGGCAGCTAGACCCTAAATATGGAGGAAATATGCACTTCCGAAACGTAGGTAACTATATAGCAGACGCCACGCAGTAACCCAGACGACCTTGACCTACCGCAATACTCTGAAGTCACTTTAACAGCATTGGCTGCAGTAGTTATTGGCCAGAACATGGAGTGCTTTTATAACAGTGTTGTTGTTCTCTTTTCGGTCCGCCTTATGTAACAGGAAAGCCACCTCTGTGTATGCATTAAATTTTACGAAACTTAACTAATCCCTAGCAAACGACGTTAATTCTATGACGATAGAAGCGCACAGAATAATGCCTAAGATGTGTATAGTTTACCAGACTTCAGTTTAATCTATTAGCGGTCCATTAACGTATTAATCCTCCCTTTAGTAATAGACGACCCGCGCAAGATAAGCTGTTCAGACAAGCAGCAACTCCAGCTGGAGGGGCTCTTCATTGTTCTGCCTCGCCCCTCTCTATGAGGTCACATGTGCTATTAGCAGTACAAGCTAGACTCAGATATACAGGTAGATTGCTGACACGTGTAATGGGTTTCTTTGAGTCACGATTAGGCAGAAATGTGCATTGTTTAACCCTCGAAACCTAGAATATACCTTAATAATGGTATATGTGAGTACAATACAATAAATTTACTGCAGATCCACTGTTTTTATTAAATAATCGCTGTTCTTTTTTGAGAGCAACACGACACGTACAATGCTGGATAGAGGCAGATTTTCTGAAACTTTGAAGAAAGTCACACATTTTGTTACCGCATTTATTTAGAGAATCAATTAACGACTCTGTTTTATGGATCACTTGTAGAAAGACCCTGTCAGATAATAATCAGTAAATATTTGTCCTTGGGCATGCCATGAAGGCGTATGCGGAATTAGAAGCATAGTTCCACTCGTTCTTCACCTCGGCTGTAGACTGATATTCGTGTTCTTTTTCACGATTCCGTCGCGTTCATTCATTCTGTAGTCTGTCTTACGACAGGTCCGTGTAGCCTCTTCATTCTGCAGTCTGTCTTACGACAGGTCCGTAGCCTCTTCATTCTGCAGTCTGTCTTACGACAGGTCCGTGTAGCCTCTTCATTCTGCAGTCTGTCTTACGACAGGTCCAAGCCACTTCATTCTGTAGTCTGTCTTACGACAGGTCCGTAGCCTCTTCATTTTGTAGTCTGTCTTACGACAGGTCCGTAGCCTCTTCATTCTGTTGTCTGTCTTACGACAGGTCCGTAGCCTCTTCATTCTGTAGTCTGTCTTACGACAGGTCCGTAGCCTCTTCATTCTGTTGTCTGTCTTACGACAGGTCCGTAGCCTCTTCATTCTGTAGTCTGTCTTACGACAGGTCCGTAGCCTCTTCCAAAGCGAGTTCTCCATTGAGTGCGATCTAGTGCTTGCTCTTTCAATTTCCATTATTTTCTCTTTTCCTTAAGGTTATTCAGTAGCTGCTTACGCCTTCTTCCTCGTCTTCCGTCACTTCTATCCTTCCCTCTGTCTTTCCTTCAATAACGTGTTTCAGAAGGCAGTTTCTACGCAAGATGTGACCAATCCAGTTAGCCTTTCTTCTTTTTATTGTATGTACGATATTCCTCTCCTCCTTGACTCTGTGTAATACTTCTTCATCGCTTCGTCGCTTTACCCTCAGATAAAAAGCTCCCATTACAGGTTGGCCTCAGAGTGGGTCTACAATCTTAGGAGAAGAAAAATGTTCCTTGCTCGTACCGGAAATTAATCCGCGGTTTTTCGGTTGTCCAGGCTATAATCTGGTTATTGTCGGCAATCGGACTTGGCGCTTACGGAAGCCCCGCGATTAAGGAGTATTCACGAATTAGTAATTTTTAAAAATGACAAAAAAAAAGGACCAGTCTAATATTTCATCCTAACTTACATTAATATACCAAAATGTTCGAACTGTTTTTTCTGCGCAATAACTTTTCGGGGCCCGCCAAAAGGATAGTAATCAGACCCCGCATTTGCTAAGACCAGCACAGGTCTGGTCACTACACCAGCTGAGCTATTCCAGATCATAAATAATCAAAAGTTTATAATTGTGCTCTTAAATGGTGAGTTTCTTAAAATAACTGCGAAAGGTAAAGCTTTCCCTCAACGTCATGAAGACTCAGAGGTGGACGGAATGTTGGGCTTCCATTCTTAGTTTGACATTCGGCACAACTAGGACAGCAGATTTGTCAGCTCTACGCTCCGGCTGCACTTTACCCCCAATGAAATACCTTGGTACTCATTTCTGTTAGAGGCTGAGTGGACCCCAGGGCTACTGAATGCGGACAGAAGGAATAGGTCACTTGAAAATTTTCCAACAAACACTACCAACAATATTCTTCCGTGATTTCAGGCTTTCGCCGCGATGTTGATGAGATCTGCTTTCGTCTGGGATATTACGCAGCGTCGAATGGTAATCCTTTACCGACGTTTCGGGACAACGTATCGGTCCCGTCTTCAAGGGTCAATAACTCCAACATTTCTTGAACCTTGAAGATGGGACCGATACGTTGTCCCGAAACGTCGGTAAAGGATTACCATTCGACGCTGCGTAATATCCCAGAAGAGCGCAGATCTCAACAAAATTCTTACACAGAATAAACGTTTTACATTCTCGACAGCAATGGACAGGTTTTTGGCCATCTCTCTCAGTTCAATTTCCTGCTTCATATTCTGAAATTCCCGGGTTACAATTTTCTTCCGTCTCTCTCAGCCCAATGCTAGGAATTAGCATCGAATCAGGTCACGGCCACTTCTTCCCTCATTCTTTTCACTTCTCTAATTATCTTACCCTTCAACGCTCTGTAACCCGATGCAATAAATTTTTGTTAAATTGACCATTTCTTTTTTCCATTGGCCCAACAGTCCCTAGTGGGCCAAGACCTCCTCATTATCAAGGCTTCACGATCACATTCAGACACGCGACACTCGGTAGGACTCCTCTAGACGAGTGATCAGCCCGTCGCAGAGACCTCTACCTGACACAACACTCACAAGAAACATCCATGCCCCCGGCGGTATTCGAACCCGCAATCCCAGTAAGCGAACGGCCGTAGACCCACGTCTTAGACCGCGCGGCCACTGGGTTAACCATGCATAAACAAATTGCCTACATCTTAGAAGTAGAAACTTTCCCTTAGGTGTCGCAGCCACTCAGAGACAGGCTCGAGAGTTGATCTCGGGCCCCTGTACTGCCGCTAGGACCAGACTGCTGTCATTTAATAGGACGCAATCCAGGGTGGTTATCGGCCTGCTTACCGGACATAACACCTTGAGAAGACACCTTCACATTATGGGACTGAGTGACAGTCCCTTATGTAGGAAATGCGGAGCAGATGAAGAGACCTCAGCTAGTGTTTTGTGCGAATGTGAAGCTTTGGTGACACTTAGACACATTCATTTGGGTTCCTTTTTTCTGAACCCTGAAGACATTAAAGAACTAAGTCTAGGGGCGATCTGGACCTTCATTACAAGGACAGGGCTCCTGTAACTTAGACTTAGTTAAGGGGCACAAAGGGCCTGTTACAGGCCTACGTGCATCGGGACCGTAAGGGCTTGACCCGTATTTATACTTATAGGGGTCGCAGCCACACTTTTTATAATTTTCTCTATTGTACTCCATTTAATCGTCCAACTGATAGTGGTGGAAAGAACGTTAAAATGTTTAAGTTCCTCTGCGTGGGGTTTATCATTAGCTTATGAAGACATATGGTGGAATATAGGTAGATTTCCACCTGTTAGACACGCCGGATTTAGAGGGCAAGGATTCGATGTGGGCCCAAATTTCGGCGGGGGCACTGTAAAGAAAATAATACTAAAATAATTACACCTAGATAAACGCGTTCCTATCAGCCAATACGCCATATATGCAATTGTCTACATTCTCCTGATAAAATCTGACACTTTTGAATTAATTTCTTGTATCGTTATAACCTAATCTTCCAATGAAAATGAATATTTAATCAGTGTTCAGAATGGTCTGGTGGCCAAGTAAGCAGTTGGACTTCTCCCAAGGGGTTTGTATATGGGGGACCATCTGAGGGTAAAAATTTCATTTCTCTGGTTGATTAACCGCGGATCCAGTTTCATGGCTGTGCCGAGATATGAGGGAGAGGGAGAGAATGTAATTAATTAAGATAGTTCAAAATATAATTCATTGTAGTTACGGACAGAGGGCACTGTATGTCGGATTAATTCTGCATGCAGCAACCCACAGCAGTCATTGTTCTGTCAGAGCTGTGACGGCTCTTGCTAAGGACGCAACCCACCAGCAGTACTTGGATTTAATGTACCTTCCGCCCACGCTAAGAAGGGGAGCAATGATGTCGTCGTCTCTTGACTAGGCGACGGACTGGATTACCGAGGAAACAGAGTTCGATTATGGGCAGGTGCAAGTTTTCTGTCTTTCTCAGTTTCCAGACCGAATCTTACGTCTATTTAGCCTACCCTAGAACCCCCCACCGGTGGTTAAAGCGGACAGAGTGTGATGCCAACCACTCATCTTCAAGTGTAAAGTTTAAGAATGCATGGAGCTCTATCTCCATTCCGTCAAATGTCTTCAATTTGTAGGCATAAAATGCAGGAAACTGTACAAAATGTATCTACGTTGCATAACTGGGACATCCTTCGTATTCCAGGAACGCACCTGGACTTTCTATAGCTCAGCCCTGAAAGTAAAATTGAACGTGCATTCCAGCCTGGAGTACTTGGGTTCTTCAAAATAGTTTTAGTCTTGAGTTTTTTTTCCATATTTAGTTTCTGGTTTATAAGAAGATTCTGTCTCCTGAGCACGACGCCGTGTACATTTGTAAATACAAGCGCACTAGATTTTCGGAGGAGGTTGCAGCCCCTACGTTTAATGTGATCCAATATAAGTCGTCTCTCCTTGGAATACCTTGAAGAAGTAGGCAGCACCTCCTCCGAAACTTTTTTACGTGTGTACCAACTCACATGGTTGCCGATCCCAGTGGCCGCGCGGTCTAAAGCGTGGGTCTGCGACTGCTCGCCTGCTGGAGTTGTGGTTTCGAATGCCACCGGTGGCATGGATGTATGTCTCTGAGTGTTGTGTGTTGTCAAATAGAGGTCTGTGTGACGGGCTGATCACTCGTACAGAGGAGTCCTACCGAGTGTGGTGTGTCTGAGTGTTATCGTGAAGCCTCGACAAAGAGGAGTCTCTGGCCGCTAGGGGCTGTTGCGCCATTGAAAAAAAAATCCATATGGTTAAATATCGCAACTATCAGCAGCAACATTACTGTGAGAGCCTTAAGCTTTTCCTGATTGTCAGTGGCTTGTTTAATGATGCCCTCTTTATCTGACATTGTGTGGTGACGGAAGGGTGGATGGCTGATGAAAAATTTGAATAGAAAAAACTGGTTGAAAGCGATCATGCATTATTTAAGGCACTTCCAGTTATCTGTCCGGGATCCACATAAAATATCGCGCCGGGCTAAGGTCTGAAGCCGGTACCTCCCGAGCATGCGGCAGAAAACAACTCCACTGCCACATCTGGACCTCGTATTGGTTTGTTGCTAACCACTATTGTATATGCGAAAGAGAGAGAATGGACACTTTCTTAGTCGCGTTATTTCTATATAAACAGATTTGACTAATTTCAATCTTTGTCACAGTAAACATAACAATTTTCACATGCACTGTTTATTTTTTCTACAACATGTTTCGGCTGCGTACAGTGGCCATCATCAGGTAGAAGTTACAAGATCATAAAACGAAAAACATATGTTGAGTTCCAGTCTTCCCCTTACAGTTAAAATATTCAAAACCCTATAATTACCTATTATTTCCTATTAGAAATAATATGTATTTGCATACATTTTAGTAGTTAAAGTTTTCTAAGTACTTTTATTTTCTAAGTACTATTATTAAAACACTGGGAAGGGCGAAATATCTATTTCTTAGAAAATTTGTAGTGGATCAGTTGGGTAACAGGCGGTGTTTGACACAATATTGTTTTTGCTACGTTGCTTAATATATGCGGTGTAATGATCTTTGCTGTTAAAAAAAAAATACACAAATTTTCGAAATATTTTTATATCCAGTATTTAGCGAGATAGACGTAAGATGTGGAAAGAAGAGTAATCTGATGTGAGTCTTTACGTAAATTGTTTGCTGTTGAATGACCGATTTTTGAGAAATTTAGAATGTGTCGAAATATATATATATATATATATATTATGTATATATAATTCTTTATCAAATTTCATAAAAACTTTTCCAGCGCTTTTCGAAGTTTTATAGGCGAGGAGATATATACATTGACATGGAGAAGCTAACCAAAATTTTTTGTTTTGTTTTGTAACGAAAGACAAAAAAGTGGCATTAAGTCGTTGCTTTTTGAGCTGTGGCCACCTCCATATATTTGTCAGACCTGTAGCTATGGAAACTACATTTAGCCTACTTTACTCTCATGGTAACGTTGTCTTTACGTCAAATTAAACACCATACTCTTTAAGGCATGTAGAGGAAGAGAATATAGTTCCACACCTTAACTTTGGATCTAGATATAGATGAATGCTCGGCTTTACCTCCATCTCTTCTATAGAAAAGACCCTGACACTCTTTGGGTAGAAGACTGCATGGGTCCCACGATTTGTCTGCACTCTCTGGAGAAGTAACGAATCTCCGCCCACGCCAGTAATCGAACCCTGATCATTTGGTCGTCCAGCTCTTTGGGCAGTCACTATTCGTACCGAGCTAACCCATCTCATACTCCTCATATTTTCAGCTTTTTAAATAACTTTACCACGCTTGGTGGTTTGTATGGCGATGTGGTCTCCCTTCCTGTCTTTTGAAATACCCACATTCCTAGTGCCTGTAACAACCCACCTCATTTACAGACCAAAGCATCTCCAGCCTCACTCCAACCCCCAGAGCGAACCACCCCATCACTAACTCATTCTGTCTCTCCCCACTTTTAGGAACTTCCTCAGTATGATGAAATGATTTGATGCTCAACTCCAGAGCTTTCAAGGCAACAAAATTAATTAGTTCTTTCCTTAGTTTCCGCATGTTGTCTGTAGGACGTGCATAGTGGGCACGTAATCTGCCAAGGGATTCTATTTCGTTCATTTTATGAAGGGCTTAAAGCCCCCACCCCCCCCCCCACCCACCCCCTCCTTACAACAACTAGATATGGTCTTGTTTTTACTTCAAGACTACCTTCCACAGTTCCGAGTCATCAGGAACAAGAAACGTGTATTTGCTAGAAGCAAGATTGTGTCTCTTGAAGCCCGTTTATAACGTTTCTTCTGTCGTGCGGAGTGCATTCAAAACTAATTTGGGAATGCTCGTGTCTATATACAGGGTATACACAAAAGAATGGTGCGGTTTCAATAGTTTTCACTATTGAAACCGCACCATTCTTTTGTGTATACTCTGTATAATGTAGGCCTGAGTAGTGTGCCGGGATTTTATTAATTTGTACTTTCTTATTTCAAAAGAGTTCTTGCAGGTAAATTTTAACACACACAATTGGAAAGAATAACGGCGTGAATAGCAAAATTTATAGATTTAGATAATAACTAGGGAGGCAGTGTAGGTATAAACCGTATAAACGTAACACTAAGGCGCGTTCGCGTAACCATTTTTGCTGTGGAAAAGCAATAAGTATTACATATTCTGAGTGTCTGTCTGTAGCCTTAGTTATCCAGCATGCAAAGCGCATGCGCCGTATTATATTGTCATCTGTGGCCTGTCTGGCTCTAACATATTTTTCCACATTATCTCATAAACAGCACGATTTTCGGACAAAATTTTATTGAACATAAAATGTGTGTTTTGATTTTCTGTACAACTTTTGTCTGAAACATTTCTCATTCTAATAAGAATTCAGCGAGATATTATCATAAATGTACATAGGTCTTCATGTAAAGTACCGTTATTGTTGACAGATTTTAATGAAACTTACTTTTTCTCCATAGATTTTAGAAGAATAATCAAATATTAAATTTCTATGAAAATTCTTCCAGTGGGAGCCGAGTCGTTCCATGCGGACAGACAGACAGACATGACAAAGCTAATACTCGCTATTCGCAATTTTATGAAAGCGCCTAAGTATTAATCAGTTTTAACTTCAAAAGTAATTAGCCTATTTCTTCAAAGTCGAAAAGTATTTTCTTACAGACCATAATTTTCTTTAAAGCCTGTGAGCTAGACAACACATTACACATGACACTGTTCATACCCAGCACACAGCTGCAAGCAGTAATTGCGCGATCGGTACGATGTATCGATCCATCGTTCGGTAGCCAAGTGCTGTACGAGTGCGGCACGGCAGATAATCTGGTCCAGTGATTCATGTCGTGATGCTGAATGGGTTCCCCGGACGCTAATCTCTGAGGTGGGAGGGGGGGGGGTAGTTTTTCGATACGCACGCAGCGTAGCCATAACAGCTCAATCTCAACAGCAAATGTGTATGTTTTTATTAGCGCTGCACTTATCTCATGATTCACAGCTACACGCTGACATGTCCTCGACTACCCTCAGGCATCTCCTTCATTACGAAGGCTGACTTTAGACTTTCCTGAGTACTGTGAACTAGTAGGGTGTTGTAACCTGCAGCACAAATCCAGTTGTGGATGTTTATTATTCTTCACACACACACACGACGTTTCGTAAGTTTAAAAATGAAAAAAATTAAAGCAATCCCTGGACAGGCCCTGAGGGTTCCGGGAGGTTCATACTCCCAGATTTCAAGACAATCGGCACATGAAGGTGGTAAGGTTGTCTGCCCTACGCACCGGCAGCCTTTACCCCCTATGAGATATTCCTGGTACTCATTTCTGTTAGAGGCTGAGTCGACCCCAGGGTCATAGTGCGGCCGGAACGATTACGTCAATGAAAAATTTCAAAGACACTATTGGGAATCGAACCCGAGAACTCCCGGCTGCAGGCCGGGAAGAAGGATGATATTACAGAACGCAATGAAGAGGCAAAATAATGTTAAAGATAGCTCAGTGTGTATAGTGATTACGTTACGGACTTGGCGAAAGAGGTAATCGTTTTTTATTTTTGGCACGGCCAAGACTTATTTCTCTTCTTTAAAGTCCAGACTGGCTGTTGGGCCCAACTACCCACCTATTCAGTGGGCGACTGGGAATCCTACGTAGGGCGCACAAAGACCGAAGCAAGACACCATCTGGTTTCGAAATTAAGAATGATTGGAGCTGTAAGTCATGCCCCGCACAAAAATAATTTTACCTTTATTGTATCTCAGAAGAAAAAGGCCACATATCCAATGGATAGAGTTTTAAATATACCCCACCAGGTCCGCAGTTAGTCAAATTCCCCGCATTATATGGAACCCGAAATTTCATTACCGCATTTACCTCTCCCTATCCTGAGCCAAATCAACCCAGTCCATACCCCATCCGACTTCTTGAAGATCAATTTTAATATTACCCTTTTATCTAAGTCTAGGTCTTCCAAGTTGTTTCTTTCCCTCAGGTCTCCACACCAAAACCCTGTATTCACATCTGTCTCCCATACGTGCAACATGCCCTGCCCATCTCATCTTTCTTGTTTTGATCGCTCATGCAACAGGTGGAGGAGAGAAAATAAAATCACTTTCCCAGTCGGTAATCGAACCCCGATCCTTCTGTCTTTGAACCCTATAGCCATAGTCGTAGCTGTACTTATTTCAAGGAATTATTTAATTACTTCTGTCCAAGCACTGAGCCCGCTTTCTATTTCTTTGGTTCCATTTAATATGATTTAGTTAACGTGAGTGAGGAGCATCTCTCACTGTAAGGTTCAATAACCGTCGTCTGTTGTGAACAACACACAATAATATAAAATTGAACATTATTCATTCTGTACATTTTAACATTATATTTAAAGTCCGACAAATGTACAATTTAATCACATTATTTGTGCACTTTCACCGTCCTACATGTTTCGAACCCCTAACCTGGGTTCATCTTCAGGGACACATTATCTGAAATCGCACACTAGTTAAACCAACTGGCACAATTATTTACATGAGTTTTTTTTTGTTTTAAACAGTGTATCTGAAGAATTGGAAAGAACTCATGTAAATAATTTTGCCAGTTGGTGTAACTTGTTTGCGATTTTAGATAATGTGTCCCTGAAGATTAACTCAGGTTAGGGGTTCGAAACATGTAGGACGATGAAAGTACACAAATAGTGTGATTAAATTGTACATGTGTCGGACTTTAAATATATAAAATTTATTATCCACACTTTTACTCTGAGTTACATTGCAGAAATATTTTAGCATTGTGTAAACAATCCGTACAGCACACGGAGCTATAAGACTTGAGCTTATCATGGAGGTAGTTGTATCGTGTGTTTATCATGCTGCTTCCTTCTTCAGAGTACAAGTTTCATGGAGTTTGAGGCAGTTGTTACCGATATAGAACATTGTGTCATAACTCAGAGGAACAACACGTAAGAACAGGGATACTTTGAAAGGTCTGCGGACCACCGTTTTAAAAACATTTTCCTGACTTGAAGGAAGTCCCAATAATTCATGTGTCTCATCCGGGATCCCAAACACTTGTTTCTCCACATCTATGCACTGGCTTCCTCATAAATAAAACGCCCATAAAATTCCAGACAGTCAAAATAAATTGTGTTACTCTTTTCTTCTATATCTAGAATGTTTGAAAGGTCAGGAAGTGACGTGATTTTGACTTCCGGTGTTGATTGTGGCCACAGTGTGCATTGTGCTTCAATAGGACCTCGCCATAATGCACTTGTTCCTTCAGGGTCACTTCAGCCAAAATGAACCTTATACTGTGGTGTGAAATGTTCCAGATGCTTTGTGTACCTTACACAATGCCTGTGCCTGGCGGTGACAAAATAGCTCAGTATAAAAGATACATAGATCCTTCTTTACATAACACTCTGTGTACAGTCTGATCAAGATTGTTAAAACATATTGGATTTCTTCTGTGTTCTGGGAAAAAGTAACCTTTCTGGTATTGGTTTCCTTTCCAATATAGCAGAAATAATTTTGTAATTCAATTATCGTTTTGAAATCTGCAGTTCATTTAATAATATGGAATGGCCCAAAAGTCAGTTAAACGGTTGGTAAAATGTGTTGTAAGTTTTTTTTATTTTTTTTTTTCATGGCGCAACAGCCCCTAGTGGGCCAGGGCCTCCTCATTATCGATGCTTCAAGATCACACTCAGATACACCACAATCTGTAGGACTCCTCTGTGCGAGTGATCAGCCCTTCGCAGAGACCTCTACTTGTCAACACACAACACTCACAAGAGACAGACTTTTATGCCCCCCCGGAGGCATTCGAACCCGAAATCCCAGCAAGAGAACAGCCGCAGACCCACGTCTTAGACCGCGGTGCCCCTGACATCGGCTGTATTAAGTATACAAGTCTTAAATACAGGAGAGACATATTTCACTTTTCATTTTACAGAGTAGTAGTCTTTGTGCTTTGACTGCGCAACCAGAATTCTTTAGAAGACAAAACTAAATTGTCAAAGCCAAAATGTAACTCAATATAAAATGTTACTTCCGGATCTGTACCTTTCAAGAATGGAACAGAAAATACTTAACAACAGGTGTGTGTGAAGATACACGTATCAAATTGTATGCTGTCGTGAGGTGGGCGATATACATGTGTGATAAATTGGAGTTTTATGATAAACACTCTGTTAAATGTTGGTGGCGATTTTTTGCTCCCACTGTCCAAAATCTAGTTGTGGCTTGGCCCTTGCAACACCACCAGCTACATGAATGGTGCAGACAAACACCGTCAAAAAAGAAAGATTTTTCAGAAAAACATCCCCGTATTTTCTATCATGTTTGTGTTTGTTTTTAAAACGCTGCTCCAACTTAGTAGGTTACATACCTACTTTTATGAAAGAAAGAGGAGGAACTGAGAAAAGGTCGTGTAGTATATATATATGACAAAGAGAGAGAGGCAGTCTCGTAAAAGTGAAAGTTGTCTTCCAGTTACAGAGTACATGGTGTGTAAAGTGTGACAATATGTAGGGTTTATCACTCGATTAAACTCGAAGAAATTTTACTATTTCAAGATATTTCGATGCAGAATATTTTAATAACTCTCTTGTAATATAATAATTTTAATATAATTTTAATATAATACTATACATTGGTTTTCACACTGTTGACACCGTGCATCTTCGTCATATTAAATTAAGTTTCAGACCAACTGATGCACACTAAAACCACTTTTATTGTAGCTTTATTATAATTGTTAAAATTGTACCCCTACACGTGTTTCGATCCTCGGATCATCGTCAGGGGGTTTTTTTGTTGAAAGCTACTGTCACTTCAATCACATGATTTTAAATAGTCCAACAGCACATTGAAATTAAAGAATTATAATAAAGCTACAATAAAAGTGGTTTTAGTTGTGCATCAGTGGTCTGAAACTTAATTTACTATACATTGGTGTTTAATAATATACAGGCATTATACAGGCTGTTCCACGTAAAATCGACCCGCTTTCTTCATTTCGCTGTGTAAGAGGGCCGGTTTTAAGTGGAATTTTCTGTATATTGTACGATTTACAATTGACAAGCTGTATAGTAATGCTGTATACGTTTTCAATTATTGATAATCCCTGAAGATGGCTATAAATAATAGTCGAAACATATACGAGCGCTTTTATATTCAGGAATTAGTGCAATTTTTTTTTTTGTGATAAATTTGTTCATATGTATCAATTGCACGGAAGATGTACAATATTAAGTTGTTTTTACCAGAGGTTACGACGGTAGCAACCTTGATTTCAGGCTTCCGCCGCGATGTTGATGAAATCTGTGGTCTTCTGGGTTATTACACGGCGTCGTGTGGTAATTATTTACCGACGTTTCGGACAAAGTATCGGTCTCATCCTCACGGGTCAAGATTCCGAATAGGAAAGAAAGCCATTAGCACTGTCTGTTCTTTTAAATTTGTGTGTATGTTAATCAACTTGATAACAAAAGATAAAAAGCTAAATACCTAGAAGCAGACTTCAGCAGACTTCAGCAGACTTCAGCAGACATCAGCAGACTTCAACTTGTTTCCAGATAATTACGAAATGTTAATCCCTCAGAAGCCATGCAATACAAAAGTATTTTCTTTTCGCTCAATTGAAGTACTATATAGACTAATATTTTTGATTATCCCAATATATATATTATCTTATTTTTGTTACGCTATTTTCCGGTTTTATAACACACACAATATGGTAAATTTGTAATCTCAAACACTTGAAATTTTATCGTGTTATATGCAGGTGATCTTTATATAAATAATTTTATAACACAGTAGAACCTCGATTATCCGAAATAAAGGGGGCGGACCCGATTTCGGATAAGCAATATTTCGGATAATTCGGAAATTCGGCTTGGCGTGATAAGGTGCAATAAAAATAACATTTATTCAGAAACACGTCTTATGTTAATAAAATTTAGGCACAACAAAGTGTGTGTATATTTACAGTATACAATCCGCACACGTACAACTTTGACAGCAAACTGACGGCGAGAGGCTCAGAGGCGTCTCACGGCGGGCAGTTCTGGGAATGGCAGCGCCTGACATCAAATGTTAAACCTGCACTGTAAGAAGCGCACACACTTCAACTTTTGACAACAAACTGACGGCGAGAGGCTCGCGGCGGGCAGTTCTGGGAATCGCGTGAAAATAAGGCGTTTCGGTTAACCAGGGTTTCGGTTAAGCAAAGTTCGGATAACCGATGTTCTACTGTACCTGATGACGCTTTCGGTTAAAGCCGAAATATATTACATAATAAGTATACATTAAATCACGGGAGAGTGTAGGTTTTATTGACTGCCTCAGTTCCTTTCTTTATCTATATATTACAACAGGATGTCACACATAAAGATTAGTTATTACAAGCGAGGTCAATATATATATATATATTAGTATGACTTTGGCCTATAGTAACGCTTAAAGTAAATTGGTAGCTATGAATCCCATATTCTTACGTCTGGGTGAGACATGAATTTCCGATTCCGGTAGCCATAGACAGTAATTCCTTATGGTATGTGACACCGTGTAGTCTGGTGTAAATTAACTGAGCTTAAGGAGAGAAATGTTGCCTTCATTTCCAGAATAAAAATTCAAGATGCCGGTGGCACGTTCTGTAAAATTCTAGTAGATTTCAGAGTGTCACGTCACTGAAGCCTCTACTGATATTTATACTTAATTTTTGATAAAATTTTATGTTTATAAGGAAGAAACGTTGTACAAAAGCATAAATTGTTTCCTCAGAAAATTGTATCCTCTGAATTTGCTAGTAATATTGATAAACCCCCCTCCAAAAAAAGCATATATTTCAAAATTCCATTTCGGCTATATGCTAATAACTAGTATTTTATTAACAAAACATATTTTCAGTTCTGTGCAAATGTTATCCCTTGCAGAAACTGGAAGTTGGTCTACGCTTCTAATCTCCCAATCCCCTATCTGCCTCCTGGCATACACTTTACAATTATCTGACGACTTCACACTGCGAGAGCCTGGTTTTGATTAGGTTCGGAGCTGCCTCAGTGAAATTTTAACACACTTAAACAGAACACTTACCGAGCCCAGTCTAAGGCGTGGGTCTGCGGTTGCTCGCTTGCTGGGATTGCGGGTTCGAATCCCGCTGAGGTCATGGATGTCTGTCTCTTGTGAGTGGTGTTTTTTGTCAGGTATAGGTCTCTGCGACGAGCTGATCACTCGTCCAGGGGAGTACTACCGAGTGCGGTGTCTCTGAGTGTGATAGTGAAACCTCGATATTGAGGAGGCCCTGGCACACTAGGGGCTGTTGCGCCATGGGGGTTGGGGGTGGAATAGAACCTTACCGATCCCAGTGGCGGCACGGTCTAATGCATGGGTCTGCGGCTGCTCGATTGCTAGGATTGCGGGTTCGAATTCCGCTGAGTTCATGTATATTCGTCTATAGTGTTTGTTGTGTGTTGTGAAGGTAGCGACCTCTGCGACGACCTGAGGAGTCCTACCGGCTTTATGTGTGTCTAATTGTGTGTGATATAGAAACCTCAACAATGAGGCGGCCTAGGTCCGAGTTGGGCTGTTGCGTTGCAAAGAAAAAAATATTCACTTCCGGTTCCGCTACCTTTCCCTCTACTTAATCCGAAGCTTGGGACTGTGGAAGTTAAGTGAGTTTATTTCAGTGCTTATTTAAGCACCACGTAAAGGTGTCAAGTACGTGTGCAGAGGTATAACTTCTTCACCTCGACACTGAAAGTATGTGATTATATTCAGGTTCCGGCCGCTTTACCCGGTTACAAATTTGTACCCAGTGGATTGGAGGATCCGTGGACTCGATAGCCGGTCCGGATGCCGAGCAGGAAAGAAAAATCTCCTGCCCATGCTTAGAAACAAAGACCTTCTTATAGCCTAGGCCCGCTTGTCCTTTTGTATGGTGCTGGCAACTTCGGTAAAATGTGGTCTGCCTGCGGGCAACAGTAAATTAAATACAATTATATGCATAATTCTGACTGTATCTGCCCATACATCGTTGTCAATAAAACATACTGAGAATAATGGAAATAATTTATTTAAAAATTCAGTTCAAATCTTAGGCTAAGGTGTCGTTATTTTTAGCACATTTTTAAAAAACGAATTAGTATTTCTATGTCTCCTTAAATAAAGAGCTCATGAGTTTTTCAAAATTGCTTGATATTCTATCTCGGCTTTGCCAGGAAAAGGGTTCAAAGACGTTTTCTAATTTCAAATGTCTCCACGGGCAACATAACACTGTGTCGCGAGCAACATGTTGAGTGGACCTGGTGTAGTCAGTAGCCTAGTGAAAGGGCTCTCATAGATTTTGAATATCCAGGCGGAGAGCTATTTTTGTGATAAAGCTAATTGATCAATACAATCACCGTCTGGACTTTTGTCTTCTGTTTACTAAGGTTACCATGTAGGCCTTGTAATCTGCATAGTGACAAGGCTACGAGCTGGCCGTGTCATGGCTCAAGCCCGGGTTCGATCCCGGGTCGATCCTTGTGGGATTTGTGATGGACAAAGTGGCACTGGGACAGGTTTTTCTCCGAGTACTTCGGTTTTCCCCCGTCAATTTCATTCCACCGGTGATCCATGAAAATGGAAAAACAGAAGAGACTCTCTTCATCACAGGGTTGCACATTAAACCTTCAAGGCTGCGGTGTGTCCGTAGTATCTACTGCGGGGACCTTCAATAAATATATAAAAAAGGGCTACGTTCTAGATGATGCAGAATTCGGATCTGGTAGGGCAAAAGTTTGTTCTCTTTTCTAAAATATCCAGACCGTCTCTGTGGCCCACACGGGTACCGGGATTGTTTCCCGGGAGTAAAGCAGCCGGGGCGTGAAGTTAACAACCCACCTGTATCTACTACCGAGGTTAAGAATTAGTGGAGCTATACCTCTACTTCTCCCATGTGCTTTCATGGAGTGGACAGGGAAAACTTGAAGTTATTCCATGTAGGCGTACTATGTGATGACGAATCTCCATCTAGCCACATTTTTGTGCCAAATATCGACTGTTTCGTTGGGCCATGATCTCCCCTTGTTCAAGAAGCCAGCAGGCATGCACCAGCCACCTGCAGCAATGCATTCCCCCCCTCTCAACAGACCCCCGCGCTCTCAAAAACCTCTACAGGAACTAATCTCCTGACTCACAGCAGCATCACAAGCCGCTTATAGCGAGCGAGAAGGGAGGGGAAGGCCTGAACACCAGTCACGTGATCACGGAATTCTATTTGTCTTAAATGCCGCTAGGAGCGCGACGTCTACGAACACTGAAACTTCGTTCCCTCCAACATTCTGCGTCTGGTTTTACATTAAAATCTCTGTATATTGCCCACACGCTGCGTGTTGCGTGTGATTCATAATGTTCAGCGACTATTCCCGTAAGTAGCGTTAAAAGGTATGGATTCTTGCAATATTGAGGCTTTGTGTTTGTATGAGGTACAAACTTCTTCTTCCATTGACGTTACATCTAGGGATGGGCCAAAGCCTCTTTCAAGAGATTCCGCCATTCCTCACGATTAATTGCGGTTTTCTTCCAATTTCTGAACCCTACTCTTGTTGCATTCTCCTCAATACCTTCCTCCCAACGAATTTGGCCTTCCTCTTGGACGCTGTCCCCTGGTCCAGTTAATAAATGAGGTACAAACTGCTTCCTTATATATCTGCGAGATGAATGTCATGATAGAAAGGCCGTGGCGTGTCTCAGGAAGTTAGTCGCTATCTTAACACTGTGGAAGCCATGTTGCGATCAGAGCCTAGCCTCTGTGAGTCACGTGTTTAAAACAGCGGCAATGGAAGGCTTATCTCCGAGAACTTCAGTTTTCCCCTGCCAGAATCATTCCACCATTGCTCCGTACTCAGTTTCTTCTTCATATTACTCTTACCAGAAGATAAGTGGACGAAGTTTCTAAAGTTTCAAACAGAGAAATTTTGTTTCAAATATCGGGGGGGGGGGGGGGGGACAACTGGACAGAAAAGTAGGCTATAACCCCAAATATAAGGCGACTCATTATTTTCCATTGGGAAATTTAAGGAAAAAGACTCAGAGAATTTAGAAAATGTAACAAAATCTTTATGAAGTTTTAGGGAGGCAAATATAGAACTAGAAAAATATACGTATAAATAACTGGAATACTGAGTGAGAAATAAGAGCCCAATAGCAAGTTTTAATAGTCTCTGTTTACTAGGAAATGTGGGGCACGAGGTGGCGCAGTTGGTAGAGGCACTGCGCTACAAGCCGGAAGGTCGCGGGTTCGAGTCATTGGAATTTTTCATTGACTTAATCCTTTCGGTCGCACTATGGCGCTGGGGTCGACTCAGTCTCTAACAGAAATGAGTACCAGGAATATCTCCTGGGGTATAAAGGCGGTCGGTGCCTATCGCTGATAACCTTACCACCTTCATATGCCGATTGTCTAGAAATTCTGGGAGCCTCAACCTCCTGGAAGGGCCGGGATAACTCAGTCGGTATAGCGACTCGCTACGGGCTGGACGGTCCGGGGATCGAATCCCGGTGGAGGCGAGATTTTTCGCAGTTGTTCAGACCGGCCCTAGAGCCCACTCAGCCTCCTATACAATGGGTACGAGTCTCTTTCCCGGGGGTAAAGCGGCCGGGGTGTGGAGTTGACTACCCACCCTCATCTAGTGCCAGGGTTAAAGAAAGAGTAGATCTATAACTCTGCTCCCCCTCTGGGCCTTCATGGCCTGTTCTAGGGAGAACTGTACCTTTTTACTAGGAAATGAAGCGTCCGTGACTGGTTACTGGGAAATACCGTTACGGTCTGTCTTATGAGGCGACCCCAACTTTTGTCTGAGTGCAAGAATTTCCTCAGCAAATTCACAAACGCGGCCTGTCGAGAGGATCTTGAGAGGGTTACCTTGAGACCGCGCATGCGCACTCACGCACTACGTTCCCTATAATTGAATTGTGGCTTTGTTACTGCCTCGAAAAGTGCAAACAGGCGTTGTACCTTTACTTGCCCTCTGTAAAGGAGGCTGTTTGGTCTTCAGATCCGATCTCGGACCTTCGAGACCTTCTGAGATCTCCGGGATTTGATCTTGTATTCACTGTTACTCCATCCGGTAACACAGTCACTATACTGACTGAGCTATCACAACTTCTTAGTAACCTTAGAGTTGTATAAATCCTTACATTATTAACCTTTTAAAGCCTAATGGCTACTTGATGCATCAACAGTTTAACATTCACAATTCTACATTCTGCCGACACTGTATTTATGTCTACTGTATTTATATTACAGCAAACAGCGACTTTTGCCTTATATAACATAAATTGATTTGTTTTTGTAACCGTTAAGGTTAATAGTGTAAGGATTTATACAATTCTAAGGTTACTAAGAAGTTGTGATATAAATACATAGCTTCAGTCTTGTGAAGTGGCAGACATTGAAAGACGAAGACCCTTTAAAGACATAGTGTAAGCTGTTTCATATAAAGACCCAGTTCGTACCGCGCAGTAAACACCTTTCATCTCGGTTACAAAAACAAACCGAGATGAAAAGTGTTTACTGCGCGGTACGAGCTGGGTCTTTAAGTGAAACAGTTTACGCTTCGTCTTTAAAGGGTTAAACGCGAAATAATTTATATTACACATTCACCGTACTCTACAATTATTTAAATTTCTTAAATTACTACATACGAGTATATACAACTTTCATAAACTTCATGAACTACTATTTTTGAAGCTGTATATTTTACATGTTACGTATATCACATAAAACCGCGTTTGTAAGTTTCTAGATCTCTAACCACCAATGTAGCTGTAAATGTTTCCTCTTCATATTTTTTGTAATTAGCCTGATGATGGCTACCGTCATTAGCCGAAACATGTAGCTTGTTTAATTTATATTCAGTTTTAAAATTGTACGGTCAAAATTCTATTTATCACACCTGACATTTGATAAACCTGATTTAAATGAGAAGATGTAATGTGTTTTGGGGCCTTTTGTGTTAGTTACAAAAGTTCATAATTTTATCTATATAGATGACGTAACAATGCTGTTAGTCAATCAGCGTTGAAGTGTCAAAGGTTAGGAAAATTATCAAATAATGCACTTAAAACCTTTGTGGTAGGAGAAATTTGTGGCCTGAAATGAGGTATTAATCCAAAGTTTTTCTACAGAAAGTGAGGTAAATTACGAAAAACCTCGATGAATTGGTATTGCGGCCGAGGTTCGAAAACCACACTTCCTAAACAAAAGTCAGAACCGTTAGTCATTGCTCTGTTATATGTGTGAGTGCATAGCTTACTGTTTTGTCGGAAATACGACATCAAACGCACCGCTATTAGTGACTGGGAATGATGTAATTTTGAACTGATTTTCAATTCATGCTTTTGACATTTTTCCTCCCTCGTTCAGCTTCGAAGGACTTTTATCTATAAACGGCAATTTTCCATTTTGTTTAGCTCCTGTTCTTTATGGTCCCTTGATAATCTTGTTCTATTATACATTCAACCCAATTTTAAAAAATTCAATAATGGGTTTCGATTTCATCAGATGGGATGTCATTATGGAACAGGAGGACCGCCTCTGTTTTACAGTGGGTGGGCTGTTGATCCACCCCACGCGGAAATTAGCAAAAGCAGCGAAAAATCTGAGCTCTTTGCTTCCTGCAGCGCGTCTAATTCAAGTACAGTTGATCCGTTTGTCATCTGCCGCTCGTTCTGTTCTCAGTAATAGTAGTGTTTTTATTTTAAAACCACACGAATTAGGATAAGAACCGGGGTAGCTCAGTTAGCGTAATGACTAGACTACAGGCTGGACAATGGAGGAATCTTAGCTCGATTCCCGGACAGGGCAAAAATTTTTATTTCCTTCAAGACACATTGTAGGTACACCCAGCCTCGTATTCATTGAATACCGCGAGGGAAAGGGGGCAAAGCGGTTGGGGCGTGAAGCTGACCACTCGGCTGAACATGCCTCGATTACCTGAACAGGAACAGTATACAGAAACGTGACACCATCGAAACAGAAATATCAGAGCCGAGTTCCTAAATATCGGTACATATGTAGGCAAATAACTGATCCCAGTGGCCGTGCGGTTTAAGGCGTGGGTCTGCAGCCGCTCGCTTGCTGGGATTGCGGGTTCGAATCCCGCAGGGGCATAGATGTCTGTCTGTTGTGAGTGTTGTGTGTTGTCAGGTAGAGGTCTCTGCGAGGGGCTGATAACTCTTCCAGGGGAGTCCTACCGAGTGTGGTGTGTCTGAAATGTGTGTGATCAATTGCAATAGTAACCTCTACACCTAGAATGAGTAGGTAGAAGAGTTCAGAATAAGAAAGAAAGTCATATTTTTCCAGCGATTAAGAAAATTTGCCACTTAAACAGGCGTCCCGCCGCAAGTACTTAAAAGGCAGCTATAAACTACGGGTGATCGGTACGCATCTACAAACCACAGGCCCGGGTTCATGAAGGCCAAGCGGGCAGAGCTAGATTGCCGCTTGTTTGTGGCTAAGTAACTGTCACATCAAGGGCACAATGGACAGAGCCTTAAATGGTGCCCTACCGAAAGCACCTTTAATTATAATTCTAAAAGCCTTAAGAAAATTGACAGATACATGTTGCTGTAAAGTGACACGAGTTGGAAAACGTATAAATTTAATGGTTTTATTGCTTTCTGATTAGAAATATGGCCCCTTCATCCAAATTTCTTCAGTGTTGAAAGCTATCAGCAGTGAACATAGGCCTATATACAGTATCGTACATACAATAAAAAGAAAAAGCTAAATGGATTGGTCACATCTTGCGTAGGAACTGCCTTCTGAAACATGTGATTGAAGGAAAGTTAGAGAGAAGGATAGAAATGACGGGAAGACGAGGAAGAAGGCGTAAGCAGCTACTGGATGACCTTAAGGAAAAGAGAAGATACTGGAAATGGAAAGAGGAAGCACTAGATCGCACTCAATGGGGGAACTCGCTTTGGAAGAGGCTACGGACCTGTCGTAAGACAGACTACAGAATGAAGAGGCTACGGACCTGTCGTAAGACAGACTACAGAATGAAAGGCTACGGACCTGTCGTAAGACTACAGAATGAAGAGGCTACGGACCTGTCGTAAGACAGACTGCAGAATGAAGAGGCTACGGACCTGTCGTAAGACAGACTACAGAATGAAGAGGCTACGGACCTGTCGTAAGACAGACTGCAGAATGAAGAGGCTACGGACCTGTCGTAAGACAGACTACAGAATGAAGAGGCTACGGACCTGTCGTAAGACAGACTACAGAATGAAGAGGCTACGGACCTGTCGTAAGACAGACTGCAGAATGAAGAGGCTACGGACCTGTCGTAAGACAGACTACAGAATGAAGAGGCTACGGACCTGTCGTAAGACAGACTACAGAATGAAGAGGCTACGGACCTGTCGTAAGACTACAGAATGAAGAGGCTACGGACCTGTCGTAAGACAGACTGCAGAATGAATAAGGCCTACATAACAAGGAAAAATCTTGAATGGTCTCTTTTCTTTAAAGTAAACTTGCACAAAAACCAATCTTTTGAAATGTTTGAAAAATACTACAGACAATGTTATGACGATCTGTAAAAGTTAAAGGCAAACGTGTCCTTATACACGCCGTGAAGACACGTAGCCATATAGAAAGGAAATATGAGCTATTAAATAGAAGTGACATTCCAACCGGAAAACTTAGCAGAACAAAAATAGATTTATTGTACTTCAGTACTTGTATAAAATATGATAATAATGACGATTGCAAATCGCAGCAGCTGCGCGGTCTAAGGCGTGGGTCTGCGGCCGTTCGCTTGCTGGGATTGCGGTTCGAATCCCGCAGGGGCGTGAATGTCTGTCTGTTGTGAATGTTGTGTGTTGTCAGGTAGAGGTCTCTGCGACGGCCTGATCACTCGTCCAGAGGAGTCCTACCGAGTGTGGTGTGTCTGAGTGTGATCGTGAAGCCTCGATAATGAGGAGGCCCTGGCCTACTAGGGGCTCTTGTGCCATTTGAAAAAAAAGTTGTAAGCTTACATGTTTTGTATTGTGACATGGCACGTGAGAAAAATGCTCTATAGTCTTCCGATGTTACATCAAACCTCTGCAGTCATTGAAATGTTTTAACATTTTAAATATCTAAAACTAACTACACATCAGCCTACTATCCATTTTAACCCTTTACGGACTGAATACTTTGTGTCGTTATAAACGAGTGTCGTTATAAACGAGGAGTGCATTGTTATGGTTAACAGTGAGGAATTAATTGGTACCACAGAATATCTCACGTTATATACGATGTGTCGCATAAACCGATGTCGTTATAAGCGGGTTCGGCTCTACTTAAGGTTTAACAACTTTACAAACGTCTCTTTTTACTGAATTGAGGCTGAAATATTTCTTACCTACTGTTATAGGTATATTTCCACCTTTATTACTTAAAGAGACGTCTGTAAAGTTATCACACTCTGTCTTCGTACTCATTGTGTCCCTGAATAACTTGTGAGTGTCTGCTTTGTATAAGGAAGACGAGATGCGTAACATAGCATGATATCTTCCGTCAGTAACATTTGAAGAAATTGGGTTTTTGGAAGTTTGTAACAGAAAAATCTTTATTGCATACGTAACTGAAGTACTGCCTAGTGCTGTTAGCATTGTTTTGTGGAAGTGTTTGATCGCTTTTAAATCTTTGTGTAGACTCAAATCACACTAACTAACTAACTAACTCCATGCAGCACAGTTCTTCCTGAGAAGCTAACAGGTCTTCAGCTATCAAAAAATTCTCCGCGTTTTATGGAACCCGAATTTTCATTACCGTATTTGCAAGAGCCCGACACCTGTCCCTATCCTGAGCCATATCAATCCAGTCCACGCTCTCCCATCCCACTTCTTGAAGATACATTTTAATATTATTCTCCCATCTACGCCTGGGTCTTCCAAGTGGTCTCCTTCCCTCACATTCTGGAAGCAAGTTTCTGGATGTCGTTATTTTGTAATTCAGTTACTTTCACTTGCATCAGCACTGAATCCTGACCAGTTCTAATTGCAAAATGAATGAAATACTCTTATTTTTTATGTTATTGCGTGAAAATATATGAACTTTGAAAAATAATTTATTTTTGAATTGTTGAATGCAGCCAATGAACGTGTCTTTCAGCGGCTGTCACTGACGTGGTGACGTCGAAAACTGGAAGAATGCAAGAAGGAAAGTGGCCTTCGTTTTTTTCGCTCAAAAGTTTTTCCAGCCACTTCAGTTTCGCTTCAAAGCCTTTACATCAGGATCATGGCATGTTTTAATTTATCTTTCCTGTGAATTTTCGTATTGAGTTCATGAAAATGGGTCTTTCGTCCACAATAAATGAGAGAATCCTAAATCATATCCAATCACAAATCTGTTGTACAATTTTCCCATATTGCGTCGTAAATATATCTACTTAAATTCGTACAGGAAAAATTTCATTTTTTAAATACAAACCAAAATGTGCACTCGAATTGTCACAGATTCAAAATAATATATCGATATTAAAAAATCGAACTATATGCACGGAATATAAAACATAGAAAATATACATTTAACTCTGCACTTCTACTCAGCCGTCTTATGGCCGGGCAGTGGAAAACATTGCAGTATTCCGAAACGTCTTCTTCAAGAAATGGCTGGAACTAATGATGGTTCAAGAGAATAAGAACAAACAATGAGATAAAGGAAATAATACATGGGGCAGATATTGTTAAATTTATATAATCCCTCCGGCCAAGATGTGAAAGAATGCAATGTCAAAGAATGACAATAAAATTGCAACATCTACAATCGAAGGAAGAAGGAAAAGAGGAAGACCACGTAAATGATGGACAGACGTGGTTAAAGAGGACTTAAATATAATGGGAATAAAAACAGGCAGGCAATGGTCAGAGATCGTCGGGAAAGCAGGAATCCTGTACTGGAAGCCAAGGTCCACAGCGAGCTGCACGGCTTGAGGAGAAGAAAAACAAGGAAAAGAAGAATAAGAATAAGAAGGGTGGTTCAAACAGTTAAGTGGAATTTGATCCAGTCTTAAAATCACAGATTATTTCTTGTCTTCAATTTAAAAAATGCAGACAATTTTTCTTGGTGAACAAAGCAGTAAAACACCAACGGATTTTCAGAATTCTCCCAAAACTTTCTCTCAGATTTATGTTACTATTTTGCTTTTCCAATTTCGCAACGACCCCTAGTAAGCCTGGGCCTCCTCATTATCGAGGTTTCACGATCACACTCACAACCACACTCGGCAGGACTCCTCTAGACGAGTGATCGGCCCAACGCAGAGACCGTTACCTGTACAACAAACAACACTCACAAGAGAGACAGATATCCATGTCCCCGGCAGGATTCGAACCCACAATCCCAGCAAGCGAACACCTCAGACCACTGACATCTGCATTATGTTACTACACCAGTCTTACAACCGTGCATACGTCTGCAAGCTTTCGTCGTCACTGTTAATTTTCCAAGCCCTGTTCCGAAGAGCAGAAACTACCGTCGCCAGCCGATAGTGGTAGCAATCTCTTCCTTATCGTAACAGACACTATGCAGGCCACGAATGATTACCATCGACCATTCAGAGTCTGTGTTGATGTTACTTCCATCCATTGTTGTAAGGAGCTGTTTGGTCTTCAGATCCGATCTCGGACCTTCGAGACCTTCTGAGATCTCCGGGATTTGATATTGTATTCACTGTTACTCCATCCGGTAACACAGTCACTATACTGACTGAGCTATCACAACTTCTTAGTAACCTTAGAATTGTATAAATCCTTACATTATTAACCTTTTAAAGCCTAATGGCTACTTGACCCATCAACAGTTGTAACGTTCAACAATTCTACATTCTGCCCACACTGTATTAATGTGTATTGTATTTATATTACAGCAAACAGCGACTTTTGCCTTGATAACATAAATTGATTTGTTTTTTAACCGAGATGAAAGGTGTTTACTGCGCGGTACGAACTGGGTCTTTATATGAAACAGCTTACACTTCGTCTTTAAAGGGTCTTCGTCTTTTACTACCTTCCGCTTTTACAAGACTGAAGCTATGTATTTATATCACAACTTCTTAGTAACCTTAGAATTGTATAAATCCTTACATTATTAACCTTTTAAAGCCTAATGGCTACTTGATGCATCAACAGTTTTAACGTTCAACAATTCTACATTCTGCCCACACTGTATTAATGTCTACTGTATTTATTGTAACAGAACATTATTGGAGCAGTTCAGCTCTCCCTCCCCATTCCTCTATATATAGTAGGCAGAAGAAGGGACAATTTTATTTGGTGAACAAACGCAGTCAAACACCAACGGATTTTCAGAATTCTCCCGCAAAACCTTCTCTCAAATTTATGTTACTATTTTGCTTTTCCAATTTCTCAACGACCCCTAGTAAGCCAGGGCCTCCTCATTATCGAGGTTTCACGATCACACTCAGACGCACCACACTCAGTAGGACTCCTCTGGACGAGTGATCGGCCCAACGCAGAGACCTCTACCGACAACACACAAATCACAAGAGACAGACGTCTATGCCCCCGGCGGGATTCGAACCCACAATCCCAGCAAGCGAACGACCTCAGACTCACGCCTTAAACCGCGCGGTCACTGACATCTGCATTATGTTACTACACCAGTCTTACAACCGTGCATACGTCTGCAAACTTTTGTCGTCACTGTTAATTTTCCAAGCCCTGTTCCGAAGAGTAGAAACTACCCGTCGCCACCGTAGTGGTAGCAATCTCTTCCTTATCGTAACAGACACTATGCAGACCACGAATAGTTACCATCAACCATTCAGAGTCTGTGTTGTTGTTACTTCCATCCATTGTTGTATATGTCACATAACTGTGCCTATAATTTAAGTTGTTCTTACAAATTTTCTTCAAGCTCTTATATACTGTTGTATCCCCGAAATTTCGGAGAAGGCCGGTGGGCGTATCGTGATGTTGCTCCACCGGAATAGGGTTCGTATAGGTTGTGATGGATGCTTGAAACAAACTCGTTGTACCAGGTTCCAGGCACTTTATTTACAATAGGCCGTATTTACAGAAAACAGGCCGGGAAGGCCTCGCAGCAACTTATACAGACTGTCTAGATCAACGGCAGGATCGGGAATGCGCCCTTTCAGGCGTCAGAGGTTTTATCAGACAGGTTTGTGTGTGATCTTGCGTAGGAGTAGTCGTTACTCCTCCACATGTGACTGTGCGTCTGCAAGGAGTCACACAGTGGGCTCCATAATTCCAGGAAGAATAACAAATAAGCTGTTACAAACATTGGGACAAAGCGAATACAAGGAGACGTATGATGAGAAAGTACTAATTAGCAAGTGGTAAGGTCCGATGATACAGACAAAAGTACAGAAGGTACTGCATCAATGCAATGTCGTTGCCTCAGTTACTATAATATATATATATATATATATATATATATATATATATATATAATGTAAGGAACATCCGTAATATAACAGATATATGCAACAATACGCTTTGTACAATTCCAAGCAGAAAGACTGACATCTTGAAAGTTCTTCCTCTAATTTGACCCCAGTCTGCAGGTACAACTAACGATGCTTTACCAAGTCAAACTGTGAAGTGTCTTCCTTATTTTGCAATTATTTCTCCCAAAATATAAATAGTAGATACAATCGATTCATTGTAATTGCTAAGTTCCTTCACGGTATTCTGACGACCAATCGAAGAAGCTTCCAACTTGCTATTCATTTGCCTTATTCCTTCTTGCTCTTTCTTGTAATGACGCCTATTGTTATATTTTATTGCATTCTTGCTGCCCCAACAGCTAAGAGAAACCACTTTACCTGCACTTTAGGTAAGGAAGTATTTGTTCCTTTGGTAACTATTAAAATTCCTGCAGTAAAAGTTAAAGCATTTCCATTACAGGCCTGGACAGGCCCTGAGGGTTCCAGGAGGTTGAGGCTCACAGATTTCTAGACACATGAAAGTGGTAAGGATGTCAGCCCTACACACCGGCCGCCTTTATCATCCAGGAAGTATTCCTGGTACTCATTTCCATTAGAGGCTGAGTTGACCCCAGGGCCATAGTGCGACCGAAAGGATTAAGTCAATGAAAAATTTCAATGACACCATCGTGAATCGAACCCGCGACCTTCCGGCTTGTAAATTCTTGCAGTCCTTACCAAATTTCCGTCTCTTCCAAGCTATGTTTTAATTAAATCTTTTAACCGTAATATAACTGGCTACATTTATACGCCATAATAATTAATAATAATAATCAGTAGCACTGCAGCCATTGGTGGGTTTTGGCTTCCTTTTCTGTGGATGTTGTGTAGGTTTCGTAAAATTTATTTCTTATCGGGTTGGGTTGTCAGCCCCACGCCCAACCCCCAACCTGGAGGACCAGGGTATCCCTTTTTGTCTGGGTCATCACCTTTGACCTGTCTGGCATGGGAGGCCCTACCAGTAGCTACACCACCGCCAGCATAGCTCTCAGGATCGTTTGACCACGCAAGTCCCACCACTACGTCAAAGTAGGGATACCTTCGGGGGGACATTTGTACACCCTGTATATATTTATACACAAAATACCTGCGGACGAAGACAGGCTAAATTATTTATCGTCTGTGGAGTATTCTGGACTTAGCCAGAAAGAAGGTGCTTAGATTTTTCTGAATCTTACATTCAGCGAGTGACAATATGCTACCTAAAGCTACAAAATTCTTTTAAATTTATTTTTTCATGGAGATAATTTTCTCAGCTGATGTAAAGTATCCACGACACTCAAGAAATAAGAGAGAGGGCCTTGTGTGACCTGCGGACCAAGGCCTGCTGACCGCTGCCGCTAACACGCTAAAGATTTCCAGTCACGCTTACACAAAATGGTTATAGTGTTGTCGTTGGTTTGTTCTGTATTTGATGTTGATGAAGGTTCCAAACGTGGGACACAACACCGTGTTAAATGGTGAATAGAGATGTTTCGGACGAGGTTATTGCCTCCATCTTCAGGTTCAAGCCGCTTAGAGCAACTCACAAACCTACACGGTGTTTTGAACTGCTTAGACCTTTATGATGGCAGAACTATCTGAAAACTATAAACTTCATATATCCACTATAATTGGCCCGTGTTAAGAAGTTTATCTAATAGTTTATTGCTTAAATTCATTTGTATATTTTACATATAATTTTAAAGTGACTAATAATCTTACAATATCAATAATTATAACAGTATGTGGTTCAATTAATTGAATAATATCTTGAATTTTCTTGAAGATTTTCAAGCTGTATTTGAATTATATCTGATAATATAATTAATATAATATAATATAACATAAATTTATTGTGCAAGTACTGTAAGGTACTATGCTATATTATACGTCAAATAAATTACACCTTCGTAAATGTTTAATTATCTCAATACATATGTGGGGCACGCGGTGGCGCAGTTGGTTGAAGTACTGCGCTACAAACCTGAAGGTTGCGGGTTCGATTCTTGAAGAGGCATATGCTGCATTCGTTCTCAAATAAAATAGCTCCCTGAAGATGGCTAAGTTTTCTAGCCGAAACATGTAGGACCATAACTAAGTATTTTGTAGTCACCTTGATTTCAGTCTTCCGCCGCGATGTTGTGTACTGTTTGTATGATATTTGCACGGAGAAGAGATAATAATATTAAAAAGCAGTGTCTCTCACTACGTCTCCCCAATTCATATTCATCATTAATTTTATTTAGGGTAACTTGTCTACGATGCCCGGAACTAGCATGCTAAAGGGCAGGTAACAATTTCACTAAAACTTTCAGAAGGGGATTCACATACTGCAATTTCTTTTACAGAGGGACGAACCTATATATCGTAGGAGCAAGAGGACTGACAAAATGGGCGGCTTTTAGATAAACAGCTTACTTATCAGGTGCGCACCCAGAATTTTTCGCCGGGGAGGGGGGGGGGCTCTGACCCTGAGGTTTTATATAATTTATATTTGATTTTAAAAATCATGTTATAAAAATCATGTCGTAATTACAACATAACACTGTCAGCAACAGCATTTATATACATACGAATATAACAACATGTTAAATGACTCAATGACGGTGTCCCATCTGGTTTTTTTTTAATTTTATTAATTAATTTTTCAAAATTCTAACGTACTAGTCATCATCTGATTTCAGTGGCTGATGAAAGGGAAATCATGTCAAAGTTTTGTTATCATATCTACTGAATCTGTGTTTTTTTAAAATTTCGGTTTTGAGGGGTTTTTAGAAGTGGGCTGCAGCCCGGTACCCCCTCCCCCTTGGGTGCGCCTCTGTTACTTGTTATGATTTGTGTAATGGAAAACATGAAAGGAGGGTGGATGCTGAATTTAAATTTATTTTCGAGTTTATACGCAATTGTAGTCTGAAGAAACTTAGAGCGCGTGGAATTTAGACGTTAAAAGAGAAAAGGAACTCTAATGCTCATAAAGCGCTGTGGAATTGACGGCCTTTAAGATGAATGCTGCAGGCAACTTAAAGAAACCCATTGATATAAATGAATAAATTTAAATCCAGCGAAATGTATCAAGAGAAGTATTAAGAAACCGTTGATATGTTTAGCGGATTTATTTATGAGCCGTCAGAACACAGTCAGTACAGGAACATTACAGAAGCCTGATAAAAAACCATACTTTTATACGAGATAAGCAGATTTGCCAGAAATGGTGAATTATTCCAGGAAGTACTTTATTCTAAAAACACCGTGCATCTTATCACAATCACTATATAAAAACACCGTGCATCTTATCACAATCACTATATAAAAACACCGTGAATCTTATCACAATCACTATATAAAAACACCGTGCATCTTATCACAATCACTATATAAAAACACCGTGCATCTTATCACAATCACTATATAAAAACACCGTGCATCTTATCACAATCACTATATAAAAACAACCGTGCATCTTATCACAATCACTATATAAAAACACCGTGTATCTTATCACAATCACTTATATAAAACACCGTGCATCTTATCACAATCACTATATAAAAAACCGTGCATCTTATCACAATCACTATACAAAAACACGTGCATCTTATCACAATCACTATATAAAAACACCGTGCATCTTATCACAATCACTATATGAAAACACCGTGTATCTTATCACAATCACTACATAAAAACACCGTGCATCTTATCACAATCACTATATAAAAACACCGTGCATCTTATCACAATCACTATATAAAAACACCGTGCATCTTATCACAATCACTATATAAAAACACCGTGCATCTTATCACAATCACTACATAAAAACACCGTGCATCTTATCACAATCACTATATAAAAACACCGTGCATCTTATCACAATCACTATATAAAAACACCGTGCATCTTATCACAATCACTATATAAAAACACCGTGCATCTTATCACAATCACTATATAAAAACACCGTGCATCTTATCACAATCACTATATAAAAACACCGTGCATCTTATCACAATCACTATATAAAAACACCGTGAATCTTATCACAATCACTATATAAAAACACCGTGCATCTTATCACAATCACTATATAAAAACACCGTGCATCTTATCACAATCACTATATAAAAACACCGTGCATCTTATCACAATCACTATATAAAAACACCGTGCATCTTATCACAATCACTATATAAAAACACCGTGCATCTTATCACAATCACTATATAAAAACACCGTGCATCTTATCACAATCACTATATAAAAACACCGTGCATCTTATCACAATCACTATATAAAAACACCGTGCATCTTATCACAATCACTATATAAAAACACCGTGCATCTTATCACAATCACTATTGTAAACAAAAACACCAACTGGATTCACTTTTTTATTATTGTAAAAAAACTGTATAGTTTTTTTAAAACATTTGAAAAAAAAACCCCGACATATGTTTCGGCTCCTCACTGAGCCATCTTCAGGGGTTTTTATGTCACTAAAACTGCATATATTTACAAACGTCTATTCATTGGTTCACTTTGTAAGCACAATTTTATCACCTTCACTGTTACTGATGTGCACAGTCACCTTGTATCTGTGATAAACTGATAAACTGGTATTTCCATAGGTGTTATTGTACGGATGCATGGTACTGTATCATCTTATTCCATGGAGTGTGTTCTTATGGTGTGTGCTGTACCTGGTTGTGTGTCAGTCTGATAGTATCAAACTCTGATACTATCAGACTGAAAGTCTGGAGTCCTGTTATATGAACATAAAAATAATGTTTTAAATTTGGAATTACTTGTGTCTCTCAAATTTTCTCATATTTTGTTGCCATATGGTGCATCAGACATGTCTCTTCGTGACAGCTAAGTGCCCTTACGTGTCTTCATCACGGTTACACACAGTGAATTCAATTGTAAAGAAACCTTATGAAACAAAATCATTCGTAAAATAAACCGTCCTTAGCTGAATTATACAAGAGGCTCAAATATCAGCTGACAGTATTGCCTATATGTTTGGCGGGATAGTATTACCGTTCCGCGCCATCAGGGTTTAATATGGGGAGAAACAGAGAGAGAGAGAGAGAGAGAGAAAGAATAAAAAACATAAAATGGGGAAGAGAGTTTGAGCTAAGAGCTTTTCTGTGAGCTTCAGTTGATGGACTAGAATCAATAATTCACGACGGAATTAGAGTCTATAGGGAATTCAATAGTCCCGCAGCACATAAAGAATATTTAGTAAAGGCTGTATACAGGAGTCGAGAGCCGTGAGGAGTACCATGTGAAGAGTGCCTCGGATTTTACTTCAAGCTAGTGATAGGCTGTCGACATGGCCCCTGGGAGAACCCCCCTGGGATATAGACAGCATATTCAACCTAGCGAGGCAACACGAAACCTAACACGCAGGCTCAACTGTCCGTTCCAGTTGCTGGCAGAACGTGACAGAACGTACCGCAGTGGCTACGTTCTGTTTATTAAAAGCTCTTCCCTTCCTAAATAGGTCCACGGGATATTAAAGCCAGAAAATATGTTGCTTTTCCCTCACTGGCAAAATTAATTTCGCTGTAATTACGACAAACCGCTGACCACATGTGTCTTTAATGTATTAATCTGTGATTAACGCCAGTTGTATGCATCATGTCTTTTGAAATTGCAGCATTATTTACAGCGAGTACGAACAAACCCAAATCGTGTCTTTCATTCTGGAAATTCTTATATGTTTTACACTTAAACAAAACGGACACTCAAAGCCAAGGCAGATTTCTCACGACCAGTTTTATTGCAGATCGGTAACTGATTACGTACCTACATAGGCCTATATATATATATATATATATATATATATTATATATATATTCACAATTTTAAAGTATCTAATTAAACATCTTGATAAATTCACTTTGAAGACTATTTTGTGGATGGTATAAATTAAGTAGGAGCACGCGGTGGCGCAGTTGGTTGAGGCACTGCTCTACAAGCCGTGAGGTCGCGGTTTCGATTCCCGATGGTGTCATTTTTCATTGACAAAACCCTTTCGGTCGCACTATGGCCCTGGGGTCGACTCAGACTCTAACAGAAATGAGTACCAGGAGTATTTCCTGGGGGATAAAGGCGGCAGGTGCGTAGGGCTGACAACTTTACCACCTTCATGTGCCGATTGTCTAGAAATCTGGGAGCCTCAGCCTCCTGGAACCCTCAGGGTCTGTCCAGGCCTGTAATGGGATTACTATAAATTAAGTTCCCTTCAAATAAAAAAAAAATGTTTTATTACAAATTAATTGAGACATTTAAGCCTGTTTCATGCAAATATAGAGATCTAAAACGCGTACGTGAAATATTATACTGAGACAAGTTATAAGTTGAAAAAAAAATATTGATAATGCAGTGAACCCTTGTTATTGAAAGAAGAAGATCAGATGTCAAAAACCTTATAAGTATTGTCAAACTCTATACTTTAACATTATGTCATAAAATTCCAAAACTTTTCCTGTTTATTCAGTGCTGAAAAGGTCTGTGGATTTTGTAACATAATTCTGAGGGATTTGGAATTCTAAATGTCTTATACTTCTCAACATACAGATGTCAGATGTCAGATACCTGCTGACATATGAATTGCATGGGCGAATTGGTGCTTTCTGGTGACCGCGAGTTCTAAGGCGTGGATCTGCGACCGCTCGCTTGCTGGGATCGCGGTTCGAATCCCGCCTGGAGCATGGATGTTTGTCTGTTGTGAATGTTGTGTGTTGTACAGGTAGAATCTCTGCGACGGGCCGATCCCTTGTCTAGGGGAGATTTACTGTGTGTGTGTGTGTGTCACTGAGTGTGATCAGGTGCGAAAATAACTCTCTATACCTACAATGAGTAAGTAACAGTAGTCAGACTAAAAGAAAACATTGGCGAATTGCGTTACAAATAATTTTCCCTCAAGCCTGAAAATAACACGATCGTGTCGAAAAGTATATCGCTGATGTGATATAATTGTTACATGTAAGAAAGTTGTGTTTGTAGATTGAAGCCTATGATGGCATATTGATTCAAAGTACATCGGGAAGCTTGAAGTATTTCATTAACCGAAAATTTCATAAACTGTCCTCAGTAGCGGGATGTGTGGATAAAGGTAGCCTTGTAAAGCGTTTTGGCGCGCTCACAAACATTGCGACGAGCGATTACTAACCTCGCCATATTTGTCCGTCCTTCCGTCAGTTCGTTTGCCTCTCCGCATGGAATAACCGGCGAACACTGGATAAACTTTCTCCATCATAAATTGGGGATTTTTATTAAAATCTCTAGAACAGTTTCAAGTTTGGTCGAAATCGGACAAAAATAACAGTCATTTTATGTAAACATTTGTGATTTTATGTTAATATCTCATTGTTTACGAGGTAAGTACAGGAAATATGATATCTCGCTCTTCACGAGATATGTACTACAAGCAAAACGGTAGAACTAGGGATGCCGAAGAAACAGTTGACCATTTTAAACGTAATATGGTACCACCTGGGTGCAGCGTAATCAGGAGAAATATTCGAAACAGTCTCAGAGTCACGTTATAGGCCTACCTACACTTCGTATCTTGTTACTTTTATTTGTTGTTGTTTGGAATTTCTGAACATATCTTGACAGCAGTTTTGGACACGCAGCCTTCGTTATCATGCTATAAGCAGACACAATTCCACAATGTTTCTTGCAAAGAAAGGCACAAAACACAGGCTTACCGAAAGTTTATTCTTACTCCAACATTATAGCAGCTGGCGTAGTGCAGTGGGTATAGCTACCGGGCTACGGGCTGGACGGTCCTGGGTTTTAATCCCTGTAGGGATAAGATATTTTTCTCTTTTCCAAAATATCCACACTCTCTCTGAGCCCATCCACCCTCCCATTCAATAAGTATCGTCTTCTTTCCTTGGTTAAAGCGGCCGGGGCGTGAAGTTAACCACTTATCTCCATCTTGTGACGAGATGAAAAATTATTAGACCTACACCCCTACTCTCTCTGCCTAAATATCTTATATGCTAGGCATGTCCAGCTGATAGAATTGACCCTTAAACACATTATACATGGTGTAGGAAGCTGCAAGCTGTCTGTCATTCTCATTAACACGTTTTTTCTAGTTCAGCGGTATTCAACCTTTTTTGTTCGCGTACCCCCAATATAATTTCTCTTCGACTTTGTACCCCCAAAGTTGTTGGTGCATAATTCAAGTTATAAATAGTCTATAATCTACATCTAAAATAAATTAAATAAATTACATCCAAAATAATGTATTAAATAATAAGTTTTAAATGAGAAAAAAGAGAGACAAGCTATTAAATAACAAATATATTATTGTCTATCATATAAAAATTAATAAAGGAACAAAGGTATTTTAGCAAAGCAAAATTATATGCATTATGTGGAATAAAATGAAACTAGCCGCCCAGATAAGAATCGCATAAAGGAGAGAGAGAAAAAAATGACGCTCCCAAATCGCATGTCCTTACGTCCGGGTCTCTTGTGGCTAACCCTAAATCTGGCCCTGATTATTCAGTGTTTATCATGAAATAATATATTTATTTATTTTTTATTTTACGTACCCCTAAGATGTCTTCGCATACCCCCGGGGGTACGCGTACCTCAGGTTGAATACCACTGTTCTAGTTGGCAATGTCTGCTAAGTACATTTACTGTATTCCCAACCAGAAGTTTGTATGTTGCCTTCCTACTGGTGGATGCATATGAAGACTAATGCAAGGGATTTAAATTGTGAGGTGTTTGACGGAATTTCTTTGGCTTAGGATAGGTCCTGAGGAGGGCTTTTGTGAAGACGGTAATGAACCTCGACTTATATAGCCTGCGGGGAACATACTGAGTGGCTGAGCGACTACAAGCATCTTAAGGACTGTTCTAAAAGTTTACGTAGGCGAGGAACGCCTTCAAACCCCTGCTGATCATGAATTCAAAGTCAACTGCTAAACCGACAACAGTTTTACAAATTGAGAATAGTTATTAAGTAATTACCTGGACGACCGAGGAATTTTTGTTTCGATTCCCGACATGGGCAAGATATTCTACCTCTCTCCACATGGTCTAGACCCGCTGTGGGGCCCACCCTGCCTCCTATTCAATGGGTATGGGGAAAATTTTCGCCGGGGTAAAGAGGCCTTTAAGTCTACCACTTAATCTTCATGTTGTGCTGAGGGTAAGAATTGATGGAAATATACCTCCACTTCTTCATATGCTCTCATGGCGTGCTCGAGAATGATTTTACAAATTGAGACATTTTAAGTTTTCACAACGGTCTTAACCAAAATACATTTTTTGAGATGTGATGTCATGTTGTCTATCACGTAAGTCATGTTGTCTATCACGTAAGTCATGTTGTCTATCACGTAAGTCATGTTGTCTATCACGTAAGCACGTTGTCTGTCACGTAAGTCATGTTGTCTATCGCGTAAGTCACGTTGTATATCACGTAAGTCACGTTGTCTATCACGTAAGTCACGTTGTCTATCACGTAAGTCACTTTGTCTATGACGTAAGCCACGTTGTCTATCATGTAAGTCACTCTGTCTATCGCGTAAGTCACGTTGTATATAACGTAAGTCACGTTGTCTATCACGTAAGTCATGTCTATCACGTAAGTCATGTTGTCTATCACGTAAGTCACGTTGTCTATCGCGTAAGTCATGTTGTCTATCACGTAAGTCATGTTGTCTATCACGTAAGTAACTACAATATTAAAGGGAACCACTTCTATATTAATTTATCATTCTCTTACCCTAAAATATCGGCAGCAGTTTCCTTGTAAACCATGACATATATTTACAAAATACACGTTGCTACAACCCCAAAAAGGTAACCTCTTGTAAAAATTGTTCAACGTTGAACAGCTTACACTGTGACAATACTAAATAAGGATTGGGGTTTCTCTCATTATATCTGAGAAAAAAACTAATTACTTTCTGGGCGTCTTTTATAGAATGTTGCTGAAAATTTTGCACAATACAAGTGGGGTAGAGGGCCTATTTATTTATTTTTTGTTAAGTTCTCAGGACACCTGTAATTGTTTTGGAAAAATTCTGTTTGACACCTTCAAATAAATAATGCCTTTATTTGAGGCTGAAACTCTCAAAATGAGCTCATTTTCATAAGTATTGTGCATTTTCTTAAGAATAACGGTACTTGCATTCACAACAATAACAACAGGCGCTTAACTGATGTTCCAAACATTTCTAAAGGTAAAATTACCTGTCAACCACAACAGTATCTGTTTTGTGGTGTCCACAATATAAAGATGTCTCAGTCAGTTGAAGCCTAACAAAAGACAATTAAAATACTTCATATTTGGTGGTCTGCGTTGTGAGGATTTCCTTAACAATAAAACAAAGGAAGTTCGTTTCTTTCTGTACGCTTCTTAAATTTGAAAATAGCGTTCCTTTTGTTGAAATTTCTGTGTGTGCTTTTGTTATGAGTAGACGAACATGGGTGGGGGAGAACTGTTGGAAAGGTACTGCCTGGGGAAGGCGGGGAACTCGGTGATAAACCTGTTCCAGTGCCACTTTGTGCACCCCAAACCCAAAAACTGTTTGTTCTAGAGTCGAATATCGGCGGTCCACTGAGACATCGATGATGAAGACTACGCCATGGCACGGCCATTGAAGACAGACTTTCGTCTTAATTTTACGTATAAATATATTTTATTTCACTGAGAACAGGCAGTGTCTTCATTATATATTCTACTCACGTAATGCTCTTTAGTAAAATAGCGTCTATACGTTCTGAGAATTGCACATAGCACACCAATATATATAACTCTACTCCCCTCTGGGCCTTCATGGCTGATCTAGGGTGAATTTTACCACCAATACATACACTGGTAAAATTCACCCTAGATCAGGCCATGAAGGCCCAGAGGGGGAGTAGAGTTATAGCTCTACTCTTTCTTTAACCTCGGCGCTAGATGGGGGTGTGTGGTCAAAGCCACGCCCCTGCTGCTTTACCCCCGGGAAAGAGACCCGGTACCCATTGTATAGGAGGCTGGGTGGGCCCCAGAGCCGGTCTGGACAGGTGCGGAAAATCTCACCCCCACCGGGATTCGATCCCCGGACCGTCCAGCCCGTAGCGAGTCGCTATACCGACTGAGCTATCGCGGCCCACAATACATATACTGTGTGGGCAAATTTCAGTGTGCGAAATGTTGCAATGATGGCTTCTTTAGTCTCTCAATGTGTCCTGTCACATTATATTCTTTATCTCAGGCCAAAACTATGTGTTGCCTTAGTCAGAACTGTGACTGCGCTTTAGGCAGCAGAAAGGAAACCTAGACCGTCAGTCACAACTTACTTTGTATCATTTTTAATGCCTGCTACATGTTTCGGCTTTAGGAAAAGACATCATCATGTATTTAAAAACGCATAAAGAGAGATCATTTAAATACAACCCATTAAAGGTATCATTTTAACTGGGTGTATTTAAATAATTTGTTTTCGTGTATTTTTAATTGCTTGAGGATGGCTTTTCGAAAAAACCGAAACACGTAGCAAGTAATAATACTGATAAAAATTTAGTTGTGACTGACGGTTTGTACTTCGTTTCTGCTCTTCATATATCACAAGGCAATGTCATCGATAAAGAGACTAGGCCATGAGTTGTGCGACCGTGGGTTCGGGAGTTCGATTCCTGCCACAGGCGGTTTTTTTTTTTCCTACAGCTTCTGAGTGGGTTTTGGGGCTAATGCACCGTTACAGAATTGGGGTTTTATCGGCGAAGGTGAAGCAGCCGAAACACAAATTTTACCACTTACCTGTATCTGATGCAGATATCAAGAATATGTGGAGCTATCCTACATGCAGTGAAGTTTATAAAGCTTAGTAAAGATGTCACTTGATAATACTGTGGGAACTAATACTAGTACCGAGTATATCTCATGTATGTAACACACTGCAGTGAAATACACCTAGTGTGAGGTTAATCATCTTACAATTTTTTTTTCATTAACGCCAAAGAAAATGCTAGTATAACCTAAACTTTTTAAAACTTAAATGTAGAAACACGATCAAACAGTCCATAATTTATAGTACCAGTCATTGCCTAAGTTAATTAAGGCAATTATGACCCTCGAATTTACAATGATTTCATGAATACAGTTCTTTCTTTCTCTCTTTCTTTCTTTCTTTCTTCTTTCTTTCTTTCTTTCTTCCTTCCTTCTTTCCTATTGTCCAGAGCGTCCACACTGGTTCTGGGGCCCACCCCCCCCTCCTATTCAGTGGGCTCCGAGATAATTTCCCTTGGGTAAAGCAGCTGGAGCATGGAGTTAACCACTCATCTCTATCTAATACCGGGGTGAGGACTAAATGGAGCCATATTATACTCCACCTATACGCCTTTATGGCCTGGACAGAGAAAATATTTACATTTTTATGTTAATCTTAAGATGGTTCATCCCATTGTGTTTGAAATACTAACATAAAAACCAAATTACAAGTCGTCAAACACAACGTTATATACTTTATAGGTACAAACAGCTACATGTTTCGGCTAATAAGACAGCCATCACTGGTCTGTACACATAATAATATAAAAAGTAAAATTGGTGGGGCACGCGGTGGCGCAGTTGGTTGAGGCCCTGCGTTACAAGCCGGAGGGTCGCGGGTTCGATTCCCGAAGGGGTCGTTGAGACTTTTCACTGACATAATTCTTCCGGCCGCACTATGGTCCTGGGTTCGACCCAGCCTCTAACAGAAATGAGTACCAGGGATATCTCCTGATAGGTAAAGGAGGCCGGTGCATGGGGCTGACAACCTTACCACCTTCATGTTCGGATTTTCCAGAAATCTTGTGAACCTCAACCTCTTGGAGCCCTAAGGGCCTTTCCCAGCCGATATAGGTAATGCTTTACCTGGTATATTTGTAGCACCTACCTGCGGCCTTTATCTGCAGGATATAACTCGAAAGAAAATGGCAATATTTTCCTCACAAATGCTATAATCATTTTACCTGACTATCCAGCCGACCTGAATTAATGCTATCTGTTCTTTGTATTCATTTGTTACGCCATTTTGTCTGTAGTCTAGCTACGAACTGTCAAAACACATAATGCATCTAAATTACCCTGAACATTATCAGTTAAGTCAGCAGTGTAATAAGATCAAGTCCTAACTTCTGAACTGTGTTACTCATTAAAAGGCCATTAACCCTTGACCTGTTCACCCTTCACACAATTTCTTTCTCCGCTGTCAGGTAGCTATTAAGTCTGATTGCTAAACCTCTACTCTTCACTCCCCATAGCACGCCCCCTGCTGGTGTCGGGTGACCCCCCTCATCAGCGCCCAATTTGTCTGAAGAGCCCCCAGAGCGCACCACCCGCGTCCTCCTGCGGCAGTGACAAGGCGTGCCAATGCGCACTGCGTTACTTGCGACAGTGGCGGATCCAAGAAACATTCCTTTGACTTACGCTTTCTACTAAAGTGTACTGCTGCACACGCCTTATTTTTCTTCATTTTTTTTTCAGATTTGTTCAATAAATTTTATTTCTGTAATCCGTACATCTCGTAGATATATACAGAACGTTTAAGCTCGCTATCACGTGGTTTGTACACTAAGTCATCAGAGCTGATTGTGGTTACGAATAGGATTACGAGCTGGCGGAAATAAACGGTAAAATATATATTTTTGAGTGTGTTATCAGTGACCACGGATGTATTGTGACTGTAATCTGTGGTCTTTTGGGTAATTACACGGCGTCGTGTGGTAATTATTTACCACACGACGCCGTGTAATTACCCAAAAGACCACAGATTACATCAACATCGCGGCGGAAGCCTGAAATCAAGGTTAGTGTGACTGTGTATATCAGTGATCACGTATGTAGTGTGAGTGTGTATATCAGTGATCACGGATATAGTGTGAGTGTGTATATCAGTGATCACGTATGTAGTGTGAGTGTGTATATCAGTGACGAATAGTGTGAGTGGTATATCAGTGTCGATATAGTGTGAGTGTGTATATCAGTGATCACGGATATAGTGAAGAGCTCTGCATTAACACCTACTTAGCAGCGCGGGTTAGTGCATATCCTATTGTTATTGGCACAAATATTATGGTCTTACCAGAATTTTCGAGTTCAAGCATGCATATTTAGTTAAATTATAACACCACAGCGATTATTAAGGGCTGAAACATGTAAAAGTGAAGCGCGGTGAAATGAGTAGTGTCATGAAGTGTGGTGTCAGTAACCGGAACACTTGCCATGAAATTTCAACACCGTGAGAAATACAAGGGAAAATTTGTGGAAGGAATCGGCCGTTGACTGATTTGAGGTAATGTACTGACAGATGCCTGAAGGGACTGAAGAAAATCACGGAAACCCTCAGCCAGAATAGCCGGTCCTTAGAGTTGGGGTTTTTGAAAACGTAAATGGCCTCCAGAATAGAAACTACGAATACTATTAAGTTGATTGACACTATTCAGTGACATTTAACTGCAGTAATTGATGTGTGATCATAAATATCCAAGCGAAATTTTTTGGGGTATGGACCGTGTCGATTGGTAAATATCAAGGAGGAGCTTGCTGCCTTCAGTTTCAAGGTTATCATCTATCTACTGTTACCATATTTATGTTCTACACGTTGTTGAAAAAGTGTTCCTGTTCATTAAATATGACCTGAATTTTTTTTTTGCATATTTCGCACAAAGTATGTAAATGAGGTCATTTTTGTGGGAAGGTCTGTTTGTAAGCACGTATCGTTTCAGAGAATTTCGATGTATTCAGGTGGCACTTATTTAGCAAAGCAACTGTACACTAAAATGAAAAGGAGATTTGTAATTCAGTTGTCAACGATATTGAATGAAAATCAGTTTCATGTTCGTTAACACTTCCAAGGCTGAAAGTTACGGGAGAAAAACTTTGTAATTCTCAGCATTAGAGGAAGCACACTGTGTCAACTTCACAAAGGCAAAGAGGTTGATATTTTTTAGAGGAATAATTTGCGTTCATTTCAAATATATAGACGCACTCCTTGTGCAAAATGCAGAATTTGTGAATGTTAAAGTTAGTGTCATGTGTGCTTACGAGTGTAGTTTTATCATTGCGTTTCAAACGAATAGACTTACATGTACCACTTCGGATTTTGAAAAGGATAGTTGTATTTTGGTGAGGTGTAGAATTCCTACGCATAAACTTCTAGAGCAGTGTTCCAAAACGTTTTTGCTCGCGGACCCCTTTTGGCTTCGGAAAATAATCACGGATCCTCACATCCTTGCTCAGGTAAATATAGTGTCCGGATGGCACGTATTTATATATCAAAATTGATTTTAGATAGCTACCAATACATACCAGTAGCATAAGTAAAAATGCATTGCATGATTTTATCTTAATTAAAATAATTGTCTCTCGCTTTGTGGGTACAGGGGGTTTGTGAATTAGATATTCTAACGGTCATACGCAATAAACACATCGTAATTAACGGAATTCCGTCTCAATATAATTTTCTCGGGCGCACAGCCGCGTCAATTCGTTTGAATACAACGTTTCGGGGACTAGCTCCGTCCCCATCCTCAGGCAAAACTGATTTAACATACAACTCGTCTGTCCCGTGTTTTTCTACCTGCCGCGGCAGGGAGAATCAGACCGGTTTGTAGTGCCCAAACAGTTATGTTGGTGAGCGGAATTCCGTGTTTATTTTAATGAAAAAAATAAGTACACCTCAAAGTAGCCATTACAGAATTTTATCCATGGATCCCCTGGGAACTGTTCGTGTATCCCTTGGGAACCGCGGAGCACACTTTGAGAATCACTGGTCTAGAATATTAAGAAACTCCTATTAAGCTTATATTTAATTATGTAGTGCCATCTCCTAAGTCATGACACTGCGCGGATACGTGTCAGTGTTTTGTAGGGATATTAAGAACTGTGTTATGAAAATCATGTCAAAATCTCCGAGGTGACATGTATTTAGGCTACAGGGAAAATTAAAACTAACTGAAAAAGAAAAAATCTACATATTGCTAATTTTTTTATATATATTTCAATATTCCAATGTAATAGTCATAAGCCGATTTCAGTGGGTGATTTAGGATGAAGGGGAAATCACGTAAAACCTTGATATCATCGTGTCTACAAAATCTGTGTTTTTTAAATTTCGTATGGGGGGGGGGGCTGCAGCCCTGCAGACCCCTTTGGTGCACCAATGTGTTCCATACAAAGAAACACAATATAAAAACAATAGCCATGGTAACAACAACGGTAACAAACCGAAACAATAACAAACAACAATGGTGATGATAGCAACAATAATGATTATAGTGTTAATGACTGCTTGTCGCACTGTTAGAGGTAACTGGGCGCAAAACAAAGTGTGTGTTAGCCCTTGAAATCCACCACCGCATGACAGCGCACTCATGGCGCGCGCAGTGGGTGCTCAATCGGGCGTGACAAATAGCAGTGCTGTCAGGTCTCAATGCTACCACACACACACGCCCACTTACTGCCTCATTGTTGGCAGTTCCGTAATGTTATGCGAGCAGACAGATACAGAGGGGCATCCCCTGCGAAATGACTGTGTTGTGAGCAAACCAGAATTAGGAGTATTAATGATCCTGTAGTCTGTGCTTAAGGAATCACTGCGCCATGATTAAAGTATGGATCAGTTCGACTAAAACTTGTATTATATCCACCCACAATATTCCGTGAGATTCTCAGGATTATCCCACCCACAATATTCCGTGAGATTCTCAGGATTATCTCACCCACAATATTCCGTGAGATTCTCAGGATTATCCACCCACAATATTCCGTGAGATTCTCAGCATTATCCACCCACAATATTCCGTGAGATTCTCAGAATTATCCACCCACAATATTCCGTGAGATTCTCAGCATTATCCACCCACAATATTCCGTGAGATTCTCAGGATTATCCCACCCACAATATTCCGTGAGATTCTCAGGATTATCTCACCCACAATATTCCGTGAGATTCTCAGGATTATCCACCCACAATATTCCGTGAGATTCTCAGCATTATCCACCCACAATATTCCGTGAGATTCTCAGAATTATCCACCCACAATATTCCGTGAGATTCTCAGCATTATCCACCCACAATATTCCGTGAGATTCTCAGGATTATCCCACCCACAATATTCCGTGAGATTCTCAGGATTATCCACCCACAATATTCCGTGAGATTCTCAGGATTATCCACCCACAATATTCCGTGAGATTCTCAGCATTATCCACCCACAATATTCCGTGAGATTCTCAGAATTATCCACCCACAATATTCCGTGAGATTCTCAGGATTATCCCACCCACAATATTCCGTGAGATTCTCAGGATTATCTCACCCACAATATTGCGTGAGATTCTCAGGATTATCCACCCACAATATTCCGTGAGATTCTCAGCATTATCCACCGACAATATTTCGTGAGATTCTCAGGATTATCTCACCCACAATATTCCGTGAGATTCTCAGGATTATCCACCCACAATATTCCGTGAGATTCTCAGCATTATCCACCCACAATATTCCCTGAGATTCTCAGCATTATCTCACCCACAGTATTCCGTGAGATTCTCAGGATTATCCACCCACAATATTCCGTGAGATTCTCAGCATTATCCACCCACAATATTCCGTGAGATTCTCAGGATTATCCACCCACAATATTCCGTGAGATTCTCAGCATTATCCACCCACAATATTCCCTGAGATTCTCAGCATTATCTCACCCACAATATTCCCTGAGATTCTCAGCATTATCCACCCACAATATTCCGTGAGATTCTCAGCATTATCCACCGACAATATTTCGTGAGATTCTCAGGATTATCTCACCCACAATATTCCGTGAGATTCTCAGGATTATCCACCCACAATATTCCGTGAGATTCTCAGCATTATCCACCCACAATATTCCGTGAGATTCTCAGAATTATCCACCCAAAATATTCCGTGAGATTCTCAGCATTATCCACCCACAATATCCCGTGAGATTCTCAGGATTATCCCACCCACAATATTCCGTGAGATTCTCAGGATTATCCACCCACAATATTCCGTGAGATTCTCAGCATTATCCACCCACAATATTCCGTGAGATTCTCAGAATTATCCACCCACAATATTCCGTGAGATTCTCAGGATTATCCCACCCACAATATTTCGTGAGATTCTCAGGATTATCTCACCCACAATATTCCGTGAGATTCTCAGGATTATCCACCCACAATATTCCGTGAGATTCTCAGCATTATCCACCGACAATATTTCGTGAGATTCTCAGGATTATCTCACCCACAATATTCCGTGAGATTCTCAGGATTATCCACCCACAATATTCCGTGAGATTCTCAGCATTATCCACCCACAATATTCCCTGAGATTCTCAGCATTATCTCACCCACAATATTCCGTGAGATTCTCAGGATTATCCACCCACAATATTCCGTGAGATTCTCAGCATTATCCACCGACAATATTTCGTGAGATTCTCAGGATTATCTCACCCACAATATTCCGTGAGATTCTCAGGATTATCCACCCACAATATTCCGTGAGATTCTCAGCATTATCCACCCACAATATTCCCTGAGATTCTCAGCATTATCTCACCCACAATATTCCCTGAGATTCTCAGCATTATCTCACCCACAATATTCCCTGAGATTCTCAGGATTAACCGCGATTACTTCCCTAAACGGTATTAATAGTTTTGTCCTTTTAACAGAGACGCAGTGGATATTGAACTCTCCTGGGATGTTACGTTATGTCGGCTTGCAAATATTTACCGACGTTTCGGAGGACTGTAATCCCTTTTTTTTCAGGGTCAAGTAGTCTAAGAAAATTTCAATGCTTGATCCTGAAAGACAAAGGCATTACAATCCTCCGAAGCGTCGATAAATATTTGCAAGCCGACATAACGTAACGTCCAAGAAGAGTTGAATACTCGGGCTGTGAAACCCTCATACCTCGCAAGTAAGCGGCTTGTTCACGCTCAAATGTGAAGTAAGCTTTTATATACATGATTTAGACCGAGCCCACTCAACCCATAGCTCGCGGGCAACATGTAGCTCGCGACAGTCATGGGTTGCCCGCGGAGAAACTTGAAATGAAGAAACGACTTCTAAACATTTCCCTGCCAAAGCCGGGATAGAACGCCGAAACAATTTTAAAATTTTGTGAGCTGTTTCTTTGTGAAGACATATATTACATTACTAATTCGTTTTGTAAAAATGTGTTCAAATAGCGACACCCTGTCCTATGTTGTGAAGTATATTTGTTATAAATTTTTCCTATTATTATATTTTTATTGCACATGACGTATAGACAAATACACAATAAAATTATAATTATACATATGTTATTCATTCTTCACTCTGTGTACTAAACTGAATTTTGCCCGCATGCAGACCAAATTTTGCAGAAATTGCCCACACCACGTAAAAGTTTGAGCAGACTTTATTTATATGAGCTTTTGTTATCAAAGAGATAATAAGGCTTCGTGGTTAATTCGAAACTTCAGCACCGCGAGGCATTGCTCAGAATAGTGCAACGGGAAAAATAAAATAAAAATGAAAGAGAAAGTGTAAAGAAAATTAACAAAATCGTAATTAGCCTAATTCGACACCAAATTTTGATAACATAAATACACACTCTTCCGTCTAACACAACACTTTATTGTTTCATCAACGCTACATACTCCGATCGGAAAATATATCAACAGGGGTTCTCTACAAAAACCTTAAAATTAAAAGTAAAATGTTAGTATTTGCAGGATCTCTCAAATATTACAAAATATTTATTAATTGCTAATAATTATTAATTTTTAATTATTTATATATATATTATATAATATATAATATATTATATAATTATTTAATTAAATAATTAATAATAGTTAAGATAATTAAAAATAATAATTAATAATTATTGATATTGTAGTTTTTGATAGTATCTCATATAAGCAGACGTTTGTGTAATCACTGTGGTATTTTTTATATTACTTAGGATGCCACTTCCTAGAATAGAATTTAAATATTAAAAAATTAAAAATTACAATTTTGAATTATAATAAAAATATTTGTTCCTATGTACTTTCAAGGTCATTTAATAAAAAAAATTAATACATTAAACAAAAGAATGATGATTTAACATTTATAAATAAAATCAATATGGTGATGTTGAGGGGTCGAGTGAGGACCCCAGGATGCCCCATGTTGTGTTCACACGAAGCTCCCCTGAAGTGCTGTGAATCGAGATGTTATCTCACGTCTTATTTCACTTCTTACTCACGCCTGTTTCTTGCTGTCAAACGCCACAAAATGACATGACAAATGATAGGGCGACAGGCCTCAAGAGAAACGAAGTTTCCATTATTTACTGCAGCCGCATTACGAAGCAGACAACCACTTGTCACATCATTGCTTGCAGTTCATACATGCGTGTTCTGATTTGAAACGCGTCGAATAAAAGTGAAATATTAACGATTAATGAACAGGTTCTGTAGTTGAGTCCATTATAATCTACACTTCACCCAATAGTGATATAATTCGGATAAATTACAGTTGCAAAAGTATTATTTAAGTTATTATTGTTATAATATACGGATTTTTCTTGTCTTTCGTTAGTTTCATATTGACATTCCACGGAAATACAAACAGAAATTTACGTAGAATAATTGGTTGATTATTCAGTCACAGTCAGAGATAACTGTATGTTAATTTTGTAACAGTAAGCTACATGTGCAGGTAGTGACTGCGGAGTTTACAGTTGACCTTGGCAGTTTTTTTTTTTGCGCTGGGGAAAGCCGACCGTCCCTTTTTCGTGACCAGCGATCAATGTATTCCATTTAAAAATACATTAGGCTGAAATTCAATCGTGTTTTGCGCGTGCGAGAGAGTACAGTTATTTTCTGTAGTGTTCTGTGTCGTTAGAGCTGTGCACAAATTTGGCTTTAGGCTTGTTATAAACGAGGCACCTAACAAATGGTGAGCAGTGGAAAGAAGGTCATGCAGTGATAGAGGTTCGTGTTTTTTGACAGGATCTGTATGTTCTCACCTGGACAGTCGTCGCGAGTCTTAATGGACTCTAGCCACGCTGTGCAGGTCAACTGCATTCTCTTGAGTAATGAACTTCACATGTTTCTATCCTGGTGGACAATTATCAGGCTATGTATGAACATTACGTCGACCTCTTTTAGTTACAAAATACAATGTATGAAAGAAATCCCACACGCGTTTACAGAAATTGACACAGTGACTTGGAAAAAGTCCATAATTTTAGCTACTAATATTATTTATTGCCGATCCCAGTTGCCGCGCAGCCTAAGGCGTGGGTCAACGTCCGCTCGCTTGCTCGGATTGTGGGTTTGAATCCCGCTGGGGACATGGATAACTGTTTCTTGTGGGTGTTGTGTGTTGTCAGGTGTAGGTCTCTGCGACGGGCTGATCTCTAGTCCAGAGGAGTCCTACCGAGTGTGTGAACTGAGTAATCGTGAAGCCTCGATAATGGGGAGGCCCTTGCCCACTAGGGGCTGTTGGGCCACTGGGGAAAATAATGATATTATTTACTACTCTTAATTTAATAACATGTCTTCTTGAATCACAAAAAATTTTTAAAATAATTTGATATATTAAAAAAAAAACTTTAAATTTAAAATTAAAAAAATATTTTAAAATACACAACTTCAATAAACTAAGCTACAAAAATAGAACTTTTTTGGATATATTTCCAGAAAACTGTAAACAAATATGATATACCATCTGAAGTGTATACGTATGGTGTTTTGAATTATATCTTCTTTCTTTAATTTTATACATAGCCTGATCATGGTGTGTCAGGACTGAAATACTTACGTTTGTCTTAATTTTACAAAATAAAGCTACGGTTTTGTTTAAAGGTGGCTCACTAATAAACCAATTAACACATACAGGTAAAAGGGATGTGTTCCATTAAGATACGTATACAGGCTATGCGAGCCAGGATATGGTCGGTATCCTTGACAGCAAAACGTTCAAAAACAACTAACATTCTAATTTTAAAAAAAATGAAATATATTAATGTAATTTAAATGCCTGCAAATAAGGGTTAGACTCATCCAAAACATTACTCATATACTTACCGTCTATTTAATAGACATGGACAGACAGCGTATTGTTAAGTTTAGGAACAGAGTGAAATTTATAATAACTTTCAGTGTTTTCTTTAATATCCCTGTAGGAAACACGATACATAAATTTTTCGTTTTCATACCGGCTAACCCTACATTTTATGTCTTAGCTATTATTGTACATGCTTTATGGACATACTGACGTGTGTAAAGCCATAGTTGAAATGGCTTGAGGCTGTTTGGCCCCCCACATATTTTTCGTTTTTAGGCGCGTTTGCAAAGTTGCTAAAAGCGCCTATTAGCTTCCTCATGTCTGTCCGTTAGACCGTCTGTCCGTCTGTCTGCATGTATCAGCGTGGCTCTCACTGGACAGATTTTCATGAAACTTTATATTGGTAACTTTTATGAAAATCTGTCGAGAAACTCCTAAACGTGGTTAAAATCCGACGACAATATAGAGCACTTCACTTGAAGACATAAGTATGTTTATATTCGGCAAATGGGCCACAGTATTAAGTTATGCGTGTATTGCCTGCCTTGTTAAATTTAGACAAGAAGTAACAACAATATAACCCGCCCAGGAACTTCCTCGGCAACGCTGGTAACATCTTACACATTATATTTTAACTCCGACAAATGTACAATTCAATCACATTAATTGTGCACTTTCCCTGTCTTACATGTTTCGAACCCTTAATTTGGGTTCATCTTCAGGGACACATTATCTAAAACCGCACACTAGTTTTAGATTGTAGATAATGTGTCCCTGAAAATGAACTCAAATTAAGGGTTCGAAACATGTAGGACAGTGTTACACAATTAATGTGATTGAATTGTACATTTGTCGGAATTTAAATATAAAGCTAAAATGTACGGAATGAAATAATATAAGTTTGTCTTACACATTGTTGTATAAAGTCTTTTGGGTTTTTACCTGGCGTCGTTTTTTTGGTAAGAAACCAACGTTTCGGGACTACGTTTCTGTGCCATCTTCAGGGTAGAAGATTGGACAGACAAGAGTCCCGAAACGTTGGTTTCTTACCAAAAAACGACGCCAGGTAAGAACCCAAAAGACTTTATACAACATTACAAACACGTCGGAAGCCATCACTCACACATCTTACACTGTCAGAATACAGAAGGCAGGAATAAGATACTTCATCTTCCTAAATCCCTCGGAACATTTCGTGGCAGACATGTTTCTGTGTCGGTAGCTCAGTCGGTGTAGTAAGTAAGCTACATGATTGACGGTCGAAGGTTAGGGGTTCGATGACCTTCACAGCAAGATGATTTTTCCTTCTTTAAAGCGTCCGGACCGGTTGTGAAGCCCAGCCACCTGTTCAGATATACCGGGTGTTCTTTTCCCGAGGGGAAAGGAGTTCAGTATGGTGACCACCTACACGCATTGCCGAGATTAAGAATGCCTTAATAGACTTGAACTTTATTAAACAGAGGGAAATTTTTACCTGTTACACTCCGTGTATCTTCAAACAGGGAATTTTTTAGGTCAATTTGAATTATGGGCATCCTATCCATAATATTTCTTTTTTGAGTTTCTATTCAACAACTTGAAAGTACAGTAACTTCTCTATGTTGACGCTAGTTTGTGCGAATTCTAATTCAGCTCTTTTCGAAATGTAGCCTTCAACTTCCGGTTGAATCTGTATGAACACTGTATGTTTTCTGTTATTACTCTTAAAGAGAAACTTCCATAACACGTGTTCAGTTGACTAACACGTGCAGCCATTGTGTAGTTCCACACAATAATCAGTTCCGCTACCTGTGACAGCATTAGTCAGCAACATTCCTACCAGTGCAGAGTGCAGGACTGGCCCAGCACGCCGCCTTGTCCGCCTCTAGCAATATAATTGCTTCCTATTGTCCACACAGATCATAATCAGCAGGTGTGTTGGGACGCCCTTTGCCTCTGACAAGTGGAATACTCTGTATCAGCTGCCGCCCGAGCACGTGAAAACGTCCTGAGATAAATCTGTGAGGCAAATTATTGTAACGAAATTTTAGGTTCTTCCAGCGGTATCCTTCGATTGCTTTATCCTGAAGATCATACACCACTAGATACTTCTATTGCTTTATCCTGAAGATCATACACCACTAGATACTTCTATTGCTTTATCCTGAATGTCATAATCCACTAGATACTTCTAATACTTTATCCTGAATAGCGTAAACCACTAGATACTTCTGTTGCTTTATCCTGAAGATCATACACCACTAGATACTTCGGTTGCTTTATCCTGAAGATCAGAAGGCACTAGATACTTCTATTGCTTTATCCTGAATGTCATAATCCACTAGATACTTCTATTACTTTATCCTGAATATCGTAAACCACTAGATACTTCTGTTGCTTTAGCCTGAAGATCAGAAGGCACTAGATACTTCAATTGCTTTATCCTGAAGATCATAAACCACTAGTTACTTATAATGCTTTGGCCTGAAGATCAGAAGGCACTAGATACTTCTATTGCTTTATCCTGAAGATCATAAACCACTAGATACTTCTATTGCTTTATCCTGAATATCGTAAACCACTAGATACTTCTGTTGCTTTAGTCTGAAAATCAGAAGGCACTAGATACTTCGGTTTTTTTAGCCTGAAGATCAGAAGGCACTAGATACTTCTATTGCTTTATCCTGAAGATCATAAACCACTAGATACTTCTATTGCTTTATCCTGAATATCGTAAACCACTAGATACTTCTGTTGCTTTAGTCTGAAAATCAGAAGGCACTAGATACTTCGGTTTCTTTAGCCTGAAGATCAGAAGGCACTAGATACTTCTATTGCTTTATCCTGAATATCGTAAACCACTAGATACTTCTGTTGCTTTAGCCTGAAGATCAGAAGGCACTAGATACTTCTATTGCTTTATCCTGAATGTCATAATCCACTAGATACTTCTATTACTTTATCCTGAATATCGTAAACCACTAGATACTTCTGTTGCTTTAGCCTGAAGATCAGAAGGCACTAGATACTTCAATTGCTTTATCCTGAAGATCATAAACCACTAGTTACTTATAATGCTTTGGCCTGAAGATCAGAAGGCACTAGATACTTCTATTGCTTTATCCTGAAGATCATAAACCACTAGATACTTCTATTGCTTTATCCTGAATATCGTAAACCACTAGATACTTCTGTTGCTTTAGTCTGAAGATCAGAAGGCACTAGATACTTCGGTTTCTTTAGCCTGAAGATCAGAAGGCACTAGATACTTCTATTGCTTTATCCTGAATATCGTAAACCACTAGATACTTCTGTTGCTTTAGCCTGAAGATCATACACCACTAGATACTTCTATTGCTTTATCCTGAATGTCATAATCCACTAGATACTTCTAATACTTTATCCTGAATAGCGTAAACCACTAGATACTTCTGTTGCTTTATCCTGAAGATCATACACCACTAGATACTTCGGTTGCTTTATCCTGAAGATCAGAAGGCACTAGATACTTCTATTGCTTTATCCTGAATGTCATAATCCACTAGATACTTCTATTACACTATCCTGAATATCGTAAACCACTAGATACTTCTGTTGCTTTAGCCTGAAGATCAGAAGGCACTAGATACTTCAATTGCTTTATCCTGAAGATCATAAACCACTAGTTACTTATAATGCTTTGGCCTGAAGATCAGAAGGCACTAGATACTTCTATTGCTTTATCCTGAATATCGTAAACCACTAGACACTTCTGTTGCTTTAGCCTGAAGATCAGAAGGCACTAGATACTTCTATTGCTTTATCCTGAAGATCATAAACCACTAGATACTTCTATTGCTTTATCCTGAATATCGTAAACCACTAGATACTTCTGTTGCTTTAGTCTGAAGATCAGAAGGCACTTGATACTTCGGTTGCTTTAGCCTGAAGATCAGAAGGCACTAGATACTTCTATTGCTTTATCCTGAATATCGTAAACCACTAGATACTTCTGTTGCTTTAGCCTGAAGATCAGAAGGCACTAGATACTTCGGTTGCTTTATCCTGAAGATCATAAAACACTAGTTACTTCTATTGCTTTATCCTGAAAATCATAAACCACTAGATACTTCAGCTGCTTTATCCTGAAGATCATAAACCACTAGATACATCAGTTGCTTTATCCTGAAGATCATAAACCAGTAGATACTTTGGTTGCTTTATCCTGATGATCAGAAGGCATTAGATACTTTAACTGCTTTATCCTGAAGATCATAAACCACTAGATACTTCGATTGCTTTATCCTGAATATCATAAACCACTAGATACTTCGATTGCTTTATCCTGAAGATCAGAAGGCACTAGATACTCCGAAACGTCTCTGACGATTTAGCAGTCGAAATGATGTAACATCCCAGAGGAATTGAATCTTGAAACAATAATCTAGTCAATAATTTAGTCTTTTTGGAACCCGAATTTTTTTTTCATATTCTAAAATCAGATGATATAATTACGGAAAGTAATAATTGAAATGCTTGCGTGAAAACACAGGGAGGGTGTATTCGGCAAACTAACTGAACTATACTCTGCTGATATTTATTTATTTACTATTTACCGATTTGTCATATTTTACCTTTTACCCCATGGCTGGTCAGCCCTAGTGGGCCAGGGCCTCCTCATTATCGAGGCTTCACGATCACACTCAGACACACCACACTCGGAAGGACTCCTCTGGACGAGTGATCAGCCCGACGCAGAGACCTCTACCTGAAAACACACAACACAGAAAAGACATCCATACCCCTGCCGGACTCGAACCCGCAATCCCAGCAAGCGAGCGGCCGCAGGCCCACGCCTTAGACCGCTCGGCCACATTTTTTCCTACTAATATAAGATATATCATATACCGCACAATAAATGATAGCTATATTCCACTCTATTGAATTCGATTATTTATACTCTAAAGTCTGTAAGCTTTATTTATTTATTTATTTATCTATATATTTAACGAAGCTTTCAGTAGCCTATCGTGTGGAAGAAAGCTGTTGTGATCTACGTAAAGTGAGGAAAAGTCCCAGAATCTGTCTGGTGGTTCTGAGGAAGACCACAAAAGACCTCAAACAGGATGGAAAATATTCAGGCTGGAATTTGAACACGCGACCCCCCGAACATGCAGGAGTGCCAATCGCTTGACTTAGTTCCTGTAGTTTATGGGATTAATGAAATTATTGAATTAGGTAAAAAAATGGCAAAAGAGGGAGCCTCTTATTGGACGGTTGCATTCACCTGGAGGTACTGAGGACAAACCATTCTGACAGAATTCAAGGCTGACTGAACGAAAATATTAGCTTGAGCTTCACTATTAGGGTAAAATATATTTGTTATTTTATTTGGCACCTAAATTTGATTTCAGATTTTATTTTGTGTGGAAGACATTCGAAATCATGATTTTAGAATGAGAAAGGATTGGGAATATTACGGTTGTGTCGTGTGGCTACGTGTTGGCACAGTTAGCTGAGGCACTGCGCTACAAGTCGGAAGGTCGCGGGTTCGATTACCGATGTGGTCATTGAGATTTTTCATTGACGTAATCCTTCCGGTAGCACTATGGCCCTGGGGTCGACAACTCAGCCCGTAACAGAAATGAGTACCACGGAAATAAAGGCAGCCGGAGGGTAGGGCTGAAAACCTAACGACCTTCATAATCTGAAAATCTGGTAGCCTCAACCTTCTGGAACCGGTTGTGGCCTATTTGAAGTGCCCTGAGTGTGCTGCTATTCGTAATATCCATGGTTCAAAACACGTTTTACAGACTGACACTTTCAACTGAGAATCTTCGCGGGTTTTCTTAGTACCACTAGAAAATTCTCTGAGTATTTCCGCAAATTAAGCCACCAGTTCACTGCTCACTAACATTACAAATGTATGATGCTGTCAATTCTGAATTACTGCCACCAGACAGTCATGTAATACAAAAAATAATAAATGATTGTCACTTATGTCCCTGCTACATGTTTCGACCTCTATAAGGTCATCATCACAGCGGTATATATAAAGCCATAAGTACAGAAAATTCTATCAAAGATATGCCTATATAAGTTAAGAAATATTTTTATGAAATGTAAATTAGCGAATATTTGACAGTATTGTATTTTAACTCTACACAGGCAAATCTTAGAAGTTGCTGTACTTGTATGCTTTTGTATATACCTCTCTGCTGATTACCTCATAGAAGTCGAAACATGTAGCAGTGACATAAGATACAAATAATTATTTATTTTTGATTGCGCAGTTTGTTGTATTTAATAACTGTATAGTTAATTCATTGCACGGAATATGGATTAGGTTAAATTTACTGCCACCTTCTTTATATAATTAATAAATAAATAAATGTTGGCTAGAACATCTAGCAAAAGCTGGCTAAGATGCACAGCAATCGCACAGTGGCAGACCCTATCCCATTTTCAGAAGCTGCACGCACCATTAACTTTTGTTTAATTATGTATTGAAGATTACAATTTACAGTATGTACAGTATACAAGGAAAAATTTACAAAATTTTCCGATAACCAATTTAACTAAAATGAGTACATGGACCGAACGTTATAAATAGGGGAAAATAAACATAATATTAGTGAAAAATACTAGAAAAAAGCATTATGCTTGATGGTCAGCTGGTTTACAGTGGTGTATGTTTCGGTCGTTTATGTTTGTAAAACTAACTTGAAATTTGCACTTCCATCTCATTTAACTTGCAAAGCGTAACAATTCTGTGTTATCGCTGTCTTTTATTATCTACATAACACAAAAGAGATGATATTTAAATTTTAGTAAAGTAACTCTTTTAGCAACAAGGTCAAATATTTTAAATTAATAAATTAAATTAATTAATATAATATATATGCATATATATATAAGTCAAGGAGGAGAGGAATATCCTACATACAATAAAAAGAAGAAAGGCTAACTGGATTGGTCACATCTTGCGTAGGAACTGCCTTCTGAAACATGTGATTGAAGGAAAGTTGGAAGGAAGGATAGAAATGACGGGAAGACGAGGGAGAAGGCGTAAGCAGCTTCCGGATGACCTAGAGGAAAGAGAGGATGCTGTGCATTGAAAGAGAAGCACTAGATCGCACTCTGTGGAGAACTTGCTTTGGAAGAGGCTACGGACCTGTCGTAAGACAGACTCAGATTGAAGAGGCTACGGACCTGTCGTAAGACAGACTCCAGAATGAAGAGGCTACGGACCTGTCGTAAGACAGACTACAGAATGAAAAGGCTACGGACCTGTCGTAAGACAGACTCAGAATGAAGAGGCTACGGACCTGTCGTAAGACAGACTGCAGAATGAAGAGGCTACGGACCTGTCGTAAGACAGACTACAGAATGAAGAGGCTACGGACCTGTCGTAAGACAGACTGCAGAATGAAGAGGCTACGGACCTGTCGTAAGACAGACTACAGAATGAAGAGGCTGAGGACCTGTCGTAAGACAGACTGCAGAATGAAGAGGCTACGGACCTGTCGTAAGACAGACTGCAGAATGAAGATGCTACGGACCTGTCGTAAGACAGACTGCAGAATGAAGAGGCTACGGACCTGTCGTAAGACAGACTGCAGAATCAATGAAGATATTTAACTTAATGGAGCCACATTAGTGTAGTCTGTATAGCGACTAGGCTGCTGCCTGGACGGTCTGGGGTTTAAATCCTTCTAGCAGCAAAATATTTTTTCTTCTCCAAAACGTCTGGGGCCCACACCAACCTTCTATTTTATGGGTTCCGTTGTATTTCTCGGGGTAAAGCGGCCAGTGTGTAAAATTAACCACTCACATCAATTTATTGCCGAGGTTCAGAATAAGTGGAGCTATACCTCTTATCCCCCAGTACCTTAATGATATGGATAGGGACAAACTTAAATTATATGCTTACAGAGCAAACTATAAATTCACGTGGAAGGAATTTTTGTATAGGTGTTGTCGACAATAAGACATTTCGGTATCGTCTATATCAGAAATATTATTTTTGATTTCTTAATATACGGAAAGTTAGTCATTGCAGAATATTGAAAATGTGTGTCAGAATTGGCGAAAATATAGGCCTGTGCAAGTGAAGAATGAGTTCCAAGGGAGATAAATATCATTATCTTTCAATAAAGGAGCCCTGCATGCAGTTCTCGCCTGGGGTGCATATATAGCTTTAGAATTGATTGACAACAAGGTAGTGTTTACGGTCCGTAAATTCTAATGCTGTCGAATTTAGACACACATCAATGATCAATATGTTGGTCACATTGTGAGCCACATTTCGAAGTGTTTTACATAATATAAATTATTTAAAAAAAAACCCTGTGTAAACTTGTAACAGAACATTATTGGAGCAGTTCGGATCTCCCTCCCCACTCCTCTATATATAGTAGGAAGAAGAAAGGACCAGGTGTTCCGCGCCAGTTGGCGTTCAGTAAAGGAAAGGAGTAGACGAATGGTATTGTGCTGACGTTTGTATTGCTATAATGGAGACATAAAGTTAAACCTTTGAAAAGAACAGTCTCGTAATTTGGTGTATATCAAATTAAAAAGTAACCAGCAACGATCGGTTATATTATATTACAACAAACAGCGACTTTTGCCTTATATAACATAAATTGATTTGTTTTTGTAACCGAGATGAAAGGTGTTTACTGCGCGGTACGAGCTGGGTCTTTATATGAAACAGCTTACACTTCGTATTTAAAGGGTCTTCGTCTTTTACTATCTTCCGTTTCACAAGACTGAAGCTATGTATTTATATCACAACTTCTTAGTAACCTTAGAATTGTATAAATCCTTACATTATTAACCTTTTAAAGCCTAATGGCTACTTGACCCATCAACAGTTGTAACGTTCAACAATTCTACATTCTGCCCGCACTGTATTTATGTGTATTGTATTTATATTACAGCAAACAGCGACTTTTGTCTTGTATAACGTAAATTGATTTGTTTTTGTAACCGAGATGAAATAGTGTTTACTGCGCGGTACGAGCTGGGTCTTTATATGAAACAGTTTACACTTCGTCTTTAAAGGGTCTTCGTCTTTCAATATGGGATATTGTGGAAGACTGAAGCTGTGTATTTATATCACAACTTCTTAATAACCTTAGAATTGTATAAATCCTTACATTATTAATCTTTTAAAGCCTAATGGCTACTTGATGCATCAACAGTTTTAACGTTCAACAATTCTACATTCTGCCCACACTGTATTAATGTCTACTGTATTTATTGTAACCGAACATTATTGGAGCAGTTCAGCTCTTGTTATAATGGAGACTTAAAGTTAAACCCTTTGAAGAGAACAGTCTCGTAATTTGGTGTATATCAAATTAAAAAGTAACCAGCAACGATCGGTTACAAACTCTCATACCAATATTAAAAACTTATAGTCGAAATGCAGATTACAGAAAATATTTGATCTGGCATGTTGAACGACAAGATAAATTTGAAATACTATGCGTGCAATATCTTCGTACAAATTGGAATGGTTAATACAAAAATTACAGTGTAAAACTTCTCTGAGAAAAAGACTGGAGCTTTTGGGTTAATTTGAGGAATGAAACGAAAATAAAAATGAAGCTGGCAATATGTCATGAAGACACAGGGTCGATTGGGTTTATAGCCATTTTCTGTTTAAAAAATATGAACATTAAAATAGAGTCGAACTCGGTTATAACGTCATGAAAGGGACTGAATATTTTGTGTCGTTATAAACGAGTGTTTTTATAACCGAGGAGTATAATGTTATGGTTAACGGGGAGGAATTAATTGGTACCACAGAATATCTGACGTTATAGACGAGGTATCGCATAAATCGATGTCGTTATAACGTGGTTTTATTGCATACAGAATCGAACTCGGTTATAACATCATGAAAGGGACTGAATATTTTGTGTCGTTATAAACGAGTGTTTTTATAACCGAGGAGTATAATGTTATGGTTAACGGAGGAATTAGTTGGTACCACAGAATATCTGACGTTATAGACGAGGTATCGCATAAATCGATGTCGTTATAACGTGGTTTTATTGCATACAGAATCGAACTCGGTTATAACATCATGAAAGGGACTGAATATTTTGTGTCGTTATAAACGAGTGTTTTTATAACCGAGGAGTATAATGTTATGGTTAACAGTGAGGAATTAGTTGGTACCACAGAATATCTGACGTTATAGACGAGGTATCGCATAAATCGATGTCGTTATAACGTGGTTTTATTGCATACAGAATCGAACTCGGTTATAACATCATGAAAGGGACTGAATATTTTGTGTCGTTATAAACGAGTGTTTTTATAACCGAGGAGTATAATGTTATGGTTAACAGTGAGGAATTAGTTGGTACCACAGAATATCTGACGTTATAGACGAGGTATCGCATAAATCGATGTCGTTATAACGTGGTTTCATTGTATACAGAACTACATTTTCATTCAATGTGTCAACTAAATGCGCCGACAATACATGCTATTACTGTTGGTACATTAAATGAAAATATCGATTCAAAATGCACTTAGTAAATAAATTTTAATAAAATGTAGAACTCTAATTTTTCTGTTGTTTTTGTATGGGTGTGAAACTGAATTATTCTGTCGTCATGCTTCTTTCTGAGTGAGCAACTTACGAGTTCCAGATATATCCTTTTGTGCTGGTCTAATTAATGATTTTTTTCTGAAGACAGTAAAGCATTCATCTACATTTTCCCTAATAAAATCTCGTTTTGTAGCAATTTATGTGGCTTCCGGTTGTCACAAGGAAAGCCTTTGATATGTCCTAATTAAGTAAGCAACTGTCTAAATAAGCAATTCCATACAGCAGAGTCCTTCTTGAGAATAAAACAGTTCCTCAGCTGGTCAAAAAATTTCCTCGCATTTGGGAAACCCGTATTTTCATTATTGTGTTTACAAAGGTTCTTCAACTTTTCCAATCCCAAACCAGAGAGATACAGTCTACTCTCACCAATCATAACGAATTCAGACCCATTTTAATATTGTCTTCCCATCTACTCCTTGTTTTTAAAAGCAGTCTCTTTCCTTAATATTACCACACCTAATCCCTCTTTTCATTTATTTACTTCCCCATTCGTGCCACATGTCTCGTCCATCTTATCCTTCGTGATTTAATTATCCTAATGAATTAGGTGAGCAGTAAAATTCAGAAAGGTCCTTACTATGCGGGGCGCGCGGTGGCACAGTTAGTTGAGGCACTGAGGTCGCGGGTTCGATTCCAGATGGTGTCATTAGAATTTTTTATTGACATAATCCTTTCGGTCGCACTATGGCCCTGGGGTCGACTTAGCCTCTAACAGAAATGAGTACCAGGATTACTTTCTGGGGTTAAAGGCCACCGGTGCGTAAGGCTGACAACATTACCACCTTTATGCGTCTATTGTTTAGAAATCTGGGAGCCTCAACCTCCTGGAACGCTAAGGGCCTGTCCAGGCCTGTAATGGGATTGCTGTACCTTACTATGCAGTTTCTTCCAACTTCCTCTTACCTCCAGCTTCTTACACCCAAATATCTTCCTCAGCCTCAGTTCGGGCCTTCGCATTTAGGACAGTCAATATCAAGCCAGCGATATCTTAGCGCTAGAAAGACAACTTATCGCTAACACAGTTTTCTCTCCTAACTGTTGACATATTCCTGTATGTGCAAAATTACGATCATTTTTAAAGTTTTCCTCGTTCAAAGTAACTACATTCTAATCACCAGCTGGTTCAATGCCATCCTTGTCCTTTTGAACCCTGTACTTGCACTAAATCACTGTGAAGTATCTTGCAACTCTCTTCTGTGTCCCTGACCTATAGAAATTCTTGACACTCAAATTTCCAATCTAGTATCTATTTTCTAATGCTTGGATCGTTCCATAGAAAGATTCAGAGCCGGAAGCTCTGTGTAACATTGTATAACATGTTGACTTTTTAAGGTGCGTGTTTGTTAACCCCACGCCCAATCCAAAAACCTGGAGGACCACCCCTTTTTGGTTGTCCGAGAATGCTTATTTAATATATTTAGATGTGCCCGTCCTATCTGGCTACCGTTTTGTCCATTCGCAGCCTGCGAGAGCCACTTGACGTATTCTGAAATGTATCAAATATATTGCCACTTACATGTATTTCGCTCTTTCTGTTGCGGAAGTTATGACAAATATTGTTTACTTCTGCCAGGATATGTAAAAGGACACCTTGCTCGATCCCTGCAATCCCGAACACAGAACGTTCTAAACAAAACACCCGCTGCTGCCTCGGCTTATCTGCTAGCCCTTAACAAAGCAACGCTGTTGTCCAAAATGTTGTCTACTCATTTGCGTCTTTAGGCACGTCAACACAGCCACTACGGAATGCTAGCCTTGTCACGTTCTTCCGCCAGTCCATCCGCATGAGAAAACACAGTCTTATCGGGAGGTCAAGTAAAGGTAAAGTTCACCCTACAACAGGCCATGAAGGCCCAGAGGGGGAGTAGAGGTATAGCTCTACTCTTTCTTTAACCCTGGCGCTACATGGGGGTAGGTGGTCAACTGCACGCCCCGGCCGCTTTACCCCCGGGAAAGAGACCCGGTAACCATTGTATAGGAGGCTGGGTGGGCCCCAGAGCCGGTCTGGACGGCTGCGAAAAATCTCGCCCCCCACCGGGATTCGATCCCCGGATCGTCCAGCCCGTAGCGAGTCGCTATACCGACTGAGCTATCCTGGCCCACTCCATCGGAAAGATATATTTTTTTTAAATTTCGTATTTGCGAACTTCACTAAAAGTTTTCGGCTCGTCAGTTTTAGTTTCAAATTTGATAAAAATAAAGATTATTTGTCTTTATGTCATGATAACTGAGGACTTTGGAACTAATGGTAATTTAAACCTATCACCTTTTAAGAGACAAATGCAGGAGATTGGACATTTCACCATTTACGAAGTAAGTGAAAGGAATACTGTCGATTGAGGGAGGCCGAAGAAATAGTTCACGGTCTCAACACCGTAACCTCCAATGCGAAAACAAAAGAAGTAATTATTGCACTTAGACTGTATTGAAATTTTTCTCAAATAATAGGATTATTGACAGAGCAAATGTACCAGGAGTGTTTTTTTAGAAGGGCCCCGCAGCAGAAGCTACGGACGCACTGCAGCCTTAAGGCTTATTGTGCAACCTTTGTGATGAAAATGAAGAGAAAGATTATGAGTTTGTTTTTCATTTTCCCAAGTAATGGAGCACCGGTGGAATTAAAATGACAGGGGAAAACCGAAGTACTCGGGGATAAACCTGTCCCAGTGCCACTTTTTCCACCACAAATCTCACATGGACCGACCCGGGATCGAACCCGGGCCTCCTCGGTGTAAGGCCGGTGACTAACCGCCTGAGCCATGGCACGGCCAACAGGAGTGTTACGTTCTGCTGACATTTCCCAGCTTGTCTTTTCGTCATTCAGTTCTCCTTTGAATGGTCACCTTCACAGCATCACATCTGCAACACGCTGTGCTTATTCTCGTATCATATTTAACGCATTCGGAGCCCTGTCCATACGTTTTATGTTTCCCCGGTCTAAAGTTTCGGAATATCCACATGAGGTCACACTTGTTTGAGTTTGTAAAAACGTATGGAAAACTGCAATAGGAATACAGGACGTGTTTTCTTCTCCTTTGCATAGCTTATTTAAAATAGGAATACGCTTTAGTTTTTTTTTTAATATTTAGCAAGTTTTACTTGAAATAAAAAAAAAAGCATGGTAAGTGGTTTCTAAAATTTGTCAATTTAAATCAAAATATATATCCATTCCAAGTACTTCAGCAGAAATTTAATTTTATCAGAAGTCATAGAAATTCCTTCTGCTCTCCTCGATGTATTTGTATGTGTACAGACAGAGGGACAAAGTGAGCGATATTAATGGTGGTTCTGCTGGATTAGAGATAAGCCTAAAAATTTAACGTTGTGAACCACTTGTTACAAGGACTTTGTCCATCGTCTTTATTGTGGATAAAATGTAAGATATATAAATTATACATTTCAGAAGATGGCTCATCTTCAGTCTTCAGGCCTACTCAGGTGGATCCTGTTGATTGAGCTAGTCTCAATCACAGGATCCACCTGAGTAGGCGAGATGAAGATGAGCCATCTTCGAAATGTAGAATTTATATATTTTATAATTTACATTTTATTCACAATAAAGACGATGGACAAAGTTCTAATAACAAGTGGTTCACAACGTCATACACCGACGTCAAAACCTTTTGGAATTCAACAAAAAATTTAAATTTACTAATTTTTTTTTTCTATTTTCTAAACACCCAAAAATGTTATTAAAATTCGCTCCGTATTCATTCCTATGTGTAAGATGCACTGTGCTGTTAATGCGACTTGCAAACTTTGAGCAAATTATTTTCGATTAAATTACAATGTTTATTCGCAATTTTTCTCTTTATTTCATCGAATTAGATTCAATTCCTTAATTCTATTTTTCTTTATCTTTAAAATCATATGCTGAAGTGGTTTGAGCTGAGGGCTGAAAAGCGAGTTATCATGGTTCGATTTTTATGCTCTCCAAAGAACTGAGACTGAACCTACAACCTTAGCCAGCCTCTTATTTAATGGGTATAGGGGGCTTTATCACAGGGAGTAAAACGGTCGAAGCGTGAAGATGATCGGTCATCTCCATATAATGCCGAATTTAAGAATGAATGGAGCTACAGCTGCACTCCCCTATTCGCCTCCGTAGTGTTCACAGGAATAACTTTACTTTACTAAACTACAGGCATATTTTGATATTGATGAGAGAAGTAAAGATACACCGGGCGAAGAACGGGTATTTATGCTTCAAACACAGATTTAAATAAACCATTAGTTTTCTAAACATTTCAGGTCAAATAGACAGCACTTCATCATTACCCTTAGAATTCACGAAAAAATTCTTTTCTGTACGTATTTCGAAAGTCTTCATTTTTATAAGAGGAAAAGCATTTTCTTTCCATTTTATTTGAATCTTCTAATAACCATAAGAAGCACATTTACCCCATTTAAGCAGCAGTAAGCTGTAAAATCCGGCTCATCTGCAATAGACAAACAAAATCCGACGAGGCGAGAACAGTTGAAATATCAGAAAATCGATGAATATTATCAAGTCGAGAGAAGACTTTATTTTAAACTCTTGTATAAAATCAGCTGGATAAAAAAGGCACTTCTAGTATTTCCAGCAGCATAAGGCGACAGTGTAAACATAATTCATTCTGCAAAGTTTTTCACATCAGACTTTATTCTTATTTCTTTCTTTCTAACGGTAAATGTTTTGTCGCTGTCTTCAAACTCGTTTGTTCTAGTGTTATTGACAGTATGTCAGTGTGTATGTTATTGACAGTATATCAGTGTGTGTTATTGACAGTATATCAGTGTGTATGTTATTGACAGTATATCAGTGTGTGTTATTGACAGTATATCAGTGTGTGTTATTGACAGTATATCAGTGTGTGTTATTGACAGTATATCAGTGTGTATGTTATTGACAGTATATCAGTGTGTGTTATTGACAGTATATCAGTGTGTGTTATTGACAGTATATCAGTGTGTGTTATTGACAGTATATCAGTGTGTATGTTATTGACAGTATATCAGTGTGTATGTTATTGACAGTATATCAGTGTGTATGTTATTGACAGTATATCAGTGTGTATGTTATTGACAGTATATCAGTGTGTGTTATTGACAGTATATCAGTGTGTATGTTATTGACAGTATATCAGTGTGTGTTATTGACAGTATATCAGTGTGTGTTATTGACAGTATATCAGTGTGTGTTATTGACAGTATATCAGTGTGTATGTTATTGACAGTATATCAGTGTGTTATTGACAGTATATCAGTGTGTATGTTATTGACAGTATATCAGTGTGTTATTGACAGTATATCAGTGTGTGTTATTGACAGTATATCAGTGTGTATGTTATTGACAGTATATCAGTGTGTGTTATTGACAGTATATCAGTGTGTATGTTATTGACAGAGTATCAGTGTGTATGTCATTGACAGTATATCAGCGTGTATGTTATTGACAGTATATCAGTGTGTATGTTATTGACAGTATATCAGTGTGTATGTTATTGACAGTATATCAGTGTGTATGTTATTGACAGTGTATCAGTGTGTATGTTATTGACAGTATATCAGTGTATATGTTATTGACAGTATATCAGTGTGTATGTTATTGACAGTATATCAGTGTGTATGTTATTGACAGTATATCAGTGTGTATGTTATTGACAGTATATCAGTGTGTGTTATTGACAGTATATCAGTGTGTATGTTATTGACAGTATATCAGTGTGTATGTTATTGACAGTATATCAGTGTGTATGTTATTGACAGTATATCAGTGTGTATGTTATTGACAGTATATCAGTGTGTATGTTATTGACAGTATATCAGTGTATATGTTATTGACAGTATATCAGTGTGAATGTTATTGACAGTATATCAGTGTGTATGTTATTGACAGTATATCAGTGTGTATGTTATTGACAGTATATCAGTGTGTATGTTTCAACATACCACTTCGTTTTATCCCTTTGAAACCTCATCTTCTTTTAACAACAGACATAATTTAAAAATTCTTTTCCTACCACATAGAAAGGGGGCACGCGGTGGCGCAGTTGGTTGAGGCACTGCTCTACAAGCCGGAAAGTCGCGGGTTCGATTTCCGATGGTTTCATTGGAATTGTTTATTGACGTAATAATTTCGGTCGCACTATGGCCCTGGGGTCGACTCAGCCTCTAATCGAAGTGAGTATCAGGAATATTTCCTGGGGGTAAAGACGGCCGGTGCTTAGGGCTGACAACCTTACCACCTTCATGTGCAGATTGTCTATAAATCTGGGAACCTGAACCTCCTGGAACCCTAAGGGCCTGTCCACGCCTGTAATGAGATTGCTTACCACATAGAAAACTTGGTGTCTTCTTACAAAGATTAACCGATTAAGGTGTTTATTTAAATAATTTTATTTTATTATTATTTACTACTGCAAGTGGGTTTATACCGGTGGCAGTGGTACTACAATGACACATAACACAGAATAACATACATCACAAACAATAACACACAACACTCAAAACAATACACAACACACAAACTTACAAAAACAATAAAACACATTCTACAAAAAGAAAGAGTAGCTAAGCCTTAAAATAAACTAACGTAGATAAAACAGAGTTAAAAATAATTAGGTATAATTGTTGTTTATTTTTAGAAATACAGTGAACAAATTATATGAGTAAAATTTCTCAGTGTTAAATCATGCGATACGTTCGTCAAAATTTGTGCTCCGAGCATTTAATTTATTTACATAACATATTTTTATGTTCAGGTGTAATTAGGGGCACCTCAAAAATACTCAGGATAACATGAGGTTTTGTGACGACTGTAACTAGTAGATCAGTGCAAGTAGATCAGTGCAAGTAGATATGTGCAAGTAGATCAGTGCAAGTAGATATGTGCAAGTAGATATGTGCAAGTAGATAAGTAATATTTCTTTCTAGTTATTAAGTTTGAATAAATTCCGCCCTGGAGAATGCTGGCATTAGCAGTCGCAGCAACATATGCATTATACATTTTCATTGCTCGAGAACCCTAATGGGTTTAGTCATCCTCATTGTTGAGGTTTCGAGATTACCCTCAGACACACTACACTTGATAATACCCGACAACACACAACACTAACAAGAGAGACAGACATCCATGCTGCTTGCGGGATTCGAACCCACAATTTCAGCAAGCGAGCAAACGCAGACCCACGCCCTAGACCGCGCTGCCACTGACATCGGCCCATATGTATTATACTGCAACATTATGTATACTTTTTTTAGAAGGTCCCCGCAGCAGAAGCTACGGACGCACCACAGCCTTGAGGCTTATTGTGCAACCTTGTGTTGAAGATGATTAGATTTTTCATTTTTTCAAGTAATAGAGCACCGGTGGAATGAAATTGACACGGGAAAACCAAAGTACTCGGGGGGGGGGGGAACCTGTCCTAGTGCCACTGTTTCCACCAAAAATCCCACATTGACCGACCCTGGATCGAACCCGGGCCACCGCTTTGGGAGGCCGGCGACTAACAACCTGAGGCATGGCACGGCTCATGTATACTTGGCTCAATTAATAGATCTATTTAATTTAAACAAAATAATTAACCCTTAACAACACAGTTACAGCTAAGCTAGTTATGTACAGACATACACTTTTAAAACATTATTCCTTTATTTCCTTGTAAATACACATTTCTATACACACATGTTTGGAGGATTAAACAATTGTTCCATTTACCCAACTGCTTATGTGGGCTAGGTATCGGAACTTCCTTCCTAACCTATATGTACAATGGTAGAAAAACACATACTCTTTGTTATTGTAGTGAAAAATTTTATAAAAAACACTACCTTTTAAATGTATCTAGTTATAGTAAGGCATGTTTGGGCCTTTTATGTATGTAGCGTTTGTACATTTTTTGTAGGTCTGACTTCTCGTAGTGGCCGATTTTTGCCACGAGTGGGTTTGTGTGTTCAGTACGTTGGGTATAAAACCGAGCTGAGAGATGAAGTAGGTATTCTTGTAGCCTTTCGATGTCTATATTGCAGTGGAGATCTTTGATGGGTGTTCTTCTAGGAGCATTTAAGATCACTCTCAAACATTTGTTTTGTAGGATTTGTAGTTGTTTGTATGTAGAATCACTGACGGAGCACCAGACTGGGTCTGCGTAGGAAGATAATAACACATGGCTTCAACATGCGCAAACACACAGGAATGGTTTTATTGGACTTAGAAAAAAAGACATATACAAGGCCTATATCATTAATACAGCAACTTGAAAATCTTTATTTTGTCCCAGGAGAACATTTGTGTTCCAAAAGTCTTCAAGTTTATAGTGTCCATGTTGAGTGGAATGCTGATTTTACTTTGCTCTTAGGGTTTATGACTTATGAGAGAGAAACAAATGAAGATTCTCCCGTGGAAATAGCAGCTAGAGATGGCGGGATTTTTAACACTTAAATATTGCAAGCACCATCACCTCTAATATGTGGCTACTTTTAGGTACAGTCTTTCCTTTCGTGTGTGCGATATAATGGTTTCAGTCTCTGTAGATGTTAACCAGGAATGTGCAGGCAGTGAGAAGTTACGCTGCTATTGATCTCCTTACCCCTACAGCCTCTGGACCATTCCATTCCGCGCTGCGCGGTGGCACTCTTGTGTTTGCTTTGCAAGATACACGGGTTTTGCTTCGACATATCCTCGGTCCACGTTTCCGTATATTGGAAGTAATATTTCGATGAAAGATCAGTGATTATTTGCTCTCATAACACTACAAAAGATTTTGTATTATTATTTTAAAATTATTTTCTGTTAAGAACTTATTTATAAGTACAGAGTGTCCTTTGTGTTTATGTCAAACATAACCACAAAGTTAGAATTACAAATTAAATATTGTACAAATTTAAATGATCCATAACCGTGCATTGAACAGTTAGATATGCTAACTAAAACCAACGAATGCACACAAGTTTATGAAGATATAATACAAACGTAGTAATACCTGCTACACGTTTCGGCCACTCATGTGGCCGTCCTCAGGGAGGTGCGTTACGAATAATAAATACATTGAGATGTCACAAAAGTTATGTGAACCAAGGCACATGTAAAATGTTAAATATTAAAATTACATAACTCAAAATACGTATTACAGTTTAAAGTACAGATAAATGTTTAATGTTTGCATGTAACAGTGCAGTGTGGTTGGCCGCTACAGTAACATCAGCAGTCCTCTGCTTGCACGGTGACTACATACACATTGTCTACATACACTATTTGTTACGTAACAGAGTTAAGCTTCTAACTGTATTTTAAACTGCAATAAGTATTGTAAACCATGTAATGTTAATAGTTGCCGATCCCAGTAGCCACGGTCTAAGGTGTGGGTCTTCGGCCGCTCGCTTACTGGGATTGTGGGTTCGAATCCCGCCGAGGGCATGGATGTCTGTCTGTTGTGAGTGTTGTGTTGTTGTAAGGTAGAGGTCTCTGCGACGGGCTGATCACTCGTCCAGAGGAGTCCTACCGACTGTGGTGTCTAAACTGTGTGATCATGAAACCTCGACGTAAATTCTACATGTGCATTGGTTCACATAACTTTTGTACATCTCAATGTATTTATTCTTCGTAATGCACCTCCCTGAGGACGACCACATGAGTTGCCGAAACATGTAGCAGGTATTACTACGTTTGTATTATCTTTTCATAAACTTGTGTGCATTTATTGGTTTTAGTTAGGATATGGAAATATTGTACGTTTTGTATAAATTTATTTATGCTATATTTCCTTACAAGTTCGACATGTCTGTCCAGCAGTGTACCAGTCGTCACTAACAAACGGAAAAACTTAGAAAATTTTCCTAACTTCGATCTACAAACAAAAGAACTACAGTTAGGACCCGTTTTACGACAGGGTTAGGTTCCATCAAAACAGGGTCGTAAAATGAAAAGTCGTAACACGAGACCAAAATATGACCCGTTTTACGACAGGGTTAGGTTCCAGCAAAACAGGGTCGTAAAATAAAAAGTCGTAAAACGAGACCAAAATATAATGTATTTGAATAAGATAGGTTCCAAAATTCCTAAAATTTTTCCAAGTATGTACTAATATTTAAGGTAATATTTTGAAACAGTCGTTAATGTGAAAAGTCGTAAAATGGACCGTCGTAAAACGGGACCTGCCTGTACTGTCACAAAGCTGCAGGATACTGCGCCATATTGTTCTCACATACTTTCAGTTTGCCTGCACTTTACACGTCTTATCATTGTCATTAGAGACGAGCGTATGTTGATTACGAAGGAGAAGTAGATGAAGAAAGAGATAAACAAGTAATAAGGATGAATGAAAATCATATAATGAAAATGGAGGGAAATAAAAATAGGAGGAAAAGACAAAGTTAAAAAAGAAACTAGCCTAAAGGACGAGAAGAACGTAGAGAAGAAGGGAAGAGGAAAAGACAGTAACAGCAAATGTCCTACTAGAAATGAGATTTTCAGTAAGAAGCAGATAAAGGAGGTGAAACAGAAAGGAAGAAATAAAGTAGAGAAAAGAGTAGGAGGAAGGCACAGAAGAAAAATGAAGATGATCATAACGGAAAGCGGTGAAGTTAAAGAAAGGTTTTTGTGTCACTCTCAAAGCAACGCCCTCACTCCGTTTTGTGTCACTCTCAAAGCAACGTCCTCACTCCGTTTTGTGTCACTCTCAAAGCAACGTCCTCACTCCGTTTTTTGTCACTCTCAAAACAACGTCCTCACTCCGTTTTGTGTCGCTCTCAAAGCAACGTCCTCAATCCGTTTTGTGTCACACTCAAAGCAACGTTCTCACTCCGTTTTGTGTCACTCTCAAAGCAACGTCCTCACTCCGTTTTGTGTCACTCTCAAAGCAACGTCCTCACTCCGTTTTGTGTCACTCTCAAAGCAACGTCCTCAATCCGTTTTGTGTCACTCTCAAAGCAACGTCCTCAATCCGTTTTGTGTCACTCTCAAAGCAACGTCCTCACTCCGTTTTGTGTCACTCTCAAAGCAACGTCCTCACTCCGTTTTGTGTCACTCTCAAAGCAACGTCCTCACTCCATTTTGTCACTCTCAAAGCAACGTCCTCACTCCATTTGTGTCACTGTCCTTCGTCGCCCATACAAGGTGTCTCAAATAACTTTTTTTGTGTTTCACATTCTGTGTACGTCAGGTGTGCACGGAACGACTTATAACATACTCCTCAATTTCTTCTACATAAAATTACGATTCAACAGTTTTTTAAATTACTTTCGTAATGTTCTATACAGTCGCCCTGATGATGATCACTCAGGGATCGAAACGTGTAGGAGTTTTCGTTGTTTTGAATATAAAATGACTGCAAATATAAAAAATACATGTTAGTGAATTATTATAAATTAGTTAAAATATTTATTTTATTTATGCTACCGATTTTACATGTTAAATGCTTGACATGTTGACATGTTAAATGCTTGACATGTTGACATTTGACATGTTAATGCAAGCTTGTAAGTCAGTATTGTTCATGAAATAAGAAACACAGGAATAAAAAAATACAAATGTGCTCACATTCCTAATATGTTAAATTTTGAAAAAGGATGATTTGAGATGCCATATCATGCCACCAGTGGCGCTAAAACCGCAGATGTATAAAATGGCGTCTCAAGTTTAGAAATATGAGCGTCTGCTTTGGTGTCACGAAACGAATTCTGTGCTTGTATTGTAAGAAGATTTTGTATGGAGTTTGGTGGGGAACAACTAGTCAAAGTGTCCATCTACAAGTGATGTCATTTGCTGGGTTGGGCTGGTTGCATTTTTTGTAGGCAAACGTTCCTTTAATTCACTACTCTACTCTTTCTTTAAACTCTGCACTAGAAAGGGGAGGGAGATCAACGCCAAGCCCTTCCCTCTTTATCCCAGGGAAAGAGACAGGAGGCTGGGTAGGCACCAGGGCCAGTCTGGATTGGTTTGGGAAATCTCGCCCCCACGGGGATTCGATCCCCGGACCATCCAGCCCGTAGCGAGTCGCTATACTGACTGAGGTATCCCGGCCCACAAACTTTATGTGTTCAATCTGTATTATTGGGGATTGCGGGTTCGAATCCCGCTGGGGACATGGATGTCTATTGTGAATCTTGTGTGTTGTCGTGTAGAGGTCTCTGCGACGGGCCGATCACTCATTCAAGGAGTCCTACCGAGTGTGGTGTGTCTAAATGAGTGTGATTGTGAAGCCTCGACGATGAAGAGACCTAGGTCCAGTAGGCCTGTCGAGCGATGAGACAAATAAATCTCTATTATTGAGCCTCTAAAACACAGTGTTTATGCCACCAGGTTTAGCTTTCAAAATTTTATATTCTTTTCTTAGGCTTCATATCTCTCTTTTGTTTCGTTCTCAGAGCAAAGAGCGATTATTTTTGTATGCCTACAGAATGAATGATTGGGGTTCGTAACCTCTGTTAGAATGTAAGGTGTTTATTGTGTGGGAGGTAGTGAATTTTAAATTATATTTCAGGTTAAATTTATTCCTTAAAATTAACTGCAGTCAGGGGCATCGATATGTAGAGAGTGGGGAAATGATATGGCCGCCCCGGGCAGTATAGTTCAAGGGGAGGCAAAATGGTTAAAAAAAAATTTATTTTTAATAACAAAATAATTGTTTGCTCTTAAAAGTGTTAAATTATTGAGCCAAATGAAAGAAAATTTAAGACATGAGAGCGATTTCTCTAAAGTTCATAATTTCTGTTATGGGAGGCCATTTTGATTACGTGTTCCGGGCGCCAAGAAACCTGGCTAGATCACTGACTGAAGTAAAGCCCTTCGAAGGAACTGAATTTATACGAAACAAAAGAAAAGAAGAAGAAGAAGAGTGATGACGAACGTTCCCCACCTCCGAATTTCAATCACAACATACATCCATATATTTTTCCTCGAAGAATATATTTTCAGTTGTATCGACGTAGTATTAAGAGAGTATTTTAGTTGTTTGATAAATATTCGAAATGTAAGCCGCAGTTGAGCTTAGCAGGGCGTGTGCAAGAGGGTTGTTGGCATGTTGGAAGTCTCTGTACAGCCACTTGACAGACCAGCAATGGCGGGTTACTTATCAGATTCTATTGCGCATGCTCCGATTTTTTCGCCGTCAATTGATTCTGTGCTCCATGGATCGTTGTTGTGATCTGTCATGTGCATCAGAATCACTTCTCTTCCAGTCTCATATCCAAAGAAAAAAACCTTCTTCAGAATTTACGAATTAATTCTTCTGCTTTTTTTTTTCAGTTTAAATTTAACTTCTGTGCCAGTGGCTTAGACAATTTCTTGGGAAATCCCCTCCCTTGCAAATTGATATTTGGTGTCCCCTGTATTAACAAAGGGACAAACAGAAATCCAGAATACAGAATTTTTTTCAAAGATCGTGGTTCATTATGAATGTTTTATTATTTTGTACCATGCCCCCCCCCCCCCAGGACACGGGAGTGGCCTTATGTACTCTACTGGGAACTACTTATAGCAGGATTAACTCCACAAAGTCTCCAGCTTCAGACGCAGGTAACGTTAGCGAGCCTACGGTAATGTCACAAGTCAAGAGAGTGCGCGAAGTCGTGTGTGCGTAGATCAGTGTGTTTGTGCAGTCAGAGCGGTGGAGATGCCAGTATTGGTCTGCTTACGTAGCAACTGTAGTTATGTGACTGAGGTAGGAGGGCCGTAAGGTTTGTGAGACTTGTACATGTAGATCAGTGTGTTTGTGCAGTCAGAGCGGTGGAGATGCCAGTATTGGTCTGCTTACGTAGCAGCTGTAGTTATGTGACTGAGGTAGGAGGGCCGTAAGGTTTGTGAGACTTGTACATGTAGATCAGTGTGTTTGTGCAGTCAGAGCGGTGGAGGTGCCAGTATTGGTCTGCTTACGTAGCAGCTGTAGTTATGTGACTGAGGTAGGAGGGCCGTAAGGTTTGTGAGACTTGTACATGTAGATCAGTGTGTTTGTGCAGTCAGAGCGGTGGAGGTGCCAGTATTGGTCTGCTTACGTAGCAGCTGTAGTTATGTGACTGAGGTAGGAGGGCCGTAAGGTTTGTAGACTTGTACATGTAGATCAGTGTGTTTGTGCAGTCAGAGCGGTGGAGGTGCCAGTATTGGTCTGCTTACGTAGCAGCTGCAGTCACGTGACTGAGGTAGGAGGGCCGTAAGGTTTGTAGACTTGTACATGTAGATCAGTGTGTTTGTGCAGTCAGAGCGGTGGAGGTGCCAGTATTGGTCTGCTTACGTAGCAGCTGTAGTTATGTGACTGAGGTAGGAGGGCCGTAAGGTTTGTAGACTTGTACATGTAGATCAGTGTGTTTGTGCAGTCAGAGCGGTGGAGGTGCCAGTATTGGTCTGCTTACTAGCAGCTGTTTATTGCTGGGTAGAGGCTGTAGGTTTGTGAGACTTGTACATGTAGATCAGTGTGTGTGCTCGAGGGGAGGCGTATTGTCTGCTCGTAGCTGTAGTTATGTGACTGTAGAGGCGTAGTTGTGAGACTTGTACATGTAGATCAGTGTGTTTGTGCAGTCAGAGCGGTGGAGGTGCCAGTATTGGTCTGCTTACGTAGCAGCTGTAGTTATGTGACTGAGGTAGGAGGGCCGTAAGGTTTGTGAGACTTGTACATGTAGATCAGTGTGTTTGTGCAGTCAGAGCGGTGGAGGTGCCAGTATTGGTCTGCTTACGTAGCAACTGTAGTTATGTGACTGAGGTAGGAGGGCTGTAAGGTTTGTGAGACTTGTACATGTAGATCAGTGTGTTTGTGCAGTCAGAGCGGTAGAGGTGCCAGTATTGGTCTGCTTACGTAGCAGCTGTAGTTATGTGACTGAGGTAGGAGGGCTGTAAGGTTTGTGAGACTTGTACATGTAGATCAGTGTGTTTGTGCAGTCAGAGCGGTGGAGGTGCCAGTATTGGTCTGCTTACGTAGCAGCTGTAGTTATGTGACTGATGTAGGAGGGCGTAAGGTTTGTGAGACTTGTACATGTAGATCAGTGTGTTTGTGCAGTCAGAGCGGTGGAGGTGCCAGTATTGGTCTGCTTACGTAGCAGCTGTAGTTATGTGACTGAGGTAGGAGGGCCGTAAGGTTTGTGAGACTTGTACATGTAGATCAGTGTGTTTGTGCAGTCAGAGCGGTGGAGGTGCCAGTATTGGTCTGCTGTAGTCACGTGACTGAGGTAGGAGGGCTGTAAGGTTTGTGAGACTCGCGCTGAAGGTTGTCACGCAAAATGCCGGGGGCTTTGTGGATGTAATCCTGCTATACCTTATGGATCAGTGATTCAGAACTTTGCCCATTCCATGTAGTTCTTGGTCTCAAAGTCGGTCTTCGTCTTGCCTTTAGAGTTTCGACGTCTTTTATCTGATAGTACGTGCCTTAAGTTATTACGTTCTAACGTGACTGGATCAAAAGTAGTTTTCAGTTTTGTATAACAAAAGACGTTCTACAAAATAGAGCTGTCAAGATATTTTAAGTCCTCTTGACCTATTTGTCAGTGATATTTCAAGTATTGCATAATAAGGCTTCATATATCCCGGTTCATATCCGATGTTATAAAAATCTTCTATGATTCCTAGGAAAGGAAAAAAGGCACAATTTTTATTAGAAAATAAGAGTTTATCAATCGATTTATTTTTAAATGTTTCAACCTGAATCAGGCGATATTCAGGCTCAGTTATAACACATATTGAGCCTGATTCTGACCTGATTCAGGTCGAAACATGTTGCTCAATTAGACGGATATACACTATTGTCTAATAAAGATAGTTTTATTGAGAATGATATTGATTGTGCTGTTTCATGCAACAGACAAACAACGGAACATCACACGTAAAAATTGCTAGGACTTTGTTACACAGACAGCCGAGATAACAGCAAAGTCCCTAGTGGAAACAAAATCGGCTCTAAGCAGCAGAAGTCATTAGGCTTTAGGCCCGAGGCTACTCCGATAAATATGCCTACTTCAATATTAAAACGTAAAAAGTTTTAGCTTATCTCTTTTATGTGTGGTTGTTTAATCTCACATTAAAAAAAACGATAATATTTGAATGTTTTTGAGAATAGTTTGCTGAGTGTAAATTTTGTATCTACCTGCAAAAATAGAGGCTTTCGTGATGTAACCTTTCCGTTAAATAGCATGTGATAAAAAACAAAAAACGGGTGATATCTTACATTTCTTTTTTTCACGTATTCATACACAACTCACAATACAAAGTAAAATAGGCTACATGTTTCGGCTTAAAAAAACTTATTCGCGCCGAAATATGTAATAATATAATATAATGAAATATATATTATTACATTATATATTATACATTATTTAAAATAGGGGGCCGGGATAGCGTAGTCGGCATAGCGACTCGCTACGGGCTGGACGGTCCGTGGATCGAATCCTGGTGGGGGCGAGATTTTTCGCAGCCGTTCAGACCGGCCCTGGGGCCCACCCAGCCTCCTGCACAATGGGTATCGGGTCATTTCCGGGGGTAAATCGGCCGGGGCGTGGCTTTGGCCACCCACCCTCATCTAGTGCCAGGGTTAAAGAAAGAGTAGAGCTATACCTGCACTCCCCCTCTGGGCGTTCATGGCCTGTTATAGGGCGACCTTTACCTTTATACTTTATATTATTTAAAATAATTTCAGGCCTCAAGCTTCTTTGCAAGACGTAATTCCCTTTGCCACCTTCAACCTCTGCATCTTATACGCACAAAGGTCTTCAGTACCGACGTACTGACAGTGTCTGTTATTACGGATAATGCCTCAGCAAATAATGCCCTGTTACATGCACGTGATCCACACACGGCACAAGCCGAAACCAGAGTCAATGCAAGCAGCTTAGAGGTCTGGCCACTTGATTGCTATATATGTATGTATGATTACATCTGACGTTACAGACGCACAGATCATTGCCTGTCGGGAGGGGGGGCTACACACAACAGCAACTGTAATACTAACAACTCTGTAACGTTTTAAAGTGAAAGTACTTTTCTATTCAATTCTTCTCACTTTGCGACAGAGAATTGCTTTTTGGAAAGTTCCCAGTTCTTTTAGTAAGAGTAGCATGTAGTGCCATGGCTCAGGCGGTTAGTCGCCGGCCTCTCACACCCGGAGGCCCGGGTTCGATCGCGGGTTCGTCCATGTGGGATTTGTGGTGGACAAATTGGGACTGGAACAGGTTTTTCCCTGAGTACTTCGGTTTTCACCTGTCAGTTTCATTCCACCGGTGCTCCATTACACGGAAAAACGAAAAAAAAAAAACTAATCATCTTCATCACAAGGTTGCACAATAAGCCTGAAAGCTGCAGTGCGTCCGTAGCATCTGCTGCGGGGCCCTTCACAATTCACACAAAAAAAGGCAGAATGTAGATAAAGGTAATTGTGGAGCTTTGGTGGAATGATACTGTCAGGGGAATAGTAAAGTGCTTGGAGAAAAAACTGTCCCAGTGGCACTTTGTTCACCAAAATCCCACAGTGGCTGGCCTGAAATCAAAACCGGGGCTAACCGCCTGAGCAGCGCCCAACGGTTTAAAGCCGGAATTTCATAAACATACGGATTCTGTTCCTAACTCACAGAGAACACATTCCGTCAACACTACTGGCCTCTCAAAAGAAGACTCGGGTTCGAAACCAGGCCAGTCCATTTGGGATTTGTCTTGGATGAAGTGCCACTAGGACAGGCTAGTCCCCGAGGGGACTTAGCTCACTGTGACCCTGTCTGTGTCATGTCACCAATGTTTCATACTCGTATTTATTTGCCTGCGACCGCTACTACATTACAAGTAAAAAAGTAAGTCACTCTAGAGCAGACAAAGAAGGTCCAAAAGGGGGGAAGAGATATAGCTCTACTCTTTCTTTAACCTCGGCGTTAGATGTGGTGGATGGTCAACTCCATGCCCCGGCCGCTTTACCCCCGGAAAGACCCGGTACAGGAGGTGGGTGGGCCCCAAGGCCAGTCTGGACGGGTGCGGAAAATCTCATCCCCACCGGGATTCGATCACCGTTCCTTCCATCCCGTAGCGAGTCGCTATACCGACTACGCCATCCCGGCACATTACCTTAGCAAAAGAAAAACAGCGTCGTTAAATAGAGAACTTTACTGAATATTTCTATGTCTACACAGACCAAGTTTATCCACACAGAGTCGCAGGGTACATCTAAATGTGGGGCCTGCAGTGTGTGGGCAAAATTCAGAATTGCGGGTTATGGAAGACAAGAAAGGCAATGTACGTATAACGTAACGTTGAGGCCCGTTCGCGTAACCACTGTTGCCGTGGAAAAGCAATAAGTATTACATATTCTGAGTGTGTGTCTGTAGCCTTAGTTATCCAGCATGCAAAGCGCATGCGTCGTACTATATTGTCATCTGTAGCCTGTCTGGCTGTACCGTATTTTTCCACATTATCTTATAAACGGCACGATTTTCGGAAAAAAAGTTATTGAACATAAATGTGTGTTTTGATTTTCTGTACAACTTTGTCTGAAACATTTCTCATTCTAAAACAATTCAGCGAGATATTATCATAAATGTACATAGGTCTTCGATGTAAAGTACCGTTATTGTTGTCAGATTTTAATGACACTTGAATTTTGTCGACAGATTTTGGAAAAAAAATCCTAAAATATATTTCATGAAAATCCTTTTAGTGGGAGCCGAGTTGTTCCATGCGGACAGACTGACCTGACGAAGGTAGTCACTTTTCGCAATTTTCCGAAAGGCGCCTAAACAATTTGATCCAGCATTTCCATCAACATTTTGAAAAACACAGTTCATAACTGTAACGAGACATAAGATAGGCTACTATACCAAACATTTCACTTTCGCCTGAAATATGACGCCATAACTTTCTACCAGACACTACGGTGTCACCAGAAGACTATATTAGCTCATTTCACCGTCCTGAAAACTTCATATGCCTACCACATATTTTATGTTTGGCTTCAAAAAAATCATTTCGTCTAAAAATTACAGATAATTCAAGCAATGCCTGTATTTTTTTTAATTCCTGCTTTTACACAGGGGAGGTTTTTTTTTTTGTAGCCGAGAACACTGCCCGGTGTTCTTTGGTGCATTAATTTACCACAAGTCACCAGTGCGAACAACTTAGTCACTTGATCCCGTTGCTATTCACGCACCTGTAATATTGCTACCGAAAACCATCTGTATGGCGTGCCACTGCTCTAACCCAAAATGCAATTTCCGTCTGCCCTATTGATTAGCTCCTTCTTGAGACGCTTTGAGCGTCTAGTCTGGTCCACCAGTGGGGCCCAGCCGGTGGTGGATAGATCTGTGGTATGAGGTTTGGAACCTATGTACACAGCACACATTCATTTTCATTCCCTTCATTTTTACAACCCCCCTAAAACCTTTTGTTTGTACGTGGAAGCCACAATACGAAAACGTGTCGGTGCAGAAGAGGCTACGGGTGAGAATGAGCATTATGGGGGGGGGGGGGAGGCGGGACTCAGAGCGAGGAGAATCCTCATCTCAGTAAGGTACTCAAATATAGGTCTCTATCTCTCTTTTGCTCATCTCTCTTTTCGTTTCGTCTTCTTCTCTCAAAAGTTCTCTCTGGGCCGGACACGGTAGCGCATGTATACGTAATCCCATAAAAAGGGGCGGAGTTAAACTGTAGCTATCCACTGCTATTGGTTGGATCGTGGAGCACGTGATCCATGCGCAGGTCGGTTTTTCGGAAAGGGGCAGGCGCTGTAGGGAAAAGTCGCCATTAGGAGTGTGTCGTCACTGTGTTTGTGTGCGTGTGAGTGAGTGTGTGTGTTAGTGTGTCCGTGAGTGTGTGTGCAAAGTATGTGTATGTGTGTGTGTGTTTGAAAAGTTAGGGATTGCACTGGATCAATCGTGGTCTTATTTAATACGGTTTGAGACGGTCTAAGCTCCTCTGTAACAGGCTTAAGGCTTGTTTTATCTGGAAGGCCTCTGCATTCACTAACAGATTTCTGACAGCTTAGGTGAGTTTATTGTGTTTTATCTCCTTTAAATGTTCAAACACCAGCACCGCGCCTCGGGCTAAGGAGATTACTGAGCCTGATCTTGTGTGATGTGTTATTGTCGGTTATTACACAGCGTTGCAACCGGGAGCTCAACCCACTTAGCCAACAAATACTATTATGATAACTCTTTTAACGTCTTAACTCAGCATTCTTTTCTTTACCATTTTTTTTTTGGAACTCAAATTTTTCTCTATGTCGTGTAAATACATTATTATCACATTCGTCTCTTTGAGTTCCTCTGCGAGTAGTGATGTCAAAACAGCACACAACGCAAGTGTTGGTACAACTGAAATCATAGTGATGACGTAACAGTGAAATGTTAAAAAGAATTATATTGTTGAGTGTGTGGTAATTTTATGGACATGGTGACAGGATGTGTGTGTGTGTGTGGTATGCTGATATTGGTACAGTAGCAGTTAATTAGTACGCTATGAAGGGTGAAATTTGTTGTGTTTGTTACGATGTGCCTTGAAATGGCGCTCAAATGCGTAAGTAGACGTGAGACAAAGTTGTACCTTAATTTGTGTAGGTTAGTGTCAGGTACATGGACTGTTGTGTGTGCAAGTGACGGCTGTAGACGCCGAAAATACGAATTTATTCTTATAGAAATGTTAAGTTCGTAACATTGTGACAATATTTGAAGAAACTTGTCGGCAATTTGGTAGACTACACAGAGTTTTCATTTTGCTTGTACGATAACCCTGATGGGGTAGGACATTATCACACGTTCAGTCTTTAATTTTTTTTTTGGGTGGGGGGGGGGGGCTTCATATCTTTGACCTGGAACTTAGTTGATAACAGAATAAGAAATATATATATATATCTGTTTCAACCGTATACGTTTTATGCGTGATTATATCAAACAAAACCTGTATACAGCGGTAAGGATACTCTGACTCTTATATAGTCTCCAATATTTTTCGGCCCATTTGACCCACCATGAAGTATTTCGATGCAAATTAACGAGTGGGAAAATCAAAAGTTCAGAAACTTAAACATATAAAAATGATATAGGCCTATGTATTAATTTGGAACAAAAATTTTTAAATCTATGATTAAACTCAGGTCCAAATGATATGTTGGGAAAATTTATTGTTGCTGGTTTGCAGTACAAGGGCCTTATGTTACATCCGTTATACACTCGATACTCTGACACCACTACCGGGCTCACAGTAAATAAAGAAATTACCTTTCTTACAGGACACAGTGGCTTTCTTATGCCGCCGGTTAAAAAGGGCTGAACTTTACCTCTCAGCCATTAAATTTTATGTTGGTCTTTGAACAGGGTTGCACAATAATCGTAAGAATATAGCACATCTAAGCAACTGGTCTACAAATAGAGATCTATTGCTAATATTAGTTGATAATAAAGAAATGAAATGCCGTCAACACAAATAGTCTATGTCGCGTCTTTAATGTGGCAACATGTTTCGACATCAAAGGGTCATCTTCAGGCCGGTGGTATAAAATACATAAAAGGAAAATGTATATAATTGTAATTATGTTTAGAACTGATATCTCAATTTTTAAATTAAAAAAAAATACACGTTTCTTTGTCATTGAAATTGTATAAAATGAAATAAGAAAAAATTTAAAAATTTCGATAAGTGTTTCAATGTGTCTGTGGGTTGTACTGTCGTATCGTGACGTAGTGGATGGAAGACAGCTTGTTGCCACAACATATACTAGTTTTGTTGAAAGCATGCTAATTATTTTAATACGAATTTAACACAATTGGATGACAAACGTAAAAACACGTCAGTAAACACTATATCATCACATGTACTCACTATTAAAACAATAATAGTTTTAAAAAACCAAGCCCTACATATGTTTCGGCCAGCTAACTGGCCATCATCAGGGGCAACTAGCGTTCCACAGCATAATCACGTTCAATAGGTTAACGATAAGATGTGTGGGTGTTGTATAAACATTTTTTTTAACAATAAAGTTTTTCGTCGTTCTATTGGGGACCACATCGACGAACGACGAAAAACTTTATTGTTTAAAAAAAAATGTTTATACAACACCCACACATCTTATCATTAACCTATTGAACGTGATTATGCTGTGGAACGCTAGTTGCCCCTGATGATGGCCAGTTAGCTGGCCGAAACATACGTAGGGCTTGGTTTTTTTAAAACTATTATGTTTTAATAGTAAGTGCATGTGTTGGTATAGTGTTTACTAGTGTTAATATACATGTACGGTGAAAATAATATTAAGCGTGAAAATACGTTCATTGACCCTGATCTGTTTCTGAAGCAGCGATTTTATAAGAACCACTTCTATGTTAAAGACATGTTAATAGGGTAAAATATACATTGTTTTCCGTTATGGATTTTAAAGATTTTAACTTAAATTAATATAAAGTTATTGTTTTTACGTAATTATCATTATTATCATTGGTATAACTACAGCCCACAATCGGCTCTTGGCCTACTGTACAACCCTCTTCCACAACTGTCTATCCCTGGCAACCTACTTTGGATCCTCAAATTCCTTCAATCTTCTAAGACTCCGTCTCTCCACCTGTGTTAGGTCTTCCAACTTACCTTTTTCCTTCAAGTCTGAAACCCATAATTCTTCTGTGTATTTTATAGCCAGCCATTCTTTGTAAATGCCCTTTCCATCGTAAACTTGCCGCTTTAATTTTTCTGATAATATCTGGTGACCGGTAAAGCTGGCAAATTTGTTGATTGAACCTTATCCATGCTTCTTTTTTTCTTGCACTGGGCCATTTTACGTAAGATTTGTCTTTAAAAAGTCACACAGCCGTAAGTTATCTGATCGCGTTTATGTCCGCGTTTCGCTTATATACAGCGGGACAAAACTTAGAGGAGTTTGGTATATCTTGACGTTATTTTTACGTGATTATGTTTGTGGATTTTAGTATACCTTGACGTTATTTTTACGTGATTATATTTGTGGATTTTAGTATACCTTTACGTTATTTTTACGTGATTATATTTGTGAATTTTGGTATATCTTGACGTTATTTTTACGTGATTATATTTGTGGATTTTGGTATATCTTGACGTTATTTTTACGTGATATATTTTGGATTTGTATATCTTGACGTTATTTTACGTGATTATATTTTGGATTTTGGTATATCTTGACGTTATTTTTACGTGATTATATTTGTGGATTTTGGTATATATTGACATTATTTTTACGTGATTATATTTGTGGATTCTGATATCTACTTCCACTTAGTTTCGAGCTACTTGATAAATGTCCAGCTGGGCCGAAACATGTTGCAGATACAATAAAAGAGTTAGGTCATCCTAACCTCCATATATATACACAACGCACTGGTTTTGATATCATGATAAGAAATGTAATTTTAGTTGAAAATTTCCATTCAGGATTCTTCTACATTTTATAGTTTAACGACTTCAATACATCACATTAATAAGAGGTCAAAACCTAGGTTAATTAGTGACTAATTAATTCACAAGAATGTAGAAGATCTCAGATTGGGCATAATCGTATTTACTATCCCGGATTTTTTTTTTTTTAGATTTACAGATAAAACCGGTTTTGGGCCCAGACTTGCAGTTCAAATTTCCTGAATACGGGGCAGAAATTCTAACAATTATACGGCCGACTTCGTCTTGCGTTCAATTATCAACATTCTTACGCAATAATGTCTAATTCTTTTAGAAAGTATAGACTAAACTTTTTAAGTTGTAAAGTATTTGAGCAGATCGGTACTCTACGGTTGAAAGAATTAATATTGTTGGACTAACTAGGGAAAGTTTAATAATTCAATTCAATGAAATTGGTATTTATTAACGTGCAGACTTACCAGCAAATTGCCAATTACAAGGCCAGCACAAAAACACAAATACAACACAAAACATTACAAATACACAAGACAAAACACTAAAGAAACAAAAAAAAACAAATATGTAGTAAAACATTATAAGAGAAGTAATATAATAATAATAATAATAATAATAACAATAATAACAACATTTAATTAGTGTGTGTGGCAACAGCAAATAAGTATTAGGAGCGATAAACACTATATGTAAACAAAATTATAAACTAAATTTTTGCATTTTGATATTAATTCACAATTTTACAAAACCAACACACTACAAGACACTTTGACACTTGATAATACAAGATAACTAACACATCTTGGCCAACTCCAATTTGTATATAAAACCACTGCCAGCAATTTTTAATGACAATCTTCAATTTTAATGACAATCTTCAATTGTAATGGCAATCTTCAATTTTAATGTCAATCTTCAATTTTAATGACAATCTTCAATTCTAATGACAATCTTCAATTTTAATGACAATCTTCAATTTTAATGACAATCTTCAATTTTAATGACAATCTACCTGCTGAAGAATCTATTTTTTATATTTCTTACATTTCATATGTTTATACTTTAAACTCTAAAAGTGGACACAATTCGTGTCACAGTTTAAAAGATTATACAACGAATTTTTATGTACTGTAGTCTGTTAATATAAAAGTAATTTGGCTATATATTCTGATGTATATATATTATATCATCAGATTAACTAATGGATGTAATATGAATATAACCTTGACCCCCTGAAGATGGTTCAACTGGAGCCGAAACATATGTAGGGGATATTGAACAATACTTGATAATATAGTGCATTTGTTGGTTTTTTTAAAAAAAATCGTGAATTAAAACAAAACATTTAAAATACAAGTACATAATAACAATAAAATAAATATGATCAAGAAATCAGAAGTGTCCGCAGACAAATCAGGACTTATCCTGTAACAGCGTCTAAAAACAGGCAGACGCTATTGTCAGCCGCGAAACGCTTACTTGAAAAAATATACAGTCTGAAATTGGAGAATTCGCTGATTTGCTTAGAAATTACACGGAGACCAACAGTGTTCGTAATAATATGTAAAGTGGTTGTTGTCTTTGTGCTTGTGGACTGTAAGAAGAAATAGGACATCGGGATTTCTGAAATTATTTCTAAAGTTCAGAAGATAAATACAATAATAATAATAATTATTATTATTAGTATCATATAGCAAAAATTGGTTTTCTATATGTCTCATTATTCTGCTTCTTATTTTATTAATGATTATATTCGAAGTGTTATGAAAACATGGAAAACGTGTGATGGTTTAAAAAGAAAGAAGAAGAAACTGAAATTTGGAAAATGTTATACTATCTGGAGCTATCACAGGGATAAAATTTCAGATTTTGTTTGCATTGGCTGTGATTATCTGTGTTCTTGTAGTTCTGCGGGTCCTGTCGATGGACGCGGTATGTTCTTGTAGTTCTGCGGGGTCCTGTCTATGGACGCGGTATGTTCTTGTAGTTCTGCGGGTCCTGTCGATGGACGGGTAGTTCTTGTAGTTCTGCGGTCCTGTCTTGGAGCGGTATGTTCTTGTGTTCTGCGGGTCTGTCTATGACGCGGTATTTCTTGTAGTTCTGCGGGTCCTGTCTATGGACGCGGTATGTTCTTGTAGTTCTGCGGGGTCCTGTCGATGGACGCGGTATGTTCTTTGTCGCGGTCCTGTCTTGGCGGTAGTTTTGGTTGCGGGTCTGTCTATGGACGCGTAGTTCTTGTAGTTCTGCGGGGTCCTGTCTATGGACGCGGTATGTTCTTGTAGTTCTGCGGGGTCCTGTCTATGGACGCGGTATGTCTTGTAGTTTGCGGTCTGTCTGGACGCGGTATGTTTTATCTGCGGGGTCCTGTTATGGACACGGTAGTTCTTGTAGTCTGCGGTCTGTCTTGGACGCGGTATGTTCTTGTAGTTCTGCGGGGTCTAGATATAGTTACCGGTACCTACACAATGCTAGACAGTCTAGATATAGTTACCGGTACCTACACAATGCTAGACAGTCTAGATATAGTTACCGGTACCTACACAATGCTAGACAGTCTAGATTGTTTCCCGTTCGACCTAGGTGAGCAGACAGTCCCAGTGCTAGGCACTTCCAAGGCAGGTCGGATTTATGGTACTTATATAATGAATTTTATATTGTATTTCTACGTAAGATGTCAGTTTTTGAGCTGCACTTTAGCACCGTTACAGCTCTGTAGCAAAAGGAAAAGCCGATCCCAGCGGCCGCTCGCTTGCTGGGATTGCGGGTTCGAATCCCGCCGGGGGCATGGATGTCTGTCTGTTGTGTGAGTGTTGTGTATTGTCAGGTAGAGGTCTCTGCGACGGGCTGATCACCCGTCCAGAGGAATCCTACCGAGTGTAGTGTGTGTAACTGAGTGTGATCAAGTGTAACAATAACCTCTACACCCACAATGAGTAGGTAGAAGAGTTCAGACTAAGAAAGGAAGTAAATACTCGTATTTTACGCACATGATGATCATGACCATGACGCTAATGATGTCTCACTTCCACGTGCAGACAGCTTTATGTAGAACTGAACAGCTGCTGTTGATGACTGTGGATGTGGACAAGGCTGTTTCGGTCTCTGTCAAAGTCTAAGTAAGCCTGGGAGCGTATATGACTACGGGGTGAATGGAACATTAACAAATTCTTAAAAACTTTATTTGTCCTTTAACAAAAATAAGCTGTCTAATAAACAAATTGTCAAACGGAACGAATGACGTCACTAGTAAAATAATACTGAAATGAATGACAACAACCAAAAACATCATACTACTATTACTTCTTACTACTACTACTACTACTACTACTATATACTACTACTACGACTACTTCTACTGTAATCTGACTTACTGTGTACATCGTTAAAACGAATCATAAATAAATAAATATATATACAGAGCATACACAAAGAATGGTGCGGTTTTAATAGTGAACACTATTAAAACCGCACCATTCGTTTGTGTATGCCCTGTATGTTTTATATTATATATACGGACGTAAACAAAATTCTTGGATAATAAAGAAATGGTGTTTGGGGTATGGTTTATGGGGCGACTTACACGTGTCAAAATAAAATCAGTGGCCGTTGTTTTGTAACAAATACACGTGATTTTCAAGCTTCCGCCGCAATGTAAATAAGATATTCCCTCTTCTTGGTTGTTACGCAGCGTAAATTGGTAATTTGTTACCGACGTTTCGGGACAACCTATCGGTCCCGTCTCCAAGGATAAAGCAATCAAGCAGAATTCTTCTTGGAGTGATTGATTCTTGAAGATGGGACGGATAGGTTGTCCAGAAACGTCGCTTACTAAGCTACCATTCTACGTTGTGTAACATCCAAGAAGAGCGAAGATATCATGGGATAATATCTTTAATAGTTGAGATGGTATTCTTTTCTGAAAAAGGCCTCTGCTGTGCATTTAGTTAGTTCTGAATTTCTATACCACGAATTTCGTGGTTTTATAATTATTACGCTAACTAGTCTTGAAGTCCAAGAATTGTTATAACGAATGTTTTATATAGCTTCACAGAATAGGCTAAAAGTTTGGAATATATTTTTATCAAATTTATTGTTCAAACTAAGCCAAGTTCCAGACACAATAATATAGGATGTTTCTTTCCCTACTTGACCGATAAGCACCGGCCTGACGCTATAGTGAGATTTTATTAGACTTTCTAAAGGTTATTATCACTGCGATCATTTGTTTCGCTCCCGTCATCGACTATTAAACCTCCCCGACACGCGACGTACGACGCAACACTGGCAGAGCTTCGGGCGGAGCGTTGGGCCGGCGCTTATCGGTCAAGCAGGAAAAAAAAAGCACCCTATATATATGATATTTGAAGTGTTTTATACGTGTTAGGGCTACGTATTTATGTCTAAAGGAGAAGGGTTATGTTAATGCATCGATTCGTCTATAAACTTGAACATTTCCTCCATTCTAGTAGGCTTTTAGAAAGTTACAGGACGTATCATTGTCCGCATTTCAGTAAATTTAGTGTTAATCGCCGTGACCAAAGCAGCGAATTGGCAGTAAATATAAGCTTAGCTCTGCAACTGGTATCGTTAATGAATGTTATTAACTGTAGATGTAATGTAGCGAGACTCTTATGCTGAGAGCGGAAAAAAGTGTGACAGACCAAAAGCGTGAGACGTCACTTGAAGTGTGACACAACAACAAAAAAATGGCAGACATGTAATTTATTTCAAAGATTTATAGCAGCGTGGTTACTATACCTACCACCTGCTTTAACATTAAGAGAAACATTGAATTTTGCCCACACAGTGCATTTAAGAACTTCACACGAATCTCACAAAAAAAAAAATTAAAGGATTATTTTTTTCTAAGCCGATTGCATTTTGTAAATTGTAAGAATTGTGTTTTATATGAGGTACAAACTGGAAACCTAAATATTACTCAAAAGAGTTTCAGGCTTCCTAGCGGGGCCGTGCCATGGCTCAGGCGGTTAGTTGCCGGCCCCCTCACCGCGGAGGCCCGGGTTTGATCCTATGTCAGTCCACGTGACTTTTATGGTGGAAACTGGGACAGGTTTTTCTCCCGAGTATTTCTGTTACTCTTTTTCAGAAACACAAATTGGACGAAGCCTGGGAGTCTTCCAAAAAGCAATGTTCTTTAGGAAATCTGGGAGCATTTAATGAAAAAATATTTTCATTTCCTTTAGCTTTCCATGCATTAGAAAAAACAAAGCCTAATTTGTCTTGGCCATGTCTTCAATGCTTCTGTCTTTCCGGGTTTCGATTTTACTGCAATTCACCTAAGCTTGTTCCGCTTAAAAGACGTTTCAGCATTTCGATCAATCGAAATAACAATAAAGTAATTAGTAATCGATAGTTTTGTTTTAATTTTAAAGTCCTCATTTTTAGGCGAACAAAACATCACGTGTCACGTATTATTTGGTGACTGAGTAGAAGCGCGTATCGCATTAGGATGGGTCATAGGAATAAAAGGTATCAGGTTGGATGGAGCTGACCAAGAAACGTTCCGATGTCAGGCCCTGATGTCAGTAGTGTTCTATGAATGTGGCTCTGATGTAACAGTTACTGTATTTATATAGTAACAAATAGAGTCAAATACAACATTTTATTGTAAGTAAAATTATACTATCTAAATTAAGTCGCTAATTTTTATATGTTTGAGCCCATATTAATAATAATTCTTGGCTCAACAGCCCTGTATGCCCTCCTCTTGTCGAGGTTACTAAGTCATGCGCATTCATGGCAGCTGGTGACCGGCCAGCTAGCCGCGCTTAGTGTTCTATCGATCCTGATGTGCACGCCAGAGCCATCTGGCAGGCAGTCAGGAGACTTGGATGAGAAATTGAGGCAATTTGGCTTACGCAACATTTTTATTCATGCCCGTAAGGTTCTTTTACATGCCGTAAATCTACGACATGGGACCGACGGCTTTACTTCCCCTCCGAAGGAAGTGGTGCTCCGGATTTTTATCATCCTTAAAAATCCATCGACCTCGGTCGGGATCGAACCCGCGAACCTTGGGTCCAGTGGCGAGCACGCTAACCACTAGTCCACCGAGGTCGGTTTGAGCCCATATTGGGCCATTTGATATGTAGTAACTTCAAGTACGTAACATAATTTTACTTAACAACAGTGTTGTGTGTGACGCAATTGACTTTTTAATCCATAGTTACGTAATACAATGGAATATCCTCTACAAAATTAGTGCGACTAATTATTTAGTTAATACTGTACATCTTCCGTGCAATAATACAAACAACCACAAATTGCACTAATTCCTGAATATAAAAATATTCCAGCATGTTTCTGTGGGACGAGAGGTGCAGTTGAGGCACTGCGCCACAGGAATGGAGGTTCCGGTTTCGATTCCCGGTAGGGTCCTTGGAAATTTTCAAGTGACCTATTCCTTCTGTCCGCATACCGTAGCACTGGGTTCCACTCAGCCTCTAACATAAATGATTACCAAGAAATTTCCTTGCTTGTAAAGCGTGGCCGGAGCTTAGAGCTGATAACTCTGCCGTCTTAGAGTTAGTCTTAGACACTCGAAGAAGTTTGACTATTTCAAGATGCTTGAATGTAGCAGATTTTAGTATATTTCTTGCATTGTAAAAATTTTAACATACTTATAATACAACTCTATACATTGATGTTTTAATAGCATAGTTGCATTATACAGGATGTTCCACTTAAAACCGGCCCGCTTTCTTTATTTCACCATACAAGCGGGCCGGTTTTAAGTGGAACACTCTGTATATTGTGCCATTTACAATTGACAAAGCTGTATAATAACGCTGTATACGTCTTTTTGTATTGATACTCCCTAAAGTTGGCTATAAATAATAGCCGAAACATGTAGCAGTGCTTTTATATTCAGTAATTAGTGCAATTTGTTGTGATGAACTTGTTTATACTTCGTTATTTAGTCAGTCCGTTAATTAGTCGGTTTGTTAGTTAGAACTACGCGAGATTTGTGGTTTTCAAGACAATGACGATGAAGATCGCGTAGAAGAAAACTACTTTTTTTGGACGTTACACCGTGTAGTCTGGTAGAAATATACCTACATTTAGGATGATCTTCAGGATATATAGAGATGCATAAAGCTCATCAGAAATAACCGTGTATTTCTACCAAAATACACGGCGTCATATTCAGGCACACAGTAACCTTCTGGTTAGACCTATTATTGCGAGTGCGAGCATAAGCATTGGCATGCTACAGCCTAGCCATTTTTCTTCCCCATTGTGTGTCTTTACAGTCAGCAATAAGCCCCGGTTTCCCCACTCACATGGCAGAAAGGGCTCCTATGTCGGACCCATCTAGTATACATAGTAACACTAGTAACACTAGTTACACTAGTAACACTAGTATACACGATCATTGGGGGTTTCAATGCCTTACAGTCCACCCTAGTTCTTACACTAAACTAAAGACGGCGTTGGTAACGCGGTTTCTGAGAAGAAGTACTGAAATAAGATCTGCGCTCTTATAGGAATTACGTAGCTAGAGTTGTAATTCTGTACCGACGTTTCGGGAGAACCTATTGGTCCCATCTTCAAGGTTTAAGAAATTCTAGTTTTCTTGGGCTTCTTGACCCATTTATTGTTCTTTTCTTATCTTACGATGCAGTTTCAGTCCTCATTCCTACTCTTGTTTCTAAGCGCTTTAGTAAATTTTTATTTTACAGGCTTTTAATTTATACGTAATTAAAGTCTGTCAAGTCCAATGCATTTAAACATCATTAGTAACCACTTGAAATTAACAGAGTTGTTGAAATAAACACGTTAAAGTAAGAATATCTTGATATTTTAATCAAATATTTAGATCAGAGTGGTTTTAAGAGGCACTGACTTTGGCTACATGCTGTATGTTTCATATGATTGTCACAGATAAAAATATTTACTTACCTGAAAAAAAAAAAAACAGGGTTTTCTTTGTAATGTAGAAATAGTGTTTTCCGTGACGTAGGAACGAAATTCATATACAAAATTTTGTTGGTAATTTTGTTGGTCCCGTCATCTCAAAGAGGTAAAACCTCTTGCTTTTATATAGGCGTGTATATAAGCTCAGTCAGTGTCGTTACGTCTTATGCGTGTTGCATTTTTTGAAAGTGTCTGCAAGAACTTTGTGCACTTTATACTCGCAAAGAACTAAAATTATTTTAAACATTGTTTATAAAGTTAAAAATTACTCTGTTGATATGATTATATAAGTTAGATTTAAAATCGCAAGTAAATGATTGAGATAAATCATTTCACTGAAATATTTATCTTCGTGGAAATAGATAATTGGTAGAAGGTTAATTATTAGAAACTCACAGAAATGTAATATAAACAGCAAACACGTAAACAAACACTTGGTGATGTTCTGTTTTTCTTTTTTTACGGCGACGTTCTGTTAGCCCGACGACAAACTACCTAATACGTCACACGAAATATAGGCTACAACATTCCAAAATCCAAGCAACATTGGCGGGAGAAGCTTCAGGGACTTTATGATCAAATTTAGGAGAACAGGATGGGTGGGACATGTGTCACGTGTGCGTTGATACGGAATAAAAAAAAAAGCGATCGAAAAAGCTGAATTGAAGTCACCTCTTTTGAAGACCTGTACTTAAATGGAAATGTGGGTTCCATTAATAAAAAAGAATCTTATAGGAACATGATGGAACTATGTGGAGTTAGTTCTTATGTCTTGTTATAGGTACCAGTGGCGGTGCTCTGTCAGCAGAACTGTGTGTTAAGCATTCAATGCAATAAATGGCAGGGTATTTTGATATGTCAAAGAATAGTTCCGTCAACACGTCTCTTTTTGTTACAAAAACAATATCCCTTTGTACAGTTCGCTACAAGTTTCAAACTGAAAGGTTAACATCAGGATAAAATTACGCAATATATGTATTTAAAATACGCTGATCGCGGTAGCCGTAGGTTTGCGGCCGCTCGATTTCTGGGGCTGCGGGTTCGAATTCCGCTGAAACCATATATTTTCTTCTCTTGTGTTTTGGTGTGTGTTGTGTAGGTAGCGGCCTCTGTGACGACCTGTTTACTCGTTCAGAGGAGTCATACTAGCTTTGTGTGTGTCTAATTGTCTGTGATCTAGAAACGCCAAGATTGAAGCGGCCTGGGCCCGAGTTGGGTTTTTGCGCCACAGAAAAAAATAAATATTTAAATTATTGTGTAATTTTTGCCTGATGATGGAACTTGAAGTCTGAAATACGTAGCGAACCGTAAAAACAAATTTGGTTTTATATTAAAACGTATGTTGACTGAATTATTTGACATTTTAAGTTACAAAAATAGAAGGGAGTGCCATTTGTTAAAACGGCAGGGTGTTTCGTGGATAATTCAGTGCCTATTTTCTTTACCTACTAGCCTTTATGTTTATTCAAGTAAAAAATGTTTAAAATTCAGTTCCTCTCTCGCAAATAATACAGTGTGTCTCGATTACAGAGACCAGTAAGTGAACGTTGTTTAGAGAAATAAACCGATGATTTTTTCTTTAATCGTATGGAACACATACAAGCCTGCTGTCTGAGTAGAATTCTGATTTTTCATTTACAATTAAATCACGTGGTACCACGTACAATATCTGCTGTACTGTTAGGTTTAAAAGTGAAAAACTTTGCGACGGTGTGTCCATGGTTTGATTGGCAGAGGAAGACAGCCAGCACACCGGTCGGTGTGTCGGTGTGAACCCGCCACTGTGACCTGGCAAAGCCCGCGCTGTCCCTCCAGGTCTGTCGCGGTAACTCACACGCGGGTTGGCCGTGCTGTTATCGCCAGACCGATCGCAGTCCGTGGCTTGCTGACACTGCTGCCTGCCTGCACGGGGTCTCGCCTCTTGAAGGCAGGCGAAGTGTCAACTGTCAAGTGTGTTTCTGTCCGATACTCAGCCACTTTCAGATCCCTATACAGCAGATTATGCGATTACAGTGTGTCTGAAAATGCATTAACACTTACAGATCTGATTCTACAAGGAAATGCTTTCAGTTTCCAGTCTTCAAGGTTTTCAAGAAAATCATTCGTAAATAATCTAAATCCTGCTGTACATCTCATAATTGCTTGAACGAAGTGTCCCTCCTTCGCTTAGGCATGGTTTTTTTTTCAATTAATATAATATCTAGCATCTAATAACACCGAACTTAAACAAGACAGGCACTGTACGTATAACGTAATATTGAGGCGCGTTCACGTAACCATTGTTGCCGTGGAAAAGCAATAAGTATTACATATTCTGAGTGTGTGTCTGTAGCCTTAGTTATCCAGCATGTAAAGCGCATGCGCCGTATTATATTGTCATCTGTGGCCTGTCTGGCTCTACCGTATTTTTCCACATTATCTCATAAAAGGCACGATTTTCGGAAATAGTTATTGAACATAAAATGTGTGTTTTGATTTTCTCCACAACTTTTGTCTCAAACATTTCTAATTCTAAGAATAATTGCGCGAGATATTATAAATCTACAAAGGTCTTCATGTAAAGTACCCGTTATTCTTGTCAGATTTTAATGAAACTCGTACGATCTTGATATATTTTCTAAAATGTTTCAAATATTCAATATCATAAAAATCCGCCAAGCGGGAGCCGAGTTGTTCCATGCGGACAGAGTGATATGACGAAGCTAAAAGTCGTTTTCCGCAATTTTGAGAAGGCGCCTAAAAATTAAATATGTACTTAGTCCTATCCGTTCAAGAACTTGGAAATGACGGATTGAATCCGAAAATCTTATGCATAAATATGCTATATATAATTTACTCTTGTGCTGCACATGTCAAATAGCAATGGAAAATGCAATATTGTTTTCACGGGTGAAGATTCAGTAAGTAACAGAATGAGTTGTTTTGCAGGCACACACTCAGACGGAACAGTCAGGCTCTTTCCCGTGAAAATAACCCATCAATTCCTTGTTATTTTCAAAGCTGGGCTACCTACACACCTATACTTTATTTTGGAGCTCTACCTTACACTTTTGATAACAATAAATTGTAGCTTAGCGTAACACATGATACGTCTTGGACATTTAGCTTCTATTATGATTTTGAAAAATTAGAATTTTAACGTATCAGAATATTAACAAATTTAATTTTGGATATAATGCTCTCGTGTTATACATTGAAAGAATTTGCCCTAAAGAACATCGCGTAACAGTTTAATTCGTGTATGAACCACCCTATTTAACTTCAGAGTAAAGAGCGATTTATTTTCTAAACATAATTATTTAAATTTTTCTTGATAATATGGGTAGAGTGTGTTTTGGATAAGGCAGGTTTGGACTTGTAAATATTTCTTAACTGAATTTCAAACACCAAGGTTTTAGACTGTAGGGAGAAGTCGGGCGTTTAACTGAATTGAATACTGTTAATGAAATTGTAATACTTCGAGATATAACGTCGTGTAGATTGGTAAATTTGTATCAACTTTTCTGAAGATACCTGCCTCGTCCTTATTTCTTAAAGACAGTTCACATCGCCGTTAGCGCATAAAATCTGACCAAATTTAATTTTTTATTTTCATTTCAAATGACATTTTGTCTGTAAGGCCTCACTAAGGGGCACGCCAGCAGGGTAACTGCTCGAGACGCCAACCTCTAAGGGGACGCTAAGAGGTCACTGAAAATAAAGGAAATAGGGTGTTAATAAACTCAGGTTTCTAAAAGTGAAATAATTTCTCAGCAAATTATCAGAAATTAAGTCACGTGTTTTGAAATTTTTTCGCCTTTCCAGTGGTAAGCCGAAAAGTTTAAAGAATAAGGGTTTTAAGTGGCCCCCAAATTATTAGCCTGCCCGGGGAGCCCACACGTCTCGGGCCGATTCTATTTTTCTATTATCAAGTCATTTACCATTATATAGAAGAGATGTTTCTTAAAAGCCTTTGCAGACATGCATCATGCTCGTAACGGGTTTAGAACCTACGATACGCACTAAATAGAAACAACAAAGGAGAAAGGTATCTAAAAATATTGACACAAGTTCTTCAGTAAATATTTTAACAGTGGTAAGTTTTAAAGACCATTTTGGACAGTGCGGTGGTAGTACAAACCACTTGTCACTTAGCCACTTTGCTCTGTGTGTTTATCTAATTTGCTAACACGGCTTCCTAATGCAGTTCGCGTGCCATGGATGCGTGTGCTGTCTAGGGCGAGGGTCGTTAGTTTGTTCTGCCGTGACTTAGACTGTCATTTAAGTGTTAGGCTGGCATCTGAAGCACTCTCCGTGGGTAATTTCCGAGTGCGGTTGCTTACTTTTCATTTAACACATGCGTGGGACCGCTCAGATGCAGTGTATCCTCTGGGTGTAAAAAGATCTGGGTCCGTCCACCCTAACACAATATCATTTTATGAAATGTTATGGATTTGTCTTGTCTTTTAATGCATCAAAACCCTTTTCCTCTTAACGTAAGTCCTCTTTGCATCCAGAAATGTGTTTGATGCCCTCTTAATTTATTCCAAAAATATGTACTCTTTCAATGGAGAAGTTTATAGTCAAAAGTCATTGCTTACGTATTCTCCATAAGAACAGTTTAAGCATTAAAATTAAATAAAAAATAATTTTAAACAAAATTATAACTGGCATAAGCCATTATTTTAAAATAAATAAGATATTACGTATTCATTACATTTTGATTGAATTAAATTTTTCAATCATGACACAAACAAATGCACCTATTATATGTGCAAGTACATTCTTATATCGCTGCTACATGTTTCGGCGCCACGCCATCCTAAAGGTAGATGTACGCTAAAATACAATAGGTTACAAAAGTAATGCATATTAACTTAGAGTATTCTTGCAGCTAACGTTAAGCTCATGAATGAAAAATTTAATTTTATTAATAATTAATTAGCTCTTTTATTGTTGGCCGGATAGCTCAGTCGGTATAGTGACTCGCTACGGGCTGGACGGTCCGGGGTGTGAAGCCCCGTAGGGCTAGATTTCCTGACCCATCCAGATCTTCTTCGAAGCCCACCCAGCCACCTGTAAAATGGGCACCGTTTCCCTTTCCCGGAGGTAAAGCGGCCGGAGCGTGGTGGTGACAACCCATCCCCTTCTAGCCCCAGAGTTGAGTATGGGTAGATTATACCTCTGCTCCGCTCAGTTCCTGCTTGGCGTGTTAAGGGACTGCCTTTATCTTTACCTAATATGCTTTACTCAAGAGAATACAGTTAACCTCCTCAGCGTGGGTAGAGTCCCTTAACACTCGCGATGACGGTCAGTGGGAAAACATACAGATCCTGTCAAAAACATGAGTCTTTGTCACTGCATGACCTTCTTTTCACTGGTCGACATTTGTTACGTGTTTCGTTTACAACAAGCCTAAAGTCAAAATTGTGAACAGCTCTAACCACACTGAACAATACACAAAGTAACTGTGTTACCTTGCATGCACTAAACACAACTGCACTTCAGCCTAATGTACTTTTAACTGGAATACATCGGTTGATGTTAACAAACAAGTGACAGTCGGCTTTCCCCAGCGCAAACAAATGCCAAGGTCAACTGAAAACTCCAGAGTCACTATCTGTACTTCCCTTTTAATTTACCGCTTTCTTCCACACATTTACAATTCATTATTCACATAAGAGTATCACCACATTGTTTGGCTTTAAGTAATGTGAGGTATTTACGGCATCGTTAAATACATTGTACGTAAAATATAATTAATTTTGTATGATTAATTTGTAGGCTACATATCAGCAGGTCAGCACTGAAAGTGGGAAGCAATAGACATACAGATTTATAAATTAGCATATGCCACTTGCAAAGGTATTTCATATAATTCTTACGAAGAAAAAGTCATCTTCCTGGGAAACACAATCTTTACATCGAGGAATCGTTGTATTACTAACCCTCAAACTCACGGTCGTTGCTACGATATATATATATATATATTATATTGTGCATTAAAATTCAATAAGAGAGGCACTATACGTTTAACATAACACTGAAGAGCGTTCGCGTAACCATGTTGCAGTGTAAAAGCAATAAGTATTACATATTTGAGTGTGTTCTGTAGCCTTAGTTACCAGCATGCAAAGCGCATGCGTCCGTATTATATTGTCATCTGTGGCCTGTCTGGCTGTACCATATTTTTCCACATTATCTCATAAACGGCACGATTTTCGGGGAAAAAAATTTGTTGGATATAAAATATGTGTTTTGATTTTCTCTACAACTTTTGTCTGAAACATTTCTCATTCTAAGAACAATTCAGACAGATATTGTCATAAATGTACATAGGTGTGCATGTAAAGTACCGTTATTGTTGTCAGATTTTAATGAAACTTGAATTTTGTCGACGGATTTTCGAAAAATACTCAAATGTTAAATTTCATGAAAATCCGTCCATTGGGAGCCGAGTTGTTCCATGCGGACAGACAGACAGATAGACAGGCAGACATGACGAAGCTAATAGTCGCCTATAAATCTATGACTTCTACATCACAACATAATAGTTCGTATGATTGCCATTCCATCATTTTTCTGAACGAAACTAAATAGTTGGCCTTTGTAATGAAGAGAGTTTTTATGTTAGGAAATGAAATTTTAAATTTATTGTACATGGCCTTTAGGCTTCAAAGATTGAAATCGAAAACCCAGTTTAAGTGGTGTGTTAATTTGTCAAATCAAACAATGAAATGAATGCGGTTTATAGCTTTGTATTTCAAACGAATGCATTTAATGACAGACGAACTGGTATATAAAACAAAACCACAATTAATACGACATTCCTAGAATCAATTCATTTTCCTGAAAATGTTAAATAATTTTCCCCGTCCGATAGTACGTACCCTGCAGTGCAAATATTCATCACGTTCTTGGGAAATATTTCATGAAGGACAGAACAAATGACTTAACTGAAACCACTAACCCCAAGCAGCCAAGTCATTGAGAAGTTATTAGTCACTAAGCTAATCAAGAAATATCCCGCATTTTGTGAAACCAAATGTTTCATACCCTGAGGAGCGTCTATTATTATAGTTCTACCCGTCCGTCTGTCCGTACGAATATAACAGAACTTTGTTGGTTTTAAAATAACAGTGTTACTCAAAAATTGAATAATTTTAAGTTTTCTCTTTTATCGGACAATTGTAACGAACACTTTATATGAAGATCTGCATTCTTGCTCCACGCATGCGCAGTTTCCCTCATGCTTTGAAGACTTTATAAATCGGAATAAAATCAGAATCCGTGTTATATCAACTTTATATGCCGAAAGTAACAACTTTGTGTTTCAGATATGTTTTCCTAGTATCCTAACAATAGAGCTACAATTGAGTGTGACATAAATTTTACCTTAATTGTATTAGTATTGGTATAGGAGGCAACACGCCAAACGTTTAGGAAATTCGTAGGTTTTCTGATTTTCAGTATTTTTTCTCATGTAGCCTTCGGTATTCGATATTTTTTTTCCATTTTGGACTTCCCAAACAACGCCCTTTACGCATTTCTCTTGTGCGTGCTACGCTGTACGCACATATCGCCTTCATTGCTCACGGCCAAAATAGAGTGAAACCTGCCCATAACGAAACCGCAATGCATCGAAATTTTTTCCGTTGCTGGCAGGTTTCTTTTAATACAGGTACTTGAAACTTGGATCCTCGGGACTATAAAAGTTTTCCACTAAATACAGGTTTCCTTTTTATGCCCAGGTTCCGTTTAAGACAGGTTTCACTCTATAAGGTGAGGAGAATATTTGCACCCAACAAGAAGGAAGTAGCAACAGGCAGGCGAAAAAAATTTCGTAATGAGAAATTAGCAACTTCAAGTGATCGCTTCTTTCATATTATTAGGATAATTTGTGAAGTTGTAATTAGGTAGGTGAAACACAGCTGGCTGTGAGAAATGGAAAATAGATACAAAAATTTTTAACAAGGTTTTCTTCGTAATTCTCTTAACATTTTATATACATATATATATTATCTATACAGGGTGATTCAGGAGGAAACTTTTAAACCAGCCGGAAAATTCTGAACAAGAAGGCTTAAAACCGCAAACTTTCTAAAACCAAACATGACTTTTACACACATGACGTCAGTGTTCGTTCTCATGGTTTTGTTGACGTGTAGACCTGTTTCTTCCTGTAAGAGTAACAGAAATATTTAGATCTGGGGAACATTTGGAGTCTTGTCTCGACAACATTGCAGGGCTCTGAGGAAGTGTGGAACATCTCATTTACAGCAGTCCGTCCTGTCTCGTGCTGTATGATCCAGTATTTCTCAACTGGGAACCCGCAGATTTTGCCTTTAAGATCCGCGTTTTGAGTAATTTATATTCCGTAGAGCACATTCTTTTCTTTGGGTGTTTTCTTTTCTTAATTTTATTGTCATTCATTCATTCATTCTGCAGTCTGTCTTACGACAGGTCCGTAGCCTCTTCATTCTGTAGTCTGTCTTACGACAGGTCCGTAGCCTCTTCATTCTGTAGTCTGTCTTACGACAGGTCCGTAGCCTCTTCATTCTGTAGTCTGTCTTACGACAGGTCCGTAGCCTCTTCATTCTGTAGTCTGTCTTACGACAGGTCCGTAGCCTCTTCATTCTGTAGTCTGTCTTACGACAGGTCCGTAGCCTCTTCATTCTGCAGTCTGTCTTACGACAGGTCCTTAGCCTCTTCATTCTGTAGTCTGTCTTACGACAGGTCCGTAGCCTCTTCATTCTGTAGTCTGTCTTACGACAGGTCCGTAGCCTCTTTATTCTGTAGTCTGTCTTACGACAGGTCCGTAGCCTCTTCATTCTGTAGTCTGTCTTACGACAGGTCTGTAGCCTCTTCATTCTGTAGTCTGTCTTACGACAGGTCCGTAGCCTCTTCCAAAGCGAATTCTCCACACAGTGCGATCTAGTGCTTCCTCTTTCAATTTCCGGTATCTTCTCTTTTCCTTAAGGTCATCCAGTAGCTACTTACGCCTTCTTCCTCGTCTTCCCGTCACTTCTATCCTTCCCTCTACCTTTCCTTCAATAACATGTTTCAGAAGGCAGTTCCTACGCAAGGTGTGACCAATCCAGTTAGCCTTTCTTCTTTTTATTGTATGTACGATATTCCTCTCCTCCTTCACTCTGTGTAATACTTCTTCATTTCTCACACGATCGGTCCAACCGATCTTCTCCATTCTTCTCCAGCACCACAGTTCAAAACTTTCCAGATACTTCTGATCTACTTTCCCAAGTGTCCACGTTTCAGCACCACACAAAGCTATGCTCCAAATGTAGCACTTTACTAGTTTCTTCCTTAAATTTAAGTCCAGTTTGCTGGCGAAAAGAGCCTTCTTGTTGAATGCCGCTTGTTAGAAAAAAAAATTTGTAATAAATATTCACTGAATGAAAAAGGGCTTTACATTTTAAGTACATTTCTTTTTTTTAAAGATTCCAAAATAAAATATTTTCTCTGTTTGAAATAATTTCGGGAAAAGGGTCAGAAATATTAATAAGACTTCTTAAGGTGTCCGCGGTAACAGAAAGATTGAGAGACACCGGTCTAATCCTTTATAGTTTTAGCTAACTCGTTGACATGTGATGGTCACACTCTCCGTCACGACGAACCCATAAAGCACTTGTCAGACTTCTTCAGGCCGTGTGACGAGGCCGTATACATGCTTGTTAGACGGGGCAGGAGAAATCAGGACAAGACAAGGGAGAACTTCCACACTACAAATTAGCTTCAAGCTTGGAAGACTTTCTTCCCCAACTACTTAGCTATGTCAGAAGCAGAATTGGTAGATTGAAGTAAATGTTTAGATAACATATTGTACTTAACAAGATGTTAATATTAAGCCCCATAATGTAGAAACACAGAATTACCAGTGACGTTCTGCAATGTTTATTAAGCATAGTTAAAAATGAGATTAATAAATTGCAAATCAATATATATTTCCATATCGAATTAAAACAAGGACTACTTGACCCGTGAAGATGGGACCGACACGTTGTCCGAAACGTCGGTAAACAATTACCACACGACGCCACGTAATACCCAGAAGAGTGCAGATCTCAAATTGTAGAAAGTTCACTGGCTGTACAGGAAGATCCATTTGGGGCTTCGTGTAAAATAGGCTTTGTTATGGGTCAGTATGTTTGAAAATTGGCATTACTAAAAAAATTGCTATTTGAAATCTCCCACAACATTTGTGGTACAGTTTGTGGTGTACATGGAATATGTCATTTATATATCCTTACAAAAAATAACATTTGTCGTTAATAAATGTGTTTGAAAAATGGGATTGCCGAATTGGAAGTTTTCATAATTTCGTGAAATCTCTGAAAAGGCTTATAGGATAAGTAGAAAATTGTCAGTTTATCGTCTTACGTAAACTATATCTTACTATGAATAAGTATGCCTCGAAAATGGAATTCTCCAGTAAAATTTGGCGAATATCTCTCCATATCAAATTTCAATATTTTTTAAAGAAAGAATTTATGGGGTAAATGAAAAAGTTTTTAAATCCGTTCATCAAATAGATTGTACTGTGAACCATCGTATCTGAAAACCGGACATGGTAGACAAATTGTAGCGAAAGTGTCCAATATCAAATTTGAAAATTTCTGTCTTAATGTTTGTGCCCTGATGCTAGGTTAGAAATGGACATCCATTAATTCCACGTCAGTGGTTCTTTGTTGTACTTTGTAAAGGCAGCGAAATATTATAGTTTCTACCTCACGAAAAACACATTCCTTGAGATCTGCGCTCTTCTGAGATATTACGCAGCCTCGAATGGTAATCTTTTACCGACGTTTCGGGACAACCTATCGGCCCCATCTTCAATGGTCTTGGACTTATTGACCCTTTAAGATAGGACAGACAGGTTGTCACGAAACGATTGTAAAGAATTACCACTCGGACTTTGCATAATATCCCAGAAGAGTGCAGATCTTATCAACATCGAGGCGGAAGCATGAATCCACGGATAACACACTCCCACGGATAACACACTCCTCCGTTAGAAAGACTAAATGATTGAAGCAGTACAGGGAAATAATGTTACGAAAAGTGGTGCATATATTTACCATTGGTCTTCAAAGTGTAAATGCTGTTAAAAAAAACTGAGCAAGAAGTGTATTGTGTCCTGATTTGGATAATTTTACATAATAAAAATTATTGTCGCCCTTGGCTTAAAAGCACTAAACTGTGAAGTTATATGTGGTAATGTAAGAATAGCTGCACGCATTGTTAACTCCGGTACTGAATGTCAAATTCACGCAACGGCCGATAAACTCCAGACACATTACCCCAACTTGTGGCCTCCATATCTGCTCTAGACACTGTGGGGGGAGAGATAATTATGTCCCTCAGCTCCACATCTTCTCTGTCCCTACCTAGAATTAAACGTGTCCTAATGCATTAACTACACCAACTGAGCTACTCGGTTTTCAAGAGCTATAATATATATATATATATATATAATACAGTCGAACTCTGTTATAACGTCATGAAAGGTACTGCATATTCTGTGTCGTTATAAATGAGTGTTGTTATAACCAAGGCGTATAAGTTAGGGTTAACAGCGAGGAATTAATTGGCACCACAGAATATCTGACGTTATAGGCGGGGTGTCATATAAACCGATGTTGTTATAACCGGGTTCGTCTGTATTTTTGTGTATGTATATATATTATATTATATATTATGTATATATAAGGTGGAGAGTTTTCGAAATGGGAAGCTTTTTAACAATGTCACATAATTGTTTTTTTTTCCATGGAATGTTGTACAGACATCAATTTAATAATAATAATAATAATAATGTAGGCGATTTCTTTGGTAACTAATTCAGAATATGTGAAGTGGTTTGCGATTGTTTTAAATCGTCAGTTAAAGTAATCATCTCCTTTTTCTATTTTCTTCTCGATGTGTTCCTTCTTTCTTTAAACCATGGATAAGAACACTAGGGAAAATTTAAATTCTCAGATGCGATAGGAACACTTTGTAACGTACTTTTCCACTTTTCCTTTTTTTCTTTAGCTCTATATTAGTAAGGCTCTCTTAGGTTTTCTTGTTTTATACATTTTTCCACGTGTGTTCTGGTTGTCTTTATGTAAGCTAACAACTAGGAGCAAGTGATGGTAGCGTTGAAAGTAGGCATCAGTCAGTATCGTGAAGTCCATCATTTTTTTCCCCCAGTGTTAGCTCTTGATAACCGTATCAACAGTAATTACTGCATATTGTTTCTTTATTAAACTCAAAGTTTATCTTTTCTTTCAGACAAATTTTGGCACGATACTTTAAATTAGATCCCTAATGCTTTTTTCTTACCCCTTTCAACTCATTATTCACTGTCACTCACTCGACATTATACGGTCTGCAGTACGGATAGTGTCTTCAAATAAACTAAAAATACGTATTTGTCAAATAATTGTGCTTATGTACTTCCCAAGTAATTTTTATAACAATTTATATATAAAATTTCTCTTAATCCATACTAGTTGTACCCGTGCAAATAATTCCTACGTATAAACAGTAAAATATTTAATCAACAAAAATTACAGATCTTAATCTTAATAAAAATTAAATGCTTGTAATTAGTAAAGCTTGATGCTGGGTAATTTCTTTCGGAGTTCAACGATTAGATGCAAAGTCCAAATAAGAAAGAAGACAGTTGACAGTTCTGCCTCAAGCGGAGGCCAAGGAATATACATGAAAATATGTTAGCTTCCCTTAGCCTCCGCTTGAGGCAGAACTGTCCGTTCTTAATGCTAACTCTTTTCTGTTAAAATTTTTTTCTTTTGAGAAGGAATTAATAAAGGGGAAGAAGATTGCCATCAGTGCTGTCTGTCTTTAAAATATCGGCTCCGTATTTCAATAGATCGTGATGTTGCTAAGAAGTTTACCTTATCAATATATATGAACATGATGTTTCGGCACCATCTACTGCAATAACAAATGCCAGCTCTTCACTAATACTTTTGTTACATATTCAGCTCTTCCTGTGATAATTTTTAGAGATTTTTAGAGTCACATCTGTTGAATTATTTCGTATCGTTTGCGTTTGATGCAAAAGTCCATGAAGTTTTCCACGTAACCCGGCTGTTTGTTTTGATATACGGACATAGAACACTATGAACTTGTATAGGTTATGTAATAACACGTTTTATAATTTTAGGGGCAATTCAATATAAATTTTAATGTGAAGTAACTTATCTATGTTATTAACCAATATACAATAATGAACAATTTCACTCCATCAATACAAAATGCAACTACTCATAGAGCTTATAGCCATTAAGCTTTTACTAGACATTCCATTATGTTAATTACAACTTCAATCACGTAGAGTGAGCAGCGCTAGTGCAGCGAAGCCGCCATTTTGTAGAAGACAAATAATAGATTTTCAAAGTGAGGGATTAGAGGCTAAACCCCATTATTGTTGTGTTTGTTCAACGATGATACCAGAAAGATCAGCCCTTTGTAAATAAATGTCATTTCAGTAGCCTGCGGGGTTCTTTCTGATGCTCATGGCACAACTAGAGGGTCCATTAGAGCGGATTCCAAACCCTTTACTGCACAAACAGACGGCTTTTGTGCTTCGCTCTGATGGATCACTCACCTAACACAGTATTCGTATATACATGATTAGACAGGTAAAGTGATTGAGTTATATTCTATTTCCTTATGTATATTCAACAAAAAAAATTTTTTTTAAATATGGTGCTGGAGAACAATGGAGAAGATCAGGTGGACCGATCGTGTGAGAAATGAAGAAGTATTACATAGAGTGAAGGAGGAGAGGAATATCGTACATACAATAAAAAGAAGAAAGGCTAACTGGATTGGTCACATGTTGCGTAGAAACTGCCTTCTGAAACATGTGATTGAAGGAAAGTTAGAGGGAAGAATAGAAATGACGGGAAGACGAGGGAGAAGACGTAAGCAGCTACTGTATGACCTTAAGGAAAAGAAAAGAAACTGGAAATTGAAAGAGGAGCACTAGATCGCACCCTGTGGAGAACTCGCTTTGGAAGAGGCTACGGACCTGTCGTAAGACAGACTACAGAATGAATGAATGATGTATATTCATTATAAAATCACAATAGCTTCCCACTGGACACATCTTTAGCTAGATTAATTCCTTTCTTTGAAATCCACTTTTAATATTATGCTCTAATTTACATCTTAGACTTTCAAGTGGTATCATACTCCAGTTTTTGGAAAAAAAAAATGTTCTCTCACAGTAATTCTTCTACTTATTTGGCACACACTTCCAAGTGGATCTTCTCCTCCTTAATAACATTCTCCATTCATTCCTATTCCTAAATTTTCCCCTCCAATTCGTAATTCTTCCCTTCTTAATGTCTATCCAAACACATTCCAACCATCTAGAAGGTGGCTTCCTCTTCTCCTTACACCCTCATATTCACTTTTAAAATTTGCTTAACTTTTCTGGTATCATCCATCCGATTAATGTGGCCAATCCAATGCACTCTTCTCTTATGAGGGTAACAATGTCCATGTCTTCATACAGAGTCTGTAATTCATAATTGCATCTGTTTCTCCAATGATCCTTGCTGTATATTGTTTCTCCAATGATCCTTGTTGTATATTGTTTATCCAATGATCTTGCTGTATATTGTTTCTCCAATGATCCTTGCTGTATATTGTTTCTCCAATGATCCTTGCTGTATATTGTTTCTCCAATGATCCTTGCTGTATGTTTTTTCTCCATGATCCTTGCTGTATATTGTTTCTCCAATGATCCTTGCTGTATATTGTTTCTCCAATGATCCTTGCTGTATATTGTTTCTCCAATGATCCTTGCTGTATATTTTTCTCCAATGATCCTTGCTGTATATTGTTTCTCCAATGATCCTTGCTGTATATTGTTTCTCCGATGATCCTTGCTGTATATTGTTTCTCCAATGATCCTTGCTGTATATTGTTTCTCCAATGATCCTTGCTGTATATTGTTTCTCCAATGATCCTTGCTGTATATTGTTTCTCCAATGAGCCTTGCTGTATATTGTTTCTCCAATGATCCTTGCTGTATAGTGTTTCTCCAATGATCCTTGCTGTATATTTTTTCTCCAGTGATCCTTGCTGTATATTGTTTCTCCAATGAGCCTTGCTGTATATTGTTTCTCCAATGATCCTTGCTGTATATTGTTTCTCCAATGATCCTTGCTGTATATTGTTTCTCCAATGATCCTTGCTGTATATTGTTTCTCCAATGATCCTTGCTGTATATTGTTTCTCCAATGTTCCTTGCTGTATATTTTTTCTCCAATGATCCTTGCTGTATATTGTTTCTCCAATGATCCTTGCTGTATATTGTTTCTCCGATGATCCTTGCTGTATATTGTTTCTCCAATGATCCTTGCTGTATATTGTTTCTCCAATGATCCTTGCTGTATATTGTTTCTCCAATGATCCTTGCTGTATATTGTTTCTCCAATGAGCCTTGCTGTATATTGTTTCTCCAATGATCCTTGCTGTATATTGTTTCTCCAATGATCCTTGCTGTATATTTTTTCTCCAATGAGCCTTCCTGTATATTGTTTCTCCAATGATCCTTGCTGTATATTGTTTCTCCAATGATCCTTGCTGTATATTTTTTCTCCAGTGATCCTTGCTGTATATTGTTTCTCCAATGAGCCTTGCTGTATATTTTTTCTCCAGTGATCCTTGCTGTATATTGTTTCTCCAATGATCCTTGCTGTATATTGTTTCTCCAATGATCCTTGCTGTATATTGTTTCTCCAATGAGCCTTGCTGTATATTGTTTCTCCAATGATCCTTGCTGTATATTGTTTCTCCAATGATCCTTGCTGTATATTGTTTCTCCAATGAGCCTTGCTGTATATTGTTTCTCCAATGATCCTTGCTGTATATTGTTTCTCCAATGATCCTTGCTGTATTTTTTCTCCAGTGATCCTTGCTGTATATTGTTTCTCCAATGAGCCTTGCTGTATATTTTTTCTCCAGTGATCCTTGCTGTATATTGTATCTCCAATGAGCCTTGCTGTATATTCTTTCTCCAATGATCCTTGCTATATGTAGCTCCATAGATCCTCCTAATGCTTTTCCTTTCTAATGCCCTCAGGCGTTCAAAAATATCTTTGCTGAGGGTCCATGCTTCTGCTCCATACAGGATGATGGGTCTAATTAACGTTCTCTAAATTATCATCTTCAAACATCTGGGAATCATCTGACCTTAAGCAAGGTTAGAAGTGCAAAGCCTGCTCTATTTGCATTGCTTATTCTTCTTTATAACTCTGTATTTATGTCGTTATTGCCGATCCCAGTGGCCGTGCGGTTTAAGGTGTGGGTCTACGGTTGCTCGCTTACTAGGATCGTGTGTTCGAATCCCGCCGAGGGCATGGATGTCTGTCTGTTGTGAGTGTTGTGTGTTGTCAGGTAGAGGTCTCTGCGACGGGCTGGTCATTCGTCCAGAGGAATCCTACCGAGTGTGGTGTGTCTGAAGTGTGATCGTGAAGCCTCGAAATGAGGAGGCCCAGGCACCCGAAAAGGGCTGTTGAGCCATGGGAAAAAAATTTATGTCGTTATTAACATTTAATAATATTTAAAGATGTACAAAATTCTCAACAATCTCGAAGGTGTATTGACGACTCTATCAAAGTAATTGTTTTTGCATAAAAGTGTAAAGAACTAAATTAAATGTAATAAACATTATTCCACGATTTTAGTAGCCGATTTGGCTAGCCACAAAACGCAGGGAAATTAATATACAGCATAAAAAGAAACTAATGTGATACTCATCTCTTGTAGAAGAATGACCTCTTCTGGGTTATTAGGCTATGTTGACTGGTGAATGTTTACGGACCTTTTGAAAGTACCTAAGGGTCAGAATGCCCCAAGAGGAATATTGACCTTCAACTGCTTGACCCTGAAGATAAAGGCACTACATCCCTTCGAATCTTCGGTAATGATTTACCAATCAATAAGGCCTAATATCCCAGAAGAATTGAATGATAAACACCACTGTGACAATCCAAAATGTTTGAGAATTTTGAAAATAAGTAATAATATTTTGACTGGGTTGTTTCAGCTATGATGTACGAAAGAATTTTTATAACTAAGCTTCCATATGTCATAGATATTAAATTAAAAGCAATTGAAAGGTCAAGTATTGTTTATTTATTTGATATACATTACGTTTTTTAAAAAAATCTCCTAAAATATTGATGCATTTTACCCACTTTGGCATGATTTGAAATATTTCGTTGCTTTCGGAAATCTGCCTTTTTTATTCACTATCATTCATGAACAACTGTTTCCACTTTGTCATATTTTGAATTCGGTTATTCGTCGGATTTCCAAAGTCAGTTCCTCCAGGCATGCTATAGTTACATACGTACCCGATGTGCTAGGTCTACCTTGCTGTCACCATCGTGGATGTCGTTCAAATATTTTCCAACCCTCTGCACCACTTCGTGACATCTTGCGCTCTCATTACGGCATAACCATATAGCCCATCATGTAGCAGTGAATTTGAAAGGCGGAAGTAAAGTCCCTTACTCAAGGGAATGCAGTTGACCTTCACAGTGTGAGTAGAGACTCTTAACACTCGCGACGACGGTCAGGGGCAACCATCTAGATCCTGTCAAAAACGTGAGTCTCTATCATTGCATAAGATTCTTTGCACTGGTTGCTATTTCTTAGGTGTTTATTTACAACAAATCGAAAGTCAAATTTATGAAGAGCTGTAACCACACAAAACACAACAGAAAGCAACAGTATTATCTCACACCCACAAACCACGACTGCATTTCAGCCTAATGCATTTTTTAACTGGAATTCCTTTGTTATTGGTTCAGAAATAGAGGGTCGGCTTCTCCTTCGTATAACACTGCCAAGGTCAACTGCAAACTCCACAGTCAGTAACAGTACATATTTCGCCCATAAAAACCGTAACAAAATACGAACTCCTGCGTGGGACTCTTGTGCTATTGCACATCAACTTATCCCGTGACAATCAGCTGACTGAATTTTGCGCCATCTGTCGCGTGTTATCTGTAATGCAAGTGAGACCTTCTAGGAGATTAAAATGCTTGCTTAGGGCAAGAAAAACAGGTCAGGGAGAATATTACTTATCGAAAATTATTCGAAATAAAGGATGTTTTATGGAGAGTATGTATGTATGTTACCGATGTATGTAGGTTAGGTCATTCTCACGCAGATTTCATGGAAATATTTTTAACGTATGCACACTTGTATGCAACAGCAAGGAAATTGTACTATCTGAAGAAGAACTATGTAGTTCTAGGGTAGGATTTTTTCTGGGCGTTGACGTAATGTGTTCTTACGAGTAGATAGCAGCATTTCGGAGGAATGTACTGAAGATGGAGGCAGCATATCATGTCGAAACACTGTTATACACCGATAACCTCCACGGAACCACAATTGAGCACACCATATCCTGAACCCACACATCCATAAAAATATCTAATAGTACACAAACTTAAGTTAATTTGTTGTTTTAACGCATTTTTTTTCCCAATGGCTCGACAGCCCCTTGGGGGCCTAGGCCGCCTAATTTTTCGACGCTTCACAATCACACACTTTTTAGACACACCACACTCGGTAGGACTCCTCTGGACGAGTGATCAGCCCCGTCGCAGAGACCTCTACCTGACAACACACACAACACTCACAAGAGACAGACATCCATGCCCTAGGCGGGATTCGAAACCACAATCCCAGTAAGCGAACGGTCGTAGACCCACGCCTTAGACCGCACGGCCACTGGGATCGGCTTTAACGCATATAGACTTATGAATTTTAACTTTTTTCTCGTCTACCCACAGAAAACACCTCTTTTACTTATTTACCAAGTATGTTTATTTGTTTATAAACGATGTAGATAAGAAGAAATGACACTCCGTTAAATTTCAACAGGGTTTTTACCCCCACTAGTACGGTTTTAATGATTTCAAAATGTGGGTTCATGATAAAACGCCACTGTTAGACGGTTGTATAGAGACAATCTTGATTCTACCTTTTATACTATACAGTTGGGGCGGAAGAAACTTGGTGATGGAGATCAGATGAGAAACTCGCAAACATGCAGTCAACTGTTTTTGTCAAGATCCCCTTCGGCTTTGAAACGATAGTTCAAAATCAAGCAGACGAAATGAAGGACTTCAGACTTCATAATGTAGTGCATTGTAGTCGGCAGATACCCAGTACAGCCTCCCTCTTCTATATGCTGCGTTACAGAATATACCTGTGTGTATTGTTAAGGTTTTACTAGTGTTTATTGTTATATGTAACGTTCAGAAGTAATATCAAGGGGCACCTTCTCTTTTCTGTCGAGAAAATAGGTTTCGTATTTATTTCGTAGCGTTTTTTTTACAGTAAAACCTGCGAAATTTGCCACCATTGTAGGTTGGCCACGCTCTTATGAAACCGGCAAATTTGTGATATTATATATGGTCATTACTCTATAATTTGGCCAAATGTTTATATTGAAACTTGGCCAAGATTCACATTTAATGCTATATGTAAGTTCAACTTTCCTATGTTGGCCGATTAAACGGTTATATATTTTTTTGTGTCACACTGTACTTGGGCCGTACTCCCAATTCGTTTGTAGAATCAACCGCCATTCTTTCTGCACAATTATGCACAACAGTTTGGAATTTCCTGGTGGCAAATGACGCACTAATGTGTTTCCAAGTCTCTATTCACTGACAGGGTCATGTTCCTGAGATCTTCGCTCTTACGAGATGTTACACAGCGTAGATTGGTAATTTTGAAACATCGGTAACTACCAATCTACGCTGTGTAACGTCCCAGAACAGCGTAGACCTCATTTACACCGCGACGGAAGCTTGAAATCACGCACTGTTTTATACCTTCTTTCCAAAGTGACCAATTTTTTTCTGCACGTCAAAAGTACATTTGCACAAGTGCTAGTGCACATTTAAAGTCTCATAGTACCACGTGGTTTCCTTAAGTTGGCCACATATATAAGTTAGGTGGCTTTGGATTTGAAAAAATGTGGTCAAAATAGACAGCTTTCACAGTACAGTCGAACCCGGTTATAACGACATCGGTTTATACGACACCACCTGTATAACGTCAGATATTCTGTGGTACTAATTAATTCCTCACTGTTAACCATAATAACATTATTCTGTTCGGTTATAACAACACTCGTTTATAACGACACAAAATATTCAGTCCCTTTCATGACGTTATAACCGAGTTCGACTGTACATTCTTACGTATGATGTATAAGTGAATTAAATAAGTCTAAGCCGACGACAAGATGTTAGAATTTGTCTTAGGTAAGCTACATATAGCGCAGTCCGTGTAGTGGCCTACGCTACGTGTTTGACCGTAAGCTACATATAGCGCAGTCCGTGTAGTGGCCTACGCTACGTGTTTGACCGTAAGCTACATATAGCGCAGTCCGTGTAGTGGCCTACGCTACGTGTTTGACCATAAGCTACATATAGCGCAGTCCGTGTAGTGGCCTACGCTACGTGTTTGACCGTAAGCTACATATAGCGCAGTCCGTGTAGTGGCCTACGCTACGTGCTGACCGTAAGCTACATGTAGCGCAGTCCGTGTAGTGGCCTACGCTACGTGTTTGACCGTAAGCTACATATAGCGCAGTCCGTGTAGTGGCCTACGCTACGTGTTTGACCGTAAGCTACGTATAGCGCAGTCCGTGTAGTGGCCTACGCTACGTGTTGACCGTAAGCTACATTTAGCGCAGTCCGTGTAGTGGCCTACGCTACGTGCTGACCGTAAGCTACATATAGCGCAGTCCGTGTAGTGGCCTACGCTACGTGTTTGACCGTAAGCTACATATAACGCAGTCCGTGTAGTGGCCTACGCTACGTGTTTGACCGTAAGCTACGTATAGCGCAGTCCGTGTAGTGGCCTACGCTACGTGTTTGACCGTAAGCTACATATAGCGCAGTCCGTGTAGTGGCCTACGCTACGTGTTTGACCGTAAGCTACATATAGCGCAGTCCGTGTAGTGGCCTACGCTACGTGCTGACCGTAAGCTACATATAGCGCAGTCCGTGTAGTGGCCTACGCTACGTGTTTGACCGTAAGCTACATTTAGCGCAGTCCGTGTAGTGGCCTACGCTACGTGCTGACCGTAAGCTACATATAGCGCAGTCCGTGTAGTGGCCTACGCTACGTGTTTGACCGTAAGCTACATATAGCGCAGTCCGTGTAGTGGCCTACGCTACGTGTTTGACCGTAAGCTACATATAGCGCAGTCCGTGTAGTTGCCTACGCTACGTGCTGACCGTAAGCTACATATAGCGCAGTCCGTGTAGTGGCCTACGCTACGTGTTTGACCGTAAGCTACATATAGCGCAGTCCGTGTAGTTGCCTACGCTACGTGCTGACCGTAAGCTACATATAGCGCAGTCCGTGTAGTGGCCTACGCTACGTGCTGACCGTAAGCTACATATAGCCCAGTCCGTGTAGTGACCTACGCTACGTGCTGACCGTAAGCTACATATAGCGCAGTCCGTGTAGTGGCCTACGCTACGTGTTTGACCGTAAGCTACATATAGCGCAGTCCGTGTAGTGGCCTACGCTACGTGTTTGACCGTAAGCTACATATAGCGCAGTCCGTGTAGTGGCCTACGCTACGTGTTTGACCGTACGCTACATATAGCGCAGTCCGTGTAGTTGCCTACGCTACGTGCTGACCGTAAGCTACATATAGCGCAGTCCGTGTAGTTGATACGCTACGTGCTGACCGTAAGCTACATATAGCGCAGTCCGTGTAGTGGCCTACGCTACGTGTTTGACCGTAAGCTACGTATAGCGCAGTCCGTGTAGTGGCCTACGCTACGTGTTTGACCGTAAGCTACATATAGCGCAGTCCGTGTAGTGGCCTACGCTACGTGTTTGACCGTAAGCTACATATAGCGCAGTCCGTGTAGTGGCCTACGCTACGTGTTTGACCGTAAGCTACATATAGCGCAGTCCGTGTAGTGGCCTACGCTACGTGTTTGACCGTAAGCTACATATAGCGCAGTCCGTGTAGTGGCCTACGCTACGTGCTGACCGTAAGCTACATGTAGCGCAGTCCGTGTAGTGGCCTACGCTACGTGTTTGACCGTAAGCTACATTTAGCGCAGTCCGTGTAGTGGCCTACGCTACGTGCTGACCGTAAGCTACATATAGCGCAGTCCGTGTAGTGGCCTACGCTACGTGTTTGACCGTAAGCTACATATAGCGCAGTCCGTGTAGTGGCCTACGCTACGTGTTTGACCGTAAGCTACATATAGCGCAGTCCGTGTAGTGGCCTACGCTACGTGCTGACCGTAAGCTACATATAGCGCAGTCCGTGTAGTTGCCTACGCTACGTGCTGATCGTAAGCTACATATAGCGCAGTCCGTGTAGTTGATACGCTACGTGCTGACCGTAAGCTACATATAGCGCAGTCCGTGTAGTGGCCTACGCTACGTGTTTGACCGTAAGCTACATATAGCGCAGTCCGTGTAGTGGCCTACGCTACGTGTTTGACCGTAAGCTACGTATAGCGCAGTCCTTGTAGTGGCCTACGCTACGTATTTGACCGTAAGCTACATATAGCGCAGTCCGTGTAGTGGTCTACGCTACGTGTTTGACCGTAAGCTACATATAGCGCAGTCCGTGTAGTGGCCTACGCTACGTGTTTGACCGTAAGCTACATATAGCGCAGTCCGTGTAGTGGCCTACGCTACGTGCTGACCGTAAGCTACATGTAGCGCAGTCCGTGTAGTGGCCTACGCTACGTGTTTGACCGTAAGCTACATTTAGCGCAGTCCGTGTAGTGGCCTACGCTACGTGCTGACCGTAAGCTACATATATCGCAGTCCGTGTAGTGGCCTACGCTACGTGCTGACCGTAAGCTACATATAGCGCAGTCCGTGTAGTGGCCTACGCTACGTGCTGACCATAAGCTACATATAGCGCAGTCCGTGTAGTGGCCTACGCTACGTGCTGACCGTAATCTACATATAGCGCAGTCCGTGTAGTGGCCTACGCTACGTGCTGACCATAAGCTACATATAGCGCAGTCCGTGTAGTGCTCGCTAGTGTGTAGTATTCAGTCGTTAGGCCTACGCTACGTGCTGACCATAAGCTACATATAGCGCAGTCCGTGTAGTTGCCTACGCTACGTGCTGACCGTAAGCTACATATAGCGCAGTCCGTGTAGTGGCCTACGCTACGTGCTGACCGTAAGCTACATATAGCGCAGTCCGTGTAGTGGTGTACGTACATTGCCTGTCCTGTAAATACAGCAGAATTCTACAAAACCCACTTAGTTTCTTGACTGACTTACCAGCTTCTAAAGGAGGAATCTGCTTCATAAGTTATTTAAGAAAATATCACACTTTTGAAACACCAAAATATATTTTGTGGACATCCTGTATTTATAAGCCCCCTTTCCTCCCATGAACTTGTTGCAGAAGAGGTGATGGGAGCAGATCTTAACTCCACCCTCGCTCTTACACGCTTCAAATGCGTTCGCTTTTTATATTACATCCATCATAGCTCCTTCTGCCACGGTTGAATGGATTCATGATATTATGAAATTTTGAAAACCCGTGCCAACAGTCAATGGCGATTTACTCTCATTGCTTTTGGTTCGCTTCTTCTATCCCTAGCTGATTATTTTCTCTCGTCCAGAGATTTGTATGGAAAAAAGGCATATTATTTTGTTACATGATATGTTAAGTATCGTTGTAAAGTAATACAGTTTTAAACCAACATTTGGAAAAACGGAACCGTACACGTTAAATTCATTTTATCCTATTCTAGCAGATTATTGGCCAATATACTTTTGCTGCCTTTTAATCAGATTTTACAGAACCCCCCCCACCCCCCCCCCCCCCCCCAATGTTGAAAGGATTTTTGACATTTAGTTACGTTTTCTGGGAAAAAAGTGAATTATACAAGTGTGTTGAAATATTGTGCTTCTTTAGTGGTGTTCCATTAATAAAATAAATGATAGACTCTAAATACTGCATTCTGTTTGAACCTCCTCCCATTTGTTTCGCTGATTTTAAATCCTATATTGATCAGATAACACCCCATACGTAATGGAAAACGGGTTGTAATACTCGTATAACAAAGATTTGTCCGCTGGAGGCGGGGTTTGCTAAGATTTTTCCATGAATATCTACAGTTTTCCGGGAAAGTTCTGGGACAGTACGTTAAACTCGGTCTCGGCCATTTCTTTCCATATCTCCCCCAAATCATCATGCAGAGTAAAATACTGCTGTCACTGCCTGGAATGAAATCACAATTCCTCTGTTTAGTCACTATACAGACTGAGCTATCCCGGATCCTTTCTTTACACCCATACATCAATGTTCGCATTATCATTTTCCAGAAGCTTGGAATCTGTAATAAGATTGCTGTAAAAAACCTCAAATATCGCATTGAACAAGTATTGTGGACTTATTGTTTAAAACAAGGGACTTTACTTTGCGCTTTTAACGTAGAAGTCAATTACAAGACTAGGAAAAGCACAATTTTTATTGTGGAGAAATGTCTGCAAAGTAGAAAAATTGTTAAAGTGGTGAACTGGTATTATACAGGGTTATCAAAAATGATGAGTCTAGTTTCGACACGTAATATCTTTTATGATAAGAGAGATATAGAGATGGGATTTGCTGTAACATTTCCAAAAACTCATAAAGTTTTCTTAAATAAAAATCGCACACCTTTTTTGCACGTACTGCATGCGCAAAAAATATGCTGAATACAATTCATGACGATGACAATTATCTAATGGCGGATGATGTTCACAGATGAGGCAACCTTCCTTATGAAATGTCGCATCTGGGGACTGGAAAGGCCACGTGAAATTTAGGAACTTATGCGAAATTCCCCGGCTTTTAATGTACGGTGTGGCATAATGCATGTTGCTGATAACATTGTCAAGGAAAGAATTTGCCTGTATGTGTTACAATTATTTGTCTTTCCACAAATTAATAGCATTGGACAAGAAGAAGAAAAAGGTCAATTTTTGTTTCAAGAAGACAGTATTCCACCGCACTTCAATCAAAATGTATGAAGTTCACTGCACCTTAGATTTCCAAATCGGTAGGTTGGAAGAGGCGAACCAACGCCGTGGCCCCCACAGAGTCCAGACCTCTCACCAATGAACTTTTCCTGGGAGATATTTATAAGATACTACTTTTACGCCTAGAAAATCTGAGATTTACATTATCTGCAAGCGAGAATTAACACTAGTGTAGCGGAGGTCACTCCGTAAATGTTTCTACTAACACGGAAAGAAATATAGCACCCTTTTGATATTTGCAGACCTTGAGATCTTCTAAGATAAGTAAGAAAAACTTCACGAGTTGATGAACACGTTACAGCAAACCCCTATCTGCTTATCTATCTTATCACAAGAGTTATAACGTCTCTAAAGTAAGTCCAACATTTTAGATCACCCTGTATTTTTTGACACCTTGAAATAACTGCTGTTTATTTTCTCAGTCTCAGGGCTGCTGATTTTCTTATCAGATTGTTATAACAGGCAAAACCAAAGATACAGAATGAAATTTAACTGTCTTGAACGTATAGATCTAAATGGGATCGTATCGATTACCTTATCGATTGCCTTACCTTCTTCCGCACAACTAAAATCAAGTTACGTTAAAAGGTAACATCCAAAGATATGAAACTTATTGCATGTTCTTACCAATATGTACATTATCCGTGGACGTTTAAGCGATGTGCAGATATTGTGGTAGTTTAGATTCCAATCAAATTATACTTCCCAATCATTTCTAATTACTTGAATAAAAGTTATATGTGTTACACATAGTGATTAAAACCAATAAATGGACGCAAGTTTATGAAAATATATTATAAAACGTTTTCTCCCTGAGGATGGCCAAATGAGTGGCCGAAACATGTAGCAGGTATTATTTCGTTTATAATATATTTTCATAAACATGTGTGCATTTGTTGGTTTAAGTTACCATATCTAACTGTTCAATGCATTGTTATGGATCATTTAAATTTGTACATTTGTTACATTTTCTTTAAATTTAGAACTTCTGAATGAAACCCACAATGACTTTGTCCATTCTCTGATTTGAACTTAGGACTTTATAAGGCACGGCATTTCAAAGACCCGTTTCTGTCAGTCGTAAGGTGAAGAAGAGATACAGGCCTGCTTAGAGCCATACTGCTTTATTTGTGATATTAATAAGAAAAGCAATAATGCGGGCAAAGAAAGATCATTTCTGTTTGTTTAGAATAAATACGTTCTATTTTAAGAGGCTGCAAGCTTCAACTTCACGAATAATTGGCACTCAAAACAAACGTATTTTGAATTTGTTATAAATATAAGACCAGAGCTAGGTGATATATATATATATATATATATATATATATATATATATATATATTGCAGTATTCAAATATCTATCTTTAGACTTCCTATAAGTACATCTTGAAATTCGTACATTTTCAATCATGTAATAAAAATGTTTTTTTAATCTTCAGAGTATTTTAGTAGACTTTTATCTCATATATGCATTATGTTTATATCGCCAAAATTTAAGAGATAAATTAAATAATATTTTTATGAAATCAATGAGAGGTTACTGTGTTTTTATTGCAGAATAAATTCTTAAACAATTGCAGATCTATAGCTATAAATACAACGATTTTCGAATTCCCTGCTCAAGAATTGCTTTTAAGAATTTGCGTCACCAATCAAAAAGGACGAAGTTTTGTGACGGGACTGTACACTTATAGATAATATGGTAGGCATAATAGTGAGAGAACATTCATAACTGCAGGAAGATCAAGGACTACCAATAGACTGCAGGAGGATGCTTCTCATTATAGTGATATTTTCGTGCAAGGTTTGATGTTAACAGATGTCAACATTAATACAAATTTTGCCCAAATTTACGATGTGTCATATTATATTAATAATTTATTTTCAGATTATTCGGATTTTGCAATAAGCATAACATTCATAGGATACATTATTGACAATAATTTATTATTTTGAAATCTTCTCTGTCATCACTCCTTCTGGTTTGAAGGCAGAATATCTAACATTATAATGACACATTTTAGGCGCTTTCGCAAAATTACGAAAAGCGACTATTAACTTCTTCATATCTTTCTGTATGTCTGTCTGTCCGTCCGCATGGAACAATTCAACTTCCACTTGGAATTTGATATTTAAGTATTTCTGGAAAATCTGTGGAGAAAATTCAAGTTTCATTCAAGCCTGACAACAATAACGGTACTTTACATGAAAACCTATGTACATTTATGATAATATCTCGCTGAATTCTTCTTAGAGTGAGAAATGTTTCAGACAAAAGTTGTACAGAAAATCAAAACACACATTTTATGTTCAATAACGTTTTTCCGAAAATCGTGCCGTTTATGAGATAATGTGGAAAAATATGGTAGAGCCAGACAGGCCACAGATGACAATATAATACGGCGCATGCGCTTTGTGTGCTGGATAACTAAGGCTACAGACACACACTGAGAATGTGTAATACTTATTACTTTTCTACGACAAAAATGCTTACGCGAACGCCCCAATATTACGTTATACGTACAGTGCCTCTTTTGTTGTAAGTGTGAAGGCCAAACACAAAAAAAAGAACGTCTCACATCTGCTACGTCAGTGCAGAGTTGTAACCTATGCGGTTGATTTTGGTAGCTGTAAATTTGTCGATTCGTGTACACGCTTTGTGCCGTAACAATGTGCTATGAATATCCATGTGTGTGTGTGTGTGTGTGGTGTGTGATGTCGCTTTCCAAACACTTCAGAATGACCCCACAAGAATTAATGCATACATTGCCTACAGCAAAGTTTTTTTTCCGCCATATGTTAGAGCCATTGTAACTTGTTATTTGCTGTTTGGTTATAAATCAGCCGATGTGTCAGAAGGTACCTAACGTTTAGCCTTAGCAACAAAATAACCCGAAGCAACTGCAAATACAGGGTCTATGCAAGGGTGCGGGGGGGAGCTGTAGGCAATGTTAGCAAGCCAACTGCGTCTGTTGAAACATTTCGACAGCAGTATCACTGGCATGCTAGCAACCGATGTGCAAGAATATGCCTATTATTTTAGACATTTCGTGAGATTTGACAAATTACGAAAATATTTTTAATGTAATACTGTGTTATAAGTTTTAAAACTTTCGCGGCGACATGATTCAATATAGTCTTCAGTTTTGCCTGAGGATGGGGACGGAGCCAGTCCCCGAAACTTTGCATTCATACGAGTTGACGCGGCTGTGCGCCCGAGAAGACTATATTGAGTAATACTGTGTTATTCTTCGTTAAGTACGTAGGCTGCCTCCTAGATGCTGTGTACCAAGATCCAGTACATTTAAACAACTTTACTACAAAGTCTATGTGTCTACTGTTATAAAAGTTGATAATTTAGTCTTATGCAGTATTGCTGTGATTTAATTCCCTGATGATGATCCCTTGTGGATCGAAACATGTAGGTATATTTTATGTGATATTATAATATCAATATCTAAGGAAAGATATTGTGCATTTGTTAGTCTTAGTGTTGCAAATTGGTTAACCAAATATAATTTTAAACCATGTTCACCTTGGATTGGGGCAATATATATTAATGACTCAGGATGCTCAGAATATTACCGAAACATGTAGCATGCACTATTAAATTAAACACAAGGTAGTCAGTAAAAACAATAACTTCTTAGAAGCAAAAATAAATTATTGCCTTAAAAGTTGCTTCTTTCTTTATGACCTTAATAATCTTTATCATCAAATACCTTCTATGTAAAGTAAATATGTCAGAAAAGAAACTTACAATATTGTTAATTATAATTAATAAAAACTATTAACGCGTTTTAAATGTTTGACATAATTTTTTGTATTTGTATATACCTCCCTGATGATGACCTTGTAGAGGTCGAAACATGTAGTAGGGGCATAAGTGACAAATTATTATTTATTATTGATTTTTCAGTTGCTTAGATCAAACACTGTATAATCAATCTATAGCACGAAATTTGGATTACGTTAAATTTAAAATTGTATTTATTTAAACTGAGTTATTTTTTATTTAACACTTTTTCTTATTACCTAGATCCTTGGAGTCGACTCAGTCTCTAACATAAATGAGTACCAGGAATATTTCCTGGATGGTAAAGGCGGTCGGTACGTAGGGCTGACAACCCTGCCACCTTCATGTGCCGATTGTCTAGAAATCTGGAAGCCTCAATCTACTGGAACACTTCGGGAATGTCCAGGCCTGTAATGGGATTGCTTTCTTATTACCCAAATATAAAATTAAATTTATTATATTCTGTGTAATTTGTTCTTAATTTAAAATAATATATCCCAGCTAATTAGAGCGAGTGACCACCGGTCTTGAGAAATGCAGAACCAAACAGTTCCTACACAGCCGTTTAATACACACTGCTACACTTGATTCTTGTAGACACCAGACAGTTAATATTGTGGGCTGCGGAGGCTAATTACTTTGTACAGATCCTTCTGTCTGACAAGCTGGCAAGTTAATTACTTTTCTGGTGCGCCAAATGTGTTATGTTCTCTAACACGATTCCTGTGTTTCCCTTTCAGGTCTCCAATGTGGCCTAACAGCCTTACAGCTGGGTAAGTTCTTGCCTTGTGTTTTCTATTAAAATTTCCATTACTGTCATGAGGATGTCTGCAGCAGCTCGTTGGGGAAACAAGCGACTAGTTACCGATCTGCACTGACCAATCGTGTATTGCATAAGTCAGCACAGTTTATTACTCTACTTACTGCAATAATCTACACTTATTCTGAGAATTATACGCAAACACATAAACACAATCTGTGGGCAAAGTGCAGAGATATTGAATTTTAACCCTTATATGTCCAATGTCGAGTCAAACTCAACAACGCTTTCCGCCAATAAGGTCCAATGTCGAGCTCAACTCGACACGTTATTTGATAGTTTTATATTGGTTTTCCCTAAGCTCCTGTTATCTAGTAGCTGCTTTTGAACTTGAATATTAGAGATTTTTTGGAAAATTAATTCGGAACAGAATTTTGGAATTTATAATCATAATTTGGACCGCAAAGAATTAAAATGGATAGTAGGCTGATGTAGTTAGTTTTAGATATTTAAATGATAAAAACATGTTAATAATGACTGCAGAGGTTTGATGTAACATCGGAAGTATATAGAGCAGTTGTTTGCAAAATACAAAACATGTACGCGTACATTTTTTTTCAATGGCTCGACAGCCCCATGGGGCCTAGGCCTCCTCATTGTCGAGGCTTCACGATCACACTTAGACACACCACACTCGGTAGGACATCCTCTGGACTAGTGATCAGTCCGACGCAGAGACATCTACCTGACAACACACAACACTCACAAGAGACAGACATCCTTCCCACGGTGGGATTCGAACCCACAATCCCAGTAAGCGAACGGCTGTAAACCCACGCCTTAGACCGCGCGGCCACTGGGATCGACAAGTCTACCACTACTTACTGCAAATATTAACGCCTACTTTCAGGTCTCCAGGGATGTTTCGCTAGTTGGCATATTTGAAGTCTTCAAATATCCAACTAGCGAAACAAGTCTGTGGAAACCTCAAATTTCGCATTTGCCACTTTTCTAATTTAACGCTATTAGACGATATGAGAGAGTCTGTATTTATATTCAAATAATGAAATAGTATCTTGGTAAAACATCATAAATGTTTTCCTCTACATTTCAACGCATTTAAAACAATTATAGTAGTGTGATTAACGTTTCTAAATTTTAATTATTAAAAAAGTAATTCCTAAATTTCTTCGCGTACTAGCAAGCTGGAAATTGAAAGAGGAAGCACTAGATCGCACCCTGTGGAGAATCGCTTTGGAAGAGGCTACGGACCTGTCGTAAGACAGACTGCAGATTGAAGAGGCTACGGACCTGTCGTAAGACAGACTACAGAATACGGAATGAAGAGCTACGGACCTGTCGTAAGACAGACTACAGAATGAAGCTACGGATCTGTCGTAAGACAGACTACAGAATGAAGAGGCTACGGACCTGTCGTATGAAAGACTACAGAATGAAGAGGCTACGGACCTGTCGTAAGACAGACTACAGAATGAAGAGGCTACGGACCTGTCGTAAGACAGACTACAGAATGAAGAGGCTACGGACCTGTCGTAAGACAGACTACAGAATGAAGAGGCTACGGACCTGTCGTAAGACAGACTACAGAATGAACAGGCTACGGACCTGTCGTAAGACAGACTGCAGAATGAAGAGGCTACGGACCTGTCGTAAGACAGACTGCAGAATGCATGAACTAGCAAGCGACCGTCCGCGTACCACTTTTGAAAAGCACTGCTACAGAGGGTTTTCTTTCGAAAACATGAAAAAAAAAATAGACGATAACAACAGGGAGGAGGTAAAAAGACAATATTAAAAAGGTTAACAGTAAATATATCCTATGCATGCCATGAAGGCACATAAAGGGAGCAGAACTGTAGCTGAATTTACGTAACTCGCGATATGAACTAGTGTAGGGTGTTGTGAAATATGTAATGAAACTGTAGCTTACATAAAGTGTGGGGAATTTCTTGACTCGCAAAGTGCCTACTCTGTTCGCAAGGACTCTACTCCATGGAATTAGTTAGGTGGTTAGTCAGTGAAATGATAATACCAGTAGAGATAGTAGGTCTGAAGAAATATTGTGTCAATAAGTGCAATACCGACTTACCTTGAAACATTCAAATTCAAGTCTTCTGGGATATTACGCCATGTTGACAATAAACAGTTCAAAACGTTTCAAAGTATCGTAGAAGGCTTCAACTATTTACACTGAAAACAAAGGCATTAGAATCCTTCAAAACATCGGTAACAATTTACCGGTAGATGCGGCCTAACATCGCAAAAAGACTTTCATCCTCAGCATCATCACTGTGAGAGCCGCACACATCTCACTTCTTTATAAAATCAAACTCGGTTATAACGTCATGAAAGGGACTGAATATTTTGTGTCGTTATAAACGAGTGTTGTTATAACCGAGGAGTACAATGTTATGTTAACAGTGAGGAATTAATTGATACCACAGAATATCTGACGTTATAGTCGAGGTGTCGTATAGACCGATGTCGTTATAACCGGGTTCTTTGTGTTTATTATTTTAGACTTTTAATGCACATAAGCATTTTCATAAATGTAATTCTAATATGTGAGATTTCAGGTATTCATAGCAGTGACGATGTGACGCCAAGTCTGGTAGCAACTTGTAAACGTTTCAGTGGATCATAAGTCTTCCGTCTTCAGGATAGAAAATAAAACTAAGAAGAGAAGAGCCGAATTTTGTATAGAAGTTCTGTTTTGCTCCTTTCCGCTTGGCTGATAATTCTATCGCGAAGACAAAGGCAATAAATACCCCCGAAACGTTGGTAAATTACTACCAGATTATACGGTGCCACATACTATAAATTAGTAATCTGTACCTTAATTCTGACATGTACACCCCTCATATGGCAAGAAGGAGAAACAGACACGGGGAAAAATTATTCCACATTTATCTGACACATATACGGCATCTTTCAAGAGAGATATTATGTATTTAATCAGTGGTGCTGGTATACAAGGCATGTCCTGTACCAGAGAGCATCTCTCTCTGATCTTTGTTCCTATTATTTGTCTTTTATGATGCTGCATATGTCCACATTAATGATCCGTATCGCAACATGTGATTGACCTTTGTATGGTAATGAATACAGCAGCGCTAAATGCACACAATGACTCCGATATGTGAGGACAGTGATCGGTACTTGATGGCCAACCGCTGGTCACGTGACTCAGGTGTCTCATTAACCAGCCTGCAGAACTCTAATCTGATTGCCGGCAATTGTCCTCCTCAACAAAGGGGAATATCAGATCCGAAAGTGATGGTACAAATATAAGCCGCAAAGACGAGACTAGTTCTATAATCAAGGGAGACGAAACTGCTAAGAACTGAGTTCTCAAAACAAGGGATACGAAACTGCTAGGAACTGAGTTCTATTAACAAGGGAGAAGAAACTGCTAGGAACTGAGTTCTATAAACAAGGGAGACGAAACTGCTAGGAACTGAGTTCTATAACAAGGGAGAAGAAACTGCTAGGAACTGCAGTTCTATTAACAAGGGAGACGAAACTGCTAGGAACTGAGTTCTATTAACAAGGGAGACGAAACTGCTAGGAACTGAGTTCTATTAACAAGGGAGAAGAAACTGCTAGGAACTGAGTTCTATAAACAAGGGAGACGAAACTGCAAAGAACTGAGTTCTCATAAACAAGGGAGACGAAACTGCTAGGAACTGAGTTCTTTTAAAACAAGGGAGACGAAATGCTAGGAACTGAGTTCTATAAACAAGGGAGACGAAACTGCTAGGAACTGAGTTCTACTCGTATAAACAAGGGAGACGAAACTGCTAGGAACTGAGTTCTATACACAAGGGAGACGAAACTGCTAGGAACTGAGTTCTATAAAAAGGGAGACGAAACTGCTAGGAACTGAGTTCTATAAACAAGGGAGAACGAAAATGCTAGGAACTGAGTTCTATAAACAAGGGAGACGAAACTGCTAGGAACTGAGTTCTACTCTATAAACAAGGCAGACGAAACTGCTAGGAACTGAGTTCTATAAACAAGGGAGACGAAACTGCTAGGAACTGAGTTCTATAAACAAGGGAGACGAAACTGCTAGGAACTGAGTTCTATCGTATAAACAAGGGAGACGAAACTGCTAGGAACTGAGTTCTATAAACAAGGGAGATGAAACTGCTAGGAACTGAGTTCTATAAACAAGGGAGACGAAACTGCTAGGAACTGAGTTCTATAAACAAGCGAGACGAAACTGCTAGGAACTGAGTTCTATAAACAAGGAGACGAAACTGCTAGGAACTGAGTTCTATAAAAAATTAAGACGAAACTACTAACAAGTAACATCATTAAACTTCACATGAATTGACAATAATCGGCTAAAGAGAATGAGTTCTATAGGATATAAGTACATAAGATATTCCCTATACACGAGTTAAGCATCGCAACTTAAAGGCGTATGGGGGGAGTGGAATTATAACTTACCGTATTCTTAATCTGGGCAGTAGATGTAGATAAGTGCTTAGCCTCAAGCCACGACCCCTTTACCCCCGACGAAAAGGTCTGTAATACGAATTGAAATGCCGGACAGATGGTATTCAGAGCCGTAGTGGATGCTTTGAACAAAAGGAAAATTTAATATCAGTTCGATGGTCTTCCATTCAATAGCCTACTCCGTACATTGGCTGAGCTTTCCCGCTCGTAGACCCTACTATGCTAACTCTACTGTTATAAGCATAATATTTCTGTCTTGTAGGAAAGAGCGATTTACACTGTAATTCCTTACACACACACACACACACACAACACATATACATGTATATATTATATATATATATATAACCAACAGATGCGAGCGCTGCAGTTGATTGAGCCACTGCGCCACAAGACGGGAGGTTCCGGGTTCGATTCCCGGTAGGGTCCTTGGAAATATTCAAGTGAACTATTCCTTCCGTCCGCATTGAGTAGCTCTGGGATCCACTAAGGATATAACAGAAACGAGTACCAAGAAATTTCCTTGGGGTGAAATGCGGCCGGCGCTTAAATCTGGTAGCTCTGCAGTTCTAGTTATGCTGAATGTCGAAATAAAGATGGAAGCCCAAAATTACATCCCCTTCTGAGTATTATATATATATATATATTCACAGTGGGCCGGGATAGCTCAGTCGGTATAGCGACTCGCTAGGAGTTGGAAGGTCAGGGGATCGGATCCCGGTGGAGGCGAGGTTTTTAGCACTCGTCCAGACCTGCCCTGGGGCCCACCCAGCCTCCTGTACAATGGGTACCTGGTCATTCCCGGGGGTAAAGCGGCCGGGGCGTGGCGTTGACCACCGACCCCCATCTAGCGCCGAGGTTTAGGAAAGAGTAGAGCTATACCTCTACTCCCCCTCTGGGCCTTCGTGGCCTGTTCTAGGGAGAACTTTACCTCGATATATATTCACAAACAATCTAAACATCAGAGTACTGCCTTCATTTGAGACCTCTATGCTTTTCCCGTGAACAGGAAGGTACTAGAATCCTTCGAATTATCCGACAAGACATAACATACCAGAAGACCCATATCCCCAGCATCAACTCTGTGAGAACATCAAACCTCGCAATCATAAACATGACCTTCAGAACATTTCCTATTTTAGTGCAGATTCCTTCTTCCTTTATCAAAGGACATCGTATGGCAGTATGAATGTCAGTATGGCAGTATGAATGTCAGTCTCTTAATCCCAGATACATTTACAAACACACGACCATATTACATCCTCGAAGGCTTGTAAATATTATGTTCCCTGTTAATTTCATACCGAAATAGGAATTCTGTGATTTAGTTCAGAAACAATTACGTCATTCATTCCAATCTTTGCTGGTATTGAAAGAACTCCCATTGATAGAAAACCCCCCTCATAGTATTACAGAGATTTTGGGTTGTACTAGTAATTAGAACCTCGATCATGAGGGAATTACACTACCAGATTTTATCAGCTTTATAGTTAGAAGTATCACAGATGTCCAAGTGCGGTAGCTAAGCTGTTGATTAGAAAAGGCGGTTTATGAGAACCCGGGGGGGTAGATATAAACCCCTAGGGCGCACCGGATTGGAAATAAATGCCCTCCAATGTGCAGAGCTTACACGAAACCACTTGAAGATGCGTTCCATTGCGCATAGTGCAAGTAGCCGGTGTCGAGAGCAACAAGTAGAGACCGCCTTCGGATTTGGGCGCGTGTTGGCCACAAAGCTTTACGAGGCAAGATATTTCATGTTGGTTTGTAGAGGCTGCAGTGGCGTATGCAGGCTAAGTCTTCCCTCTACATTATTATGCGCCACTTCATGAAAGTATTGGAATTTCTCATTGGCATAATCCTTTCTGTCGCACTATGGCCCTGTGGTCGACTAAGCCTCTAACAGAAATTAGTACCAGGAATATTTCCTGGGGGGTAAAGGCGGCCGGTGCGTAGGCCTGACAACCTTACCACCTTCATGTGCCAATTGTCTAAAAATCTGACAGTCTCAACCTCCTGGAACTCTCAGGGCCTGTCCAGGCCTGTAATGGGAATGCTTTACCTTTATCTTTACTCTATGATGACGTAAGGGGGAGTGGAGTTATAGTTCCATTCATATTTAACATCGGACCTGGATGGAAGTGAGTATTAAATTCGTACACCGGCAGATTTATACAAGGTGGAGAAGACCCCGTTACCTAATGAGAAGGGTCATTTGGGCCCTAAAATAAGTCTTGATGAGGTCTGTGCCGTTTTGGGTTGTTGCTTGTTGCTCGAAGATTAGATCGACATAGTTTCCGAAACGTCGGTAATAACCACCATCCAAAGCCTCTCAAATATTCCAGCAGAGCAACTACCTGAATTTCAAAGCTGTGGGAGCCTAAAGCTCGAAATTTTGTGTTTTATATGTAAAAGAAATACCTGTTACCCCTGTGCTAGAAATTTCTAAAGCCATGTATAAGTACGAGAAGATTAACAGAAATTGTGTTTTTAATACAATTATGATTCCTTTTATAGAATAGTGTTAAACCACCTTTACCATTAAATTTATTTGATTATATCTGGCTAATTTGTATTTCGTCGCGAAGTTTCCCCACGACCCTCAGAGGGATGCTTATCTGGAGTAAGTTTCCTGAAACTGCGTGTGTGCATAGATTGAACGGTTGATACTACACACATTGCGAGCAATGGAATATCAGTGATTTTTAACAAAGAATAGCTAAACAACAGACTAAACATAATATCCATATTATTATATTCATAGCTGCTTTTATACATTTTAAACACTGTACATGTAAATTTTATACATTTGCAACATTGTGCTTGTAAATTTTATACATTTTAACATTGTACATGTAAATTTTATACATTTTTAACATTTTACATGTAAATGTTATACATTTTTAACATTATACATGTAAATTTTATACATTTTTAACATTGTGCATGTAAATTTTATACATTTTTAACATTGTACTGTAAGTTTTATACATTTTTAACATTTTACATGTAAATGTTATACATTTTTAACATTGTACATGTAAATTTTAAAATTTGAACATTGTACATGTAGATTTTGTACATTTTTAACATTGTACATGTAAATTTTATACATTTTTTATATTCATATCGTGCATCTTCTTACAATCATTATATTAACCAACTCATGCACTAAATCAAATATATTCGTAAGCTATTAAAAAAGTTTGTGTGTTCTATCAACATTCCTTTGTTATGAATGGCTCCTTGATGATGGCATCTCGATGTTGAAATATGTAGGGTCTTTTGTAATAGCTTAGGACTGTACTGTATTCAGCGTAATGAGTTGGTTGATGTAATGATTGGATGTATTAATTGTATGTTCCTTTATATTGATAGCTCCCTAGGGATAGCGATTTATCGCTAAAACACGTAGGAGGGTTCATTTTATGGGTAATTTATAATTTTGTTGTGTGCATACGTTCGTGTGTATAAGTGATTGTTTTTTCTGGTTCCATATAGCGAAACTTTAAGGAGATTTCAATAGTCACTAACACACATGACAGAAATTGAACCCCAGACTCTCAATAACTCATCTCTCAACACTAAAATTCACGTAAATAAAAAACTCCATGGAGCAGGGTCCTTTTCCTGACGTTAATATTTCATCACTGTTTTCAAGAAATTTCAACACTTTTGGAACTTGTCTGATTTCACAAGATCCTTTCAATCTTTCCAATCTTGAAACAAATGAATCACGTCTATACCCTCCCATTTTATGACTCTGGGGATCCATTTTCATATTGGTCTGCCATCTACATCTGCATCTTTCAAATTTGTCTCTTCCATTCAAGTTCTGTGATGATAAGTTTGTGCACAGTTCGACTTTTCATTCCAGCGCCCCACACCACACTCCGATCTAATGTTTCTCTATTTTATCCCCCTAAATAAATTTTTTTAAAGAGTACAAGTGATGAATTTCTACATTATTCTTCTCCGCCAAATGTCATTTCCTCCTTTTGCAGTCAAACTTTTTCTCCTACATAAAGTGAAGTTGAACGATACGCCACTGGATACATTTTCTTCCACTAGAGATGTAAGTGCTGCAACACGTGATTCATTTATTGCTGGAATGATGGGCGGTACGCCCCCCCCCCCCCCCCCATTCCACCACTCGCCCGGCACTGTAGTATGAGATGCGGTTACACAGAGGGCTGTATGGTTATGTGATAGGGGCAATTTCCCCCCCGTCTTGCTTCCAGAATATGAGCATCCCTACTGAATGTCAAGCAGTCGGTCGTGGCGAGACAAATATTTGAAGAGCGACATAATAAGGCTCTCTACGCCTACTGCCTTTGTGCCACTTGGCTTGAAACTTCCATGCACGAAATATCATCTACAGACGCATTTAATACTAGAAGTAGACTTTCTTCGTACGGGATAAGCACCGTCTTTATCTCACTGCATTAGAGTACTAATGAAAGCAGGAAAACTCTCGCAGCCGTCAAGACCGGCCCTGGGGCCCACCCAGCCTCCTGTACAATGGGTACCGGGTCTCTTTCCCGGGGGGTAAAGCAGCCGGGGCGTGGCGTTGACCACACACCCCCATCTTCTGAGTATTATATATATATATATTCACAGTGGGCCGGGATAGCGTAATCGGTATAGCGACTTGCTGCGAGCTGAACTTTCCAGGGATCGAATCCCGCCGGGGGCGATTTTTTCAGTACCCATTCAGACCAGCCCTGGGGCCTACCCAGCCTCATGTACAATGGGTACCGGGTCATTCCCAGGGGTAAAGTGTCCGGGGCGTGGCATTGACTACCCACCCTCATCTAGTGCCGAGGTTAAAGAAAGAGTAGATCTATACCTCTGCTCCCCCTCTGGGCCTTCATGGCCTGTTCTAGGGAGAACTTTACCTTTAACTTTAGTAATATAACGAAGGGCCGATCCCGGTGGCCGTGCGGTCTAAGGTGTGGATCTGCCGCCGCTCGATTGCTGGACTCGCGGGTTCGAATCCCGCCGGGGGCATGGGTGTTTGTGTTGTGTTTGTTGTAAGGACGGTAATATGGAACGTAAAGTGACATGAAGGACGAAAGGATTTAAACAGTGCAAAAATGGATCAAAGGGAGAAAAATCCCCGGACAGGCCAAAAAAATAATCCCTCTGAGGACATGGATGTTCGTCTGTTGTGTTTGTTGTGTTTTGTGTAGGTAGCGGCCTCTGCGACGGGCTGATCACTCGTTCAGGGGAGTACTACTGTGTGTGTGTGTGTGTCTAATTGTGTGTGATATAGGAACCTCAACAGTGAGACGACCTAGGTCCGACTTGGGCTGTTGCGCCACAGAAATCAAGACAGGCAATGTACGTATAACGTAACATTGAGACGCGTTCGCGTAACCATTGTTACCGCGGAAAAGCAATAACTATTACATATTCTGAGTGTGTGTCTGTAGCCTTAGTTATCCAGCATGCAAAGCGCATGCGCCGTATTATATTGTCATCTGTAGCCTGTCTGGCTCTACCATATTTTTCCACATTATCTCATAAACGGCACGATTTTCGGAAAAAAATTTGTTGGACATAAAATGTGTGTTTTGATTTTCTGTACAACTTTTGTCTGAAACATTTCTCATTCTAAGAAGAATTCAGCGAGATATTATCATAAATGTACATAGGTCTTCATGTAAAGTACCGTTATTTTTGTCAGATTTTAACGAAACTTGAATTTTCTTGACACATTTTCAAAAACTCCTCTAATATCAAATTTCATGAAAATTCATTCAGTGGGAGCCGAATTGTTCCATGCAGAAGGAGAGACAGACAGACAGACAGACTTGACGATGTTAAGTCACTTTTCGCAATTCTGCGAAAAGTGACTATTAACGACAAAAAAGTTTGAAATTAGGATCGAAATTTCTTCCAGAAACTCAAACCACAAGACCTGTTTAGTAATTTAACAGTCATTTATATTGTACATATCAGTAAAAGTATGGATGAAATATTATAATGACTTTTTTCTTTCTTCTTCTTCTTCTATGGCTCGACAGCCCCTTGGGGGCCTAGACCGCCTTATTTTTTCGAGGCTTCACGATCACACACATCAGACACACCACAGTCGGTAGGACTCCTCTGGACGAGGGACCAGCTCGACGCAGAGACCTCTACCTGACAACACACAACACTCACAACAGACAGACATGCCCCCGGTGGGATTCGAACCTACAATCCAATAAGCGAGCGGCCGAAGACCCACGCCTTAGACCGCACGGCACTGGGATCGGCATTATAATGACTTAACTTTGGTTATTCTTTATTAGCCTCATGGTAGGGAATAGCATATAGGTAGGAAATTTGCATTAAACTTCTTATGTGCAGAACATGGCTGTGTTTGGGCAGATATTTCAATCCGATATAGTGGATTTGTTTTGCCTTTCTGGTTTTCAGTCTTCACATCCAGAGCAAAGCCTCACATGTGTGTGGTGCTTAGGTATCCGAGCAGGTATAGTGATTAGACTATGGACTAGAGGACCGAGAGTGCAAAAGACACATTTGACGTTCTTACAGCGGTGTTGCTATAGGGTCAAGTCTTCTTGGATGTTACGCAGTTGCAAATGGTGAATACTTTACGGGGTTTTCGACGGATCGTTCGTAATGTCTGTAGATATTTGTCAGTCGACACATTTTTTCCTAAAACTTCCACCCGTTCTCCTAGTCCAGTGTTATTCAAACCTTTTTTGTTCGCGTACCCCCACATATAATTTTTCTTCAACTTTGTACCCCCAAAGTTGTTGGTGCATAATTCAAGTTATACACAGTCTATAATCTACATCTAAAATAAATTAAATAAATCACATCCAAAATAATGTATTAAATAATAAGTTTTAAATGAGAAAAAGGAGAGTCAAGCTATTAAATAACAAATATATTATTGCCTATCATATAAACATTAATAAAGGAACAAAGGTATTTTAGCAAAACAAAATTATATGCACTGTGTGGAATAAAATGAAACTAGCCGCCAGATAAGAATCGCATAAAGGAGAGAGAGAGAAATGGCGCTCCCAAATCGCATGTCCTTACGTCCGGTCTGTTGTGGCTAACCGTAAATCTGGCCCTAATTATTCAGTGTTTATCATGAAATAATATATTTAATTCTTTTTAATTTGACGTTCCCCCTAAGATGTCTTCGCATACCCCCGGGGGTACGCTTACCCCAGGTTGAATACCACTGGACTAGAGGACCGAGAGGGCAAAAGATACATTTGATGTTCTTACAGCGGTGTTGCTACTGGGTCAATTCTTCTGGGATGTTACGCAGTGTCAAACGGTGAATACTTTACACGGTTTTAGACGGATAGTTAGTAATGTCGGTAGATATTTGTCAGTCGACAATTTTCCCCAAAACTTCCACCCATTTTCGTAGTGAGAAGGATCGAATGGCTTGTCGCTGTCTTTAACTGAGCATCATGACACAAAAACATAGTGGGGGGAATGGAAGTTAGTTCCAGGCTTCAGCCACTTTACCTCCCCGAAAGAAAGATCCAGGATACCCTTTGAATAGTGGAATTGTTGGTCACAAAAACGTACTTGTAGTGAAGACAAGAATTTTAAGAATGTGATTGCCGTTTATCCAGCCCGTAGCATGGTCACTATATCGACTGAGGCACTGCGACTCGCATGCATCGGGACAACCCATTCTTATGGATCCATTTTATCATATACAGGGTATACACAAAAGAATGGTGCGGTTTCAATAGTGAAACCGCACCATTCTTTTGTGTATAGCTTGTATATGCATTAATACGGTAAAGTTTGTCCGCGACATCATGATCTACTGAACTACCGAACGTATCTTTTCAAGATATACACTTTTAGTAAGATTATGATTCGGCGTTGATGGCAATATCCTTTGTTTTCATTAATTCCTGCTCAAAAAATGTTAACAAAAAATATTACTTTAAAAATTAATAGTGATGTCTGTACCGGAAGCCATGGCAGGTACATAAAATACAGGATATACACAAAAGAATGGTTCGGTTTCCCTTTATTCACCATTGAAACCGCACCATTGTTTTGTGTATACCCTGTATATTAGCTTCCCTTGGCCTCCGGTGGTGGCAGCACGTCCCTTCAAACTGTGCAGAAGACGACTTACCATCAAAATTGTGTTTGCTATGATAATCAATAAGGCTCAAAGGCAGACGCTTAAACGTGCTGCAATATATCCACCATAGCCTGTTTTTCCCATAGCCAACTCTATGTGTCATTTTCCTGATCCTCTTCATTTGACAACGTCGCTGTTCCAATTATTGAAGGGCATCGACAAAGCATAAAAGATTACAGACTGATAGCAACACTGTATATCGTAAAGCGCTTTGAAGTTTCAAATACATTATAAATAAATCTTTTTTTAAATATTTTATTCTTTCTAGGTGAGAATTATTCGCACGGGTACAACTAGCAAAATTTCTCCACTCCTTAATATCACAGTTACTCTCAAAGCCAAACAAGTCATTAATGTATTTAGTAATCTTCTCTAAATTTTACCTGAGCTACAATTATTATCCGCGTGTTTCCATGGAAAGTTTTCTGTCATCAGTTTTCCTTGACCTCTAGACAGTCCTGCAGCTTTTGGCACGTATTGAAACGACCGCATCTCGAATCGAAGCGATTTCAAAATGCAACAAGCCTAAATCAATTCTGTTAAAAGACATGGCAGAAAATAAACTTTTGAATTTTATTATATAAGTAATTTCTTTACGAAGTGTTTATCTTACACGTTGATGAATGAATATAAAAATAATATAAATTTTTTTTTAATATTATCACGGCGAATATGATTCATATTGTGGCTTACTAGGATATGAGACCATGTATTCTGGTAGGTATATACCGACGTTTCGGACAAAATCCTACGTCAGTGTTGCTTTGATAATAAAAGCAGTGTTTTTCTCAGAATTTTTGACACTTTAGTCTCTTGCTAGACAACACAATGTTGCAATTCCAATGGCCACAATACATAAGTCACCACTTAGCAGTACTCAAGCTTATATCATATTTATTGGCCGTTAAAATTGGTCTGTCGTCTTGCAAGGACATAGACTGAGGGTGCTGAGGGGAATAAATATTTGGACATAATTGAGCTACTGTGGCAGGAGACAACTGCATGACATTGAGCTTCATGTTTTTGCACGCTTTACCACATATTATTAGAATAATTAACTCAAATGGGATGTGATGGGCAAGGCACATAGCATATATGTTATAAATAAATATTCCTATAAGATTTTGTTTGAGATTTGAAATTCTTACAACGCCGAAAAAGAGTAACTGTCTTCCAGGATGTGACGCGATTTTGTTGTCATATGGATATGTACTGACGTTTCGGCCGAAACTACTACTGCAATCATGGGCTCTTCAGAAACTTCGAGTAGCGTAGTTGGTGTCCCAGCACACCCTGCGGGGCGCGGAACTTGGGGGTGGGGGAAAATTTATAAATACTAAAAATTTGTTTTCAGTTCTTGCAGACTGAACTCCATTCTTCTGACAGAAGACATTATTCCTGATCGCTGTTATAAGGTCTGGGACCAACTCTGGTAACAGTTACAGGGGGAGCCACGATTGTCGAGTTTATGACGGAACCCCAGACCGGTTATGTACTCCACTGGAGAGACGAGTACACGTTACATTCAAAGAAAACGGCCACCTATTAAACTCAACTTGGATACCGAAAGGAAAGAAAGAACGGGAAAACCAGGCGTTGGTGGGAGGATAATATTAAAACAGATCTTTTAGAGGGATGAAATATTGTGGACTGGATTGACTTGGCAATATACAGGGTGTCCACAAAGTCTTCGAACAATTTAAACAATTTATTAAAAATACAAATGAAGGGATAACTCTGTGCAGTTTGTTGCATAGTAAAGAAACATTATAGACGTTTTTTCCACATAATCTAGAAAACTTCCACATGGGCACCATTCGTCGCACTGTTCCCAGTTTCTCAGCGAAACATTTCCAAACAGATGGATTGGAAGAGGAGGACCAATTCTCTGGCCACCACGTTCTCCTGACATCACTCCCATGGACTTCTTCCTATGGGGATATGTTAAGGATATCGTTTATAAGACTAAGGTTCGGGATATCAACGACGTGGAGGAAAGGATCACTGACGCCATTGCCACCGTTAATAAAGCGATGTTAAAACGAACGTGGATGGAAACTGAATACCGTCTTGATGTGCTTCGTGCGAAGAAATGGTACCCATGTCGAAGTTTTCTAAATTATGTGAAAAAAAAACTTTATAATGTTTCTTTATTATGCAACAAACTGCACAGAGTTGTCTCTTAATTTGTATTTTTAATAAATTTTTTTTAATATTTCGAAGACTTTGTGGACACTCTGTATTATGACCAGTAAAGGCAAGTTAGTAATATCTATTGAATTTCTTGACCAGCTGAGCAACTGTTAGATTCTAAAGGACTCTCTTGCACTAGTTAATAATTATAGGCCAATACTGATGATCCTCCTCCCCCCCCCCCCCCCCATAATGTATTTTTAATGTCAGAAATTTTAAACACAATTTAGACTCTGGCAGTATCAGTCCTGTCAAATTTCAAGTATCCGCGAAAACGTATGTCAGTTAATTGTTGTATATTAAACCAAATGGGCTTAAATATGCGCTGTCTTGTAGATTTGAAAGAAACTTATTTCCAAGTATAAAAAAAAAAGTGTAGCTTTTGTAGTTTGAACCCTTTCATCGTAGTTGTGAGAGGATAGTTCTGCTTATAGCAACAAAATGAGCCTTCTCTCTGTTGTGTGTTATGTATCCATACTGCATGATTGCCAGAACTGTTTGCTAGACACCCGCCCTGCTCTTTTTCCGCGCGATTACCCAGAATAATTGCTGTTCATTGTTGCAGAGTGCTGTAGAGGGGGGTTAGGGAGTGCCTCACCCTTCCAACAATAGCCTGTCCGCATGCAGCTGTCCCTACTATGCCTGGCACTGTATCTTCTCTTCACTTCTCCGCCCCCACTGTGGCCTTCCATTGTGCTGGTTTGGATTCGTGCTGTATAGTATACCTTCCCTCCTTGCTGCTTGCTTTACAACCGCAGTTCCTGGACAAGGGGTTGCTACTGGTGAACCAAAAATTCCAGTCCCAAAGGAAGATAACTCTACAAAAAAGTCCGCCATTCATTCTTTTCCCTTTTAGTGATTGTGGCGGTGACTCATATGATATTAACGTCTCGTTGCCAAGCCATTATTAAGACTTAGTTTGCCCTCTGTGTGAACTAGGTAGAATGCCGTCGTGCCATCTTGACTTCTGTTTATAAAAAAGAAAGGTTAAAGCACTATCGTTTGGATTCCCTACCTGCAAGGAGAAACATGATAGCTGTAATCTTTCAGGTGCGACCTAAACACTTCTGATTTCAGAGCAAAGTTTATTAATTTTGTGATACAATTTTCGTTACTGACTTTTTCCGTGGCCGATCCCAGTGGCCGCGCGGTCTAAGGCGTGGGTCTGCGACCGCTAGCTTACTAGGATTGTGGGTTCGAATCCCGCCGAGGGCATGGATGTCTGTCTGTTGTGAGTGTTGTGTGTTGTCAGGTAGAGGTCTGTGCGACGGGCTGGTCACTCGTCCAGAGGAGTCCTACCGAGTGTGGTGTGTCTGAAAAGTGTGTGATCGTGAAGCCTCGAAAAATGAGGCGGCCTAGGCCCCCAAGGGGCTGTCGAGCCATTGTAAAAAAAAAAAACTTATTCCGTGACTATGGCCCTCTGAGATCCTTGGCCTCCTTAATTACAGACGCCCATTCTTCACTGTCCACTGCCTTCTGTCGCCATCTTTTAACCTTCATCTTCCATAGATCCTTTTCAACATATTCCAAACATCTCAATCTAGATCTTCCCATTTTTCTTCTTCCTTCCGGTTTACTATCAAATGTGTTACTAAATACCCTTCCATGATCCATTCTTACTACATGTCCTATCCATTCCAATCTTTTCTTTTCAATGTCTGCTACAATGTCTCTATAAAGCTCCCCAAATTCATAATTAGTCATTCATCTCCACATTCCTTGTTCTACCACTGGTCCACATATCGTCCTTAATATTATCCTCTCACATGTATTCAGTCTTTTCATATCCATCTTTTAAATTTTCATTGGTTTAGGTAATTATTATTACAACTTCCCATAAACCTTCATTTGGTAGTCTTTAAAAACAAACTTCTTAAAAAAAAAATGTCTAAACTAACACAATTACACGTACGCTAAAATCACGGTGTCTTAGAATGAGAGTGTGCACTGGTAGGTGCTGCTATCTAGGGATCTTAGTTTGCAAAGGTGAACAATGCAATAGCGACTTAAGCACACATTCAACTCCTGTCAATTCCCCTATTCTTAACTAATTGCTAACAGCAGCTGGGTAACTATATGAGAGTAAGGCTTATCATTTTATTTACTCAAATTCGCATGTATTTATCTATTTATTACGATCCAAGACTTCTGAGATACGACGCTGTGTGAACTGATATATAGGTATTGACGTTTCGGAAAATGTTGCACTGAAGTCAGAGAAATTCAGAGTATTTCTTCAAATACCCTGAAGATGGAGTTTGGGGGGTGCCTACATATCAATCTACATGACCTCGCATTCCAATCTTTATTATCATCGCTGTGCGAATATAAATTATGACTTATCGTTTTGCAAAAGAAACTATGGGTAGCTCAGGTGAATGGCTTTGAATATTAGGATGAGGAGTGATTAATGAAACAAAAAGAATGTGAAAGAAATGAGGATGTGACCTAGTTTTAAGTATTATCCCAGCCTTTCTTCATAGGGAATGAGAAAACCTCGATAACGACAGCCGGTGTCTGTGCTGGTTTGAAACTTGAACTTACCACACATGCGGGAGTGTCACACACTCTACCGGGACTTGTGTTCAAGGACGCGTGTTTGTTCTTGAAGCAAGATGTTTAATCGATGAATCTCTATCAGTTCTGGATCCGGGATACCTCAGTCATTCTAATGACTCTTTTACTGGTTGGACGAAGAGGAATTGTGGTTCGATTAGGCGGTGATAACAATACTGCCAGTTACCGGGCTCCAACACTACGAGATACATGACATCAGTCTTCTAAGCTGACTATGGAATCGCCCAGGCTCTTATTCAGTGCATACAGAGGACTCTTTCGCTGGAGACAAAGCGGCCAGAGCTTAAAGCTCTTTCCTCATATTTCATCTCGTACCGAGTTTAAGAAAACGGAACTGTAATTCCACTCCCTCCATACGCTTTTGTGGCCTGTACAAGGATAACTTAAGAGCCCTGTTAGCGCAGTCAGTATAGCGACTATGCTACTTGCTGGATGGTCCGGTGTTCAAATCCCGGTACGGAAGGAAGTTTTTTCTTCTCCGAAACGTGCAGACCGGCTTTGGGGCCAGATGGGTATGGGATTCTTTCCCGGTGATAAAGTGGCCTCCTAGTGCCGAGGTTAAGAATGAGTGAAGCCATGCCTCTACTTCCCCCTATATGCCTTCATGGCGTGAAAAGTGACAAATTTAAGTTTGCAAGGACAACTTATGTCTATCCTTATCGCAGTCAGTTTTGATCCGCTTAGAAGGAAGTGCGAAAGAAAGTGTTTTAAAGGAAGGACGCATAATGATACGTGTTGACGGGCTTCATAATTTGTTGACGGGCTTCATAATTTGTTGACGGGCTTCATAATTTGTTGACGAGCTTCATAATTTGTTGACGAGCTTCATAATTTGTTGACGGACTTCATAATTTGTTGACGAGCTTCATAATTTGTTGACGGGCTTCATAATTTTTTGACGAGCTTCATAATTTGTTGACGAGCTTCATAATTTGTTGACGAGCTTCATAATTTTTTGACGAGCTTCATAATTTTTTGACGAGCTTCATAATTTGTTGACGAGCTTCATAATTTGTTGACGAGCTTCATAATTTTTTGACGAGCTTCATAATTTGTTGACGAGCTTCATAATTAGTTGTTGACGAGCTTCATAATTTGTTGACGAGCTTCATAATTTGTTGACGAGCTTCATAATTGTTGTTGACGAGCTTCATAATTTGTTGACGAGCTTCATAATTTGTTGACGAGCTTCATAATTTGTTGACGAGCTTCATAATTTGTTGACGGGCTTCAATTGTTGACGGCTTCATAATTTGTTGACGAGCTTCATAATTTGTTGAAGAGCTTCAATTTTTATATATTTGTTTGACGAGCTTCATAATTTGTTGACGGCTTCATAATTGTTGACGGGCTTCATAATTTGTTGACGGGGCTTCATAATTTGTTGACGAGCTTCAATTGTGACGAGTTCATAATTGTTGACGAGCTTCATAATTTGTTGACGGGCTTCATAATTTGTTGACGGGTTTCAAAATTTGTTGACGGGCTTCATAATTTGTTGACGGGCTTCATAATTTGTAGTGTATCTGCGGTATATTTGGATCTCCGAGCGCACGGCTCCGAAGATGGGAATGGGCGGGTTAAGAGGTTTTTCTTGTCTCAGCCTGCAGAAAGTCTCTGAGACGCACTCACTCTGTACTTCAATAATTGTCAGGGTACGAAAGACCAGGGTACTGAGCTGGCAACTCACCTATATCTAATGTCAAGACTGAGAATGCGTGTACCTATACCTCCACTCCCCTATACGTCTTCATGGCGTGTTGTCTAATTAAACACAGTAATTTCTTACAAAAAAAGGAAGAGGATTTCTCAACGGGTATTATGCCAATAAAGAGAATATAACTGTAACACAGTAACGTGTCAGATGAATCTATATCATGGTTTCTTTTGCCACAGGTGCAATCTATATCATGGTTTTTTTTTGCCACAGGTGCAATCTATATCATGGTTTCTTTTGCCACAGGTGCAATCTATATCATGGTTTATTTTGCCACAGGTGCAATCTATATCATGGTTTCTTTTGCCACAGGTGCAATCTATATCATGGTTTATTTTGCCACAGGTGCAATCTATATCAGGTTTCTTTTGCCACAGGTGCAATCTATATCATGGTTTATTTTGCCACAGGTGCAATCTATATCATGGTTTCTTTTGCCACAGATGCAATCTATATCATGGTTTCTTTTGCCACAGGTGCAATCTATATCATGGTTTCTTTTGCCACAGGTGCAATCTATATCATGGTTTCTTTTGCCACAGATGCAATCTATATCATGGTTTCTTTTGCCACAGGTGCAATCTATATCATGGTTTCTTTTGCCACAGGTGCAATCCCGATGGCGAACTTGCATTTCCTTCGTTCAGCAATCCCTGTGGTTCTGGATCGACGGCCAGCATGGCCTACCTCAAGTCGACGCCGTACTCCGTCAACGGCATCGGACTCGCCATGCCTACGATGGACTCCCTGCACTCCGGCATGGGCTACACTGCAGGTACTGCTGCACCACACTACAAATAATACAATAGAAATATACAACTTCCCTTTTTTCTCTCCTCTGCAGACCCAAGAAAGAGCACCCAAAGACAGGATATTCATTTCGTATTATATAAGTTACCTCGCCATTCGACCACCTGACGCGGCTGCTAGCCTGAGAATATTTTATTGAATTACTTCTTATTCTTGCCAGTATATATAGTAGCTAGAGATGTCTAACATACGTACAAGTATTGTGTGAGAATGTTTGGCTGATATTCCAATCTTCATCCCATATGTTTTATAATTACATGACTCAAGGTTAATTTCCTAAGTTTGGTGCTATCTTTTCTTTCAAGTTTTGCCTACAATATAATGTTATATTGAAAAGGAAAGTATTTATATCTGGGATGAAAAAAGCTTAATTCTTCTTGTAGCCCATAAAATGTATTTTCCTGTGAAGTATTACTTAAATGCAGCTTTTCGTCATTTTCCGATAATAATTCTATTTATGATTTATGTTATGATTATTTAATGATATGTTTATAAATATGCACTTAGTAAATGTTACTAATTCTTATGCTGTCTAGATTCTTATTAAAAATTGGATTACAAGTTTCCTAAATCCAGTTTTATTCTACGTATCTTTTCTCATGGATATAAATTTATTCCTGAAATTTAATATTGTGGCATATTGTGCTAGATTTAAGTGTAAAGAAGTTTCTTTTATTAATTTTATTTTATACCACCAAACTAAAACATATTTTATGATGCTGTAGCTCAGAGAAGGCTCTATTGTTATGATGCTCTAGCTCAAAAAATTCTGTTTTTATGATTCTTTAGATCAGAGAAGACTATTTTTATGATCCTGTAGCTCAGAGAAAGTACTATTTTTATGATGCTGTAGATCAGGAACTGTTCAATTGCTATGATCCTGTAGCTCAGAGAAAGTACTATTTTTATGATGCTGTAGATCAGGAACTTTTCAATTGCTATGATCCTGTAGCTCAGAGAAAGTACTATTTTTATGATGCTGTAGATCAGGAACTTTTCAATTGCTATGATCCTGTAGCTCAGAGAAAGTACTATTTTTATGATGCTGTAGATCAGGAACTGTTCAATTGCTATGATCCTGTAGCTCAGAGAAAGTACTATTTTTATGATGCTGTAGATCAGGAACTTTTCAATTGCTATGATCCTGTAGCTCAGAGAAAGTACTATTTTATGATGCTGTAGATCAGGAACTGTTCAATTGCTATGATCCTGTAGCTCAGAGAAAGTACTATTTTTATGATGCTGTAGATCAGGAACTTTTCAATTGCTATGATCCTGTAGCTCAGAGAAAGTACTATTTTTATGATGCTGTAGATCAGGAACTGTTCAATTGCTATGATCCTGTAGCTCAGAGAAAGTACTATTTTTATGATGCTGTAGATCAGGAACTGTTCAATTGCTATGATCCTGTAGCTCAGAGAAAGTACTATTTTTATGATGCTGTAGATCAGGAACTGTTCAATTGCTATGATCCTGTAGCTCAGAGAAAGTACTATTTTTATGATGCTGTAGATCAGGAACTGTTCAATTGCTATGATCCTGTAGCTCAGAGAAAGTACTATTTTTATGATGCTGTAGATCAGGAACTTTTCAATTGCTATGATCCTGTAGCTCAGAGAAAGTACTATTTTTATGATGCTGTAGATCAGGAACTGTTCAATTGCTATGATCCTGTAGCTCAGAGAAAGTACTATTTTTATGATGCTGTAGATCAGGAACTGTTCAATTGCTATGATCCTGTAGCTCAGAGAAAGTACTATTTTTATGATGCTGTAGATCAGGAACTGTTCAATTGCTATGATCCTGTAGCTCAGAGAAAGTACTATTTTTATGATGCTGTAGATCAGGAACCGTTCAATTGCTATGATGCTGTAATTTCTGCTAGCCTACTTACAATCAAAATGGTGGGATAATATTGAATCAGGAATACGAAAGTTTTAGAAAGAAGTAGTTGTGGCTTATCTCATGACATTATTCACACATCGCCTTGGGATACTGAGTAAAACAACGAAGAATTCCAGAATAGTAGATTTGCAGGTCAAGACCGAAAGAGAGCGCCTCCGTGGTACTTGTCAGAATGGTTACTACTTGAGTAACTAGCTCAGTGTAGGACAAGCACGAAGAAGGGGAAAGTATGGTTCTCCGAAACGTTTGTAGAAAACAATTAGACTACGGGCTGACACATCACAATTCTACGATATAAATCTTCATCTTCGTGAAAACCTCAACCTTTTACATTACAAACATAGAAGTAATTGTCAGAGTATCGGTACTGACATAGCTGTGTGTATGCTCTTACATTTATAATACAATTATTTCCATAAAGTCTCCGACGTTTGATCAGCGAGCCTTGGCTGATATCACGGGAGTCGCAATTCGTATGTGTGTGTAATTCAGTGTCGTTTTGCAGTCAGCGAGGACGGAGTGCTAGCTTAGGTTACCGTTCGTTATACATAGCAGCTATAATCACGTCAAAATTAGGAGGACGTAAAACCAAGCGAAACTCGCGCTGAAGTTTGTTACACAAAAGGGACTTTACGGAAGTAATTCGCCTATATATTGTGAAATAACTTAAAACTGTCATGTGCTTATCATGAAGGTATACTGGGATTGGAGATATAGCTCCACCCATTCTTAATCTTCGCACTAGGGGTGAGTTGTCAGCTTCGTGATCACGTTGATTTATCCGCCGGAAATGAGATCCTGGTGCCCTTTAACTAAGACGCTGCGTGGTCAGCAGATTCTCTCTGGATGCAGTGGGGAAGACAGACGTCTTGTCCCTTCCGGGAAACGAAAGATTATTATTCTTATTTCCATCCATTACTAGGTCTATGTTTGTTTTATACTTGACAATAGCTCGGTCACGGTGTTGCCTATGCTACAGCTGGGCAGTAAATTGGGATTCCGTTCCAAACAGCAGCAAATATTTTCTCTTCAAAGCAGAGCAGACAATCCACTGTCCTACCCAATGGTTACTGCGGATACTATGACAGCGGATAAAAGCAGATAGGGCATGAAGCTGACCACCCACACCCATTTGTATCAGGGTTTTTGTGCCCTGAACTCTACCTCCACTCCCCAATGTACTTTAAAGTTGTGGGCCTTGGGCAACTGTATTTTAATTTTGGCTTCATTTTCGAGTATTGCGACAGGTCCACAATTGAGGCCTAGCAATGTGACGTCATTACAAAACTCACCCTTCGCAATCTCAGGCACCTCGTTGTCGATCCCCACACGTATACAGATGGGGTTGCGGGAGTAATCCAATCAGGACACAGAAATCCGAGTAGGAAGTGCACATATACAGTTCACAAACACGATTAAATCAGGGTCAGTTGGCAACTAATTCATTTTTTTCAAAAACATTCAGTCGTAAAATATCACAGGTTTAAAATTACTTAGGGAAAACATTTGCTTTGTGGGCAGTAAAGCATAAAATCTTTGGTTTTCCTTTTAATTTTTTTTACTTTTCCATTGTTTAGTGTTTCAAAACAAAAACTTTACACTAAATCATAGATATAGGCCGGTTCTATACCGTCTGTGTAATAAACTTCTATACAGGGCATACACAAAAGAATGAAGCGGTTTCAAAAGTGAATAAAAAATTTATGTCTCACATTACACGGGCACAACATACACCGTCAGCGGCGGCAACTGTCCAAGTTTCTCATGCGCTACCAGCAGTTCGCTTCTCATGCTTACTGCGTGGCCGCGGGGCCAGTTTCAAAGATGACGTGGATAGGACGTGCTGCTGCAAATGGAGACAAGAACCTTCTCCCTTGGCCACCCCGTTCGCCAGATCTTACACCGTGCGATTTCTTTCTTTGGGGGTTCGTTAAAGACAGCGTTTATGTACCACCATTGCCCACGTCCATTCCCTGAAATTCGTGATCGGATAACGCATGCACTGCAGGCCATTACAGCGGACATGCTACACCGGGTCTGGGATGAGTTTGATTACCGTGTGATGTGTGTCGTGTGACCGAGGGTGCACACATTGAAGGATTGTAATTACAAATGAGAAACTTGGACAGTTGCCGCCGCTGACGGTGTATGTTGTGCCCGTGTAAGGTGAGAAATACATTTTTTATTCACTTTTGAAACCGCACCATTTTTTGTGTATGCCCTGTATATTTTTATATTGCTTTCACCGTGCATTTTCACTTATTATTCAGTAACCAAAATAATGCACGATTAATAAAATTATTAACATTAATAAAAACTATAAATAGTTTATGTTTGTGCATTTGTTGGTTAACTGAATAAAAACTTCTATATAGTTCGATGGTCTCTTTTTAACTCCTGCATGTTTAAAAGTTGGAAGACGAAAAATATCCAAAATTTATGTTCTTTGAAATATGTCATACAATCTTCATAATTCTGTTGAATTGATGTAACATATTTATTCTCTGTATACGAGGGGCACTTTGTGGTGTCTATTGCACCAATAGGGGTACTTTGATGTCTATACGATTCAATTTTATTTTAGGTTAAGGCTGATGGCTCAACCTAATATGTAGGAAGAGACAAAAAACAGATGATCAGTCACAGCTGTATTTTCAGAGAGTGTCATTTACTGTCCCAAAAACATGCTACATGTTTCGGGGTTTTCACAAAGATATAATCAGCAAATTATTTAAAATCAATCCTATACAGGCCTCGAGAGGCTCTTAGGTTTCCAGGAGGTTGAGGCTCTCAGAATTTCTAGAAAATCGACACATGAAACTGTTAAGGTTTTCACCCTAAGCACCGTCCGCTTTTACCACCCCCCCCCCCCCCCCCCCCAGGAGATACTCCTGGTACTCATTTCTTTTAGAGGATAAGTTGACCCCCGGGGTCATAGTGCGGCCAAAAGAACCCGCGACCTTCCGGCTTACAACGCAGTACCTCAACCAACTGCGCCACCGCGTGCCGATGCACTTTATATACAAAATATTTTTAGTTCAAAGAAGACTGTGATCTCAATCTTAAAAATATTCATAGATATTGTTTATACAGGGCATACACAAAAAATGGCGCGGTTTTAATAGTGTTCACTATAAAACGCACCATTCTTTTGTGTATGCCCTGTATATTGGCTGAAAATGGGTTTAAATTTAAAATATTAAGTTATTCGTTGTGTATTTTGATGTAGCACTTAAATAAGACAAAAATTCAGGTCTAAGTATCTCTTTGATGTGCATTTGAAATGGAATTACGAACAATAATGCACAAGACCCTAGAGAACGTAAGATCTCTAACCGAAACAATGGGTGTTTAAATCAAGGAACATATAAATGTTAACCCGAAAAACAGAATATAGCTTAATTTGTTTTGCTTTTAAGTTAAAATATTTCCATGCCTGACGCTTGTCACAATAATCCTAAGGCGTCAGTTTCTTTAAAATCTATTTAGTCGTGTGAGGAGGGGATTTTAATTGTAAACAAATATATTATTAAAAAGGTAAAAAATTTGGTTAATCACAAGTATCTTCGTATATTAATTAAGTTGAAATTTATTATTTTACGTATTTCGCCTAACCTATAAAAGAGTAGTCAGACAGTAAGATACAAAGGCACAATTATATAAGGTGTTAAAACTTATATAATTTTTGTATTATTTGCTTTGAGATCTCAACTTTTGTATCGTAATATATATAATATATAATGAACCTAAAATTATTGAGTACAAGGCAAATGTAGATAATAATAATAAGTTAAAAGGTTGAGAGTGTTTGTAATTATAACCATAAAAATAGTACGAATTATAGGTGAGCCGAAACTTGTAGCTTAATAAATATCAACTTCTCATAAGAAGTTTGTTGTGACTGACGATAACCTTCTTAGCTCCTATATTTATATCACAACAGGATGTTATAATTAAAAATAAAATAAATTGTATTAGATTTCTGAGTCATTCGAAAAATTATGATAATTAACAGACTAATTGTAACTTTAACACTACTATGATCTGTAAATTTTATTTGTTCATATAGGTCTGTTGTATGTTTGCACCTTAAACGACACATTTTAAATCACTTGATTTGTAATGTTATTATTTTTAACGGGGTTAAAGAATAAAAAGTGACAAAATATAGTGCAATTTCGTTGGTGTGTAATTTGTGAGTTGTTGAAAAATGTACGGTGAAGATAATATGAAATTTTGTATTTTACTTTTATGAAAGACTCACAACTTTGCATACAATGAGAAGGTTTTTCACCTTCCTGTGTTTTTGAGTCAGCTACTGAATTACTTCTTACGCTGAGGAACAACTATTCATTCTACAGAATCATCCGTTACCAAAATTTGTCATTTTATATGTCAGTGTAGGTAGAAAGATACAGTAGAGAACCGTTTAAAACTCACATATTCATAGAAATGAAGGGTAATTCCGACCTGATTTGTAGACATTCGTTTATATTCTGTGTTCAGTGAGACATAGAATGTGTCTACGTGGACGCCGTTTCAAGTGTGTAGTTTCAAGTTGACACTCCCCAAATTAGAGTCGGACCCGGTTATAACACCATCGGTTTATATGACACCTCGTCTATAGCGTCAGTATTCTATAACACCAATTAATTCCTCACTGTTAACCGTAATCGTTATACTCACCGGTTATAACAATACTCGTTTATAACGACACATTCAGTCCCTTTCATGACGTTATAAGCGAGTTCGACTCCATGTACTTTTCCCCTGGAAGTTTTGAATCGATTGACTCAATAACCCAGACCTCTGGCCAAATAAATTTACCTAAAAGCGTGTTAGTGAGAAAGTCGATTCAAAGCAGTAAGATTTCTGACTCTCTTTCAAGACTTTCCCAATTCGAATTTCATCCACATTATCGACCATATTTTTTGTGTGTGATTCTCCTTAAGCGCTCTAAGCAAATGCTGGTAAAGGAGCTTAGATTTAGCCACGATTTTTTCCCTATGTGCTTTTTTTAATTAATTTTATATCAATGTTTCTAATATTCGACTTTGTAGGTCTATAGTCTGAGCTAATGGCAGAGACTTTTATAAATTACAGATAAATAAATAAATATTTTTTCCAGCCGCTCAGCATAATGTTTTTTGTATGTGTTTGTGTCTCTCAATTTATCATACGAACGATCGTAGTAATGAAATAAAACTTAATATTTAGCAGCTTACTTAGAAGGACGTAACAAACCTAACGAATGGCGGCTGTATCCAGGTAACCCTCGCAAACAACGTCGGGAGAGAACGACGTTCACCCGGGCGCAGCTGGATGTCCTCGAGGCGCTCTTCGCCAAGACACGATACCCGGACATCTTCATGAGAGAGGAGGTTGCCCTCAAAATTAACCTTCCGGAGTCCAGGGTCCAGGTAAGCATTAAGCACACCACAGGATATGACGCAAACAAATCAGAACCAGATGTATCGCTGGATCTTTCCTTGACCTAGATGGCCAAATGTTTGAGCAGATTATAATTTTTGGAGCTTAGTCTCCATAAATCTGCTTCTTTGACAGTAAAAAACATGATGAAATCCACAGAGGATAACTTTATTCCAAACTTCAGGTTCTCACGGCGAGTATAATTGCGACTATGGTCTTCTGGCATGTGACGCCGTGTAGTTTCGTAGACACATACATTTTGGAGGAAGGGAGGTGATATTATGTTGAAGCTTCGAGCCTTTTTGAACGTGAAACCGTGCCCACTGGGGAATAGTTTCCGATCTTTCGAAGAATTTTATTGCCTTTACCTTCAGTGGAAGGTTTACCGACGTTTCGAAAGATCATATTGTTTTTATCCTCTGGTTCAAACAATCTTCTTGGAACTGGACATTCTGGATTGACAGTCCAAAGAAGACTGCTTGACGGACGTTTCGAGAAGTTTTTGGCCTTCGTTGTCAATGCCAAACATTCCTCTTGGACTGTATTCTCCACTGGACAGTGCAAGAAGACTGCTTGGCCGCAAATATAAAAGCACTGAGCTACTTGGCAAAGGCTGCAACTGTGTGACAGGTGACGAGGCGTCGCTTCCCAGAAGTCTTGAATCTTCAGCCGATGTGACAGTTTCGAATCTCGCGCAATGTCTTTTGCCACAGAAGTAAGAAAATTGTTATACCCTGAAGACGGAGGCAACAGTTTCCTCCAAGCTACACGACGTCACATCCCACAAGTCTGCACTCTGCACCGTAGTCCGCTTCTCTGATTTCTTGCATAATGAGGCTCAGTAAACATTTGTAAACATTTAGGAGAAATGTTTAAAGAGAAATGAGTAGATCACACTGGAATATTTTCACACTACTATCTACTGTCTATTGCACTTGAACTTAAATTAGGTTATCATTATATACACGGCTGTACGATGGCGGACCCAGGAAATTATTTAAGGCGCGGGAGAGGGGGTATGTGTTTAATGAAAAATGAGATTTTGTAAGAAAAATGCAGTGTAAAATAGTGCTTCGTTCTGAAAAAAAAAGGAATGCAGACAAGAATAAAGCAAAATGAACTGTGATATTAGTTTCAAATAGTGTCAAGTTCACAATATGTCTATATACTAGGTAAATTAAGAGTTTAAATAAAATTTAGCCGATCCCAGTGGCCTCGCCGTCTAAGGCGTGGGTCTGCGGCTGTTCGCTTAGTGGGATTATGGGTTCGAATCCCGCCAGTGTTACGGATGTCTGTCTCTTGTGAGTGTTGTGTGTTGTCAGGTAGAGGTCTCTGCGACGGGCTGATCACTCGTCCAGAGGAGTCCTACCGAGTGTGATGTGTCTGAGTGTGATCTCGAAATCTCAAAAATGAGTAGGCCCTGGCCCACTGGGGGCTGTCGAGCCATAAAAAATTAAGAATAAAAAATTAATTAAAGGTAATTGCTTTTATAATTACACACGAGCCAATGATTCGAGGGGGGCGCTTGCCACGTGAGCCCCTTCTCTGGGGCCCCTGTGGCTGTATTTAAAAAGGAATCATATTAAAAGCATTGACATTGAAAGAAACCTTATACATTTTTGATCTACAAATACTCCTCAAGAAAAGTTTAGGAGAAGCTGTCCATTACATGCCAAACAGGCACAGAGGGTAGGCAGAGGTGTAGCTCTACTCTTTCATTAACCTCGGCACTAGAAAGGAGTGGGTGGTCAACGCCAGGCCCCAGCCACTTTACCCTCGGGAAAGAAACCCGGTACCCATTTTACAGGAAACTGGGTGGACCCCAGGACTGGTCTGCACGGGTGCGGAAATACTCTTCTCCACCGGAGTTCGAATGCCGGTACGAAGAGAGTCACATTGCCGACTGAGCTACCCTGTCCGCTTCAAAGAAGGACAGTAGGTTTATAGGAAGCGTCCTTTCAAGTGCAGAATAAAGTGACCGTTATCCGTGACATTGTTTATGGACATTATTCAACTGGAGGCTACCTCAGTGGTGCATTTTGTTAATTTCTTACGTTCATAAGGGCAATTTAGAAGCAGAGCGACAGACACTGGAACACGTGACGTCAGAACAACACAAACGCCACCGAAATTTGTATTATATATACCGTACATTTTTTATAATTAATTAATTTTATTTCAATGCAACAAATACACTACACTTTCTTTTATCGATTTCTTGCCCCTACATATGTTTCGTATTATACAATTGTTTATTGAGTGTACATTTTTTTCTTATATAAGTATTTCAATTCCTGATTTAGACTGTATTTAACAGTGGCATTCTTTGTGTTTGTGTTTTTTTTTTTTGGTCGTTTCCATTTACTGTGACGTGAATGTATTTAGGTGTTAGCTTAGAATAATTATGTGTAGTGAAAGTGAGTGAAAAACAATTGGATTTATTAAAGATTGTGAACTCTCGATCAACCCCCTGAAGATGGCACAATATATGCCGAAACACATGTAGGGACAAGAAATCATTGCAAGAAAGTGTAGTGCATTTGTTGGATTGAAATAAATTTAATTAAACGCCACCGAATTTAATGTCTTGAAATGATATTCGGTAACAAGCCTTCCCTAATTATGCGACTCTAATAAAGTAATTTATTCTAAAAGTCTCATTAAAGCGTTGTAACTGTCGGGCGAAAAAAGAAAAAATCTTCGCCTTTCGGTTTATTGGTAACAAATAATGTTGCACATAAAATTATTCATTAAGACAGACACTGTGCTTGTACTCAACGGTACGTGGGGCTGTCCATTGCTGTTTTTGTATGCAGAACTAAAGATATGGAGAAATTTCAGTTTTTTTACCACAAACAAAGTAAACAGATCAATAATTAAATAAATTTTTCATTATAATAATATTTTTTCGTAATAATCTTTATAATAATAATGAATTATCGAGAAACGGCTTCCAGTATGGAGGGTAGCTGCAAATATATTGGATATGCAGTCGCGGACAGATGACAAGGGGTGGTCGTACAGCCTGTTACGTGTTACGGAAGATTCACAAAAGCCTCCGACATGGACTGATCCTTTGCTCAAAGATATGAAAAGGTGGTGGGCTTTTGTGAATGTGGTAATAAAACTTCCATAAAATGCTGGGAATTTCTTGACTAACTGAAGACCTCTTAGCCTTTCAATAACGACCTTTTTCCGTGTAGTTAATAACAATAGATGTGAGGATAGAAGTTTATTTTACAAGAAATTTGGCTTAGCATTGTGCTCGGAACTGCCTGTTCTTTTATAGGACAACTTTTTCAACTGTCTAGACTAAAGCAAAATGAATAAGCACAGTCTCCCTTTAGAAATTATGCAAAACGATTTTTTCAATAGGCGATTTTTTACTGAATATCGTATCGAAGCTCTAATTAATATTCTACTGTATTTATTGTGTGCTCATGTTATGTAATATCAGCAGGCTATCTTGTTTCGCAGGCTTCCTCAGCCTTCTAATGAAATGATGTGCAGAAAATGATTCCCATGCCATCTTCAAAGAGAAAAGTACAGTCGAACTCAGTTATAACGTAAAGAAAGGGACTGAATATTCTGTGTCGTTATAAACGAGTGTTCTTTTAACCGTGGAATATAATGTTATGGTTAAAAGTGAAGAATTAATTTGTACAACTTAACACGTGACGTTATAGAAGAGGTGTCGCTTAAATCGATGTCGTTATAACCGGTTCTAATCTATTTCGTAAAATTTAAATCCATTTTCACTGGTAATAGAGACCAAATGTTTATCAGTAACACTGACCTTGAATGGCTGCAAGTTCGTATGGTACATGGTGTTAAGCGCCTATTTATTACTCTAATATAATTTCGTAAATTTTCAGCTCTTTGGTGCAGCCTGTAAGTGATATTTGGCTCTACGTTTATAGAGATGTCTGTACTCTCATTTAGGTCCGTGTTCCTTAATTTTTCTGGTGCCGCGGACCCCTAACGGAATCTGATTATTTTGTGGGAACTCCCCCGAAAATTATACCAAATCGCAGACCCCTAAAGTACGATTCGCGGTAACATTAATTTTCAAATAAATAAAACCAAGAAGCGTACATGAATTCTATACATAAAAATATACTAAATAAAAATATGTTCTAAATTAACGTAAAATTTTGTGAAGAAATCAAATGTTTCCTATCGGTAATTACAGTAAAATTATTATTTAAAGACTGTTCTACTGAGCAGAGTCTACTCAAATCGATAAGCGTGTATTATATTATTTTCTCCAGATAAAAATACTTGTGAAATACTTAAAATTATTCATTATAACGTTTTCCCCCCGCTAACTTACAATAGAAGGCAAAATATTCACGCGGACCACTGTGTGTAAACCACTAATTTAGGAGATTCTTTGTCATAGCTTTTTCAGATCCGTTATTACTTTTTGTTTAAGGATTATTGTACTTGAATACTGTTGATAAATGTCCTGGGTTCGACCCCAAAATTAGTAAGAGGCCCATTCAGTAGACAGTAATAAAGATTTATCTAAGACGATACCATAGCTCAGGTGGTTTAGTGACAACGTTCGCACTACTGAGGCCTGCTTTAACTTCGAGGGTAGAACGTGTGGGATTTGTGGTGGACAAATTGGCAGTAAGGATGTTTTTCTGCCAGGACGTCCTCTTTACCCTGCCAGTGTTCATGTCATCAAAGTCACATCTTCATCTGCCACTAAACAGGGCTGGCTCGATATAAGTGAGCTCCCCGGGCAGGTTAATAATTTGACACCACTACAAACCCATATATTTTTAAAATCTTTCGAGAGGGCTGTCGAAATTTTTGAGGTCGCTTACCCAAATTGCGATCAATTTTCGGAGAAATGTTTTGCTCGTGGAAGCCTGTATCTATCAACACCGACTTTCGCGATTATTCCAGTGATGTCTTAGCGCTCCTAATAGGTTGGCCTCCCGGGAGGACTCGTCCCTTAGTCCGGTCTTGCCATCAACAGGTGATTACAGCGATCGAATACAGAGGGGGTTACATTAGTCTCACACACTTCTTCTTCTTCTTCTTTTTCTTCTTCCAATGGCTCGACAGCCCCTTGGGAGCCTAGGCCGCCTCATTTTACGACGCTTCACGATCACACTGACAGACACACCACACTCGGTAGGACTCCTCTGGACGAGTGACCAGCCCGACGCAGAGACCTCTACCTGACAACACAAAACACTCACAACAGACATCCATGCCCCCGGCGGGATTCGAACCCACAATCCCAGTAAGCGAGCGGCCGTAGACCCACGCCTTAGACCGCGCGGCAACTGGCATCGGCTGTCTCGCACACTTATAAAACAAAAAAAGAAATATATATATAAACTAAGGAAGATAAATCACCTGAAGATGGGAGCAGAATCAACTCCCGAAAATAGAGTATATAAAATATATCGATACCTTAAACAATGCATAATCAGTATAACATTTGTATAAATGATCAGAAACACAGAACGCAAATAGCTCGGTATATTGTCTAGAATGCGGGCTAGATAACAGAAAATCCAAGGTACGTAAATGTCTTTGCTCTTTACGTTGTCAAGATGGCGATGGGGTCAACGAGTCTTCTATTCAAAGGGTGGACACAGAGGACGATTTTCTTTGGCTTTAAGGCGGACGTGTTTGAAGCTGAATAATTACCTCTGTTTAGTTTCGGAAGTTATGGAAGGCTGGAGATACAATTCCACAGAAAACCGAAGGTCCGTGTTAGACTGTAGAGCTATGCCTGTACCTTGTGGCAGCTAATATTGTCTTTCAGGTTCGAATATGTTCGGACGACGGGCCAATCAGTCCTGACATCGTGTAACATAATGGAATTTTTCAGACGTTTCTTAGGAACTAACTGCCTCCATCTTCAGGGAGAGTGAATTTCGTTCCTGCCATCATCCACCTAAACAAAATTCATTCACGCTTAAGAAGGAGGCATCACTTTTCTCCGAAACAACCGTGAAAAAAGCATTATAATACGCGGTATAAAAACCCAGAAATCAATAATTTTTATTTAATATTAATTTTACTTAGCCGACGCCAGTGGCCGAGCGGTCTAAGACGTCGGTCTACGGCAGCTCGCTTACTGGGATTATGGGTTCGAATCCCGCAGGGGGCATGGATGTCTGTTGTGAGTGTTGTGTGTTGTCAGGTAGAGGTCTCTGCGACGGGCTGATCACTCGTCCAGAGGAGTCCTACCGAATGTGGTGTATCTGAGTGTGATCGTGAAGCGTCGAAAAATGAGGCGGCCTTGGCCCACTAGGGGCCGTTGGGCCATTTGATATATTAATTTTATTTAACCAGAAATGTTGCAAATGATAAGCATTCAGAAGTCATAGAGGGTTCCAGAAAGTAACAAGCTCGAAATGCAGCACACAACATTACCTGGGGCCCCACTTATATCCTCTTCATCCATTTATGGCTTAAATTGAGCTTTATTTTGGGTCAATATGACCTTAAATTTTAATTTCAAGTAACGTAGTAAACATCTCCAATATTAAATTTCAATAAAATCTGTGGAAGTTTTATAGGATAAGAAGAAAACGTAGTTATGGCTTAATGAAAACTAGGCTTTATTATGAATTAGGGCTCAAAATAATTTTCAAAATGTTAATAACGTTATTATTAACTTTAATTACCGGTATTAATATTAGTATTCCAAAAAACAAACATTTTTCTGAATAAATTTTGATGAATTAGGGCTCAAAATACTTGTCAAAATCTTACTAACGTTATTTTTAATTTTAATTACTGGTATTAATATTAGTATTCCAAAAAACAAACATTTTTCTGAATAAATTTTGATGAATTAGGGCTCAAAATACTTGTCAAAATCTTAATAACGTTATTTTAATTTTAATTACCGGTATTAATATTAGTATTCCAAAAAACAAACATTTTTCTGAATAAATTTTGATGATTAGGGCTCAAAATACTTGTCAAAATCTTAATAAAGTTATTTTTAATTTTAATTACCGGTATTAATATTAGTATTCCAAAAAACAAACATTTTTCTGAATAAATTTTGATGAATTAGGGCTCAAAATACTTGTCAAAATCTTAATAACGTTATTTTTAATTTTAATTACCGGTATTAATATTAGTATTCCAAAAAACAAACATTTTTCTGAATAAATTTTATGAATTAGGGCTCAGAATACTTGTCAAAATCTTAATAACGTTATTTTTAATTTTAATTACCGGTATTAATATTAGTATTCCAAAAAACAAACATTTTTCTGAATAAATTTTGATGAATTAGGGCTCAAAATACTTGTCAAAATCTTAATAACGTTATTTTTAATTTTAATTACCGGTATTAATATTAGTATTCCAAAAAACAAACATTTTTCTGAATAAATTTTGATGAATTAGGGCTCAGAATACTTGTCAAAATCTTAATAAGTTATTTTTAATTTTAATTACCGGTATTAATATTAGTATTCCAAAAAACAAACATTTTTCTGAATAAATTTTGATGAATTAGGGCTCAAAATACTTGTCAAAATCTTAATAACGTTATTTTTAATTTTAATTACCGGTATTAATATTAGTATTCCAAAAAACAAACATTTTTCTGAATAAATTTTAATGAATTAGGGCTCAGAATACTTGTCAAAATCTTAATAACGTTATTTTTAATTGTAATTACCGGTATTAATATTAGTATTCCAAAAAACAAACATTTTTCTGAATAAATTTTGATGAATTAGGGCTCAGAATACTTGTCAAAATCTTAATAACGTTATTTTTAATTTTAATTACCGGTATTAATATTAGTATTCCAAAAACAAACATTTTTCTGAATAAATTTTGATGAAAATTAAGTACAAGGACGTAAGGAAAATTTATGTCTGGGCATCACGCGACTACAGTGCGCTGCAATCCCACGGAAGGCAGTCGGTTGGTTGTTGCGTCTTATCTTGGTGATCAGTATGTCATGACTCGCCGTCACATATTGTTGTTATAAAACGACCTCGCTAACAGAAAATTATTTTTAGATTTTTATAATACAGCAATCTCTGAAATTATTCATTAGCGTGCAATATTTACTTCTTTATTTTGCGTGCAACAATGTGTCTAGTAAACCAGATCTGAGTTGCATGACGTTTACAGGTTTCCTTTACGTTTGTATTGTGTATAACAATCCCTCAGTTGCAAATTCAATAATATTAATAATTTATTGTTGTCGATTTGATAACCTTTATGCGAATAAACCACAAACAATTATTTTTTAAATTAGTACCTAAAACCGGTTTTTTTGTGTCTAAATAACTAACTCCATGGAGCAGAGTCCTTCTTGAGAAGCTAACAGGTCGTCAGCTAGTCAAGAAATTCCCCGCGTTTTGTGGAACCCGAAGGTTCATTACCGCACTCACAAGAGTATCAATACCTGTATTTAAATACCGGAAAAAAATGACCGGGATTCCGGGATCGCGGTATTGTAACACCTATTATGAATAAGTATGACTGAATTTCCACATTTCCTAACCACTTTCGGTGCGGGGTGGAGGTATATCTCCATGTTTTCTTAACCTTGACAATATGAAGACATAAGCAGCCAGCTTTACGACTTGCCCTCTTTAACTCCGGGGAAAGAGTCCACCGTATATTCGATATGAGTAGGGTTGGGACACAGGGTTGGTCTTAGCTCAGTGATGGATAAACTAGATCCTTGTCTCAGCCAAGAATCAAACCGAAAACCGTGACCAGTCACTATACTAACTGAGCTATCCCGAATCTCTTAGTCCTTCTCCCCTCTTGTAATATTATTTACCAGTCCTTTTTTTCGCTGTGAACACACAAATAAAGTCATTTATCACTTGATATTCATTGTGAACGAACCATACTGAGGTCACGTACTGCTTGTGAGGGTGGCTGCCTCTTTACTGCCATCTGTATGCAGGCTCGTGAATCAGTCCAGTTGCAACATTCGCAAGAGGGGGAAACACACTAACACTCTTCAACACTTTCTTGACAAATGTTGCATGATTTATGAGTTCATTTCAAATAGATTACTTTGTGAAGATTTTTCATGGTTTCGTACTATATAAATTACAGATCCGTAATATTTTTAAGGTATAGTGTGATTAGAAGGTAAATTAAACATTCGTCTAACGTTCAGAGAATATCGATATATCGAATAATGATTAAAGAATCTGTTGGGTGATATTTCAATGATGATTATATAACACGCGCACGAGGATAGATGAATGTTCTTGATGAGATTAGATTTAAGTGGGTAATTATTGTGAAAATGTGTTGAGGATATGGAGAACGTCCGTATTATATACGGCAAACACGAGTTACCTTCTTCGCCCATTGCTAATTTCAGCGACCAAAGCTGTGAGAAGATGTTGATGGGGAGGTTATTTGGAAATAATAGCGAGAAAGTAACAGAATTATAGAGAAAGTAACAGAATTATAGAGAAAGTAACAGAATTATAGAGAAAGTAACAGAATTATAGAGAAAGTAACAGAATTATAGAGAAATTAACAGAATTATAGAGAAAGTAAAAGAATTATAGAGAAAGTAACAGAATTATAGAGAAGTAACAGAACTATAGAGAAAGTAACAGAATTATAGAGAAAGTAACAGAATTATAGAGAAATTAACAGAATTATAGAGAAAGTAACAGAATTATAGAGAAAGTAACAGAATTATAGAGAAATTAACAGAATTATAGAGAAAGTAACACAATTATAGAGAAAGTAACAGAATTATAGAGAAAGTAACAGAATTATAGAGAAATTAACAGAATTATAGAGAAAGTAACAGAATTATAGAGAAAGTAACAGAATTATAGAGAAAGTAACAGAATTATAGAGAAAGTAACATAAAGAAGACCTGCACAATGTTTACTTTCCAATAGGTATTATTAGGATGCTCAAATCAAAAAAGATAAGGTGGGTAGTGCATGTTGAACGTATGGCAAAAACAAAATTTTTTCAGATCTTCCATCTTTTGGGATGTTACGCAGCGCAAATTAGTAGTTATTTACCGATGTTTCGTGACAAACTATCGCTGCTATCTTCAAGGGTCAAATAGTCCAAAATCCTTGAAGATGGGAGCGGTAGGTACTGCCGAAACCAATCTAAGCAGCATAACATCCCAGAAGAGCGAAGATATCATTTACACCGCAGCGGAAGCCTGAAATCACGCAAATTATTTGCAGTTTGAGTCTGAAACTTTACAGGGAGGTAACTGTTTAGATTTGGACGTGAAGGGAGGATAATATTAAAAAAATATTGTTGACAGCGAGCAGGGTACATTGTGAAATTATTAAATGGAATTAAGTTATTTGGTAGGATTTATTGGCGGGCTTTAAGGATCACGGTGATAAACATTTCCATACCTAAAAAAAAAGACCTCGTTTAAGAGGAATAACTATGGACGGATTGTTAAATAGTAATTGGTGTTTCGTAGGAGTTTGATGCCTCCAGTTTTAGGGTTAAAGCACGATATCGTATCCTAAAAGACATGAGTCTTTACCAGCATCACTGTGATAATGTTAAATCAAAGAGATTACATCTAAAGAAGTAACCCAACAAAAGAACACTTCTTGGGAAGCTAACAGAAAGCTAACAGACTTTCAGCTGATCAAAATATTCTCAGTATTTTAAGACTCCCTGAGGTCATTACCGCATTCACAAGAATCAAGCACTCGTGTTCTGAGCCCAAATAATCCACTCAACACTACACAGCCCAATGTCTGTCAACCCTATTTCACTATCTTCTTCTTCTTCTTTACATCTACGCCTTCAAAGTCGTATCTTTTCTTCAAGTTTTACGACAAAATGGCCGTGCCGTGATTCACGCCTTTAGCTGCGTGTTTCTCACCGTGAAAGCCCAGGTTCGAATCCTTGACAGTAACATGTGTGATTTATGGTGGATAAAGAGGCACTGAGACAGTTTTTTTTTTTTTTTAGTTCTTACATTTTACCCTTTCATTACCACTCCACCAATGCTCCACGATCATATTTTACTCACCTATCACTGATGCTACATAATCGTACGTGTTAGTAACTGACAGTGTCCTTAAATTAAAACACTCTGCCCATACATCAAAGTGATGTGTGCATTTTGCTTCTCTTCCTGTACGCCATAATATGACATTACTGATCATCACCCTACTAAAATACTTCAAAACTTACGTACCATGCTTGTTATTTAACCGTTTAGATACTGGTGGTAACTACTGTGGTCGACTCAGGAGAAATAATTTGACCTTGGCAGTGGTTTAGCAAAGGACATACAGAACACTGAACGTTCATGATCTCTGCGATCTTCTAGGATATTACACAGCGTAGAGTGGTAATTCTGTAATCACTTCTATCTAATGTCAAGGTTAAGAATGAGTGGAGTTATATTTCTACTCCTCATATATGTCTTCATGGTGTGGCCAGGGGTAATTTTACCTTTACCTTTAACGGTATCAGAAAGCAGACCAAGTTGGAGAACGGAAATCCTTCGCATATCCCAGAACAGAAGAAGTATTGAGAACCCAAAAGAGGTCCCATCATTTTCCTTAAATTCTACGAGCCATTTCAAAATTCTATTTCTGTACTGAGGATCCTCAAATATTAGACACAACCGTAAAAAAATTTATTCGCACGGGCGACCTGTCTTCTGGGATTTGTACACCCCTGACCTGAAAGTAATATAGTCATTTAGGACTGATTTGTGCGTGGTCAAAAAAACAGTAATGAACTTCTATGTAGACAAAAAGTTTTTCGAAACTATAAAAATTTCAAAACGGATCTTCAAGAATTGGGATGGGGGGGGGGGGGGGGGGGGTATGGAGTGGATTGATCTGGCTCAGGATAGGGACAGTTGGCGGGCTCTTGTGAGTGCGGTAATGAACCTTCGGGTTCCACAAAACGCGGGGAATTTCTTGACTAGCTGACGACCTGTTAGCTTCTGAAGAAGGACTCTGCTACATGGAGTTAGTTAGTTAGTTATAAAAATTCCTTCCAAAAAAATACAAAAGAAAATAAATGAAGGGAATTAGGGGGGGGGGGAGTTAGGCTTTAAGAATTATACTACACAAGGTTAACTTTAAATGGCGAAAATGCCAAAGCAAGAGGAGCATTTTGATAACATGACCACATATTTGTGTTTTGCCTTGCTGTTAGTCCTACTTAAATTAATCTGTATTAGATCTGAAATGAGAAATATGCTGTGTCTAGTCGAGACATGGATAGACAGCAGTAAGACGTTTTAGGAAACTTGGCACACAAATTGTATGTAATTAATATGAGGCACAGCAAGAGACAAGCTGATGTGATGATGTCATATGGAGGTACCAACTGATGTTCCTGAAAGTCTGAGCTAACACACCCCCTGAATTACTTTCTCAGTAACGGAAATTTAATAACTTTTCAGACTGAAAACGGAAAGAGATTTCGAAGACGACAGCATCCGTGACAATGCTTTAAGCCGCTTTTCGCAGAATTGCAAAAAGCGGTTATTAGATTCATGTCTCTCCGCCCGCATGTAACAACTCGGCTCCCAATGGACGGATTTTCATGAAATTTGATATTTAAAGAGCTTCAGAAAATCTGTCGAGAAGATTCAAGTTTAAATAAAATCTGACAAGAATGACAGGTACTTTACATGAAGACCTATGTACATTTATGATAATATCTCGCTGAATTCTTCTTAGAGTGAGAAATGTTTCAGACAAAAGTTGTACAGAAAACCAAAACACACATTTTATGTTCAATAACTTTTTCCCGAAAATCGTGCCCCTTGATGAGATAATGTGGAAAAATATGGTAGAGCCAGACAGGCCACATATGACAATATAATACGGCGCATGCGCTTTGCATGTTGGATAACTAAGGCTACAGACACACACTCAGAATATGTAATACTTATTGATTTTCCACGGCAACAATGGTTACGTGAACGCGCCTTCGTGTTACGTTATACGTACATTGCCTGTCGTGTTTTTTTCAAATCCTATCAGTAACTCGTCAATTGAAAGTTAAATTAATTAAAAAACATATTATCTAATGATACAGATTTATATTTTGGACAGGTTCAGTAGGTGTTCTCCTCAAGGCCAGCTAGGATATAAAGAACCCCCCCCCCAAACACTCTCAAGGTCAAAGTTGTTCCTGAATACGTTTTACCACAGAGTGTTTTGTGTTTCCTATAATTGTTACAGTCCATACAAATAATTTTGTTAAAGAGGAATAAATATTTGTTCTGTGCAGTGGAGAACAAATTTATTTTCTGTGAGTTATGAACTAGGCTAAGCTTAACTAACTAACTAACTAACTTACTTACTACCTAACTAACTAACTAAATAATTAACTCCATGTAGCACAGTCCTTCTTGGGAAGCTAACAGGTCGTCAGCTAGTCAAGAAATTCCCCGCGTTTTATAGAACCTGAAGGTTCATTACCGCATTCACAACAGCCCGCCACCTGTCCCTATCCTGAGCCACATCTATCCAGCCCATGCTTCCCCATCCCACTTCTTGAAGATCAATTTTAATATTATCATCCCATCTACTCCTAGGTCTTCCAAGTGGTCTCTTTCTTTGCAGGTCACCCTACCAAATCCCTGTACGCGCCTCTTCTGTATTACATACGTGCCACATGGCCTGCCTATCTCATTGTAATTGATTTGATCACTGAGGCCAGTTCTGTTCAAAGTTTTATGTAGTGCAGGCAACTTCAGCAAAATTTGGTCTGAATGTGGGCAGCATGGCATTCAAAACACAGACTGAAAAAATTAATAAGTAGACTATATGTATAATTGTCAACCTCGGTGGACTAGTGGTTAGCGTGCTCGCCACTGGACCCAAGGTTCGCGGGTTCGATCCCGACCGAGGTCGATGGATTTTTAAGTGTGATTAAAATCCGTAGCACAAGTAAAGTAAAGCCGTCGGTCCCATGTCGTAGATTTACGGCATGTAAAAGAACCTTACGGGCATGAATAGAAATGTTGCGTAAGCCAAATTGCCTCCATTTCTCACCCAAGTCTCCTGAGTGCCTGCCAGATGGCTCTGGCGGGCACATCAGGATCGGTAGAACAGTAGCGCGGCCAGTTGGCCAGTCACCGACTGCCACGAATGCGCACGACTTAGTAACCTCGAAAAGAGAAGGCAAGAGGAGGCCCGGGCTGTTGAGCCATGGTTATTATATTATTATATGTATAATTATATGTATAATTATATGTATAATTATATGTATAATTATATGCATAATTTTAACTGTGCGTTTTGCTACAAAAATATCCTGATAGTAATAGGAAAAATTTATAAACGGTACAATTCACAACCTATGCTAGGGTGTCGCTGCTTTTAACACATTTTTACAAAATGTTGGTTAACGCAATAAATATCTCCATAAATAAACTGGTGACACGTTTTCAAAATTTCTTCGGAATTTTATTTCGGCTTTGCCAAGGATATGGTTAAAACACGTGTAAAGGTAAAGCTCTCCCTACAACAGGCCACGAAGGCCCAGAGGGGGAGTAGAGGTATAGCTGTACTCTTTCTTTAACTTCCGCGCTAGATGGGGGTGGGTGGTCAACGCCACGCCCCGGCCGCTTTACACCCAAGAAAGATACCCAGTACCCATTGTATAGGAGGCTAGGTGGGCCCCAGGGCCGGTCTGGACAGGTGCGGAAAATCTCGCCCCCACCGGGATTCGATCCCCGGACCGTACAGCCCGTCGCGAGTCGCTATACCGACTGAGCTATCCCGGTCCGATTAAAACACATGTTCTACTTTCAAATGTCTCCCCTGGCAAAGGCTTGAGCGAGACTGAACAAGGCTTTGTAGGCACAATTTGTATGTATTTCATTTTTAAATGGGTAAATCCCTGTAAAGTGTCTAACGGAAAACAAGAAATAATTTAAGTCAACAAAGCCGATAAGTATCTATTTCTAAACCCTCCACAACTTAAGCAACTCATTATATCCTGCTTTTTCCCAAACAATCTGATCATTATCATCGTGATAACAAATAATATGAAACAGGCATCGCCGTGTTCCTAATACCCTGTAAAAGAACAGAAAGTATGTCAAATTATAATGGTCAGGTATGAATAGCAACAGTTTCATGTGCGTTGACTATTATATGACTATCACCTTTTTGAAGCTGTTTTGCCGATAGAAGGTAACACTACAATGATACCTGCATGGTATTCGTTTATGGATGCCGTATGCTGAATTAGGTTTACGTGTCGAAGCATAATCAGTTTCTTTCAGAGCCTGTACAAAGGTACTCAATAACCCTCCAGTATACAGCGTTTCCTTTGCTTTTGCCTAGGGAACTTTTATGTAGAACAGAGGGCAGCTTCTTGGGACTGTCTATAGCAGGATGTGGCGAACAGACGTTTACTTGAAAGTTTTGTCTCTTGACTGGGTCGCCCAGTACAGATGTTTTCTCCCTCTTCAAAATTTTAAGCATTCCTTCACGTTTCGCCCATTATGTGACAATTACCTTAACCTGAACAGGTGACACTGGAATAGAAAATACTGGCTGGGTCAAAAATAGTGTCACTTTTAAAAATTATTTAACTTTAACAGTTAAATTAAGAACAGATATGAAGTCGCTTTACAAGAAGAGGGTTCTGGGTTGAAAATTTAGATTTAAGTAGCAGGACTTGACTGGGAGTTTTGAAAGCGAAAATTTCAAAATTGGGAAATTCACAAATTTACCCTTAACTAAGTAAATAAATCCGTGGAGCATAGTCCTTCCTGAGAAGCTAACAGGTCGTCAGCTAGTCAAGAAATTCCCCGCATTTTATGGACCCGAAGGTTCATTACCGCAATCACAAGAGCCCGCCACCTGTCCCTATCCTGAGCCATATCAATCCAGTCCATGCCCCCCATCCCACTTCTTGAAGATCCACTTTAATATTATCCTCCCATCTACGCCTGGGTCTTCCAAGTGGTCTCCTTCCCTCAGGTCTCCCCACTAAAACCCTGTATGCACCTCTCCCCTCCCCCCATACGAGCTACATGCCCCGCCCACCTCAGTCTTCTTTTATTTCATTATCCGAATGATATATTGTGAGGAGTAGAGATCCAAATTTACCCTTACTAAATGTTATTATGAGAGTCAAATCAAGGGGCATGCGATAAGCGTGGCATGTAAAGCGTATAGGAAGCAATGTTGTCCCTGTATAAGCCAAGAAAGCATGTGGGCAAATAGCGGTAAGGCTCCATTCATTCTTTACCTTTGCACTAGAGATAGGCAAGAGGTCAGCTTCACACCTGAACCGCTTTACGTGAAGAGGAATTCTAGGTATGCATTAAATAGGGGACTGTGTGGGCCTCAGCACTGGTCTAGATGTTTTGGAGAAGAGAAAAAGTATCTTCTCTCTGCCGTAAAGGGGGCACGCAGGGTGGCGCAGTTGGTTGAGGCACTGCGCTACAAACCGGAACGTCGCGGGTTCGATTCCCGATGGTGTCACTGGAATTTTTCATTGACATAATCCTTCGGTCGCACTATGGCCCTGGGGTCGACTCAGCCTCTAACAGAAATGAGTACCAGGAATATTTCCTGGGGGGTAAAGGCGGCTGGTGCGTAGGGCTGACAACCTTACCACCTTAATGTGCCGATTGTCTAGAAATCTGGAGCGTCAACCTCCTGGAAACCTAAGGGCCTGTCCAGGCCTGTAATGGGATTGCTGTACCTTTTTACCTCTCTGCCGTAAAACGAACCACAATTCCTCGGTTTTCCTCTCAGTAGTCTAGTCACTGAATTATTTATGTCGGCTCCAACCTTAGGATAGAAAATAAATACGTGTAAATTTTTGGTCAGAAATCATGAAGAAAATCGAGGCGTAGCTTGGAGAGTATTATTAAGGTATATTTGAAAGAAATAACACATTATAGTGTACACTAAACGACTTTGCCCCCCCCCCCAGATTGGCAAAAGTATCTGACCCTTGTGAGAACAGCAATAAAATTTAAAATGTAGGAACTTCTTTTTTTTTTTTTTTTTTTTTATTTTTTTTTTTTTTTTTTTTTTTTTTTTTTTTTGAAAGCTGTTATGTTTACAAGAATTTCTCAGCTTTTTTTGTAGTTTTGAGTGATTTCAGACCTCCGCCACGGTATAAGATCTTCGCTCTTCTAGGATGTTACGTAGCTTCGATTGGTAGTTATTTACCGACGTTTCGGTACAACTTATCTGTCCCATCTTCAAAGGTCTAACTGTCCCAAGGAGAATGTTTTCTTGGACTGGTTGATAATTGAAAATGCAATTGACAGGCTGTCCCAAAACGTCGGCAAATAACAACCAATTAAAGCTACATAACATCTCAGAATAGCGAATAAATTCTTTGCTGTTAGATATAATTAAATGAGACTGAAATATATTTGATACAGTGCAGAACGAATTTTATTTGATATTCGTTATATAACCGTTATGTTGTTGTAATGAGACTTTTGGACCATCCTGTAGATTTCTCCTTAGTTTAGCAAAGACCTATGCACTAACTATACAATGGGCTACCTCATTCAGATTTCTAGGACACAAGGAACAACTTCATGTATTATACAGCTAACACTGCTTGCAATGCAAGACACCCTGCACAAAGGGGTAACACATTTCCATTCACTGTTGTTTAAGTTTGAAACTTTCAACCCGTTGAAGCCCAATGAGATAACAATGAGTGAAGGGACAATAGAAGGACAGTAAGACACACCACGTTAACAAATTTCATGGACTAAATCCACGCATAGAATAGTTAATATTTATTCGGCTATTCAAAAATTTTCCACACATTTTATGGGTATCAGTATTTATTATCATGTTTTTTTTTTAAAAAAAAACCCCGTTACAGACTCCTACCCTCAGTTCAGTCCACCACCCATCTTATTTATTTATAATTCATTTTAATATTTTCTTCTCATCTATGATTCGGGCTTCCAAGTAATCTATTTTCTACAGATTTTCTAACAAGATGTTTTATGTAGTCTCCCAAGATTTGTCTGTGTTTCGTCCATCTCGTAATGTTTGATTCCATTATCTTACGAATATTCTGTAAAAATAATTTACAAAGTATCTCATAGGTAATTTTTTCTTCTGTGTTTCATCTTCATTAGGTCCAAATATTTTCCTCAGTACCATGTTCTTCCCTTAGGGTGAAGGAACAACATATCAAACACTTTCTTTGTTCCTTAATTTAGGACACCAATGAATGCACATTTGATACATAAATATAACCTTATATTGCTACATGTTTCGGCCTCATTTATTCTATCTTCAGGGGGACTTTACACCGAAATTTAAAACTTATTTGAATATAATAGATTTTTTTTTCTGGTGGCGCTTCTGCCCGATCCCGGGTGATGGCCTCCTCATTATCGAGGCTTCAAGATCACACTCAGACACACCACACTCGGTAGGACTCCTCTGGACGAGTGATCAGCCCGTCGCAGAGACCTCTACCTGACAACACACAACACTCACAACAGACAGACATCCATGCCTCCGGCGGGATTCGAATATAATAGATCACGAAAATAATACATATTATTTCACAGCTTTCCTACAACTTGTGTCAATCGTTCAGTTTTCTTAATTTGTGATTAGGATAGTATAGACATTTCGAAGTATAATACATTAAAACAATAAAAGAGTAATCTTGTTGAGGTGTTTCCATTAAATATGGGTAAAAAGTAAGTTGCTATGTTGTAGTTTTTTCTTTGTATATATATATATATAACCATGGCTCAACAGCCCTATATGGGCCCGGGCCTCTCTTTTCGAGGTTACTAAGTCGTGCGCATTCATGGCAGCTGGTGACTGGTCAACTGGCCGCCCTAGTGTTCTATCGATCCTGTAGTGTCGGCCAGAGCCATCTGGCAGGCAGTCAGGAGACTTGGGTGAGAAATGGAGGCAATTTTGCTTACGCAACATTTTTATTCATGCCCGTAAGGTTCTTTAACGTGCCGTAAATTTACGACATGGGACCGACGGCTTTACTTCCCCTCCGAAGGAAGTGGTGCTACGGATTTTTATCACCCTTAAAAATCCATCGACCTCGGTCGGGATCGAACCCGCGAACCTTGGGTCCAGTGGCGAGCACGCTAACCACTAGTCCACCGAGGGCGACTTTTATTTGTATACCAACATCTAATTTATCTTCAATCCCTTAGGGCCCTTGTCACTGTATGATGTGTAGTGAGTTCCTTGTAAGAGACAAATTTCTTACGGAATCTGATTCAAACTTCCAGGCTTAGAAGAGTGTCTGCTCGTCCTTTTGTTAAATGTAGGTCAGAGGAATTTTCTGAGAACTGACGGAGCTGAAATGGTGGCAGGTGTGGTTTATTTCATGCAAAAAAGAAATAATTTGAGCGGGGTCTAATTCATTTGTGGGAATTTTAATGTTCAAATTGGGAGGGACGCTTTCATGCGAAAGTTTGTTGTAATTGGGTGCGATATTAGGGCGGAATTTGGATGTTAATATTGAAAGGGCTGTATTAGGATGCATTTGGATATTAGGGACATATAATGGAATATAGAATTTTTTATACCAACAGCAGCATTTGTTGTAGAGCCGAGGAAAACACACAGACAGCCTTGAATCTTTTGGGTTTATGCAATTACTAGTATTTGGCATATTTAACAATCCTGTTTATATTTTAGAAAAAAATACCTTGCCTCTCCATTACAAAAATCAACTGTTTAAAGCTGTTTATTATGAAAATCATACAAAACACATAACCATTCTTTCTGTGCAAGATCTGAATGTTTTGAAGTTAAAAATGGGTGGTAGGCCTGCAAATACTGGGGACTGGAAATGGTTATAGAAGAGGGTAGACAAAGTTTATGTAATTTTAGAGCTTTCCGGCTTTAGTTAGGTTGCAAACAAAGAGAACCTTACAAGCTGATCTCGCCCGCCCGTCCTTCTGTGATTTAGTAACGGAACTAAATCATTTTTAGAATCATTCCATAGAATTTGCAGAGTTTTTATGAAATTCGATAGAGCATTTCCTTATAAAAATTTGTCAGGAAAGCTTGGAGGAGTTTTTTAAAAAACCGTTTCAGTAAAAGCCGTAAGTTAATTAGGAGCATAAATGACATTTTGCGTGATTTTGTAACTTTTTCAGAAGATTCAGATAAAATTCGGCGTAGAAGATGTCCAATTGATTGATTAATTATGCTTTTTTTTGTTAAAATTGGCGAAACCCGCATTTAACGCACGTGCATAAATTAATTTCTCTCCCTACTTTCCACCTTTATTTTCCGATTTTGGTGAAATTTGGTATACGAGATTTGCGTGTAAGGATGTTAAATTGAGTCTCCCGAATTTGTAAGCCGTTAAGGACGCCCTGTTCTTACAGACGTAAATGAGATTACATTTACGCGTTTAGAGTGAAATAGTTTTTTTTTATTTCCTTATTATTTTTTATTTATTTTTATTTGTTCTTTTTTCAATGGCTCGACAGCCCCTTGGGGGCCTAGGCCGCCTAATTTTTCGAGGCTTCACGATCATACTTTTTAGACACACCACACTTGGTAGGACTCCTCTGGACGAGTGACCAGCCCGTCGCAGAGACCTCTACCTGACAACACACAACACTCACAACAGACAGACATCCATGCCCTAGGCGGGATTCGAACCCACAGTCCCAGTAAGCGAACGGCCGTAGACCCACGCCTTAGACCGCGAGGCCACTGGGATCGGTAGTGAAATAGTATGACATTCTTAATGTAAACGATTCCTTGTTAAACACTTACGCAGTGTTTAATCCAACTATAACGGGCAGGTATATATATATATATCACGACGCAAACTTCAGAGATAGTCAGCTCCCTGATGACGACGACAGAGATCGTCCTCGAAACGTCGGTTTACTCGCCTTTCAACCACTGACGCGGCTGATATCCCGAGAATATTTTATTGAATTTAGTCGCCGTGAAAACTTTAAGTTATAAAACTCATTCCACATTTAACCACAAATAACTTTCGTTCTTTTGTTATGCTTCTACATGTTTCGGTCCCTATAAACCGTCTTCATGGAGGGCCGAAATGTGTTAGAGGAGCATTACAAAATAAATAAGAAAATTAGTTGGATTAATAAAGTATAGTCAATCTATTGCACGGAATATGGATGACATTAAATCCGTGTAATACGTTACGGAGTAGAATACATTCGAACCCGGTTATAACGACATCGGTTTATATGTTACCTCGTTTATAACGTCAGATACTCTGTGGTACCAATTAATTCCTCATTGTTAACCATTACTCTGTTAAAAAGACACTCGTTTATAACGACACGAAATATTCAGTCCCTTTCATGACGTTATAGCCGAACTTTACTCTATTTGCAATCTATTCTTTTAAGAAATTTTTTATAATATCTAAAGTCTTTCCCAAAAATAAATGCAGGTAAGACCACCCTGTAGCCGAGGACAGGAAAGAGATTTATGTATGTAGCAGGACATTTCATAGTAGACACTTCTTAGGAAGTTAGACCTAGAACATAGTGTTCCTTTGTTCTCTGCATACCCTTGAGCTTGCTGCCGATAATGTTGTAATGCTCTTTAGTAACTACTGGTAATAGCTGGGTTTTAGCACATCTTAGAGCTGCATAAATAAAGGACGCTTCTCTGCCCTGTATAGGTGTGACGGTGACAAACATGACAAAAGCTATTACATTAGCATCCTATCTTCGTCTTACGGTAAAGTTCTCCCTACAGCAGGCCATGAAAACCCAATGGGAGAGCAACAGTATAGCTCTACTCTTTCTTTAACCTCGGCGCTAGATGGGAAGGGTGGTCAGCGCCAACCCCTCGACTGTTTACCCCCTGGAATGACCCGGTACCCATTGTACAGGAGGCTGGGTAGGCCCCAGGTCCGGTCTGGACGGGCGCGGAAAATTTGGCACCCCACCGGGATTCGATCCCCGGACTGTCCAGCCCGTAGCGAGTCGCTATACCCTCTACGCTATCCCGGCCCACGTCTTCATCTTATAAGAAACTATAATTTAAGGGCCAATGCCACCAAAATAATTGTCAGCGCTTGTCACGGGGTAAACAGAGTTGGCAACGAGGTGGTGGTAGAATATACAACCACATGAGCTACACAGGTTAATCATTTTATCGGCTGCTATGTTCCATAAACTCTTTGGTTATGCACAGATGACTAGACAGCAAAATTCAGCAGTCATTTTTAGAGGTGCTGGTAAATATATCTATACCGAACTCTTAAAGAATTTAATATAAAGTGTCATTCTTGGGAAAATGAAAATTTTAAAATGCCTTCAGAAAGTCCTGAACAGAAATTTCAAGTCACAAACGTGGTTGAACAGCAGGTAGAAAATGCGAGAGACATACTTGGTATTGGGGCAAGTGTATTGTTAACAATCCGATTTAGCAGGTAGCTTGCCTGTACCGAACATGATGACGACAGCCCCAGAGCAAGAGATATTGCAGAATGTGGGGTTCTTGAGATGTTCCTGCAAACAACGTCCAGCGTGTCCAATTAAGTACTCAGTTCCACGAATTGCGCCTTAACGCAGGGCTGCGAGCCGTAGAGCGGACGACATAAATTACTGAGAGGCGACTGATGACGTACACCGCTTTGCCATAATCAGTTCCGCGAAAAACGAAACCCTGTGTAAAATACGTATCTGTGAATATTGGCGTAAATATGGAAAAGAGGCTGTAGTGTAAACTAAGAAACTATGCTGTAGTGTAAACTAAGAAACTATGCTGTAGTGTAAACCAGGAAACTATGCTGTAGTGTAAGTCAGGAAACTATGCTGTAGTGTAAACTAAGAAACTATGCTTTAGTGTAAACTAAGAAACTATACTGTAGTGTAAACCAGGAAACTATGCTGTAGTGTAAGCCAGGAAACTATGCTGTAGTGTAAACTAAGAAACTATGCTGTAGTGTAAACTAAGAAACTATGCTGTAGTGTAAACCAGGAAACTATGCTGTAGTGTAAACAAGAAAACTACGCTGTAGTGTGAACCAGGAAACTATGCTGTAGTGTAAACTAAGAAACTATGCTGTAGTGTAAACTAAGAAACTATGATATAGTGTAAACCAGGAAACTATGCCATACTGTAAACCAGGAAACTATGCTGTAGTGTTAACCAGGAAACTGTGTTGTATAAAACAGGGAAATATATTTTAGTGTAACACACGAAGCTAGGTTGTAGTGTAAATCATGAAAATAGGTTGTAGTGTAAAACAGTAAAATATATTAGGGGTATAGTGTAAAAGAGGAAATTAGGCTGTAGTGTTTGCAGGTACGTCAGTAATATCGCACCCAAACTAGATAGATTTGTGGGTGTAGCAGCCGTATAAGTGCCAAAATGCCAAAATAATAAGATTGACAAAAAAAATCATAAACAAAAGCAAAGACACTCGCAGCGTATAAAACAAGATGAATGCAAAATTATGGCTATAGGTGCAATTGATGAATAAGTTAATACGAGAGGAAAATCAGTTGAGATCTTAGATCTCTTTTTGATATGGTTAAGAACGGTGAGAAATACACCAATATGACATTTGATGTTGGCCTTCCTCGATTAAAAAGTCTTCATTCAGAAATCACGTCCACATTACATAGGGGGGGAAAAAAATATTATGAAAGGTAAAGCTATCCCTATAGAGGTCCCTAGAGTTCCAGGAGGTTGAGGCTCCTAGATTTCCAGACAATCAGCACATGAAGCTTGTAAAGTTGTCAGCCCTATGAAACGGCCGCCTTTAACCTCCAGAAAATATTCCTGGTACTCATTTCTTTTAGAGACTGAGTCGACCCCAGGGACATATTGCGGCCGGAAGGTTTTAAGTCAATGAAAAATTCTCCATCGGGAATCGAACCCGCGACCTTCCGTCTTTTATCGCAGTGCCTCAACCAACTGCGCCATTACCTGCCCCGAAAAATATTGTATTTAAACAGAATAATATATTACCCTTGATAGACAAATAAAGACTGTTATATGAGTGGACTTTTTCTTCTGAATAGAAAAAGAGTGGTAAGTCTAGAGACCTTTTGTTTTGACTAGCAGCACGTGAAAAAGCTGTACTAATGGAAAAGTCGTGCTTGCTGATCTTTTAATTGCTTACAAAAGTGTGGTTTTTACAAGGAGTGCATAAAAGAAACTTATATGTTTGTGTTTGATAAGGCAGCAGATATTATGAAGAACGTTAGGTGCTGCATAATTATTCCTTCATTACCATAATGCGACTCCTTGGTATTGTGTTTGTCTTAAGCTTTAACTTGACAGGAACCATGCTGTAGATAAATTTGAATTACGTAATCATTGATACACATTCTGTATTAAATTATGTTCATTCTTATTAAAAGTCTTCTAAACTGAAAATGTCACTCCCAGTGGCCGCGCGGACTAAGGCGTGGGTCTGCAGCCGCTCGCTTGCTGGGATTGTGGGTTCGAATTCCGCCGGTGGGAATGGACGTCTGTCTCTTGTGAATGTTGTGTGTTGTCAGGTAGAGGTCTCTGCGTCGGGCTGATCACTCGTCCAGGGGAGTCCTACCGAGTGTGGTGTGTCTGACTGTGATCGCGAAGCTTCGATAATGAGGAGGCCCTGGCCCACTAGGGGCTGTCGAGCCATTGGAAAGAAACACTGAAGAAAAACCATTTACTTGTCCCGAATCCATAAAATCAGTTTGTGACACTTGGCCGTGTGTGCAATGTTAGTATTGTTTCATGTTATCTAAAGGTAAAAACCAATATGTCAAGAATCAAGCTCTCCTAGAAGATTCTTCTTGGCACTGCTTGACGATTGAAGATGAGACCGATAGATTGTCCCGAAACGTGGGTAAATAAATACCAATGCACACTGCGTAACATTCCAGAAGAGCAAAGATCCCGTTTACACTGCTACAGAAACCTGAACTCACGCGTCTTTAGTGTAGTGAGAAAAGGGTAACCCTAAATTGACCCCAAGGGCCTCAGAGAGTAAGCCTGGAAGCTCAATTGGCATAATCCGCTTTATAAAATGTGGTCGTTATTCACAGGTATTTTAAACTGACTCTTCAGCAACTACTCATTCCCAAAAGGCCATTTCCACCTCTTCGAATAGTTACCACTGTATGTCAAAGAGTTAAGAAGTGTGTTAACCATAAGCAAGGCTAATGTAATTGCATTTGTCGTTACGTGTGATGTATAATTGACTGCTCTCCTCTGACCGCTTCTCTGCGGCCTTCCCTTTATTTGCGGGGACATCGTAAGAGATTAGTTGGGTCACTTTACAACTGGCAAAGTGTTAGATATTATTAACTCACTCCATGGAGTAAATTCCTTCACACTCTCTCAGGCACTCATGGAATTACCTGCCGTTTATGGTACCAGAAATCTCTTCAAAATAGCCTATAGGCTTAGACCTATAGAAACTCGGAACATTCAAGTCTTTAGGATATTACGTTATAGCCGTTTCGAAGTAAATTTCTGCTTCCATATTCAGGATTCAAGGAGTGTGACACGGCGTCATATTCCAAAAGAATTAAACCTTCATTAACACTGCAATGAGAGCCATCAAATCTTGTTCTGTAGAAAAATTTTTCAGTGAAATTTACACACGTCCCTCTGCTTAATTATAAAATATGAGATGAAATTGTATAGAGGAATGGAGGTCTACATCCACGCGTCCTTAACGGTAGCATTATAAGGGATGTGGGCGGTCAACATCGCGTCCCGGAAAAAACCCTGTTTTCGACTGTTTTAATTGTCGGAACAAAAACAACACTTTAGACACTATGCACTTTACTGATCCTCTACGACATGTTTCGGCTGTTTGTACCAGCCATCATCGGGTAGAACCACAATAAAATTTCGTAGAGGATATAGTGTCTAAAGTATTGTGTTCTTTCGGATAATTAAAACAATCAATTAATAAGCACCAGTAGATAATGATAAAAAAATTTCCTTCAGAGCCTGTATTTTTTTTCCATGGCGCAACAGCCCCTAGTGGGCCAGGGCCTCCTCATTATCGAGTCTTCACGATCACACTTAGACACACCACACTTGGTAGGACTCCTCTGGACGGGTGATCAGCCCGACGCAGAGACCTCTACCTGACAACACACAACACTCACAAAAGACAGACATCCATGCCCCGGCGGGATTCGAACCCGCAATCCCAGCAAGCGAACGGCCGCAGAACCACGTCTTAAACCGCGCGGCCATTTGGGATCGGCTTAGAGCCTGCATTACCTTTTCGATAGAAGAGTCGGTAAAAGTTACACACCCCTTATCGGATAGAAACACTTCTGCTGCCCCTGGGATCTGAACCCCCAAATCTCCAGTTGCCCAACACATTGTCTAGTCTCTATGCTGACTGTGCTAATCCACCTCATACACTTCATGTTGTAAAGCACTTCTGAATTTTGGTGTTGCACATCTTCCGTGCGCCAGTCTAATACACAAAAATTTACCACCATATAGTTGCACAGTTTTTTTAATATTATCATCACCATGCATTTTTACTCTATTTTTTGAAAAACAACCAACTACTGCACATTAAATTATAATAATAATAACAATAACCATGGCTCGACAGCCCTATATGGGCTTGGGCCTCCTCTTTCTGAGGTTACGAGGTCTTTGTGCATTTGCGGCAGTGAGGGACCGGCTGACTGGCCGCGCTTTTCGACTCGATCCTGATGTGACTACCAGAGCCATCTGGCAGTCAGTCAGGAGACTTGGGTGAGAAATGGCCGCTTGAATTTAGCTTACGGACACTACTGGTTCTTCTTCAATGCACATTAAATGTCACTGTTTATTTAGATGACACTACCCCTACATATGTTTCGATTTTTGTCGGATTATCATCAGAGGGACTTTCTATCAAACTACACCTTTTCACACATCCACAATTTCATGTGCTATCGTTTTCAGTCAAGCTACTATTGTCCCTGTTACACTATGCAACCTCTAGGTAAATTATTATTATTATTATTATTTATCCTGTCGCTCCTTGTGGAGTATAGAGGCCTCCTTTCGGAGGTTTCTTTGGTCGTGTGCATAGGTGTAGTGAGTGACCAGCCCACTGACTGCACAAGTTCTACTTAATCCTGATGTGATTGCCAGAGCCATCTAGCAGTCAGTCAGGAGACTTGGTTGAGAAATGGCCGCTGAATTTTGCTTACGAATCATCTCTATTCATGCCCGTAAGGTTGTTTTACGTGCCGTAAATTGGCGTGTTGTCCAACAAGCAGTACAAAACAGGATAATTCAAAAGTGACATCCATATCCAAGTATCACGAATCTACGTAACATCAAGTTAATTAAGTGCGTAGCTGGTACGATGACGGATGTTAAAAACAAAGTGAATATAGACAAAAAAACTTTTAAATTTTTAACCTTTCAACTTTATAGAATTTTATATAGTATCTCAGTTTTTACAATTTTAACATTACCTTTACCTAGAGGTTGCATAGTGTAACAGGGCCAATAGTAGATTGACTGCAAACGATAGCACATGAACTTGTGGATGTGTGAAAAGGTATAGCTTGATAGAAAGTCCCCCTGATGATGATCCGAAAAGGATCGAAACATATGTAGGGGTAGTGTCAACTAAATAAACAGTGACATTTAATGTGCATTAGTTGGTTGTTTTTCAAAAAAATAGTTGCACAGTGTTTTAATATTTATTACACAAAACTCCTACATGTTTCGGCCATATATCCTGGCCATCTTCAGGGAGCTACAAATTTGATCGACGTGTAGATCATATATGGCAAATGGCCATATATATCTGGTAACTACGTACATATATATATAATACTATATAATAAGAATACAATGATAATTGTCGCTATATAAGTCGTTAATATAAATAGGTAGCTGTAATGTTAAAATAAATTAAAACACAGTTTTGACATCATAACTATCTATTTATAGTCGAACTCGGTTATAACGTCATGAAAGGCACTGAATATTTTGTGTCGTTATAAACGAGTGTTGTTATAACCGAGGAGTACAATGTTATGGTTAACAGTGAGGAATTAATTGGTACCACAGAATATCTGACGTTATAGACGAGGTGTCGCATAAACCGATGTCGTTATAACCGGGTTCAACTGTATATATTAACGACTTATACATTGACAATTGTCACTGTATTCTTATTACATAATATTATATATATATGTATATAGTCTCCAACTATCTATGACAAGTTACCATATACGCTGTACAAGTCGACCAAACTTGTAACTCCCTGAAGATGGCCAGGATATATGGCCGAAACATGTAGAAGCTTTGTATAATAAAATATAAAACACTGTGCAACTAGTTGGTAGTGAAATTGGGGATTTATGAATTATCTGTGTCCAGGTTTCGAACCCAGTTCTCCTCCCTTAGTTGTCTGTAATGTGATTTTAGCGAGGTGAAGCATGTATGTTACAGATATGAACGATGTTACTTAAACAGCTTTCCTGGTGATTTTTGTAAAATCGATAACTGGTCTCACAGCACTTGGAATTGTCTGGCTTCTTGCTTCTCTAGACCAGACAGACTTCAGCGAAAAATACAACGAGTGAGGACACACATCTAGTGAAACGACAATTTAATGTTGTTGATTGTGCTTGTCGGAATATTAACTCTTTGTAGCCTCTTTGTAGCCTCAAATTCGGATAATATTAAAATGGATCTTCAAGAAGTGGGATGGGGGGGGGGGCATGGACTGGATTGATATGGCTAAGGATAGGGATAGGTGGCGGGCTCTTGTGAGTGCGGTAATGAACCTTCGGGTTCCATAGAACGCGGGGAATTTCTTGACTAGCTGACGACCTGTTAGCTTCTCAAGAAGGACTCTGCTACATGGAGTTAGTTAGTTAGTCAGTTAGTTAGTTAGCCTCAAATTCATCTCAAAAAGAATTCAAAATTTTACTTTCCACGTCATAGAACAAAAATATCCCCCCCCCCCCCCACCATTGCGAAGAACAAGCGGTTTAATATCCGGGATAGCTCAGTCAGTATAGGCATGATGACTATAATGTTGCAAGATCGAGGGATCAGGGTTTGTTTCCTGCGAGAGATAAGAAATCCATCTCTTCTACACACCGTCCAAACAGGTTCTGAGACCCTCCCAGTAGGTACCGGGAACTCTTCCCTTAGAGGTAAACTGGCCGGCTCGTAAAGGTACCCAGTTACCTACATCTACTGTCGATGTTACTACGAGCTGGACGGTGCGGGGATTGAATCCCGGTAGGAGGCGAGATTTCCACACTAGTCCAGACCGGCCCTGGGGCCTACCCAGCCTCCCGTAAAATGGGTACCGAGTCTCTTGTCCGGGGGTAAAGCGGCCGGGGTGTGGCCTTGACCACCCCAACCCCATCTAGCGACGAGGTTAGAGAAAGAGTAGAGCTATACCTCTACTCCCCTCTGTGTCTTCGTAGCAGGTTACGGGTTTAATATACTTTTACCTTTTAGTGCCCGTGTTAAGAAATGTACCAACTAGCCCATCGTAGCTTCTACAGGGACAAGTTAAGGACATAATCCGTGTTTGTTATAATAAAGGGACAGATTTTTTTCAATGGCTCGACAGCCCCCAGTGGGCCAGGGCCTCCTCATTGTTCAAGGCTTCACGATCACACTCAGACACACCACACTCGGTAGGACTCCTTTGGACGAGTGATCAGCCCGTCGCAAAGATCTCTACCTGACTACACACAACACTCACAAGAGAGAGACATCCATGCCTCCGGCGGTATTCGAACCCGCAATCCCATAAGCAAGCGGCAGTAGACCCACGCCTTAGACCGCGCGGCCACTGGGATCGGCACTTAGGTTTTGCCTAACTAAATCAAAACCGTAACTCACACGAAACTTCAGTGGACGAAATCCAAGCATAAAATCGGTTTCATAGTTCCAAATTGCTTACCGAAATATGTCTGTATCACTGCGTACCGAATGTGGAGCTGTCGCACGTGTAACGGAAGGAAGGACAATTTGTGCGTGCTGCAGAAAACTGCGTGAAACTGCTAATATTGCGAGACGGAATTCTGAAACTAACATTATGAATTAAGTTAGGACCAAATTTTGATCCTACGAAAGTATGAATAAAGAATAGGGCGTCGATGTGATGCCTTGTGACTTGTAAAGTATGTAGCCTTAGAAGCTCAAGTGCGTAAGGATAATTATAAGGGATATAAAGATATAAAAATAATTCAGTTCAATTCAATTTAATGGTTGTTTATTTAAGTGCGGATTCTACAGCCAGATTGCCTATTACAGAAACAGCACAACATGCAGGCACAAATAATAAAGAAACAGACACAACATGCAGACACAAATAACAAAGAAACAGCACAAAATGCAGATACAAATAACAAAGAAACAGCACAACATGCAGACACAAAAAACAAAGAAACAGCACAACATGCAGGCACAAATAACAAAGAAACAGCACAACATGCAGACACAAATAACAAAGAAACAGCACAACATGCAGACACAAATAACAAAGAAACAGCACAAAATGCAGATACAAATAACAAAGAAACAGCAAAACATGCAGACACAAATAACAAAGAAACAGCACAAAATGCAGATACAAATAACAAAGAAACAGCACAAAATGCAGATACAAATAACCAGAAACAGCACAACATGCAGACACAAAAAACAAAGAAACAGCACAACATGCAGGCACAAATAACAAAGAAACAGCACAACATGCAGACACAAAAAACAAAGAAACAGCACAACATGCAGGCACAAATAACAAAGAAACAGCACAAAATGCAGATACAAATAACAAGGAAACAGCACAACATGCAGACACAAATAACAAAGAAACAGCACAACATGCAGACACAAATAACAAAGAAACAGCACAACATGCAGACACAAATAACAAAGAAACAGCACAAATGCAGACACAAATAACAAAGAAACAGCACAACATGCAGATACAAATAAAAAAGAAACAGCACAAAATGCAGACACAAATAATAAAGAAACAGCACAACATGCAGGCACAAATAACAAAGAAACAGCACAAAATGCAGATACAAATAACAAAGAAACAGCACAACATGCAGATACAAATAACAAAGAAACAGCACAAAATGCAGACACAAATAACAAAGAAACAGCACAACATGCAGGCACAAATAACAAAGAAACAGCACAACATGCAGGCACAAATAACAAAGAAACAGCACAACATGCAGAAACAAATAATAAAGAAACAGCACAACACGCAGACACAAATAACAAAGGACAATACACGTGATACAAATGGAAACTACACACACAACACACACAGATATATGCACAATATTCAGTATGTAAAGCATGTGTATATTTCAAACCACACTCACGTGAGAGTGATTTAAAAAATATATATATATATATATATGTTTGTCTGGAGCACAACGGGGGCATTTCGCTTAAAGATTAGAGAAAAACAAACAAATTACAGGTAAATAATCAATTAAGACAATATAATAATGAACTGGTCATAATATCAAACCTAAGTGCGATATTTTGCCATCTGAAGATATCGAAATCTGCCACAGTGGCACAGTTGGCAGTGGGAGAGCTTTTGAAGGAATGATATACGTAAAACACAAGAGATGTCTCGGGGGTTCCCAGTGGTAACTCGAAAACCAGTAATGCCCAAGGAAGGTGGATAGCATTTAGAGCACAAGGAAACATTAATGACAAAAAGTGCATCAATGTGATATCTTCTGTCATGTAAAGTGCGTATGTTTAGTATTTAAAGAGAAGAGCATTAGCATAACTACAGACATTAGAGCCTACGGAAAATAATCGATTACGGCTAAGAGCTACAAACTTCATCTGAACGCGCACGAGTTTTGAGCGTCAGGTAATAATAATAATAATAATAATAATAAGTATACAGACTTGAAAGAAGAGCTTATAAGGACATGGCAACTAACAACGGCCTGTGTAATACACTAGTGCTATCCACAACAGTATTATAGCAAACAAATCACACGACAGTTTGACACTGCTCAATGTCAGTCCTGCTCTGTATATTGTAATGCACACAGCTTATAAGGACATGGCAACTAACAACGGCCTGTGTAATACACTAGTGCTATCCACAACAGTATTATAGCAAACAAATCACACGACAGTTTGACACTGCTCAATGTCAGTCCTGCTCTGTATATTGTAATGCACACAGCTTATAAGGACATGGCAACTAACAACGGCCTGTGTAATACACTAGTGCTATCCACAACAGTATTACAGCAAACAAATCACACGACAGTTTGACACTGCTCAATGTCAGTCCTGCTCTGTATACTGTAATGCACACAGCTTATAAGGACATGGCAACTAACAACGGCCTGTGTAATACACTAGTGCTATCCACAACAGTATTATAGCAAACAAATCACACGACAGTTTGACACTGCTCAATGTCAGTCCTGCTCTCTATATTGTAATGCACACAGCTTATAAGGACATGGCAACTAACAACGGCCTGTGTAATACACTAGTGCTATCCACAACAGTATTATAGCAAACAAATCACACGACAGTTTGACACTGCTCAATGTCAGTCCTGCTCTGTATATTGTAATGCACACAGCTTATAAGGACATGGCAACTAACAACGGCCTGTGTAATACACTAGTGCTATCCACAACAGTATTACAGCAAACAAATCACACGACAGTTTGACACTGCTCAATGTCAGTCCTGCTCTGTATACTGTAATGCACACAGCTTATAAGGACATGGCAACTAACAACGGCCTGTGTAATACACTAGTGCTATCCACAACAGTATTATAGCAAACAAATCACACGACAGTTTGACACTGCTCAATGTCAGTCCTGCTCTGTATATTGTAATGCACACAGCTTATAAGGACATGGCAACTAACAACGGCCTGTGTAATACACTAGTGCTATCCACAACAGTATTATAGCAAACAAATCACACGACAGTTTGACACTGCTCAATGTCAGTCCTGCTCTGTATATTGTAATGCACACAGCTTATAAGGACATGGCAACTAACAACGGCCTGTGTAATACACTAGTGCTATCCACAACAGTATTACAGCAAACAAATCACACGACAGTTTGACACTGCTCAATGTCAGTCCTGCTCTGTATACTGTAATGCACACAGCTTATAAGGACATGGCAACTAACAACGGCCTGTGTAATACACTAGTGCTATCCACAACAGTATTATAGCAAACAAATCACACGACAGTTTGACACTGCTCAATGTCAGTCCTGCTCTGTATATTGTAATGCAGACAGCTTATAAGGACATGGCAACTAACAACGGCCTGTGTAATACACTAGTGCTATCCACAACAGTAATATAGCAAACAAATCACACGACAGTTTGACACTGCTCAATGTCAGTCCTGCTCTGTATATTGTAATGCAGACAGCTTATAAGGACATGGCAACTAACAACGGCCTGTGTAATACACTAGTGCTATCCACAACAGTATTATAGCAAACAAATCACACGACAGTTTGACACTGCTCAATGTCAGTCCTGCTCTGTATATGTAATGCAACAGCTTATAAGGACATGGCAACTAACAACGGCCTGTGTAATACACTAGTGCTATCCACAACAGTATTATAGCAAACAAATCACACGACAGTTTGACACTGCTCAATGTCAGTCCTGCTCTGTATACTGTAATGCAGACAGCTTATAAGGACATGGCAACTAACAACGGCCTGTGTAATACACTAGTGCTATCCACAACAGTATTATAGCAAACAAATCACACGACAGTTTGACACTGCTCAATGTCAGTCCTGCTCTGTATATTGTAATGCAGACAGCTTATAAGGACATGGCAACTAACAACGGCCTGTGTAATACACTAGTGCTATCCACAACAGTATTATAGCAAACAAATCACACGACAGTTTGACACTGCTCAATGTCATCCTGCTCTGTATATTGTAATGCACACAGCTTATAAGGACATGGCAACTAACAACGGCCTGTGTAATACACTAGTGCTATCCACAACAGTATTATAGCAAACAAATCACACGACAGTTTGACACTGCTCAATGTCAGTCCTGCTCTGTATATTGTAATGCACACAGCTTATAAGGACATGGCAACTAACAACGGCCTGTGTAATACACTAGTGCTATCCACAACAGTATTATAGCAAACAAATCACACGACAGTTTGACACTGCTCAATGTCAGTCCTGCTCTGTATATTGTAATGCAACAGCTTATAAGGACATGGCAACTAACAACGGCCTGTGTAATACACTAGTGCTATCCACAACAGTATTATAGCAAACAAATCACACGACAGTTTGACACTGCTCAATGTCAGTCCTGCTCTGTATACTTGTAATGCACACAGCTTATAAGGACATGGCAACTAACAACGGCCTGTGTAATACACTAGTGCTATCCACAACAGTATTATAGCAAACAAATCACACGACAGTTTGACACTGCTCAATGTCAGTCCTGCTCTGTATATTGTAATGCAGACAGCTTATAAGGACATGGCAACTAACAACGGCCTGTGTAATACACTAGTGCTATCCACAACAGTATTATAGCAAACAAATCACACGACAGTTTGACACTGCTCAATGTCAGTCCTGCTCTGTATATTGTAATGCAACAGCTTATAAGGACATGGCAACTAACAACGGCCTGTGTAATACACTAGTGCTATCCACAACAGTATTATAGCAAACAAATCACACGACAGTTTGACACTGCTCAATGTCAATCCTGCTCTGTATATTGTAATGCAACAGCTTATAAGGACATGGCAACTAACAACGGCCTGTGTAATACACTAGTGCTATCCACAACAGTATTATAGCAAACAAATCACACGACAGTTGACACTGCTCAATGTCAATCCTGCTCTGTATATTGTAATGCACACAGCTTATAAGGACATGGCAACTAACAACGGCCTGTGTAATACACTAGTGCTATCCACAACAGTATTATAGCAAACAAATCACACGACAGTTTGACACTGCTCAATGTCAATCCTGCTCTGTATATGTAATGCAGACAGCTTATAAGACATGGCAACTATACAAGGCCTGTGTAATACACTAGTGCTATCCAAACAGTATTATAGCAAACAAATCACACGACAGTTTGACACTGCTCAATGTCATCCTGCTCTGTTATATTGTAATGCATGACAGCTTATAAGGACATGGCAACTAAACAACGGCCTGTGTAATACACTAGTGCTATCCACAACAGTATTATAGCAAACAAATCACACGACAGTTTGACACTGCTCAATGTCAGTCCTGCTCTGTATATGTAATGCAGACAGCTTATAAGGACATGGCAACTAACAACGGCCTGTGTAATACACTAGTGCTATCCACAACAGTATTATAGCAAACAAATCACACGACAGTTTGACACTGCTCAATGTCATCCTGCTCTGTATATTGTAATGCACACAGCTTATAAGGACATGGCAACTAACAACGGCCTGTGTAATACACTAGTGCTATCCACAACAGTATTATAGCAAACAAATCACACGACAGTTTGACACTGCTCAATGTCAATCCTGCTCTTATATTGTAATGCACACAGCTTATAAGGACATGGCAACTAACAACGGCCTGTGTAATACACTAGTGCTATCCACAACAGTATTATAGCAAACAAATCACACGACAGTTTGACACTGCTCAATGTCAATCCTGCTCTGTATATTGTAATGCACACAGCTTATAAGGACATGGCAACTAACAACGGCCTGTGTAATACACTAGTGCTATCCACAACAGTATTATAGCAAACAAATCACACGACAGTTCGACACTGCTCAATGTCAATCCTGCTCTGTATATTGTAATGCAGACAGCAGTAATACTTGATACATGCCGTATAGTCAGAAAGTTTTTGGCAGAACTGTAAATACGAAGTGTTTGGTAGGTGAAACGTACTCTTTTGAGAACCGGCTGAACTGCTGTGAATTAATTAAATAATAATAATAATAAATAATAATAATAATAATAATAATAATAATAATAATAATAAATAATAATGTTAGAAGACACAAAAACAGAAAACTAACCATGAATTTAACAATTAAGCAACAGAAAAGTTTTAGACGCATTAAACCAATCAAATGAGATCAGTGACAGCAAAATGGAAGGCATACAACACACAAAAGCAAGATTAGGAGAGTCCTTAAGGAAAAAATGGGAAAGCAAAGTAATGTATGGCCAGTATAAATAGACAGCTTATACACGTTCCTGTGGCTGTCAAGAGATAGCTGAAAGTATAAACTGATAGTGATGTAACAGCAGTAGAAGCTCTGGCGTTACAGCAAAACATCATGCAGCAGAAATATTACAGACAAAAAACAGATAGCAAATGCAGACTGTGTCAACAGTTTGATGAGACAGTAGAATACATATCAGCGTGCCCAATATTGGCAAAGGAACAATACATACAGAGACATAATAGAGTGTGTGCTCAACTACACTTTAATACATGCAAGGAAATGGGTGTAAAATTACACAATGAGCACTGGTATGATCATATACCGAAATTAGCAGGAATAAGCAGTGAAGGTGAGGTAACGATATTATGGAATTAACAATTGCAAACCGACAGAGCCATCACTAACAATAAACAGGACATCGTAATCTGGAACAATGAAAATGCAACATGTATGTTAATAGATGTTGCAGTTTCAGGAGATAGAAATGTGATCAAGAAAGAAGCCGAAAAGAGTTTAAAAATACAAAGACCTTACAACAGAAGTACAGCGCATGTGGAATGTAAAAACAAAAGCGATACCAGTAATAATGGGAGCAACTGGAACCATCTCAAAATCTATTCACAAAATACCTCAGCAACATACCGTCAAAGCACGACATCGAGGAACTACAGACAACAGCGATATTGGGCACTGAACATGTACTGCGGGAAGTACTGATGTAAAGTACAGAACATTTGTCATGGGAAATAGCATTACATGTACCGTATATTGTAACTTCAGAACAGCTGCAACACTGTATACCGTAGAAACATGGTCTGTGTCAGGTATATAATTGTAAATAACCTGCATGAGGACGTTATGACGAAGTTAATCTATAATTATACGTAGTATACTTACACATTCTTCGTTGTGTGTGTTGAATTTCATGTTGCCGAAATGCAGAGCTAATTTTCCCGAATTTGACCACACTACGTGAAAGGTTGAGCAGGGCTGACCGAGATTTAAAATAGAGTACAATATGTTGCTAATTTTATATTATATGTAAGGCAAAGCAACCCCATTACAGGCCTGGACAGGCCCTTAGGTTTCCAGGAGCTTGTGGCTCCCAGATTTCTAGACAATCGGCACATGAAGGTGGTAAGGTTGTCAGCTGTAAGCACCAGCCGCCTTTACCCCCCAGGAAATATTCCTGGTACTCATTTCTTTTAGAGGCTGTGTCTACCCCAGGGCCATAGTGCGACCGAAAGGATTATGTCAACGAAAAATTCCAGTGACACCATCGGGAATCGAACCCGCGACCTATCGCCTTGTAGCGCAGTGCCTCAATCAACTGCGCCACCGCGTGCCCCCTTTATATTATATGTACCGTGCATTTTGTCATAAGTCTAAGTTAAACCAACTAATGCACAAGAACTATTAAGGTATATTTGTAACCTCTACATAAGTAGGTAGGTATATATGTATCTGGATGTCATAGATACTTGTGATTCTTTGATGTGCCCTCTGAGGATGGCAACTTCTTTGCCGAAACATACGTCTTCTTCTTCTTCGGTGGCACTACAGTCCAATGCGGACCTTCGCCTCCTTAATGGCCCTCTCCCAGTCCACTCTATTTTTTTACCTTTCTTTCCAGTTGTTAATTTTGCACTTCTTAATATCTGTTTGTACACAATTCCACAATCTGGCCGAAACATACGTAGGGGTTACAAATATATCGTACTTTGTCAATAATTCTTGTGCATTGGTTGGTTTAACTGAAATTTACAATGTGTTGTTTGCAGGTTTGGTTTAAGAATCGCCGTGCCAAGTGCCGGCAACAGCAGAAGCAGCACCAGCAACAGCAACAGCACCAACAACAGAACGGAGGTGAGAAGACGAGCAGTGGAGGCCGTTCGTCAGGCTCCTCCGGCAGCAAGAGCAAGTCATCCGGCGTCGTGGCAGTCTGCAACAAGTCCCCGCCACCCAACAACAACAACAACAACAACACAAACCCCAGTTCGACCACCAGTTCCCCACCATCATCCGTCGTTCCTGCTACTCACCATCGCGACTCCCCGGCCAGTGGCTACATCAAACCTTTGCTCAGTAGCACGCCGCCCGCCTCTCTCTACAACACCAGTAATGCGGCGATCTGGAGCCCTGCCTCCATTGACAGCTGCCTGGACAGAAGCGGGTACCCTGGCCTGGGTGTGAGTGTGGGTGCTGGTACAGGAGGTGGTGGAGGTGGAGGCAGCACAACGACGGGGGCGACGCAGGGATCAGTGGCGTCGTCGAACTGCTATCCGCCTCCTCACCAGAACTACGGTGCCTATTACACTAATATGGATTATCTGGGCCCAGCAGCTTCTGCTATGTCGCACTCGCAACTCAATGTTCCGGTGAGTAATTTCGCCATCTCCTGGCGCGGTGATCAAAACGTGAACTGAAATGGCTACAGTAAACTGCAAAGCCTGAAGGCAGGAGAGAGGTATGAGGAAAAGTGTATGAGTTGATGGAAAGGGTAGATGGAGGTTCAACTCCTCTGGTAGGTTGCGTGCAATCGACCTGTAACTATTTACCTTTCGACATGACGTAACATACCAGATTTCTCAAAACTTCTAATCCCTCGGACTAGAAGGTCTACTTACTTCTTCAAGATCCTAAAGATACTGCTTCACAAATATAGCACACGCAAAATGCAATTGTGATATAATATAATATATTATATTATAATATCTTAAATATCCAGAAGTCTTTGCCTCACAAACATAGCACATGTCAAAATGAAATTGTGATATAATATAATATAATTTGTTATATTATAATATCTTAAATATCCAGAAGTATTTGCCTCACAAACATAGCACATGTCAAAATACAATTGTGATATAATATAATATAATATATTAGAATATAATATATTATAATGTAATATCTTAAATATCCAGAAGTCTTTGCCTCATAAACATAGCACATGTCAAAATACAATTGTGATATAATATAATATAATATATTATAATGTAATATCTTAAATATCCAGAAGTCTTTGCCTCACAAACGTAGCACATGTCAAAATGAAATTGTGATATAATATAATATAATTTGTTATATTATAATATCTTAAATATCCAGAAGTATTTGCCTCACAAACATAGCACATGTCAAAATGAAATTGTGATATAATATAATATAATATATTATAATATAATATATTATAATGTAATATCTTAAATATCCAGAAGTCTTTGCCTCACAAACATAGCACATTTCAAAATACAATTGTGATATAATATAATATAATATATTATAATATATTATAATGTACTATCTTAAATATCCAGAAGTCTTTGCCTCACAAACATAGCACATGTCAAAATACAATTGTGATATAATATAATATAATATATTATAATGTAATATCTTAAATATCCAGAAGTCTTTGCCTCACAAACATAGCACATGTCAAAATACAATTGTGATATAATATAATATAATATATTATAATATAATATATTATAATGTAATATCTTAAATATCCAGAAGTCTTTGCCTCACAAACATAGCACATGTCAAAATACAATTGTGATATAATATAATATAATATATTATAATGTAATATCTTAAATATCCAGAAGTCTTTGCCTCATAAACATAGCACATGTAAAAACAAAATTTCGATGCAATATAATATAATAATTTTCTCGACAGAATTTGGGAAAATACGTGAATATAGAATGTCATAAAAATCCGTCCTGTTGGAGCCGAGATGTTCCTTTCGGACGGACAGACATGAAGAAGCTAATAGTCGCTTTTCGAAAATTTGCGAAAAGCACCTAAAGACGGACATTCTTCCGTAAGAACCTACAAGTGTTTTTGTTTACATCTCGAATGTAATTCGGTAAAGGCGAGAAATATTTGTAAAAGAAGATGCGGAGAAAAATTAAACACACATTTTATTTGGGACAACATACATTTTTTAAATTTTGTGTCGTATAATTTTACAAGAAAATGAATAATAAAAACAGCGTTCAGAAACCAAGAACTACTTCCGTCTTCCGGTGAGAAAGTGGTCGTGAAGTTCTTTGGCGCCTCACCACCTTTTAACATGCGGATGGGGGGGAAAAAAATTACATTTTCCGAAAGGTCGTATTTATTTTTCGTATTTGTCAAGAACCTGAGGCAGACATAAATGTGATACATACTTACCATATGCGGTAAGATGCAAAACTGAATCTCACATTTTACTTCTAATAAGATTTTCCTGCAATTATTATGGTTATCAAGAAACGTCAGCGAAGGAGAATGATTCTTCCCTTATATTCCCCATCTTATTTATATTTGTCTAATTTATTTTATTTCTCAGTTTTGATTTTTATTAAAGGGGCATATTAATCTTGCTTCAATGTTAACAACACCCGCCATTCTCATAACACCAAATTTTCCTTAAGACCTTCGACTTACATAAGGCTTTTTTTTTTTTTTTTTTTTTTTTGAGCGTAATATCTCCTTTATATATGTTTGATTACGTCAGTGTCAAAAGAATAACGCTTTCTAATGTAGTGTAAATTTTTCCTCCTTTTTTCAGGAAAATAGCTTGGAGACAACTTGGGCGAAAAGCAGGGAAGAGTCTTGGTTCTACAATTCATCTGGATGGGATCGAAAATGAGCGCGTTCTTTGTATAAATTTGTATAAAACAATCGATTATTGCTCCGAAACTTATTTTTATGATGCAGAGGTAATAAGATACAAACCTTCTGCATTGTCAACCTTGTGAGAGCTAGTTGCATATCAACAAATGACAACAGTCGCTGCGAAGTTAGGTAACCGTCAGCTGGAATTTGTTTTAAAAGCTGGGCTTACAAAGGAAACTGGTATAAAGCCTGTTAAAAATTTCAACAGGAATTTTTTTTAAAACATTTTCATCAAAAGCACCTAACCTCAACAACTTGAAAAAATGTAATACAGTAAAAATAAGCACTTAGCAGTGCTGCTATCTGGAGGTAAGCTATCAAAGTTTCTTGAGAAATGTGGTTGATACAGCACACACTCAAGCACACCTTACGTTTCCATTTAATGTTGCCACCTTCTGCTATGTCCGTAACTACTACCTACTGATAACATATATAAAGGCACAATAACTATATATACAGAGTCAGTAGTTAGTGCCGGGTAGCCGGAATAGCGCAGAGAGTACATTGGTTAGGCTACGGGTTAGACGACCGAAGGAATTGTGGTTCGTTTCCTGGCAGAGGCAAGATACTTTTTCCCCCGCCCAGCGTCCTACTCAATGTATACGGGGAGTTCTGACTTGTGGGTAAAGCGGCCGGGGCGTGAAGCTGATCACTCACATCAATCTAGTGTCGAGGTTAAAAATGAGTAGAGCCATGTCTCCACTTACCCTATACGTCTTTATGGCTTGCATAGGGACAAATTTACTGTAGGTTTAGTGCCAGGGACCTTCAACATGCAGCCTGATTCTAAGCAGGCCCGAAGAAAAAAACAGATATATATATATATATATATATTATATATATATATATGATTACCTTAAAAGGTTAGTCTTCATTTCCTACTATAGAAGGTTATTGAATTGGTGGAGTTTTTTGGGTTATACATGCCACAATACGCCATCATTCTTTTTTAGTTTACATATAAAGCAACAACTGGCTCTCAGTTGGTCATTTCACAGCTTATATTACGACAGGGCTGCAATTACATAACAAGTGCTTAAATAAAGAGCATCACAAGAGACGTTATTACGTTGTGTGGAACTACACAACATTGAAGAGTCTAAGGCACTGAGCATTGACCCTGCACACTCACACACACACTCACACTCACACTCACACTCACATACTGTGTTGTGTTATGCAACCTTGAGGTCACCCACGCGTAGAAGCGGCCATTTTGTTGTAGTCAACACTGCAATCCGCAGCTGGGAGCGGTGGAGTGACCATTGGCGCACCCAAGGGGGGGCTGCAGCCCCCTCCCCAAAGCGGAATATAAAACAAAAATCACAGATTTTGTAGACACGATGATATCAAGGTTTTACGTGATTTACCCTTCAGCCTAAATCAGCCACTGAAATCGGTTAATGACTAGTACATTGGAATATCCAAATATATAATAGAAACTTACGAATATGTGGTTATTTTCTTTTACAGTTAGTTTTAATTTTCCCTGTATCCTAATTAGATGTTGGCTCAGAGGTTTTGAAATGATTTCTGTAATACAGTTTTTAAAATCAAACATAAATTATATATAGCCTCAGGGTCAGAACCCCCCCTCCCCAAAGAAACATTCTGGGTGCGCCTATGGGGGTTACAGCTTGGCACAGTAGAGAGAAATGTATACGTGATGTTTTGAGGTGATTCGTGTAAGAACAGACGTCGAGTTGGTCGAAGTATGGGTAACGACTCCTTTGAGGCCACTCGGTGAGATTCACGAACTGAGGCAGCGGTGTGGGACCGAATTGTGCAGACGAGGAGGTCGACTGACATGCCTGGAGAACTGCTGGTGACTGCTCTGGGTGTTCGTGTCCAGCGGCGGGCTACCATGGAGAGAGTAGAAGAGCCGACAAATTGGTCGCGTTGGAAATATTTGTAACTTTTCGTGGATATATCGATAATACCAGTAAGCTTTATGTTCAACGGGTAATTGTTTGTTTAGTTCTAAGTTTCAATTCAGAAATTATTTTCATTACGTTGTTGTTATAGTGGGCCGCGATAGCTCAGTCGGTATATCGACTCGCTACGGGCTGGACGTTCGGGGGATCGAATCCCGGTGAAGGCGAGATTTTCCGCACCCGCCCAGACTGATTCTAGGGCCCACCCAGCCTCCTGTAAAATAGGTACCGGGTCTCTTTCCTGGGGGTAAAGTAGCCGGGACGTGGTGTTGACCACCCACCCTCATCTAGCGCCGAGGTTAAAGAAAGAGTAGAACTATACCTGTACTCCCCCTCTGTGCCATCATGGCATGTTATAGGGTGAATTTTAAGTTTTTTTTGTAAACAAGACAGGCAATTTAATTATAACGTAATATTGAAGCGCGTTCGCGTAACCATTCTTGTCGTGGGAAAGCAATAAGTATTACATATTCCGAGTGTGTGTCTGTAGCCTTAGTTATCCAGCATGCAAAGCGCATGCGCCGTATTATATTGTCATCTGTGGCCTGTCTGGCTGTGCCATATTTTTCCACATTATCTCATAAACGGCACGATTTTCGGAAAAACGTTATTGAACATAAAATGTGTGTTTTGATTTTCTCTACACCTTTTGTCTGAAACATTTCTCATTCTAAGAAGAATTCATCGAGATATTATCATAAATGTACATAGGTCTTCATGTAAAGTACTGTTATTCTTGTCAGATTTTAATGAAATTGCATTTTCTCGACAGATTTTCGAAAAGTACTCAAATATAAAATTTCATAAAAATCCGTCCAGTGACAGCCGAGTTGTTTCATGCGGACGGACAGACAGACAAGACATGACGAAGCTAATATTCACCAAATATGATTCGCGTGAACAAATCAAGAAGAATTAGGTGGACGGTACATGTAGCACGTATGGGGGAGGGGAGAGGTGCATACAGGATTTTGGTGGGTTGACCTGAGAGAAGGAGACCACTTGAAAGAGCCAGGCGTAGATGGGAGGATAATATTAAAATGGATCTTCAAGAAGTGGGATGGGGGGGCATAGACTGGATTTATATGGCTCAGGATATGGACAGGTGGCGGGCTGTTGTGAGTGCGGTAATGAACCTTCGGGTTCTATAAAATGCGGGGAATTTCTTGACTAGCTGAGGTGCTGTTAGCTTCTCAAGAAGGACTCTGCTCCATTGAGTTAGTTAGTTAGTTATAGGTTCTCAGCAGAGTGACTGCGTCAGTCTCTGTCTAGGTACGTCGTTTGGACCACACGAGCGTCCTTTCCCTTCCTAATCCGACGTCCCCGGAGACAGACACAGCTATCTTACAATAATAATAACAGTAGTAAGAATACGTGGATGTTGACAGCTCCACCAACGCTGTGCACAGCTCTCATCCCGGTTCCGGTTTCACTAAGAGACAGCCCGGAACTCCGAGACGGTTGTGCAGGTCGTAAAACCTACACCGGTCGGTTGACGATCCTCGGTGTGACAGCCGGGCAACGAAGGTACGGCACGCTGTTTCACACACTCTCACACGCTCACGCACTCTCACGCACACACTCACACACCACACACACTCACACACACACACTTCAGCACTATCACACACGCACGGAAATTAGTACACAATCCATTGACGCTTCTTTTTCGTGCCTGGGAAGTCCAGAGTTCAAATCTTGGCAGAGGACCAGCATTGCTAAAGTTTCTTGTGGTTTTCTCCAGTCTCTCCAGCCAGATACCGGCATAATGCCTCCAATCAGGCCTCGACCGCTTCCAGTCACATCCGTCTCTTTCCGTTTCGTTCTTCTTCAGTCATCCTGATATTCTCTGAGCAAGTGATGTCACTTAAGTGCACCATAGGCCTACATAGGCACAGACGCTGTGATAACCACTGTTCAGTAATTTCTTGGGCTTGAAGTTGCAAAGATTGGCCACAGGATACCACTGTCCTGTTTTCACAGAAATCCTGTTCTTTTTTTTTTTTTTTTTTTTTTTTTTAACAACATAACTCAGCGTATTACGAAATTTGTTGGCTGTAAGATCCTGCGACACTAAGAATGTAGCGGACACTGCGCGCTTAGACAAGCTAAGAAGAAGTTGTATTCAGAAGGGTCAGAAGTTTTTCTCAAGAAGTTTGTAGGAACGTATACAGAAATTAGTTTAACAGTTCCAGCTACGCGCCTTGGTGTATTTGAACATGTCAACATTGTTTTTAACTGAGTCAGGAATCAGCCAAATTTTATGACGTCATTAATCAAAGAATTCTGTGCAATCAAAGCAGTTCAGATTGCAACCCACAAATCCTATTTTCCCACTGAATATTTTTAGTTCTACACGACTGTTACTTTACATTTATTTATTATTTATATTATTTTAATTTCATTAAGAATTTTATCGCTTAAGTACAGACTAAGTACATTTTAGAATCATCTTCCCATTTGTGTATATAATCGACTATGTGAATCTTTGTCACAGTAAACACAACACTTTTCACATGCGCCGTTTATTATCTCTGCAGCATGTTTCGGCTGGCCATGATCAGGTAGAATATAGAAGAAAATTTTTGTTTTTATGGTCTTTTAAGTTTTACCTGATCATGGCCAGAGTACACAGCCGAAACATGCTGCAGAGATAATAAACGGCGCATATGAAAATTGTTGTGTTTACTCTGACAAAAGATTGAAATAGAGATTTAGTCTCGCTAAATTGTTGGGCAGGTACATAACCTCAAAATTTTCGTATCTTCTACGTCTTTGTGACATACGCTTATTCATACAAACAATGTTACGTGCACCACGTATTTGGTTTGCTCATTATCTAACTCTGTGGCAAACAGTAAGTGTCTGAGTCCACTGCATAATGACTTAGCGTCATCGAATCGAAATATGAATGATTTTATTTTAATCTGTGGTCTTTTGGGTGATTACACGGCGTGTGAGGTAATTATTTACCGAACGTTTCGGGACAACGTGTCGGTCCCATCTTTACGGGTCGAGATTCCACGATTACTTCGTGGAATCTCGACCCGTGAAGATGGGACCGACACGTTGTCCCGAAACGTCGGTAAATAATTACCTCACGACGCCGTGTAATCACTCAAAAGACCACAGATTACATCAACATCGCGGCGGAAGCCTGAAATCAAGATTTTATTTTACATTCTACAAAAAGTATTACAAAATTATATTTTATTGTTTTAGTAGTAGTCACAACCAAAACACAAACTTGCAACACGTAATCAAGCTACCGCTTTCAGCTCAAAGAGCCATCATCATACCTATGAGAGAAAACTATGATAATCAAACTCGGTATTTTTGATAAGAGGAAAAACTTCCCCCCCCCCTTTTTTAGAACTACATATATAAAATATATATCAATATATAAAAGTGCTGCCTAGAGAAGGATAATTTAAAATGTAGATATATAAGATGTAAATATATAAAAAACATATAGGGACAGTCGACCGTAAATACAGCAGTACTGTTAAAAGCAACACAAAAAACCAGTGATAATACGTGTCTAATACGTGACTAATACGTGTCTATACGTGACTAATAGTGTCTAATACGTGTATAATACGTGACTATACGTGTCTAATACGTGACTAATACGTGTCTAATAGTGTATAATGCGTGACTAATACGTGATAATACTTGTCTAATACGTGTCTAATACGTGACTAATATGTGTCTAATACGTGACTAATACGTGTCTAATACATACTAATACGTGTATAATAGTGACTAATACGTGTATAATACGTGACTAATACGTGTCTAATACGTGACTAATATGTGTCTAATACGTGACTAATATGTGTCTAATAGTGACTAATACGTGTCTAATACATGACTAATACGTGTATAATATGTGACTAATACGTGTATAATACGTGACTAATACGTGTCTAATACGTGACTAATATGTGTACAATACGTGATAATACGTGTCTAATACGTGACTAATACGTGTCTAATACGTGACTAATACGTGTCTAATACGCAAACTCCTGTAAAGCATATATACTAAAAAAACCTAGAATTCCGTACATGCGTGGATAGTACATAAAATACTGGGAGTGCAAGAAAAGTGTATACAAGTGATCTACATGAAGGACCAATCTATCCGGTCGCACGAAGATCCATATGTAACGTACAGGATTGACACTGGTTGTTTACATTATTACTGCCACACATAAATCCACATCTTACGGTCTGACGCCATTTGTATTTCTATGTCACATTTGTTATACTTATATGTTTTTTTTTAAATTTCACATATTTATATTTACATTTTAACATATACTTCTCTTAGGCAGCACTTTAATATATCTATATACATTTTTCATATGTAATTGTAAAAGAAGGGGAAGTTTTTCCTCTTAACAAAATGTATGGAGTTTAATTTTCATGGTTTTATGTCACAGGCCTGATTATGGCTCTTTGAGCTGAAACGGTAGCCTGATTACGTGTTGAAGGTGTTATGTGTTGGTTGTGACTGTACTACTGATAAGAATAAATATACTTTTGCCTGTACATACCAACGGGGATGTCTGGTATTAGAAAACAATTATTACCTTAACACTTTGGCTACTTAAACCATTTTACTCAGTCTTTCCCGCAGGTACCAAGCAAATATCTGTCTTTGCTCATGATTTTCCTCACTAATGAGAGTCACCGCCGATCCCAGTGGCCGCGCGGTCTAAGGCGTGGGTCTGCGGCCGCTCGCTTGGTAGGATTGTGGGTTCGGATCCCCGGGGGCATGGATGTCTGTCTCTTGTGAGTGTTGTGTGTTGTCAGGTAGAGGTCTCTGCGTCGGGCTGATCACTCGTCCAGAGGAGTCCTACCGAATGTGTGTGTCTAAAGTGTGTGATCGTGAAGCCTCGAAAAAATAGGCGGTCTAGGCCCCCAAGGGGCTGTCGAACCATTGAAAAAAAATGACAGTCACCGGCAGGTCTCACAGCATCTGAGGTAGTTTCCCTTTTCTACATACCGATGCCGGAGTTGCAGGTCGTTAGTGTCACACAGCGGTGTTTGCCGCGCCTCTAAATTTTGCTTCGTGTAGGACCACCAGTGGCTCTTGTGGTACCTCCTGAATTACACAAATAACACTACAGGCATATCTCGCTAATACGGCGGGCTAGGTTCCAGACCACCGCTGTAAAGCGAATATCGCCGTAAAGCGAATCACATGATTTTTCTCACTTGCTAGTGCGTATAATTGCCTCAAAACATGTTTACACTATCATATATTAAGTGCGCAATAGAGCTAGGCCGAAATAAAAACGATGTGAAAGAAAAATAATGAATAAAATCTCAGCTGATGTGCGTGTCACCGTCGTAAGAGCAAGGCAAGCGCCGTAAAGTGAAGCGCCGTAAAGCGAAGCGCCGCAAAGCGAAGCGCCGTAAAGCGAGGTACTACTGTACTTATTCCGTCTGATACAACTCTTATTTAATATTATTTTTTCAAACACTACATATATGTGTTAAATGACACAATATTAAGAATTACAAGTCGATTGTAATTTTTATTTTACATCCTTTGTGAGATTTCGAAAAAATTTACATTTTTGGTTTGAGTTTTAATTTTTTTTGTATAAAATAAACACCTATGATGATCGGCTTGATCGAAACATGTAGTGCTTGAAAAAATAATAAAATATAAAGACTGTGTCCGACGAAATACGCAGTGTTATTTGTGTAAGTCTGTATACACAACGGGATGGAAAGCGTCAAATTAAACCTCATGAATGGCCATGCGTGAGACGCGGGTGTACCTCATGGTAGCCGTCGTGCTAATGAAAATTTCAAACCTTTTCAAGATCTATTACCATATATAATTTTAAAGTCCTAAACTGAGTGGCCATATTGACGCTTCTGCCTCAAATGTTCACGTTTCCTCCATTTTGTTATTACTGATTATAGCAATGCATAACGTTTGTGTCAAATTTCGTAAAAATTTGTCAACCAGTTAAAAAATTGAAAGAAGGGGTACGTAATAGTGATTACGTCCTGATCGCCTTAGTCTAAGGGAGAAACGTAACGTACAAAATCCTGTTGTGTCTAACACGGGCCCATTTCGGACAGTCATGACATTTTGAAGGTAATTTGTGGCCTAATAATTAGTTTCTCTTGTGAGCCCATAATGACTTCGATTAAATGTAAGTATACCAGAAATATAGACAATGTTTTTCACCAGAAATATTTACCGAAATATTGTAAGTGACCTCAGTGGTCTTGGAGAATTTATTTAGAAAGAGGTTATACCTTGGCAGATCTTGCAGCCTTAGTCGCAATAGAGCATTCAAGCGTTATGACAAGTTACACTGAACAGATTGCGTTTCGAGTATTGATAAAGGTTACAGTTTCGAGCAAACAGCTCTGTGGCCATTATTCAAAAAGATGAATTTCCTGGCTCTATTATCGGCATAGGATTAACCCAGGAATGTTTTAATATCAAATTTTATTTTAATTATCTGTTGTTAATATTTTATCTAGTTGTGCCCAATTTATAGAATTAAATTTGGTGCCGATATACGAGGTGTGGTAGAAAAGTAATGAGACTGATTTTCTTTTAACCATGAATTTTATTCTTTTTGCAAATCAAGGTTAACCCCTTCAAAATAGTTCCCTTGGGCAGCTACACAGCGACGGAGGTGTTGTTTCCATTGTTCGTAGCAGTGCTGGAAGGCTTCTGCTGGAATACCTTTCAGCTCGTCGGTTACGCTCTTCTGGATATTATCCAAAGTACCAAAATGGCGCCCTTTCAAGTGGTTTTTGAGCCGGGGGAATAAAAAGAAGTCACAGGGACTGAGATCCGGCGAATAGGGGGGCTGAGGAACCACAGGAATGCTTTTGTCTGCCAAAAATTCATTGATGGAAACTGCCGTGTGACATGGTTCTTTGGAACCATCTTGGCGCACACTTTTCTCATGTCCAAATCCCGTGTTAAAATTTGATGGACGGTAAACCGGTTCAAATTTAACTCACTACTGATCATTCTCAACGTCAATCGACGATCTGACCTCTCAAGAGACCTCATTCTTTCCACATTGTCGTCCGTTTTTGAGGTTGAAGGTCTTCCCGCACGAGGTTCGCCTTTCACTTGTTCTCGGCCTTATAAAAAGGACTTGTGCCATCTGAACACTTGTGCCCTGGATAGGGAATGTTCTCCATAAGCCCTTTGTAACTTTTCATAAGCCACAGTAGCGGATTCGCCAAGCTTCACACAAAATTTGATGGCACAACGTTGCTCAAACTTTTGCCGGTCCATTTTCGTAACACACCTCACAAACACAACTTCACTTCAGACGCTCTCAACAATCGCGTAGCAACTGTAGCAAGTTCAAACTTGTACTGAGTCTACGGCAGGGGTAAACCTAACTTCATAAGAAGGGGGAGGCAGCAGCGTTGTCGGTTCGTGCACAGCGTTGCCAGTCTCATTACTTTTCTACCACACCTCGTATGTTAGTACACGAATGGATATGAGGGAAAGTAATAAAAGATATTTATAAATCGGTAAGTGTATGTATAGAGGTTAAGAGAAATATGCATAGACGAATCAAAGAAGAAAACACGCTAGTTTATCCAATAAGTATGCCAAACAAGTATGTGCTCTGTGTCAAATTACCTCAGACTGCCCAGATATGTAGTTCACTACGTAATTTTATTATGTAAGTCTTATAATATAGGCCTATTATTATACAAGATATATATCAAATTAAGCCAGGTAGGTAAATGTTCTGTGATCCAACTAAAACAGTTGACTTTTTACATCGACTTTAAATGTGTATGAAGCCCAAGAGTGAAATAAATTCCATAAATAAAAAGGTAATGATGTTATAGACTGATTATATGTGTGTTTGTCATTATTTTGTAATTTTTTTTTTGTTTTTGTTTTTGTTCAGTAAAACAAACGAGTCTTCTGTCACTGACCTCCCGTCTTGTAAAGTACAGTGTAACCAAGTGTAATATATGAATTGTAATGTAAAAAAAGAACAATAATCATTTGTGAGCGAACTCAGTAACTGAAACAATTGTTTATTTATCTGCAATAAGTACTTAAAGTGTGTGATAATTTAAAATACATTTGAACCCCGAGAAAACTCCTTTGTACCTTGCTTTCTATTGATCTAAATATAAAGAAAAAAAAAACGCATACTAATTCCACGTTTCCTACCGCTGACATCACCGTAAAACATGACATCCAAGTATATTACAAAACTTACTCGATCTTCTTGCCAATACGTAACGTAAACATGACTGTATTGTGGAAGATTTTTTGGATGCTTTTCAAAAAATCCTCATTCCAAGGCTGCAAAAGCCGTAATAGAAACTTATAGATAGTATGGAGTAGCCTAAGTTTTTGAATTGACTAGGAAAGCAATCATTTCTTTGACAAAGAACGAAACTTCTTAATATTTTTTATTGTCCATATATTGTGTCACTATTAAATAAAATAAAACTAAATAAACTTATTATTTTAATATTCTACATTTATCACATCGGAGATGTGATAAATTCTGAGATGTCCGTAAATTGATAATTGTGTTTAGTTGGATTTTAATAGCTAAATAATAAGAACTGTTTTTGTCCTTAACCTCTTAAAGCCTAATGGCTACTTGATGCATCAACAGTTTTAACGTTCAACAATTCTACATTCTGCCCACACTGTATTTATGTGTATTGTATTTATATTACAGCAAACAGCGACTTTTGCCTTATATAACATAAATTGATTTGTTTTTGTAACCGAGATGAAAGGTGTTTACTGTGCGGTACGAACTGGGTCTTTATATGAAACAGCTTACACTTCGTCTTTAAAGGGTTAATGGGGTCTGCAGCTTTGGGGAAGTATAATTCGACACATGTAATTTCGTATAATCTTAAAAAACACTTACACTTAACCTAACCCCGTTTATATAGAACTGTAATATACTAAGAGAGAATCATTAAGGAGAATATTTGGACCTAAGAGGGGGGAGGGGGAAGTGCCAGGAGAGTGGTGATAATTCTGTAGCGACGGTTGCCACAATACACACTCTTCTCTGTGTTCTTATTTGTTCAATTTGTCATTTACACATAACCTCAAACAATCACCCCGTCGAAATATTTTGTAACAGGTGACTTAAAAACAATATTTCCTACACACTTTATGGGTATATTCGCACCCTATTTAACATACCAAACTTCATGTTCCTTGACAGTATCAGTGAGTATTAAATATCGTGATTCCACGATTTCATTTTCCTTAATTATGCATCACGCAAGTCGAATGAGGAAATATGGCTGATTACTGTCAATTACAATCGTTATCGATTACTATCGACAGAACTCTTGGTAACGCCAATAGCAGTAGTTACAAATGCACGTAGATATTCATTTCAAATACCCGTTATTTTGTCGGTTTTTAACCAAACTTAAATTTCTCCACATACTTCTGACCCCCCCCCCCCCCCCCTTCCCCCGCCCTCTCTTAGTACAAAATTAAACGAAAATCCGTCCAGCAGTAGTTGAGCTGTACCATGTAGACGGACGGACATGACGCAGCCAATAGTCGCTGACGGAAACCTTGCGACTGCGCATTAATTCCACATCCAGTGTCTTGTATGAGTACTTGCTTTAATCGCCGGTAGATGGCCGGACCATGCATGTTCCATATGCCATCTATAGACAAAAATACAAGTTCATCGTCTCAACATTTCGCGATACAGGTTAGAATGACCAAAAAATCCGCGCGATAAGCCTGTGACTGCCTGACTGAATGTACTCGTTCTCCAAACGTTTAAAAGATGCAATAAACGTTTCTATTCTTTGCAGTGTAACAAGATATGTAGAATTACTTCCCCAAAAATAATACAAAATGAGCCGAAATAGATGTTTGTACGAATACGGACTGGTCAATCGGTGTTCATTTTTACCAGAGGCAGGAATTTTTCTACATTTTTCATAGCAGTGAATATTAACATTACGATCTTGTGACGCCACGTAGTAAGATAGATATGTTCCGCCTAAAGGGAGCAAATTCCACCAAACCTGCTTTTCGCAATCCAACATCCCCCCACCCCTCTCCAAATTGCTATACATTCGCTACAGGGCATCTCTCATCACGGTAAAGAGACTGAGGCCTGAAGCTGACGATACACCTCGTGGCATAATTTTCGCTTGCAGAACTCCGTCACGTGATATTTATCGCTGACGTTACAGGCAGCAGGGAGGCAGAGACAGAGCGATTGAGGGCGTGACAGCACTGCATCTCACTACACGAAATGAAACATTTTAAGACACGAAACGCTAAGAAAAAATATCTTTCACAAAGCTTATAGAGTTCAGTAGCTGCTTACGTCTTATTCCTCGTCTTCAAGTCACTTCCGTTTTTCCTTCTGTCTTTTCTTCAACAACGTACAAACTACAGCTAAATTTATGTATAAACGAAAACCACATGACATGACAGAGGTGTAATAAAATTATATAAAAAACCATATCATACCAAAAAAAATATTCAAGATTAAGATTTTATGCCTTCGTAAGTCTCATGCGGAAAACAATATGAGATAACTGACAACACATAATTTTAAAAGAATAGGTGTTATTTTCAATACCTACTTCTTGTTTATGGCAGGCTTTCTCATCTGCTGAAAGTAATCCATCCCCATCCTCAGGCAAAACTGATCAGTTTTGCCTGAGGATGGTGACGGAGCTAGTCCCCGAAACGTTGTATTCAAACGAATTGACGCGGCTGTGCGCCCGAGAAAAATATATTGTATTCTGAGCAGTCTTCTCCACGTCCATAACTCGAAGGTAATCTAGCTTGCTTTTGTCTGCTTTCCTTAACGACCAGCTTTCATAATCCATACAGCACTGCTGGGAAGAACGTCGTGCGTACTAGACGATAAAATGTTCCTTGGCAGTGCCGGTGCGTTGAGAAGATAGTCGGTTGTGGTTCGATCACAGATGGGTTCGATTTCTCGTTCAGTGTTTTTTCGATTATCGATTTTGTCGTTGTAGAAGTTACGGTTGGAGACATTTGAGCTATGGTGTTGCAGATATTTTCTGTACGTTTGTGAAGAGTTTTGCAATTTTGATTATGCCAAGTAAAAAGAAAAAGTATAATGCTCGTTTTCCAGCGGTGAGTTTTGCATTAAATGTGAACGATATGTTAATCATGTACATGCCTTTTGTAGAGTAATTCTTTTCACTTTACTTGCATTTATTTAAACGGACATTACTTTGTGGTATGATGTTAAGACTGATAATTTCGATATGCATAGTTGTAGCTATTCAGACTTTTATTGTTACCTTCGGAGACGTAATAGCAGTCCGCTAAATTTGTTACGTTAGTATAGGTTAGGTTGGACAGTTCAGCCATTAAATGTTTGTATACTTTTAATTTCGGAACCAATCAGATTGAACCGAATCGTACTTATGTTCTTAAAGCTCTGCAGTATGATACGTTAACAAACATTTTACAAAACAAACATTATTATGTTTTTGACATAGTGGGGAATCACTGTAACTATAATTATAACTTAAAACCAACAATATTGCACTTATTTTATATATGTATATTGCAACCCTACATATGTTTCGGCTGTATACAACTAAAGAAGAAGGACCGTAAAAAGAACACCGAAGGCTACAGACATGCTCCAGAATAGGCCAAAACTACATGTTCCTAAAACGGACCAAGAAAAAATCAAACTAAAAAGTGCAAAAAAAACCCACATACATAAGTGTATCAGTGTACAAAGTGAACAATATAGGACCTAGACAATAAGACAATGCACAATACCTAGTTACTAAGAAACCAATAGGAATCAAATGTTAGTGAGAAATACAGTTAGTGGACGCTGCAAGAAAAACCCCTGATGATGGCTGAAGTACAGCCGAAACATATGTAGGGTTGCAATATACATATATAAAATAAGTGCAATATTGTTGGTTTTAAGTTATATTATCTCAAGCCTTGCACGGTATGTACAACTTTAAACTGTAACTATAGTTTTGCCTGTTGTTTTGTATGGGTGTGAGACTTGGTCTCTCACACTGAGGGAGGAACATAGGCTGAGGATGTTCGAGAATAGGGTGCTGAGGAGGATATTTGGGCCTAAGAGGGACGAGGTAACAGGGGAGTGGAGAAGACTACATAACAAGGAACTTAATGATCTGTACTCATCACCAAATATTGTTCGGGTGATCAAATCGAGAAGAATGAGGTGGGCGGGGCATGTAGCACGTATGGGTGAGGGGAGAGGTGCATACAGGGTTTTGGTGAGGGAAGGAGACCACTTGGAAGACCCAGGTGTAGATGGGAGGATAATATTAAAATGGATCTTCAAGAAGTGGGATGGGGGGCATGGACTGGATTGATATGGCTCAGGATAGGGACAGGTGGCGGGCTGTTGTGAGTGCGGTAATGAACCTTCGGGTTCCATAAAACGCGGGGAATTTCTTGACTAGCTGATGACCTGTTAGCTTCTCAAGAAGGACTCTGCTCCATGGAGTTAGTTAGTTTGGGGAATCACTGTCGAATTTTGTGTAATTTATGAGTGTCACAATATTTATCCCAGTCCTAACTGAAATGTTATTAGGAGAACTGGACAAAAGCTGTGGGAAGGATTCTCCATTATTGTACAGTCTTGAAGTGATAAAGTTTATCTGTAATGAATCGTAACTGCTATATGTAAAATTTTTTCTAGTACATCACACCTAAATGCTACATGTTAGTGTTAAGTACTTCATAGGAAATAAAGGAAGTGTTAACAAGCATTGATTACCATTTTTTATGTGTTTTAAAGTGTAAATGTTAAAAGTACACAGTCTGTGCAGTCGTCATTATCAAATTGAAAGCTATACATGGATTTCATTCAGCCACTGTGTTGTTTTACATTTTACAAAAATATTGTATTACAGCACCTCAACAACAGTTGCATATTTCTCAAACATTATGACCATGAATCATTTCACAACACCAGATTAAGTGCTGTTAGTATTTTTCTATTTCAGAAGTTTGTATATTTACCTTCTTGGTAAGTAAAGTTTAGCATCAGGCATTGAAAATATTATTTTTCCCTTCTAAAATAATAAATAAAATAGGCTACAAATTTTTGTAGCCATTGGTTTTGTTCTGTTGACACAGTCATAATTTTGTACCAATGTAACATAATTTATTTGCTGCCACTGTAGGTAATGGATCACTCTAACAAAATACTGCTTTCTTCTCTTTCAAAAATGCTTTGATACATAAACCATCCTTGGCTTGTCAGGGTTGGTTAGGAACATGTCCTTGAACTTCTGACATTATGTTGTAGAACTTCGTCACTTGCATACTCACATTCCTGCACCTGACATCACAATACCATGGTATAGACTTCTCTCACTGGTACTGGGGCTGAGGATGAGCCCTGGACCCCATTTCAGGGACACTGTTTTGGGCACAGACCCATGTTTTCCCTGTGTCACTCCTGTACTGGTTCCTGAAGATGGAGATATCAGGTTCCCCTGGAAAGTTGGTACCTTTTTGCAAGACTTCTGGGATATAATAATGTTGACTGGTGATTATTTACCGACATGTCGGAGAAGCTTGCTGCCTCCATCTTCAGGGTACTCGAACAGTGTGTGAAAACCTCAAACCATACATGGTATTACTTTACATATTCTATACTGTTTCTTAGTCTGTCATGTCCATTATCTGATATTCCTATTGCCTGTGAGTGTACTTGTTAACTTTTCAAAATTTCCCAGGGTTTACATCTCTGACACTGTCCCTGTAAAATAATGAGTGTGGTATTGGTTTTACTTAAATGTAAAAGTATTTTTAAGAGTTACAGTACATTCTACAGTAGGAACATAAGATAGATTAAACTCTTTTTATGTTATATTTCATACATTTTTATGTCAGTTCTAACATTAGCTATGTTTCATGTTTTCAAATTCTGCCTATGTAAGTTTCTTTCCTTATTTTTATTGTTTTCATATATTTCATTCCTGGTTGGGAATGCAGTAAAATTTCCAAATTTTTCATTTATTTTACTTTTAATGCTCTAGTGTTTATGCTCTTACATTGGTGTCATTCCTGTTTCCAGTTGTTATGCAGTCTCTCTTAACCAGATTAGCTCACTCAGTGTAGTGATGGGTTACAGGCTGTGTGACTGGGGGAATAGGGATTTGATTCACAGTAGAGGCAGGCATGTTGCTGTACAGCATCGAGACTGCTTCTGTTGCCACCTGGCCTGCTCTCCACTGGGTATCACGGTTCTTAACACAGCGGTGAAGTGACCAGGGTGCAGAATTTACTCACTCAACTTCATGTAGTGCTGAGGTTAAAATACGTGGAGCTATATGCTTTCATGGCATGATGCTTAACCTATATCAGACTGGGTTGGTATTTAAATTTTAGTGCATGGTTTATAAAAAACACATTAGTGTTAGTTGAACAGACAAAGATAAAATTATGAAATAAACAGTGTTTTGTGGCAAATAAAACAGAGATTATGCAGCATGTCTTAAGAATGCAGTGCGTTGGCTTGTTGCGTAAATAGATAAAATGAATTTTAGGAGTGTTGTTTTACATGCATTCACATATGTGAATGTAGGTCTTTTAAAGGTTAATTAAGTACAGGAACAACTTCATTTTTTGTAATGTAGACACTTCAGCGTTGGAATGAATCAAATTAACAATAGGAAATCTCACCATGAAGTCATCACCCGCACCCTCTCCCCCCACAAGTCCTCTAGATTTTCACTATTTTGTTTAATTTTTCATCTTATATGTGACATAATTTGTTAGGAAACTGAAGGAACAAATTAAGAAAGAAGATATAGTCAGCATACCTTCCTTTCTTTATGTTGGACATCCCATTGTGTTATATGATATTATAGAGTAGTATCTAATCACCATCAACATGATTATTTTTTAGTGTTTTTATCAGAATGAGTTACAAAAACTCTTTCTGATAAAAACACTAATAAATAGTAGTGTTGATGGTGAAGAATACTACTTTCTAGTACCCTGCTTTCCTTATTGAAAGGAAGTTTGCTTGTCGATTGCCATGCTCTGTGTTTCAGCCGATGTGGCTTACTGTAAATTTTCAACCAGTTCATCAGTTTACACAAAATTGGATATGAATGTTACACCATTGTATGCAACCTTAACATCATGCATTTAATTTCCTACAATCAGTAATAACAACATTGTGGGTTAACAGTTTTATGAATTTGGTGCAACAATGTCTTCGTTTAGTGCAGAGCAATAAATGATTTTATAATATGCTACTTTTGTTGAACTCTCATTTTGTAGAATGCAAAAGAAAGATCCCATGAAATATGTATTTAGCTTCTTGTTAATGTCAGTAACTGATGAACAATAAAAATTTGGTATTGGGATAGATTATAAACATACCTGGATGAAATACTGTGTGTGAGTCAAGAATTATGAATGTGGTGACTACAGAACTTCTGTGTTATGTCTGATGAGTTTAATATCTATAAAATTTCTTTTGAACGATGATGAACATTTTTAGGCACGTTTGTGGAAAGTGACTATTGCTTCGTCATGTCTGTGTCTCCATCCTCTGTCCGCATGGATCAACTCTGCTGTCACTGGACAGGTTTTCATGAATGATTAATTTTTCGAAAATCTGTCGAGAAAATTCAAGTTTCATTAAATTGTGACAAGAATAACGGGTATATTAGATGAAGACCTGTGTACATTTATGATAGTATCTAGCTCAATTCTTCTTAGAATGAGAAATGTTTCAGACAAAGTTGTAGAGAAAGTCAAAACACACATTTTATGCTCAATAACATTGTTCGAAAATTGTCTCATTTATTAGATAGTGTGGAAAAGCATGGCAGATTCGGACAGCCCCAGATGAGAACATAACACAGCACATGCACTTTGCATGCTGTATGACTAAGGCTACATACACACACTCAGAATATGTAATACTTATTGCTTTTCCATGGCAACAATGATTACACAAACATGGCTCAGTGTTACATTACATGTACATTGCCTGTCTTGTTAAAATGTATGATGATAAGCAACATATTCTGAGATGACTACAATTCAGTCATATCACTCTCTGCATGTCAGTGCAGAATCCTAACCCATGAATTGAATTCCGCATCACTGTTGGATTATGAATTTACGTAATTTAAATATAACATAATAACACAAGATTTGTAGGACTTGATGTCTGTAGAATTGTTACTGTGTATACCGTGAATGCACATTGGGGGGGGGGGGGGTCAAAGTGTATTTTCACGCATTCTTAACCCTGGCACTAATATAGGTTAGTGGTCAGCTTCATGCACCTTTTACCCCATAGAAAAGATCTCTGGTACTGAGATGTACTGGGATGTTACACAGTGTAGATGGATAGTCATTTACTACCAATCTACACTGTGTGACATCCCTGACAAGTGAAGATTTCATTTACACTGCAGCAGAAGCCTGAAATCACGCATCCTAGTACGCATTGAAAAGGAGGCTGTGTGGGTCCTACAGCTGGTGTGGTTGCTTCAGAGAAGAGAAGATCTCTTTCCCCTGCCTGGAATAATCAAACCGCAATTCCTCGATTATCCAGCCTGTAGCCTATTCACTATACTGGCTGAGCTGTCCTAGCTTGTGATGTCTGTGAAGCAAAAGTAGGTTTTAACATTGGATGTGTTGCTGACCGATGGTTATGCTGCCCTTCTGTAATGTATGTTTCACTTAATGTATCATGTTTTTCTACAGTTTCTGAAATTCTGACAATTTGGCAGCTAGAATCCAAAGTGTTTGGTAATGAAAATAAGGGATTTAAATGAGTGTTTTATGTTTTACAGGGCAGAATAAAGAAAATCATGCAAACAGATGAGGAAGTGGGGAAAGTTGCTCAAGCTGTTCCTGTTATCATTTATATCCTTTGAGTAAATTTTTTAAAAGTAGTTAAGTATTTTTAGTTATACATGTCAAGTAAGATATGAAACAAATTTGCTGTACAGAACTGTCCTTTTTTAATGATGAAGGTTGCGTTCTTGAATTACTGTCCTATAACAGAGAGAGAAGGCAGTGGTAGTGGTTGGTAGAACTGGTCAACCTTGATTGTTATGCTGCTCAGTGTACCATTGGCAATGGTAAGAGTCATCTGCAGATCATGTCGATGTGTTCAGCTTGCACAGTATGTGCAGTTGGGGGGCCTTTTACATGGCAAACTCTTTATCAATGGACCATGCAAGAAGAAAGCTGACGGCCTGATCAAATTGAGCAGGAATCAACTTAGATCAGTAGTAGCATTCCTCACAGGACATGCACCTGTGAGAAAGCACTTGAACATTATGGGCATCTTCGAAGGAGATCCGACCTGCAGATTTTGTGGGTCGGAGACTGAAACTGTGCACCATATTGTTTGTGGTTGCGAGGCACTGGCTCGACAACGTTATAAGCTCTTTGGGAAGATGTTCGCTGAACCAAGAGATATAAGCTTGGCTCCACTAAAAGACCTGTGTCTCTATATTAGTAGCACAGGACTAATGAACCAATGCTGAAAAAGACTAAGGGTGAGCACAATAAGCCTAAGGCTGCGGTGCATCCGGAGCGAATGCCGACGGGCGCATAGAAAGAAGAAGAAGAAGAATGGGGGGCCTTTTAAGCCTTACCTACTCTTCGTAGAGCGTAGTATATACCTTTACCATTTGTTATGTACTTGGCATTTGGCATAAAACTTAACTGTTTATCTGCTGCTTTTTTACGTGTTAAGCCACCTTCCATTGCAGGGTTCTTTTCCTCTTATCCTTTTCTTGGCTTTTGTAGGACTAAGTCTTACGGCTGATGTATGATTCCATAGGTGGCATTCCATTATACTTGTAAGTGGTAGCATCCTGTCAACTCAAAAATTAAGTTAAGAATGTCCATCTGTCAGTAGTACTAGATTAGTGCTTAGCAGTATAGACATTCTCAGCACAGTGATACTAAGTAGAGCATAATAATGAAAGGTTAAGATGAGCACTTACAAATGATGTTACAAGTGAACCAAGTAATTTAAGTTCGTCGTATTTACTAGCCAATCCTGATGGCCATGCCATCTAAGGTGTAGGTCTGAAGCCGCTTGATTGCTGGGATTGCGGGTTTAAATCCCACTGATGGCATAGATGTTCATCTCTTGTGTTTGTTGTGTGTTGTATAGGTAGCAGTCCCTGTAACGAGCTGATCGCTCTTTACAGGGGAGTCCTACCAGATGTGTGTGTCTAATTGTCTGTGATTTAGAAACCTCAACAATGAGGCAGCCAAGGCCTGAGTTGGGCTTTATTGTGAAATCACATGAGTTATCATCAGATAGTGTAGTCTTAGTACATCATTCCACCACCAAATGGCCCTAGTTTTGCTGCCTGTGAAAAACTGCTGTGTCATAACCAAGTCTAGTGATCAAAAGGCCTGGACAAGCATCTCAAAATGAAAGGCGACTATCATGGGCAGAGATGGACCAAGTAGTTTCTGTGGAAAGACGGTGTTAAACTGTCAGATATTCATTGTTGGTTATCTACAGTTTGTGGAGAGAAAGCACCTGCACACAGCACTGTGTTCAACTCGGTATGGAGCTTCAACAGTGGCAAGGAAACCACACAGGCGGCTGTCCACAAGTGATATTGCAACGCCCCTAAAGATCGGTTCAGTGAAGCCATCCGGAAGCTCCCTACGAGATGGCAGCGATGTATGAGTATAACCCAGGAGGAGAATATGTTGAGCTAGCAGTTGTTCAGTATTCAGCCTAAAGATAATAAAATTGTCGCAAGCGAGCTGAGTCCAAATCATTTCCGAACGCCCCTCGTAGAAGTAGTGTTTAAAAGTTAAGTTCCCACTTTGCAATTGAACATGCAACATCTGTATTACACAGACCATCAGTTAATGCTGTTTATTTTGAGAGTCAGACAAAATACCGTGTATAGGCAAAATGCCAAGTTTTTAATGTTAAAACAGGTGGTATATACAGTAACTTTCTGCAAAACTTGGTTCATTTAAATAATATTTAGAAGTTCAATTTGTATGTCACAGAGAACATACCTCATATTTATTACAAAGATAAATTGGTTAATGCTGTTTTAGGGAATTACTGTTTATTCTTGAAATTATACAAGACACATGTTCCCATGTGTGCATCACATGCGCGTGCGTGCACACACACACACAACAGTTGGGCAAAATGCAGACATTTTTTATGTGAAAGGAAGGGGTATGTTTTGGTGTAAATGGTTAATGTGATCCTTAACTACCTGAACCCAGAACATTAGAATTGTTTGTTGAATCGTTGCTTAAGAAAGCAATGGAAATAACAAGTATAAAAAACGCAAAAACTCTGAGCCCTTCACATATGTAAGTATGTTGTGAATCGTGATCACATAAAAGAAAACACTAGAATGTTCAATTGAAAAACCTCAAAATATTATGTATTAAATTGTGTGTTCTTCTTGTAGGAAACAGTGCATACTTTCTGAGAGTCGCTTTGACTTTCTCAAAGATTTAGTGATATCGCTACCAGATGTGGCAACCTGTGATTATGATGATGGAGCAGTGCAGCCCAACGCTATCAGTGACGCAAAGTCCGATACTGCGAGGTGAGAGAAGCTTTTGGCATAATGGTCGCTAGTGTGGTTACGCAAGGTATCTGGAGAGTTGTCTCTCTTTGCTGCTCGGTCTGTCTAGTAGCTACAGGGTTGCACAGGCAGGCGTTCTGCTACAGTTAAGAAAACATTGGTAGATCATATTGTTGTTGTTGGTAGTGGTCATGGTCGTGGTGGTGGCAATTGTGGCACAGCCACTATTGTTACTGCTGCTGCTTAAGAAGTGGTGGAAATAACAAGTACCAAAAATGCAAAAAAAAAAACACTCTTTATGTCTTTCACACATGTGTGTTCTGGATTATGATCACATAAAACAAATTATTAATATTATTGATGTTAGTTATTGCTGATAAGCATCATAGTACACAAGACTATGAGCAAGTGGTCAAACAGAGTGGAGCTGTTTCCAACTGGACTCACATAGACACTTCTTCTTGTTCTGACCCTACTTCCTGCTTGTCCCATATTCAACTATCAGGGTAACCTGGGTTTATGGTATGTCATTGCATTTGGAACTGGTTTTGGTATAATGAGTAACTGTTTTGTTCAGGAAACACGAAGGGAAGAGACGTTCTGTGGAAGACTGGGTATATTTATTTATGGTTTATTTAACTATGCTGTTACTAGCTTGGACTGTATAGCAGTGTTTCGCAGCCCTTGTGAGTCATGACCCAGATTAGGCCAGTAGCTTGTCTTGTTACCCCATGAGTCAGAAATAAAGATAGGTGTAAAATAAGAACTGCATGAGCAACAGTTTAGTACTGTGACTCCTCGTATGGCTAGAATTAGTCTTCATGATCCTTTAAATTTGAATTTTTAATGTTTTGGAAGGTATTCCTCAAATTGAGAGGATTTTACCAACCATATACAAACATGGGCGAAAAAACAATTTTGTTTGGCCGATCCAATAACTTTACGTTGAGTGGCTGGCAACCCAGGTATTCAACATTGTTTGTCATTTTTATACTATCATATTATGGCGAAGTGATTACATTAAAAATATACTGCTTTTAATACACTTATCAAAATAGTGTGAGCTAGTAATAAATAGACTCTTGAAATCGTTCCATGACCCACTCAGAATAGTTTCGTGACCCAAATTTGGATTGCATTCCATAGATTGAGAAATGCTGCTGTATAGCATCAGAGGCTAGGATGATTAGTGAATTATTTCATAATGGTATGAAAGGCAGTGAGGGTGGCTTAATTTAAGGTACTATCCCAGTATGTGCCTGAAAGAACTTAGTAAAACCACAAAAAGCGTCAGGATAGTTAACATTGTGGCCGAGATTCAAACCATGCACCTCCCAAATACAAGTCAGAAGTGTTTCTGCTGCAGCCATCTTGGTTGGTACTTGGGTGTAAGATGGTAGGATAATACTAACATGGATCTGCAACAAGTATGTGTGTCTCTATGATTGTTGATATGGACCACTGGCGGGGTCTTGTGACCAGCATGATGGACCTTTGGTTCCATAGATGATGGCAAATTTATTTAACTACTTGAATCAGCTCCTCAAGAAGGACTCTGCTCCATTGGCATAGTTATAAGGAGCTTAGAAAGCAGAGTAAAGAGATTGTGTGGTTTAAGGTACTCATGGGAGTGACTATGAAGACTACTGTCTTCTGGCATTTGACACTGGTTAGTCTGAAAGAGATGTACCAATGTGTCAGAGGAATTTACAGTATCTGTGTTCAGGGTAGGCAACAGTATTGCTGGTAATGTAGGATTATTGTCTTAAATTTTATGTTTCATGCTGTTTTTGCTGTGTTTATTAGTCATGCAGCAGTACTGAAAGCAATAAAAAGAAAAGCATTTAAAATTAATTTCATTCATTATGTAGTCTGTCGTGCGACAGGTCCGTATAGCCTATTCCAAATTTTCTGGAAGAGACCATCCAGGAAAAGTAATAATGTGGTAGTTTTTCCATTCGCTTTCCACATCGCAGTACAGCAGCCGTTCAGACCTCTCTGGTCACGCCTGTTGCTACACGATCATGAACCATCTCGAGCATCATTTGCTCTGTGCTTCAAGTCGCTACTGATGTCGCTGCTTCTGGCATCGGGGGAGTTTTTATTGGATTTCCCATCTCCTAGGCATCTCTCTTTATCTGGTTCCTACCCTCTTGATCTGTCCGGCTTGGGAGACCTACTGGTAGCAATGCTACGGCCGGCTTTGCACTCATGGTCACTGGAACTCACAAGCCACTCTATCACGGCAAGGTGGAGATACCAATAAAGGGGATTTAAAATTCAATATAATTTAAATATAACATTTCCAGCACCCTTCATGCTTTAGTACCGCCTATGCCTTGTACTATAATAGGCATAGCTGTGGGGGAATAGAGGATTTAATGGAGCAGTTAAGTTCTGTCACAAAAGCCCAAATGTGTGAACACAAAAGAGAATTATTATATTTGTGTTTATAATAAATGGGATACACACATAGAAAAGCAAAATGTGATTATGACAGTTTATATGATGTAGCACTAGAATTCTGTTATGGCAATGCAGTACAAAATAAAACAGCACTGACTCACCCTCTCTGACTCTTATGTAGTTTTACTTAACTGTAGATTATGTTAACATCATAAACAGATTCTGAAGTAACACTTCAGTCAGACAATAAACACACCATAAGTAACATTATGTGCACACTGTCAACATTCTGCAGTAACACTTCAGTCAGACAATAAACACACCATAAATAACATTATGTGCACACTGTCAACATTCTGAAGTAACACTCGGGTCAGACAATAAACACACCATAAGTAACATTATGTGCACACTGTCAACATTCTGCAGTAACACTTCAGTCAGACAATAAACACACCATAAGTAACATTATGTGCACACTGTCAACATTCTGCAGTAACACTTCAGTCAGACAATAAACACACCATAAGTAACATTATGTGCACACTGTCAACATTCTGCAGTAACACTTCAGTCAGACAATAAACACACCATATGTAACATTATGTGCACACTGTCAACATTCTGCAGTAACACTTCAGTCAGACAATAAACACACCATAAGTAACATTATGTGCACACTGTCAACATTCTGCAGTAACACTTCAGTCAGACAATAAACACACCATAAGTAACATTATGTGCACACTGTCAACATTCTGAAGTAACACTCGGGTCAGACAATAAACACACCATAAGTAACATTATGTGCACACTGTCAACATTCTGAAGTAACACTCGGGTCAGACAATAAACACACCATAAGTAACATTATGTGCACACTGTCAACATTCTGCAGTAACACTTCAGTCAGACAATAAACACCATAAGTAACATTATGTGCACACTGTCAACATTCTGAAGTAACACTCGGGTCAGACAATAAACACACCATAAGTAACATTATGTGCACACTGTCAACATTCTGCAGTAACACTTCAGTCAGACAATAAACACACCATAAGTAACATTATGTGCACACTGTCAACATTCTGCAGTAACACTTCAGTCAGACAATAAACACACCATAAGTAACATTATGTGCACACTGTCAACATTCTGCAGTAACACTTCAGTCAGACAATAAAACACACCATAAGTAACATTATGTGCACACTGTCAACATTCTGCAGTAACACTTCAGTCAGACAATAAACATACCATAAGTAACATTATGTGCACACTGTCAACATTCTGAAGTAACACTTCAGTCAGACAATAAACACACCATAAGTAACATTATGTGCACACTGTCAACATTCTGAAGTAACACTCGGGTCAGACAATAAACACACCATAAGTAACATTATGTGCACACTGTCAACATTCTGCAGTAACACTTCAGTCAGACAATAAACACACCATAAGTAACATTATGTGCACACTGTCAACATTCTGAAGTAACACTCGGGTCAGACAATAAACACACCATAAGTAACATTATGTGCACACTGTCAACATTCTGAAGTAACACTCGGTCAGACAATAAACACACCATAAGTAACATTATGTGCACACTGTCAACATTCTGCAGTAACACTTCAGTCAGACAATAAACACACCATAAGTAACATTATGTGCACACTGTCAACATTCTGAAGTAACACTCGGGTCAGACAATAGACACACCACATATGATGGAATAAGCTTAAAACTAATATTTACTTTCACTTTTGAGTTTATTAATTACTGCGGAATTGAAATAAATGTATTTACAGATCTCACGCTAGAGTAATGTAGTCTGTATAGTGACTAGGCTACCGACTAGACGGTTCAGGGTTCAAATGCCGGTAGGGGCAAGAGATTTTTCTCTTCTCCAAAATGTTAACTTATACTTTGCTTTTACATATGTAATTGAAATTAGTTATCACTATTCATTGTCACTTCCTTCTGAAAACAACAAGAATTTGCAATGCTATACGGACAGGATTTACCCAAACAATAATAAAATTTTGCAGCAGCATATAAATAAATGGAATAAGAGTACCGGTACATAAAACGGAGTCAGAGGCAAATACAGATATTTGTGGATATGTTACTGTACTGTAATACTATAATAAATGTTACAGTAGTTTTCTTTATATGTAATATAAGCTTTGAAAATGGCACATATGAACCATGAAAGGTGCTTGTAATTTATATTTAATTATATTGAATTTAAAAAATGTTGCTGTATTGAAGGGTTTTAATATCGGTGTGAGCCGATCCCTGTGGCTGTGCGGTCTAAGGCGAGTCTGCAGTCGCTCGTTTGCTGGGATTGTGAGTTTGAATTCCGCCAGGGTCACGGATGTCTGTCCCTTGTGAGTGTTGTGTGATGTTAGGTAGAGGTCTCTGCGATGGTCCGATCCCTCATCCAGAGGAGTCGTACTGAGTGTGGTGTGTCTTGAGTGTGATCGTGAAGCCTTGACAATGAGGAGGCCTTGGCCCACTAGGGGCTGTTGAGCCATGAAAAAAAAATGATTGGTGTATAATCAGGAATATTCCTTTTGCATCACATCTAGACCATCTGGGCCCCACACAGTCTCCTATGAAATGGGTAGCAGCAGCTGTTTCTGTGGGCATAAAGTGATCAGAACATGAACCTGTATTTAGTGTTGAGAGTATAAATGTTTGGTGCTTCACTGTTACTCCCCTGTGTGTCTTTGTGGCACTGTACTTAGCCACACAGTCATGTTACAATAGTGTAGTGCTCATTGAAGATTCAATAGAATGTCTTTTTCTTCTGTTCTTTTGTTTCTTTTGTACCTTTATGCTGTTCCATACTTTCTCGTTTATTTTCCATACTCTTCGTTTATCCATTCTGTCATCATTTCTCTCCCTGCTCTTTACCTTGATGTAGTCTAGAGAAATATCAGTCAAAGCATGCCATTTCAGCAGGACAAGAATGCAACATATTTGCTGTGGTACCTATTACATTATTTTGCTTTCCCTGAGGTCCCTGTGCTCTGTGAGCGAAAACAAACACACAGCACCCTGGCTCTCACTGTCATTTTGCTTCTCTAATTATAAATGTATTTTACTTTGTGTGTTGTGTTTTGTGTGGAGAAGTGTTCATTTCTTATTAATTATTATTTGAGACTAATTCAAACATATTTTATGGATGCAAGAGTTCAGGATTTAGATAGCTTTGTTTTTCTGGGTTGCTGTGCAGTGTAGGTTAGTTTGTTGCCGTTTTAGGACGGCATATTGATCCCATCTTCAGGGGTCAAGGTATCCAAGAAGAATGCTGGAAACGGGTGGATTGGTGCACATATTGGGAAACAGCATGACTGGCAATTGGCTAGGAGGATATGAGGATATGTTATCTGTTGGCCAATCAGGGTGCAGTAAGAAATGTACAGAGTTAACTAAAGAGTTGGGGGAGGGAGGCAGGTTAGGGACTGATAACCACTGGTCGCCCATCGGGAGCAGCATTAAACAGTGTCTGGCAAGGAAGCACAACAGTGATAGGAAGCGACAAGCTCTGGACAGTTGGGGTCCTGAAAAGCACTGGTATGTGCCTGTGGTAGACTGAGTGAGGACGAGGTTCAGGGTATCAGCTAATGGGTACGTGACGTAGCCACCAGAGCGAGGGAGAAGGAAAAGGAAGTACTGAAGAAGTAAGAAAAGGATACATGGACCGGCTCATTGTATTGGAGCTCCATGCCAACATCGTGTGCAGGTCATGGAAACCTCGCTTTCACTCCCTCAGAGAGCATAGGATGTGTGCCCTCAGGATGGTTGATATGCCCATGGTCCTTTTGAGGACTTAAACTTTATTCCTTTTCTTCTCCATTATTTTCTTTTCCTACCCCCTTGCCCTGGTGGCTGATAACTTGGCTGTCATCACCATATCACAGACTAGTAACAGCCCTTTTCAGGGCCCCAACTATCCAGATCCTGTCACCTCCTATTGCTCTGGTTCCCTGCATGACCCTGGTGTAATGTCTGCTCTCCTATGCATGTGTGACTGGTGGTGACCAGTCCTTAACCTGTGTCCTCCCCGCTACTCTCCGCATTCACTTTGCACATTTTCTTACTGCTCCCTGATTGGTCCTCCCATAATATATCCTGCTAGCCAGTCACTGTTTTCCTATAAATACGAGGGTTATCCAAAAAGTAAAGATACAACACAGGTGGGAGGGGAAGGGAAATCACCGCAGACCATCCCGCTCACAGCCCAGACCTCGCTCCCAGCGATTTACATTTGTTTTTGCATTGAAAGAAACATCTGGCTGGCCAGAAGTTTCACGAAGACGAAGAGGTGAAAAACGAAGTCACTACGTGGTTGCATGCACAGGCGGCGGAGTTTCTATGACATCTGAATACAAAAACTCGTACCCAGGCTAAACAAATGTCTTGACAAAGGTGGTGATTATGTTGAAAAATAGCTAAAGTTATGTGTTAAGAGTTTTTTTCACTCGATTTTGTTAATAAATATTTTTAAAAATTTTTATTGCTTTTGTATCTTTACTTTCTGGATAACCCTCGTATACTGATCCACTTGTTCCTGGCATTCTTTGACATCTTGACCCTTGAAGATGGGACCGATTCACTGTCCTAAAATGTTGGTAACAAACTAGCTTACACGCAACAACCCACAAGAACGAAGATCTCATCCTTTATGGATTACACATATTTGCACATACTATATATTGAACTTTTTGATAAAATCAGTGATTTATTTTTAATTTCTGTTAGTAATGTGGTGTAATTTCTATGGGACACAACATTATGATGTAGTGGTAAACAAATTGAGGTGTTGCTAATAGTTAATAATCCCTTGCATTTAAATGGCAGGAACTCCATGTTGTTGCAACATGGTTATAGGAAATATTAGGTCATCTGTGTTGTATGTTGATATATAAATTGCATTTCTGAGCAAAGAAAGATTACAGTAGAGCACAAGGCAGCCATCTATTATTGACAATTTAAATGCTAGGTTAAAAACATCACAGGTATGTGGTATGCCTGTTTGGACAGAGCAGCCAGTAGTGTCTCGGTAACAGTGTTAGTCACCCGTGGGTTCAAAATTACACTGAATTTTTTTAAATTCCCGCTCCAGGTTTGTGTTGAATCTGCTGTCCTACCATCTTGAAATTGCATGTTATATTTATATACAACATAGGCTTAAACTAGTTTATGAATTTTAGTGTTACAGTTTGTCAACGATTGTTGTTATTCAAATGGGTTTAAGAAGAACAGGTCACTTATTAAGCTGCAGTTGAGTTTATTATAAGGTGATGGCAGGGTATTAAGGGTCTGACATTTCTGTTGTTACTTTATCCCACTCAAGTCCAGAAATTTACAGTAAAACCCCGATTTAATGTTCCCGCATTTAGTGAAATCCCGGATTTAGTGATGATTTTTTCACGTCCTGACAGTAGCTCCATATAAACAATGTAACCTCCATTTAACGAAAACCTCGATTTAGTGAAATATATTCTAATCCCCCAGCAATTCATTAAATAGGGGTTTTACTGCATTTTCCTAACATTGTTATGAACCCTATGTCTACTGTTGTTTGCAGATATTTGAATTTGTAAGGTGCTTAAAATTATTATTCAGTTCAAAGTTTGTACTATTGCAGCTACATTCCAAAGCACCAAAGAGACACACACACACACACAAAACACGAGAGAGAGATAGCGCTGTGACACTTCTCTTGTACTGGCATGAAATGTGAGTTTTTATTTGGAAGGAAGAATATACCAGTAAATTGCGAATGTTTTAGACAAAGGCACCTTTTATGCAGTGGCCTGATGATGGTCTGAATAAGAGACAAAACACGTAGCTATGTTTTAATAAACAGATATTTGTGTTGGACAGAATGTTTGATTTTTTATGTTGTATGTACCGAGCATTTTAACATAAGTTTCAGTCAGAAACCAACAACTGCACAATATTATTAACAGGTATAAGATGTATTGTCGAATAAGGACATTGCTAAAGGGCTGGCAGTTTTTGAACGAAAAATTTTGAGAAGAATATTTAGGGCAATTAAAGTAAATGAAAATTGGAGGAAAGCGACATAACAAGGAACTAAAGCAGGTGTTTGGAGATTTAGCTATACTGTCATTTGTCAGAATAAGTCGGCTCAAATGGATTGGTCATGTTAACAGAATGGAGAATAAAAGAACAGTAAGTCAAGTATTTAATAATAATCCCCAAGGAAGTCGACCAAGAGGACGACCAAGAAACAGATGGTGGAATTGTGTACAAACAGACATTAAGACGTGTAAAATTAACAACTGGAAAGAAAGGTCAAAAAACAGAGCTGACTGGGAAATAGGGGCCATTAAGAGTGGTGAAGGTCCGCATTGGACTGTAGTGCCACGAAGGTCCATGCACCAGTCTTGGACTGTAGTGCCACCGAAGGTCCGCATTGGACTGTAGAGTGCCACCGAGGAAGGTACCGCATTGGACTGTAGTGCCACCGAAGGTCCGCGCATTGGACTGTAGTGCACCGAAGGTCCGCATTGGACTGTAGTGCACGAAGGTCCGCATTGGACTGTAGTGCCACCGAAGGTCCGCATTGGACTGTAGTGCCACCGAAGGTCCGCATTGGACTGTAGTGCCACCGAAGGTCCGCATTGGACTGTAGTGCCACCGAAGGTCCGCATTGGACTGTAGTGCCACCGAAGAAGAAGAAGATAAGATGTATTGTCAGCCCCTATGTATGTTTTGGCAAATAAATTGCCATCCTCAGGGGGTATTTATCAAAGAACCACAGGTGTTTACTGCATCCAAATACACAATATGTGGTTTCACAGTAGACGTTTTTACACATGTTGCAACGTAAAAGGTATAGATCCACAAGATTATAAATTTAAAATTAAGGACAGTAATACAGTATGCCTCAAGTAGTGATTATAGATAAATATGCCTTAAAGATCTCAGAGTATAAAATATATACAAAGTAGTTTTATATAAATTGACATTAAAGTAATTAACATTAAAAAGTTATAATGGTTTTTAAAATGGTTATTGGCCATTCATACAAGCGTGTGGTTGATCTGTTGTCGATCTGTTGTCGATCTGTTGTCGATCCTGTTCTGTAGCGTTGTGTGTTACATGTTCAGTGAGGTATAGTGAGTACACTATACCTCACATGTATTGGCTTGTACAGGTTTCTAGCTTCTCTGATTGGCCATCTTCCTTGCAATATATCTGACCTGTGGTCTACTCTGGCTGCATCTGCACCCAGCTCACTTTGACCCTGAACCATTCTTCCAAAATGGTACCCACGTCCAAGATTACACAGAGTTTAACCACAGTCTGAAGCTTGATTCTGTTCCACATAAAAACTGTATAGTGATGATAAATTTTAGTTAGGATATATTTTCATTCCCTAATTACCTAAGCTCTTTTATTTAATTCCCCCCCCCCAATGGCTTGACAGCCTTTTGGGGGCCTAGGCCGCCTCATTTTTCGAGGCTTCACGATCACACACTTTTTAGACACACCACACTCGGTAGGAATCCTCTGGACATGGGACCAGCTCGTTGCAGAGACCTCTACCTGACAACACACAACACTCACAAGAGACAGACATCCATGCCCTAGGCGGGATTCGAACCCACAATCCCAGTAAGCGAGCGGCCGTAGACCCACGCCTTAGACTGCGCGGCCATCTTTTATTTAATATATCTTCTAAAATACTTAAGCCAGCTTGTGTTTCTTTGTCTAACAGCAGTGGCACCTGGCAGACACAAGAAGGTACCAGTATTCCCAGCAACAGAGATGACAGGGGTTGCGTGCCTCCATCCGCAGAACAAACTGCTGTTTCAAGTAATAAAATTCACCTCAATTTTTATAAGGAAAGTGAAGAAGCCAACGTAAGTGGTACTGAGAGTTTTCGTCAACATGCTGCTGCTCGGCATACGCTTTCATACAGTCACGATGCTGAAGACAGTGCAAGTGAGAATGAAGTGGAGTATCAGGTACCGGCCATAGTTCCACAGTACACGCTGCCCAAGGCAAGTGCTGTGGTAGATGAGGACTATGACACATAACCTTTGTTCTAAAGAGTTTTTGGCTTCATTTCTGCAACAACATGTGACATTTTGTGACCACAGTTACTATGATCTGTAGTTCCATGTTGAGATATTTTCAAATGCAGTTCAAACAACGTTATTTCTTGTCAATTATACATTTGAATTTTATGCACAGAACATGATTAGTGCAGTGGAACACACTTGAAACACTGAGTCATAGGTGCTTCTACATTTGTTTATTGACACTTGAAGAAGCATTAAATATGATTTTCAAATAAAAGTAAGAGTGTTTGATAGTCATTTGTTGTAAACTTTTCTGTGGTACGCGTATTTATTTCAGTTTACAAAGTGTACTGTCATAAAACCATGTACACTGTACACACCGCTGTATATTTATGACCATGTACGTAATTCATTTGTAGATCAACTGATGTGGAAAAATGATTAATAAAATGAAACACAAACTCGCTACTAATCAGCATGAAATCGACAAGGAGCCAGGATGGCATGTGCAATATAGTGACGAGGCTACAGGCTGGTTGCCCAAGGGATCTTAGTTCAGTTTGTGATGGTCAGAGATCGGTCTGTTCTCCAAAATGTTCCCACTGGCTCTGGGTCCACCAAGCCTCCTATTCATTGGATACTGGGGCTGTTTTCCTGGGGGTAAAGTGGCCAGGACATGAAGCTGATAATGCACCCTCAATCTAGTGTCAGGGTTGAGAATGAGTGGAGCTGTAACTCCACCCCCCCAACCCCATTGTGCCTTAATGGCATGCAAAGGGAGAACTTTACTTTACCAAATCTGCAAAAATGGATAACACTGATGGAAATAAAGGTATAAAAATAAATTACTTTGGTGTCAGGTTCCATCATCAATGCCTGTGTACCGTTGGAACATGTAACCGTAAGTGGACACCGCAAGACTCATCATATCTAATGATTTAAAACTCTGTAGACGTTTTGACTGCAGTTTTCATATTAGTTTTCAACAAATTAGGAAATATACACAGACCATAACACTTCTGGCTTGGTCTCTGTGTTAGTGTCCGAAGATATTAAATTCATAAATACCTTCCAGAAGAACAGTGAATATTTTAACACACTATAATATTTCTTCATATCTTAGCAACAGGTTTACAATAGATCATCATGGAGGTATTGTAGGTGGCAAGATTTACAATCGGTATCTTTTAACCTTTAAATGAACAGGTTAGTATTTAAATTTTAGTGTATGGTTTATGAAAAACATGAGCATTATTTGAATAGAAAAATTAAAATTATGAAATGAATGACATTTTGTGGAAAATAACACAGAGATTATGCAGCATGTCTTAGAAATGCGGTAAATTTCCTTGTTGCCTAGATATATAAAATTAATTTCTATGGGTGTTTTTTTTTATGTCCATTTGCATATGCTAATATAGGCCATTTCAAGGTTAAACGTCAGTACTTAATCGTTTACAGTCCACTGTGTTCAATGCTGAACTGTTTTTTTGAGCCTCTGCTTGTACCTCATAGAGAACATAATTTGTCTCAATTATGAAGATCAAAAAGAGATCATAAACATAGGGTACATCAGTCTGAACATAAAGTGTGTGCTGTTCTTGTCCAGTTTTAACCAAAATGAGAGCCTTTCAACAAATTTCAGTGAAAATCTCAAATGTAAAATTTCAAGAAAATCCATCCAGTGAGAGTCACCCTGATACATGCAGACAGACAGACAGATGGACGCACAGACATGATCAAGCTCATAGTTGCTTTTTGCTTGTGAGTGCACTTAAGAACCAGAATTTGTCAAGTGACTGTAATTTCAAACTTCCAGTACATCTGTAATTATGTTAACAGCATACTGCAGTGACTATGGGATGTACGAGTATGATAGGTCAGTTGGAGTTTTGTATTTTAATGAGTGTGGACCATCTTCAGATGGAAGTCTGAAACAGTTTTCTTATTTCACAATAGGTAGAGGCCTTATGACAGGGCTGATCTCATCTCTGGTGACAGGTCACCGTGGCACATAGAAGCTTTTCTTGGTGGCTATTATTTTCGTAGTAATTATTTTGTATTCATGCCTGCTTTTGATTTTTAGGTGCTTTTACGCATGAAAGGTTACTGTTACTTTCATTATGTTTGTCTGTCTGTCCACACAGAACAGCTCAGTTTTTGCTGGGCAGATTTTGATGAAATTTTATGTCTGGAATTTTTACTAAAATCTGTCAATAAAATTCAAGTTTGGTTAAAATTGGACAGAAGTAATAAGACACTTTATGTGAACACCTGTGCATGTTTGCAATCTCTCGCCGTGATTGGTCTTCCTAGTTCTCTCTGAGGTACCAGGTGAGGCTGAAGAAACAATTGAGCATGGAGCACTGTTTCAAATTGGAATAGAGAGTGTTCTCTGTGTGGTACGAACTCATGCTGAAAAAACAGTTAAACATTGAGCATGATGAATTGTTAACATTAGGTATCAATATAGTCTTCTCGGGCGCACTTTCCAAGTGTCACTGTGTTATTTCCTTACATTCATACATATGTAAAAAGATAAATAAATGACTTGGTTACACTGCTTTTCAGCGATTTGAAACTCTTTCTTTTCCGATAAAAAGAGTTTGTGTAAATAAAGTTCACCCTAGAACAGGGCACGAAGGCCCAGAGCGGGAGTAGAGGTATATCTCTATTTAACCTTGGCACTAGATAGGGGTGGGTGGTCAATGCCATGCCCCGGCTGCTTTACCCCAGAGGAAGAGACCTGGTACCCATTGTACAGGAGGCCGGGTGGGCCCCAGGGCTGGGCTGGACAGGTGCAGAAAATCTCTCCCCCACCGGGATTTGATCCCCGGACCGTCCAGCCTGTAGGAAGTCGCTATACCGACTACGCTGTGTGTAAATAATACAGGTACAAATATGCATATAGCAAATATATCTTATACTGAGACTGCTGCATATCATACAGTCCATTTGTCTTTATTTACAACCATGAAACAAAACATTGCAGTTGAGTAACTTGCAGTCCTGTTTCGTATTCAGGAGGTTCCAGGTTCAAGTTCATTCATTATTCTGCACATTCCATCAAAACGTCAGGAACTGTTTACCAATGTATGTGGAATAAATCCCAGAAGACTTGGACCTTCAACATTGCAGCCTTCTGAGGTTTTACATCATGTAATTCGGCACGTAGATAGGAACCTGCTGCCTCTTTCTTCAGGGCAGAAGAGTCAAATGTATGTATAAAAGAAGAACTGCAAGGCAATGTCCACAAAGTTTGTTGGTAAAAGAAAATGATTCATTCCTTGCATACCAGTGTGGCTATTCCTGTTCTTGTAATTTGGTAAATTCCAGTTTGTGTTCTTTCTGTCTGCATCTAATTATCTACAACCATGCAGTTTCTTTATTCATATAACACTTCAGTGGCACCAGCAGTGTTGCAAGCAAAGGCATATGTTGGCTCAGGGTCTCCTCTGCTACAGTTGAACTTTGTCATAACAAGCCCACGTGTGACGAGGTCACAGCTATAGCGAGCGAATGGTGTCTCTTAGCTAGACTTATGAATTTTCACATACAAATATTTCACGTGTGTAACAAACTCGCTTTATAGATATATTGAGCAAACTTTGGTTACTTGATGTTTTTTCACCTATGGCAGTGAGCCCCTCAACACTTTCACTGCCAGGTATTTAAATCCCCGACGGTGTTAAATTGCCAGGGATTTATTGAATGTTAAACAACTAATGCATCATCATATAAATTATAAAGTATAATTATATATAAATTACATATAAAATGCATATATTTTTTCTAGTTGTCAGCTAGGGATTAATAAAGATGTAAAATATGTTTCCTGAAAGAACTTATTGTGTGCGTGGCCTATTTAAGGCAAAAGAGCAGAGTAAATTTTAGATCGACTAAAGTCGATGCTGGCATATTAAAACATAAATACTTAAATCGACCATGGTCGACTTTGGCAGTGAAAGTGTTAATGTGGCCCAAAATCCCTTGGTTCATGAGCCCAACCTCCCCTGTGGAGTGCTTCTGAGTGCAGTATTGTGGAACAAAATCCCTTAATCTAAACCAGATATTCCCATGCAGAGGTTTGTGTGTGTCTTGTCCTCCCTCTAGCACACATGGTCATTGCTTCTACAGCTATCAGGTAGTTTGAATAGACATTTGATGGAAAGGACACTGGCACCCACAGAATTCTCTGAAACAAACACCCACTCCTACATAAAGTTGAGAACACAATCTGGAATTTGTTTCCACGTTAAATCCTCCTGGAATTTTTAAGCTTACGATCTGAAATTATATTTTGTGGTGTTGGTCACAAGAATCAGTGGGTATTTTACCCTTCACTGAGCAACATGTCCATAAATTAAAGGTAGTGATTGTTTATTCGCTGAAAAGTTGAGTTTGAGCACTAACACACAATGAAAGAAATGCAGTGTGCTAAAAATTTATCACCATCTGTGGTTTCAACTTTAAAGAAAAATGAAGAAGCAATCTTGTCTGCAGTACATAACAATCTCATTCATTCATGCATTCTGTAGTCTGCTTTACGACAAGTTCATAGCCTCTTCCACGGAGTGTGATCTAGTGCTTCCTCTTTCAATTTCAAGTATCCTGTCGTTTCCTTAAGGTCATCCAGTAGCTGCTTATGCCTTCCTTGTCTATCCATCACTTCTATCTTTCCCTCTGTCTTTCCTTCAATCACGTGTTTTAGAAGGCAGTTTCTATGCAACATGTGACCAATCCAGTTAGCCTTTCTTCTTTTGACTGTATGTACGATATTCCTCTCCTCCTCAACTCTGTGTAATACTTCTTCATTTCTCACTTGATCGGTCCAGCTGATCTTCTCCATCCTTCTCCAACACCACATTTCATACCTTTCCAGATACTTCTGATCTACTTTCTGAAGTGTCCACATTTCAGCACCATACAAAGCTATGCTCCAAATATAGCACTTTACTAGTTTCTTCCTTAAATTTAAGTCCAGTTTGCTGGTGAAAAGAGTCTTCTTGTTGAATGCTGCTTTTGCCATGACATTCCTGGATTTAATTTCATGTGTACATCTTGCATCATTTGTTATCATGCTACCCAACTAGTTGAAATATTCCACATTCCGCAGTTGTTTTTTCATCTATCATAATCTGTACTGGGGATGGTAGCCTTGGGATTCTCATTAGCTTAAGTTTTTTCCACATTCATTTCCATTCCATAGCATCTTCCAATTTCAGTTAGTCTATCAATCATGCCCTGTAATATCATTTCTTCCTTAGCCAGTAGCTGGTTAGGTTAATACAAATATGTTTAAATGAGACCTATAATAGTGTCTGGGCAGGCAAGTGTTTGATATGTTTCTTACTACGAATGGTCTGAAACAAGGTGCTTTTGTCACCATTAGTTTTCAACTTTCCTTCAGAATATGTCATTATGAAGGCTCAAGCAAACCAGTTGGGGGGGGGGGGGGGTTCAACTGAGTGGGACACATGAGCTTCAGATTTATGCTGATAATTTGCTTGGTGAAAGGGTACATACTATCAGGAAAAACACATTAGCTTTATTAGTTGCTAGTAAGGAGATTGGTCTAGAAGTAAATGCTGAGAAAACTATATGGTCATGTATTTTGAACAGCATTCAGGAGAAAATAACAACATAAAGATAGGGAATAAATCCTTTGAAAGTATGGTAAAGTTCAAATATTTGGGAACAGCCATAATAAATCAAAATTGTATTCATGAAGAAATTAAGAGCAGATTGAACCCAGAGAATGCCTGCTGTTATTCGGTGCAGTGTTTTGTCTTCCCATTTGCTATCCAAAAATATAAAGATTAAATTACACAGACCTTTTGTTTTGTATGGGTGTGAAACTTGGTCACACTGAGGAACATAGTCTGAGGGTGTTCGAAAATAGGGTGCTGAGGAAGATAAGACTACATAACAAGCAGCTTTATGATCTATACTCCTGACCAATTATTATTTGGATGATCAAATCGAGAAGAATGAGATGGGCTGGGCATGTGGCACATATAGGAGAGAAGAGAGGTGCATACAGGGTTTTGGTCGGGAAACCTGAAGGAAAGAGACCACTTTGAAGATCTGGATGTAGATAGGAGGATAATCTAAAAATGGATCTCCAAAAAATAGGATGGAGGGGGGTTATGGACTAGATTGATCTGGCTCAGGAGAGGGACAGGTGGCAGGCTGTTGTGAACACAATAATGAACCTTTGGGTTTCATAAAATGCTTGGAATTTCTTGACTAGCTGAGGAACTATTAGCTTCTCAAGCACTCTGTTCCATGGAGTTGGTTGGTTAGTTATGAATATTATGTAGCATATATAATGGAAAAATAAACTATGAGTACAGAGCATTGGTGGAATGATACTGATAAGAGAAAAGTGAAGAACAGTGCCACTCTGTCTGCTACAAATCCCACATGGGCTGCTCTGGGCTCAAACCTTGGCCTCCCTGGTAAGAAGCCAGCATCTAATTGTCTGCAACACTACTGTAAGAATTTTTTCACATCTGCACACCATTCCTAATAAAGTGTATATTTTCAATTGCTAACTGGTTTGAAAAATCACTGGCAGACATTTCAATGGAATCTACATGATTGAGCTAACATGACCAAGTAGCTTACTGTATAGCCTTCATTTTTCAAAATAAATAATTTATACCTAATGCCTAATTTCAAACACAAGGAAGGACATGATCACAACATAAGATACCTAATAAATGCTTTGAAAATTCGGCCAAGTTCAAATATTTGGAAACGACGATAACGAATCAGAATTGCCTACACAAAGAAATTAAGAGCAGATTAAATCTGCGGAATACTCACCACCATTCATTTCATAATCTTCCATCTTGCCATATGCTATCGCAAACTGAGGATACTTGTGTACAGGGTGCTGAGGAAGATATTTGGGCCTAAGAGGGAGAACATAGCAGAATGCTGGGGGAAAAAATGCACAAGGGCCTTCACAATTTGTACTCCTTGCCAAGTATTATTCTCGTGATTAAATCAAGGGGGATGAGATGGGCAGGGCATGTGGCACACATGGGTGTAAAGAAGATATGCATATACAATTTTGGTGAGAAAACGTAAAGGATTGAGACTGCCTGGAAGACCTATGCATAAATGGTAAAGGTAAAGTTTTCCCTGTCCATGCCATGAAGGCATATATGAGGAGTAGAGGTATGGTTCCACTCATTCTTAACCTTGGCACTAAGATGGAGGTGAGCGCTTAACTTCATGCCCCGGCCGCTTTGCCCCCAGGAAAGAACCCCGGTACCGACTGAATAGGATTGGGTGGGCCCCAGAGCCAGTTGGAACGTGGAGGTTCCTAATGGCATAGTCAACAAATTTCAGGAAAACTGGTGAACTCAAAAGCGTCCTGTATCTTCCTTGCAGGACAGTTGTCTAAAAATGCAACTGTACTGAAGCTTTCTCACACTATCCACCACAGTGAATGTCAGACACAATGTCTCTGGAACATGACAGCTTTACTCCCATCAACATTCCTGATGCTTGTGAAAGCGTCACTATGTCTACCAACCGTGAAAACTTAAAAAATTTTATAAACACCCAAAATGGTGAAAAAGGTGGGGGCGAAAATGCCGTACAGGTGAGAACTGCACATAGAATTTTGGTCAATCTGATGGAAAGTGTCCACTTGGGACATCTAGGCGTAGATGGGATGTAATAGGGATACTGCATCCATCTGGCTCTGGGTAAGTAGGTGTTTGTGAACATGGTAATGAACCTTGCAGGTATTATAAAAATGGAGAGAATTTAACCATCTGCTACAGAGAGGTAATTACAAATTTATCACTTAAAATGTTGAAGACTAAAAAGAGTATTGTGGAACCTGCTGCCTTTTTTGCCTCCACCTTCAGGGTAAAAACAGAGGTAACAGGTTCCTCCATAATGCTGGTATGTATCTACCGAACTAGTAAGTTTCACATCCCAGATGAGCATAATCTCAACTAAAAACAGTATATATAGTAACTTGAGCAACATTTCACGACTTTCATAAAATACTGGCAGATATATACCTCATTCCATATTTGGAATATTTCTGAAAGAATGTTGAATAATAGAAAACAATGTTATATTTGTTTTTCTCAGAGTAAATTAAATACAAAGTATAAGTGCACATGTTCAAGTCATGTTATTTTGGAATGTTTTCTTTTTTTACAGGAAAAATGCGGCAACAGTTCTCATGGCTTTGGTAAGTATTAAATATAACTTCTGTATAAACAGGAGCTTGTACAGTAAAAGGGGTAACTATTAGGGCAGACAGTTCTAATCATACTGAGTTGAGTTACAAGAAAATCTTGTTGAATTATAAATATTAAATACCAAATATACAGTACAAAATTATCTACAGTGCTTAAAACAGACTGGTACAAAATATCAATGTGCTGGCAGTTTTCAACATCACTTATCCTACTTGTTACTGTAATACCAGCAAGATCTTTATATAAATAATTGTACATATTATGTCTAACAAGAAGTATGAAAGATTCATGATGATTTTAACAGAACACATGAGTTAAACAAATCTGCGGCAGGCATTTGCAATGTCCACTGTTATACACTTCAGACACTTTTAACTGTTACTTAAATTTAACTGTCATTAACCTCGTACATTTGCTCACATTTCTCCAGTAACCTCAGAACTGGATTAATATTGTAGGGAAATAGGGCTTTGGACACCAGTCTATCTATGGCAAGACGTAACCTAATTAGCACAGACATGGTGTCGTCCAATTCACGACCACAGCAAGCCACAAATTCTGCCCAATTTCGACGAACAAATTTCAGCAACCGCAACAGGTACAGAAGAAAGCAGGTCTCACTGGAGACGAGGAGATCCAACAAGACATCTGGATCATGAGATACAGCCCGTAGGAACTGTATAAAAGTTGTAGCTGGACTTAAGGTATCCCTGAGATCGTGCCGAGCTGTATTTCGATAGAACAATCCGACAGCTACATCCAAACAGCAAACCATTCCTTCAATCAGAGCATCATCCTGATCAGCGAACAGTTGTACCACCCACTGTGCCAAAGGAGTTTCAGGATGAAAAGGCAACAAGGTTTTAACACAGTTATCAAGTTGACGAAGAACCTCACGGATACTACGTTCAATCATGGCCATATCATCGGCTACGTCATCTGCTTCTGACCCTAGGGAACTGTCACTGGAGCTGTCACATCGGGTTTCTTTCACTGTCACTGCCACACTCTTCAAAACAAGCAATGCCATCTTTTGAAGAAGTGGACGATCTCCATCCCCTGCACCACCACCGAACCTGCCACTGCCACCTCTGTAAGGGAGTGTATCCAGAAGATGCCAATCCTTTACACTGCGCACTACACAATGAGCTAAAGTACAAGGTTCTTCTTCCATTGTGTCCTGAAGGGCCAAAGTGCTGCCATAACATAGCACTTCATTAAACAATCCTAACATGTGCTTCCAGACACCAGGAGGAACAGAAGAATTAAGCAGCCCTACAAACTGGACAAGATGTGCATAAAATGGCTTTGTATCGACGACCGAGAGATTTGCTTTTACGGAGATTATTGCCTCCCACAGACCTAAAAAAGTCACAATGGTTGATTCATGTTCATCTGAGTAAGCACCAATCATACCATCAAACTTCTGAACAATATCCTGCCACTTTGTTTCCAGTGCTTTGATACAAAGACACTTCACCTGACTTGTGTCTAAACGTTCTGGGTCTGACAAGCTCATGACAACACACATGTGAGGTAGTCTGTCATCATTATTGTCTTCCAATGGATGTGTATCTATATCTTTCCATTCTACAACACGCTTTATTACTTCCAAAGAAAATGAGATTTTTTGTGAGTGAGTAGTAACAAGGACATTTTCTGTCAAACTTGCTAACCAACTGGGATTAACATTAGATTTTGAAACTATCAGAAATGCTGACAATGCTCGACTTGCAGCGAAACAAATAAATGGATTGGAATGGGAGGAGAATTCTATGAGTTGTTCAATAAGACCATACTCATTTCTCACAAACGCATCACAGATTTCACCAATACGTGTACACATTAATCCTTTAGCATTCTGTTTAATGGCTACTTCACACAGGAACTGGAGTGTACCAACAAACAGCAAAATACGATCACGACTCCATTCTGCAAGGGTTGGTACATGATAGTTTCCCTGACCATCTGACACCAGTCTCACTCCTTGAAAAGGTTTCCGTAAACTACTTTCTGACACAGGACACAAACATTGATTTAACAAATGCTGCTGTATCACCCGCAGTTCCTGGTCCACCTCATCTCCTCCACCATCTATATCAACCCTGTCCTCGTTTATTTTCGGCTTCTTCTTGACTGGTTCATCCATGACTGGTACCAGTGGTACAGTTTTACGACTTTTAAGTACCATGAACACAACTTTATGAACTGTTAAGTTCCAAAATATTGGTCATGTTAAGTTCCTCGATGAATGAAGAAATAACCGCTCACACCAGAGCAGGAGTTCCATGTAAGCTACTTTTAAACCCATGGAACACTTCTGCTACACTTACTCCAAAACCAGTAATCTTGTCTGGTCGGATACTTTGCTACTGTAAACAGAAGAAAAACAAAAACATGAGAAACACATTTACGTCACACAATAACAACTTATAATACTGTACATTAAATGTGCGTAATGCGCTATACTCTTACATATTGTGTTCGCAGTGAAAGTCTGAATATTCTTAATGAAAGTATAGTTTACCTAGGGCCATAGGCCTACTTGGCTTACGATACACGACAAACGGGGCGGGTAAACTTCGCTGGCCAAAATGAGACTTCATATTTTTAATAAGCGCTTTCTTTACAGAACTTTTCACTTCAATAGCCACAGTATTAGTTATGAATACGGAGTAATTTTTACCTTCAAATACAGATCAACAGAATGCAGCTTCGGACATGAATGAATAATATCGTACTTTCTCATACATTCCCACAAGCCCACCATCATGAACAATATGACGCTGTCGTCAAAGTAAAGCCAACTTTAACATTATAAAAGATAGAGAAGTAACTAACTACAGCGTCCTTAAAATGATGTGTAATAAAAGTTACCCCGAATATATCATACGAAAGAAAAAAGTATTATGTAAATGTATTAGTACTACTATATTTACAAGTGCATTTCCTCTACTTTGATTCCGCAGTAATTTTGGTATCCGGGTTGAAAGGAGAGGAGTCAGGGTTGCCAAACCTACAGTTTCTTGGCCCATTTTTGTGAGGGGGCATTAACAACTAAGAGAATTAGTGCGTATTTATTTATTGACCTCTGATGTTTGGATATAACCTCATCTTGATATAATTTTAGGTATGTTCTAATTATGTGTTTCATTCTAATGCAAATTAAACCGTGGAAGGGTTAAGTTTCAGAACACTATGAATTAGCACTTCGTCAGCAGACAGCTGATAGTTTGCTGCGTGCCTAAAACCTTTATTGAATATCCGTATTAATATTCATATTTCTATATTGACGTAGTTATGAGTATATTATGATTTAAAATTACATATATAAACACTAATTGGAATGTAACTTTCCAGCCGATCTGGCAATATTGTTTATAGGCTCTAATTCTCACACTCCCAGAATTCCTGTGTCAGCTAGGTGTGGCAGCCATATTTTACTGTGCGGGCAGGGGGAAGGGGGTTGGAAGTAGTGTTTTGTTGCGATCGAGTGGTCTGAGTAACAATAGTGTTATTTGATCGGTATGGATGGTTGATATTTACCTTTTGTGCTTGTAAATATATATGTCTTATTGGTCGAGGGAGTAGTCAGCTGATAATTGTTTTCACTTGAACATATTTAAAGACTTACATAGGTTAGCTAAATGAAACCAGTGAATGTAGGTAATGATGAAAGTAAATATGCGCACATATACAATACGTAGTGAATTTAAACCCTATTCCATGTATATCATCTTACAGATTTGGCACAGAAATTATGATGAACGATGTTCACAGTTGTTTACGACGTTGTGTGATGATTTGACACTCGAGTCTATTTGTAATTCATCAGAATCGCGCTAGTACTTTTCTAGTAATACTGTCGTATCAATGTGTCATTTGGTGATTTTGCTGGTTACATAAAAAACGTGGAATATTTGTTTGAAGTAATGCGTTATTACTGCAATGAAGTCACTAAGAGTATTAAAATTGAGTGATCGTAATTTCTTTGTGAAAGTATTAACCTCTTTTGCAGTTAGAAGCCGCAAGATTTTGTATTTATTACTTCAATTGCTTAACCGCTTTTATTCCTTTGTGTCATAGTTTCTCACTGTGAAGATTTAAAAATCATTATGAACTAGTGTAAAGTGCCTTGTCCTGAAGATGTATTGGAATGCATCATTTTGGGATACCGGTAGTTTTCTATATTAGTCATTCATACACTGTACTCTGCAATTCTTTACCTTCAGCGATTCATAGACTCTATGATATAAAAAATACATAGAAGTGTATGTGTATGTAATGACTCTTTTATTGCAATAAGTAGGATTTCTTCAAATGTGGTTTCTGAGTGTGAGTGAAACTGTTCACTTGTCTTACAGATTTCGAACGAAAAAATGAGCCTGGTTTTTTGTAACTGTCTGCATTTCTTTATCATTTGGCCCTTTACCACACATAGTTCTACATGTGGTATTGATTGGCCATATGCAGTGTTGTAATGCCTTCCAATGTCTGAAACAGTGGCAAAACCAGCACCACAGCAGGACTCTGGGCTGGACATTTCACAAGGTAAGAGCAAAATGCTATAGTTGAGTGGCTAGCAGTCCTGTTGCACATTCAGGAGTACCCAGGTCTAAATCTCACTCTGAAGACAGACTGGGATTTTTGTTATTTTTTCCAGTCTCTGTGGGTAGGGGTAAAATATTTTTCTCTTGTCCAAAGCATCCAGACTGGCTCTGGGGCCCATGCAGTGTCCTATTCGTCAGATACTGGGAGATTTCTGTTCAGGGATCAAGTAGCTGTAGTGTGAAGTTGACCTCCATCTAATGACAAGATTAAGATCGAGTAGAGCTGTTGCACCACTCCACTATATGCCTTTGTGGTATCCACAGGCACAGGACAGAATGTCAATATAATACCTCAGATTAGGCCACAACTGCTTGCACATTCTTTCCAATTGACTATTAACTAATCAACCCATCAGTGAATGTTATATAATCCACTTGAAAATATTGTTAAATAAACCATAAGGAGATAAATAATAATTGTAAGTAACAAACCCTTGAAATGTTTTACCATTACACTGTACCAAATGTTTACTAGTTTAAGAATAATTTTTAATAAACATGCATATATCTGCTTCATTCTGAACTTTAAAATGTGCAGTTTCAGAATTTAAAAATATCATCACAAACTGAAAATGTGAATTTGCTACAAAGCAAACTTAATTCCAAAATTCTTTGTAGTTCACATACACTAAATTTGGACCTGTTCCTTTATGTCCAAATGAGGAATAGCTGTGAGGCTCAAAATTTCCGTCTAGTGAAGTAGTATTTTACGTGTGTCTAGAGGCTGCTGCATTGTGAATTTCTTCATTATGCATAATCACACGGTATGCTTCATAAGTATATTCTTTTATTGTTTCTGGGATTGCGTTTTGTTTAAAATCAAAATTTTCCTGCCACATTTACATGTTGTCCTCAATATGATGTTGCTATATATACAGGAATACAGTATCACTTGTGAATTTTTGAAAAATTTAAGTTTTGCACTGTATTTGCCAAAAGTCATTCAGATCTTGAACACCATTTATATTAACACCCATACCAGTAGCTGTCTGGATTACTGTTTGGCTCTGGGTATTTGTTTGTGGTATATCAGCTGTTGTAGCTGTCATGTGGTGTCAAGTTCATTGTGACAACTTTACATTTATGGTAATTGTGGTTATGGTGTTTCCCCACATTATTTTTTTATACAGTAGAACCCCCGCATCCGTGAGTTGGTATCCGCGGTTTCAGTTATCCGCGGTTTACAGCCCAAAAATATTAAATGGAAAATTCCAGAAATAAACGATTCATAAGTTTCAAATTGCACTCCATTCTGAGTAACGTGGTGAAATCTGCCCGCCCCGTCACTCTCAGTACATGACTCATCTCTCTTTGTCCTCTGTACCCATGCTGGCCCACTTTACTCGCATCCACAAGTATAATAATGTACAATGTATTTTATTATTATTTAATGTTGGTAATGTCTTATTGTGCGTAATTTATCAATTAAACTTTATCATAGGTATGTATGTAAATGAAAAATGACATATATATATATATATATATATTATATATAGGGTTTGCTACTATCCGCGGTTTCGGGCGTCTGCGGTAGGTCGTGGATATGGGGGGCCTGCTGTATTCTCTATTAAATTTGTATGACATCTGAGTTTCATTTATATTTGCGTGATGGATTTTGCTGTGTTTATTTGATGCAAATCCAGAGTCCACAGCCATTATGTTAAGTAAAATATTAAGTTATCTTTATTAACTGGCATGGTCTATATTATTGTTAGTATTATTATCCACTTCCCTTACTTCACAGCAGTTTAGCTGGTTCTGAAAATAGTATGGGCCTTATTATTATTATTATATTATTATTATTATTATTTGTTGTCTCTTGTCACAGACCTTTTCTCCCTGGTACTTCTCTTGAACCGGGGGCATGCAGTGGCACAGTTGGTTGATGCACTGCCCTACAAGCCGGAAGGTTGCGGGTTCGATTCTCGGTGGTGTTACTGGAATTTTTCATTGACGTAATCCTTCCGGCTGCACTATGGCCCTGGGGTTGACTCAGCCTCTAACAGAAATGAGTACCAGGAATATTTCCTGGGGGGGGGGGGGGGGGTGGGGGGGTAAAGGTGGCCGGTGTGTGGGGCTGACAACATTACCACCTTCATGTGCCGATTGTCTTGAAATCTGGGAGCTTCAACCTCCTGGAACCCTAAGGGCCTGTACAGGCCTGTAATGGGATTGCTTTTACTTCTCTTGAACCAATGATGATCCCCACCACTCAGGTTTCAAGTTTCAGACTGCAATACTTTCCGTATTACGTGTGATGTTCCAAGTATAGCCGGTTTTTTTAGTGAATCTGTTGAACATTTTCCTAGTATGGCTTCTAAATTTTTCTTTAAACCTTTTGTTACTATTCCAGTGGCTCCAGTAACTACAGGTATAATCATACATTTTATGTTCCACATTTGTTGTATCTCTATACATTAACTCTTGTATTTTAGTTTCTTCTCTGCTTCCTTTTGCGTGACATTTCTGTCCGCTGGTATTGCCACATGTATCAGTATGCATGTTTTCTCTTTCTTGTTTTTAATTACTATATCTGGCCTATTTGCTGTAACTTCTCTGTCTGTATGTACCCCTTCATTCCATAACACTGTCACATCTTCATGTTCACATACTGGTTTTAGTGTGTGTGTGTGTGTGTGTACCATTTATCTGTTGTTTCGATGCCCAGTGCTTTGCATATTGAGTAATGTAAATGTGCACCAATTTTATCATGTCTCATTAAGTATTCATTCTTTGCCAAAATGCGGCAACCTGAAGTTAGGTGGTCAATAGTGTCTTTATGTTATTTACATAACCGGCATTTACAATCAACTTCTTCCTTCAAAGTTTCATTTTTAAAATAGTTTGTACTAATTCCTTGGTCTTGTGCTGCCACTATTGTACTTTCTGTTTCTCCCTTGATGTTTCGAGATTTTAACCATCGATATGACTGTTTGTTATCCACCAGTTTTTCGTCTAAGTTATGTGGAAATTATCCGTGCATCCTTTTACCCCACCATCTTTCTTTTGTCTTCTCTGCTATTCTGTCCTTTATTTGTCTTGTTCCTCTCTGTAATTCTCTCTTGAGGCTTCTAGCTGTCTGCACCATTGCTGAGTTGGTGTTGTTTTGGTGCGTTCTAACAATTTGTATTAGTGGATCTTCAGTGCTGTGTACATATTCCATCAGTTTTGTAATTCCTATTATTGTTGGCTTCTTCAAACTGCATCAACCACCTTCCTCCTTGTTTTCTGGGAACATACAAGCGATCTGCATCTGCCTTTGGGTGATGCTGTCCATGGATGGTTAGCAATTTTCTTGTTTTTCTCTCCAGTTTTCACAGTTCTTCTTCTTCTTCTTCTTCTTCTTCTTCTTCTTCTTCTTCTTCTTCGTATTATTATTATTATTATTATTGTTGTTGTTGTTGTTGTTGTTGTTGTTGTTATATGGCTTAACAAACACCTTAGCAAGTCATATGACTACCAAATTTGGACAAAAATAGAAGTACTTAAGTGGATTATATTCAGTTATATTCAGAATGAGAAGTATCTGGAATTGGCCTGATAATGGCTAATTTTATCCAAAATGTGTATAGTTCATATCACTCATTGAACCTAATATAATAGCTGTGGAAAATGGACTTCAGATTTATTCTTGTGAGTTTCAGTTACAAAATTATTATAGTGCTAGTTAAGTGACTCTCGGCAATTGTTAAACATCGTGTAGCATTTAAGGATTTAAGGTTCATGGTTTATATAAGTTTTAAAACTTTCGCGGCGACATGATTCAGTATAGTCTTCTCGGGCGCACAGCCGCGTCAATTCGTTTGAATACAACGTTTCGGGGACTAGCTCCGTCCCCATCCTCAGGCAAAACTGATTTAACATACAACTCGTCTGTCCCGTGTTTTTCTCCCTGCCGCGGCAGGTAGAAAAACACGGGACAGACGAGTTGTATGTTAAATCAGTTTTGCCTGAGGATGGGGACGGAGCTAGTCCCCGAAACGTTGTATTCAAACGAATTGACGGGGCTGTGCGCCCGAGAAGACTATATTGATTCATGGTTTATGCTTGTGTGACCCTTAGTTTTGGGGCATTTTTTAGGATGAAGAACATCCTGTTGTGTACGTGTATGTACAGTATCCTGCTTTGCATTTGACTTGATTCCTGTTAGCATAGGGGTGAAGAGGCAAGCTAGTAAGGGGGGAAGAACGTTCCACGCGGCTCCAGTCATTTTTAAAATTGTCTTATAACTCACAGGACTTTTCAGTTGCTTTTAAACAATGGTGCAAAGTAGAGTTTGGTGTGCAGTCTCCATTCTTTATCAACTTTGCTAGCAGTTTCATAATAGGACCCAGGATGACATTGTGATGGTCAGTGTACTTCCAAAGAGGTAAAATTAAGCCAGATTTTGTTTCAATTTGTAATAAGGCTTTATAAATTGTCTGTCAGCATAATGTAATTTTTGTATAAATTGGATATGTGGAAATTGTTTTACGTGCAACTGTAGTATGTTTTCATGCATTTTAAATATATTAAGTAGATTATATAATTTATGAGGTGAAAATTATGCTGTGAGTATATTTTTGATCATAAGTCACCTGTCTTTTTTTTTAGATATATCCAAATACTTGTAAATGTAACATGCCTGTTTGTATTATACGCTGCAGTTTGTGTTCTGTCAGCATTCCGCTCTGTCTTGCATCACAGCTGCTAGTGTATCTTTGGCATCGTGTTAGGTTTGGTCATTATGCTGTTATTATGTGTTCTTTGCAGCATTTAGTGTATAAAATGGATACGTAATATGGAGATTACATTTTTCCTCTCATCTGCCTCCATATTTCATGTCCCAGATTACTCAGTAGATTTTTATGGAATCCAATATGGAAGATACACAGGAAGAGCCTTTAGTTCGTGTCAGTTTATTATTTCTTGCTTCATATGACGCCATAATTAGGTACTGCATTTGAACAATGTTGTGAAGCAAAATTGACCCCAAAGACAGTCTTGTTTGCAGTTATATAATATTCTACCCATCTCATTACTTTTACGTCTTTGTGAAATTTGACGCTGAAAGAAATGGGTATAAAGAGACTGACTGTGGTAGAGTTTATGTCATTGGACCATAGAAGAAATGAAAATAGTTTAGAAGAACCTGACATTGACTGAATTGAAAATAAAACTCTATACATCATGTTAGAAGGGTGAAAGACACTAGACACTCAAAACAACTATTTGAAGGACGACCTCTCAAAGGACTATTAGATGCATAAAACCCACAGAGTGAAATGTGTCACTTACTAGTCTATGTGACCATAAGAAGGGGGTGGAGAAGGATCACAATAAGGAAGGGTGGTGGTGGTGGTGTAGGAGGAGAGGAGGCAGAGGTGCCCAAACATGGCTCTTAATGTGGTCTGTTATATTATTTATGGGAGTCTGTGAAGAATGAAATGATTGTGATGTTACTTATGGTACGTGAGATAAAAGGTAAAGGTAAAGTTCGCCCTAGAACAGGCATTAAGGCCCAGCTGGGTAGTAGAGGTATAGCTCTACTCTTTCTTTAACCTCGGCACTAAAAGGTGTGGTTGGTCAACACCATGCCTAGGCCACTTTACTCCCAGGAAAGAGACCTGGGGCTTGGAGGCTAGGTGAGCCCCAGGGCCAGTCTGGACGGGTGCAGAAAATTTCTCACCCACCAGGATTTGATCCCCGGACCATCCAGCCCATAGCGAGTTGCTATACTGGGTACCCTATCCCGGTCCTTGTATGTGAGATTTGTAGTGATATTTGTAGGAATTTGCCGTCTCCATCTGAGAGGCAGAATACATGTCTACTGCATAGAGTAGCATTCTCATATATCATTGTGAGATGTTGAGGTTTCTACCCTGAAGATGGAGGTATCAAGTGCCTCTGAAACATTGGAGGCTATCTACCAGACTACACGGCATTACATCCCTGATGACTGTACTCATAATATTCACTGCTAGGAGAAACTCAAATCTGAATATAAAAATACTGAAAACTCCATTTCTTGACTGTTGACTGATGTAGCTTACTGTGGGAACTGAATGCCGGCAGTAGTAAGTAGTAAGAAACAGACAGGAAGATGCTATCAGCCAGAATTGATGTTGCACAAGAGTGCTGTTCAGGGACTGCCAGTTACTGAGTTATTACTGTTCTGTGGGCCACCAACTAAGGGAGGGTTAGGGAGCACTGTATTGCTCGTTAGAGCCTACGTTCCCCATTGCCTCATCTGGGCTCCATTCCCTTTCCACATCCCAGATTACGGTTTGTCGTTCCCATACTCTGTAATCCAGTTCCCCTCCCTTTACTCTTCTATAACCTACATCTTTTCCTAACATGGGTCTGGAGACAGTTTGTTCCTCCAAAACATTGGTCCCCATCTACCAAACTGCATGGCTTTACATCCCAAACACCACAATTCTAAGCAGAATGTAACAGCTAAAATTTGTTCCTTCAAGGAATGCTTTGCTTTGTGAATATGTACATGCATCATTCATTGGTTAAAGGTGATTAATTTGTAATAATACTTCTGTATTATACAGAGAGTGACCGAAATTTATTTGTATGTTGCATACCCTGTGTGCATATCATTGTCCTGTCAGTTGTATCAAGCTGTGTGTGACTTTTTTTACCAGCATTTCTATGTGAATTTATTTGAATGATCCTTTGTCTGAGGTACATTTTGATAATACATGTTACTTGGAGAGTTGGATGTATACCCTTATTCAGGTGATTTGGGTGTCGTACTGACAGATTTGTTATTGCTGCAGTACGGCCAGTTCCCAAAACATCGTGTGTTTCAGATATATTTTGGACAGTGGGCAGTGCCCAGTGTAGTATTTATATAACGAGTGAACCATTGCTACAGACATCTATGGTATCACATTAGCAGCAACGCCAGATTTCATGAGAGAGGCCTGCAGTGTTTATATGCTCAGAATGCTTCTGTATAATGACTTTAACCTTTAAGTGACCTATGTTTGCGTATGGCAATGCACATAAGAAAACCCGTTGAGATTCATTTTATATACAGTAGAACCCTGTTAAGAAGTCTTTCAAGGGACCAGAGGATTAGGGACTCCTTAAGCGGGAAAACTTATTAAGAGGGAAGCTTATTAAAAGCAATAGGATTTCGGGACTTTAAAAATCAGACTTCTTACAGGGGAAAACTTCTTATGCGGGCACTTCTTAGCCAGGTTCTACTGTATTTGGGCAACATCATTGAGCAGGTCAAAACTCTCAGAAGAGTTGTAGCACTGAAGAAGAAGAAGAAAATATTTAAGCAACTAGGAAATGTACTGCATTTTACATGTTGCATAATCTCCATTTCATTTTCCACAAAATGCCATTTATTTCATAATTTTTTTTTTTCTGTTCAAATGATATGTTTTTTTTCTTAAACCATGCTGAAATTTAAATACCAACCAGGTCATTTAAAGGGTAAAGAGATGGGGCCAAATAGATGACCAGTAATTATTTTTTGACAGATTTCCTTTGAATATCCTACAGCATTGGTTTATTTTGTTTTAAAATGTTTGGCACATGATGTGAGATGTATAACATCGGCTTACAGTAAGGGAAGATACCCCACAATGTTGTTGAATTAGTTAATTAAATAAATAAGTATAAATATAGTAGGTGTGTACTGGTAATAAAAACCTGGTACTAGCAGTCACATCCAAAGAAATGTGCTTGAGAGTCAACAGTTAAGTTTGAATTGAAATTTAATTTGAATTAATTAAGTAATTAATGCTTTATTTAACAGTGCATTTAGTAGTAGATTATATAATGTCAGTGTGTTGTGGAAGACCCAATTCATGGTACTATTACGACATCTTCAAGTACCTGAATATCATCATCGTCATCGTCATCATGAACTCTGAAGGATTATGTGTAGTGCCTGTTCCTTAACCCTCAAGGTGAAGTTGGTCCTTCCGTCTTTTCTTTGGGCGTCCTATGTTTCTTCGCCTGTTTGGCTTATACTTTAGTGCTTGTTTAGGTATCCTGTTTGTGTCCATTCTCACTAAGTGTTGTAGCCACTTTCCAGCAGCACAAATGAAATTTGTGCTGCTTCCAGTCTGTAGTACCTGAATAAAACTACAAAAGAACTTCAGTTAGGACAACTGTTAAACACAGCATACAAGTCAATTCTTCAGTTATACAGACTTGTATAAGTAAGTAAATAAATAAATAATAAGCTCCATGGAGGAGAATCCATCTTTAGAAGCTAATAGTTCTGTAGCTTAGGCAGATGAATCCAGTCTATGCCATTTCATCCTGTCTGTTTTAAGATCCATTTTAATATTATCCTCCAATCTACATCAAGGTCTTCCAAGCAGTCTCTTTCTGTCCAGGTGCCCCATCAAAACCCTATATGCATTTCTCTTCTTTCCCTGTTTGTATCACATTCCCAGCCCACCGCAATCTTGATATAATCATCTGAATAATATTTGACAAGGCATACAAACCAAGAAGCTCATCATTTTGCAGTTTCCTCAAGCCTCCTATTAGTTTGTCCTGTGTGGGCCCAAATATCTTCCTTAGCACCCTGCTGTCAGACACCCTCAGTCTGTTCTTCTTCTTTTAGTGTGAGATACCACGTTTCTCACCCATATGAAACAAAAGGCATTTTGCAGTGGTTTTGATGCTCTGGTTCAGAGGTGCACAAATTCCAGGTGCCAGGTCACCTGGGCAACTAAATTTTGTATGGTGGCACTGAATATTTGTGGATCGTATTGCTTCATGTCACCCTTATGGCACCTAGAATTTTGAGGTGGTTTCTAGATTTTTGGAAAATTTGTGCACCAGTGTTGTGGTTAAATAGATCTATCCTGTATGTGAAATTGATGATAACCATAGTTAACTGGATTTATAAGGGTGTACTGAATTGTACACAAGGAGTAAACTATTTTGTTGTAAGAAAGCTGTAGGTTTAAAGCTTGTGATTGTACATGTGATTCTCTAGTTAAGAAATGCTGTCTGGTGTATGTAACTGAAGTGTTCTCTGAACTAGATCTGACAGGGGAACAGCGATTGCGCCAACTAGAAGCCCTGTTCCTGGGTGGGCCTATCCAGGGACAGGGGCAAAGTTTCAGTGTTGAAACCCTCCTGGATGTCCTGCTGGTGCTCTATGACGAATGCTGCAACTCTTCGTTACGAAGAGAAAAGACAGTGTCTGACTTTATCGAATTTGGTAAGATACAAGCCTGATTTCTTAAGTGCATATGGATTACTGTTGTGATTTGAAACACTGCTGTTGTAAAGTACGTTGGAATCCTGAGTGTGTTTTCTTGCTGTCACATATTACTTAAGTTATTTGACTTTCCTCCTATTTAGATGAGAGGCATTTGTTTTTTGCTTTTAAGTCTTGGTTTACTTTGAAGTCACTGTGGGCCAGAGATCCTTACAAAGATTGTGTATTTCGGAACATGTTACATAACCTCCAATTATTTGTAGTGAGTGGATAAGATAGACCAAGATACATAAGAGCTGTATTCTTAATATTAATTTCGACATGATGGGACTCCAGGGGGTATCGTAATGGAGTCAAGACATACATGTAACAAAGTGGCTGTCACTTGACTTTCTCTTATTATTTGTGAAGTGAATAAGCATATGCAGGGCCCTAAAATTGGAATATACATTAAAATCCAGATTTTTGTCTTTGTAAGTTTTTTAATTATGGTACCATCTGTGTGCTATGTAGTGGAGATTTAAAATTAGTAAATGATTATAAAATTGTAGTAACTGACTGTTACTGTGAACCAGGAGGCTGTAGTTTGTCAGCCCCTCATTGTAATATTCTTGTAAGATATGGTAATGAGGGATTAACTTTCTTATGCTATTCTTACATGGCTTAAAATTTCACATCACTTTATTTTGATAGTACAGTAACCACTCACCAACACAGTTTTGACCAGTGTGGTTTTGACTATATGCGGTTGAGAATGGTTAAATATGTAGGGGAAAACAAATTATGGAATGCTGAAAAATTTAAATGTACATGGATAAACAAAGTCAGTTTACTATTTACATACACCAACTGGATGCAACTTTATTTAAAAAACTGTATAGTTTTTTAAAACATATTTAAAATCTTTTTAAAACCCGACATATGTTTCGGCTCTTATAGAGCCATCTTCAGGGGTTTATTGTCGTTAAAACTGCATATATTAACACGTCTTTTTCATTGGTTCACTTTTAGGCAAGGTTTTTTGATGTATGTAAATAGTGACTGTGAAAAGATGCACGGTGATTACAGAATAAAGAAAGTCAGTTTACTCTCTCAGCTGCCTTTGAAGGTGGCAGCATCATCTAGCCAAGCACTGTAAATGTTTAATTTTTAGAAAAATGATTGTATTTTGAGTGGGGGTCCATAAGCATCTGCTGTCACATAACCCTATTTTTCCCATAAGAACTTCACAGCACACCATGATGCCCAAGACACTGATCATTCTTCCTAGCCCCTCACATTGTATGAGGGATCACTGTGGGTTGCAGAAAGTGACATTCTGTAAGTTGATGGAGTTTTAACCTCATTCTTGCGTGTGTTTATTCTAAAATGTTAGAAATTTGTATAAAACTAGTGCTTTGTACATTGAAGCAGGTGCACTTTTTGAGGAAGTAGTTTTTCTATAAACAAGTAATTGCATTGCTACATTGCTACAGTTGTATATTGTGAGGCCCAACCCCCAGAAGATTAGTGCTGGCTGTTAGCAGAAGCTTTCAATAAGTGGAGTAAAATACAGGAAAATATGTTCGAATGTAGTGAAAGGTGAAGTTGCCGCCTGCGTATGATTTACCCTTTGGCACCGAACAACGCATATGCTGGGTCATGGGGTGCTGTGTGCAATTCCCAAATGACACGGCATATGGGTGGCCAATTATGGCCATTCTTGTACAGACCTCTTCAGTTTTCCACCCTGTTGCCTTTGCATTTTTTTATAAGAGTTTGGGTGAAAAAAAATTAAATCCCATAATTGAAATGGGGGGTTTTGCACAATGCAAGGAGGATGTAATTCCAGCGCCAAAACGTTATGCACAACACCATCAAGTGTATGGGTAATCGAGATAGGCTTGATGCAGTTGTGTGTGGCACTGTATGGAAGTGAGTGGACAGTTTCATACGCTGGCCATTTTACTGCAAACAGAAGACACCGGTAGTCCTTGGATAGGAGGCAGAATGGGTGCCATAGCTGATCTGGACACTAAGGAGAAGAGAAAAACCTTTTGCCGTTTCCCAGTTTTGTGTCTATCCAACCCATCGCCTAATCACAATACGGACTGAGCTATTGTAACTCTTTACTTGCTATGTGCGAAAAATTATTAAAACTAGTCACCACCTGCGTCACAGTGCAAGAGATATGGCATAACTGGACTCACAAATCTGTTCAGGGTCAAACTGTTGCGATGGCGATTCACTTGAACTAGAAGAATTGGTTTTGAATAGCAATATACTTATGTGAGTTGTTTTCCATCTGTTTTGCAGTGAAACCTGTTGCTTCGACTCTAAAGAGCTTACGTCTCACACGTGATGACTTTGAGATAGTGAAGGTGATTGGTCGAGGAGCATTTGGGGAGGTGTGTGTGGTGAAAATGAAAGGTTCAGACAAGGTGTTCGCAATGAAGATTCTTAACAAGTGGGAGATGCTGAAACGAGCTGAGACAGCATGCTTTCAGGAAGAACGTGATGTCTTAGTGTATGGAGATCGTCGTTGGATCACCAATCTGCATTATGCCTTTCAGGATGACAACAATTTGGTAGGATTCTCACTTCTCTAGTTGATATCCTTTTTGTGTCATGAGAATTCTGTCATGTTGTAGGTGGAGTCAAAAATTGGTTAAACTGAGATAAGTACATCATGTGTGGGCCGAGATAGCATAGTCGGTATAGTGACTTGCTATGGGCTGGATGGTCTGGAGATCGAATCCTGGTGGGGGTGAGATTTTCTGTATCCATCCACACCAGCCCTGGGGCCTACCCAGCCTCCTGTACGGTGGGTACAAGGTGTTTCCCTGGGTAAAGTGGCTGGGGCATGGCACCCCCATCTAGTGGCAAGGTTAAAGAAAGAGTAAAGCTATACCTTTACCCTCTCTCTCGGCCTTCATGGTCTGCTATAAGGTGAACTTTACTTTGGCCTCTAAGTACATCATGTAATCCTCTTCATTAAGTTTTCAAGTGTAAATCAAGCAATGTCTCTAAAGCACGGTACTTACCCTTTAATGACATAACAAAATATTTAGTTATGTACTGTACTCCGTGAACATCTCAAGCTGTTTCTTCAGGTGCTAAGAAGTGGTGTTTAATGACTCAACCTGCTTTTCTATAACACCATAGAATTATGGGGAGAGTTGTCTCCCCATGTTACCTCCTCTTTTCTTTTTGTTACGTGTGATAATAATTAAGTTGTGTAAATTCTTATAGGCCAACACTTTGAGAGCTTCATATGCAATGTACATATATATCTCTTCCAAGGCCATTGGTTATCTAGCCCAAGAAGGTGCTGTAGTCTGCATCTAATAAATGGAATAATGTCACAGAACAACACATTCTTACCACATTACCATTTTCTGCTGTTGCAATATGTCTTGTTTTCGTACCAGACATCGTGATTGTAGGATAGTGTTCTTGCTTCATGATGTACGCTATTATTGTTCACTGTCTTGCACTTTTAGAAATTTATCAGTAACAAAAACATGTTTTCATGCTGCTGCATCATCGTCAGTGTCAAGGACACTGATGACTCAACCATGCCCTGGCCGCTTTACCTCCGGGAAAGAGAGGCGTGAATGAGTAACGAATTGGTAATATTGTGGAAGGAGGCAGTTATGGTCTGATTAACCTGTGAATGATGGGTTGGTATTTAAATTTTAGCACGTGATGTATGAAAAACGTATTATTTGAACAGAAGAAGATAAAGTTATGAAATAAACGGTATTTTGTGGGAAACAAAACGGAGATTATGCAGCATGTCTTAAAAATGCAGTAAATTTCCTTGCTGCCTAAGTAAATAAAATGAATGTCAAGGGGGGTTTTTGTACATGTGTTTGCATATGCGAACGTAGGTCATGTAAAGGTTAATGCTTAGAGGGACAGAGGAAAACAATGGAAACCTGGATCAGGATGTCAAGTCCCAGGGCTGAGATTTAAACGCAGAACCTCTTGAACATGAAGCAGAAGTGCTAACTAGTCAACCGTAGTACTCAGTCTGTGGTAATGTGATATGACTTATAGATACACTACGTTAATTCTGTATCCAAGAATATGTGGTCATTCAAAGTACATTAAGAAAATGATGTAGGTTTATAGAACTCGTGACTTTTTGTTGGAACTGAGTGAAATCTTTGAATTTGTAATTATTTACAAAATATGTATGCATTTCATTCAGATCAGACTTATCAGCCTAATTTTTACATCTGTACAAATGGACAAATGAAGGTTTTTTTTTCCCCCCAGTTTTATTTATTTTTGGTTTATTAATTATGCTCTCAATAGCTCAGATCATTGGAGGGACATTGTGTAATGTGAGCCATTGATAGCGATGTGAAATAAACCAAGCATGTATAAAATTAAAAGGATTATGTTTGTCCATACACATGTGAAAATGTAATCTGACAGAATTGATTTATATACACAATAATGTCCATTTTTCTGATTCATGAAATGTGAAGTTTGGACATTGGGACATGACACAAGACTAATGGCTTGATGAAGGAACATAAATTGTATGCAGAAACAAGTATATGATCACTGCATATCTTAACCTGTACAGCCTGTATGTTGCAGTATTGCAACAGTATATGTTTGTGTTCAGCTGGCCAGGCATTGCGTTTTTTAGGTGTGTTCACAGAGCAGTTTCAGAAAGCGACTGTTAGCTTTGTCATGGTGGTCTGTCTGTCTGTCCATCCTCGTGTAACAATGCGATTACAGTTGGATGGATTTGCATGAAAATTTAAATTGTTGATTTTTTACTGAAATTTGCTTACACATTGCAATTTTGGTTAAAAGCAGTCAAAAGTAACGGACATTTTACATGTAGAGCTACGTACATTTATGACTACATTGGTTACTTACGATGCTGTAGTTACGCTTGCTACTGTGATTAGTGTAGATACCAATGTCACCAAAATTTCTTGGCTGCTAGAGTTATGTGAGTGTGCCAGAAGTGTTTCACTCTGTGGTGTCTGCATAGAGTATGGGTATGAGTACGGGTCAGGCCCTTGCGGTCCCGATGCACGTAGGCCTTTGACAGGCCCTATGTGCCCCTTAACTAAAGTCCAAGTCATAAGAGCCCTGTCCTTGTAATAAAGGTCCATATCGCCCCCAGACTTAGTTCTCTGATATCATCAGGGTTCAAAAAGAAGGAACCCAGATAAGTGTGTCGGTGTGTCACCAAAGCTTCACACTCACACAAGACATCAGCTGAGGTCTCCTCCTCTGCCCCGCATTTCCTACACAATGGACTGTCGCTCAGTCCCATAATGTGAAGGTGTCTTGTCAAGGTGCTATATCCCGTAAGCAGGCCAATAACCACCCTGGATTGCGTCCTGTTAAATGACAGCAGCCTGGTCTTAACGGCAATACGAGGGCCCGAGATCAACTCTCGAGCCTGTCTCTGAGTGCCAGCAAGGCCCTGCCACAGTGTCATGTGCTGTTTATCCAACCAGCACTGAATTTTCATCTTTATACTCTGCCTTGAGACTCCCAGGGCTGGCTCCGGTCCAACAAAATGGTGAACAGAACCCCCCCTTGCGAGCTCAGGTGTCTGCATAGAAGATCTACCCCTAAGATTGAGGATGTAGCTTATCTGAAATGTTGGATGCTGTGTAAGATAGAATGTGACATCTCATCTCAGAGGATAGTAGTCATAATATTCATTGTCATGAGAACCTTACATCTCCTCATAATATGTTCTGTGATCATACAAGTGAACGCACTTGACAGGTACTAATTGCACCATTTTATACAGTATTTGGTGATGGATTACTACTGTGGAGGTGACCTTCTGACATTGCTGAGTAAATTTGAGGACCGTCTTCCTGAAGATATGGCACGCTTTTACATTGCTGAGATGGTCCTTGCAATTGGTTCCATTCATGACTTGCATTATGTTCATCGGGATATAAAGCCTGATAATGTGCTGTTAGATGCCAATGGACATATCCGTTTAGCTGATTTTGGTTCCTGTCTCAAATTGTTTGAAGATGGCACTGTGCAGAGTAATGTTGCTGTTGGTACTCCAGATTACATATCGCCAGAAATTCTGAGGGTGAGTGAGAATACATTGCAGTCTAATGAGATTGTGAATCATATATATCTTATGCAGACAAATGTACACAGTTTTATGTTAACACAATTTTTATTGTTAAATGCTGCCCAACATGTTTCTAGCCTATATAAGGCTCATCTTCAGGGGCTCTTTCGTTGAAATTACAACAGCTATGTTATTGGTATATAAAATTCTTAAAATGCCGTTAGATGTACTTGGTTATTGAAATCTGAAAACTGTATTAAAACGTCCCTAAGTTAAAATAATTAAGCTAAAGTTACAATTAAAATTCTGTTTGGTAGAACGGTTGTTGATCGTACATACCTGTAACAGTCATTCTGCTTTCACTATAGGTTTGTTGGAGGCCTACTGACTGTACAAAGATCAGGTTGGGAGTTTATATAGGTCAAAGTCACGTGAAGTGACGACTCTGAATTTTTTATTGTATGCAAATACTAGGTACGCCCAGAAAGTAATGCAACACATTTTTTTTCTCATTCACAATTGATTTTATCAAAACTTCAAATACGTCACATCATTACATGAATCTTTGGCTACCTAACCCTATTTTTCGACATAGTCTCCTTCTAAATCTTTGGCCTTACGCCACCAAGATGCGAGAGCATGTATGCCTTCGCGGTACCAAAAGTCTGTCGCCATGATCTTGCCAGCTGAGGGAACTGCTTTAAACTTTTTCTTCCGAGGAGAGGTCGTGTGATGCCACTCCATGGATTGCCTTTTCGTCTCGGGCTCGAAGTGATGAATCCATGTCTCATCACCCGTGACAATGGTGGACAAGAAATCGTCACCCTCAACCTCGTAACGAGCAAGCAACTCGGAGCAGATGGCTTTTCTTTGTTGCTTGTGCTCTTCGGTTAGGTTTCGAGGGACCCATCGGGCACAGACCTTTGAATATCCTAACTGGTGAATGATTTTGTCGACGCTTCCCTTACCAATACCGAGTACAGCGGCCAGTTCCCTGGTTGTGATTCTCCGATCGTCTCGAATAAGACTGTCGGCTCGTTGCACTGTTGCAGGCGTCACAGCTGTTGATGGGCGGCCCGAGCGCGGGAGATCAGACAGAGTGCCCCGTCCTTGTTCTTATAACGCCAATCACTTCGTCCAACGGCTGACGGTGCTTTTATCCACTGCCATGTCTCCATAGACCTTTCTTAAGCGCCTGTGAATTGATTCACTCGTTTCTTTTTCTGCCAAAAGAAACTCAATTACTGCTCTCTGTTTAGAACGCACGTCACTTGCAGACTCCATTTTGAAAGCTCACTACTGCGCTGCTATCCAGCGGGAAACATTGCACCTATGTGCATAAACGCGGGACACTTTAAAGATACAGCACGCAAAATATCATTTTTATCCAACAAAATTGGGCCGAGAAAAAAAATGTGTTGCATTACTTTCTGGGCGCAGTAATAATTGGATGTAGAATTGTTCTAGTGAGTTCATATGTGGTCCTTTGTTAGCTTGTTTTAGTAGGGTACATTTGTGTACATTTGTCTGCATAAGATATATATAATTAAAAATGTACGGTACAAGTAACGTAAAATTGTGAATCATGTTTATTTATTGAAAGTCCATTCGTTAGATTTTGTTAAAGAGTTTCTGAGCAGCATACAATTATTTTTTTATTTTATCAGAACTTTGTTTATTATCTGCATAGGAAGAGTTTTGCACCATTCCCATATACTTTCAAGTAATGTGTTATTGAAAATGTGTCTGTGTCATGTAATCCCATAAATTGAATCACATTTTTGTTCCTTGACTCACATGTTATGCGTATGTGAAGGTGTTCCTGCTGAAGTTTTTTGGTCTGCAGTTGTAATAAAACACTTTGTTACCAATTAGAAGTAATAGGTACACAAAAATTAACTTAAAAAAATATTTTAGAAATTTAAACTAGATATGGACTCGTCCTATATATCTAGGGGTAATATGCTATACAGTCTAAAATAAGTTCGGCAGCATGAGCGTAATCTACCCTGTAGTCATGTACAGATCCTGAAATATCACCAACACATGCCTGTATGTGGGATGAATTTCATGATAAACTCGGCTTTGGTTGAACTTTTTGTTCTGCATTTTGTGGTTTGCAGATTTCTGTGAGCGTAAATTGTGATCTATATTGTGAATTTTATAGTCTTATTTTTATGATTTACATCAGGAGGAAACTGTAACAAAAATATGAATAATACAGGAGCATTCTGTTCAAAAGAAAGTTAACAATTTTTAGGCCCTTTTGACTTGTGTTTGACAGTGTGTGATATGTTTCTCATGCACCCCCTGTTCGGGACACCTGCATTAAGATCTTGAAGTTTCTGGTGTGGTACGTTCTGTTGCGCTTGTGTGCGCGTTCTCCCACTGTCAGTGTATGTTTATCTTCAGTATCTCATAGCTTCAATTTAGGATGTGTGGTCTGGTAGGTGGTGACCAGTGTCTTGTAGGAAACTGTAGCATCCATTGTTAGAGTAGAATAAAGACAAAGGCAGTATGTTTACCTATGTTGCTAACCATCTACCGGATGTATCACAGTATCACAGCATGGACATCGATGCTCCAGGTCTTAACCACCATGAAAACCTGAAACCTCATTACCTTACAGTGTTTTCCTATTCCTTTGGTTAAGCCATCTCATGATTAATCCCCTTTCTCAGACACTGAGAGGGACTGTGCCCTTTGTGTGGTGTTAACATACACACTTAGTCATACTGTCACCTAAAGATACACACACACAACACACTCGTGTGTGTGCACACACACACTCTGACACTCACACTGTCACTAGGAGGAGTCAAAACTCCTTGACAGCTTTATGGAAATACTGAAAATACAGAAGAAAGCCATAATGACATGAAACCACCTAAACGGTATAAGGCAGGGGGTGGCCAAACTTGCTTAACGTAAGAGCCACATACGATAAACTTCAGATGTTTGAGAGCCGCAAGACATGAACAAATATTACACACACACGTTTGTACTGTTACATGAACATTTTGTTACTAAAATCACGAACATTAAACTTGCGTTTTAATCCAGTGGACTCTCATAATTATATAACTTGAACATTTTTTATTTACCTTTTATATGAATTGTAATGCAAAAAGGAGCTCAGCCAACATATTTCTGCGAGCCGCACATTATATGTTAAAGAGCCGCATGTGGCTCGCAAGCCACGGTTTGCTCACCCCTGGTATAAGGCAACACTTGAGTTTATCTATAGATGCTCAGTGTGAGCTATCTGGGCTACTCTTCAGATATTTGAACGGTGGTTTAACTCTGCCAGTATTTGCCATAGCATATGTCAATTCACCCTGTGTACAGTCTCTGTTATGCTGCAAAATTACCTTATGCCTCAGCTACAGGATCACAGTAATGGTACCATGATTGTTTAACAAGATGGCACACCACAGCATTTCTGTGCAGAAGTCTGTGCTTATTGTGATGCAGTGTTTTCTTGCAGATTGGTTGGATAGGGTGCCTATTACATGGCCTCAACATTCCTCACATCTGACACTATTAGGTACTAGTCTCTGGGGATTTGTGTCGGATGTGGTGTACGGTCCTCTGTGACCTGCAGCAGTGTATCACAGAGGGAGTGAAGGTGGCTTGATATATGGCGCAGTGAATGTGGGAAGCATTAGACTGATATTTGAATATGTGCAGGGTAACCTCAGATGCTTATATCACGTGCTGTTTTGCTTATAAAAATGTGCTAGTACTCACTCCTTGAACGGCCGGGATAGCTCAGTCGGTATAGCGACTCGCTACAGGCTGGACAGTCCGGGGATCGAATCCCGGTGGGGGCGAGATTTTCCGCAGCCGTCCAGACCGGCCCTGGGGCCCACCCAGCCTCCTATACAATGGGTACCGGGTCTCTTACCCGGAGGTAAAGTGGCCGGGGCGTGCAGTTGACCACCAACCCCCATCTAGAGCCGAGGTTAAAGAAAGAGTAGAGCTATACCTCTATTCCCCCCTCTGGGCCTTCATGGCCTGTTCTAGGGTGAACTTTACTTTACTTTACTTTACTTTACTTTATGTTACTTTACTTTACTCACTCCTTGACAGTAGCAAAGTTGAAAATGTCCCTTTTTGTATTAAAAATGGTAATAAAAAAAGACTTGTTGAGATTGTTGTTTGATATTGTGATAATATTGTGGGAATAAAAACAACAAATAAGATCTGTTTTCCCCAAGTTCTGTTTATGTAATGTGCCACTGTCAGTAAAGGCATTGGTATGCTGTATCGTGCGCCATCACTGCTTGTATCAAACGCATGTAGATAGACTTAACATGTTTCCTCATACCGTGCAAGTGGCTTCGTGTCTTTGCTTTCTGTATTGTCAAGCAGGTTTTGACCCACTCTGCATATATGATCAAGTTTTTATACTACGAGCTTTACTTAAGATTCTGTAGATTCCCTTCATTTTGTTTCAAATTCAAACTGAACACATATCTTACACACAGTTGCCTACCCAGTGGTTAAAACAGGATTTTTACCTCGTAGATCTCATGTTTTTTGGCAACTTCTGACATTAGATATAAAAGACACTGCTGTAGTCACAATAAAATGAGACTATAGATTGAAACAGCAGAAGTATTTACAGCATCCTTACAGTACATACATGCTATGTTTTGACCGAAATGTGCGCTCTTGTTTGTGGAGACTGAAACAATTAGAAAAGGAGATAAATCCCTTGTGTATTCATTTCATTCTGTAGTCTGTCTTACAACAGGTTTGTAGCCTTTTCCAAAGTGAGTTCTCCACAGGGTGTGATCTAGTGCTTCCTCTTTCAATTTCCAGTATCTTCTCTTTTCCTTAAGGTCATCCAGTAGCTGCTTATACCTTCTTCCTTGTCTTCCCATCATTTCTATCCTTCCTTCTAACTTTCCTTCAGTCACGTGTTTTAGAAGGTTGTAAATACATGCAGATATAATTAATGCAATATTGAAATATTGGCATATATTTTTATTTTGTATCTCTAAAGGATTTAATACCATTGGCATTGATTGGTTTTAGTGTCTCGAAGTATAAATTGTGAGATTGGGTCTTCATAGTGCAGATTCTGTTACTCCCAGCAGTACGATATCATGAGAGTGATGATTGACGAAGGGTCATGCACTGTTCATTCAGTTTTGTAAAAGAAAGAGAGGAAGTTCATCATGTGTGATAATTTTGTACCTGACGATCCCATGCTTTTGGGGTATGATGCCACGTCACTGGGTAATTGGTTCTGGATATTGTGAGACGACATAGGCCTCATCTTTAAGAGTCAAAGTGTGAAACACTTCTTGGACATTTTTAGCTGTGCAGTTGGGGCCACCACGGATGTCAGGAACTGATTATGCAGTGAAGGAGCAGCATCATATCCCAAAGAACATGGTCCTCAGATACACCAATGTGAATACCTGAAAACTTATATGTTACTCTCTGTAGGCAATGGAAGATGGTCAAGGGCGGTATGGACCAGAATGTGACTGGTGGTCTCTGGGTGTGTGTATGTATGAAATGTTATATGGAGAAACACCATTCTATGCTGAGTCTCTTGTGGAAACATATGGGAAGATCATGAATCATAAGGTGAGAGAATATATTATTTTGGAACCCACCACCCCAGCCTCCTGTATAATGGGTCTCTTTCCCAGGGGTAAAGCGGTCTGTGCGTGGCATTAACCACCCACCCCGATCTAGTGCTGAGGTTAAGGAAAGAGTAGAGCTATACCTCTACTTTCCCTCTGGGCCTTCATGGCCTGTACCAGGGTGAACTTTACCTTTAACTTCAACTTTTAACCCCACTGTCTTTTTAAAGATCATATTGTTTTTGTCTGTTCTAAGGCCATGCTTGTTTACTTACTGTTGGACCTAATGGGGAACACCCAAAGATAATTTATGTACTTCATACTCTTGCCATTATATGTGGTAGCCATGACTTACAAGTGATGTACAAGTACTGCAGTCACTGTATGTGGTAGCCATGACTGTTACAAGTGATGTACAAGTACTGCAGTCACTGTATGTGGTAGCCATGACTTTCAAGTGATGTGCAAGTACTGCAGTCACTGTGTGTGGTAGCCATGACTGTTACAAGTGATGTGCAAGTACTGCAGTCACTGTGTGTGGTAGCCATGACTGTTACAAGTGATGTGCAAGTACTGCAGTCACTGTGTGTGGTAGCCATGACTGTTACAAGTGATGTGCAAGTACTGCAGTCACTGTATGTGGTAGCCATGACTGTTACAAGTGATGTGCAAGTACTGCAGTCACTGTGTGTGGTAGCCATGACTGTTACAAGTGATGTGCAATTACTGCAGTCACTGTATGTGGTAGCCATGACTGTTACAAGTGATGTGCAATTACTGCAGTCACTGTGTGTGGTAGCCATGACTGTTACAAGTGATGTGCAAGTACTGCATTCACTGTGTGTGGTAGCCATGACTGTTACAAGTGATGTGCAAGTACTGCATTCACTGTGTGTGGTAGCCATGACTGTTACAAGTGATGTGCAAGTACTGCAGTCACTGTATGTGGTAGCCATGACTGTTACAAGTGATGTGCAAGTACTGCAGTCACTGTGTGTGGTAGCCATGACTGTTACAGTGATGTGCAAGTACTGCAGTCACTGTGTGTGGTAGCCATGACTGTTACAAGTGATGTGCAAGTACTGCAGTCACTGTGTGTGGTAGCCATGACTGTTACAAGTGATGTGCAAGTACTGCAGTCACTGTGTGTGGTAGCCATGACTGTTACAAGTGATGTGCAAGTACGCAGTCACTGTGTGTGTAGCCATGACTGTTACAAGTGATGTGCAAGTACTGCAGTCACTGTGTGGGTAGCCATGACTGTTACAAGTGATGTGCAAGTACTGCAGTCACTGTATGTGGTAGCCATGACTGTTACAAGTGATGTGCAAGTACTGCAGTCACTGTGTGTGGTAGCCATGACTGTTACAAGTGATGTGCAAGTACTGCAGTCACTGTATGTGGTAGCCATGACTGTTACAAGTGATGTGCAAGTACTGCAGTCACTGTATGTGGTAGCCATGACTGTTACAAGTGATGTGCAAGTACTGCAGTCACTGTGTGTGGTAGCCATGACTGTTACAAGTGATGTGCAAGTACTGCAGTCACTGTGTGTGGTAGCCATGACTGTTACAAGTGATGTGCAAGTACTGCAGTCACTGTATGTGGTAGCCATGACTGTTACAAGTGATGTGCATGTACTGCAGTCACTGTGTGTGGTAGCCATGACTGTTACAAGTGATGTGCATGTACTGCAGTCACTGTGTGTGGTAGCCATGACTGTTACAAGTGATGTGCAAGTACTGCAGTCACTGTGTGTGGCAGCCATGACTGTTACAAGTGATGTGCAAGTACTGCAGTCACTGTGTGACATGACTGTACAGTGATGTGCAGTACTGCATCACTGGTGAGCCATGATGTTACAAGTAGCATGTGCAAGTTACTCTGCAGTTGCAGACTGATATGTGGTGTAGCCATGACTGTTACAAGTGATGTGCAAGTACTGCAGTCACTGTATGTGGTAGCCATGACTGTTACAAGTGTGTGAAGTACTGAGTACTGTGTGTGGTAGCCATGACTGCTACAGATGATGCACAAGTAATGCAGTAAGGTTTCTGGGTACACTTTGAATCTTTATTCCCAATGGTTTTTTAATTACATGAATAAACTTAATTTCTTAACTTGATTGTTATTCCTTCTTTAATGTCATAGCTACTGTATATGTTCATATTGAGGTAGAAAGCATCGGTATAGTAGCCAAAGAACAAGTATACTGCTGTTTATAAGAGGCACTCTTTTGCTGATTGCTGTTTGTAGGCAGTGGTGTGGTGTTTTATCTGTATACTGCTGTACACACAAACTTGATGTTACGTAGGAGACACTGTGCTAGTTGGCTTTAGCAGTAGCACCAGTGGCTTGTATTTGAATCGTATGCTGATGTTATGGTTTTTCTCAGTCCTTCCCAGTGAACATTGGAATTGTACCTCATTAGATATGGTTACTTACTTCCACAGGCTTTGCAACTATTCACTAATTCTGTTCTGTGTAATCTGAGATGCTGACTGTATTGTTAAATAAACAATAAATAAACAAACAATGAGCTGATAGTTAGTTGCTTTCTGTATTTGGCTGATTAAAGTTTTGTGTGTTCATTAGTGTGTCTTTTTCTTGTTTTTAGAATTGTTTTGATTTCCCAAGTGATCCAGGATATGAAGTATCTCAAGAAGCCAAAGATCTTATGAGGAGTCTTATTTGTAGTTCAGATTTTAGGTTAGGACAGCATGGTGTTGAAGACTTCAAGGTAAGATAAATTTCCGTTTGTCTAACAGTGTATCCAGCTAATAGTTCTATCTTTCTGATACTCAGGAGAAGTACCACAGCAAATAAGAACCACTAATAGTATAGGCTTTTCTCTGTGTGCAGGTGCTTTGTCAGTAAAAATGTACAATAATTTGTTTAACCTTTAAACAGCCAGGTTGATATTTAAATTTTAGCCTAGTGGTTTATGAAAAATGTATTATTTGAACAGAAAAAGATAAAATTACAAAATACATGGCATTTTATGGAAAATGTAACATTTTATGCAGCATGTCTTAGGAATGCAGTAAATTTTCTTGTTGCCTAAATATATATATAATGAATTTCTAGGGGAATTTTTTATATGCTTTCACATTTGTAGGGACATAGGTCATTTCAAAGTTAAGAATTGTGCAAAACTGAGACACATGCCTGGTCATTTTACTGGTAGTCTTCAAACTTCTTTGCAGGGAAGACCTCTCAGATTTACTGTGAAACAGCCAAGAAATGTCTTTTGCGATGAATAGAACTCTTTTGAAAAGACATTCAGTGTCATTCTGCATTATTTATGCTTATATGTTCCAAAAGAAATTGGTTAGAACACTTGGATGTACGTAGGACATCCAGAAAGTAAAGGTACAAAAGCAATCAAAACTTTTAAAAGTATTTATTAACAAAATCGAGTGAAAAAACTCTTTAACACATACCTTTAGCTATTTTTCAACATAATCACCACCTTTGTCAAGGCATTTGTTTAGCCTGGATACGAGTTTTTTATTCCGATGTCATAGAACTCCGCCGCCTGTACACGCAACCACGTAGTGACTTCGTTTTTCACGTCTTTGTCTTCGTAAAACTTCTGGCCGGCCAGATGTTTCTTTAAAAGCAAAAACAAATGGAAATCACTGGGAGTGAGGTCTGGGCTGTGAGCGGGACGGAGCGAGGTCTGGGCTGTGAGCGGGACGGAGCGAGTCTGGGCGTGAGCGGGAGGGAGCGAGGTCTGGGCTGTGAGCGGGACGGAGCGAGGTCTGGGCTGTGAGCGGGACGGAGCGAGGTCTGGGCTGTGAGCGGGACGGAGCGAGGTCTGGGCTGTGAGCGGACGGAGCGAGGTCTGGCTGTGAGCGGACGGAGCGAGGTCTGGGCTGTGAGCGGGACGGAGCGAGGTCTGGGCTGTGAGCGGGACGGAGCGAGGTCTGGGCTGTGAGCGGGACGGAGCGAGGTCTGGGCTGTGAGCGGGACGGAGCGAGGTCTGGGCTGTGAGCGGGACGGAGCGAGGTCTGGGCTGTGAGCGGGACGGAGCGAGGTTGGCTGTGAGCGGATGGAGCGAGGTCTGGGCTGTGAGCGGGACGGAGCGAGGTCTGGGTGTGAGCGGGATGGTGTGCGGTGATTTCCTTTCCCCTCCCACCCATGTTGTATCTTTACTTTCTGGATAACCCTCGTATGTTAAGGCCTGGTTGTTGAATGTATTCAAATTGTATATGTAGTTATACATTCTCATTTCGAAGCTATTTGAAAAGAGTTATGGTTACGAAATATGTTATTGTAATTTTTGTTTCATTAGAATCATGCGTGGTTTGCTGACTTGGATTGGGATGGTATCCGAGACAGCACTGCTCCGTACAAACCAGAAGTCAGTAGTCCTACAGACACATCCAATTTTGATGTTGATGACACAGATATTAGAACATCTGATGCTGTACCACCAACTGCAAATTCTGCCTTTACTGCACTTCATCTTCCCTTTGTGGGTTTTAGTTTTACACAAGGGAGGTAAATATATTTAGATTAAATTCAAGCATTTTTTCATTTAAGGTGATTCCCTGATGATAATTCCATAAGGGATCAAAACATGTAGGATTGTTCAATGTGATATTGTAATATAAAATATCTGGGGATAATATAGTGCATTTTGTTGGTATGAGTGTTGTGAGTTCATCATCAAAAATGCACAGAATGAACATTATAAAAAAAAAACAATATACAATCGTTTTCTTTATCAGTTGTTAGAATAGAGTTTTGAGTCAAATGTTGTGGTCGAGTTTTTAGCAGTCTAGCCTTCGTGTCCTGCAAGTCTCAGGTTCAAATCTGGACTCAAGAGACCAGCTGTCATGAGAGTTTTCATGGTTTTCTCAGCCTCTCCAGGCATATGCTGCCATAATACCTCAATGGAGGTCATGGCTGCTTCCGTGCAGGTTGTTGCCAATTCTTTATCATGCCTAAAGTTGATAAAATTATCTAATGAATTGTAGGGTTAATGATTTATTTTTATTTATAGCTTTGTAGGGTATTAGGTTATTTATCTTAAAGCCTTGATTAATTTAACCCTTTAAGAATAAAACATAATCTGTTAGAAAACGATTGCTATCTCATTTATAAAACCACTCATCCTATGCTGTACAGATCAAAAGTTGCTGTTTGTTCTGAGATACATTCAGACACATAAAACACTCATTTCCGATGGTCTCATCACCACATGTTTTGACCCAGTATGACCAACGGTATAAGTGGATGGCATGTAAAAGTGCATTGAGGTTTTATGAGCCATTTCCTTTTGGCTCAGGATTTAATATTCATTTTGCAAAGTCCAGTCAAATGTCGCTTCCCCTTGAAGTATGCTGGCAATTTCTGGCAAAGCGATGTTGTTCAGCGAAGAGAGTCATGTTCCTCCACATCGTGCACACTAACCTGTGATGACTGTTGTTTCTGTATATAGATTGTTTGGTATTTTTACAGAAAAGTTGAGTGTGCAATTGTCCTTAGCCTTTTATAATCTCGTTTGGATAAGGCTGTGTCTGTAAATTAAATTGTCTTGTTTTGTGAAGAGACACCTTGCTTTGTGCAGTGATGGTCGTTAATGAGAATCATTGTTTCTTTCAGCTGTATATCTGATTTGGGTTCCATACCATTTGATCAAACGTCTTCCAGTAAATTTGAAGAAAAAAGGTTACAGCAACTTGAAGATGAGAATCTGCGACTCCTGAAGAACTTGACAGGTAAATTTAAGATTTTAGAGGCATTACGTCAGTCATGTATGTTGAAATGGTGGCTGTAATATGTTTCCATAAAGAGCGTACTAACGTACTCCTTCCTCCATGAATATGGCTTTCACCGTCTTCAAACTTCCCTTGTCATTTGTTACAAGTACAAGCACCTGTTCTTCACTCAAGATGTGATTGTTTTCCCTGTTATTGTCAATATATGTATTAGATAGAGTTTTAAACAAGAATTAAGAAACTGAAGTTTATTCGTATATTAGAAAAAAAGACCAGATGTTTGGATTAGAATCACACAATGTTTAAAAGTCTGAAATTTGTTATTGCATTGTATTGTTGTCCATCATAGTGTTTAGTATGAATGTGTTTGCAGTGAAATGTTGCAAAATGTGGGAAATACATATGGCGTGCGTCGATCTGCATGCGATAACACAAGACATCTTCATCTGAGGAGTTAGCTAAGATTTACTGATACATTACAATTTGAGTTAAAATTGGACATTGGTGACAAACATCATCATGCATGCAAGTCTGTATGCATTTCTGCATTTATCTCTAACTTGCTAAATATTTGTCAAAGTGAGAAATGTTTCCAAGAAGAGTTGTAGATAAGCATGACACATTATATACCCAACACATTTTTTCCCATACGTCTTAACAGTTTATAGAATGATTAAACAGGTGTGAGTAAACACACTGGAATTTTTCCCTTATGTATATATTGCTGAAGTTGCTGTCAGGCACAGTGCATTATTACAGACGAGCATAAGTTGCTGTTCTTCGTGTGGGAAGTAGTTGCGTACCTTGTCAGTATTACGGTATAGACAAGGTAAACTGTTAACGAAGGAATAATAAATGCAAGTGATATTATAGTAGTTTCTGGACAGGATTTGAATCCTCTATTCCCGATCTTTTATTTTTAGTTATTATGAATGACATTTCATTTTTTAATTTGAATGTTATTCTAATTAACAGTTTTATGGTGAGACTGGAGGTTCTCACAATAGTGTTGTTGAAGGAGCAAGTGTTCTGTGATCTTGCACCATGTTGACTGGTAGATAGTCCAAGAGATTGATGGACCTTGAAGATGGAGGCAGTACATTCCTCCAAAATGCTGGTAACTGTTTACCAGCTGACATGACACGACATCTCGGGAGACATGGATCTTCAGTGTTTTTGTTTCTGCCATGAACATAGAGAAAGCTGGTTGCTCTGAAACATGATAATCACATACCAAACTACATATGTCATAACCCATAAGATGACACTCACTGGTAATCATGTATCAAACTACATGATGCCATAACCCAGAAGATGACACTCACCAGTAATCACGTACCGAAGTACATGATGTCATAACCCAGAAGACGACACAGTTTTTCCCTCATGTGAAAGACTTAAATGTCATTTTTGTTGGCAGTCTTTGTCAAATGTACAGGCTTTTTTATACCATCACCAGTCATCTAGTGTTTGTTTTTATGGCAATATTGCTAGCGATAACAATGTGATAACCTTCACCATTAACAAGCCGGTTGACATGCAATAGTGCTGGAATGCAGCAGTATGCAGAATTAAACTTGCTGTCAAATGTGCAATGTGCCAGATTTCTTTATAGTATTCCTAAATGTGTCCACACAGACACTGGTGTAGTACATAGAATGGGGTCATGGCCACTTCCACATTCTTGCTGATTCATGCGGTGATCACTGTAACATTTGACACAAATGATGTGAGCTGTTGGCAGTGTTCTTAAATAATCTGTGATTAAATAAACAAACAAGATAGGCAGTGTACTTGTAATGTAACATTGTGGCACATTCATGTATTGTTGGTACCTCCTCAGCTATCCTAACAGCCTGATACCAATTTACGTGAATACTTCTATTGGCAATTTAGTGTCACTGTCAACAGTAAAAGGTTCTCAAGTCTTCATGTTAAATGCCTCATATTTTTACTTGTTATTTTTGCCCAATTTTGACCAAATTTGGAATTTTTCATAAGTCCCCAATATCAAATTTCATGGAAATCTGTCCAGTGAGAGTTCTACTGATATGTGTGGACAGACGTACAGATGGACAGACGTGACAAAGCTAGTAGGCACTTCTCACAACTGTGCACATGTCTTAATAAACGATAGGCAGAAATGAGAAGTTTCAAACGCCATCATCTGCACCAGCCATGGGTCTTTACTTCTGTAGCTTTATAGGCATGTGTTCTATGCAGTACTTTAGCACTTGAGGGGCGAGGAGCAGACGAGGGGGACTCTATACACCATATTCATTCATTCCTTACGTAGTCTGTCTTACGACAGGTCCATAGCCTCTTCCAAATCGAGTTCTCCACACAGCGTGATCTATGACAAAATGTTAATCAGTTTACATCGCCTGTCACCCAGTCAGCAGGTTTTAAAGCCATCACATGTGTTTCATTGTCATACAAGTAGTAGGTGTTATGGTGCATTACATGCCATCATCACGTTTACGAACAGATGGTGATTCTTGATTGTAATGAATTTGTTCTTGTGTGTTATCGTCTGTGAGATTGGTGCTCAGACATATTCTCAGAATATCAGTTTGATGATATCAGTTTTTTATCATTAGTTATTTGTTTCAGAGTTGAAACATTTAGTTCAGAACCAAGACGGAACATCCACCGCTGGTGAGGATGTAAGAAGAACGTCTCCTACATCTGAGCTGGGAAATGGTATGAGGAGATTGCAGGATGAGATTAACACACTAACCAAAAAGAACTGTGGTAAGCAGCGTTGGATGAAGTAGTGTTTTAACAAAGTGTTAGTTGAGCAAGTAGGTGCAAGGGTAGTGCTTCTGACTCATGTTTTGGAAGTGCCTTGTTTAAATCTTGATGAGGATTGTGATTGTGCTAAGATTTGTTTGTGGTTTTCTTTCATCCCTACAGACAAATGCTGGGATAGTACCTTAAGTTCTGTACATGTCTTCCCAGTTCACTATTCCCTAATCATCCTGTTATGTAACACTGACTGAAGAAAACACTGAACAGTGTGAAGTTGAGGTCTCAAAACAGGAGTGCTAATTTCATGATGTTCATTATCTGTAACTTATCATCATTGTTTACTGTCCATGAACCAACTAAATGCATTTTTTCACTGTCACTTCTCTTTATTTACAAGTTCACCCCTACATATGTTTCGGTCCTCTTAAAGATCACAATCATTTTGTGATTGCAGATTGAATGCGTATGGGTGTAGATTGAACGTAATTTTGTACCCCCTGATGATGGTCTTTAAGAGGACCGAAACATATGTAGGGGTGAACTTGTAAATAAAGAGAAGTGAAAGTGAAAAAATGCATTTAGTTGTTTCGTGGACAGTGGATTGTTAAAAAATGCATGGTGAGACTAATATAAAGTTTATCATCATTGTATTTAGACTTCTGTTTTATGGCGATAGCTAGTGGATGATTGCGGTGAGGAATTTTTAATTTCATATGATGATAGATCTTACCTTTGAGACCTGATGTTCTCACAATGATGACTTGAACATTACTGTCTTGCGGGATGTGATATGTAGTTTGGTAGGTAGGTACCAAATGAGATAAGTGTTCTCTCCCCGTAAGACAGTAATCATCAGGTCATAAACAAATCTGTAACATGTGGATGAATCATTTGTTGTTCGTATGTCACGGGTGGTTAAATATTACATAAGGATATTTAAATCCAGCAAGAAGCTGTTCTTATACACAGCATTTTTAACCCCTTAAACCCCAGCAGTAACTATATGTACCATATGCTCTAACATTAAGGAATTTTATATTTCCTCGCACGGTGTAGTTATGCGTTTTGTATGGATCTTGGAACAAACTGCGGTTATTTTCCGATACAGCATTCACTTATTGGTTTTTGTAGCCGAGATGGCATGTGTTTTACTGCGCGGTACGGACTGAATCTTGAAATATAATTTCAGTTAATTTTCTTCTTTAACGGGTCAAATAAGCTGCACTTTGAAGAGTGCTTCTCTTCTGGAATATAATGCCATGCAGTCTGGTAGAAGTTTACTGACATTCACAAGGAATCTGCCACCTCCACCTGTGGAGTTTCCTCCAAAATATCAGTAAATTTCTACTGACTGTATGGTATCGCATCACAGAAGACAAGATTTTTTATAGCCACCACAGTGAGAACATCAAATGTCAGAACACGCATCATGTTTTCTGTTGAAGTAGCATGTGTAAATTGCATATCCTTCTGTGTACAAACTATGTTGAGTCCTTTGTAGTTAGAGGCATAACAAGGAAAAGGGTTGACATTCGTAGTGGAAGAGGATTATGATTATACACATGGTCATCAGCAGGCACTGCCCCCCTCCGGAGTTCTTGGAAAGAAGTAAACAATTTAAAAAATGGAAATTACCAGAAATTGAAATGAATTTTATAAACCTATCCGTGTATTACTACAGCAATCTGTAGCATGATTCTTAAATAATGTAGATGTATGTCAACATAATTTCTGGCTGCCCCCCCCCCCCCCCCCCCCCAATTTCTTGCAGTGCCCATGCTTACACAGCCAATTTTCTAAATATAAAACCTGTACAGTATTCTGAAATGGTTTAAATGCGTGGTTGTAAACAAATGCTGTGGTTACCCCGTCCCCCTACCTTAGAAATGATCTGGGCAGTGCCCATTTTTGTACAGTTGATTTTTACATAGTCCTAGGTGGTGCAGCCCTAAAGAAACACATTATGGGGTGGCCCAGCTTGCTGGGAGGAGCCTGAGTCCATGTTCATGAAACAAGTCTCTGCATAACTGTAGAGCCCATAAACAGTTTGGTCAAGGGTACAGAGATTTTTGAAAAATCTAGTAGCCACCTCAGAATTCTAAATGCCAGAAGGATGACATGCTGGAAGTGCCATACTGAGGACCCATGGACATTAGGTGCCACTGTACAAAGTTTAATCGCTATGGCAACATGGTGCCTAGGATTTCCTAGAATTTGTGCGTCTCTAAGTTTGGTTTATGTGTTCCTAACTTTACCACATGGTCCTTGTTACTGTCTGTTTATGACGTGCATACTGTCCTGAATCAACCATAACAGTGAGAGGCTTCAAAGTGAAAAGAGTGGAAGTTTTATGTTGTGTCAAGTTCTGAACATAACAAATTTTATTTTTTTAATATTGTTAATATATCGGCATTGCTTTTACAACCAGACATTCAGGAACGGCTTATAGTCAAAGTCTGCATCAGTAGAAATGATTCACAAGGTATTTTTGTCTCTTTTGCCAAGAAGTAAACGTGGAAATGGCGTGTGGTTTGGAAATGTGGTGGGATGTTAACAATTCATAACAATTTTAATTTTTAACTGCAACTTGGCTCTGTCTAGGAATGAAGATCTTGCAACTTCTGTGTTTAATCAACTACTTGATTGATTCATTCTTACAGAGTTGGAGAGCCAGTTGAAGCAGCAACAACCACCAGATCTGAAGAGGGAAATAATGACATTAGATGGAGAAAGTTCTCCAAAAGTTAGAGAACTGGAAAAGATTATTAGGTTACTGAAACAAGAAAAGGAAGAAGCTCAGAAGGTAAATACACAAAAATCCCAATTTTACACTTTTGTGGGGACCACCTAAAAGTGGTGTAAAATTTCGGACACATTGTTCGTATTGACATTTGGCCAGGACCTTGCAAAAACGCATAAAATCGTGGTAAATGCAGAATGTAGAAATGTGAAATTGGGGTTTTACTGTAGTATGTTTTGTTTAAATGTGAAAGTCTTTTTCTATCTAGCATGTAAATTTTTTTACTTAGACTCTTAAGTCAAAAATTTACATTTAAGTGTCAAATGTCGTAGAGAATTATATAACATTTGACGTTTCCACAAGGGTCAAGATTTATTTTGTGGTTGTATCAGTTATAACTAGCATAAACACCACTGAAAATGTACTCTGCTACACATACTATGTTCCCAGTTATTATTACTACTGCTGCTACCACCACCAAAACTGCCACAGCCCCCAACCCTTCCCTCACTGCCACCTATGTAACTGAATTATTGATTTATTCCTTTATTTTCCATTGTAAATGTGTCGTCATCATCATCATCATCATCATCTTTGTCACTGTCATTCTTGTTGTCTTTGTTAAAGGCTGTTCATTTTGTTGCAGGATAAATTGGATGTTCAAGAAAAACTGAAGTTACAGGATAAGGAATTGAAAGATGCCTTAAGTCAAAGAAAATTAGCAATGGCTGAATATGCTGAAGTAACGGACAGGTTTGTGTTTTGTTATTTTGAAGTTGCTGTGCTTTAACATAAACCACAGTAAGTAAAGAGTGGATGTATGTGGCTCAGGATAAGGTATCTTATGAACGGGTAATGATAGTTTGGATTACATAGGGAATTTCTTCTGTATCTGAGTGCTTGTTAGCACAGCTATTCATGAATTGAGGGAAACGTGATGTGTGTGAGCATATATATGGTAACAAAACTTTAGTTATTGTGCTCATGTTTCAACTTTTTTCACACATTCCGTCATGTTTGCCATGCATCTTGGACAGCTGGGCTAATCAGTAGTGGCATAGCATGACATTCACAGGGAGCATCATATCCAACTCCAGAACACTCTCTACCTAATATTGTTACTTAACCATCTCATCAGGGATGTCATAGAGCATTGTTTTCCAATGGACTAAATAATAAAAAGTTTGAAAGACCATGAAAAATTCCAATTATTCCATGAAGTAGCTGGAATTTTTGTGTGGCAGTTGGCAGTGCTGGAGTAATCTCCATGTGCTACCAACTGCCTGTTTGTTTTGTTTTGGTCAGTTTCTGTTTCAGTATGTTTGGTTCTACTGTGTCTGTGCCCATTTTGTATTGTTACAAGAGCTGCATCGCTGGTGGCAACCGAAAGGCTCCCCACTCATTATTTTCTGGCTTCTAAACTTGTCATGATAGGGGTTCCTCAGGATATGAAAAATTATTTTAGGGGTTCAGCCGTGGAACAAAGTTTGGGAAGCACTGTGATTAAATAATCTGCATCTCAACAGCATGAACATGTAGGAAGGCCTTGTCTGTTTCATTCACTCCCTGAACAAACAGAAGCTTAGCCCTGAGGATGCACAGTGTACTGGTCTTTGTCGGTCAAGGCACTTATTCTGAGTAGGCTGATTGTCTTATTCCTTTTCCCACCTTGCACTTACCTGACATACCTTCCTGTGTTAGTGTCTTAACTCACCTGCAGTTTGCTTCATCCGATATTTCTCTCACTTTAATTAAGTTCCCATACGAAGGGGGACCCAAAAATAACTGGAATGTAAATGTGGTGCGCGAACGGGAAGTAGTTGTGCGATGCGCCGCTAGGTGTTGTAAGTCAACACAATACTCTAGGAGTCTGCCACGTGGCGTCAATCTAGGTTGACTGTTATTATTGTTGTGGCTTTTTTTTCTAAGTGCCTGCTAGGCAGTTTGGCGATTTTTATGATGGCTGATAATAAAGAACAAAGAGTGTGCGTGTTCCAGAAATGTTTTCAGCAGTGGGAAAAACGTTGGTACAAGTGTATCGAGGCAAAAGGAGAGTACTTTGAAGGAGACTAGAGTTGTAATAGTATTAAACCTAATAAACCATTTTCAAAAAATACGAGTAATTCCGGTTATTTTTGGGTTCCCCCTCGTACATATTTATGTGCAGCCCTTTTTAGGGCCACCTGTGGACTACCCTTCGAGAAAATGGTTGTGCAGAATACAGTGGTTATTTCCTTCCTCTTAAGGTGATTCTTCCCCGTTGTGTTTCATTCAGATGTTATATTAAAGACACAGTCTTACACAACACTTACACAAGTTTTCCAGGTTAGTAGGCTTTGTTAAAAAGCCATCATCAGACCTTTTTAATCAAGAAGCGCCATCGAGCAAGGATAAGTTTCGCTGGATGGCTGTTGATAAAAAAAGGTCTGTTGATGGCTTGTTAACAAAGCCGAAACTAGTAACCTGGAAAACTTGTATATGTGTTTTGTAAGACTGTGTTTTTAATATAATATTTCTACTCTGGTTTTGTTGCTGCTGTGTCCAGTACTCTCCACTTTGTTTCACATTTCTTTCACTACCTGTCATGTCTCTTACATCCTTAAAACATTTCTGCCACCTCTTTTTGTTTCCCATTGTGTTCCAGCTATGCACCCAGACCACCGAAGAGTTCCACTATTTCAATCACCTGCTGTATTTTTCACAGGTGGGACTGTTTTACCAGATTCGGTTTGAATAGGTGTCCTTTCACATGATGTTGTCCGATAGTCCTGTCACTTGTCTTGGCTGGTTCCTGTTATTCAGCTTTTAATAGTTCCCTGTTCTTTCACTAGCAGAGGGTTTCTATACTTGTAGTATTCCTGGTGTCATCGGTACATCCAGTGACTCTGTGAGATGTTACAGTCTGGTTCAGAGTGTACATATGGATGTTAATCCCCCAATTTTGTCAGTTGATAGGTGATATTTATAATGTCATGCTACTTTTTCTATACTTCTTTTCCTGTTCTTTTTGGTAGGTTATCTGAATTGCGCCAACAGAAGCAGAAGTTATCAAGACAAGTACGAGATAAGGAAGAAGAACTAGAAGTAGTAATGCAAAAGGTAGATAGTCTTCGTCACGACATCCGAAAGGCGGAGAAACTTCGCCGTGAGTTAGAGGCACGGGTAGAGGAGGCAATGGCAGAAACTAGCAAAGAAAGGAAACTCAGGGAACGAAGCGAGGAATACTGTAAGCAGATGGAGGAAGAAACAGAGAAGTTGAGGCAAAGAAATCTCGTCGTAGGATCTGACACATCTGCTGCAAATCAAACACATGCCTCTCAAGAAATAGTGAGGTTAAAGGCAGAAGTGGAAAAACTTGAAGTGCAGTACAATGAACGCCTAACCCAGCAACAAAGTCGATACAATTTGGAGTTAGCAAGCCTCAGGGATCAGTTGCAGGAAGCAGAAAGCAGAAGAGATACTCTTGAAAGGGAGGTTAGAAATTTTATATTACTTTTTAGTGAGTTCATTATTGCCTAAGTTTAATTTCCTTATAAAAGTATGAACGCCACAATTGTGTATATATTGATGTAAATAATAAAAATACATTCGAATTAGCATTATCAAAGTTGAGTCATGAAAGTTGTTTGTGTAATAGTGAGGTTTGTATTACAAAAGTAATGAAATATGAGAAGAATTGTTGGTATGAATGTTACCTGTCATAATACTGTATACTGCCACTCAGGTGCAGCTGGCGAAAGACAAGTTGGATGCAGCCCGTCTGGAGGAACTGACAGACAGTGAAGAAACAATTGCAGAGTTGAAGAGAAGACATGAACGAGAGAAACTGCTGTTGCTCGAAGACAATAAGAAACTCGTGATGGACCTGGATACAGTTAGTGTTTATTTTGTTATGTACATCTGAAAGAGAGCACTAAAGAAAAGTTGTATGATTGTAACTTACTGGGAGACCCTGTAGTTACATAATAATGAGTTTTATCATGTATACATTTTATATTAGCGTGGTTGTAAAAGTGCCAGCCTGTTGTCATGTGTTATGACACTGTGTAGTCTGGTACGTGGATGCCAGTGTTTTGGAGGAGCATACTGCCTGCATTTTTAGGGCCGAAGAAGATTTAACCTGAAAATGGGAGCAGAACACTTCTCAAAAACTTTTGTGACCGTATATCAGACTATGTTGTGACATTCCATCTACAGGAACGTCCAGACCAATGTAGTAAGTATTGTTTGTTTGTTGATATTAAGTTAGGTAGTGTCTATCGCCAACAATGATAACCGTTATGTACTTCCTGTTGAAGCTAGTAACTGGCTTAGGACATTTCTGACATATTAATGAAAGTGTGTGTTGGTCAACATTTTTTTTATGGTAATTGGTAGTGTTTCTGTGTTAATTTTATTATGTTGTATAACCTGGACTTGTTTGCATATTATCATTTTATTGGTCATTAATATTTATGATCCAAATTCATTTCAGTTGACTGAAAGTGTAGGCAGGATCCAGAGTGAGAGACGACAGTTAGAAGAGGAGTACGAGGAGCTTAGGAATAAAAAGGATGCTATTGCTCAGTGGGAAGCACAGATCAGCGAGATCATTCAGTGGTGAGTAGAAAGTATAGTTTTTATATTTAGTTATATGTAGGTGAGGATGAGATGTGAGAGGCATGGAGAAGGATTTTGCACCCAGGGCTGTGTATGGAAAACATGAAGGAAAGAGACTGCTTGGAAGACCTGGGTGTAGATGGGAGAAAATGGATCTTGAAGAAACAGGTTGGGAAAGTGTGAACTGGATGTGTCTGGTTCAGGATATGGACATGTGACAGGCTGTAGTGAACGCACTAACAAACCTTGAGGTTCCACAGAATGCTAGGAATTTTTTTGATTGGCTGTGTGTCATTTTCTTAAGAGTGAGTCTGTTGTATGGAGTCAAGTTTTTATTCATCATTACAACAGAACTGGCAAATGTACAGCAGGTTAAATGTGTATCGTGACGTTTCTCATGGCTGAGGGTGTTCACGATACATAAATTTATCAGCAGCTGTCCGCATTATTAAGGGATAATACTGTGTTATACAGTGCATCTTAATAGAGTGCTCTCTTCTTGATGAAGCCTGTACATGTGACATAATCAAATAGTTTTCAGCCTGACCACAAGATGGCACTGCTGATGCTAGCACAAGCTTCTACCACTAGATGTAGGTGAAGTAGAGTCTGCTGAGTGATTTCCTGCATGTAATAAGCCTAGGTGTTGAGTAATATCTTGTTAAGTATAAAATGTGTGTTGTTCCATTTGTCATTTTATCATATCTAGAAAATGGCAGACTTGAAAGAACAATAAAATAATCTCGAACTAGCAACCGTGTCATGTGGTCGAATGGCAGGTAGACCAACTTTTCAGGACCATCTCTTTCCTCATCAGGGAACTGAAGGAACAGTTATGTCTGCATCAAATTTTGCCTTAAACTTGGTAAAAATGCTGTGGAAACTTCTGAATGTTGAAAGTAGCTTTTGGAGAGCATACATGCGGAAGAACCAGAGTTTTTGAATGGTTTTCCAAGCACAAAAGTTGTGTGACGTGTGCTGAAGATACTGAATGCTCAGTGTGCCCATTGACAAGCAAAACAAATGAAATTGTGAATTGAGTGAAGGAACTTGTCCTGGAAAATAGAAGAATCACTGTCTCTCAAGTTGCTAACATTTTGAGAATTTAATTTGTGTCAGTTTAGAGCATTTCGAAAGACAGTCTGAACATGTGCCTGGTTGCCTCCACTGCATCTTTTCACTATGCTTTTTCTCTGCATGAATTTCTGGCTGAAAGCAAAGTGACTGTTACTTCACACCCTCCGGACTCACAAGATTAGCACCATATGACTACTTTCTTTTCCCAAAACTCAATATGGCGTTCAAAGGAAGGTGATTTAATGATGTCACCATGATTCAAGAAAAAATTGTGGGACACTTTCCGAGTGTCAAACAGTGGACGTCACAAAATGCTTTGAATGGTGGCATGGTTGTTGGGCTCACTGTCTAAAGTCCCAAGGAGACCAGTTTTCAGGGAACAGCATTGAAGGAATGTAAGTGTTGTCTTGGAGGAATAAATTTAGTCCAGAAATTACTTGATCACAACATGCATCATCCATTCTGTTCACTGACAGAAACACTGGCCCTGTCAAGGCCTGGAATCTGACTTGACTGAAATATGTAGTAAACCAGTGGAATCATTCACATCAACATCACGTCAAGAGCAGGGTTTCTCAGGTGGATACCTAAAAAGCCACACATGGACCAGAAAGGTTACCAGAAAATTGTGTATGAAGCACATCTACAGTGCTGTTGGATAGGGAGTGGCTGTTAAAAGGACAGTTACTTTATAATGGAACTAAGACACATTACGGCACCTCATAAAATTGAATATTGTGACATTGAAGGCACATAATACCATTAGTTCTTACTCGTAACTCAGTACCGTCAATGTGTATATAGCAAGATTAATTCCACAAGGTCTCCAGCTTCAGGCAGAGGTAATGCTAGCAAGCATAGGCTGATGCCACAATCTGGGGGAGTGCATGAATCATATGCGCATATATCTGTGTGTTTCTGCAGTTGGAGCAGTGGAGGTGTCAGTATTTGTCTGCTTACATAGCAGCTGTAATCATGTGACTGAGGTAAGAGGGCTGTAAGGTGCATAAGACTCGTGCTGAAGGGTGTGATGCAAAATGACAGGGACTTTGTGGATGTGATCGTGCTATAACTTCCTCTTGTGCATGCAAAGTTGTGTGGATTCCATCTCATAATCTGGAAGCTCATTCTGACAGCTGACATTTTAACTTATGTTTACTCATATTAAATTAAGTTACAGACCAACTGATGCACGGTGTCAACAGTGTGAAATTTATGTTTACTCATTCATTTATCATGAACCCAGCAGTTACTGGCACCAGTTTCAATGCAGATGCTAGGAAAGCCACTTTGTTTTGAAACCTAAACAGGCTGTAAACAGTGTTCATGTCTGTCTTCATCACACTGCTTTCTGTTACTAGAAAGATACGAGATGCGAGCTACAAGTTGTGCGACCATCCATTCAGGTGTGGCACTCCTCCATTGCTCATAGCAAGGGATTGATCACATTCACTTAACCTTTTGGTGAAGAATTTGGACATTTAAATTTTAGTGCATCCTGTATGTAAAATGTGAATATTTTTATGAAGCAAAAAAGATAACATTATGAAATACACGGCATTTTGTGGAGAAAAAATAAATGGAGATTGTGCAGCATGTCTCAAAAAATTCAGTAATATATTTGTTGGCTAAATATATAAAATGTGGTTGCTGAGGGTTAATGGTATGCCCGTCCTATATATATATATATAGGACAAATGTACCACTACCCCCCAGTGACAGCATTTTATATATTCAGTCAACAATTTCCGTTTTTTTTTTTCTCTCTGCAAAATGCCATGTATTCCATCATGTTTTTTTGGTTTATAAAATATTTACATTTTACATAAAGGGTGCGCTAAAATTTCAATGTCCAAATTCGTTGCCAAAAAGGTTAATATTGCAGTTTAACCCCCACTTCATCTGTCAGTCCGCTTTACAGTCAGACATAAATAGACTTAATTGAAATAATATATTTTCAATTAGGTTTTTATTCATGTGCAGACAGCGTTTGTTTCTGACATACCTCAACCAAAACACACAGTGTCATCTATGATCTGTGCAGCTTTAGCACTTTTGTGATTGTGTTCTCTGTTAGCACTAAAATACATTTTCAGTTTATTTGCTGAGCAGAAAGTTAAAGTAAAGTGAAGTAAAACAAGAAAGTTATCCGTGCGCATGTCATGAAGACACTTGGGGGGGGGGGGGGGGGGGCAGTTGGAGGTATAACTGCACTCATTCTCAACTTTGGCACCCTTGGCTTGCTTTACCCCAGGGAAAGAGCCCCCAGTACCCATTAACTAGAAGACCGGATGGGTCCCAGGAGCCTCTTGGGATGCTTTGGAGTAGAAAATCTCGTGCCGCTGCTGGAAATTGAACCATGATTCATCATCCAGCACATAGCCTAGTCGCTATACCCACTGAGCTATCCCAGTTCAGAATATAATGCTAAGTACAGGGAGTTGGAATGGAATATTTACAAAAACATGGATATTTGAGCATATGTAAAAGTTATAAGAAAATGTACATCATAGGTGTTACAGACTTGCATTATCTACAGAAGAATTAGACTAGTTTCACACATGGGCTGCCACTGAAGACATTGGCATCTTCGGAGAAAATTGCCAAGGTGTCATGAAAAGAGACAGAAATATATGATGATATGGTGACAGTCGTCATGTTCATGATTTTATGTCTTTTATTTCTGTTTAGAATTCTGGAAGTGTGTTAGTATTTTTCTTCCATATGTTACAGGGTGAGTGATGAAAAGGATGCTCGTGGTTATCTGCAAGCTTTGGCAACTAAAATGACCGAGGAACTAGAGTTTTTAAAACATTCTGGAGTGGCGAATACTCAGACATCTGTAAGTGTGTTCATTGTGACGTGATGAATGGAAACCACTTATTGTTATGATTGTTATGAAAAATTCACATTCAGCATTTTCAAGGTTTGAAGTTCTTAAGGAGTTTTTATGAAGATTCAAATCTTCTAGGAAATTACACCATGTTGACTGGTAAAATGGTTACTGACGTTTCAGATGAGCATGCTGCCTCCATCTTCAAGGTGTAGCATCCCAGAAGACTTGAATCTTTAATGTTTAGCATAGTTACAACTTTTCCCATATTCCACTCTATATTTAATGATAAAATGAAAGTTGTTGAGGTGAGGTAAAGGGAAACAACTGCTGCCCTTCCTAAAAGTTCTAAATGATAATAAAAACAAACATAAAGGTCACCCTAGAACAGGCCATGAAGGCCCAGAGGGGGAGTACAGATATAGCTCTACTCTTTCTGTAACCTCAGCACTAGATGAAGGTGGGTGGTCAACGCCATACCCCGGCCGCTTTACCCCCCGGGAAAGAGACCCATTACTCACTGTGCAGGAGGCTGGGTGTATCCCAGGGTCGGTCTGGACAGGTGCAGAAAATCTCACCCACACCGGGATTCAATCCCCGAACCGTCCAGCCCGTAGTGAGTTGCTATACTGACTGAGCTATCCTGGCCGACCCTAAATGATAGTGTTTTTGAGTTATTACAACATGTTGGATAAGTTTGTTCTGACATTTCAGGGGAATGTACTACCTCCATCTTCAGGATGCCTGTATTAGGTTTAGGTGGCTGCTGATACAGGCAGCACATCTCCAAAATTTTAGAATGCACTTATTATCTTGACCTTTATCGGCCAAACAGGACACCCGTGTTAAATGTAACTCTTCACAGCCAAAAGGGAAAATGTTGCCCGCTCTTGCAGGCATGGGCATTTAAAACAAATATATCTCAAGCCGTCAGTGACTACATTGGGATTTAAAGCCCAGACGTATAAATGTTTCCAGAAACATGGTGTAATAACCCTAAAGGAAGTCTGTCATTGGATAGTTGGACATAGCTCGCATCCATAAAAAAATGTAAACTTTTTCATGAAGGGGAAGTTCCATATCATTTGTTCTATCAGCAGTAAAAGGTAGTTACAGTCTTATGGATGTGTCACAGTGAAGATGGATGTGTAGGTACTGATGCTGGGGTAAACCTGCTGTGTTCATCATGACGGGGTACATTGAAATGCAGACAGCAGTTTCTTCCAAAATGTTGGTATCTACAATAGGGCCAGGGAATCTAAAAGTTATGGTTAGGTTCAGAGCACTGCATTCATCTTTGCTGCTTCATGAATTTCTCCCCCACCCATCTCTTAAGGAAGTGACAGAATTGGTAGGGTAAGTTGAGCTGCCATATTGTGCACAAGCACTGGATGGTTTTAATGTGCATTGCAAAGTTTTATGCACCATGTCTTTTACAACAGTGTAAACTGAAAAGTGTTGGGTAGTAGAAGAGAGAGAGAGAGAGAGAGGTTGAGGAACTTAACAGAAATGGAACAAATTCTTGCCAAAAGTAAGATTAGAAGTGGAATCTCCACTAATAAGTCACTTACGTTCCACGGCTTTAAATCCGTTGTCCGTGCAGTACTTTTAAGGCTATGTGGCATCACAGCCCAGAAGGTTTTAAATCTTAGTTTCACAAACATGAGAACCACAGATTTTAATCAAGTGGACAAGTTGCACTATGTTTTTGGCTGGTGTAATGGCCAAAGTCATTAAACTTGACATTTTAACAAACTAGCGTTCAGTAACCCATCAAACTCTGTTCTTAATCATGTAACTGCTGAAGTGTCTCATATAAATTTCTGTACTTTAGAACAGTCTTTGGGCTTGTATATTGATGGAATTAAAAAAAAAACAACTTCCCATCAATTATAAAATGAAGCTTTTCAGAGATTTCTAAAATACACTCTTTGCATGGATAGATTCTTTTTTTTCAGCAGTTTTGAGACTTCGATAATTACCTTTGCAGGATAAAAACTGGCGCAATCGTCGCAGTCAGAAGCTCGAGAAAATGGAATTGCTGAACTTGCAGAGCAGTTTGCAGTCTGAGATTCAGGCAAAGCAGGCCATCAGTGAGGAGTTGAGCAAAACAAGATCTGAACTCATTGCTGCACAGAAGTAAGCCACTTTATTTCTTTTAAAATTTGAAGACGTACGTGTTCATTGTCAAAATGCGGCCACTTTCCTTGTTCATATCACAATATTTAGTAGGTGTAACATTATAGAAAGAAACACTGACAGTAAAGGTCAAGGTAAAGTTCACCCTAGAACAGCCCATGAAGGTCCAGAGGGGAGGTAGACGTACAGCTGTACTCTTTCTTTAACCTCAGTGCTAGGTGGGGGTGGGTGGTTAACACCATGCCCCAGTTACTGTACCCCCTGGGAAAGACATGTGGTACCCATAGGAGGCTGGGTGGACCCCACGTCCATTCTGGATGGGCGTGGAAAATGTCGCCCCACTGGGATTCAATCCTCAGACCATCCAGCCCATAGCAGGTTGCTGTGCTGACTGTTATCCCAGCCACAAACACACTGAAAGTATGAAATTAATGTTTGCTCATGTAATTTGAAAAAAGACTGGGTGTGGGGATTCAGATCACATCCAACAGTCTTCTGCAATAATTCTTCATTGTATTTAACAGCTGTGGCTACCACACATACTTGTAATATTATGGAGTAAATTAAGCATGTCTGTGGATGTCTCTCTCTTAGGTCCATGGTAGGAAAGATAAAATTATGTTTTTATATGCTGGTATGTATACTAGGCGAGAAAGCTAAGTGAGTTGGAAGTTAGGAAACGGTATCAGATGAAACTCTCAAACAGGTTTTGCAGTTTTACAGAACTTAAATTATAGCGAGGACATAAACAGGGCATAGAAAAACATTAAAGAGAATATCAAACTCTCAGCTAACTCGAGGTCTCTGTGAACGGAAGTAGCATAAACCATGGTTTGATGAAGAATGTTCACAATTTTTGGATCAAAGGAAGCAGGCTAAAATGCAGTGGTTACAGGATCCAAACCAAAGTAATGTAGATAATCTGAACAATGTAAGATGTGAAGCTAGTAGACATTTCAGGAACAAAAAAAGGGAATATCTGAAAGCTAAAATAAATGAAGTTGAAACAAACAGCAAGAACAAGAATGTCAGAGACTTGTATAGGGGCATTAATGACTTTAAGAAGGGTTACCAGCCTAGAAATGATGTAGTAAAGGATGAGAAGGGTGATATGGTGGCAGACTGCCACAGTATCTTGGCTAGGTGAAGGAATCATTTCTCTCAGCTGTTGAATGTACATGGGGTTATGATGTTAGGCAGACTGAATTACATACAGTAGAGCCACTATTGCCTGAGCCCAGTGCCTTTGAGGTTGAGACGGCTATTGAAAAGCTAAAAAGACGCAAATCCCCAGGTATTGATCAAATTCCAGCAGAATTCGTTCTGGGATCCATAAGCTTATTCTATTTGGAATAAGGAGGAATTGCCTGAGCAGTGAAAGGAGTCAATAATTGTACGTGTTTATATGACGGGTGACAAAACAGATTGCAATAATTATCGAGGCGTATCACTACTTGAACTACATAGAATACAGAAGGGTGGGCACCACATTGACCCGTGCACTTCGACCATTATCGATCCTTTGTGCATTGTCATCTACATACAAAATTCTATCCAACATCCTTCTGTCAAGGATAACTCTATATGCAGAGGAAATTATTGGGGATCATCAGTGTGGATTTTGACGGAACAGGTCAACTACTGATCGTATATTTTGCATTTGTCAGATACTTGAGAAAAAATGGGAATACAATAGCCCTGTACAGTATTTTGCTTTCGTGAAGAAGCAAACCATTTTAGCTGCAAAATTTAATATACATAACACAAAACTATGACATGATGCAACATTTTTACTTCCACATTTGTTGTCATCAAATTAGAATTAATTTTGAACGTGGCTCTACAGTTTTTGAGTAGTGTAACTTTACATGCATTGTATGGGTGTGAACTCGGTTTCGTGCATTAAGGGAAGAAGATTTAAGGGTATTTAGAACAGGAGGCCGGAGAAAATTGTGCAGTGGGGAACTTCATAATTTCTACTCTTTACTAAATATTATTACAATTATCAAATCATGAAGGATGAGATGGATGCGGCATGTATCACACATGGGAAGTGTGAGAAATGCATATGAAGCTTTGATCACTTGCAACATCTTGTTCTAGGTGCAAGGATAATATTAAAATTTAAATATGATAGGAGGTTGTGTGCTTTGATTAATTTGTCTCAGTATTGTGACTGCTGGTGGGCTGTTGTGAACACAATACCGAACCTTCTTGCTATATAAAAGGTGGTGAATTTCTTGACTAGCCAAGCAGGTGTTAACTTCTCAAGAAGGGCTTTTCCATGAAGTTAGTTGGTTAATATGAATTTCATTATATTTTCCAGAGAACTTCGGGATTTCCGACACAAGTTTGAAATCTTGTCTCATGATATGAAAGGGAAAGAATCTCAGATCAAGGAGCTGCAGTCTAAGTTGGAGTCAGGTGAGGGGTGTAAGTACATCATTTTCTGTATACAGTTCTTGATTATTTCAGTAAAAACGCCCGATTTCACATTTTTTGTGGGGACCACATAAGTTTATGTAAAATCTAGGGATGTGTGAAGTCTGGGAAGCATTGTGGCTATAGGCATTTGGCCAGGACCATGCAAAAAAGTGCATAAAATCGTGAAAAATGGAAAATGCGGGAATGTAAAAGCGAGATCTTACTGTATTCATTTGCCAAGAGTTGGTAAAACTTTATAGGGGTTGCCAGCAAACCAGTTTATTGTTTTTGATCTTAAGTTTGGTTCCCTTCTATATTTAATGTGTACATTTACTTTTATTTTATACATGATTTGCATATAGAAAATTTTATTGTTTATGAATTGTAAATAATAAACATATGTTGCAATAATTTGTGTGTTGAATATTTTGTACATTTGTTATTTGAATGACATGTGCATGGGAATTTCTCATTTTATGTTATTGTTTTACCAGGATTAAACTTGTACTGCCATGTGACTTTTCATTATGTGGTTTCGGTTGTTTCTTGATGTTTGCCTGTCTGTACCAATGTTATACCCAGGCAAACCTCGGCGGTGACGGTGGCTGCTTTTCTGATGCATTGATTGTACACTGTCAAGATAGTAATGCTAAAATTCTGCTATACCTGCTTAATCAGCTCATGCTGGCTGAAAGTACAGTACCATAATTATTTAATGAAATGCCGGTTTAACTTGCGGTGCTACTGTTTGTAACGCTAGCCGTGCCAGCTTCTGTTCTTACAAGTCACCATTTTAGGTTGTCAGAGCAGCTGTGTTTTTGTTGTGTTTTGTTGTGTTGTCGTTATGTATGTATAAAAACTTGCTGAGAACTTCATACAGAAGGAATAAATTACGACCTAATATCTCATTCCTATGTGGTTCAGCTAAAATATCAACAGATGTCACACACTCTCAGATATAGGATTTTTCTTTATTTTTACACTTGGCACTTGTAACATTACATTCATATCTCAATGTGCAATATGATTTAAAATTGACACTGTAAAAATGTAGTGAAGAAGGTAACATTCAAATTACAGGAGTAGGGAGCCCATGGAATGACCGATACGTGGAATTAAAACTTACGCCCCTTTTTACGTGTGTGTATAAACTTTCATTATCTGGATTTTTTTTTTCTAAGGTACAGACTGTTATCAGAATATGAGATTAATACATTTTATTGAAATGGGTACCCTGTGGTAAATCAGCTTACCATAATGCTAATGACACACCAGCCACTTCTGCCTGGTGCTAAATGTTAATAATAGATCTCTACCACCACAAGAGACAAAGGCTTATAGTGGGCTGTAGTACAATGTCTGTGCCTTTTACATTTCTTTCCCAAAGATTTTCAGTATTTGACACCTTAGATATTACAGATCTCATATTCAGTAATGGTCTTCTGTGTTTTGACACCACATGGGATCATACTGATACCATTATTTCAGAGGAAGGTCCTGCTTCTATGTTTAGGGTGACTGAATTTATTGGGAGGAGGACCTGACCCCTTCCCTGCTCCCGGTCACTTCACTGTCTGCCTGAACCTAATTCACCTACCCTGAAGATGGAGGCAGAACATTTCTCTGAAATATCAGCATCAACTTATAATTCGTCATGGTGTCAAAACTCATGAGACCATCATTTTAAGCAACAACTGTATTGAAAACCTGAAACCCCAGATCTAAAATTGTATGTTTAAAAGACTTGTTATAAAGTAAATTTCACCCTTTAACCTGACATGAAGGCCCAGATGGGGAGTAGAGGTATAACTCTACTCTTTCTTTAACCTAGGTGCTAGATGCGGGTGGGTGGTTAGCACCATGCCCTAGCTGCTTCACCCTTCGCGAATAATCCAGTACCCATTGTATAGGAGGCTGGGTGGGCCCCAGGTAGACGGGTGCAGAAAATCTTGCCCCACAGGGAGTCTTACCTGGCCTGTCCAACCCATAGCAAGTTGCTATACCAATTATGCTATCCCAGCCCCTAAAATACGTGCTATGGTTTGAAATAATTGAAGCAGTTAGGATCAGGTGCAAAATCATGGGAGAGGATCCACTGAAATAGAAGCATGAGCTTTTCTGAGTGCATAATCTTCCCCAAGTAATGTGCCTGGTATTGATTATATACATACTTTTCCTCTTCAGTAGCAGATTTCAGATTCACAAGTAAGTTATTCAAAACAAGTAGCAAGTAACTTCAATTTAAATGTCATGTTGTTGGGCTAATTGTACATTCATTTGTAGTTATAAATAGTTTGCCCTTTCATAGTTCTGATGAGTACATTTTGTACTGAACTGTTCTGAGATTAAAACATGTACCACTTTAACATGCAAATGTGAGCTGTCTGTGTATGAAATCATTCAGCGGTTGTGTTCATGCTCATGTTTTCATCTTTGTGTTTATTTTATTGTCAGTTTTAAGGTAAAGAAAGAGTGACAGTTTATTTCATTTCACACTGTTGCAACCGTGCATCTTCGTCATATTACATTAAGTTATGGACCAACTGATGCACACTAAAACCACTTTTTTAAGTAGCTTTATTATTAAAATTGTTAAAAATTGATTATATACATACTTTTCCTCTTCAGTAGCAGATTTCAGATTCACAAGTAAGTTATTCAAAACAAGTAGCAAGTAACTTCAATTTAAATGTCATGTTGTTGGGCTAATTGTACATTCATTTGTAGTTATAAATAGTTTGCCCTTTCATAGTTCTGATGAGTACATTTTGTACTGAACTGTTCTGAGATTAAAACATGTACCACTTTAACATGCAAATGTGAGCTGTCTGTGTATGAAATCATTCAGCGGTTGTGTTCATGCTCATGTTTTCATCTTTGTGTTTATTTTATTGTCAGTTTTAAGGTAAAGAAAGAGTGACAGTTTATTTCATTTCACACTGTTGCAACCGTGCATCTTCGTCATATTACATTAAGTTATGGACCAACTGATGCACACTAAAACCACTTTTTAAAGTAGCTTTATTATTAAAATTGTTAAAAATTGTACAATTTTTAACAATTTTAATAATAAAGCTACTTTAAAAAGTGGTTTTAGTGTGCATCAGTTGGTCCATAACTTAATGTAAAGTGACAGTTTATATTTGACACAATTGTGACACCAATATATCTTGCGTCAATAAATTTAACAAATTTTTTTTATTTTATTTTTGTGGTCCAAAGTGTACAAGGCATCGTACAGAGTTCTTATTTAACACGCTAAAGACTGGGATATAGCTATGCATGCTAGTGAATGCATGGACTGGTTTGGTGTGCTTCCTAATGCTTGAATTGTGATGTCATTTTGTGTACAATTAAGTCTTCTGGCATGAAACTTGTTAATATTACTTAGCTATTCTCTTCTAAATATAAGATCCTATTTTTAAAAAAAAAAATATTATGAAGAAGAGAGAAATAATAGAGTAGTGTGTGTTAATCTTCGTGTCTGTAGGAGTCGTCGTTTCAAGAGACTGAAACTGATTTTGAGAGTAGCTGTTTTATACTTCTGATGAAGAAAGAAATTAAAGGAATGTGGAACTTTGGGATGTTACATTTAAGGATGTTCTTGTGTACTTGTGCAGTGACGTAATGTTCTTACATAAAAACATTTTGGATGTGTTCTTCTGTTGCTGCCTTCATGTGCACAGAATTTGAATATACAGGGCATACACAAAAGAACGGTGTGGTTTTAATAGCGAACACTATTAAAACCGCAGCATTCTTTTGTGTATGCCCTGTACATGTAGCGTGCTGGTTACCTAAATAGATCCGCTCATACCCAGGATAAGAAATTTGAGAGTAGCTGTACTACTGAGGGGCCAAACAGAGTACAAGTTTCTTCATATCCTGTCACCATGAAGACCTAAATAGAACCAATTTCAGAAATAAAATGCTGTTCACATAAAGTAGTATGAAGTCCAAAAGAAGAGACTTGGATGTTGTGACGCATCGTCACCTAATAACTTCAAACTTTACATCTGTGGTATTGTGTTACCCAAGTGCCAACTTGCATTTTCCATTTTTGATGCATTTTTATTGCTTTAAGGCAAGATATGTACAATACAAAATGGTGATATGCACATCGTACAGGGCATACACAAAAGAATGGTGCGGGTTCAATAGTATTCACTATTGAAACCGCACCATTCTTTTGTGTATACCCTGTATTTGTGTGTTTGACGAATAAATAGTACAGTAACCGGTGAATGTAGCAAGTATGAGTACAGGATCATCCCACAGTAATACTCTTCAGGCTGTGATCTTTTACTTCACCACTCTTAATTGTTTTACGCACCATCCATGTCGGCATTATAAAATGTCTAAAGTAGCGCACTCCAAATGAGAATCTGTTAACATTTTTTTAAAAGTAAGCAAGAATTATAATTTTACTTTAAGGCTTGTCTTCAAATTTTTCTGCTCAATTACCATAAATTTGTTGGTTTTTGCTTATCATATAGTTTAATTCCATCAAAGTATTTTTGTGTCACATTTCTTTCTTCCTTTATTTATTTATTTATTTCAACAAAAAGTGTTAAAAGTGGTCTGTGGTAGAAAATGCGTATTATTTTTCTTGTTCTCTGTGGTTAAATCACAATGTGAGAATTTGTCATCCTCGTCCTTAAGCTGTAAAATACAGAAACCAATTCAAAACTTCAGCTGGTTGTTCACTGTAGGCTTAGTGTTTGTAAACTCAATATTATTCATACCGTACATTTTAACTTTATATTCACAGTCTGACAAAATGTACAATTCGGTCACATTAATTGTGCAATTCCACTGTCCTACATGTTTCGAACCCTTAATTTGGGTTCATCTTCAGGGACTCATTACACACTATTCACATCAACTGGTACAATTGTTTATGTAAACAATTGTACCAGTTGATGTGAATAGTGTGACTGCAGTCAACGTGCAGTGTGATGCTGAGAAAACCAAAGATCCGCAAAAGTTGTCGGCCAAGAACGTGCAAAGTAGTGGGTGGCCATTTAAATGCCAAATTTTTTTGTAGGGTGCACTGGCCAGTTAATGGCTCCAAAGGGTTAACAGCTGTTGCTACTGTAAATATTTGCAACACTACAGAGTAAATTTAATGTATCTGTTTGTGTTCTACATTAGGTCCACAGAAGGAAAGACAAAATTGAAAGGAATGTTATGTTTTTATGTCTTGTTCTAAGCATATACAGTTTGTATTCTTCCCTCAATTTCGCACTTCAGCATCCTGTTGGTAAGCCAGGAAGCAGCAGATACTGTACAGCAGAAAGCTGCACTGTGCTGTGAATTCTGCAGCCGGTGAGGCATGGTTTCTCAAGTGGTCTGTTGAGTGAAAAAAGGTGGGAACTGCTGTCTTATCCTCTATCATGTGCGTGTAGGGAATTTTAAATCCCCCAACACCGGCAGATTACAGCTCAGGGGAAGTAGTATGCATACTGAAATGCATTGTTGTGCCAGCTCGATTGTGTGTGTGCACCATTGCAATAATGAAGCACACAACCAATGTATGTTAATGTGACCAGAACGTACTTATATTTGGAACTGTGTTAGAACCAACAATAAGATTGTGTTGTGGGAACGAAGCATGAAATAATTACATGTACCGTATATTCTCGAATCTAATCCGCATCCGAATCTAATCCGCACCCAGTTTTTGGTGACTTCTTAAACGAAAAAAAGTTAGTTCGCGATTCTAATCCGCACCTTTCCTTCAACCACCCCTTGCCCACGGGGCGACTGATTGAATAATATTGGATGTTACCAATGCGTTAAAATCCGACGCTACGCCTGTGGCCGATTAGTCATACCGATAGAGGCGGGGCCTTTCTCAACAGACGTGCGCAATCTCGTCTGAAGCCAGCTGAGCCTTAGTTGTTGAAACGTGGGAGGTGCTTGTTCCAATTTGTCGTGTACCGTAGTTATGGAAGAGGGACACCTGAAATCTAAACGACTCTCATATACGGCAAAGTTCAAACGTGAAGTTATTCGGTGCGCAGAGGAGAATGGAAACCGCACAGCCGCTGCAATTTTTGGAGTTGATGAAAGCAACGTTCGACTATGGCGGAAACACAAGGCAGCGATCAGCGGGTGTGAGGCGTCACGAAGGAAATTCACTGGACCCAATTATTATATTATTATAATAATAAATAATAAAATTATAGATTATTGTATTATATTGTTCTTACGGCACGTACAGCAGCTCAATCATTTTTCCAAAATCCAGCTCTAGACCGCGAATCTAATCCGCATCTGATTTTTTAGCCCTCTAAAACTGTAAAAAGGGTGCGGATTAGATTCGAGAATATACGGTATAACAGTATTTGTAAGTGTTAAGTGTTCTGGATAATGATTGTTTTGGTACTGTTGTGGTTAACTTTCTTGTAGTCTGTATTGAATGAATGAAAACACTGTTCATGCTTGTATTATTTGCTATCCTTCAGGTGGCCAATTTGAAGGAAAGAGACTGCTTGAAAGACCTAGACATAGATGGGAGGATAATATTAAAGTTGTTCTTACTGTTAATTCATTTGGCTCAGGATAGGGACTAGTGGTATGCTCTTTTGAACATGGTAATGAATATTTTGGTTCCATAAAATGCAGGAAATGTCATGACTAGCTAAGGAACCATTCACTTCTCAAGAAGGACTCTCCTTCATGGACTTAGTTATGATCGGCTGCCAAATGTCGTATGGTTTTAATGATTTACTGTGACACTAACTGGAAGGGTTTAAATTTACCTTGCTACATGAAAAGTAGTTGAATTGTAAGGAGCTATTAAGTACTGCGGTGAAGTGACACCACTTCATATTCAGAAGGTCCCAGGTTCATATATTGGGTCAGAGACTGCTGTTTCAGTGGTGTAGCTCACTTCACCAGACAAATGTTAGTTTGTGTCGCAAACTGGGTTACACCTCCTTCGTTCCACACCATTTATAATCTGACCCATCAACATCATTAAATAGACCATAAAACAAATATCAGAGTTCAAGTTTATAGTTTTTACGTTTCTGTTCTACGTTGTTAACGCAGTGTAGATTGGTAGATAGTTACTGACATTTGTGGACAACCTTGAAGATGGGACCGATAGGTTGTCCCGAAACGTCGGTAACTTAACTACCAATCAGTGCTCTGTAACATCCCAGAAGAGCAAAGATCTTGTTTGTATTTGTATTTATTTCACATTCAATATGTCACAGGGCGCAGCACAACACCATGAGATACAGAACTTGTCATAAACATCACAAAATTAATCAAAACAGTAAGAAATATGATAATAAGCAAAATACATATGTATATATAATACTCCATAAAACTCTTTCAAATATCAATCCTAAAGTAAGCATAAGTTTACACTGTCGAAGAAGCCTGAAATCACACGTAGATTTTATTTGTTGCTTAGTGTGGCTGTCAGGTCAGTATTACTTCCTCCTACATACTTCAAGGAGCTGGAACAGATTGTTATAGTGACTAGGCTGGTGGCTGAACTACCAAAGATCAGAGTTTGATTACCATGAGGAGCAAGAATTTTTCTGTTTGCCAAAACATTCGAAGCAGCTCTGGTGCTCACCTGTCTTCCTATTCAGTAGGTACCAGAGGCTCTCTTCCTTATGGGGTAAAGCTGAACACTCACTTCCTAGAGGCGTGTTTAAGAATGCAAAGAGCAGTACCTTTGCTTCCCCATTTGTAATTGTGGCATGGTGCTTGCTTAAACACGAAGAAAACTTCACCTATAGCCACGCAAATTTAATCTTTTATAGTCGTATTCTTCGCCATCTTTGTAGGCCTGACATAAAAAAGCCAGCTGTAAACTACATACACAGTTAGAATTTAATTTGATGTGCAGATGAAACAGGTGGACATGAAATTGAAAACTGGTGGACTGTGCAGGAGAGATGTAATTCCTTTTAGTATACGACTACTTTACGTGGAAGTGAGATATTATGTGCATAACTTCATTGCAGTTTTCTTTGTTTGCTGTTTAGCTTTGTGTAATTACAAATATTCTCCAGTCTAAGTAATTTTTATTTCCAATAATCTCACATTAATAGAGTTCTGTATGAATATTTTAAATGTAATTTTCATAGATAAGGGTTTTTAAGTTTAATTCTTGTAGAGAATCCTGAAAAGTAATAGGATTTATGAATAGCTGAAATTTCATTTCATTTTCATTTTATTTCATCTTCAAGCAGATCCAAATCAACCGGCTATACAACCATTGGATATAGAATGTGTCAACATAACAATCGTGTTCAAATCTTTTCCAGAATCAAGTCAATAAGAAATAATACAATAAAATCATCATGAATAAGTATAAAAATTATTTACAGTTAATATTATAATGCTTAGAATATATGTATAAAAGTATAAATAAAGTATATAAATATATATGCACATAAACACACAGATACACATAATATAATATCACACATATTTAAAACAAGCAAATATAATTAAAAAATTCTTGAATACTATAGAATGAATTTTCATATAGAAATCCTTTTAAAGCAGACTTGAATAATACCACATCATTTGATAATTTTTTTATATTATCCGGTAGGTGATTAAAAATTTTTATCCCTGAATGAATTATATTGAAGTTATTGAATGGTATTGAAGTTAATTATTTTTCAGTGAGAGTGACAGGCAATCGACACGAAAAAAAAGTGCAAACGTTTAGACTACTCTTCAGAATGCAATACTTTATTTTCTGATCCTCCCTTCATTTAATCTCATTTATTTATTCAAAAACTTTATAAACATGTTTTCATTCACCCACAAATGAAGCTGCTGATGTACATAGTATATATGGTAAATACAGCAGGGTGTGTGCTTGAATGTGTATACTTGAATAGATGAACTGTAAAAATGAAGCTTTTCCCTTATGTTGTTATATTAATGACACTGATATTAGTGAACAATCCATAGATGTAATTCTGCTATTATTATTATTATTGTTGTTGTTGTTGTTGTTGTTGAGTAAATCTTAAGGTGTAAGCAGTGGTATAGCAGTTTCAACATTTAAAACGCTCTCATTGTGGCAAACATTCCACTGTATAATGTTGGAACCATAATATGTTATCAGAGACACTTTAGGTTGTGTTACTTCAGCGTTTGGGGTTTAGCCGTGTCAGATGTCGGAGTTGTTTAAATGTTGCGTGAACATCTGCATGTTGAATAAGGTGGAAAGAGTCAGAGTGTAGAGCATGGTGCTGTCCACTGGGAAGGAGTCATGTGGTCAGGAAGAAGTTCCTGGAGCAGGATAGGTGCACGTGGACTTCGTTAAGTCAGAGTTCAATTCACAACAGAGGCACAGTTTTTTGCATTCTTCACAGCATTAAGATTGAGCGTGGGGCCCAGGCAGCCTTTTATGCTGTGGAAAAGGTGAGGGTATTGGCCCAGTGGGATAGCAGCCACGGCATAAAGCTGACGACTGATCTAAATGCTGAAGTTCAGAATGCATGAAGTTGTACCTCCACTCCCAGACATCTTCATGATGTATAACTGTACCTTTACATTCATGGTTTATTGGCAGTCTGTTCATGGACAAAGACAGGCTAAGGGCCTTCCTAACACTTTCACTGCCAAAGTCGACCATGGTCGATTTAAGTATTTACATTTTAATTTGCCAGCATCGACTTTAGTCGATCTAAAATTTACTCTGCTCTTTTGCCTTAAATAGGCCACGCACACAATAAGTTCTTTCAGGAAACATATTTTACATCTTTATTAATCTCTAGCTGACAGCTAGAAAAAATATATGCATTTTATATATAATTATATTTTATAATTTCTAAGATGACGCACTAGTTGTTTAACATTCAATAAATGTCTGGCAATTTAACGCCCTCGGGGATTTAAATACCAGGCAGTGAACGTGTTAAAAGACCCTCTGCTAAAAGAGCTAGGGAATTACTGAACTTGAGAATCCAGCTAAGAATAATAACAGGACAGTGTCATTTAAAAGGACATTATTTAAACTGGGGTTGGTAGACAGTCCCAGGTGTGATAGATGCAAACAGACATCTGAAATGGCCTCACATATTCTTTATGACTATGAGGCACTGGCAGTATTAAGATTTAGGCACCTGGGTTGTCATTTTATGAAACCAGGTGACTTTGCCAACATCTCCATCAGCAAGGTACTGCACTGTGTTCAACATGTGGGGACTGCTGAAGCTTAAGCAGTTGGTTGCACAGAGGATGAGAAACGGTCACGGTTTAAGGGTCACTGCGGTGCCCACCCTACTGCACTGAACTCTACTCTTACGTTTGTGGTTAAAGTTCTGGGAGTGTTTGACGTGGGAACATTAAGCTACAGTTATGCATTCGTAAAGCCAAGGGCAAGGACACTTAACAGTGTCACTGTGTTTTAAATATCCAGTAAAAATTTTACTTTTTTGAAAGAAGGCACCTGATTTTTACCTATACATTTTATAGTAATTCTTTTATTATATGTAGTATTATTATTATTATAGTTTGTGTTCCTCTTTCTTGCTCCTTTAGACAAAATGCCCCTATTTATTGGTGTTACAAGCTGCCTGTGGGGCTTGCTTCTGCTCCTTATGAAAATCTATTTCTGACCATGCGACCAACTTACCGGAGTGGGAACGGTGTTCCTATCACCACCTCACCGTCTGGTAAAGTACTGGTTGCTGCTGTGCTGGTGCTTTCTGTTTGCGGTTAGTTTCATGAGTTCCTAGCCCCACCCAATTCACCCTGTAATTCACCTCTGCTCTGCTGTAATTAAGGTTTGAAGTTTTCAGTTTTGGTTTTGATGTAGGGGTTGTCCATGAATGATGTCGCACTTGAGGTGGTGGCAGATACGACCCCGCATGCCGAGGTATGGTAACACTTGCAGTAGTGTTAGAGTAGTAGCCATATTGGTAGTGGCAGTTATGACACATATTTAACAGAACATTTGAAGTGTGTTGCATTATTTATGGATGGCCCCAGTAACCTTTTCTGTATCCACATAATGCCAAATTAAATCATAGTAACTGCAGCTTATTTCCTAATGCACTGCAGCCTTGTATAACTTATCCTTTTGAACTTTATTCTGAGTTCATTATCTTAAATTTTCCTGTTGTGTGGATTTGTTATAATTTTGTTTTATCTTAATATAATATTCATGTTTGGAGTTCCTTGTGCTTTTTAATTATTACACAACTGCAAGATAATCATTGCTTATGGCTTGTATTAGGTTATGTAAAGTTGTATGTATCAATAGTAAAATTTATTTATTATTTATATTTTATTTGAATATACTTTTGGAGTTCAGACTATATAGTGTCAAATGTTAGAATGATTCATAAATAATGGATTTCAAGAGGATGTGGAAGGAAGGGGTTTTGGCCTTAGTCAAGGTAGTATCCCATCATTTGCCTGTGATGAATGACACAACCAATGAAAACTCTCCATCTGGATAGTTGTGGGTGTGGCCCTGACTCCTCCCACATACAAGTGACAGGTATTACCAATTGGCTGTATGTAGTCACTTCATTCTTGCAGTGACTTTAAGGTTCACTGCTTGCCAATATGTTGAGGCAGATTGAAACTTTATATTTTTATTTAATAAATGAAACTGAAACTATCAAGATCTGTAACTGAAACAATGTGATGATACTATAGACATTTTTACTGAGAACTGACTGCTGTAGTGTACAGTGTAGTGTGTGTGTGGTCCATGAGAGAAAGAATCTATGGTATTGGCATTCACAGGAGGTCTTTTGAAAGTTGAAAATAAAGCATAATCATATGTATCATTAATATTGAAGGAGTTACAGGCATTTGAAACTGTTGATGGAAAGTAAGCAGGAAAAACAGCTTACATTTTTAGAAGTTCTATTGAAGCAACAACTTCCTGTAAACAGTAGCTTGTCTAAAACACCATAGTGGCCATTTGAGCAATTATTGTGGTAAGTTATTGCTTCAGTAATGATTTGTTAAATGGTACACATCTTTCTTTTTGTGCTTGTTTCTGGTAACAACTTCAAATGTCTATGACTGCTGCAATATTGAGAAGAATAGTAACAAACAGTTTAGAATAATGATTAATCTTGTAATGGTGTCTTGTCTTACAACAGATGTAAAGCTATGTAAAAAACTTTGACCCCTGAGGATGGCCTGTTATAGGCCGAAACATATGTAGAGGTGATTGACTTGGTTATAAGAATATAGTGCATATGTTCGTCTAATAAAACTTTAAATGGAAACTTATTTTACAAAACCAAAAAACGTTTCTGCAAATTAAAGTTTTGTTAATAATTAGGCGCGTTAATAATTAGTTTCACTACAAGCTTTAATTTTAGATTGTAGTTATGTGGCATACAACACTGTGCACAGTGGTAGGTGGTTATCAGTATTTGGAGGAACATACTGCCTACATATGCAGGGTCTGTGGGGAATGTTAATCAATTTACATGCCAAGTGATGCTAAGCTTGAGAGTGATTGTAGCTTTTTAGACACGTTTGCATAAATAGCAAAAAGTACCTTTTTGCTTCATCACGTCTGCCTATCCGCATGTATCAGCACGGTTTCCACTGGACAGATTTTCGTGAAGTTTGATGTTGGGGGGGGGGGGGCATCAATGAAAATCTGTTCAGACGCTCCAAATTTGGTTGAAATCAGACGAAAATATCAGGCATTTCACGTGAAGATCTAACTGTGTTTATATTGTTGACAGCAGTAGGAAATATTTTGTAGTTTGGGCAACAGCACAGAGGGAATGCATTCTTGTGTGTCCGTGGCAATACTCAACGGTTTCGTGTTGTTGACAGCTGCATGTAGGTCAACAGCAATACAAAGGGAACGTGTTGTTGCAGTACCATAGCAACAGTGGTTAGGCGAACATGCCACCATGTTACGTTATACATACACTGCCTATCGTGTTTTATTCATCTTGAAATGTTGTTCTCAGAGCCATGTCCATAACAATTAGTTTTGATCAGTATAATGTATTCCCTTTGCTTGTAGTTTCTTTTCAACAAATAAGAGTTTTGTATGTAACTGTGAATGTCACTTCCAGCTGTCTTATATCTACCTAACTTCTCTCACGGAATAATAGACAGTCTTGTGAATTCTGTATCATTATTTGAATTTTGCCAGACAGCCAGCCAGGTGAGTTACCAGAATCATACATTTCCAAATCTTGATTGTACTTGTATTAGTCAGATTAACCCTTCAGCTGTCTGTCAGTGTTAACAGTTGTGGTGTGGCATTTCTAATTTTTTTTTTGATGGATGATTTAACAAATGCTGAGTCTGACGAGTGTGCCTTAACGCGACCCAAGTGACTGCACAGTTGCGAAGTCAAGTTTGTGTGTGTGTGCGTTTCAGTTCTGAAATTACTCATCCAGTTTTGGTGAAATTTGATTTTGAACCATACTGGTCAGCTGTATTAATATGCCTTGTATTACACAGAACAGTGACGGTGATTTTTTTTGTGGTGATGGTGATGGTTCACTTATCACTGGTTTTCAAATATTGCAGCTACTGCCAACATAGAGTTATTTTAACTAGGGGACTGTAACAGCGTTCCAAATAGTCCAGTCCTCCTCTGCCCCCCTTGGACAGAAAGTTCCCTGTCTTTTCTATCTTCCCATACATTTCCTTACCAGCTATTTCCTGTGTTTGTGATACCTTGCAGTATTAATGTCCAGTCCATTTTTGGTAGGCTTGCTCTATCCATTCTTTTTATGTCAGTCTTCCTCTTAGATGCTTTCTGTTGGTATTCAAAACCTTTGGAATTGTATGTTTGTTGATTCTTAAAACATCCTTATACCATCTTCTTGCATTATTCTTTATGTTATTTTACATGGTGCTTTATCTGAGATATTTTCATTGCATGTTAATGGTTACATGCTATACAGATGCTATAGAATAGAACAGAGTAAAGCAACAGATTATACATAAAACAGGCCTTATACTGTAATTGTCTTTGATGTATCATGTTTCTGCCATGAAAATGCCCTACAGTATACACATTAGTTTTATTTTGTAAGTATACTGCAAATGGAGACTGTTTTAAACACTCACGTATGTGCAAACATATGGTGTTTAAGATACTGCTGGTAACATTTTGACGTGTAAGCTGTTGAGGTGGAAGTTAGTAGCTCCTGATGCCTCCCTTGTGGGAAGGGCTTAGAAAGTATGAGAGTCTGGCAGTTAACTCTCTTCTGAGTTAAAAGATTCCATGCCATTTTTAAAAGGTTGTGACAGTGATACATTGCCCTTATTATTTTTGGCTTTCTGGGCTTTGTGGGCAATCTAGTGTTCTGAAGAGAACACGGTGTTCCAGAAACTTGATTTGTTTCAGTCTTAAGGTTGCAGATATCCAGTTTGTGAAATGTATTCTGTTTAGAACACAAGGCATTGGTTGAAGTCCAGAAATTCATTAATACAAAGAAACGTTGTAGTTAATAGGACAAACTGAACAGTTAGGTTTCTCAATAGATATTAAAATTGATGAAACAGAAGTATTTAAAATCTTAGAATGTTTAAGAACTGAGTTGACTTATTAAATGTGTACGTAATGAAGGCAACAAGGTACAGTATTTTGTGCATGTGCTTAGCAGGTTGTGAAATGTAGAATTCCCACAGCAACCCCAGACTTCTGGCATTTGTAGTCGCAGCTTTTTGGCTTCCACAATACTTAAGTCACACGTCTTTGTGATTTTTTATTTTATGTGACCTATTTATAAACATGTTATTTCATATTTAATATGTTAGTGAAGGAAGAGGATACTTGTTTATTCAATATAGTTTCCTCGGGCGCACAGCCGCGTCAATTCGTTTGAATACAACGTTTCGGGGACTAGCTCCGTCCCCATCCTCAGGCAAAACTGGAGGCCTGAGGATGGGGACGGAGCTAGTCCCCGAAACGTATTCAAACGAATTGACGCCGCTGTGCGCCCGAGAAAACTACATTGAATCATGTCGCCGCAAAAGTTTTAAAACTTATACTTGTTTATTATTTTACGAGTGGTAGTAGTGACCATTTCCAACTCCCAGTTTTCTATAAGGCCTTGATCTTTCTAGCAGCAGCTTTGCCAGCAATGGTGGTCTTCAGGAATGTACCCCAGTGTCTGGCAACTGACTGCTGTATTTTATTTTTGTTTTTTATAAAAGATTTTAAAATTCTGACATTGTTGTTAATTCCCTTAAGAGACCGAGCATCCATTCATTGACATAGGCCTGCTCTGTAGACACACATGTTTTCGGTATAGCATGACAGACTTAATCCCTTACAGACACCTATAAATGTCATCTTGCCTTCCCTTGCAGCTACATTTAACCTTTTAAAGACTTGGGTGGTAATCAGCCTTAGAAATTCATTTTACATATTAGGCAACATTGAAATTTACTGCATTTTTAAGCTGTGCTGCATAATCTCTCTTATTTTCCACAACATGCCTTTTATGTCATAATTTTATCTTTTTCTATTCAAATATGTTTGTCATAAAAACCATGCACTAAAATCCAAATGCCCACCTAAGTAGGATGAAGATTAAATGGGATTAAGTTCTGCTGTTGATCTTTTTTGTTCTGTATTGATAAGTGATTTATTTTTTAATGAAAGACAGAAGATTGTAGTACTTCTGATAACCAGACAAAATACTACCATAATCTAAGAACAAACTTGAAAAAAGGTGGCTCAGAGACATGATCCAGTTGTTTGGACAGTGCCTGACCCTCTCAGAAACACTTTAGTCACCAACAGATTACAATGGTCAGTGTTTGTTGGGTATTTTGTGGACATTTTCATTCTTTCCTGTGATTCCCTTACACTGATGATGGCCACCTGCAGTGTAAATAGATATTTAAATGAAATTGAAACATGTTGAGAAGTACGATAACAGGTTGCTGAATATTCTAATCATTCAGTGTGGAACTCGACACATTGACTGATGGTGTTCGGTAGAAGATATTATGCTTTATTGTCTGATGGTGGTGGTCGTATTTTAACTTGGGGGTAGTGGCTGAAGAAATGCACCATACAGTCAGCTAGACCATGTGTTTGCACTGTTGTTCTTGTCATGAGGTGCATAAATGATAAAGACTTTAGGTGATGAGCAATTGTTAAATTATGTATTCACCACATCATCATTTTTTTTTTTTTTTGTCAGTTTCATGTAGATGTGTGCAATATGAGTGAATTATGGTGTGCATAAAATGAATGTAATTGACTCCAGTTTTTATGCGTAGTGTATTAATAATACTGGATGTCTGGATGATAGGTGTCAAAAAAGAACAATTTATGTCTCGAAATCTGTTCATTATACAGACGGCTGGTTTGCACCATTTGGGAAAGGAAGATACTCAGGGGAATATATGGAGCAGTGAGGGAGGGAGAGGAATGGAGAATAAGAACAAATGGCGAAATACAACAGTTATATCAGAAGCCGGACATAGTTGTGGAAATAAAAAGGGCAAGAATGAGATGGGCAGGGCATGTACAAAGAATGCCAGAAGAAAGAGTGGTAAAGAAAATGTTCACGGGACAACCAGGGGGCAGCAGGAGGAAGGGAAGGCCCAGACTCAGATGGGTGGACGATTTGGAGGAAGATCTAAAGAAAATAGGAATAAGAGGATGGAGAAGGATGGCGGAGGATAGAGAGGGATGGAGGCAGGCTATTGCAGAGGTCCAGGCCCTTCAAGGGCTGTAGCACCACAGATGATGATGGTTTGCACCATTACAAAGGAAAACTATCAAAATTTTTTCTCTCCACTAACTACCTTAGTAGACTGCAGTGTGGGCACCCCTGGTGGCATGACAGGTATCCAGACAATATTCGACATCTGTGTGCTTCTCAGATGACGCGACCTTTCATGTCAGTGGGCTTGTGAACAGACAGTTGCAGGATTTGGGGAAATAAAACTCCACACACGTGTGAACAGAAGAGAGGCAGTGCCAAAGTAAATGTGGTGCGGCTTAATGCACAATACAGCAATCGGTCCTTTGCAGAACCGACTGTGACCGGTTCCTCGTACCTGGACGTACTTGAACTGTATGCACTCCCCCAGTTACCACCTGGAACTGTCTTCCAACAATACAAGGCACTGCCTCACTACAGCCACATCATAAGGAGACACCTTACTCACACAATGCCTGGCAGATGGATCAGCAGAGGAGTGCCAATTTTCTGCCCTCCTTGGCCACTGAACTTAGACCCATTGGATTTTTTCCTTTGGGGTCATGTGAAGAACGTCTACCAGGTCGAAAACAACAATCTTCAGCAGCTGAAAGCCTGCATAAGGACCGCTTTGGCTGCAGTAACCCACGACATGGTCCAGAACACGTGGACAGAGGTCGAATATTTGTTGTGCCACCAGGGGTGCCCACATTGAAATCTACTAAGGTAGGCAGTAATCAGAGAAAAAAAAAGACTTTGCAAGTTTTCTTTTGTAATGGTGCAAGCCAGACATCCGTATAATAAACAGATTTTGAGATGTAAGCTTTTCGTTTTGGGTACCTATCATCTGGACATCCTGTGATGAGCTGGGATAGTGTAGTTGAAATAGTGACTAGGGAACAGGCTGGATGACTGAGGAATCATTGTTTGAATCGTGGCAGGAGCAAGGGATTTTTTCTCTTCTTTGAAGTCCAGACTGACTCTGGAGCCACCGAGCCTCCTATTCAGTGGGTACCAGGGACTTTTTTTCCCATGATGGTAATGAGGCAAGGGTATAAAGCTGACCATACAGCTACATCTGCTGCTGAAGTTAAGAATTAGTGGAGTTGTAGCTCCATTTCACCTGCTTGCATAGTGTGCAAGGGATAACTTTACCTACTTTATGTGTATAAAATGAAATATAATTTATATGATAAAAAACGTTTCTTGACTTTGGTGATTTTTTTTACTATCCCACTGGCAGGTTTTGTTGCCTACGCAGTATGTCACGCATTAACAGATGACATGTTAGTTAAGATACAGTACAACCTTGCTAATCTGGTTGTTACATAATCCTGTCAATCTTATCTTGGTCAGTACCACTTGGTTGTGTACTCACTCAGTGGTTTGTTGATACCTGTACAGTGAAAATTCAGATCATTATGGTACATATAAGCCTTATATCTATGTTTGGAAGTCGTGGGAAGTGATGTAGAATAACTTGCAAGTGTTCGGGTATGGTAGTTTTAAAAGTGTACAGTATTATTATCGTAAGGTTGACAACCTTCATGTGCCGATTGTCTAGAAATCTGGGAGCCTCAACTTCCTGGAACCCTAAGGGCCTGTACCTTTTACAGTATTATTATCATTTTTAATCTGGGTATTTTCTAAATCCAGAGTACAATTTCCTCTGTATTATCTGGATTAGGAAAGTTTTACTGTATTAATTTTTTATTTGTAGCAGAATGATAGTTCAGCAGATTTTTTTATCAGATATGGCAAATGTAAATTTCAAAAATCTTTTACGTGCTCATTGTATGTTAGGTTGACCTTTATCATCCTACAGGACTATATGCTGGTCTCTTAAAGTGTACTGGCGAATGACCTAGCATGCCATATGCTGGTCTCTGTGTGTTTACTGGTAGCAATTTAAATGTCCAGCTGTGCCAGAAAAACTCTAGCCATCAAGAGATACAATTGGCATTTAAATCCGTCTTCAAAATGTTAAATGTATGTTATGGTCATGTGGGATGTTAAACTGTGCTGGAGGAAGGTGGAGGCAGCGGGCTTATGCAAAATGTTGATACTTACCTACTAAACCACATGGTGTCACATATCAGGAGACTGTAATCTTAATATTCACTGGCATGGGAACTATAAATTTCACTTTTTTTTACGTTATGTTCACCGTGCATCTTAGCTATAAGCTGCAATTCTTTAACCAACAAATGCACCTTTTATTGTCACAAACATGCAACAGGACATACAACAGCAGGGGATGGACATCAACAGTTATACAAGACAGACTGCCAACAATTTCAATTTTAATAAATTTGAATTTTAAATTTAAAAGTGATAATTTTAATAATCTTAACGAGGTTGGTATCTCCGACGACATAGTGCCCTGTGTTCACGACTTGTAGTGCTGTGCTCCGAACTTCTAACACAATATATATATACACCGAGACAATTCAAAACTTGAAGAAACTGTGATTGTGTTTTTAACTATTGGTGACTACCAATTACTGTAAACAGCATAATGTTCTATGTTAATACCTAATGAATGAGTGAACAGTGAAGTGACTATATCGGTATACCCCTGATGATGACCAAAATACGGTCGAAACATATGTAGGGTGGATAGAAGTGAGAAAATAAAAGGTACATTCGTTGGTTAAAGAATTGAAGCTTGTAAATCTCATGTTATGTAAGAAACCAGTTTTGATAATGCAGTCCATTTCTCATACATACTATTTTTTTTTTTTCTGAAATATAGTTTCAGTTTTGGAGCGACCTTCATCTCAGATGTCATATTTAGACAAGTTCCTGATAGAATCTTCTAATCGTCAGCGTGGATCGGTTGAAAGTGAGGAGGGTGACGTGGAAGACAACAGAGCTCCTTCTCTAACTAGTAGTAAATCCAATTTATCAGAACTTAGCTTAGTAAGTATTACTGCAGTGGAAAATCTGGTTTAGTTTGTTTGTATGCACTTTATAAGCTCAGTTATTAACTGACTACGTACACTGAGTCGATAGAGACAAGCCCCATGGATTGACCTCCTTCGTATCTTCCATACCCTTTATGCTTCCTCCTTCTCTGTCTTTCTTTTCACTAGTCTGACTACCCAGTTCAGTGTTGGTAGTTATGATATGTGATAACGTGTGCTAGCGACAAGCATGTTGGGTTGCTTAACATACAGCAGAGGTTGCTGGAGCGAATTATAACAAGGTAGAAAGGGAGAGGCCATGAACACTTTCTTTATGTCCCATGGGCTCAGTGTAGATTGTCAAAGTTTAAATCCCAGCAGGGCAGTTTGGTATTTTCTCCTAGAATGTCCCTGGTGTCCATGTGAGCACCTGTCCAGTGGTTATGAAGTGCTGTTTCTGCGTGGGTAAAGCAAGTGGAGTGTGAAGCCAGTAGTTCATAACCGTCTAATGTAGAATGTGATGGGCCCTATCTCCATTCATGCCTTCATCTCATATTTCTTAAGCAGAGAAGCAAGTTTACCTTTGGTCTTACCATAGTAACTATGGTGGACCAGGATAGCTCAGTCGGTATAGCGACTTGCTACGAGCTGGACAGTGCAGGGATCGAATCCCGGTGGGGTTGAGATTTTCTGCGCATGTCCAGACCGGCCGTGGGGCCCACCCAGCCTCCTGTAGAATGGCTACCAGCCTTTGTATAAAATATAGCAGATTTGGTACCAAATTTATCAAATGCTGTTACATGCAGACATCATGGATTTTCTTATAAGAGTAAAAATAAAATGTGTGAATTATATGGCATTTATAAATGCATGAATCTTTCTTACAAGCAGAAGTGCTTCAATGATGTTAGGATTGTAAGTCTTAAATGTTTTTCATGCCTGAGTATTTCTGACAAAGGTGCATCATAGTGAGTTTCAGTACCTTGGACAATGTCCATTTTCTAGGTTTTATAATGAAAACATAACATTTTGATAGCTTGTGTCTTCAGGCAAAATGGGAGACCTAATTGGTTGTATTTCTTAAAATGAGTTTGACTGAATTAACCAAGACTAGCTGATTCTAGCAGAACCCTTAGATCAGGTTTCCTTTAATTTGCTTGAAGAAGCATTCAGTGCTAGCTTCTAAATGCTGTGCTTTTTTTGGTGCATTCACGATGAAAATATGCAAAAATTTATTTATTAGCGATTCTGTGACCACTTGGCCATAAATAGCAATGCTATAATTGTTGAACAGATCCTCATGCAGTTAAATACTGGTGACTTTGTTAAAATTTATTAACATGTGCTAAGTTTGGTCAAAATCAGACTACTGAAACGGACACTTTATGAGACTTGTTTCCCATTCTACCAGTATCTCGAGTGTAACTCAGTATTTATCACAGCAACGAATGGTTCAGATAGAAGTTATAGAGAAAGCTGAAGTGTGTGTTTTGCATTCAGTACATTTTTGCATAAATCACCTGGTTTTCAAGTAAAACAAGACAACACTAAAATTTTTTATCGATGGATACATTTCATGACCAGTTAATATAACGGACGACTGTTGATGTCCAGGGTATAGGAAGTGACTTACAGTTTCTGCTATAATATGCTTTTATGAAGCACTGAATTCTGAGTGTTCCAGTGAGTTCCACTCACATGTCACTCTTCTGATTTCTCTAAAATCTGTCTGGAAATTTTAAGGTTCATTAAAATCTGACAAGAATAATGGATGCTTTACATGAAGATATATGTACATTTGTGACATCTCGTTTAATTCTTAGAATGAGAAATGTTTCAGGCAAAAGTTGTAGAAAAAATCAAACCACACATTTTATGTTCAATAACTTTTTTCCAAAAATCGTGCCGTTTATGAGATAATGTGGAAAAATATGGTAGAGCCAGACAGGCCACAGATGGCAATATAATATGGCGCATGCGTTTTGCATGCTGTATAACTAAGGCTACAGACACACACTCAGAATATGTAATACTTATTGCTTTTTGCCCGACAACAATGGTCACGCAAACACGTCTCAATGTTACGTTTATACATACATTGCCTGTCTTGTACTAATTATATGTTTACGATTTGTGGTTTCACAGGATCCCACTGCTCCACATGGACTCGACCTGCATAATAAACCCTCTCATTTGCCCCCTCATCTCCCCCCCAAACCCAAATCTCACCAGTTTCTTGTAAGGACATTTTCCTCCCCTACAAAGTGCAGTCACTGCACCTCATTGATGGTGGGCCTTACTCGTCAAGGCGTCGTGTGTGAAGTATGTGGCTTTGCCTGCCATATTGGTTGCTGTGAAAAAGTCCCACCAATATGCCCTGTGCCCTCGGATCAAAGTACGTATTCACCACGCATATTAGCAATGAAGTTTTAATATTTACAGTTCAGGGAACAGCGTATTAGCCTTTTAAAGCCTAGTAGTTACTTTACATGTCATCAGGTTTAACATTCAGAAATTCTGCATGGTGATCACATTACATTTATGTGTTGTGTATGGATCTCAAAACAAACAGCGACTGTTGGTTTATACAACATTAACAGATTGGTTTTGTATAACCAAGGTGGAGAGTGTTTACTGCACGGTACGGGCTGAGTCCCTATAAAAAAACAGATACGTTTTGTATTTAGAGAGCTAATCTGTTTTTCAGCCATGAATTGTATGTGTGTATGTATGCGCGCACATACGCGTGTGTGTGAATTGAAAATCACGTTATCTCAAAAAGAACAGCCCATAGGAATTTCGTATGGAATGTGATGAAAAATGATTGATTCATGCTGTACCATGCAATTTCTTAATTAATATGGAGACAAAAATGTGGCGGAATGGAATTTTGACATACGTATAATTTTTGTGTGAGACGTGATTTTGGGGAATATGTGCTATGTCTTTCTACCCTGAACCCTGGAGGCTGGATGTTTCTCCAAAACACTGATGCTACTTACCAAGCAAACTACATTGTATCACAATCTAGAAGATTTAGTCTTAAAATTCACTACATTGACAATTTTACATTGTATGTCAGGAGCATTTGTTAGCCAGTAAATCAGAATAAGATTTATTTCGTATCGTAGATTTCAGGAATAAAGGTGCCGTGTTTGGATAATTATGCAGTATGTGGTCGGAATATACTTGAGAATTGAGAGTCCCTCTGAAGCTAATGATCACTGAGCCAGTCACATATTCACCTGTTGTTATGCAGCTCATTGATAACAAGTGGCTTCCACTGGACCACAATCCTGGGCTTTCCACATCATCACACCATACTTGAACAGTTGTTTTAATAAATTTTATATTAGTCTCACCGTGCATCTTTCACAATTCACTGTTTAAAACACCAACAAAATGCACTTCACCTTAACTTTTATTATGCATCAATAGACCCCTACATATGTTTCGGTTTTATGTAAAACCAGCATCAGGGGGTTCAAAACTACGTTCATTTTGAACCCCCTGATGACGGTTTTTACATAAAACCGAAACATATGTAGGGGTTTATTAATGCATAATACAGGTTAAAGTGACGTACATTTTGTTGGTGTTGTAAACAGTGAGTTGTTTTAATATTTTCTGGTAATGTACACCAAAGACTAAAACTCTGTATAATTTCTCATTTCGTATATTCTACATGCTCTGCTTGTATTTATCTTCAGTTTTATTACCCAAATGATATTTAGTGAAAAGTACACCTTGTTCATCTCCTCATGATATTTTTAAGAAAATAAATTTTGTTCAAACTTTAAAATCTTAAATATCAAGGTGCTGAAGTGATCTATAAATAACAAGTCTTTGGCATTATGTTACAATTCTTAACACTTTCTGTGTTGAATTTTTGATAGGGAACTGTCAAAATACATGTATGTATGTATATAAGGTAACCTAATGTATTGTATTGTAATATAATGTAACTTAATCTAAACTAACCTGGTATTTAAAAGAACATACATAAATGTATGTGTGTAGCATGGAAGGGATTATTAATTGTAGAAATGCTTGTAGCATGAAGTCGTATTAAGCGAACGTACATTGTACTTAGCCAACGTCTTCTGTTTTGTTCACGCACAACACTGTGGAATCTGGCAGTCTGCTGTCATGAGGCACAAAATTAGAAATACAAAACATCAAAACATACTCTTTTGGGTCTATTACGTTTAGCTAATCTGTATTTCCATGCTGGGGAGTAGGTTCACATTTTTTATTCTAACCTCATGATAGTAGTAGAGCCAGCTTTGGAAACATTGTGTCTTAAAATAAGACGGTGGAAACAGTTCAGTGTGTAAGTGCCCCAAAAAGATGTATATACACATTCATTGAATGAAGTAAAGACGTAACTGGCAAGTGGCCACCAAAGTTGCCGCTGGCTTTGTACCTTACACTGTGCCCTTCAAGGACCCCACAAGATAAATTCAGGTGGGGTTAAATCAGGCAGTGATGGGGGTACTCAACAGATTGTTTACTCCTGTTTATTGATCAGGAAAACTGTTGTCAAGTTGGGCTTGGTATTATGATGGTAATGAGGGGGTGCCCCATATTGTTGATACTACATGTCCTCGTCTCCATACTGATGTCAAACGGCAGGAAAAATAAATTGTTGAAGAATGTTGAGGCCCACAGCTCCGGTCACTATCTGTTCAAAAACGACCAGTGCCCCTAGATGACACACCACACCAGACTGAAAGTCCTGGTAAATTCACTGTCTTTTTGATATGAACACCTATGCACAATTGGGCTGATTTACTGTACCATTCAGCTTAACCTTTAAATGACCTGTGTTTGCATATGCGAACACACATGGAAAAAGACGGCTAGAAATTGTATATTTCAGCAATGACGAAATTTACCACATTTTTAAGAATGCTGCATAAACTCTGTTTCTATTTTCCACAAAATGTTTATTTCATAATTTGATCTCTTTTCTGTTCAAATAATATGTTTTTCATAAACCATGCGCCAAAAGTTAAATACTAACCTGATTGTTTAAAGGTCAAATGTCACCTATCGATCCAAACAGTTGTACCCACAAACTGTGCATTTTCACCCACCTTCCTCTCAGTTCATTCACTAAACAGAAATCTGTGGACAGAATCATTTTTAGTAGTTGCATGCTGTAACCTTGGCACACAGCATTTCCACTTGGCCATTTGAGTATACAATGTACACTTGAGTCGGAAAATCCCAGTCTCACAAGCACATCGCCTTGAAGATTTCGTCAGCAATAATGTAAACTGCTGTAACACCACAGCAGAAGTGTCATCACTCGTTTATGTGCGCAGTGTACAAGCTCACTGTTTACACATGCACACAGTATCGTATGTCGCGAATTTGTCTTTGAGTTCTTGTAATTATTTGTCATGTTGGCGACATGGTTTCAAATTCACGTGTCCACCATGTTTGCATTTCAAGCACAGAATTTCATTAGCACTTCAAAATTAATTTTTGTTGCTTGAAACTCATTCCACCCTTTGCCATTTTGAGTACTTGAATCATGGGGAAAGATATTTCAGTGTCATGTGCAAATCATTTGGGGTTCAGCTCATAAACACAATAAACAGAGCTTTATATTATATATACCGTGCATTTTTGATAATTAATTAATTTTATTTCAATCCAACAAATGCACTACACTTCCGCCTGAGGATGGCACAGAGTGTGCCGAAACATATTAGGGACAATAAATCAATGAGAGTGTAGTGCATTTGTTGGATTGAAATAAAATTAATTAACAATAAACAGAGGTTGATAGTGAGGTTAATATACTGTATTCAAATGTGTAAACATATTTTTGGGACAACCTGTGTGTGTGTGTGTTGTGTTTAATAACATATTTTCATCACAAACCTTAGACTTGTGAACTCATATTTGTATAATTGTTACTTGCAGCAAAACGACCACTTGGCATTGATCCAACACGAGGTATTGGCACAGCATATGAAGGTTATGTAAAGGTGCCAAAGACAGGTGGTGTCAAGAAAGGCTGGGTGCGTCAGTTTGTTGTGGTGTGTGATTTCAAACTTTTCCTGTATGATATCTCTCCTGACCGTAATGCACTGCCTTCAGTGTATGTTTCGCAAGTCCTTGATATGCGGGATGAAGAGTTTGCTGTGAGTTCTGTGCGAGACTCCGACGTAATTCATGCAACGAAAAAGGATATTCCATGCATATTTAGGGTAAGTTCAACAGCTTGGATTGTTGTTGTTGTTTATTCGTTTGTTTTGTGTATCCCATCACATTTTATACCGATAAATCCACATGCCACTGCCTATTTTGTACATTACAATATAAAAATTTGACTGGTGCTTTATACTGTATATCCATTTTCTTTATGCACAAGCCAGCTCTCTCAATGCCTTCCAAGCGTTCAGGAATGTCACTGCTTTCTAGTACATCAAGTTTGTAAAGTTTTGCTACCAAAATTGTGCCTGAATTAGTGGGCACTTCTGCTTGATACCCAGGAGCTATCTGTTTAAAATCTCATCTCAAAGACCATCTGTCACAACTGACGATTTTTTGTGGTCTTCCTCAGTGCCTCAAAGCAAATGCCAGGAGAGTACCTCTGGATTAGTTTTGTGGCCACTTCTTTCCACATTTTTTCCACTTCATGACAGGGTTATTCATAATTCCCTGACACATTTCATAAAATAGGTACACTTGAAAGGTGGAAAGGATTGTAACATGTGACCTACAGATGGAAAGAGAAACTCTCCAAGGTTCCCCCCCCCCCCATAAGTGCTGTATGTGTCCGCCCTTTGTGACACGACAAATACAAATACATTTCCGCCCATACCCGCTGCAGCATGTCACGATCAATTTCTGAGATGGCAGCGATGGTTCGCCTTCACAGTCAGGCAGATTCTGTGGTACAGGCAGTAGAAAGACAGAATCCTTAACATATCCCCATAAGAAAAAATCGCATGGTGTTAGGTCAGGTGATCTTGGTGGCCAGTGAAGCAGCACCAGGTCTGCTGCATCGGCTTGACATCTGCTGTGTCACAAAGGCCAACACATAGACCACATGTAGGTCGCATGTTACAATCCTTTCTGCCATTCAAGTGTACCAATTTTATGAAATGTGTCAGGGAATTATGAATAGCCGTGTATTTACTAATCTTCTACCTTTTGCACAGTGTTATGTGAGTTTTTGATGGCACTGTAATATTAATGGGTTAACTTTTTAATGACCTACGTTTACATAGGTGAACGAACGTAAAGAAACACCGCTAGAAATTAATTTTATATATTTAGGCAACAAAGAAATTTACTGCATTTTTAAGACATGCTGCTTGTTCTCTGTTTTATTTTGCACAAAATGCCGTTTATTCTGTGGTTTTTTCTTTTTCTGTTCAAATAACACATTTTTCATAAACTGTGAACTAAAATTTAAATATCAGCTTGGTTGTTTAAAGATTAACACCCTATTTCACCTCATAATATAACAGTTAAGATCTAGATGTACATTGTAAAATGAAAAATACTGTCATGTGGGATGTGACACGATGTAGTGTGTCAGAAGTTGAGATATTTTGGAGGAATCTGCTGCCTCCATCTTTGTAATATACCTTGATGGTGTAGGCAACAGGTTCATGTGCAATGCCATTCAGCTTCTACCAGACTACATGCACTGACATCCTACAAGATTGTATTCTTTGCAGTGATCATCGTAAGAACCTCTGATGTCACATGGATGTCCATAATTCATTCATTCTGTAGTGTGTCTTACGACAGGTCCGTAGCCTCTTCCAAAGCTAGTTCTCCACACAGTGCAATCCAGTGCTTTTTCTTTCAATTTCCAGTATCTTCTCTTTTCCTTAAGGTCATCCACTAGCTACTTATGTCTTTGTCTTCCTGTCATTTCTATCCTTCCCTCTAACTTTCCTTCAATCACGTGTTTCAGAAGGCAGTTTCTACGCAAGATGTGACCAATCCAGTTAGCCTTTCTTCTTTTTATTGTATGTAGGATATTCCTCTCCTCCTTGACTCTGTGTAATACTTCTTCATTTCTCACACAATCGGTCCAACTGATCTCCATCCTTCTCCAACACCACATTTCAAAACTTTCCACGTATTTCTGATCTACTTTCCGAAGTGTCCACGTTTCAGCACCATGCAAATCTGTGCTCCAAATGTAGCACTTTACTAGTTTCTTTCTTAAATTTAAGTCCAGTTTGCTGGTGAAAAGAGTCTTCTTCTTGTTGAATGCTACTGTTGCCGTGGCAATTCTGGATTTAATTTCACATGTACACCTTGCATCATATGTCCATAATATTGCATTTTAAATCCTAATAGCATATTGTTATTCTTAAATAATGTAACAAGACGGTTCTGATGGCCAGTTCATTTTACCCATTGGATGTGGAAATGAAATCGCCGACGAGCTCGCAAAAGGGGGTTCTGGGAACAGCTTTATGGGACCAGAGCCGGCCCTGGGAGTCTCAAGGCAAAGTATAAGGAAGAAAATTCAGTGCTGGTTAGATAAACAGCACTTGATAATGTGGCAGGGATTAGCTGGCACTCAAAGACAGGCTCGAGAAATGATCTCGGGCCCTTGTATTGCCGCTAAGACCAAACTGCTGTCCTTTAATAGGACACAATCCAGAGTGGTTGTTGGCTTACTTACTGGACATAACACTCTGAGAAGACATCTTCACATAATGGGACTAAGTGATAGCCCCATGTGTAGGAAATGCAGAGCAGAGGAGGAAACCTCAGCTCATGTCTTGTGCGAATGTGAAGCCTTGGCAACACATAGACATATTTACTTGGGGTCTTTCTTTTTACACCCTGAAGATATCAAAGAACTAGACCTAGGGGCGATCTGGACCTTTATTATAAGGACAGGGCTCCTGACCTAGATTTGGTTAAGGGGCACAAAGGGCCTGCTAAAGGCCTACGTGCATCGGGACCATAAAGGGCCCGACCTATATTTCTATTCTATTCTATTCTACCCATTGGATTGTCTGTAAATGTTTTAATTACTTGAAGATGTCTTTAAATGACACCTTGGCAGCCCTTGTTTTGTGATATGGATATGATAGGGACAGGTGGTGGGCTCTTGTGAGTGCAGTAATGAACCTTCAGGTTCCATAAAACGTGGGGAATTTCTTGACTAGCTGGCGACCTGTTAGCTTCTCAAGTGGGGACTCTGCTCCATGGAGTTAGTTAATTTTACTTTGTGTTCACCGTGCATCTTAGTATTAATATTCACTCATTCAACCAACGAATGCACTTATAAATAAATTTTCAATATACCCTCCATATGTTTCCGCCTTAATTTGGCCATCATCAGGGGTAACTTGCTGTGTACACTTCACTTATCACCGTCCATTTGGCACTGTTATTCAACTCAGTCACTCACAGCCAAGCAACTAGACAACACAACTACAGGACACAGACTCCTTTATAAGTGACCAGTTGCCAGCAGTTTTTAACAATTTTATAATTTTAACCTCTTAAACTATTCAACAACAAGTTTCAACAACATCAACGATTACAATAGACATCAACAACGCAGCGTCATACAAACACAAAAGCTGTACTAGAATATACTTCGGACAAGAAAGCAAGTCATATACACCGTAAAAACTCAAGGACCGTCATTCGCACCTATGCAACGAGACAACACTACAACAGAATACGGACTTCAATATAAACATAACCAACGGTTTTAACAGTTTTAATAGTTTAAATAATTTAATAACAAGTTTTAATAACCTTGACGATCTCAATAGATAATAACGACAAACACCCTACAAAAAGTGCAGTGCCGATATAGTTCAAAAACGAATGGACGTCATATACACCAAACGAATTCAAGAAAATTACCTGTAAAACCTTATATATCTATACTTGTGACTTCCAGTGTAAAGTAGTAACACTGACAAAATAATAGTTGAGTAACAGTGCCAAATGGACAGTGATAAGTGAAGTGTACATAGCAAGTTACCCCTGATGATGGCCAAATTAAGGCCGAAACATATGTAGGGTATAGTGAAAATTTATTTATAAGTGCATTCGTTGGTTGAATGAGTGAATATTAGTTAGTTAGTTTGTTAGTTCTTGGCAGCCCTTGCAGCTACATTTAGATGCACCAACTCCAAGTTGTTGCAGTGTTACACACACACACAGAGTATATATATCTTTGGTGTATATTGATACGTGAAATATATTCCTTTGTGAAAGAAAGAAGTGTCTTGATGACAGCATGAAATAATCACTCAGTCCAAACATGAACTTCAGAATATCTCAGAAACATGGTACAACTCTGTGGACAGTGCATCCAACCACATCACAGAGGCAGTGTTTTTTTAACAGTGGGTTATTAGCTTGTTATGGATTGGAGTAACACATTTTAAATGTCATTCCTAACATTGGCATATTTTTATTCTTATTCATCTTTATTCTAACCATTTACATGACAGGCTGCTTTTCTCTTTGATCAGCAGTTTTCACTTTATCGTTCTCATAACATCATTATTTCACATGTTCTAACCATTTACATGACAGGCTGCTTTTCTCTTTGATCAGCAGTTTTCACTTTATCATTCTCATAACATCATTATTTCACATGTTCTAACCATTTACATGACAGGCTGCTTTTCTCTTTGATCAGCAGTTTTCACTTTATCGTTCTCATAACATCATTATTTCACATGTTCTAACCATTTACATGACAGGCTGCTTTTCTCTTTGATCAGCAGTTTTCACTTTATCATTCTCATAACATCATTATTTCACATGTTCTAACCATTTACATGACAGGCTGCTTTTCTCTTTGATCAGCGGTTTTCACTTTATCATTCTCATAACATCATTATTTCACATGTTCTAACCATTTACATGACAGGCTGCTTTTCTCTTTGATCAGCAGTTTTCACTTTATCATTCTCATAACATCATTATTTCACATGTTCTAACCATTTACATGACAGGCTGCTTTTCTCTTTGATCAGCGGTTTTCACTTTATCATTCTCATAACATCATTATTTCACATGTTCTAACCATTTACATGACAGGCTGCTTTTCTCTTTGATCAGCAGTTTTCACTTTATCATTCTCATAACATCATTATTTCACATGTTCTAACCATTTACATGACAGGCTGCTTTTCTCTTTGATCAGCAGTTTTCACTTTATCATTCTCATAACATCATTATTTCACATGTTCTAACCATTTACATGACAGGCTGCTTTTCTCTTTGATCAGCAGTTTTCACTTTATCATTCTCATAACATCATTATTTCACATGTTCTAACCATTTACATGACAGGCTGCTTTTCTCTTTGATCAGCAGTTTTCACTTTATCATTCTCATAACTCATTATTCACATGTTCTAAACCATTTACATGACAGGCTGCTTTTCTCTTGATCAGCAGTTTTCACTTTATCATTCTCATAACATCATTATTTCACATGTTTCTAACCATTTACTCATGCTCTCTACATCTTTCACTTTAACATTAAACATCTTTTTTGATCACGGTTTTCACTTTATCATTCTCATAACATCATTATTTCACATGTTCTAACCATTTACATGATAGGCTGCTTTTCTCTGTCATTCCCATAACATTATCCTTATCTTCTGGGTCTTGCCACACAGAAGATTTACTGCAAATGTATGTATAATTTATTTAAATTTTATCATTTTTGTTTAGTCTTGTGTGATCTTACTGTTTTGTAGTGTAATAGTAGTGTATGATTTTCACACCAGATAACCACTTCACTTATGGAACCACCCGGGTTAAAAAACCATACACTAATGTTGGCAGACACTGAGAGTGAGAAAACGAAGTGGGTCGTCGCACTGAGCGAACTACACAGGATATTGAAACGCAATAATCTGCCAAATAGAACGGTTAGTGCATTGAAGTACTTCCTGTAGCAGAGCATGTAAAAATTTTATTATTTGGACCAATGGCACGGTAAAGATGTGCTATAAATGGTGACACGCTAGCCTAGGTTCTGGATTGAATGTTTTAAAATAATTTTTTCTATTATTATCAGCACATTTTTATTGAAATAATATATAGAAAATACACAGGTAAAATTGTACATGCAATTAAGCATATATTTATTCATTCTTCATTCTGCTTATTGAATTTGATGTTGCCCACGTGGAGAACAATTTTTGCTGAAGTTGCTGGCACAACAACAGGTTGAGCAGGTGTGGCCTAGACACTATACCAACTGAACCAGAATCAAATACAATGTACATTGTTGTTGACAGAAATTAGAGTAGTGTAATTTTTTAATTAATCGTACTTGGTATGGGAAACCTCAAACACTTAACAACCACAAATGTGATAATGAAAGTAAAGTCCTTGATGTGAACTTTTTTATAGCAACATACATGTTGCGTGGACCAGTCATAAGTAAAAGTGTGTATTATATGTGGTTATTTATAGTGTTTCTTTATGTGTCTTTGTGTTATCCATACAGGTATTTAGGGCTAAGGAATTACTGGACAATACGTTAGCGTTAATCAAGAACGCCATGTCGGGGGCCATTGTAGATCCCGATCGTCTAGTCATAGGAACCGAAGATGGATTGTTCTGTTTAGATCTGGATCACAGTGGTAAGTTGTTAGACATTGTTTGCCAAAAAAGCAGTTCATTTACAGTGTCATACCAGATATTGTGGTCAAGCAGATGGCATTCCTGCTTTGTATTCAGAAGACCTCAGGTTCAAATCTTGGTGTGGTTACTGGCTGTCATGGAATTTTCCATGGTCCCTTCAGGTATTAAAGAGACCAGCCTGTCTGGCTATCCTCTTGGGACTCCCTCTTCTTCATGTGATGATTGAGGTGGAGGCCTAGGCAGGAATCTACAGCCTAATGTGTAGCCAGCAGTGGAAACTTAAATATACAAATTTTGGTCATGCTAGAATATCTCAGGACATGGAGCATGAACCCATTCTACAGATGGGGTCTGACAGGATGATACCAAGATATGCATACCACAAGCCATTCACGGTGAGTGGCAGAAGGGGTTCAAACCAGATATTAAAGGGGGCCTTGTCTGGTACACAGACGGGTCCAAGACCAGTAAAGGCACTGGTGCTGGGGGGTATAGATGGGGCTCAAGAAGGGGGCACAGCTTCAGTTTTGAGCTTCACACCAGAGTATTCCAGGCTGAAATATACAACCCTTAAGGCTTGTGTAATGGAGAATGTAGAAAAGGGCTACACAGGTAGGAACATCTACTCTTTTTCTGATAATCAAGCAGCCATCAAGGCTCTTGACAGTTTCCAGATAAATTCCAAATTAGTCTAGGACTGCCATCAGTCCCTGGTGAAACTGGCAGAACATAACAGGATCAAACTGTATGGGTGCCAGGACATATGGGAATTGATGGCAATGAAATAGCTGATCAGTTAGCCAGACAAGGCTCCTCACATCCACTTACAAGACCTGAGCCTGCCCTTTGCATAGCTGTAAAGGTTGCCCGGGGGGGGGGGGGGGGGGGTGATCGCAGACTGAATGGGCAGGAAACATGAGGAGCATTGGCAGTGCATTCATGGACAGAGGCAGGCTAAGGGTCTTCTTAAAAACCCTCTGCTACAAGAGCTTGGGAATTACTCAACCTGAGCAAAAACCAGATAAGAATAATGACAGTGTTGCCAACAGGGCACTGTCATTTAAAAGGACATCTATTGAAACTGAGCTGGTAAACAGTCCTGAGTGTGATAGATGCAAACAGGCATCTGAAACGGCCTCATAGGTTCTTTGTGACTGTATTAAGATTTAGGCACCTAGGCCATCATTTCTTGAAACCAAGTGACTTGGCCGACATCTCCGTCAGCAAGGTACTGCACTATGTTCGAAGTGCGTGGCTGCTGAATGCTTAAGCAGAGGGTTGCACAAAAGATTGAGGTGCAAGGGTCGCCGCGGTGCCCTCCCTAATGTACTGTAGTCTCTAGTCCGTTCAGGTAAATGCTAGGAAATACCTTGAATTAGACAATGACTGCTTTAAACTAAAAGTAAAGAAATATACCATTAATCACAGCTCTGTTTATATGATTGTTTAATGTAATATATATATACTACATGTTTCGGCCTTTTATGGCTATCATCAGGTATATCTAGTCACGTAATACTTTGAGGAAGGATAATTGCAACAGTAATTCCAAATGATAGAATAAGACCTCATTCTTTTCAATGAAAACAGGATTTATAAAGGAAAGGTTTATGTTTCTGATACAGGTATTGTAAGGTATGTAAGTAGGTTATATTGTGAATTTTCTGTAGCCAGTACTGCAGTTGAGGTTATGTATATTAAGTTGTTCTAATTAATGGTATCTGTTTCCACGTATATACAATTTCTTGTAATAAATGTGTATTGATTATCATGCTTTAGGTTATGTTTCTTGGATGATGGTTAGTTCAAGTTTCTTGGATGTTTACTGACTTGGAATATGTCTTGGTTATAAAGGTATTATCATGTGGTTCTGGAGGGAGGGTATGTATTTATGGAAGGTATGTTATTATTATGCAGAAGCTGTGGAATACTTCATGTAGTATATAATATATTAAAATAACCATATAAACAGAGTTGTGTCATGAATGGTATATTCCTATATGTTTAGTTTATATGCTTCACAGTGGGATGTACAAACCATACCCAAAATGACTGCTTTCTTTCACATCCTTGTCAATTAGTTATTCAGTAATTGCCCTGCCATTTGACAATTCATAGTCAGAGCAAACTGATGGCATTGCCTGTAAAAGCACCATGAGGTTGAAAGATATGATTAGAGGATTAGGAGGGTTGACATAAAGCAACATGTTCCTTTTTTTAAGTTCTGATTTCTAAATCTTTTGATGTCATGAAACTGTAACAGTAGGAGTGATTATTAAGTAACTGTAATATATGAGCCGTCTGTTACACATACTCATACGTACGTGTGTATCACTTATTTTGAGGCATTTCTTCTTCTCAAGCACTACAGTTCGCTGTGGACCTCAGCTTGCAGTACGATCTTCCTCCATTCCCAACGATCTCTGACCATTTCCTACCTGTTTTTTATTCCCATTATATTTTAAGTCCTGTCGCCCTCGGTGGACTAGTGGTTAACGTGCTCGCCACTGGACCCAAGGTTCGCGTGTTCGATCCCGGCCGAGGGCGATGGATTTTTAAGGGTGATAAAAATCCGGAGCACCACTTCCTTCGGAGGGGAAGTAAAGCCGTCGGTCCCATGTCGTAGATTTACGGCATGTAAAAGAACCTTCGGGCATGAAGAAGAACCAGTAGTGTCCGTAGCAAAATTCAAAGCGGCCATTTCTCACCCAAGTCTCCTGACTGCCTGCCAGATGGCTCTGGCAGTCTCATCAGGATCGAACAAAAAGTGCGGGCAGTGAGCCGGTCACTCACTACAGATTGCACACTTACCGACCAAGAAACCTCGGGATGAAATCCCAAAAAGAAGGAGGCTCTGGCCCACCCTGGGCTGTAACGCCATGGAAGAAGAGAAGAAGAAGATATTTAAGTCCTTTTCAACCTCAGTCTTTTACCTAGTGTTCCTCTTTTCCTTGTTCCTTCCATTGTAGCTGCTGCAATTTGTTTTGGCATTCTTTTGTTTTGCATTTTTTTGACATGCTCATACAATCTTAGTTGGAAGGATTTTGTAAATTTTACAATACCTTCCCCTGTAATGTGTCCTTTATTACCTTGTTTCGTATTCTCCAGTGTTCTTCTTTTATTGGTCCATATATTTTCCTTAAAATCTTGTTTCAAATATTCTGAGCACGTTCGTTTCTTCTATGGTCGTAGTCCAGGCTTCTGAGCTAAAGTCAGTATGGGTCATATTACAGTTTTTTTATAGTTTTGATATAGTGTTTCGGGACAGGAGTTTGGGCCTGAAGAGTTTAATATGTGCTAGTTATGCATGATTTGCGGTCATAATTTTGGATTTGTGGTGTCTGAAGATGTTAATATTAAATGCTGTCTATGATACCTTATTCCTGAGCGTGCAGTTATTTACGGTAGTGGTGGTGTGTGTTCCAGAAATAGCCCGTGTGGGAGAGGGGAAGAAGGTCTATCAGCTGGACTATGTTGTTGAAGAGCAGTTATTGGTGGTATTATCAGGAAAGCAAAGACACCTACGCTTGATTCCAGTGCGGGCACTGGATGGTGATGATGTCGAATGGATCAAAGTTGCTGAAACAAAGGGGTGCATAACGTTCGCAACAGGAGTGATGAGGCAGTCTCCTCAACTTGGCTACTGCCTGTGTGTGGCTATTAAAAGACAGGTAACATACATATGGAAACAAGAAATATGTACAAAATTTTGATAACAAAACTTGGGTGGACGGTGGGTACTTAATAGCTAAGAACTGAACTGTTTGCTACACAAATTGGACAGAATCTATGAACTGTCATGAACTTTCATGTCCCACAAAAATAAAGGGATGTTTTTTGCACAATAGGATTATAGGTTGGTTCATCATTGAATAGACATCTTTGGAATCTGTCTTGTGCTACTTTTCACAAATAAAATTGCTTTTGAGGAATGGTTTCAATGTGTACATTACTGATACTCCCAGTTACATGTAACATTTCACATGCACACATGTTGCTGTTTGCCAGAACAAACTTCTCAACTTTGCACTGTTTAAAACGCCAACGAAATGCACTTCACTTTCACTTTTATTATTTAGAGTACACACCGCAGCATGAGACACAGACTACATAAAAAGCAGGACATAACTACTAAATGACCATCAAAATATACAACACCAAGAACAAAAACGAGCCAAACGTGAAGAGAGAACATAAATATCCACACTGTAGCATTTTACTATTTTAACACGAATTTTTAAGGATTTTATACTCTGTGTTTTTTATATATACTTTAAATTCTGACTTTGTAAGTGATTGTAACTTATATATAAAGATATTGGACTAGAATAATGGCAGACGTAACATTGGATGTAAAATGAACATAGTTTATGAACCCCCTGAAGATGGCCTTATATAAGACCGAAACATATGTAGGGGATGATTAATAAATAATGGTGTTTTAAACAGTGAATTGTAAAAATGCACGGTGAGACTAATATAAAATTTCCCAACTTTGGTAATGTTCATGTAATAGGCTAATGTTTGTGGTTGTGGGGGAGGTTGCCCACTGTGTCATAGCTGTCCTTGAATGGAATACAAAATCGTATCCAAAAGTTCCTGATCTTTCCGCTAAGACTGAGAACATCAAGTGGTACAGCTTTCTGCCACTGGGTGCCATAGTATTGCTATCTCTGAGTCAATGTAGTGAGTCTTGCTTTCATAAGCCTCTGCTTTTCTTGTTAGTAGGTATTTATTGTTGTGTGTGTTAAGGTGGTTAATGGTTTTCCAATGGCTGATTTGTTGGAACAATACATCATAGTTTTTTTGCTTTAAACTCAGGAAATCTGCAACAGAAACACATGACGTGCTTGAAACAGCTTTCAGTGACAGTACACTGGGGAGAAAACAGACTTTTGAGTGGTTTTCTTGATGCAAATATGGGGAAGCGTTGGTTAAAAATTGTGAGTGTTCAAGTCATCCCTCCACAGGTAACACACAGATGAAAACATGGAGAAAGTTTACAAAATTGCCAACAAAGACCAATGAAACACCATTTTGGAGATTGCTGGCTGATTAGGCCTCTTGTGTGGAACGTGCTGGCAGTTATGAGAAAGGACTTGAACGTGGGGTACATCTCCACAAAGTTTGTGCTTTGGTTGCTCACTGATGAGCCGAAGCAACAGCATGTGCCAGAAACTGTCGAAGTCAGAAATGACGAAGTCTTTCTGTAGGGAGTCATGACAGTACATAAAACATGCGATTGCTCTTGCAACCAATAAACCCAAGCACCAGAAAATGCCATACTGCCCTCATCCAAAGCAAGCCAGGCAAGTCATGTCAAATGTCAAAGGTACGTTTGTGATATTCTTTTTGATTGTGAGGGCACTCTTCATTGTGAATTTGTTCCTGTTCACAGTTAACCAGCATTACTGCTGGGAAGTTTTGTAATGTCACAGGGAGCAGTTGCACAGAAAATGTCCAGAACAATGGTGGAACCAGGACTGGTTGATTTACCGTGACATTGTGCTGGCACAACTGCTGTGTCAATGCAGCAGTGTTGGCTGTTAAAAACAGGTTCTGGTCCCCCCACATTTCTTACTTGCCTGATCTAACCAGTTATGACTTTTTCTTGTTTCCAAGAATGAAATTTCATCTATGAGGATGTTGCTTCTAGGATGTCCATGAAATTCAGGAACAGTTTCTGACCATCTTACTCATGATTCGAAAAACTTGGTTCCAGTGGCAGAAACATTGAACCCATTACATGAACTCAGAAGGGGACTACCCTCAAGGGGGCGACATCGACATAACAATATATTTTATCAACTCAATCTGTGAACTTTTAATACACTCTCATAAACATCTCATACACCTCCATTTTGCAACAGTGAACCACCATTGAACTGTTTACTCCTATGTCTTTGGTGACCATCAGCTCATTTTGAGCCTTCTTTCACCAGGAACTTTATTACACATTGCTGCTCCATCTTACATGAGCACCATTGTGTAGTGTGCCTATTTGCAGCTGTATAACTATGGTTAATTGCTGAAGGACAGACGTATGAAATGACTATATAAAAATGACATTGACATTGTTTGTAAAGAATTATGGGAGTTTTTGAGTCCAAATTGAACCACTTACAAAATTCTGAGGAGGATATGCATGCGACTTATAATGACACTTTGAACGTACTGCTAATATCAAAATTGCAGGTATTTCTTTGAAGGACAAGAATGTGTGTGGAAAACTCATATAGAAAGTTTCATTATTTGTGACATATGGTGTATTCTGTCGTTTGTATGTGCATTGCATTTGCAGGCTTAGCCCGTGGAGGAAAATTTTCCTGTTTTGTAACTTCACTCCTCATCCTCCTGCTGATTTTCCTTTACTCCAGTCAAACCCTTATCTCCTTCTCTCCCTTCTCTCATATTCCTTTCCCATCCCTTTTCTTGCCTATCTTATTTTCAATCCCTTTCCCCCTTCCTTCCTATCTCTCCATTACTTTAAGACACTTCCCTCGTCTCCATTTCTAATTTCCTTTGTTTCTTTCATACCTTTATGTACCCTCCTCCTTTCTCCCATGTTCCTTTCCATTCCTTTTATTTATTTGTTCCATAATTTTTCCCCATTCTTGCTGCCCTTTCTTCATTGTTTAGAAGAGTTACGTAAATATTGGACAACAGCTTTAAAAAATAGAAAATGTGTAGTTATTTAAAGGATGTGTAAACATCCACATTTGTTTGCTGAAAACATGATCTAAATTTTGCTTGGAAGTTTTATTTTTATGCGTAATAACTGAAATATTTAAGACTTGTTTTAAAGTGTTTTGTACACTAAAAATAAATAATTTAACATTTCTTTATTGCATTTGATAATTGCTTGTAGATTGTCATCTGAGCTGTGACACCATGTAGTTGGGTAAAGAGGTGCTGACTTTTTAAGCTAACTTGCTACCCTGAAGATGGAGGCAGTACATTCCTCCAAAACAATTGATACCTATTTCCTGAACTGCACGGTGTCAGGTCCCAGAAAACAGCATTTTAACAGTCATGAGAACTTTAATTCTTACATGATAATAATGTTAAGTCAGCGAATTATGTATATGCTAGTGTACACATGTATGTCTTTTAACACTTTCACTGCCAAAGTCGACCGTGATCGATTTTAAGTGTTTATGTTTTAATTTGCCAGAGTCGACTTTAGTCGATCTAAAATTTACTCTGCTCTTTTGCCTTAAATAGGCCACGCACACAATAACTTCTTTCAGGAAACATATTTTACATCTTCATTAATCCCTAGCTGACAACTAGAAAAAAATATATGCATTTTATATATAATTTTATATATAATTATATTTTATAATTTATAAGACGATGCACTAGTTGTTAAACATTCAATAAATCCCTGCCAATTTAACACCCTCGGGGATTTAAATACCCAGCAGTGAAAGTGTTAAGTAGAGCAGTAACAAAGTACATTGTTAGAAATATACCAAAGTGACGTGTGTTGTATTAATTTGTAATGCATAGTTACAGTGCATAAGTTGGCAGAATGGTGAAGGGGTCTTGCTAGTAGACAAGTACTCAGATCTTCACAGGTTTTTAGTATTGCCGTGTATAGTGTGGTTTATTTGTGTGTTGCTTGCTGTGTACAGAACGCCTCCCAGCTGATAATCTATGAGGTAACGCGCACCAAGACTCGGCACAAGAGGCTGCGAGAGGTGATGCTGCCAACACAGGCTCAGACACTGAGCATCCTGACTGAGGGCAGGCTGTGTGTTGGATATCAGTCTGGTTTCAGTATTTATAGCATCATGGGAGACCAGCATCCATTATGTAAGTAGAGCTGAAATTCTGGGGAGTGTTTAAAAGTTTATCTCTGTAGTGGTATTAATTCTAAAGATATAGTAAAACCTTGATTTTACAAACGTAATATTATTCATTCCGTACATTTTCTTTATATGTTTATAGTCTGACAAGTGTACATTTGTCAGACTATAAATACCGTATATTCTCGAATCTAATCCGCACTTTTCTTACAGTTTTAGAGGGCTAAAAAATCAGATGCGGATTAGATTCGCGGTCTAGAGCTGGATTTTGGAAAAATGATTGAGCTGCTGTACAATATAACAATAACGTAATTAATAAACAACGTAAGAACAATACAATACAATAATCTATTATTTTATTATTTATTATTATAATTTATTATTCATCAGACTCGCCGTCATCACTCATAATTCGAGGAATGTTCAAAGATCTAGCCTTCTGTATCGCCTCCTCGCGAGTAGATCATAACTCACAAACAGTCCAGTCTTGCGTCTCTCTTGAAAAAACGTGAAGACTGCATCATCAATTTCAGGAAATCGTCCTTTCTTGGGTCCAGTGAATTTCCTTCGTGACGCCTCACACCCGCTGATCGCTGCCTTGTGTTTCCGCCATAGTCGAACGTTGCTTTCATCAACTCCAAAAATTGCAGCGGCTTTGCAGTTTCCATTCTCCTCTGCGCACCGAATAACTTCACGTTTGAACTTTGCCGTATATGAGAGTCGTTTAGATTTCAGGTGTCCCTCTTCCATAACTACGGTACACGACAAATTGGAACAAGCACCTCCCACGTTTCAACAACTAAAGATCAGCTGGCTTCAGACGAGATTGCGCACGTCTGTTGAGAAAGGCCCCGCCTCTATCGGTATGACTCATCGGCCACAGGCGTAGCGTCGGATTTTAACGCATTGGTAACATCCAATATTATTCAATCAGTCGCCCCGTGGGCAAGGGGTGGTTGAAGGAAAGGTGCGGATTAGAATCGCGAACTAACTTTTTTTTTTTTTTTCGTTTAAGAAGTCGCCAAAAACTGGGTGCGGATTAGATTCGGGTGCGGTTTAGATTCGAGAATATACGGTATATGAAGAAAATGTACAGAATGAATAATATTATGTTTATAAATGCCAGACAGGCAAAAGAGATCTGTCAATATAAGAACATCAAAGAAAAATTACACAAGAAGTGTACATTTGTCAGACTTGATTTTACACTTTTGAAGAGAGTATCCAAAGTAAACATGTAATTGAGGACAGTATATAATCAGGAAAAGGAAATGATTTAATGAAAAGAAAAATATGGGCTGGTTTATACCATAACATTGGCAAGCCATTTAAAATAAGTATATTAGCCTTTTTCTGACCAGGTCAGTATTTAAATTTAGTGCATGTTTTATGACAAATGTGAGTATTCTTTGAGCAGGAAAAGATAAAATTATGTAATAAATGGCATTTTGTGGAAAACAAAACAGAGATTATTCATCTTATCGTAAAAATGCAGTACATTTTCTTTTGCCTAAATATATATTCTTGTGTATGTTGTTAACTAATTTAACTTATTTTATATATAAATGCATAAGTCATCTTATGTACACTCACCATAAAAACATCCATTTAATTTCAGTCTGTATTATAAAACATGTTTTAATTGGTTAAAATATTGAGCTATGTCCCCAAACAATGGGATTCTTGGTGGCGCAGTTGGTTGAGGCCCTGCGCTACAAGCCGGAAGGTCGTGGGTTTAATTCCCAATGGTGTCATTGACTTTATCCTTCCAGCCCTGGAGCCAACTCAGCCTCTTAACAGGAATGAGTACCAGGTATATCTCCTGGGGGTAAAGGCAGCTTGGTGCATAGGGCTGACAATCTGACTGCCTCCATATGCCAATTGTCTAGAAATTCTGGAGCAGCCATTCCAGGCCTGTAATGGGATGGCTACATCCCCAAACAATACCAGTAGCCCATTTAACTACTGTACTCTCACATTTACGTCATAAAAATGTGTACTGTCAGATTGCTTATTGTGGGACGGTATTTAACTGATTTACTCCTTATACTTCCACTTTTTCATATCATGTACTTACTGTTATCAAATTATTTTTTAATGGTTATGATACCAAAGTGTCTAAAATCATATGAGCGACATATCTGACATTCCATGTACGTACATTATGTATCCCATCTTAAGGCCTGATACACACTTTTGTCTGATGTATGTATGTATGTATATATGTATGTATGAATTTAGAATTGTTATTTTTTCTTCTTCTTTATGCCATTGGCATGTCTTCTCCTGTGCTTGAATGTCTGAGACATGACCTCATGACTCCCCAAACAAGAGACTGTCTCTGTAAGACTTTCAGACAAACCCCTTCCTTCATATTTACCGTATATTCTCGAATCTAAACCGCACCCGAATCTAATCCGCACCCAGTTTTTGGCGACTTCTTAAACGAAAAAAAGTTAGTTCGCGATTCTAATCCGCACCTTTCCTTCAACCACCCCTTGCCCACGGGGCGACTGATTGAATAATATTGGATGTTACCAATGCGTTAAAATCCGACGCTACGCCTGTGGCCGATGAGTCATACCGATAGAGGCGGGGCCTTTCTCAACAGACGTGCGCAATCTCGTCTGAAGCCAGCTGATCTTTAGTTGTTGAAACGTGAGAGGTGCTTGTTCCAATTTGTCGTGTACCGTAGTTATGGAAGAGGGACAACTGAAATCTAAACAACTCTCATATACGGCAAAGTTCAAACGTGAAGTTATTCGGTGCGCAGAGGAGAATGGAAACCGCAAAGCCGCTGCAATTTTTGGAGTTGATGAAAGCAACGTTCGACTATGGCGGAAACACAAGGCAGCGATCAGCGGGTGTAAGGCGTCACGAAGGAAATTCACTGGACCCAAGAAAGGACGATTTCCTGAAATTGATGATGCAGTCTTCACGTTTTTTCAAGAGAGACGCAAGACTGGACTGTTTGTGAGTTATGATCTACTCGCGAGGAGGCGATAAAGAAGGCCAGATCTTTGAACATTCCTCGAATTATGAGTGATGACGGCGAGTCTGATGAATAATAAATTATAATAATAAATAATAAAATAATAGATTATTGTATTGTATTGTTCTTACGTTGTTTATTAATTACGTTATTGTTATATTGTACAGCAGCTCAATCATTTTTCCAAAATCCAGCTCTAGACCGCGAATCTAATCCGCATCTGATTTTTTAGCCCTCTAAAACTGTAAAAAAAGTGCGGATTAGATTCGAGAATATACGGTATATATGTAAACTGGGCTTCCTGCTAGCCCGAAGGTTCTTATTTCATTCTAATAATGTATTTTTCAGTGTAATCAGAAATGTTAAACTCCAACTGTGTAACTAAATAGTTTGAATTATTATTGCTGTTATAGTGATTTATTTCACTTGCCAAACATAAAGTTAACCCGGCCATTTAGTGTTTCTGCAGACTTGAACTCAAATCTTTTCCATTTCAGTTCAACAGAGAGAGTTTACTACCCTGTGAAATTTAGACATTTGTCCCATTACAATGTGCTTTCTGTTTTCTTTCTAGCTTTGGTGCATCCTGATAATCAGTTACTGGGATTCCTTGCATATAGTGCAGTGGATGCCATGCGTGCAATAGAGCTGTCAAGAGGGGAATTCCTATTGGTGTTTCAAACACTGGGCGTGTATGTGGATTTTCAGGGCAGGAAGTCCCGTGATCGAGAGATCATGTACCCTGCAATCCCTCAGGCAGTCAGTAAGTTCCAGACTTTGTTCATTTATATGCTTTAAGTAAATAGTATGAGTTAACTGGAATTAGAAGAGAAATATAGTGGTTTTGCCATGTAGAAAGAATAGATAAAACAAGAATACTGATGAGGGCTTTAGAATTGAATTTTAAAGAAAAGAGTTCTGTGGGATGACCCAGAGCAAGATGGATCATTTAAGTACTGAAATACATCAGGAAGAGAGACGGCACCTGGTGGGAATGTCTGAATCTAGAGGAAGAGATTGGAGACATTGTACTCATCAAACCATACAAAATGGAATTGATGCAGGAAGAAGCAGGAGGAGATACAAAACAGACACCACCAGACCAAATTCTGTGATCCTGTAGTTTAATATTGAAAGTAAATTACAGTGACTGTATGGTACTAAACTGAGTTCTCCCTTATACTGTCATTCAGAGTCATTTAAAAATTTGGGTGTACATATATTTTTATCTACAGGATGTTATAATAATATTTTCACCCTGCATTAGCATACTGGGGCATACTGTTGTGAGCATGGTGGAGAATCTTTATCTACAGGATGTTATAATAATATTTTCGCCCTACATTAACATACTGGGGCATGCTGTTGTGAGCATGGTTAAGAATCTTTATTTACAGGACATAATATTTTCACCCTACATTAGCATACTGGGGCATGCTATTGAGAGCATGGTAAACAATTGTGAATTCCTCTTTAGCTTTCCATTATGCCCTAAACTGGGTAAATGGTTTGAATTCTATTTTCAGCTTGGTAAGTAAGTAACCATTAAATCCTTACGCAGCTGTTATTAGATACTCCAGCCTGACAGGTTAAAGGTTTCAACTTTTAGCTCATTTCCAATGGCTTCATACATACATACATACATACATACATACATATGTACATAGCACCAGTGTGGGAAGCAGCTTTGCTGAGACAAAAAAATGTTATAAAAATAAGTAAGGGTACATTAAAATATGTAAAGCATTCCGAACACTATCTTATGAGGCAACTTGCATTATGGCAGGCACCATACCTTTGCAGAAATCTATACAAGAGACCATAAACATCTACAAGACGATACACAACTCACAGGGCTATGAGAAGCCTGTAGAAGTGACAGACTGGCCCCATGCGGCTGACATAGTTAATATTAAGGAAAGTGACAAGGAGCAGGAATACCCAATTGAAGTATATACTGATGGAAGCAAGTCAGATAAAGGAGTTGGTTGTGGTTTAGTAATATTCAGAAATGGAGAAATTGTAAACAAATTAAAATATAAATTGCATAATAGGTGTTCAAACAACCAGGCAGAACAACTAGCAATACAAAAGGCATTGGAGGAAATTCATCAATTATCACAAATAGAAAATAAATTAGCAGCAATATACACACATAGTCAGATAACGATAGATTAACTAAAAAACGCATGGAACCATAAATATCTTACTGAAAATATAAGATCACAGCTAAGAATACTTGAGAAGGAAAATAGGACGATACACTTCAGATGGGTCAAGGGTCATGCAGGAATTATGGAAATGAAATAGCCGACCGTTTGGCAAAGGAAGCAGCAAAGAAAGAAAACACAATAATGTATTCAAAAGTCCCGAGGAATATAATAAAAAGCGAAATACAAAAACAAACGTAGAAAAGTGGCAAAGAGAATGGGATACATCAATAAAAGGACAAGAAACCAAAAACTTCTTTCCCAACATCATCGATAGATTGAAAAGGAAAATCCCAATAACGCCCAACTTCACAACTATGGTGACCGGACATGGCAAACTGAAGACCTACTATTACAGATTGCATATAATAGAGGATCCAGGATGCACACGCAACCAGGGCGATCAGACAGTGGCACATGTACTAATGCATTGTACAAAACTGGATCAGCAACGTAACGTCTTAAGAACAAGCATCATTAAAAAAGATGGAATTTGGCCACCACTAAAACATGAGTTTATGAGTAAACATTTAAAAGAATTCTGTAAATTTGTAAATAGTATAGACTTTGAAAATATTGGACAATAATAGCTCAAGTATTAATCACATTGTTCTCAGTATTGTAAGCCATCAACTACAGTGTGAACTTTGTAAAACATTGAAGTATTATGTAAAACATTTATGTAAATCTGAATGTCGATAGCACATAATATTACTAGTGTAATGGGGCATGCTGTAATAAATTAATAAAATACATACATACATACACACACATGCATACATACACACACACACACACACACAATAACTACATACATACAATACATAAATACAATACATACATACAATATATACATACATACAACACATATGTTACATACATACATAAAATGCATGCATACATACATACATACATACAATACATTCTTACATACATACATACTACATACATACATACATACATACATACATACTTGCAATACATACATACAATATAATACATACATACAATACATAGATACATACAGTACATACATATATACATACATACACACACATGCATGCATACATACATACATACATACGTACATACATACATACATATGTACATACATACATACATACATATGTACATATGTATGTATGTATGTACATGCATACCTACATACCTTCATACATACATACATACATACATACATACATACCTACATAAATTCATACCAACGTAAATCCATACATAGATACATAGCTACATACATACCTACATACATACATACATACATGCATACATACGTACACATGTATATACACACGTACATACGTACACACATATGTACATTCATACGTACATACATACATACATACGTTCGTACATATGTGCATACATACGTACATACATACATACATACATACTTACATACGTATGTACATTCATACGTACATACATTTGTATGTACATACATACAATACATACATACAATACATACATTCAATACATACATACACACATACACACAGACATACATACATATAACATACATACACATACATTCATACATGCATACGTACATACATACATACATACACACACACACATACATACAAACATACAATCATATATACATACATATACATGCACATACATACATAATACATACATACCTACATACATACATACACACAGACACACACATACATACACACACAGATATACACATACATACACATACATACATACATACATACATACATACATACATACATACATACATACATACATACATACACACACATACATACAAACATACAATCGTATATGTACATACATATACATGCACATACATACATAATACATACATACCTACATACATACATACACACAGACACACACATACATACACACACACATATACACATACACATACATACATACATACATACATACATACATACATACACACAGACATACATACACACACAGATATACATACATACATACATACATACATACATACATACATACATACATACATACACACAGACATACATACACACAGACATACATACACAACATACACTTACATACATACATACGTACATACATACATACATACATACATACACACACACATACATACACACACAGATATACACATACACATACATACATACACACAGACATACATACACACACATACACTTACATACATACATACATATATACATACATACATACATACATATATTGAAGTGAAAAGTAATATATACGTGCTGAAATTATTTTGTTTTGTTACTGCACTAAGTTTTAAGTATAAATTATTTAAACAGCGTGCAAATGTATATTGGTTTTAACTGCAAATGTTATCTTCATGTAAAACTTCAATAGCTGTTGTTGTTTGTATGAAACCTTTGCAAATGATTCAGTGATTAAAATATGTCAGGCTCTAAAGTACACAGTAAAAGCTGAATACGTTCGTGTTTGATGGTTTCTTGTTGATCAGTTCGCTTAAATAATGGTATTATGTTTAGCGTTAAAATGTGATTGTGTTCTTGTTGCAGGTTTCTGTGATGGTCATTTACTAGTCTACAGTGAAACACATGTGGATGTGTTTAACTGTGCCTCAGGCGAATGGGTTCAGACAATAAATGTGAAAAAAGCAAAGCCTTTAAATAGCACTGGAACTCTCAGTATGTGTATCATCAATGATATGCCACATATCATCTACGTTAGCAACGTTCATCAACGTAAGTCTTCTACATTACAGTTTTCTGAGATTTGATGCCCTGTATTTTGGCAGATGAACAAAGCTAAGCAACATTATTCCAGAAAGCCTTACTCTTATATATACTCTAATACTCTTCCTTACATTTTTCTGCAGTGTGTGGGCTTTCTAGCAACCATACCTCTTTATCTGTTTGTAGCTTTCCAAACCTCCTCTTGTACAGTGCCCTCCCTTCTTCTTTAATGTTCCTTCCATGTGGGTAACGTCTTTCATAATTGGTTGATTGTCCTGGTCTTCGTCTTTGTTCTGGGTGTTTCCCTTTTAATTCAACTGTGTAGAGCTCTGATGATGGTATATGACTCGCTGATACAATCTTCTATTTTTGGACTTTTTTGTCCGCTTTACATGGGAGCCCTTTCTTTTGGGATTAAGTAGCTGGGACGTGAAGATGTCCACTCATTTTCATCTATTACCAAAGTTAAGAATTTAGCTATAAATCCAGTTCTCCATATGTCCTTACACTGTGATTCTTGACCTTTAATTGATTGGTTTAAATAGTTTGATCAGTGGTGTGTTGTTTTCTGAGCAGGATCTTCAAATTTTAGCACTTGCACTTTGAAAAATGTGACTGCTATTTAAACCAAAAAACACCAAATTAGAACATAAATGGCATTTTGTGGGAACAGAAAAATAGATTGTGCAACATGTTTTAAAAAATGCATTAAATATTCTTATTGCCTAAATATATGTATCATGAAGTTATGGAGGTTTCCAAATTTCCAGTTTATTGTATACTGCAGTTAGAATAAGCTGGCACACATGCAGAAACCAGATTTTGTCTTTCCGTGAGATGGTCGAGTCCATGTAACTCAGCAGGGGTGACAGGTTAATCGACTACTGGCGGCCAAGGTGCACGCATCAACTGGTACCATTTGTGCTCTGCTGGATAGACTATGTTCCACGGTCCTGCGAGGCTTACTGGATAACCACTCCATTCTCCTGTTTCCCTTTCATTTCTCCCACATGTCTCCATGTGCCATCTGATACTAATCGGTCTCAACTTACATTTCAGTTTAGGGCTTTGACTTTGTGTAGGGCATCATGTTGTTATAGATATGTGTGTAAAACCTTCTATGCTCATTATCTTCTTCAGGTGCAGTGGGTGAACTGGGGCTGTGTGGCTCTTGAGCACTGGAACACCCTGTATAATTGCTCTGCTAGAGTGAATGCTGGCATTGTAACAACAGCTCAGTTTCAGCTTCTTCATAACCTAGCTTCTCTATCCTAGTCACAGTGTCACTAGATATCTGACTTGGTTTCAGCAACTTAACTTTCCTCTACGCAGGTTCACTTGTCTTGCCTTTATCCATGACTGTGAAGTACTTGCTGATATAAGAAACCATTTTTTCAATCAGCCCTGGGTAAAGGTAAAGTTGTCCCTACACATGCCATGAAGGCATAGAGCGGCATTGTAGGTATAGCTCCTCCCATCCTTAACCTTAGCACCAGATAGAGGTTAGTGGTCAGCCTCACACCTCAGTCACTTTACCTGCAGAGAAAAAGGCCCCAGTAGAATAGAATAGAATAGAATAGAAGTAGGGCAGGCACCAGAGCGTGCCATGCACATCGACCATTTCTGATCCTTTGTGCAGCCCTTATATTCATTTGTTTAGCAGCCCTGCACTTTGAACAAAGTGCAGTAACCTGCTTACAGAGATATCCTTAAAGTCCCCTGGTTTCATAAAATGATACCCAGGTACCTGAATCTTATTGCAGCCAAGGCCTCACAGTCACTGAGAACATGCGAGGCTGTTTCAGATGCCCGTTTGCATGTGTCACACTTGGGACTGTCTACTAGCCGCAGTTTAAACAAGTGTCCCTTTAAATGGCAGTGTCCTGTGAACAGCCCTGTCAGTATCCTTAGCTGGTTTCTGTTCAAACTGAGTAGTTCTCCAGCTCTTCTAGCAGAGGGTCTTTTGAGAAAGTCTCTAGCCTGATGTCCCGGCACCCATATCAGTTGAACTCTATTATGTTCTGCCAGTATCATTAGGGATTGATGGCAAAGATCCCAGTACCCATTGGATAGGAGACAGGGTGTGCCCTGTACCCAGTGTGGACGTTTTACACAAGAGATAAGTCTCTTGCACCTAATGATGCTGACTGTGCTATCCCAACTGCTCAGGCTGCCCTGGTGTGTATGTAAACTTCACAAGCTGTTGTGATGACAAACGTTATGTTTATAACCTGTGAGTAGGCCTCTGGGTTTTTAATGGAACGCACTTCTGTAAAGTATGTTTGTTAGTGTTTATCGTCACATATTGTATTGTGGTAACCCTGGACAATTGCGTCAATATGATGCAGACCAAGCGATAAGTAATGCATGCCAGCACACATGCTGAGTCATACAAAGGACTGCCATTGTTACCGTGTTTGCATCCCATATAAAGGACATTTGTATTCTTGACATTGCAAATTGCATTTGGTGTGAAGGATGCTTGTGTGGTAAAGGAGACATTTAAATGTCACTTGTATCTCTTGACGGCCTGAGTTTCTGTAGAGTAGCGTGGACATTTAAATTGCTACCTAGCAAATCAGATACCAGCGTTGCTAGGCCGCTCACCAGTACATTTTGGAGACCAGCGTATGGTCTCTTAGGATGATAAAGGTTTAGTAAATATATAAAGGAAGAGGAAATGACATCCTGAAGACAGCAGTTATCAGTGGCCCTAATAAGGGTCATATTAGGGAAATCAGTCATTGCTAAGAGGCTTTCTGTGGTCCTTAAGGATAGATGAGCAGTTGCCATAACTTCCTCAGGCAGAGGCCATCGTCACTTTTCAGATTTTACCTTCTTTTACTTTACAATGTGAGCTGGGATAGCTCAGTATAGTGACCGCCATATGGGCTGGATGACCCGATTTCTGGCAGAGTCAACAGATTTGTGTTCTCTGTACTTTAGACTAGCTTTGGGGCCCATCAGTCTGCTTTTTCATTGGGTGTTGGTGGTGAAGCAGACTGTTTGCTTTCGTCTAGTGCCAGAGTTAAGAATGCACAAGGCTGTACCTCCACTTTGTTGTATGCCTGCGTGACATTGTGCTTAATTAAGCACCAAGACAACTTTGCCTTTACTGTCTTATATTAGAGTAATGGACTCTTCCTTAACCACCTCTGCAGCTTAACTGCCTTGATGTGAAAGCAACAGATAGATAAAAAGTAGTGAAAGCAGGGGTAAAGCTGTCCCATTACAGACCCTTAGGGTTCCAGGAGGTTGAGGCTCCCAGATTTCAAGACAGATGGTACATGAAAGTGGTAAGGTTGTCAGCCCTACGTACCAGCCGCCTTTACCTCCCAGGAAATATTCCTGATACTCATTTCTGTTAGAGGCTGAGTTGACCCCAGGGCCGGAGTGCAGCCAGGAGGTTTATGTCAATGAAAAATTCCAGTTACGCTATCAGGAATCAGACCCGCGACCTTCTGGCTTGTGGCACAGTGCCTCAACCAACTGTGCCACCACGTGCCCCCAAAAAAAAGTAGTAGTTTTAATAATTGATTTGATGATGCTGTTTACTTTATTATTATAGATATTTGAAGGTTATTGTTGTGTGGTATGTTTGTAATAAATTATTGTTGTGCGTAAAAAAAAGTCAGTGATGGGTTTTTCACTTTGTACTGTATTTTATATTACTTTTATTTATTTGCTTCTCTGGATACATCAGCATTTGCTGACCCAACCTGCAACTTGCCCTCATTTATATTAGTTCATTCAGAGGCCACTGTATGCAACAGGAGTAGTAGTATTGTGGAACAGCTGCAGTACAGTAATAATGCTTTGTTGAGGTTTTGTGCCTCAGAAGCTGCATTAAACTAAGAGCATTTAACAATTATCCGTACAAAATGTTAAGAGTTGTGACCATTCTGCATTTCTTAAAGACCTATCATGAATTGAAAACACAGTGTGTTATTATAATGCTAAAAATGGTAAAGTTCACCCTAGAACAAGCCATGAAGCCCCAGGGCAGGAATAGAGTTGTAGCTGTACTCTTTCTTTAATGTCAGTGCTAGATTGGGGTGGGTGGTCAATGCCACTTCACCGTCCCAGTAAAGAGACCTGATACTCATTGTACAAGAGGCTGGGTGGGCCCCAGCACCAGTCTGGACAGGTGCAGAAAATCTCACACCCACCAGGATTCAGTCCCTGGACCATCCAGCGCATAGCGAGTCGTTACACCAACTACACTCTCCCGGCTCGTACGCGATATTATAGTTGTGTCTTATTAATTTGATAAAGATGTGATTTGTGTGGTTCCTGTTCTGTTCTGCTTGAAGCAGTCAAATAGTCTCTCACAGACTGTATGTAAATTGTTACAGGTGAATTAATTAATGTGACACAATGTGATGGTTCTGGTCGCCCGGTGCCACGACCTCGACGGAGGTTTTCTCTCAGGGAAGGCCACAGAGCTGCCAGGGCGTAAGTAGTTATCACTTCACACTAACACCAATTCCTGACATATTTCTTTACAATAACAAAAATCTGTCTATTAGCCTTTTACAGGCAATTTACTGCAGTATTGCATGGAGACATCCACATGGTACAGTTGGCCAAATGTTGCAAATTTTCGTAGTAGTAGTAGTAGTAGTGGCAGTGGTTGTGGAGGTAGCAGTGGTGGTAGTAGTGGCAGTGGCTGTGTTGGTGGTGGTGGTGGTAGTAGAGGAGGTGGTAGTAGTAGTGGTGGTGGTGGTAGTAGTAGTATAGTGGTGGTGGTGTACCTGAATGAAAATGTGGCCACAAGCCCAGCAGTACTGAAGGGTTTAAATGTGGCCAACAGCCTAGTGGTACTAAGATTTTAAATCCCATTTGCTAGTAAACTGTTACCCAAAGTACCAGGAAATTTCAGTCCTTACCATTTTGCAAAAATGTACTGAAATTCTTAAATTGTGTACATTTTTTCAGCCATAATTTCAATTTATATATATATATATATTCATATCAGTCCAGAACAGTAAGTTGCTCAAGCAATCTACTCAAACTGATGACCAAAGCATCACATCCCAGGACATAGCAGTCTTCAGATCTGTGGATGTGTGCTGAATAGTTCATACATGGTAATTCAGGAGGAAAGGTGAATATTTTTGGAGGTGATGGTATTGGGCATTGTGAGAAAAAAGGTCATGTGAACAAGTGCCTAATTCTGAATGGTTACCGGGGTGGAACTGTTTGAATCTGGCACACACTGCTCTTCCCTCCCACTTCTCTGATGCGCGTGCAGCTGCCTGAACCATGTAGGGTACGATGCAACATAAGCCAAGCATCAGTTGACTGTTATGACTGTTGTGAGTGACATGGTTTGTTGTTTGAGGTGTTATAAAAAATGCCACACATCTTTACACACGCCAGCTATGCAGATATAGTGTATGTCGACAGTTCTTGCGATGGAAAGTACCACTGCTGCTGTTGAAGAATACCGTTGATGTTTTCCTAACCGCAGAGTTCTGGATCAAAGTGTTTTCCAAAGTTTTAAACACATTGCGTGAGACTGATAAATGTCCCACTTCTCATGCTTTATCTGCACGTGAACATCAGCAAGATTGGGATGATGTTGAGAAGATTCTTCAGTTGGTAGAGCACAGCCCTACTACAAGCCCATGAGGAATTGCTACACATTATGGTGTTTCACGAACACGAGTATGGCAAACATTAAGTGAGCGAGGCTTGTATCCATTTTACATACATGTGCAACACCTTCAACTAAGAAATGATACCATGCAACCGGAATTTTGTCAGCAAATAAATGCGAAACGCTCACTGCTTCAATTAATGCTGTTCCCTGTGAAGCTACTTTCATCTGCGATAGAATCAACAACACTCGTAACTCTCATCGGTGGTCAGAAGAAAATCCAAATGCCACAGTGGAAGCAAATTTTCAGCGTCACTTCCCTGCCAGCGTATGGTGCCGTATCATAGACAATTAGCTGATTGGTCCTGTTATATTAGAACATCGTCTTAGAGAACAAAATTACCACTCTTTACTCAAGTATGAGTACAGAGTGGTTTCCTGATCCAGTACTATCGACACTCCTTTGCTTGGATGGTGACATATGAGTACTACATACTATCTACATAGCTTTCTCAAAAGACCCTCTGCTAGAAGAGCTGGAGAACTACTTAGTTTGAACAGAAACCAGCTAAGGATACTGACAGGGCTGTTCACAGGACACTGTCATTTAAAGGGACACTTGTTCAAACTGCGGCTAGTATACAGTCCCGAGTGTGATAGATGCAAACAGCATCTGAAATGGTCTCACGTGTTCTTGACGACTGTGAGGTCTTGGCTGCAATAAGATTCAGGTACCTGGGTATCATTTTATGAAACCAGGGGACTTTAAGGATATCTCTGTAAGCAGGATACTGCACTTTGTTCGAAGTGCGGGGCTGCTAAACAAATGAAAATAAGGGCTGCACAAAGGATCAGAAATGGTCAATGTGCATGGGACGCTCTGGTACCTGCCCTACTTCTATTCTATTCTATTCTACTATCTACATATATATCAATCATTACACACTAGAATTAATCACAAATTTTTACCTGTATTTTGAAATTTAATATGTATTTTTAAAACTTAATATGTTACATCTGTGCATTGGGACAAACTTTTGTAGTATCTCGGATGTATCCATCCTTTGTAACGCACCTCCCTTAGGATGGCCACATGATTGGCCGAAACATGTAGCACGTATACTACGTTTATAATGTACTTTTATACACTTATGTGCATTTGTTGGTTTTGCTGCCGTATCTAATTGCTCGGTGCACAGTTACGGATCATTTAAAATTTCTCTTTCCTTATTACCATTCACAGTGCTTTTGTATTTTTAGATTCAAACAGCTCTATCTCGGTAACCATTCAGAAATAGACATGTGTTCATATGAACTTCTATTTTCTCACAATGACTGATACTATCACCTCCCAAAATATTGACCTTTTCTCCTGAATCACTCTGTATAACATTCATACATGATCAAGATGAGAAACGTGATGTTTATAAGCTGTGAGTGGGGCTTTCTTCTTGAACCACATCAGATAAAGTGTGTTTGCTTACTGTTCATGAGCAAGAGTTTTTGACCTGGTAACCCTAGTGCCTGTGTCATCATGCTGCTGACTATGCTAGAATGCACTTAATCAAACTAAGCTACTGTGTGTGTGTGCGTGTGCGTGCGTGCGTGCGTGGGTGGTGGGTGGTGTGTGCGTGGGTGGTGGTGCACGCGCGCCTCACCTTACACATGGAGTCCAGAACCGTTCATGCAGACATGATAAAGCTTAACAGAGTTTATGAATCTGTTCTACAGAAGCTCAGAATCTCTAGGCATCGAGTCTTAAAAGTTTTCGCCATAACTTATAAGCAATCTGTCATGAGCAGTTCCAATTTCATTCAGTAGGTGAGGGCAACTTAGCCTTCATAGACGCTGGTTCAAATGTACCACTCTCGTAGGATTCCAGACAGTTCAGTTTTTGTAACAGGCATTAAAATTGTGCCTGTTATTATTGTGTAGAACTGACCGAAGGTCCAAGATGATTTCTGCGCCAACAAATTTCAATCACATAAGTCACATGGGCCCTGGAGATGGCATTCAAATCCAACGCCTCCTGGATCTTCCAACGACAGTGGAGACCGCGGACCAAAGTCTGGCCAGTCCGCAGCAACTACAGGGCAGTCAACAACAAAGGGTAAGCTAAGATGGTGAATGTGCTAGCCTTCTTTTATATAGTGTACCAAACGTTTTGTATGTAACTCTGGTGGCATCACCACTGATGAAGTCCATAGTATGCACGGCATAGAGTCAATTGAGGCCTGTTTTATAAGTACCAAAGTCAAACATTCACCTTAGAAACTGCATGAAACTAGAGAACCCAATCATAAAACCTAGCTTCTGATCGAACTGAGGGCCCTGAAGTTGGCCTGTTACAGTCTTCAGCATTCCATTAATTTTTCATACCAAAATTTCGTGTGCATTTCATGTGTCCTTTTGGCCACTGTAAATCAAGTGAAGATAATAATTTTAAATAAAACTCAACTCTGTTAATACTGTTTGAGTAGTGCTACAACATATTTCGCAGTTTTCGTATTCTGTAAATACAATTTGATGGGTCCAAGCTAATTGCATTTCACACCGAACGCAGTCGGAAATTAGTCTTCTTTATTTCCTTACAAAAACCACTGCATGTAGCAGCTACAACTTTGAAGAAAAAAATTACATTCAACATATAAAGTTTAAATTTAGTCATGTAATTACAAAATAATTATTGGGACCACAGTATTTGCATGGCTGTCTTATACATGTGGGTATGTTGACAAGTATGGAGTGTATTTCATAATGTCTTCCTTCATGTGTTCTCAATTATAGGTCTGGGTTAGGAAATGAGAAACAGAAGTTTTACGTGCCTATGTGTACTGTATGGTATATATTTCGTGTCATGTCAAAATTTTTAATTTGATGAACCACTTTTGAGGATATTGTAAATTTGGAGTTGTTTTAGACCAGTATGAGTCAAAATTAATTTCACCTGATGATATTTAATGTTGACTGCCAATAAAATAATTTGTTTGAAATTCATTCTTTTCTTTTGGAGATGAAAGATGTGGGCACTTATGGATAATATGTGCCATTTGTTTTATCATGCAAGGAATGTATTGTAAACCTAAATTATTTGGGATAAAAAGAGGCAGACATTAAATAAATTAGTAAAATGAAAGCTTAACTAACAGTTTGTTTCCATTTATTTTGAAAGCATAACGTTAAAGCTTCAAACTCTTGCCATGTGCTGGTTTTCAACATTGTAAAGAATGTTTGGTGCAAAATTTGTAGAAATCATCGTAATCCTACACCTACCAAACTTCAACATGATAAATAACAAAATAGGCAGTGCACATATAATTGAACATTGTGGCATGTTCACAGAACACATTGTTACAATGAAATGCAACAATGCGTTCTGTGTGTATTATTGAGGTACATGTCACTGTCGACAATATGACAATATCGAGTGCTGCACAAAAATGCTTTGGTGATAAACTTATGTTGCCGGCAACAATACAACATATTTACATCTTCATGTAAAGCGCCCGATATTTTTGTCCGATTTTAACCAAATTTGAGACTTCTCAACAGATTTTCATAAATGTCACCAATATCAAATATCATGCAAATCAATCCAATGGGAGCCACCCCGATACTGGTGGTTGGACAGACAGACAGACACACAGATGTGATGAAGCTAATAGGTGCTTTTTGCAGTTATGTGAATGTGCCTAAGAAGTCTGTGAAGATGGGCTGTGACACTGTGAAGTCTGGTGATTAGCAACATTTTTGAGGAATCCGCTGGCTCCATATGAAGGGTAAAAGATGAGGAAGCATGTTCCTCTAAAACAGCGGTCGCCAACCGGTGGTCCGCGAGAAAATTTTGGTGGTCCGTGGAGAAATTTGGACATTATTTGCAATTTTTATGTTTATTATACTGTTTTATTATATTCTGATTCGTCTTCTGTCACCGACACAGGATCGCTGACAATTTTCACCTTATTACGTTGCATCAAATCAAATTTTATGATAATTATTTTATAGATGTTTGTACCTTTTTAAAAAAATTCATGTTAGTGGTCCGCGGGATTCAAAATTGTGAGTTTAGTGGTCAGTGAGGTCCGAATGGTTGGCGACCGCTGCTCTAAAACACTGATGCCCATTCACCAAACTCTGCAGTGTTGCATCCCAGATGGCTTAAGATGCCTTTGTGTAACTAAAATGGTAAAAGCCCTTGTGCACGCCATGAAGGCATATGGAGGAGTGAAGGTACAGTTCCACTCATTTTTAACCTTGGCATAAGATGGTTAGTGATCAGTGTCATACCACTGCAGCTTTAACCCCAGGGAAAGAGCCCCCAGTACCCTTTGAATAGGAGGCTGGGTGGGCCCCAGAGATGCTTTGGAGATGAGAAAAATCTGTTGCACCCACCAGGAATCAAACCGTGATTCCCCAGATGTCTAGCCCGGAGCCTGGTCACTATGCTGGCTCCTGTTGTTCACTTTCCAATAAAACAACCACATTAATAAAAGTTGCACTTTTGTAAGAGATCATGTTATAAAAATTTTCAGGATCTCACATTGAATGGGGCTAATGTTACTCCCACATCAACATTTTGCATGGCAGCCATGTTGGAATTGTTTAAGGTACGGATTTGAGATGTGATGTTGGAGTGACATTCGGTAGCATGACTGTGTACCGAGTTTGATTAAATTCGTCTGCTTTGTTTAACATATTAGCCATGCTTCGCGTTTTGTGATGGCACATGTTTGTGGTCCAGTTGGCCAAGCATTGCATTTTCTCAATACTAATACCATTATGCCTGAACTAAAATGTGGCTGTCAATTTGTAGCACCAGAGACATGTAATTCCTCTTACTGATTGATAAACTTGAAAAGGGGATCCAGTGTATGCACAACACATACACATGCCAGTAGGATACAGGGCTTCCATAAGGCTGTCCTTTTGGAAACCAGTCATAATGAAGAAAAATAAAAGCAGTCACTGTATTTTATGAGTGTAACCATGTGTTGCATATTAAGATGTTGGGGCATGCATAGCTCATTCGACATGTAACTGTAACGTGTTTCTCCATTGGCTGGTTTAATGGAAATGAGTATGAAATTGTTAGCAAAAATAATAGCATAAATTGCTTTGGGTAATGTTATTGTCTTTTCAAAATTGTGTCTGGAATAAGTAACCCATTTCTGCCGACAAAACTGTCAGTGCTGGTATTTGATGTCTTTATGATAACAGAATGATGCTCTTAGTAGGTGAAACTGTGCAACATTGAATGATAGGATTATACAGGGTGTATTAATAGCATGTGATGATTTTCAGATAGCTGTTTTGATGGATTGGGTCGAATATAAGAAACAAACAAATTATGGAGTAACAGTAGTAAAATGCCATTTAATATACGTGTTTTTTTATTTGTTAAAAATTACATCTCCTGAGTTAGATGTGCTCTCTTTTGGGATTCTGTGCTGCATAAATCCCAAAAGAGTGCAGATCTCATTTACACCATGGTGGAAGCCTGAAATCTCTTGGCACGCAATACATTCTTGTAATTGTGCTGGAAATTAACCGTAACTTCACAGCATACAGAGTAAAGTTCACAGCATACGTTTATCAGTGGCTCTGATTTCGACCTTGACGTGCCCTTTCGTCCCTTAATGTGATGATATTGAGAGCCGAGCTGTAACTAATGTACCGCAACGTCGGGGCAAGTTGTGTGCCTTTGTGCAGTTACGGTTAATTTCCAATCACGATTACAGGAATGTATTGCATGCCAGAGAGACCAATTAAAAAAGGTAAAGCAATACCTGTACTAGGCCTGAACGGGCCCTGATGGTTCAGGAGGTTGAAGCTCCCAGATTTTTGGTACATGAAAGTGTTAAGGTCGTCAGCCTTACGCACCAGCCGCCTTTATCTCCCAGGAAATATTCCTGATACTCATTTCTGTTAGAGGCTGAGTCGACCCCAGGGCCATGGTGCGGCCAGAAGGTTTATGTGAATGAAAAATTCCAGTGACGCAATCAGGAATCAAACCCGCGACCTTCTGGCTTGTGGCACAGTGCCTCAACCAACTGCACCACCGCGTGCCCCAAGGAGACCAATTAAGAGATGTAATTTTTAAGGAGTAAAAGGTAGAATATTAAACGGTATTTTACTGCTGATACTCTGTAATTGTTTGTTTCTTACATTCAACCCAATTCATCAAAACAGCGATCTGAAAATCATCATATTCTATTGCCATATCCTGTTAATGAATGATGAAAGGAATTGGTCATGGCCTAATTTGAGGTATTGTCTCAGCTTTTGCCTAGAGGGACCAAGAAACATCACTTAAAACTCCAGTGAGGATAGCCAAGATTTGATACCTGAGAACTCCGAAATACAAAGCAAGGGTGCTGCTCACGTACACATTCGGTTTTTATTGCAGAAAATGTTGTCGTGAAGTAAGGACATATGTAGTAACTTTGCGGTAAATGTGGGATGATGTTCATCTTATGCTTTCATCTTTTGTTGTACGCATCTACTTTTGATGGTTTAAGGCTGAAAAGAAATTTTCCAAATCACAGACGTGGTCATGATAAAAATATCTGATTAATGGAAGGGGACATCATGTACACACAAGTGAAGAATCATCAGCAGTAACTGGAGGGGTGGGGGTGTGTGGATAATTTACATAATTATCAGCGTTGTTGCTGAAAATGAGTAAATAGTTTGAAGCCAGATATTGACTTGCACTAAAATGATACTAGAAAGGAAATGGGAATCATTAATGTTCAGAATAGAAAGGAAATTGTGCCCCTGGCTGGGTTGTTTGATTGTGGTTAAGTCACTGTAAGATTGGTGGAGACACATGTGAAATGGCATGTCTGGTTTGAGCTTATTTTTAACTATTAATGGCATTTATTGACGTTTCTGATGGTCTTACATTAACCTATGTACTGGTGTGACTGTTAATTTTACAAGATTTCTAAACATGAGTGTACAGTTTGCTTTTAAAATGTTAAGAACAAATGTATTTATCTGTGCTTATGTGTATGGGAAGTTCTTTTTGAAATGACACAAATGTCAGTGTTTTAATCTCTTATTTATTTGTGCTGTGAGAATGATCCAGAAGTTAAACTTTTGTATTTTCTGGCTGCCTTAATCCAGCATCAGCAATTTATTGGCTGTTCTATTGTCATGGGACATGCACAATCCAAATCACCAATTACTGCATCTTACAAGTATTACTATTGTCATGTTCATGTTAAAATCTTGCTGCTAGCCCGGTGTTTCCAGGTGATTAATATCTTATATTGCTGGATAATAAAAGTTGAGCGTTTATTTGAGATTTGAGGTTCTGAAGAAGGCAGCGAATACGAACATACTGCTTTCTGTTATGCACCACTCTGTAGTCCCGTAGATAATTGTAGTATATTATGTATCTGTCAGGCCGATCCCAATAGCCGCGCGGTCTAAGGCGAGGGTCTGCGGCCACTCGCTTGCTGGGATTGCGGGTTCGAATCCCGCCGGAGGCATGGATGTCTGTCTCTTGTGAGTGTGGTGTGTCTGAGTGTGACCGTGAAGCCTCGACAATGAGGAGGCCGTGGCCTGCAAGGTGCTGTTGCACCATGGGGACAAAAAATATGTCTGCCAGACTGCATGGCATAATGCCACGAAGAGTAGTTAATTGTAGCTGTTCTTGTTAAATAGGCTTGATGATTGAAAGCTGTCACTCAACATTTTGTTCTGGTCCACTTAAATCTCTTTATTGCAACTCTTGGTTGCTACTGCTGCTGCTTCTTCTTGTCGTTTTCCTCCTCTCTTCCTCACCTCCTCATTTTCCTTCCATCTTCATTTTGATTTCCATTGTATACGGTTACTGGACAGTAAGTCTGCAATCTCTTCTATCATCCCTCAATCTTTCAATTTTTTGTTTTTGATCTCTCATGTTTTATAGTATACCTAACGAATTATCATCATCATCTAGGTCATCCTGTAGGTCTCTTTCCTTGAGACACATAATTTGCCAGTAATTTCCTTAGTGAATTGCAACACAAAATGATATTTATGTCAGATTTATATTTGGGAACTTGAAGGTTATTGTACTGACTGTCGAATGGCTTGTTCCAGCTTTTTCATCCAACCAAAATGGCTCATCCTCCACCACGACACCCATCTCACTCTGAGCAACGCCGGATGTCTGGCCACATGCAGCGCACCTCACAGGGCTACACAGGCCACAACGGTAAGTAGAAAGGCTGGTAGAAGTGTTTATGAAATTCTGAACTTGGACTTGCACTCTGACTTCCATCTTCCGGTTTGTGACACCATGCATTTTGGTTGGTGGTACTTCCATCTTCAGGGTCAGAGTCAGGTTACATGTGGCCAGATTATATGTACCTTTGGTTTATTTAACAGTGCTGTAAATTTCTAGTTTGTACAGTGTCATATAATAACATGAATATGAAATTTGAGTTCTTTATCCCTTGTGGCAGGAAGCTTTTGTGTATTCGTTTGTGATATCCCTGGTATTTACTGGGAGGGGTGTAGGAAAATAAAAAGGCCTCAGTCAGGACAACCAATTCCTGGATGAGATTTGAACCTGGTACTTTTAAATACAAAGCAGGAGTAGTAACCACTTGACCACAGTGTTCATTTGCAAAGTAATACAAGCTGCTAATTAGTGGTGAAGGGATATTGTTGGTGATAGTGTTTCAGTGGATATTTCCTTCACTAATAATTACAGTTAGTCCTGCTATAACACGATAGTTACGTTCTTGTGATATGTCATGTTATATAAAATAGCATAATAAAAATTTTAGCCCATCATCCAGCCTTATATCTTGACACTTGTCGCTGAAAATGCATAATAGCCAACACGTATGCGAAAATTCACATTATACAAACAGCAGAACTGACTGTATTTAAATTGTTTGTACTTTGCAGGTGCTGACATGTTTTGAGGAGTTGCATAAAGGAAGTGTCTGGTTTTGGTGTATGAAATATGTAGTTATGTTGGTTACAGTTGTGACTGAAGTATGATGATTAACGTACGTGAAGTGAACAGAGCCTGTCTTATCTCTCTTCTCATATAATCTGTGTTCCTTAACTGCATGGTCCATTCCAATTGCATAGTAGGTCCCCACATTCCAATCATGAGTAGAACTCGACTCAAATATCTTTTCCGCGACGCAGAGACCAAAATCAGTCAGTCCCCACTTCTCCCTTTCTGTCGCTTTAGCATCACCGTTGTTGCTACATCAGTCATTTTCCTTTCAGCCACCGTCCTGTGAAGGTTATTTAGTAGCGTATAGGAGTGGGAGATATTTGTCTTGACGTTATAACAACGTGGCAGCGTTGCGTTGATTGCCCAGGTCTGGGTACAGTGCGCTATTGCCAAGTCGAAATAAACTGTTCCCAATATATGCTCCGTTAGTAATACGTTTAAACGATGTTACCTCTGTGAAAATTGAGAGAGAGTGACTATGTGGCAAACATGGTGCCAGAGCCCTCTACCTTTGCACTTAGCTCCGCCCCTTCCTCTCTCTCTACATTTTTCCTCGCGCAGGACGCGGAAAAATTATATGTGTCGCATTATACTGTACTTATGAGTCTGTTTTGAAAATAGTTCTTACCCAGGTGCAAATAGCTACTGCAGCTGACATGCCGTCAAGTTGTATCACTATTGCTACCACCAACACCACTGCCACATGCACCCTGAAGGTGACATCTATAGTGTACACTAAAACATTTGAACTGCTTCAATATATGACATCGCTAAATCCCAAAAGCCAGAGTGACACCCTTCAGTGTACTATTTGTGATATGTACATACACACATTCCTTCAGGATCTACTACCGCTCGTCGTTCAGCTGCACCTCCTCGCCCTGCTGTCACTCCCCCTTCACTCCCGAGATCTCCGGATGGACCACCAGGAGACTGTGAAACTTCCGGACCTCCTCATCTTCCTTCATTAAGTCTGGGCAGTGTGCCATCACTGCATGAAGTGTGCAAGGTGAGAAGGTGTTGCAGTCCATTAATAACCCTGGCTGCAGAAACTGTTATCTGTGACAAAATGTGCAGTTAACATGGTAACAGTGGCTGTAGAGACTGTTATCAGTGACAAGATGTGCAGTTAACATAGTAACATTGGCTGTAGAAACTGTTGTGACAGGATGCACAGTTAACATGGTAACAGTGGCTGTAGAGACTGTTATCAGTGACAAGATGTGCAGTTAACATAGTAACAGTGGCTGTAGAAACTGTTGTGCCAGGATGCACAGTTAACATGTTAACAGTGGCTGTAGAGACTGTTATCACTGACAAGATGCGCAGTTAACATAGTAACATTGGCTGTAGAAACTGTTGTGCCAGGATGCACAGTTAACATGGTAACAGTGGCTGTAGAGACGGTTATCAGTGACAAGATGTGCAGTTAACATAGTAACAGTGGCTGTAGAAACTGTTGTGCCAGGATGCACAGTTAACATGTTAACAGTGGCTGTAGAGACTGTTATCACTGACAAGATGCGCAGTTAACATAGTAACATTGGCTGTAGAGACTGTTATCAGTGACAGGATGTGCGGTTAACACAGTAAAAATGGCTGTAGAAACAGTTATTAGTGACACTATGTGCAATGAACAGTGGTAACCCTGGCTATAAAACCTCTGTTTTTAGTGGCAGCAGGTGGACTAAAGCTTTGTTACAATTTACTTTGCACACACGTGGTCAGAAATTTGAGGTTATCATGGTAGTAAATAGTCTACTTTGATACTGTGTAACTTGGTTGGAGGATAACCAGTGTTTTGGATGAATCTAGTGCCTGCATCTTCAGGATAAGAGAAGGAGCGTCATCCAAACTCTTGGTACCAGATTAATATGATCAGACCCCCAGCAACTGTACTCTTAATATTAATTGCCATAAAGAAAAAACATATTTCAAACAGTGGGAAGTCTGATGTTCCTTATTGAAGTCTGTTCTCTTCTTTGCTGTGATGAGTGTTTTGTTTCAGGATCAGGGTGTGAGCGGCAGCAGTCCTCGGCATTCAATAGCTTCCAACAACAGCAGCAATCCAAGTACGCCTCCAAGTCCTGGTCATGATCACGGTTCTTCCAGCTATGACAGCTAGACAATCTCTGCAGTAGTCCGCGTTACAAGTTGCTCATGCATGTTACAGCTGTTAAGCTTCTCTCATGTTGTCAATACCCATAGTCAATTTACAAGATACATAAAATTTCACGCGTTAGTAGCAGAACAAGAGTATGATCCAGCTCATGAACAAGTTGAAGTTTTATAATTATTTTCAAAAAGAACAGTGAGAGAGACAGAGTGCACACGTAAATTGTCAGAGTACAGTTTTGTGGACTGTTAACAACGTGTAATCTGGTGGATGGATACCAACATTTTGGAGGAACTTGCTGCCACCATCTCCAGTGTTGCATTTAGTGTGAGAATGCATCCAGGTGATATAAGCAACATTTGCCCTTAATTCAGCATGGCAGTTTCTCATAGTTCTGTCCTGTTAACACAGACACGACTCTTCCTCGTCTCAGCTTCTGCAGTTATGAGTAACCAACCTTGCATTTTGCGAGCTGGGATAGCTCAGTATAGCAACCAAACTGTGCCTGGACAGCCAAGGAATTATTCAATTCCCAGCAAAGAAAGAAACTTTTCCCTGCTCCCAAAGCATCCAGGTGAGCTGTAGGGCCCTCCAAGTCTCCTGTTCAATTGGTACTGCGGGATTTCCCCGCGGGATCAAGTAGCAGGAGCGTGAGACTGACTGCACACCGCCATGTAGTGACAAGGTTAAGAATACATGGAGCTTTGTCTCAATTCCCCCCTGTGCCTTCTTGGTATGCACTGAGACAACTTTATGTTTACTTTCCATGTCCCCGAACTGTAACTCAACCACATTTACAACCTAATCACTTTGACCTTGAATAAGAAGAAAGCATGATCATCTGGAAAGTTGGTGTTGATCTACAAAAGTACATGGTCACAACCCAGCCAGCCACAGTGTGAACACTCATCTGTATGAAAACCTGTAATCTCTTACAACCATGTTATTTCTTTTTTGGAAGTCATGTAATGTGATAGTTGTTAGGGCTATAGTTGCTGCCTTTGTAGAAAATATGATAAAAACTATAGAAAATATTCATTTTAAGAAGGAAAAGTGCGGAGGAAAGGTTGTCATATCTCCATCGCTCCTTACACTGCAACATCATGTCTGAACCACCTCTCACTTTTTGACATGCAGGAAGTCTCGGTTGCAGTATTGTGATTGTTGTGTGTCTAGGTGACAAATATTGTAGTGTTTCGTGCAAGGTGCCTGGTGCAAGTAGGAAATTTATTTAAACTATGAGTGGGAGCAGCCTTGGTCAGAAGGTCACATAGTATGTGTTTAGTTGACATAAACTACATTTTCCAGTATTTTAATTCAGTTTTTACTACCTTGTAACAAAAATATGGTATTCTTTATTTTTGTTATTTATTGTAATGACCCCACATGGTAAAAGTACTTAAAATTAACTTGCATCTACATAACTATGTAAATATCAGTTGTCTTTTAAATGAAGGTCGAGTCTGGTGGAGTTTGTATGCTTGCAGAGGTATGTTTCCTTTTTTTAGTATTTAATTATTACCAAGTACAAGATAAAATGGAAATATCCATTTCATAAGGGTTAAAAAAATTATTGCCAAGCAATTTTTTTTAATTTAATGTATTTGTGTAAAGGTCTTGTGTTCTCATTTGAGCATAACTAAAATGACATTTGGTTTGTGATTATAGTAACTATAATGAGATGTAATTTACGTACAGTGAACATTATACTGTATATTATATTTATTAATAACATAATTGAGTAATAGCAAATAATAGTAAATATTAGTTCAAAATTCAGGTCCCATTCATTGCAGAGTTCCAGAGATAACATAGTTATGGTCGATCTTAATGCCAGTCATATGAAGTCTCTTGGGTTTAGATGTCTGATGTGGGGTCTCTGTAAATGCATCATTTCTCATAATCTCAGATTCCTGTTGGCAGTGATTGTAAGCTAATGACAGGTATCAAATACAAACAGTATGGGACTTGTTTATGTGCCTGAACTATCAGAATGTGTTTTTTTTTTTTTATGCTTTAGTCTACAAGTCTGTCTGTCTCACTTTACTTTTATACTTAGGCTTTAGTTTGTTTTCACTTCTGTGTTGCTTTATGGCTTTTATGAAATCTGTACAATGAAATTATTCAAAACTTGGGAGTGGCTCGTTACAAGGTGTTAGTTTATATTTTCTCAGTATTGTCGGTGTAATGTGACACTTCAGTTTTTTTAAGTGGGACATCCTGTTTTGATGTAGATACACTAGATTTAGGGATAGAGACCATCAACCACAACTTATGTTTTAAGGTGTACTATCATATATATTTATTGCGACATGTTTTGGCTTACATTAAAAACGCCATCATCAGGTGAATTAAGGACACCAAAGAAAAATTATCATGCATGTCACATCACAGGATTTTCAGTGTATATATACGAGATCTCGACTTTACAGTTTTGTGAATGTTAACTAAGCCAAAGTCATTTAACTGAAAATTATTATAGGTTTCACAGGTATTCATTTAAAACGTTAGATGATTAAAATTATTGGATTAAAAAGTTAGTAACTTTAAAATGTCAATATCCGGTACTTCCATGTGAAAGAGAAGATTCTTATGGGTCAATGATTTCCACTTATTTAACATTTAAAACCTGTAAAGTTAAGATCTCGTCTATATACATTGAAAATGCTTGGATGTGGTATACATGATAATTTTTCTTTGGAGTTTAATTCGCCTGATGATGGCTCTTATCATGTACATCGAAACATGCCGTGCTGATCCCGGTGGTTGCGCGGTCTAAGGTATGGGTCTGCAACTACTAGCTTGCTAGGATTGCGGGTTTGAATCCCTCTGGGAGCATGGATGTCTGTCTCTTGTGAGTGTTGTGTGTTGTCAGGTAGAGGTCTCTTCGACGGGCTGGTCACTCATCCAGAGGAGTCCTGCAGAGAGAGAGATGAAGTGCAACAGTAATGTTTTCACCTACAATGAGTAGGTACACGGAAGTCACTAAGTAAAAAAAGAAAGAACATTATGTCACAAGAAGATTGAGTGGTGATTGATAGTCTCTATCCCTACATATAGCATTAAAACTTCTGTTTATTTTAAGGCAACCTATCAAAAAACAGAGATTCACTGTCCTTGGATATGATCCCATGTGGATTTGAATATGGGTAAGAATGTTTGAGAGGAGCTTGCTGCTCAATATTACCATGAAGTCGGAGGCAGGGAGCTCCTCGGAAATGTTGGTACCTGTATACAAATGTGTATGTTGCAATACCCCACAAGACAGGCATAATCATCAACACCACCACTGCAAGAACCTTAACTTTTATATATGACAATATACTTCATGTTATTGCAGGGAAATTGGAAGGGAAACAAACAACAGAAGCAACGCTAAGTTGTGATGTGTTCAGTTTGGTAGATAGGTACCAACATATAGGAGAAACCTGCTGGAACTATAGGAAATGGAAAAATATACTTTGGTCTCTGCATTTCAGTAGGAAGAAAAAGGAGCTAAGCCATTTTTGTTTTTGTGATGTGAAGGGTTCACATCTGCAGATGTATAGAGTTGCATCCTCATAGAGGGAAACGGCATGAGATTTCACGTTCTGACGCCAGAGTGTATTTAGGATTCAGGTCTGAAAGCAGCAGATTCGTTCATAACATTGGTACCTGTCTACCGAACTGTGTGATGGCATATGTGTGGCCTCAGATGTAACAAAGAAATGCAGTAGTCTTGCCACTCTCAAGCTGCGCACGACAGATGCAAAACAGAATTGCATGTTTTGTGGAGACGTACTGCCATGCACAAACCTGATGCTGTTTTTTTTTTTTTACTCATTGTTTTGTGAGTAAATACAAAGTTAATGTGACAGATGCCTCACATCACTGAACACTGCGCAATGAATTCAAGTATGAATCTGTTTTGTGTCTGTTATACTCGTACGTGCATACCATTATGAACAAGTACAGAACCATTAACTGTTCCACAAGAGTATTTGATTTTTGTTAACATGGAGTAATTTATTTGTTTTATTTGTATTTAAGTTTTAATTTATCATGTTATTTGCATTTTTATGTATTAATGTGGTTGCGATGGTAGATACGAAATTATCAAAGATTCAACTTTTGTACAAACATACCCTATTTTCATCCCAGCTGTATTTCCTTTTAATCCTCTATCTTAAAATCTGTGTGGTATACACATAGAACTCGTAAGATTTTAATATATAGAATAATAAAATATTTCAAATATAAGTTGAAAGATCTAATAATGAACCAAATTTTCTTTACCATTGCTTGAAATTGTTTATTTATATAAATGTGTATAACATAGATAAATACTGATGATGGGTAAGGAATGGATTTGTAGGCACTAAAAACTAAGAAAGTTTTCTTTTTTGTGTGCCTTAAAATTAAAAAAAAAAAGTTCTTAAAGTACAATTTTTTTTAAAATATTACCCTTGATAACACGAAGAACTCGCCAAAAGTTGACAGTATCTCAGAGCGAAAGTGAAGCACTGTTGCAGGGAAGCACAGAAATCTTCTGTAAGTTGCACACAATAAACCTGTGTCAAGTTATCACAGAAAGAGTGATAAATTGTATTGTGAAAATGTGTGTTGCACTTCACATGATACCAGCTTTGGATACTTGTAACACACAATGTCATGAACACTTAAATCTTGTATACTTATATGACATGTGAATTCACAAATACACAAGTTTTTCCCCTTTGGTTATACTCGTAGGCATGCCATCTTTAATCCTCAAAAAGAATGGTGTCACTAGGCACTGCAACTTTTCACATGTCCTGTAAATCCGTAATACCAGGTTTCTGCCACGATGTTAATGAGATCAGCGGTCTTCTGGGATATTACGCAGCGTTGAATGATAATCCTTTACGGACCTTTCGGGACAACGTATCGTCCCATCTTCAAGGGACTGAATCATTACCACTTGACGCTGCGTAATATCCCAGAAGAACGCAGTTCTTATGTCCTGTAAATGTTTTGTCACCCCCGAGGCTACTTCTTCCCACACTTTATCTGTAATACCTCCCCCCCCCCCCCCCCCCCCCCCCCAATGATCACCTCAACGCCTGTCTGGCCTGGACATTTCCTTGTATTCCGCTATTACTGCTGCATGTGACTTACCAATCACCATGCTCTCTGCTACATCCGTGTTCACAGGTAATGGACACTACAAATTATCTAGTATAACGGGGTTTGTAGCATGTTCGTAATGCCACGTTTTTGTGATTATCTGCTAATGGTGTTAGTATCGCTGGTCGTGTTGTGTGGTTTTGTCGATTTGCGGTTTGATCAATTTGCTGGTAATGCCAATTGGTCATGGATCACTGAATAGGAAAGTTGGTGGGCTCCAGCGCCGGTCTGGACGCTCATTGGAGAATACAAAAATCTCTTAGCCCTGCCGGGATTCGAACCTCCAATCGTTCAACCTGTAGGCTTTAAGAACAAACCACCAATATTAATATCAACACGGTTAAAATAATAGCAAAGCCAAGGAAAAAGAGAAGAAAGGAATTAAAGCATTACAATTAATTCAACTATGTCCATAGTATATCAAAAGAGAACAACATGACTAAGCAGTACATCCTGGGTGTGGTGAGGGCGATTTTGAAAATCACAGCGATAACAGTAATAATTGTAAGTAAGCAAATCACATATTCTGAATGTTTATTATATTTGCAGGGCAAGAGAGTTGGTGAACTATATTTATTACAAAGTAAAAAAGAAAAACTTGGCCCCCTGCATGCATTACATTTACTACTACATTCGTAACTTTCATACTTCATGTCAGGGACATGTCACTGATTATTATAGCACTCACAAACACCTCTTTGAGTTCCTGGCAGAAGTCTCGCAGCCTCTGAATTGAAAAAAATATATGTCTTATTGAACAGAAGTTTTCATTTTCTGTTATTTGAATGTAATGTTTTGTTATATGAATCACTGTGTGTATTTCTCCAGTCATGGTGAGTAATTTCATGTGTAAGTTTCTTATAAAAGGTTGTGTACTTATCAGAGCATGCATGACAACTCGCGCACCTGCTAAAAACCAGATTTGGGAAATCATTTGCAGAATTTTACTTGCCTGGAAACGGAATTTTCTAGCCATATTGTAGAGGTCTGCAGTACCAGTGTCTGTAGGGTACAACGGAAGCTTTATCTTAGGATGGATGTGCAGAAACTGAAACTATTGGAATGTGTCCAGTAGACTCAGAGCAGTTAGTCTTTATTTCCAATTTCAGACTGCATTTGCTTTGTAATGTGAAATTCTGCAACTTAACGAAGTGCATTCGGGGCACTGGAGTGCCCTACATGAAGCAGTCTGGGCCTGTTTAAAGCGTATTCTGTATGATAGTTTGGAAAATTAAATGTTGTTAGCGTACTCTGCGGGGGCAGTCTTTTTGAATATTGAATGTGTCGATTGTATTTTGACTGGATTAAATTCTTGAATTGATTCCAAGGCTGATAAGTGAAGTGAAAGTAAGGGTAGTTGTGATCTGCACTGGCGAACATGGTACTCGGTGGTGTGCTTCATTAAGGGCCCTCTCGCTGCCAAAAAGGAGTAGTGAGTAGTATTGTGCATACACACAGTACTTTACTGTAACTGTAATATCTTTATCTTGTGTGAGATTTCAGTTGCAGTGTCCAAGTCTTCTGTGATGCTGTGCTGTGTTGTGTGGTACGTAAGTGCTGATTTTACCTGGAAATGCTACTAGTGACATTCCCTGACTTAGGTAACTTTCATGTAACTCTGCTTTTACACGTCAGAATTTGACCCACTACCCACCAGACATATATATAATTTTTTGTATATTGTATGTGTGTTTTTGTGTACAGTTAATCCTGTAGCTGTCTACTGAGATACTGAGCAAGGTGTAATTGTGTTAAAACCTTAAAAATAATTGTGGGTACAGTAAAAAAGTGAATGGAAAAAGGATCATTCTAGGCATAGACAATAAACCTTAGTTTGTATGACACAGTGTTTCAGTTTGGACATGTACTGAGTTTGATAACAATCTCCCCACTCGTAGAACTTTACGTTCGAAGCATAATGTAATATTTGTGCACCTTCAGCTTTTTTGTATGTGGTCTAATGGAAAAGTATATACAAGTTTGCGTTTACCCAAGTCATGGCTTACTTAAGCCAGGGGATGTCAGTACCTATCTGCTGCACTACACAGACACATCCCATCAGCCCAAAACGTATCTTTAGCTTTGTTTCAGTACTTCATATTTGAAATCACCTAATTGCTTCCATCTTCAGGAACTTTTGCCTGGTACAAGGTCCTGAAGATGGAGACAGTAAGCTGCTACTGGTAACTCATTATTCTGATTCTTACTTCACTTGTTCACAGGTTGGGGTTAACACAAGAAACATTAATGATGTTTTTGCACTGCAGAGGATATGTGTAGAGAGACTCCAGAAAAGTGGCAAATTTTGAGATTGTGCATGATACGAACTTCAGATTTCGACATCAACATACACCACAAAATGTAAGCTATTTTTGTTCATTCTGTCTTTTCAGATTCAGTTACTCTACCTATACAGCAGCAATACACAATCAGTGCCAGAAATTGTTAATCACATTTCATCTGTTCTTTCTTCTTTGACATATAATTGTGGTCTTCAGTTGTGCACTGCTGTATGACTGTGTTCTTCTGTAACACTGTATAGTTTACATAGACATGTGACTGAGACAAACAGTTGTAATTATAATCAACCATAGATGGGCATGTAGTGGTGTACATGCCTGTGTATGAGAAGTAGTAATTCTCTTGTAGCAATTGAAACTTCCTTTATTCCCAAACATGCTGTTGTCTGTAGCGCTGTACACATATCCTCTGTAGTGCTGACACACTCTTACATCTGCACGCACACACGCGAAACTGCTTTTACTTCTCATAGCACTCATTACAGATGTCTAACTAAAAAGTACAGTAACATAATCCATAAAGTTACACAACACAAATTTGGAGGCAGTTCATAAAACTTTGTTCTTCAGAGCACTACACTTGTATGCTAATCACTAGACCATTAGGGACAACTTGGGACGACTGCTGTTGTAACTCTGCGTACGTTCCCTTCACCTTGCAGCATAGGACGTCATGTAGAGCTCATGTGTTGGTTGGCTGATGACCTGCTGTGTAGAATACTGACTCTTCCAGTTTCTGGTGATCTTGGTTTTTTCCTTGTTAATGATTTTGCCTTTATGCCATTGTGTTCTTTGGTACTGATGGGGATACTGTGAGATCGAAATGCATACGCAATACATGACAGGGTGAAAGTAAGTTGAACAAGCCCGTGCAGTAAAATACTATTGAGATGGACTGTCCATTAACATGCAGGAAATTGATGTACATTCATATTGTTACATATGAAACAATACGTTAAAACGTATTACATAAACAAACACACTGGCGCTTGGTACTAGCCAACCACCTTCCGCTAATTAACTGAACTACAATGGGTTGATGAAATTCCCCACCTCCAGTGGGACCCGAAGGTTCATTGCCGTGTTCACTGGACCTTATTCTATGCCAGAAGTATTACCCATATCTTTACACCCCATTTAAAGATCAATCTACACAGATCTCATCCAGCTGGTCTTCCTTCCAACTGTAGTGTTACAAGCCTATGCATTTTTCATCACTCCCATCCGTGCTACATTCCCCCGCATCTAATGGTCCTCGACTTTATCCTACTATTTGGTGAAAGTAACAAATTATGAATATCCTCAGACTGATGTGCAGTTGTCCATTCTTCTGTTACTCTCTCTCTCTCTCTCTCTCTTCTCTAAAGTCTCAACATTATCCTCAGCTCCGTTCTCAGATGCCTACAATGTAGTCGCAGGCCGTACATTATTCGTACGACACAGTTTTACACCCATTCACAATAACGGGTCAAGAAACCAACAGCTGCAATAAAAACAACTACAGCAATATGGACACCCCAGGGAAGATGACACAACATATAACGCGCAGAATCGGAAAATGAGGGAATGAATCACGCGGTGCAGAAGCAGGAAGAATATAGACATTTATTTGTACCTTGCGTATCGCCAGGTTGCAAGAGTTGCGTGAATGACATTTGCTGTTCATTGGCATTTCCTTGAAGCTCGTTGATTTCTGTGTTTGTAACGAAACCCACGTTCTACAGTAATTATGTGTATTTTGTAACTTTATCGGGCTAAGGTTAAGAAAGAAAGGACTTCCACTGTGCAATGTATTTTTAAAAAATCCGCGCTTACAACCTACCTATGTGCTATACGAAGTCGCTGTAAAAAGAATCGAACTATCGAAAACTAGGTATCGATTTAGATTTAATTTCCAGTGTTCTGTCTGTGGCTATGTAATTTTTGTATCATAATTTTATTCAGACCAAAACATTTAAATATTATAAAATAAAATATTAATGAATAATTAAAATTCCGCTACAGGGAAGACAGCAGAAAATGCCACTTTATGGATATGCATAGAAGGATATGTTTACAGTCTCCGTTATAGGCATAGACAGACGGGCATCACTAAAACTATTTGGTTTCATTCCATCATTTCGTAAGGAATGTTCTACGGTCGAGGGGGTATAACTCTTTTATACGTAACATATTGGATCTACGTCGTTAAACATCACCCCTGTCGCGAGTTTTATGAATCCAGCCCTGATATAACGTCAGGACCATGTTACACCACAAATCACGGATCGGGGGTATAAATCGTTGAGAAGAGGTAAATGTATTGTGTAACCTGTGCCAGTAACTACTCAGCAACGGAACGAAAAGCACATTATCTAGATCAGAAGATTCGTTGGTCTCTTGCACGAATGTACACCATGGTCCATCAGAAGGCTATTTGTCTTCGATTGTCTTTTTGTTCAACGAGTTTCCATAGACTGATCTGTACAATTTTCCGAACATACCCTGATGTTGTACAAAATAATCCCACTTACATATTTATTACTTAATTAATCTACATGATCTTATTCTAGGAATTTAAATTTAATTTTTAATTTATTTTATGTGCATGAAAGTTTGTTAATCTGTAGGAGAAAGTTTTAAATGTTCTAATTCACCGTATTAATTTGACTTGTTTTATACCTTAATCTGTGTTGTAACCCACGCTTTGTGCTGAGGATTTCGGCGGCAATGAGATATGTATTGTGGTCTGTCGTTATTTGTGACTAGTACCAAGGACGTAGTTCCAATATTTTTATATATCGTAAGTAAAACCAGGAATGCGTGACAGAATAGTGTTATTTGCTTGGGTGTAATTTCTTGTGACAGAGTGAGTGTCATAAATGAAACTACGGCGTGGGTGTTTTTAGTGTGAAGCATTGAAGGAGTGCCCTCAGCAGAATCGCCATTTAGTCAATTTACCGGCTAAGAAATAGCAAAATTTTTTACTGACATGATAAATATTATTTACATTATATATGCACACACACAGTAGGTCGTGTAAGGGAATCACGTAGGAAGTAGAAGAGTGTTTTTGCAGAAGGCGTTAGGTTTGTATGTTATTTCACGTGATGTTAATCAACCTTCCTCTATTGAATCTAACATTGCCGTTAGATGTTAAATGAATTTGGCACTTTTGAAATACTGTATATAAGTAGGGTATTAGCATATCGGTTTTGTATTGTAGAACGCGCATTACCCAACAATAATCAATGTTCAGAGTGGAAGGATTGAGTTTGATCATCACACAAAAATACCGACTCTAGGCTATTCTGTTCTGTATTTATGAGGCACTTGAATACAAAATCAGAACAATGTTTTTCGAGGATTTGCTGTTGAGGAATATAAATTTCGTTTTTGTGTTGTTGGGTGTGACTGCAAGGCACAATGTTACTAGTGGTGATGGATTTCAAAGGAACTTGGATATTTCAGCACAAACCATGATTTGGGAACATAATAGATTTTACTTTAAAGGTTGAGATTTGTTTGGTATGTCTTGCAGCATGCCTATATGTTGAGATCATCACAATTTGGAGGTGAAAACCTGTCTGCCCCTTTGTTCATAACATGGTGTGCATCATTTTGTTGGCCATGACTTCTTTTTTTATGAGTGGAATCCAATCTCTAAAATGTCTTTCAGTTGGGGCACTTTTGGCTGTAGGGTGTTTCCTGGCATTTACTGATCCACCACTCAGATGTTTGTGAAGTTATGGATTGTGGTGTTTGTCATTCTGATTGTGTCTTAGAAAGTACGGTTGAAGAAGTTGAACGTTCAAATTAACTTTATGTTCGGGTTATATTCCAGGATTAATGCAGGCTGTTTATGTTCCTTATTTTCCAGTGTTGGTATAGGCTATTGCATGTTGATCTTTCCTGTCCCAGCGCCATAATTAATGACTCATTTTTTGTTTAATGTGAGGATGGATACTGGCATAGAATGTTGGGCTGTCAACTTCTGTTGTTACTTTGGAATGAGTGAGTTCCTGCAGTTTGCTGATCTAGGGGAGCTGGAACCACCATGAGTTGTATGAATATGCAGGGGAAACTCCCAGTGTTAATGTCTTTGCATCATTGTTAGAGGAAAAGTTCTCTTTTTGTAATGCATGATTTTTTAATTCCTGACGTTACCCATAATTTATTTGTTATATGTAGTTCGTGATTTTGAGATTCAAAAACACGAGTTGAATAACCTAAGATAGGCGTTTAAAAAATTGTTGAATGTTGTATCTACATCACTGTCTATAAAGATATCATCCCATAGTTCATAACTTAGGTTAATTTTAAAGTCTAATATAGAGGATTCATTGATTCTTCTATGTGTATGTATCTGGTTCTGTACCATGTTATGTGTAATATTATATATTGTGATAATCTGTCCATCATGATCAGATAATCCATTTATCCATGAGTAAACAATATAGTTTTTATTTTTACATTTATTAATGGAAATATTGTCTATTGCTGTAGACGAGTTATGACAAATCCTGGTTGAAAATGTGACAGTACTGTATAGTCCATATGAGGCTAATAATGAATCTAATTGTTGCTTATAATTATTATTCATAAGATAATTTATATTTACATCATCACATATTATTATATTTTTTTAATTTCTATACAGTTTATTTAAAAAAATTCTAAATTTTTCAGGAAATAAAAAGAAATCACCTGATGGAGCCCTGTAGATACATACTATGCATATATTTAATAGGTTTAATTGAATAGCACATAATTCCAAATCTTTCTCTTTACAATTTACAATAATTGTTTATCTTTGAAAATTGAACGCTCTTCTGAATAAAGATGCACACTCCTCCCTGCTTAAAATTTTTTCTACAGTATTCACTAGCCAAAATATATTGGTTCAAGGAGATAGTATTTATTTCAAAATCTTTTAGATGATGCTCTGATAGGCAAATAACATGTGGTAACTCACAAGTAAATGACAGTAGCAATTCATCTGTTTTATTAATAATACCCCTAATATTTTGATGATAGATTATGAGATTATTTTGATTAATTGCAGTATAATTGATTGATTTAGTACCACTTTTGTCATAGTTCCCATTTCTAATTTCATGTTTCCCTAAATTTCCTTTAGCCTGCAATGGGTATACACCTTGTTTTATATTTCCCATAAAAAATCTTTGTTTCTTAAGATTGGTACTTTTTTACTATGTGTAGATAGTCTACTCGGTATAGCGACTCGCTACGGGCTGGACGGTCTGGGGATCGAATCCCGGTGGGGGCGAGATTTTTCGCATACGTCCAGACCGGCTCTGGGGCCTACCCAGCCTCCTATACAATGGGTACCGGGTCTTTCCCGGGGGTAAAGCGGCCGGGGCGTGGTGCTGACCACCCACCCCCAACTAGCGCCGGGGTCAAGAATGAGTAGAGCTATACCTCTACTCCCCCTTTGGGCCTTCATGGTCTGTTATAGGGAGAACTTTACTTAGATAGTCTACTACCCTTACTGCTTACAATCTCGTTCTGTAATGGATTATCATTCATTATACATGGTATAGCTTTAGCTTCGTTATTCATATTCATGATATTATTTCCTATATTACAATTATCTAAATTATCTTCCTCTACTTCTATATTCTTTATTGTTGCCTTTTGTTGATTCCTGGTGACCTTTCCCTCTATAATATGTTCGTGTACCCTTATTATCTCGTCACTGTGTGTTACATTGATGCAGTACCATGTACACATGGTATGTCTGTCCAACTGTTGCAAATGTTAATACTAATTACCCCCAAGTTGAAGTCTGGTTGCCAGCCCTGTAGTACCTCTATTCCAGCCTATAAACTGTTCCTTCCAAGTTCAAACTGAGGCCCATAGTCAATTATGTCTTTTTATTTTTATGTTTCTTTCTTTTCCTTCCCTCCTTCCTTCGTGTCACCCTTTTTAATCATTTATTTATAAATGGTCAGTACTTTGACTTATCGTTGCCTAATGGTAGGAAATGGCCTGAACTGAAACTTTGAATTGAAAGATATGTTCCTTACATGTACTTTAGAACTTACAGGAACAGTTCAGTCTTTGGAGTCCTGTTAGCAAGTTCTTAATATTTGGGCTGTCAAGACAGTGCAAGAATGAGGGTGAACTGTAGGCCAGTACACAGTGTTAAATTATGTAACCCATTTCTAACTCTTCATGAACAATGATATATGTAAGGCTGCAAGTCAGGTGTTATACAGCAGACCCCCCCCCCCCCCTCCCCCTTGTTTGTGGGTTTATGCATTGCAGTTTAACTTATTCATAGAAGAATTATTGTGGCAACCCATGTGCATGATGGTGTAGTTCCATTGCTCACTCACAGTCACACTTGCCTAAGCAAAATGAGTACTACACAAGTGGCCACATCTGCCCACCTGTCTTACTCTGTACCTACCTAGATGCTGTTCAGTATGGAGTGTGCTTTGTGCTCTTCACAATTTATATAACTGGCTGTTGCCATCATGTTTTAACTGAGTCTGGAAAGTATGTTGGACAGGAATGTGCATTGCTGCACTTGGCAACCCTTATGTTGTAAATGGATCAACATTTTGTGTAATCAAGGAAAATGATAACAAGATTGGGAGATGTATTAATGCCAGAGCTCGTCAAGTGTGAAATTTTTGTATAAGTTCTCCTGAAAATGGAAAGGACCTTGCGTGTGTACCTGTAAGAGAGACATGGAGGCTGTCATGCCACCATACAAGGGGGGTGTATAAGGACATGCAGAAAGAGACAAATCAGTCCAAAGATAATGTCTTTTTTACCTCAAAGTTTTCTATATCTCCCTCTGCCATGCATCCAAAACTGTTTGATCACCCTGACAACTTCCAGCCAGGAACACTGATGTCATTCCTACAAACATCAACATAAATGTTTGTATGTTTATTAATCATGAATTTACATATTATTATGTTCTGTCTGTCTTTGGTTCTCCTAAAACCATTTTTCCCGTAAGGTCTTAAATTTGCGCATTGTGGGTTCAGTGTTTGTGGGATTTTTCAAGAATGTAACCTCTGTAAAAGGTGAGAGTTTGCTGTAGTTTGGGACTTTCTCCTTTGCTTCTTACGTCATCTTAGCCATTCACAGTCCGGGAGAAGACAGCTGTTGTGTAGGTCTTTCTTAATTAATATGCTCATGTAAGAGATCTGCAATTCTTAAGGAATTCTGAAGCAGGATTGGTTGGTAGACCATGCACTTGTTTCAAGAACGTTTTCTGGTGTGATGTGTGCGTTCGTAATAGTGACATACAAAGCATGTCTTTCCATCTTCTGTTCAAACACAAGGAAAACCAAGCCCAGTAATGCGAGGTCAGTTAGTGGATTGTTGTATCATACTTTCTGTGTACATACATTGCACCATGAGACTAGCTCATTTGTGTTTTGTGTCTTGCGGAGAGGGTTTATAGCATCTTTATAATATATTCTGTTGAACAGAGTGTTCATTTACAGTACAGGCAGGTCTTGTTTTATGCCAGGGTTACGTTATGTCTCGCAAATTGAGCACACAATTCCAATTTAAAACAGTGTATTTCCTGGGGTTTAGAGGATTGAGAACGTCATACTGTTTAGTGTATGACTGTACCACTAGTGGACATGCAGACCTGTAGAGTATATATGTACTGTATATACAGCATATATACATTTCTATACAGCATACATACATTTCTATACAGCATACATACATTTCTATACAATATATTTATTTATTTCTAATGCTGTAAAAATGTAAGAGACTCACATCCATAGTTTTTTGGTCCGGTTTATTCTGATAGGACTGTGGTAATCTTGCTACACAAACACTTTAGTTCCAGACTTAACACTTTCTTTAATTCTATCAGCATTATCACGAATTGTGTGTACACTACTATGAGTGAGTCCAACATTATGGCATATAAGAACAGTTCGTTCACGTTTTTCAAGTCGGCTTATTATGTCTAATTTCTCTTCAATACCAATTGTCTTTTGCCAGTTTTTCACATGGAATGCACTAGGTGATGTAGATTTACGTTTCTCACTCATTTGTTAAGAAAAGCCAATGCTGTGGAAGAGGAAACTAAATGAGCCGCATAATTATATCAGCAATAATCAAGCCATACACGTGACTGATGGCATGATAGTGCCATCACTTTCTGCTAGCCTCCGACAGAAGATAAGTCTGGCCACAGATCATCTATGCCAGATTGCATTAAACCGAAAATGAACGCATAAATTCAAAAAGTGGTGTAAATTTTCAAGTCGCGTTAAAGCGAAATCGCATAAAACGAGACCTGCCTGTACTTTTGCAAATTATGTGTCATGGATGAAATGTCATCAAGAGGTTTTGTAAAAAAAATATCTCACATGTGTAGTGCCATGAGTGCACACAAAATCTAAGATCTGTGTTTTTCAAAGAAACAATAAATTCCTGCTACTGTGTTTGGTTAATTCTAGCATCATTCTTCAATGAATTAATGGAACAAAAAAAAATGTACATTTACTACATTTCATTTGTTACATGATGGCACAAAAACCAGTAAAGCCTCCAAGTTCGGGGTATGCCTTGTTTTCGAAATCAAATCAAGTAATACCCCACAGAGGACCGTATGACAAAAATCGGGAAGAGTCTGGCAGTGCATGTCAATTAACAACAACAAAAATATAATATGCGTGCAAACCATGTAAGTAATGCTAGCATGTTTTCATGATATGTAACAAGATCCCTTTAATCTGACATCCATTGATTTGGATTGTTTAGATTGATTTGTTTAGAGTGCATAAGATTAGCCTTCTGGAGGAAGATAATGCATCAAAATCCATGGCTATGTTTAACGGAGGTCAGCTGTCTTTCTCTGTCTTCTGTGGTAGAGAAATGTTTCTTTGTCACCTTTTATGTTTGATGTAAGTGGCAGAAGTTGCAGTGAGCTCATTGTAGGTAATAAACAAAACAAGTCCTTTTGTCAGAAGTGACCCTCGAAGGTGTTAGCATCAGGACAGGGGTTTGGCACAGGAAGGAATGCAGTCAGAGCAGGTGGCATGTGTTTGAACAGCAGTGAAAATGGCAGCTGTTCTCGCAGTGCTGTCCTACCTTGTAACTAGATACCAGCGACTGCCATCTTCTCCGTGTCCACAACTGTATGAAACATGGCTATTCAATTTTATTCTAACGAGTAATGAATAACTTGTAACAGAATTGTGATAATAAGACAAAATCTTATTACATGTTATTTATTATGTGCATTGTCATCAACCAAGTCCTGAAGACCTCAACTCAGACTGATAGTTTTACACATGCTGATGTTCCTGTACAAGAGGGTTTCTGTAAGTTGGACACTGTTTTAATACTGGTCATGATATGGGTGATTGCATAAGTGTTACAGGCAGCCACTGTTGATATTTGTGTCCAGTGTTGAGAACATTTAACCTTTAGAGGCCGTGCGGCATATATAAATGCCAGGGCCCTTTAAATCGTCAGTCATCCTTTGCTGCCTAGGACCGCTCAGGAGAGCTCCCACAGCTTTAAAAACATGTAGGGAACTTGTATAGCTCCCAATTCCACGTTAGATGAAATGTTTGGTTTGCTTCACACTCTGACCACTTTACTTCAGGCAGGAACTCAGGCTGTAACATTGAAGAGGCTTTATCAGCTTTGAGCTTCATAAGCAAAGCGAACTGCCTTGGAAGTTGTTTTCTTGCCGTCTGCATACACTATCGTGTTGGCCATAAATTGACCTACAGTGATTCATATAATCGGGCTTTATATTTTCAAAGGGACACCACACAATGGCCCTTTCACTCCACGTGGAGTAGACAAGCGCCTGTCAACTTTCTGTTTCTCGTAGCCAATGAAAAGAGCAATTTCTGTAGATAAGGCGGGTCTAAAATAACAAAGATACGTACTGTAAGCTGGTGTGCAAGCCATAAATTAATCTGTGTTTATTATTTTATTATGGCAGGCATTGCATTCAATTTCGTTCTAAGAAAATGATGTCAGGTGACGTTTCCTTTCGTATGCAAAAATGTACTATATCTCTGCTGTCTTATTCCAAATAAAACATCAAACAAATCTTTTATATTTTTTTAAGTGATATTTTTCTTAAATTTAAAACACTCTTCAATAATTTCTTGAAGACTAGAACTTCTCTTTGTTTTCTGAACCTTCATTTTAGGTTCAAAAACGCGTATAAGTATGTCTGTGGGGTTGGAAACTCTTTCGATATATAGTTCTGTTTTGCTATAAGCGGTGTGGCGTGGACTCAGCGACGCCAACAAACCTTGCAATGTTTATAGACTGCTAGCTGGATACTGTTTCTAACACCACTTAGTAATGTCGTGACGATTCCCTTCCCTACACAATCTTGGATAGAGAGAGGCTAGCCAGTTCTGTTCCACAGACCCATAAATTACTTGACTGTCCTTCGCCCCCTAAGAGAAAACTCAGCTGTTCATATTTTTTTGTGCGCCTTTGAGATGACTGGAATTCTGTACTGTGAAAACAGAGGGGCAGCGTCGAGAATGATATAGTTTAGTTTTTAGCATATAACCACACACTTTTGTCTTGGTGCTTGTACAGGAAGGTTCAACAGACGAACGTGTGACAATTTTTCCTTCGGTCAAGTGTAAGAAGAGCAAATTCCTGTCCCAAGACGAAATAGCGGAATTGTTTTGGGACAGTGATAGCAACGACCCAGCGGGCTCCTCGACTGACACCAGCACCACCCCCAGCAGCTCCGAAGATGAGGGAGGTTTTGAAGACCAGCCAGGGGTATCACACCTGCAACCGGACCGCCCAACATCCTGTGGTCACACATCCAGCAGCATAATTTTTGCAAGTGCCGCTGACGAAGAGGAAATTGTTCAGAGTTGCCAGGGTCAACAGGTGCAAATGTCATCGACCTTGGAGTGGTCAAGGCCCTCTAGCCCTAGGGCAAGTGTAGTGCACACGTATACAGGGGCCAAAAGAGGGAAAAATAACAACGAAGCGCCACACATAAATGATGGCTCTACTCCACTTAGCGTTTTCCTGCTATACTTTGCTGAAATTATCACACTGCTGGTGGAGGAGACCAACAGATATTACCACGACCACCATGACAAACTTGACGAGGGACCTTCGCCTCTCCCCGACGTGACCGAGGTCGAAATGTTTTCGTTTCTTGCAATAATAATACTAATGGGGCACAACTTGCGGGACAGACTGAAAGACTACTGGGCAACTTCCGACCATTTATACACGCCTTTCTACAGTAGCATTATGAAACGAGACAGATTTTTTCACATCCTTCACTTTCTGCACTTCACGGACAACAAGAATGAACCTGACAAAAAGGACGAAAATTTTGACAGACTGTGGGAATTGAGAAACCTATTCGAAATTCTAAATACGGCATTTTCAAAATTTTACAACCCTTCTGAAAATCTGGCCATAGACGAGGTAATTGTTTTGTTGAAAGGAAGGGTCTTTTTCAAACAGTACATACCCAAGAAACACAAGCGTTTTGGCATCAAAATGTACAAACTTTGTGACGAAAGTGGCTACACGTACGACATGAAAGTATACGCGGGGAAGGAAAAACAGCGCAAGACGTGACCGTAACCCATGTGACAGTGACAGAATTGACACAGAAAGTTCAGGGACGTGGCCACAAACTGTACATGGACAACTTCTTTTCTTCCCCACAACTATTCCAAGACTTGGCCATAAGACAAATTTACTGTTGTGGCACTGTCAGACCCAACAGGAAAGGCATGCCACAGGACATACGCCCCAAAAAATTGAAACTCAAAAGGGGCGACATTCACGTTTGGACCACGGGTGACTTGACAGCAATACTGTGGAAAGACAAACGTGACGTATACTTGCTGACAAACATCCACAATGCCCCACCAGGGGGTAATTTCTGCGATAATGACGGGAAGGCCGTAAAGCCGCAAATTGTGATGGACTTCCCGTCACATGGGCTACATGGATAAGGGAGACAGAATGGCCAACAGCTACTCCATCTGCCGCCATACTTTGAAGTGGACGAAGAAATTGTTCTTCCACCTCTTAGACGTGACCATTCTGAACAGTTTCATTCTTCTTTCCTCATGTGGGTGTACGAATATTTCGCACAGAGATTTTCGACACACCCTTATGAGGAATATGTTGGCACAGGCTGAATACAAGGAGCGTATCCCGAGGCCATTAGGTAGACCACCAAGCGCTGCCAAGCAAGTCAGCAGACTCGAAGTTAGCGGCAGCAAACATTGGCCCGTTCCTTGTGCCAAACAAGTGAGATGTCGCGTGTGTTCGGACAGGGGTGAGACCCGAAGAGTTTTAGTAAAGTGCTGGAAGTGTGATGTAGGACTCTGTGTCAGTAGAACCTGCTTTGAGGACTACCACACCAAAGCAAAATTCTGAAACTTTTCAGGCTGTGCAAGATGGACCTCCCTGAACAAAACTGGAGCCCCACGCAAAAATGTAAGTACAAGAAATGTAATATTTTGAAACATTTGGAAATTCGCTTGGTGTATGTATCATTTCCCACTAAGTTCCGCTTATATCTTTCTTGGATTATATGATATAAATATTAATTATAAACCATGCATGCGCAGAAATTTAAAGGGCCCAGGCAGGGCTTGTGCCGTAAAGTAGGGCGCTTTTCTCGATTTAAAGAGCAAAGCTGAGAAATAAGTCCGGCCGCTAAAGGTTAATAGCTGACAGAAGTAATGTATCATTCTCATCCTTTGTCAAGTCGGTTACTTGTTGTTGTCATCATCATCATCATCAAAATGTACACAAATGTGGAACACCCATTGCTCTTGACAGGATACAAAGAAGAAGGAAAGGGAAGTGTCTAAAGAAAAACCTTTGTACAAAGGAGAGCCGGAACCACCACCTGTGTAAGTACTCTTAATCAGTGTATCCTTGTATCTTGTAGGTTTTTGCTTATAAATTACTTTTGAGTACAGTTAAATTTCATTATGGGGAAAAAATATTGAAGTTACGATATTTCAACAGTTTATATTCTCTTCTTTAGATGTGTTAGAAAGTTTAGTTATCTGTTTAGCTGGGTTAAGAAAAAATCCATTTTGTGGGATTAAATTGGTTTTCATAACATAGAAATCTCAGCTCACATGGCAATAAAACTTCCAAAGCCACTGTCATGCAAAGTTATTGCTGAACAAGAATTCTTTCAAGTGACACGGTGTCATACTCCAGAAGAGTGGAGTCTTCAAACACACTACCATGGAAACCTGAAGACTTGCATGAACTCTTTCCTTCAGTTTGTAATCAGGTTGGGAAGTAAGAAGCCTGTATTGTAGGTTGTTTCAAGAATCAGTAGCCAGCAGGTTTCTTGTTATTTTGAACTTGAATTTTTCTGAGGTGAGGCATGGTTTATGCTAAGTGGGAATGGAAGCAGTCAAATTAATACTATCGAGTGTTCCAAAAATCCTGATGCAATGTATGCAGGTATTTTGCTTGACCTTAAATTAATAGTCTGGTATGCATTGAGTGCACACAGAATCACAGGGCACATGTGTTTGGAAGAAAGGGTGAATTTCAGTAGTTATGTTTGATTACTTTTGATGCCATTCAGGGAATTAACAAAAGAAGATAAAATGTTTTATGTTATTCATACTGTACATTTTTTTATTATTTAGGTTCTATCCAACAAATGTGCACTTTTATTTTCTATTATTCAATACATATATTTCATTGAAGATGGTCCAGCATGTTTCGAACCTCATATAAGAACCTAAATAATATAAAATGTATGGCTGCTTTATGCAGGACAGTGCCATGGCACACACAGAATTTCTCAGTGAGTGCATTAGAACAGTTCTTCTTCGTCTTCTCCTTCTTAAAAGGGCCTGTCAGCAGAAGCTCCAGATGCGCTGCAGCCTTAGGCTTATTGTGCAGTCCTAAGTATTCCATTCAGCACTGGTTCATTAACCCTATGCCTATAATGAAGAGACACAGGTATTTTAATGAAACCATGCTTATAACTTTTGGTTCAGCAAATAGCTTCCCAAAGTACTTATAGCATTGACGAGCCAATGCCTCACAACAAATAATATGGTACACAGTTTCAGTCACCGACCTGCAAAATATGCAGGTTGGATCTCCATCAAAGAGGCCCATAATATTCAGTTGCTTCCTCACAGGAGCATGGCCTGTGAGGAATGCAACTACCAATCTTAGTTGATGCCTGCTCAGTTTAAGTAGTTCTTCAGCTCTTTTCTTACATGGTCCACTAATAAAAAATGACCTGGTTAAATTATTCCAGGTGGTACGATGTTGGCACTCAATCCAGTTCTTAATAGCTTCTCTTGCTGAACACCTAGGTATTCCAAGAGCCGGCTCTGGGCCAAGTAATGGCATAGCTGCTCCTTACCTTGCAAGTTTCATTACCAGGGATGCTGCAATGCCCAGGCACCCACATGAGGATTACCTCATTGTGGCTTGCCAGCGCAGAGAGCGCATGCAGGCATTCTGCAACCAGTCCTGAAGTCACTTTTGGGCTGCTAAGCGCCTTAAGTACAGCCTGGCTATCAGAAAAAATAAGGATCCGCTTATGTCTATAAGCCCTTCTTATATTCTCACATGCACATTGTAAAATGGCGTATATTTCGATTTGAAAAACCGTGGCATATTTACCCAGAGAGAAACTGAAGCTTCTCTCTGGTCTTATGCCATAAATACCAGATCCTGTCCCTGAGTCAGCCCTTGATCCGTCAATAAACCAGATTTGGGCATCGCCAGGAAACACTGGATCTTTGTTTTTCCAAAATTCCTGGTCAATTATGACCAGGAAGTTTTCAGTGTGATGGTAAGCTGGTATAATGTAGTCCGACTGCATATCTAGTAAAGGGTCACCCACATTTCTCCAGGTGTCCAGCAACCCTGACACTGACCTATGCTTGAAGCAGGTTTTTTGAAAATCCCACCTTTGTTGCAGTGCTTCTTGCCCCTTGGTTGTGAATAGCATGTGTGGAAGTGCAGAGATAAGCCCGGAATTTGTTTACATCACCCAGAGCACGATAATCTTTGAGAATAAGACCCATGTTGATAGGAACTTCTTTGAACACAAAGGCATAGGAAATCATCTCCTACAGTAATGTCCACAACTCATGAAACGCTGTGTGTGTGTCTGGTGTCTGCATTTATGTGGTTCATGCACCACCTGCAGGTACAGGCATCACAAGTTCAGAATTGCTGCCCTAAGACAAGTGAAGGTATAACTCTGTGGTACTGATTGACATGGCTGGTTATCGTTATTTTCACAAGAGACAGTTGCAAATATGATGCGTGCCGTAGCAGTAAGTGATGCAATATGAAACTGCAGTAACTGCAGCTGATATGTATGTGTGTTGCAGACCGTGAGTGCTGGTCCATCGAGGAACAGTGGAGACGTCACAGAAACCGAGTGACATCAAGCTGCAGGAAGTGCGTCAGTGCCAGCGAGAACGTGAGGCGATGCTGAAAGTGTGCCAGTAGGCAGTGCGCTACTGACAGATATGACAAGGTAACACTCTGTGTTAAGTGTTCCTCAGATTGCTGCAGCCAGATCAGAGCCCGTCATGCTGCAATGTGTACACATTGCAGCATGAGACAAAGACAACAGAAAACAGCAGGATATAATTACTAAATGTCCATCAAATATACAAAACCAAGAACAAAATAACAGCCAGAGATGTAGATGTAACACAGTGATCCATACTGCTGCATTTTACTATTTCGACACAAATTTTAACAAATTTTAACAAATTTTTAAGGATTTTATACTGTGTTTTCATATACGTTTTAAACTCTGATTTTATAAGTGAATGTAACTTGCATACTACGATATTGCACAACTATAAGGGCAGAAATAACACTGGATGTAGAATGTACGTAGTTTTGAACCCCCTGATGATGGTTTTTACATAAAACCGAAACATATGTAAGGGGTCTATCAATATGTAATAAAAGTTAAAGTGAAGTGCATTTTGTTGGTGTTTTAAACAGTGAATTGTGAAAGATGCACAGTGAGACCAATATAAAACTGTCCCTTGCTCTTACGACTCCAACTGGAGCAACATTCGATCGCCAAAAATTACAACTATGTTTATTAGAAGGTATTTCCTTATCGTTATGTTTTGCCTTTGGTGCTTGCCTTTACTGTATAAACTATAGACCCTTGATGTAGTAGTAGGATAGAACTTCCTCTCTATTTCTATAAGGTTATAATCTGTACATCCATTAAGGTTAGATAACACTTCAAAGCGGATGTTTGTCATTATATTTGATTTTTGAGGATCACCTACACTAATTCAATTTATTTTGCACCAACTAATGCACACGTAAAACCACTTTCTTGTAGTTTTTATTGTAAAATGTACCCCTACACGTGTTTCGATCCTCGGATCATCGTCAGGGGGTTTTTTAATCCGAGGATCGAAACATGCGTAGGGGTACATTTTACAATAAAAACTACAAAATAGTGGTTTTACGTGTGCATTAGTTGGTGTAAAATAAACTGAATTAGTGAAAATGCACGGTGACAGCAATATATAAAAAAAAAGATCACCTACACTATTTCTATTTTTCGTGTGATGATTTGTAGATACATAGGTCCACTTCCTAGGTTGAGCTGATAATCATGTACCTTCTTCTTGTCTACGTGTACTACTCATACCTTTATCATTTTTGTAGGCTATATCTAACTCGTCCTTTAATATATCAATAATTTCCATCGCTGATTTCAATTCAGTTATCGCTTCCTGCAACTCGCTGTTGTGTCGAATAAGTGGCACACTGCATGTTAATTGTGATATTACTAATAACAAACACAGTTGTGCCTATCCTGCTGATACTACATAAACTACAGGCACTGGAAACAGAGAAAGAAGTGATCATGCTAATGGTTCAGTTTGGCCCACCAGTGCACCAGTATGTGATAATTATGTTGGTAGCATTCTGGCAGAAAATGAGAAAGGGCCAATGTGTTAAATAAAGTGACTGATATGGGTTTCACTTTCATTGCACCCTGAGTACAACAAAGCCCTTGATGTGAGAATGGCATAAGCAGAACATACCGTATATTCTCGAATCTAATCCGCACTTTTTTTACAGTTTTAGAGGGCTAAAAAATCAGATGCGGATTAGATTCGCGGTCTAGAGCTGGATTTTGGAAAAATGATTGAGCTGCTGTACAATATAACAATAACGTAATTAACGTAATTAATAAACAACGTAAGAACAATACAATACAATAATCTATTATTTTATTATTTATTATTATAATTTATTATTCATCAGACTCGCCGTCATCACTCATAATTCGAGGAATGTTCAAAGATCTGGCCTTCTTTATCGCCTCCTCGCGAGTAGATCATAACTCACAAACAGTCCAGTCTTGCGTCTCTCTTGAAAAAACGTGAAGACTGCATCATCAATTTCAGGAAATCGTCCTTTCTTGGGTCCAGTGAATTTCCTTCATGACGCCTCACACCCGCTGATCGCTGCCTTGTGTTTCCGCCATAGTCGAACGTTGCTTTCATCAACTCCAAAAATTGCAGCGGCTTTACGGTTTCCATTCTCCTCTGCGCACCGAATAACTTCACGTTTGAACTTTGCCGTATATGAGAGTCGTTTAGATTTCAGGTGTCCCTCTTCCATAACTACGATACACGACAAATTGGAACAAGCACCTCCCACGTTTCAACAACTAAAGATCAGCTGGCTTCAGACGAGATTGCGCACGTCTGTTGAGAAAGGCCCCTCCTCTATCGGTATGACTCATCGGCCACAGGCGTAGCGTCAGATTTTAACGCATTGGTAACATCCAATATTATTCAATCAGTCGCCCCGTGGGCAAGGGGTGGTTGAAGGAAAGGTGCGGATTAGAATCGCGAACTAACTTTTTTTCGTTTAAGAAGTCGCCAAAAACTGGGTGCGGATTAGATTCGAGAATATACGGTAATTTAGGAAAAAGTAGTATAAGTGTTGTTGCTCATCCACAGCATTTTGCAGTTCCTGAGGTCTGCAGGTGTCCTGAGTGACCTTGCAGGCTCTTCTCATTTAAGCATGTGCCAACTCACCGTATGTGTGCTTAACAGAGCCCAAACATGGTTAGGGATCCTATTTAGCTGTCGTTTTATTATTGAATTACTGTTTGTAATAGTGTTGCATAGAAATTGCTACTTGGGGGGGGGGGGGGAAGCCATCCAGAATGTATGATCATTATTATGTTACTGGTAATAAATAAATACAGTAGAACCCTGTTAAGAAGTCTTTCAAGGGACCAGAGGATTAGGGACTCCTTAAGTGGGAAGACTTATTAAGAGGGAAGCTTATTAAAAGCAATAGGATTTTGGGATTTTAAAAATCAGACTTCTTACAGGGGAAAACTTCTTAGCCAGGTTCTACTGTATATTAATTCTTAGCCCATATAAATTAGAAAGTAGTTGTAAATGAGCTGCGTACATTCGTCGGAAATGTTTGATGAGATGATTTTTTTCCTCAGCATTGTCACAAATTGCACGTACAGTAAACTTAGGCAAGCCAAGAGCTTGGCAGGTGTTAGCAGTGTGTTCACCTTTTCAGGCCGGTCTGATGCGTCTCATTTATCTTCAGTGCCTATTGCATTTTCCTATTTTTAATTGGGGTTGCACAGGGGGATGTAGATTTACATTTTTCATGCATTTTGAGTTAAACATTATCAAATAAGAGCAAATAAACACAACACAAAAAGACAAAAGAGTGAGTGCACAGTGATAGGCAGTTTACAGTCAGACGCTGCCTCCCGTGAGTGCACAGTGATAGGCAGTTTACAGTCAGAACACTGCCTCCCGTGAGTGCACAGTGATAGGCAGTTTACAGTCAGAACACTGCCTCCCGTGAGTGCACAGTGATATGCAGTTTACAGTCAGAACACTGCCTCCCGTGAGTGCACAGTGATAGGCAGTTTACAGTCAGAACACTGCCTCCCGTGAGTGCACAGTGATAGGCAGTTTACAGTCAGAACACTGCCTCCCGTGAGTGCACAGTGATAGGCAGTTTACAGTCAGAACACTGCCTCCCATGAGTGCACAGTGATATGCAGTTTACAGTCAGAACACTGCCTCCCGTGAGTGCACAGTGATAGGCAGTTTACAGTCAGAACACTGCCTCCCGTGAGTGCACAGTGATAGGCAGTTTACAGTCAGAACACTGCCTCCCGTGAGTGCACAGTGATATGCAGTTTACAGTCAGAACACTGCCTCCCGTGAGTGCACAGTGACAGGCAGTTTACAGTCAGAACACTGCCTCCCGTGAGTGCACAGTAAAAGTCAGTTTACAGTCAGAACACTGCCTCCCGTGAGTGCACAGTGACAGGCAGTTTATAGTCAGAACGCTGCCTCCCGTGAGTGCACAGTGATAGGCAGTTTACAGTCAGAACACTGCCTCCGTGAGTGCACAGTGACAGGCAGTTTACAGTCAGAACACTGCCTCCCGTGAGTGCACAGTGACAGGCAGTTTATAGTCAGAACACTGCCTCCCGTGAGTGCACAGTGACAGGCAGTTTATAGTCAGAACGCTGCCTCCCGTGAGTGCACAGTGACAGGCAGTTTACAGTCAGAACACTGCCTCCCGTGAGTGCACAGTGACAGGCAGTTTACAGTCAGAACACTGCCTCCCGTGAGTGCACAGTGACAGGCAGTTTACAGTCAGAACACTGCCTCCCGTGAGTGCACAGTGATAGGCAGTTTACAGTCAGAACACTGCCTCCCGTGAGTGCACAGTGACAGGCAGTTTACAGTCAGAACACTGCCTCCCGTGAGTGCACAGTGATAGGCAGTTTACAGTCAGAACACTGCCTCCCGTGAGTGCACAGTGACAGGCAGTTTACAGTCAGAACACTGCCTCCCCAGCCTTCTTCTACAGACAATTTTCCTTCACACACAGCAGCATCCTAGTGTGCATCCAGTAAAAGGATGTTAACCAAAAATGAGAAGGGCGTGAATTAAAAAGTAGTGCAAGTTGTCAAGGGTCATTAAAGAAAAAAGGCATACTCTCTACTGGCAGAAATCAAGTTCTGGCTCTATATACAAAAAAGTTAAAAAAAACTGAAGTACTGGTCACAGACACTCTGATGCCAAGAATTTTGATTCTGACTTCGATGTATATATCAGACCTTGACATAACATCATTGACATTTAACAGTTGGTTCAACTATGGTGCCAAGGTTTGTATTCCAGCATAGAAGCAATCTTTGTCAAGTGCCTGTAGCCAGGAAGCGGCTGCTTGCTTCATGTTGGCATCTGTTGCAAATGCCTTGCCAGCTAGTTGCTTCTTAAGGGGTTCAAAGAGATGGATGTCACTGAGTACAAGATGGGACTGTAAGGACAGTGGTTTGTAACTTCCCAGCCTTAGCACTGTAACCAGTCACAAGTCTGGTTGGCAGCAGGGGGCCCAGTGACTTCCATCTCTTTGGACCACCTTAAGCAGCACTTGGCTGCCAAGTGATTTGCAACAGATGCCGACATGAAGCAAGCTGTCACCTGCTGGCTGCAGACACTTGACACCGATTTCTTCTGTGCCAGAATACAACAAGCCTGGGTGCCACGGTGGGATAAAAGCTTAAATGTCGATGGCGACTGCATGGAGCTCCGGTGTGTACCGTCCGCTACTTACGTGCTTTGCATACATCAAATTGGGGACGTTTCTCCGCATCAGAGTGTCCGTTACCTTATTTTTAGACTGTTTTGTACATTATACGTACAACATTGTACAGGATGTGTCTGAATGTTAGCCTTTGTGCATTCAGAGGTCTGAGTACAAGAGTGAGCTACAGGATTCCTCAGTGGCCGACTGTCATACATTCTTAGAAATGGTGCACGAGTGCCAAAAGATCTCTGATTATTGTTTGACCACCTGCATCAGTGGTTGTATGTTAGGCCATTAAATGAAACTGCATTCTGAGTGTGGTCCATTTCATTGGTCAGTTGGTCGGAGTAACCTAGAACAGAGTTTCTGGGCAGCTGCTTATGATATGTATAGGCAAATCGTATCATGTGTTTTACTTGTGTGAAGCGTCCTGGTTCTGGTAGCCCCTGTACCTGTGGGTTCAGATTCCAGGACGGTTCATCCCCATATTTATAGAATTGTAATGGTTGTTTGAGTGCCTGTCCATCTGCCCTCTCCGTTGTGTGGAGAGTGCGAGGCCCATTATGCTTGCTTCAAGTGTGTGAGCATAGTGCTACTTTGGCCTAATAACATTAGCTGTATGTATTTTGGGGCTTCCTCACTAGATTTCATCTACTGAGGCAGTATAATGCATGCAGAAAAATTTTCATAAAAACAGGAGAAGTTAGGTTTTTGCCTTTCAATATATAGGCCTAAAAATGTCTTGCCATTCTGTTAACTCTAAAAAAAATTCTGAACAGTAAAAAGCTAAATGAAAATAAATTGCAAGCAGATAATATCTTTGGTGAGTGGCATACACCATATGGGGCCAAGGGGCCAAGTTGTGGTACCGAAGTGTTACCTCTGCATAGAGTGTCTTAAACCACTGGCCATTAAAGCTGTGGATCCCAAAATTGTCAAAAACTCCGTACATAAATCTGAGTAAATACAGCCCTGAGTCAGTTTCCAAGACTACTGTGTCCTGTATTTTGTCACAGAGCTGGTCTGCTGTCTCCTGGCAAAAGACCACATTTACAGTGATCAGTTAAAAAAAAAAAAAAGATGGTCACCCTGCCACAAGGTTTCTGTAGGTCAGTGACCTTCAGTTAGATGGAAAAAAATAAACTGTGTGTTGACGGTGCATGTGTTGTGCCACATAGTGAGCTTAACTTATCATTGAAAGAGTATAATGGTATTAATACCTGGCAGGCGGGCCCCTAAATAACGTGGGTCCTACACTAGTAATAGCATATATTATGGGTCTTCTGGGATATGAAGCTGTTTAGTCAGGGTCAGCCCTGAAGATGGAGGCAGTTCCTTCCTGTCAGATATTGGTGCCTGTGAAACTGCATGGTGTCACATAGTAGAAGACATGTTACTATTACTGGCCGCTGAGAAATCTGTCACAGAATACTTCTGGTTTTATTTGCTAAAATTCTGAGGGTGGAGATCAGATTCTGAATTTCTGTACAGACTGTCGTGTGCACTGTTCACGGTGTGTTGCAACTAACGCTGTGTGTGGAGTGTAATGTACTGAAAGCAGGGGTCCACGAATTTTACAAAAATTTGGGAGCTACCTCGGAATTATAGGTGCCAGAAAGGTGCAAATTCCTTGCTGAGGATTCACAAATATTAAGTGCCATAGTACAAAATTTGGTTGCCAAGGTGACTTGGTGCCTGGGATTTGTACACCCCTGAATCAAGGTGTAAGTGTGAAAATTGTCACCTCATTTTGCACTGAAGAAAACCATCTTCAGTGTTGTTGTACCATGTAGCGTGGTAAGATACGTACTGCCATTTCAGAGGAAACAGCTGCCTCCGTCATTAGGGTGGTGGATATGGTGGTACCCCTGTTATACATTGTGGTGTCCTTCCTGGAAACCCATTTGGTAGCACAAAAAATACAAAACAATGATTGAGTACAGACAGACCTAAAAGCAAAGGGTATTAAAATACATTTCGGAATTATTACATACATACCACGAAGAATTCCATTCATGGTGTTCTTTCATCTGAAGCATCAAATTGTAATAATATTACGAGAGTAGTGGAAGGACTAGTTTGGAGGGTGGAGGACTCAGTTGGAACTGTTGCTTTTGAGTGGGATTTTCTGTGCATGTATATCATAAATATGAGATTGTCACTACTTTGGGGGCCATTTTAGGCGCTTCCGCAAAATTGCGAAAAGCGTCTATTAGCTTCGTCATGTCTGTCTGTCCATTCGCATGGAACATTGCGGCAGGAAGCCTAAAATCAAGGAGAAAATTCAAGTGTGCCAAAAATCTGACAACAATAACGGTACTTTACATGAAGACATATGTACATTTATGATACTGTCTCGCTGAATTCTTCTTATAATGAGAAAGATTTCAGACAAAAGCTGTAGAGAAAATCAAAACACACATTTTATGTTCAGTAACTATTTTTTCCTAAAATCGTGCCGTTTATGAGATAATGTGGATAAATATGGTAGAGCCAGACAGGCCACAGATAACAATATAATACGGCGCATGCGCTTTGCATGCCGGATAACTAAGGCTACAGACACACACTCACAATATGTAATACTTATTGCTTTTCCACGGCAACGCTGGTTACGCGAACGCGCCTCACTGTTACGTTTATACATACATTGCCTGTCTTGTTACTATTACAAAGGTGTCGAAAGCAGGGGGGTTGCAAGTCCAGCCATCGCAAGTTGGGGGTCTACTGTATTTGGTTTCATTAGACATACATGTAAGGCAAAGTCACACCCATATCACATGTATTAAGGGGGGAGGAGTTGCAGACTGGGAAGTAAGTGGAAAGAGTAGAACTGCAGAACAGTCTGCACCACCGGAAGTGTGTTCTTCGCAAGGGAAGCACATCGAGAAGAGTCAGCGGGTGACCGTCAGAGCAACGACACGTCTGTTCCTGGTGACATTGCAGTGCTGTTCTGTGACAACTGAGTTACGTGTTACTTTACACCTAGTAGAACCTGCAACTCTAATCCCAAAGCCGTAACCATTGTATCAGTCACTATAAATTGCCACAACCTTTTTACCTCATCCAGTTCAATGCTATCCGATGCATTGTCTACCAAACTACACAGCATTACATCTTAGGCGGCCATAAACTTGATACTGATCATCCTAAGAAGTTCAGTCCACAATCACCGTCTGTTTGGCTGCAGCGTCCAGGGCGTGATGTTGACCACTCGACTCAAATCTAGCGCCGAAGTTAAGAATGAGCGGAGTTATGCTCCTGCTCCTCCTGTATGGCTTCATACCTTTGGCTACCATGACATTTCCCAATGAAAGACTTGTTTGCTGTTCTCTCCTGTCGGTGACAGCTGTATCAACTGTTGCTGTAGCACGTTGTGCCGGGAGTTTTCCCAGCACTCTCTGCGGAACTCGAACCATGGACTTTCGTCGCGCGCATCACTCCCTCCTACTTGGTTCCCCTCCATTTCCCCTCCTGTCCCGAGTTTACTTCCTACCTGCGTATGATTGAGGAAATCACTCTGAACCTAGCCGCCTACAAGTAACTTCCAAATTTCGTCTCGGCCATGGGGGCAAAATTCCGTCCAGCTGTGAGTTGGTGAGGTTGGAGTCCCTTGGCGGTCGTCGTGGTCCCAGGTCTTTGGTTTTGTTGGGTTTAGCCCCACGACGACGCCAAGGTAACTTTATGTTGGTATGTATGGAAACAAGTAATTGCTTGGTCAGTCTCACGTCTTGTATATTTTGTATATGATTGTCTTTATTGTATCTTATTTAATTTGTGTGTTACAATATATGATTTCTTTGGTATATTGTATCTTTGTTGTGTGCGCCGACCGGCTTATCTGCGGGGCCCAGCATAGTAAAGCAGATATAGCAGAGAGGGGTAGGGCAGCCGTGATATCAAGAGGCCACAAAAAGCACCCCCCGGTGCAGATGGTAGCATTGAGCGTGGTTCTTTCCATTGCTTATTCATGGTTGCCATGGGTAATAAGAACTTTAGGGTTGCTCAAAATGGAAAATGTGAGCGTGCTACTGCCTTAAGATTGCTATATATATGGCACCAGTAGTAACGTATGGCGTAGTGGTGAATAATTATTGTATAATTTATTACTAGCAATGTAGATGATCGCAGATGGCAGTAGATTGTGTCGGCTGGTCGAGTTGCTATGGGTTGTACGCCTTTGGGGGTAGTTACATGACGTTGCTACGCGGAAGTACCGAGCCGGTTACGTAACCTTGAATAGACGTAACCGACTGTTGCTACGGGAGTTGTGCCTGAGGGCAACGTACTGGTCAGGTGATCCGGTGAGTGGGAGAAGTGATCGCTGTGTGCCGATAGACAACAGGGTATGATTTACTGGTAATGTTAAATTTAATTTAGTTATGTACGTTTTATTTGTTACATTGTATTTTGTCATGGAAATGCAGCATTGATTAGTCCTATGTGACTAGTGATACTGGGCCAGAGTGCAGATTGTTGTATGAATGGTGATTTGCTCCTGTGTTTCGGTAGACAAGATGAATCCGAACTATTTGTTGAGGGATGAGCTTCAGTACGAGTTGGCATCCAGGGGCCTGAATAGTTCTGGGGACGTGCAGTTTCTACGTAAGATCTTTCGCGTTGTACAAGCGGATGGAGTTCCTAGCCTGGCGAGTTATCTAGCGCAAGGCAGTTTTGAAGACATGTATCGCTGCGCGTGTAGTAAGTTGGGGGAATTAGAAGCATTGTGTAATCAATTGGAGAAAGGTGCATTACCCCCAGTCTCCCGTTTGAGGACTAGAATTGCCCATTTTTGGAACCGTATCAGGCATTTAGAGGATCTATGTCCGGAGGTTGCAGGTAATCAGCGTGACGAGGTGCCGAGGGACGGGTTAGGTTTCCGTCCGCAAATACCGTAAGTAGAGAAGCCGATCAGCAGCTTAGAGGTCGGGCTTTACCTAGTCATTTTTGTGTTGGAAGAGACGCGGTCACCCAATTTAACTCCAGTATTTTCAGTAAATTACCACATCCTATAGAGGGTCTATTAAAAAGAGTGCCTCGGATAAATGGATTACAGGTCGACCAACTACTTGTGTTTTTGACTGAGGTGATTCGGATTCGTGACCTTTCTATGCTCACTGATGTACAGTTACTCGAGTTAATTTTCCCATATTGCCTGGACGCGTTAGCAGGGAAAGTAATGGCAGCGTTACAGGGTGCTTGGGAATTTGAGCGTCTCCATAGGGAGATATTAGAGTGCTTTATTCCGCGGCGTTTGTTTGATCAGTTGCGTCGGGAAAAGTACGAGCGGTTGCAGAGAGAAGGAGAAACATTCGCTACGTATATCTGTTCAGTTAAGGACGCGGCGAGAGTTCTGAGATTGCCTGTGTCGGAGCGCTATGTAGTAAATAATATTATAGAGGGTTTGGCTCCTACTCAGCGTTCCAGCTTTGTCTTTCAGGCAATGCCGACTAACTACAGGGATTTAGATCAGTTAGCCATCTTGGATCAGAATCTCACTTTCGCTAACCAGCAGCGAGGGGTGGCAATACGAGGATCCGAACTGTAGGCGGTCAACGGAAAGGCGGTGTGCGTGTGATAGCAAACGTTATCGCTGCGGAGAAGTAGGCCATTTGCAGCGAGATTGCCCCCGAAGTAGAACGCGTAGGTAGAGTAGGCTGCGCGGAGTGGATCGGACGGTGTTGGACAGGGAGGGACGCGGGGGGCTAGGGGACCAGCCTGCTGCGTCTTTCTTGTTCATCGTCGACCCTAGTTTTACTTTTGTCTCCGGGTGGATGTTTGATTTAGGGCGAAGGGTGGTGCTAAAACTCGTATCGTCTGGCCGAGGTACGAGATTTGCCGAATTCCGTTACACCTTGTTGAGCTCGTAGTCCATCTTTTGTCTTTATGCTTAGGCTCATCTCTCGCAGATAAAACCTGCATTCCATGACTAGTCATTATTTTTGTATTATGTATATTCTGTTATTTATTCATGTATTTAGTTATCATTATGTGCGACACTCAATGTAATTGTTTGAAGTTTGTCACGTATTGTGAATTGTTATGTCACAGTTAAGTATTTGGGATTTTGTCCAGTGTTGTCACACAATCTTTCATTATATTATGAAGTCTAATGTTTTGTATTGTGTTGAGCGCATGAGTTACTTGTCCAGCTAGGGTGTCATGATTTGGTACTTATGAACCCAAAGTTTCAGAACCTTCCATCCTATGATGCGCGCTGGGTGATCCGGCTCATCAGAACATCGGTGCGAAAGGCATCACTCGGTTGTTACGGATCCCGCTGACAGCCGTAGTGCATCACCTCGGAGGACGGGTGATAGTTGGCCCGTGAGCGAAAAGGAAGGCGCAGCGAATCACCTGCGGTGGGAGAAGTGCGAGGCAGGCTCTGGTGGACCACCGAGGGGGCGGTGGCAGGACAGTGAGCTTGCACGGAAGGCGGCCCGCAGGATCGAACTGGCACATGTGGTGCATACGTAGGGGTCAGCCGATGGATTGTGTAGTGACATTATAGTGGACTATTATGTATAGCCGAAATGACACTACCGATATTATTCTCCAGCAGTGCGCAGTGAAACGCAAGTGTACTTTCCTTTAAAGACACCAGCACGTCTGGTTTTAGAGGTCGGGGTTGTGCCGGGAGTTTTCCCAGCACTCTCTGCAGAACTCGAACCATGGACTTTCGTCGCGTGCATCACTCCCTCCTACTTGGTTCCCCTCCATTTCCACTCCTGTCCCGAGTTTACTTCCTACCTGCGTATGATTGAGGAAATCACTCTGAACCTAGCCGCCTACAAGTAACTTCCAAATTTCGTCTCGGCCATGGGGGCAAAATTCCGTCCAGCTGTGAGTTGGTGAGGTTGGAGTCCCTTGGCGGTCGTCGTGGTCCCAGGTCTTTGGTTTTGTTGGGTTTAGCCCCACGGCGACGCCAAGGTAACTTTGTGTTGGTATGTATGGAAACAAGTAATTGCTTGGTCAGTCTCACGTCTTGTATATTTTGTAATTTTGTATATGATTGTCTTTATTGTATCTTATTTAATTTGTGTGTTACAATATATGATTTCTTTGGTATATTGTATCTTTGTTGTGTGCGCCAACCGGCTTATCTGCGGGGCCCAGCATAGTAAAGCAGATATAGCAGAGAGGGGTAGGGCAGCCGTGATATCAAGAGGCCACAAAAAGCACCCCCGGTGCAACAAGAAGGCCCAATAATTCTGGTGAATGCGATTTTAAATCGGACAATATAGGTGTGGTATATAAATGCTCATATAATACTCTAATCATACACATACTGTGAGATGTTCTATACCCACAGCTGTGACTAACACCTGCACTGATGAAATCCGTCGAGTTCGTCAGAAGTACCAGTGTAATGGTAGTGGTAGTGTTAAAATCAGTAAACAGTAGTGCTGTAGACAATTTCACGTTGTATGTTTGTCTAAAGGCTTGTTCCAATTAACTTTGTTGTAGCACTGTCTTAACATGCTGACGTCACACCACCTCTGTATCTGTCTTGTGTAACATTGCAGGCTTATGTGAGATTTGTGGTTCTCACAGCGGTGTTTCCGAGTATTCAGGTCTACTTGGATATGACACCGTGTCGTTCGGTCAGCGATTCCCGACGTACCTTCGAAACGTCGGGAACACCCGCCCCACGATACGGTGTCATATCCTTAAGACCTGAATCTTCCGAAACATGTCCGTTTTGCCCGCAATGTTGTGAGGCTTGCAGAGACGAGAGTTGTGACGTCAGGTTTGTACGTACAGTGATACAGCAAAATGCACTGGTACAGTTACGAGACTAAACATACATGTGAATTGACTGCAGTACTACTGTTGAATTTAAGTCATTGCCTGGTACTTCTGAGAGCGCGCTGGTGCTGCTGCAGTGGTGGGTGGGAGAAGTCGGCGAGTCTGTATAAGGAATGGGGACATTCAGTAATGAGGAATTTATCAGGTAGTTCCGTACCTTTATTTAAAAGAGCAAGCCTCGTGGTCTAGGGATAAGACACTAGACAGCTAACTTTATGTCATAAGTTCGAAACCAAAGACTTCCGATGCACAGGACACGAAGTTAAAAAATTTTTCTGCCAAGTTCCTTGGCCTCACAATTCATCAGGGAGTTCCGAAATTATTATATCAACAAGAACTCTATGGTCTAGTGGCTAAGGCGCTGGACTGCTAAGCTTTATGAACAGCAGCAGTTCGAGACCGACCGCCGGCAAGGACTTGGACTTAAAAAATTTATTGTCAAATTCCTCGACCTCAGAATTTATCAGGAAGTTCCGAAATTATTATTCAACAAGAACTCCGTGGTCTAGTGGCTAAGGCACTAGACTACCAAGCTTTATGAACAGCAGCAGTTCGAGACCGACCGCCGGCAAGGACTGGACTTATAAAATTTATTGTCAAGATTCCTCGACCTCAGAATTTATCAGGAAGTTCCGAAATTATTATCTCAATAAGAACTTCGTGGTCGAGTGGATAAGACACCAGCCCAGCGTCACAGGGTCGCCAGATCGAGTACAGCAGATTCCAAGACCGTCAGAGCAACCACCACGAAAGACATCTGGTAGCCGCCTTGAAGACAACAGAGATTAAGCAACAAAGCGGTTCGGTGGAGAGTACACCACAAAACAAAAAAAAAAAAAATTTTTTTGAAAATTTGATACTACTACGCCGTCGTGCGTCGGTACCCAGAATTTTCCCTGGCGCCGCTCTCTCGGCCAGAAAATTTTTTACTAGCGTGCCATAATTTCTGGCATGGCAAATTTTTTTACTACCACGCCCATATTGGCAACAAGAAATTTTTTTACTGCCACGCCTGTAATTTTAGTACTATGAATTCTCAATTGGTGGCGCTTTCGGTTAATTTCTACTGGAGCCGCCATTTTTCAGCCAGGGGTGTCCAAATTTTTTTTTGCAACAGCACAGCCATACCGTGGGGATAGAACATGGGTCGTATATCTAGGTGCCTCAATTGGGCGATTTCTTAATTACATGATTTACAAATGTTGCTGCATGTTGACACCCCTAACAAGGATGTAGGAATTTTAAAGGTTAGACACTTAATACCAAAAGCCGCCAAAAAATATCACTAACAAGTCTCCCAGAAATGCAAATACCCGCATCTTAGCTCCCCCCCCCCCAAACACCCCTTACATAGAGGATTCGTGCCCTCGCCACCATCCACCCCCCCCATAGGCACAATTTGCCTGTCAGCAACTCAGATAAACATGGAAACACATAAATGAAAAATCTGACACGTATCCCTGTAGAATAATATGGAACTATAAATACGTAACTTTCACTTCACCATAAGCAAATTACAAAACTGCTCCACGGCCCCCACAACCCCTACATCTGAGACTGCTAGCCCCACCACCCATTACACCCCACTCCCTACACCACCACCGCCACCCCCCCCCCCCCAAGGCAGATCCATATGAAAAACCGACTGGCTTCAGAAGGGACCAAAACTCCATTATTGCAGTTTGGCAGTTACGTGTCAAAAGGTGGTCACGAAACCTTACATGTACTTGAAAGGATTCCAGGTTGCTCACCAAAAACACATGTGCTTACATTTCCGAAACACCTGCAGTTATTAAAATGCAGTAGGTAATGTTCATGCCCCTTCGACATACCACTTATATGAATTGGCAGCACCCAATCTAGCTTAAGGCTAGTGCACACTGGATATTGCTACCAGTTGGCCATTTTCTCTTGCATTCTTTGGACATATCTGAGAACTGATAACACACGATGATTAGTATGGGATAAAACCATATTGCCTGAAATCTAGTGCATCCCTTCGCTTAAATTTATTCACAGACTTTACAAACATGTAAGGAAACATGACCAACCAAAACGCAGTATAACAGAAAACATTCCAACAAAGTGAAACTGAAATAAAAATATTCCAGTAATATATTATTTAACATAGACTTGGACAGGGAATGGATTTATGGGCTTAAACTTTTATTGTCACCATCTGGTACACAATGAGACAATGTGGTTACACTCCTACATAACACTATAACCATCAGTGGATAAATTTCAAATCATACTGATTCCACATGTACTTCTGCATGTTTTACGTGCATCTGAAAGATTTTGTCAACAAAACTACTGTATATTAAAGTCAAGTGTGTTGTATGTTACTTTTGCATGAGTATTTCAGTCAGGAGAAACACGTGATGGTACTTCATGTTCCGATACTTTGGAGGTCGTTTCAAAGCATGACAAGGACGAAGGTCCACAGACTGTAATAGTTTTTTAAACTTTCTCCAAGTTAATTGGGTTCGGACCCAGTCTCCTCATAAATGTGATGTAAAAAGTTTCTTCATGACCAAATCACAGAGATTAGTTTGAGCTTATGAGCATACTTCTCTCTTGCACAAGAACTTGCAGCAATTAATTCACTTGCGATTCCTGACCAGTTCCGCCTCATTTTTGTGCCATATACTCTCTTAGAATTGAGTCTAAACTAGGAGGAAAGGACATTTTATTCATCCTTTGACAAAATTTGACTAATATACTTAACAATTATCCCAAAATATAAAACTCATGTGGGTGATGGAACTTTCTCTAACAAAAATACATGAATGTTTAGAGGAAATATTTGATGCTTGAAGCAACTCAAAACTTTGACCAATTCTTCAACACGTTCTTCACATTTCTGGGCCTGAGAAGTGGAAGGGGGTAAGTCCAATTTTATCTTATTGAGATAATACATAATTTTTCTTAGAATTTACTGCTCTTTCAGATGCAGACAGTTGCAAGTCCAAATACTGTCCCAGTGTACCTGGACCAAGAATTAAACAGCAGTAAGTCACATACTGGTGTAAGAAAAATGATGTATTATCTCAAATATGATAAAGCTGGACTTACAAACTTCTGCTTCTCAGGTCCAGATTTTTTGAATGAAGAAATATTTACACAAATAATATATGTGTAGAAACTTCTTACGTTCCAATATTTTTCACTGAAACTCAACAGGCTGTATGCTAGTGGTTAATAAAGTGACAAAGAACTTGCATATGTCAATATATTAGTAAACTACAATAAAAACTGGTTATGATAAGGTTTAATGTAACAGGCAAATTAAGTCTTGCTACAGCATTCTTAGATTCATCACTCAGCATAAATAAAGGTGATAAAAGATTATAGACATGGATATCTACAGATAACCTACTCACACAGATACAGATATCTACAGATAACCTACTCACACAGATATTCACAACTTAATCACCTCAATGAACAAAACTGGCTGCATTTATGTAATTAGCCATAGGCACAATTTGCTTGTCAGCAACTCAGATAAACATGGAAACACATAAATGAAAAATCTGACACAATTATCCCTGTAGAATAATATGGAACTATAAATACGTAACTTTCACATGTCAAGCCATATGTCAGACAATTTACAAATTGCTCTAGCAGATCAGGGTGACGTCACTTTTACGACAAACAGTTCTTTGAAATAACTGTTAAGACACCACACATAAACCCTAATATGAACAACAAAACACTGATGCTCAGGACTTTCTGCTGACATCAACAAACACATGGCACATAAGTAGCAGATGGTACACATCAGACCTTCACGAAGGCTTGTTTCCCAGCAGAGAAGAAAGCCTTGTCACGGGTCTGTAGGCAGGACGCGACAGCTTGCTTCATGGCGGTCACTTGCAAATCACTTGCCAGCCAGGTGCTTCGTAAGGGATCCTAAGAGATGAAACCTACTGGACAGGAGATTGGGACTGCAGGGGAGTTCGCCCATAACTTCCCCAGCATAGCAATGCACTTCACTTCAATCCACTCCACTTCGAGTCGAGCCTCTTGTACCGGTAGGTGTAGAGGGTGTACAAGAGCTTTCCGTCTCTCACGGTCTCAAGTTATGGCTCTTACTCCATTCCCTTCAATTCCTCTTTCCTTCTAAATCTTCTGTATCCCTTCTTCCCAAGTCTGTTGAGACCTTCCTTTGGATCTCTTCCCCTGTATTCTAGCATGACAGGCTATTTTGGGGTACCTCTCATCCCCATTCTCACGTGACCAAACCATCTCACGTGTGCTGACACACTGTAATTCATAGTGGACATGCCTGTGTATCCTGATTGCTGCTTGTCATCGACATCTGTCTTGCCGTCACTGAAAGCACTGCACCGTATCCACACCTGTTTTCACTACTATATGTGCTTTGTATACCTTCACCAGAAGGTGATGAATTTTCACCAGTGCAAACCCCTACACATGCATAAATCAAATTGCACTGCATACTTAGACTTTTGACTTTCTATGCAGTAGGCCTGCCTGTTACATGGTGAAATCTGACGTCAGATGATGCTATTTCACATGAGATGTGCTGTTAAACTTCCCTCTATACTGGTCAAAGTGGCAGACGCTGCTACACAGAACACATCCACATAAAGATGTGCTACACGTTCTGAACAATGATCACGCCTTTCATGTAACTGATAAGAAAAGAAACTTGGCACTTACACCTATATTGTGGAGGAGGAGAGTGATCACGTCACAGGAAGCGAAACACACTAACCTACTATTTAATGCAGTCTGCTCACTGCACAATAAAGGTCTCTTTCTGTCCAAGTGCAATTCAGGAACGTAACAATGCTAACCCTATTCACTTATACTCCACCACTCAGTACAGCAACCCAGCACTTAACACTGCACCATAATCACAGCACGTACACATAACACATATATCAAAAACACTTTGCGCAGTACTATTTTATTTTAATATTACAGGAATTTATCAGACAGATCCACACAACAATAAACTGCAGTACAGGCTTACATGTGTGCAAGGACAACCACAGCATCCTCATATACCCACAGTTCTGATGTATGTTATTTTGGGACATTAATGGAAGAGATGTGCCTACATTGTTTAATCGCATTTTATCATAACCAGTTTTTATACAATTTACCAATACACTGACTTATACACGGATATCACATGACTTGAAAACTTGATGGTGGGGGAAATCCTCCTGACGATGATCTTTAGCGTGTCAAAACACAGAGAGGTACACTGTTAAATCAATGCATTTTGTGTTCTGATGGTATTAGTGTAAGTTCATAATACAATGGTACACAACCAAATATAAAAACAGAATGTGGTGTTCTCACCAACAAATGCTGACCTCCAAATACAGTCTCAGTGCTCATTTACAAATGGGACTAATAATTACCTTTAACCGCCAACAATGAACACACTACTGAAACCGTGAATGGCAATGAAATGCTCAAAAATATTTCACTATGTACATTTTTAATATCAAACCATTTACCTCACCATCCCTATACATCAGCCACAAGTATCTGCATATCTGCACATCACCAAAATCCACACTTAATGATTCCTTACACTAACTCCACACAGCAGTCCTTCTTAGGAAGCTCAGCTAGTCAACACATTTCCTGCATTTTACACAAATGGCAAGCCCGATACAGTCCACAAAAGCCTAGTGTTCACTATTCTCTGCAAAACGGATCAAGTTCACATCCTCCCACTCAATCATATTCATCTCAGTTATAGTTTAAATAAAATAAAAAGGGGTTGCATCAAACTGTCGTAGTACTGCTGCGCATTTCCATCTGTCAGGCTCCCACACAGTTATACCGTGCAACAGGATTGAACAAATTTGTGTCATGATGTTGAAACTTGATGACTGAGCACAGTCATTCACAACACATCACAATCATATTGCACAAACATTGTTTGGTGTAGCCATGAGAGGACGAGGCATGCAACACAGAAGGCAGCCACTGACATACTTGTGGGTTCAGTAACAATACTGCTTTGTGGACAGAATTGTCTGTCTTACATAAATCTCATACTAAGCTCTAATACAGAAGCCATCTGTCTGATCAGTTGCACAGTATAACAAGACATCACATTCTCATATTGGTCCTACTTCAAATGATGGGACAATGAACCAAATTTCATGGTGTTCCCCAGTGAGTATGACACTCACGTGCCCTGTGAAATGAATACTCTCGGGAACAACTGATCCAGAAGATCACAATATGACAGCTCATATCTTCCTGCCCAATATTATTGAAATGTCACGGACTACCAACTGACAAAGCAACATCACCGACAACTTAAATCTTCATCAACAGCATTACAAGAACCTCAAATCTCATTAATGGTGCCCTGGTCAAGATTAAAACTGTGTGGTACAATCTGAACCAACACACTCATCATTTTAATCTATCCTCATTGTCAAAGTTCCATATTAATGTCCCATCTATGTCCACATCCTAGCATTTCCCACAGTTCATTGCAAACATGTCTGTCTATACCTTCTAGCAAGTGCCATCATATGCAAAGGGAGTCCCAGGAGCACTTGAACTGCAGCTGCAGATTTCATATTCATAGTCCAATTTGCCAAGTACCTCTTGACCACCAGTCAGATTATGGACCACACAGCAATAATATTTGGCTCAAAGTGACTCCATATCACAGTTACATTACTTCACCTGCATCCAAGTTTTCAAAGTACATCCAAGTGCCAGACAGAAAAAAAAATGGCAGAGGGCAAAATTCGAATGTTGTATTTCATGCTGCAAAAGACCACGTAAAATTCCATCCGTTCCCCTCAACTCAAATGGTTTAAACCATTACATGCCCATCTGATTTTTGATTAATCCTTCTGGCCAGGATCCAGTCATCACTATTTTGTGATTCTGTAGGTCCACATTTAACTGTTCCTGTCCTCCAGGTTTGTCTCAGTAAATATGAAATTAACTAAATCTGTTTGGGTTCCTTCACCAGAAACTTGTGCCATTTCTTCAAGCAGCATTGCAGGTGTGTGAGACAAGTTCAGTTTACCAACGCCTTCTGCATTAGAAACCATCCCTGTGACTCTTCACAAAATCACAACACACTGTGCATGTCTGCTCTTGCACGAGGCTATCTGCATATGCCACTGCGCCACTCATCAGTCAGCCTGCCAACTCTGTGCAACACTGCAACACATTCCACCACACATCCATAAAGTCAGGGCCACAGGCTGCTTGCAGGTGCCACTGTGTCCCATGTCCAAAGGAACCTGATCATTGCACAGATCTCTTCAATATGTCACATTCCGGGACAAATTGCTACTTCAGATGATACCGCCCCTACCTTCTTCCCTGTCATCCACCCTTTACATTGCACATAATCTCGGCAGCACACTCAAATGCATACGGTCACTTTCACATTGTATATAAATATCCTCTTCCACATGCGATGATATTTCACTTACTGAATGATGCAAAAATGATTCTTGTTCACTTGCAAGCTATATGAATGACACTATTTCACTCACATCTCAGAGTTTCAAACAACCTGCTGTCTCTAAACAAACCGTAACTAACAGCAGAATATAGCAATCTGCAGTGTGAAATTCTTGATCAACTGCTCTGTGACACAACATCCGAGACAGACTGATCAATAAGCACACCTGTAATTGGTAAAGTCAGGTTACACTGTCAGTCCTGGAGAATATGAAATAATGTGTCTGACGGAGTACAAATGACGTCATTCTAAAGATCATAGAGCAAACCATCTGCAGATCGGCAGTCTCTTTCTATGTAGTCCCTTAAACTAAATTCCCTTTCACGCTACCAACTACTGGAAACACTAAACTAATCCTCTAAAGCCCAGTGGTATTATGTACCACCTTCTGTAACAACAACTATACATTTTGCACAGTTCTCACAATAAGCAGTGATTATGTATATGAGGGACAGGAGAGGTGCATGCAGAGTTTTGGCAGGGAGACCTGAGGGATGGAGACCACTTGGAACACCTTGGTATAGATGGGAGGATATCAAAATGGATCTTCAAAAAGTTGGATGACGAGGCATGACTGGATTGCTCTGGCTCAGAACAGGAACATGTGGCGGGTGCTTGTGAATGCGGTAATGAACCTTCGGGTTCCATAAAATGCAGGGAATTTCTTTACTAGCTGAGGACCTGTTAGCTTCTCAGGAAGGGACTCTGTGCCATGGACTTAGTTAGCAGTGACTGTGGGGGAATCAGAAAGTATCCACCATGTATGTTTTAGAATTAATCCAACAGTAATAGAAAATGTGTAAAAGAATCACTTTTCCACATAGTCCCCCTACTTTTCAATATACTTAGTCCAATGGTACACATGCCTCTGTATGCCCCGAGAGAAAAAAAGTTTTTGGCTGACTGGCACGCCTCAAACGAGCTTATTTCTTCACTTCTTTGTCACTGGCAAATTGATGGCCTATTTAAAGCATCTCTCAGTGAATCCAAGTGGTGAGAGTCCAAAAGGCCTTCATCACAGCTGTAGGGAGGGCGGTGCAGTACCTCAGAGTGCAGCTGCCACAGGGTTTCAACAGTGTGGACAGCAGCATGTGTTAAAGCATTGTTATGCAACAATAAGACACCTTTTGACGGCAGTCCTCAGCACCTGCTTTGAGCTGCTGGCCTCAGTTTGTCACACATCTCACAATAATAAAAGCACTATTAACTGCTGTGTCCCTGTCTTGATCATGTTCTGCTATTGGCCCTTGTGAATCCCAAGCAAACAGTTGGCATCATTATCCTTGCTGTTGGTTACATTTTGCACTCTCTTTTGATCGGTGACTGCGGTTGTTTCCTTTCCATACTCTGTACCACTGTAGTAGTGGATCCATGTATCGTCCACAGTGATGATGCATCTCAAAAAAATCATAACCTTCATTTTCACAGCAATTCAGAGGGTGCTGGCAGATATCAAAGCATTGAACTTGTGCTCTTCTGTGACCTGCTTGGAAACCAGCTTACACAGTCTTTGCATGGACCCATGACTGATGTGCACGTGATTGGCCACTTCATCAATAGTCATCCTTCTGTTATTCAGAATTACGGCACAGACTCCGTAGTGATGTGTAAGGTACGCCTTCAGCCCACAAAAATTCATCACTGTACACTGCTCTTCTTTGGAGCATACAACAAAGCGGCAAAATTAACACCACCACAACAAAACACATGATCGTTCAATGTTGGACCCACAATATGGTGATTAAGTATGTATATACTTGCATGCAAGGAGAAGCACTGCCAACAAAGTAGGAACGTAACACACTGCAGATACTTTGACTCACCCAGGATTTTACTTGAACAGCAATGACTGACCTCTGTAATAGACACTGAGTTTGTTTTCTGTGAGACAGGAACCACATATTTACATATAATTTAGAGAAATTTCAATCAGTCTTCAAAGAGTTAAGGCACATACACATAACTGCTGGTTCCTTTTGAGTAACTTAATAATGTATGACCCACATAGAACTGATTCCTGCACATTACAAAAAGTCAATTTCAGCCATTAATTTAAAAACATTAGCACACCACGATACATATTCTTGGCTAATGAAACTTCTACATTATATACCCACTTCCTTCAAGGCCTAATGGAGTACATCACCAATAATTTTCCTTACACCAAAACAAAAATGCAGTTATATTCCTGACAGAGATACAGCGCGTTTCTACCTCACACTGAAACTCACCTACTGTCCTACCCAGTAACTACTTTTGTCTCTTTCCTCAAGCACAAACTGTAGACAGTAGTCACCTCAATCTAGTATTACAGTTAGGAATGTGTGGACTATCCACATCACTCCTGTACAAGATGCTACACCTTTCAACCCAAAACTAAGATGTCTGTCTGGATCAATAAAGGAGGACATGAATAGTAAGTAAGAACACCACATACCGAAATTTTAAAATGTGTCACCTTGAGCTGATCCTCTTCCTCGACCGCACTGCTGTTCTTCCACCGAGTCTTCCTCTTACCTTTTAGTGTGTCAACAAATTTCATTTCCCATTACACATGTAGTGAAAAATGGACCTCTTCATGTCACAGTACTATTATACAGTAATCCTACTATTTATTAAAAGAACTGTTGGAAGTTACTTAACTATAGACTTACCAGTAGCAACACTCATCTGTCTTTATATTTACAGCATTTTTTTTTACTGTTAGAACCATCAGACCTGGACTCAAATTGTCACTCTACAACAGTTCTACAAATGTCAAAAATCAGCAAATAAAAAAAAACCTTCGGTTTGATACTGCAAAAGGAAGACCACAATAGGATATGTGAACACTGGGTAACAGTTCTGGTACATTACACTGTAAGACTTACAGAAAGTACACTGATATAAGATGCATTTCATTCTCTACAACTTCTGTTTCAGACACTTGTTGCTCTGAAACACACACAGGTTTCCAGCTAAGTGTCCATTACTGACCCATTTTAACAAAACCTAAAAGCTTTATTAAAAACCCACAATACTGAATTTCATGATAATCTGTTCAGCAGTTTTCACGTCATTTCATGCAGTGTAATGTTATTTGGCATGACCTACAGTAATGACTGCACAAGGCAGAACAATTAAGTCCCAAAATGCCCCATAAAAAACTGTATTCAAGTATTCATACAACAGTTCCTGTAACTTTTCAAGTGTTTTCCACAGTTCAAAAACCTGCCAGAACCTCTTGTTTGACCCTGCACAAAGACACTCAACATAAACAATGTCTTGTGGTGTTAAAAAAAAGTCTCCACTAGGGCTCGTGACATGGGTGGCTTTCTGATCTTGGCAATGCTGATGTTGTTCACTGCTGGTTTCATGTTTCATTTCTGGATCACATTTAAAACAACGATTCATCACTCATGAAAACTCTAGACAAAATGTCATTTCAAACCAGAAAAAATAAAAAGGTAGGATACCTGAAACATATGCAATTTTCCCTGTGAGGTCACAGAATAACAACATTTAACACAAGACTATGGATGCCCCAAGTAAGTCATAAGACTAATGACAGCTGCAAATCTGAAATTCTGCAACAAATACTGGCAACACAGTGTCATGCACTGTAAAATGATTATGATAAATTCAAGATGTCACTCTGAATTTCAGCCTCCAAACATCGTAAGAACTTGCACCCAGCACAACACACACCTGTTATAGTGAATCCTTGTCGGTAGCATGCAGTGTCCCAGGCCAACTTCTTGGGGCCTCTTTCCTCAGTCTGAAGCTCGCAATATCCTATGGCACCTGGAACAGCAACTCACCAGTACCACTTCATGACTGTCAACAGATGGATACAAACACGGCATAAAAGCACACATATCTGTCAAATTAATCCACCTACAGCCATTCACCACATGCAGAACAAAGCTCATTAAAAGAGAAACGAACTTGAAATTTCCAAACACGCTCCATAATTATCATCTGCCACGGTACATGCCTTTATTCTACAGAACTCCCATCCTTGTGAGCAGGGAGGTACAGGAATGTCCTGGATTCCCCCTGTCAGTATGAAATTCACGTCCATCATCAGCTGAAACACCTGACATTTATTTCCACCACCATAAAAGAAAATTACATCAAGCCTTACAACATTTGAAGCTACCTGCAATGATTTGTATTGTTACATAATTCATCAAAATGAAATCAATTAATGAAAATACAAAATTGGTATGGAATTGAACACAACATCCTTATCTGCGATCAGCCAGACACATATGGTTAATAAACAGACTCCTCACATTTGGTGTGACAAGGGATGAACTGCCTGAACACTAAGAACACATTGCAGTAGAAAAATGCTACCACTTGCATTGCAGTCCATCCACTGTCAACAAACATGTAACTGTCACTTTTACTGCCACATCCAGCACAGCTGCAGTGCTCAGCATAGCAATAAGAGACGCAAAGTAGTACAGAAAAACTGCAATTTGATATTCTCTCATATCAGTGCTGAATGCTGTCTGCCTTAGCAGCCAGTGTGTGTTAAGCGTGTTGCCAGCTGTATGTGGCCAAACAAAACTACAGGACCGATGCTATCACGCAAATATGTGGCGCATAAACCAATTGTAGCCAGTTTATCAATTCATGTTATGACAGCCAAGGATTAGGGGAAAGAAAGTTCTAGCTGTCACTGCATCCAAAGCAGCCCTGCAAATAAGCCATGTTTTTCTGTTGTCATGAAGCAGCAACTGAACATCAAGTTTTGTTTTAAACTTGGGGAAAGCAGCTACAGAAGCATACAAAATGTGTGAAACTGTTTATGGACATAAAGCTCTATCTCATGCATGTCTTCAAATGGTTTAAAAGATACATAGAGGGATGTGAGGGCCTTGAAGATGATTGAAGTAGTGGGTAGCCATCAACTGCTCAAAATCTGGAAACAGTTCCAAAATTTTGTAGGCTGGTAACCAGAGGCCATCAAATGACCCGAAAATTAATGGTGAATCAACTGCAACATTAAGACGGATATAATCCATCAGATTCTTCATGGAGATTTGGAAAAAGAGGAACATCTACACCAAGTACATTCTACAGTCTCACATATAAGCAGGAGCAAAGAGTCACAACTGTGCAAGCTTCAGCATGGCAAGGTGGACATTAGCCACCCGCCTTAGTCACATGACCTTGTGCCAGCCAACTTTCTTCTGTTCTCTAAGTGAAAACTGCCCTCAAAGGGAAATGATTTCAGGATGCTCAGGACAGGAAGAAGTATGCAACTGCCGAATTAAATGCAGTTCCTTGTATGACGAACCAACTGTATCCATCAGTAACAAAATAATTCCTCTTTTCCAATAAAGGTGGGCTGCTAGGTATTACCAGGCAAGCCAAATCTAATAACCTGAGCAAAAGACACTTAACCCCTTCAGCCCCAAAGCCAAAGGGCAAGGCAAAAATTAATGTAGGAGCTTGTAAATCGAGTATCATACCCCACAAGGCAAACGTGTGGATACAAAATACACAGCAACTACTGGCAACCTGATCATACGTGCATCTATCAACAGTCTGTCCATTTAAATGTCTCGTATCACACACATCTGAGGGCAATGTGATGCAGAGGGCCTCGTAACAAAGGAGGGTGTTAACTCTTGCTGCCCCATGCAGATCTGGTGGTGTACAAGCATGACTGCAAATTTCCCCAAGGTGGCCAATAGGAAACCTATTGAATGAAAATGCAATGAGCTTCAACAGAGTTGGTACCAAGGGGTGACAGGTTCCTTGGTGAACCTATACTGGAGGTCACACAAGAACGGTAAGAAAAGAAGCACTAAACACGCCTGTAACTAATGTATCATGAGGAAGAAAAGGAAGCCAACAGGAAAAATATAAGGCACATCCACAAACTCCAAAACTAACAGTGGTAACAGCTGAAAACAATATAAACTCTGGACCAGATAAAACTTCATCATCTTAAACAACCAACCATGCTGAAGGGTGGACAAATAGTCAAAGGCAATGTCTCTGGTGGTTGTAAAGCAAATTTCAATACTCACATCAAAGCCAGAACAGTGTAAACATCAGGTACAAACTGGAATTCAAAACTAAAGGTTGGTACATCCAACAGAAAACCCATCTTCAGAAAAAAATCAGCCCCCCAAAACAAGACATGCTAAACCTTAAGCTACCAAAATGGGGAATTCCAACAAACCCTGGGGCCCTAATCTGTAAACATGCTTTGCCTGCACTTTTTAAAGGATATCTTACAGCCATGACACAGCCGAAGTCTGCGCCAGCAAACTCTAATCCTGTGTGTTTGCTTAACCTCCAAAAGTAGTCAAAACAAAACCAATGATCTTACCAAATTGGGATCCAAATGTGCTCTCAGTAAAAGGCTGCCAATCTGAACCTTGGTCACTGGTCACTGGATGGTCCACATGCCAGTGATATGATATGTAGTCAAGTCATGATTCACTGGGCCTGTCCTAGGAACACTGTTGCCAAGAAGGTACCAGCCATTTGTATCAGTCTTTCTAGACGTGACCTGTCACAGCATACTACAAAACTGCCTGTTTCAACAATACAGTCCCACCACATGCCACACTGCAATACTCCATTTCCTGAAGGTGACTTTTAACCTCATCCTCCCAATTTATACCCAGGCCTCTCAAGTGGTCTACTCCCTTAAGGTATTCCAACTAAAATTTCATGCGCATTTCTCATCTCACTCACACCTGCTACACCTAATCCTGTTTGACTTCATGAAGTCTGGATATTTGGCAAGAAGTGCCAATTATGAATTCTAATGTAAAAAACCAGGGTGACTAACATTTTGTTATATTATGTTCGAGGATGACATGGAGTCAAAACATGTTTATGGAGTGTCAAACAGATATTGTGTAGGGGAGGAAAAGGAGTAGGAGAAGAGGCTTCATTCTTGCATAAAATCAATACAGAAACCTCTCCTTATTCAACCTTCTCCAACCTCCTCTTATTTTCTCTCTCTAAAGGCCATACAAATTTCTTGCTAAATGTATGTTTTTAGTGTAAGCCAGGATAGTGCAGTTGGCAGTGACTAGGCTACAGCCTGGAGGATCCACGGCTGGAATCCTGGCACAGGCAACAGATTTTTCACTTCCCCCCAGACCAGCTCTGAGGCCCATGCAACCTCCTAATCAATGAGTGTCAGGGGTTCCTTCCCAGGGGAAAATTGGGTGGGGCATGAAGTCGACCATTCACCTACACCACATGCTGAGGTTAAGAATGGGTGGAGCTATACCTCTGCTCCCCCTGTATGTCTTCGTGGTATGGACAACACAGTTTTTTTTTTTCCTCTGTTATTCTGAGTGGCAGATGGGAAATCTGAAATAGGAAGGTGCAGCATACAGCATGAGTTCGCCTCAGTTAAATAACCCAACTACTGTAATAACCTACTGTAATCAACATGAGGCTCTGTGGAGTAAAAAACCTACCTGGAATGTTACTGTGCAATTAGGAAAAAGTGGCCAGAACTATATTACACTCTGCAATTTCGTAAGTGTTGACGTTGCACATTCCCAAAATCACATACCGACCATGATGCTAGAAGATTAAAGAACACTACCCTGACATCAACCACCGACCTAATAATTAGGCTTTATCAACGGAATCATCATAAATGGACTTACGCCCTATGTTATACAGTTTTCTATATAGTTTTATTTCTCAAGATATAAGGTTCGTTCCATTCCGCAAAACCGGCTGAATACCACAACACACAATCTACAGTCGTATACATTTCAGAATTCCCAAATATTACCGTAACAAGCGAAACTTCAGTTTTACTTGCAAACTGTGAAGTCCTGATTCTTCCTAAATCATTACTGTGATTCTAAACACACGATGGCCCCAATTTCAGCATTTTCAATTCACAAAACCTGACAACCCACTCCTTCGACATTCAAAATGTATACCTTCACAAATCATAAATGGCACGATTAGAAACTCAATGATCATAGATTACCTCCCTCAATTGCGTCCAAAGTCCTCGGCCACAGATTTCACGAATAAATGAATATCATTCCATAGTCTCGGTCACAGATTATCTGCCGTGACGGTCGTGTACACACCTCGCTCTTTCATCGGGAGCTGGTTCGTCGCGAGACACGACCATTCTCTTCGCCCAACGCATGCAGAGTTGTTTTGGCAGGGCAGCTGTGGCTGGCGCCGGCTACTGGTGGAACCTTCAATCGCCGCCTCACCACACAAAGACAGAGCGTGTACATACCCGACATATAAACACTGACATTAAATGATTTCTGTAGTCGTGATTTCAAGAGAAACCCTATCTACAGTAACCCATATTACAAACAGTCAAACGCCGTCGCCCGTAACTCCGATTTTCATGCAATTTGGTATTTTTCGAAAATCTGTCGAGAAAATTCAAGTTTCATTAAAATCTGACAAGAATAACTGGTGCTTTACATAAAAACGTTTGTACATTTATGACAATATCTCGCTGAATTCTCCTTAGAATGAGAAATGTTTCAGACAAAAGTTGTAGAGAAAATCAAATCACACATTTTATGTTCAATAACCCTTTTCCGAAAATCGTTCCGTTTATGAGATAATGTAGAAAAATATGGTAGTCACAGGCCACAGATGACATTATAATACGGCGCATGCGCTTTGCATGGTGGATAACTAAGGCTACAGACACACACTCAGAATTGCTATTCCATGGGGACAATGGTTATGCGACTGCGACTCAACGTTACGTTATAATTTTTTTTTAGATATACACCAACAAAATGCACAAATTAATAAAGGTGCAAATTAGCTCCTTATTATGATTTTAACCCTACACGCGTTTCAGCTCTTTATGAGCCATAATCAGGGGTTTTCCTTATAAAAAGTGCTTTTCAAATGCTGGATCTGTTGATGACACTTGTAAAATTATGCACTATTTTAGGGCATAAAAACACTCGTTCATAAGTTAAAAACATGAGTCATAAATTATAGTTAAAATGATGATTTGTTAAAAATGATAACTTGTTAAAAAACACTGTTCACTGCGTCTACTATATAGAGATATATGATCTATAACTCCTAGAAATGCGAACATATCTCTATATAGTAGACGCAGTGAACAGTGTTTTTTAACAAGTTATCATTTTTAACAAATCATCATTTTAACTATAATTTATGACTCATGTTTTTAACTTATGAATGAGTGTTTTTATGCTCTAAAATAGTGCATAATTTTACAAGTGTCATCAACAGATCCAGCATTTGAAAAGCACTTTTTATAAGGAAAACCCCTGATGATGGCTCATAAAGAGCTGAAACGCGTGTAGGGTTAAAATCATGATAAGGAGCTAATTTGCACCTTTATTAATTTGTGCATTTTGTTGGTGTATATCTAAAATAATAAAAATGCACGGTGAGTTAAGACTACAGGTTACGTTATAAGTTTCCTCCATATTAACACCTAGTTCAGGTAAAGTTCCCCCTATTAGTTACCATGAAGGCACAGAGGGGTACTAGAGGTATAACTACTCTTTCCTTAACCTCGGCGCCAGAAGGGGGTATGTGGTTAAAGCCACGCCTCGGCCGCTCTACTCACGAGGCTAGGTGGGCCCCAGGGCCCGTCTGGACGGGTGCGGAAAATCTCGCCCCTACCGGGATTCAATCCCCGTACCAAACATACTTGGGCGTGTCATTCTAGACCAGCTGACGACACCTCCTCAGCCACATCCACAGCAACCCGAGTCTGAGTGCACACCTGCACATAAGAATACTACATTGTGTATGTAGGCTCCTACAGCTCTGAAGCCTCCATATATGCTTGCAATACTGGCTGCATACAGACAAACCCGTTTCTACATGCACCGCTGTCACATTGCTCATATGGTCTGACAAACATCATGTTCTTTTAAGTCATTTTTAGCACAAAACGTTATATCCTAATATGCCCAATTACCAGCCATTACATCACTACAGACATTTTAATGTTCAATGTGATACTATATGATTGCAGCTGCTGATAAAGAGTCCACTAACCGCACACTAGCAAATTATGAAATTATCATAAGGCTACAAACTGTCTTTTGAGATGCGCAGAATTGTGCATACAAAATGATTTTCAACAGCAATCTGTGTAACACAACATTCTTTGACACAATCTAATCTGAACTTATTTTTTTCTTGTGGTCACACAACTATTTTAATTACCATACCTAACTTGGTAACACAACTGAAAACTGGTCTTTCTTTTGTGGTATTACCTGACACAATTTTCTTTTGATGCACATACAGTAGGGCAAGACTTAATCACTGGCTTTGTTTGTGGCGTTATTGGACACGTACCACAAAATATGTTCCTGGCCCATAAACAATTTTAATTGTACAATTCTTGGCTACAGCCATGTACATACATTAAAATGCTTGTAGCGGTATAAATGGTTGATAATGGGGCAAAATGTTGATATAGAATTTTTTACTCGAAATAACTAGATTTTTCAATTTGGCACACCTTATGGGGAACATTCTGTATAGACGCCTCCACAATTATCCAGTACATGCCTACAGATGCCTCCATAAATTGCAGCTGTATCGGCTATACCGACTTCTCCACGAGCAACTGGTATACCTACTATTATGGCAACACAGACATCTGTAATAACCACAATTTAGACACCTTAAACCATTCATGTTGTATTGGCTGTATAGACCTCTCAAAACTACATGTTCTTTTTTACCTTGGTTAAAATCAGACAACAATAATGGGCATTTTTCATGAAGTCAAGTTACTGCATGCACCTCAATTTCTTCCTGCAAAAAATCAAACACAAGTTGGGTGTATGAAAAAATTACTCATACTTTATGCCCAACACTCTTCTGCAAGGCTTACAGTTCACATGATGACTAAATAAATTGACTCAGACATGCCGAATTACGTTAACCTTTAAGAGCCGGCGATTTAAATGCCCTGTACTGTCAGCGGACCGGAGTTTTCTCTGGGGATTTAAACGTTTGTTGCAATGGTTAGGAAAATTTTGAATATCTTGAAGAATATTAACGCTGGATCTGTGAAATAAATCGTAATTACTCAAGTGAAGCATGGAGAACACGGTAATGTACATCATAGTTTATTATAAAATATTTTGATGCAAAATAAGAATGAACCACTTCCCTAAGAGCCAGAAATTTTAGTCTTCTTTTGTTTCTTTATCGTGTCTGGACCATTAATGGAATTTTAGTAATATGTTATGTTTCGTTCTCTTTAGCCTTAAATTCTGGCTCCTTTCTCCTGAATTCGTCCCCACTTTCAAGGGAAAATATTTCTGTGAGGTTATTTTAACAACAGCGAAATGCTTTTCGTTGGTGTGATTTCTGTAAGGGTGCACTTACAAAGAGGTTTACAGTTTTACAACCATGAGGAATCTGACCTGCGAAAGGAAACGTACGTTTCTCGGTATTCCTACCAGTGGCCACACTCTTTCAGTGTTTGTCGCACAGTGCAGTGACCCTGTCGCTTGTGAAAATTATTTCTTGTGAGTACATAATCAGCATCATGGCTTGTAGAAGGCATATTCGTGATGAAGATATTGAATCACAGCTGATCTGTGATATTGATTCGGATGAGAACATCTAATAATAAGGTATGTAATAATTTCTGTAACAAGTAACTTCCTTCTGACGACGCATCATATACTGCCTTTCTCGGGTGAGCTATGTTTCATTCTTCCATCAAGTACGTAAGGGTAAATACAGCCGGAAGCTTTTAATTTCTTCGTATATTTGGACAAATATATTGTGAAAATGTATTGAAAATTTTTCTGTGAGTACAAGCACGGGCTAGAACAGTGAATAAGTTATACGATCACCAGAAAGGAGATCAGGGTTCGGTTCCCGGAAAGTACATAAATATATCTATAGACTCGTATAAATCTTAACTCGATTCTACCGGCTTTTTAATCGATGGGTATCTGGGGAACATGAATGTACAGATGCTGGAGCAAGAAGCTGAATACGCTCTAAACAGTGTTAAATACATCATTTTATGGTATATTACCTCCGCGCCCCAATACGCCCCCTTGATATGAGGCACAACTCTAAAATTACCTTCAAGTCTGCTGTATGTATACATAATATTTACACACGCTTATTGCCCCGCCAATATCGTATTTAATGCGAAAAGTTTACATATATCTTTTTGGACAAAAATGTCCGTTTCGGCATTCATACCTACACAAAACGATGGACAAATTTGTCCGTTTCGGCTCTTAAAGGTTAAATGTGAGCCCCCTGACTTTGACAGAAGGCTTAACATGATCTGGTAAAACAGACACAGTTCTGACTGGAAAGAAAGGGTTCAACTCAAACATGACCCTATTAATCCAGTTTATAGTCTGAACTGCACTTAACTTCCAAGTTTTTCTTAGTCAAATACCTGACAGGTTTGGAAATGTCCACTGCCTATAACGTTTCTGGTATTTTAAACATTTTAAACGTACGCCTTCCATGTTTCACACAAACTCCAACTTTCGTCCACATTTTAACAGCAGATTTACAATTGATCATGCTCAATTATAACGCTGGTTCTCGAATACAGACAAACCTGCAAGAGCCCTGCATGTAATATCAGCAGTTGGCAGCTCTGAAGTCTTGTTTCATTACAACATTGCATTCAGCGACGCCCCTCTTCGGTACAGTATAAATCCAGTCACAGATTTCTTTAGTTTATTTCATGTAGGAAGGCATGTTATAGAATTTTATGTTTAGATCAACTGTTTCTCCAGCCTCTCTGACCCTGCCACATTTCTTTATAGCATAAATGGTCAGATATGATCATAAATGTACATAGGTCTTCACATGAAGTATGTGATTTTTGTCCCATAATATAAGAGAGAGAGAGAGAGAGAGAGAGAGAGAGAGAGAAGTGGTAGTTCCACATTTTTGTAAAAATGTCCAAAAATTCCACAAAAATCCACTAGCAGCCAAGTTGTTTCATGCTGACATAACATAACAAAACTAACAGTCATTTCTTGCAAACTGCTGTATGAATTTGCCTAACAACACAGTTTCCTGTCACATGTGAGTTTCATAGTCACTAATTTCAAACTGTTATGGTGCTTTCACGCCTCCATTTTTAACTAAATAAAATGGAACACAAAACCTAATGAGAACTTCCCTTATAATTTAGGACTTTTTACACCTTTGGCATAAAAATGACAACCCAAATCTTCCCTTCATTGGCCATGTAGGCATTAATATAACGGCAAGACTACAGTCCACTTAGCTAGCTGTTACATATTTCACTATTAACCTTTCCTGACCTTAAAAAACACCCCTAAAATTCATTTTATATATTTTGACAACAAAGAAACTGACAGCACTTTTAACACATGCTGCCTAATTCCTGCTTTATTTTCCACAAAATGCTATTTATTTAATAATTTTATCTCTTTCTGTTCAAATACTTAGCTTTTTCACAAACCATGCGCAAAACTTTAAATACCAACCCGGTCATTTGAAGGTTAATTAATATGAGGCTTGTTAAAATTAAAGCTGTTTGGAGATCGTTCTGCGTGAAGGAGTACAGGCCACTGCAGAAGTCCCCATGGGTGCAGAGACTGGCTTTCTGCTGACACACCAGCCAAAGCATCCCCTGTGCAAATAACCCCATGTGCTGCTGGAACCACTGCATTACTGCAGCCTCAATATCTTAGACCAACATAAATCTAGATGTTTGGCGCTACCTCAAAGGGACTGAACACATGGAATTGACAAGGGGTGAGGTCTGAACTGCAGGGAGGTCCATCCAGCACCTTCCAGATACACGTACAGTATAACCTCGATTATCCGAAATAAAGGGGGCTGACCCGATTTCGAATAAGCAAAATTTCAGATAATTTGAAAATTCAGCTTGACGTGATAAGGTGCAATAAAAATAACATTTATTCAGAAACGAGTCTTACGTTAATAAAATTTATGGCACGAGAAAGTGTATGATATTTACAGATAAAATAAATACAACACTACAAATTTCTGCGAAAAAAATATCAGTTCTTTTAAACTTTTTTTTCCGCAACGTTTTTTGGCTGCAATGTCCCTCCACCGCTTTATTAGTAACACGTCGGCCGGTTTCGGTTAAGCGAAGTTCGGATAACCGAGGTTCTACAGTAATAGGGAGAGTCCTGGTCAACGTGGACTACACAGGGACAGGGCTGTAGATCAGGGTCAAAGGTGTCAAGACTGCAACAGTTCAGTGGTTCCACCAACAGCTCAGGGGGTTCTTTTTTGAGGGTGATCCACTGGTTGGTGTGCCAATGGGATGTCTCCTTCAATGCCCATATGGACCACTTTAATGGCTTGTACCCCTTCACCCAGAACAACCCTCAGACCATTAACCCGACATCAAAATGAGTCACCAGCCTGTACTCCATGAACAGATTTATAATTCCATATTCTTAAATATCTAAGGTAAACCTTTATGCTCTTGCATTGCTCATCTATCAGCACTGCACGGCATGCTAAAACACTCAAATGGCTAATCCATCAAACTGTCTTAAAACTCACATACTTAACAAATGGTGTGCTAGTTTGCAGCACAATGCAAGAAAATGCAAGTACAAATTTGGTTTACCTTTACAACAGATTTCACCTCTATTCAAAAGAATGTTTATGTACAAAACAAACTAACAGTTAATGCATAAAACGTCAACCATTCTCAAGATATCTGTGTCTATCTTGCTTTCAAACCAGATTTAGAGGGATGTAATATGTCTTATGTTATTCCAGGACTGTTTAAGAGTCCACATATTTTTTCTGTTGCTTCTCACAGTTTATTCGCATTTGTGAAAACAGTGCTGGTCACAATGCCAGGACCAGGAAGAAATTTAGCTGACAATTGAATAATGTATTTCTTACATATTACAGTGGTGACAAGGCCTCTGATAACAGGGCCTGTACAGGTAGTGTTTTGCAAAGTGTAACAGCTGACGGTACAAAGTATGGGTTGCAGTATGTTTTAAAAATTGTGTTTCAGAAAATAACAACACCACAAAGACCAAATTTATGCCAATCAATACAAAAATTAAATACTCTTTCTTGCAGTTACCGTGATCAGTTAATTATGTGGATGAGGAAAATCTTACTGGTCTTCAGAAGTGAACTTTAATTTCCTAGGCATGTTCCTAGAAATTCTGTACAGGACACTTATTAGACCGGTAATAACTTATGGGCAGAATCTTGGAAACTCACATCTCAAATATAAAGCAAGTTAATGTGCTTTGAAAGAAAGATTCTACGAAAAATTTTTGGCCCCCGAAAGAACAATGATGGATCGTATAGAATTAGATATAACGCGGAGTCAGAAGAATTGATCCATCATGAGCACGTTGTGAGATATATTAAATCACGACGGTTAAGATGGGCGGGACATGTGGTCAGAATGGGAGAGGATAGATTGCCACATTTGGTATTACACCAGAAATTGTGGGGAACAAGACCTAAAGGAAGACCAAGGGGAAGGTTGATTGATGCGATAGAGGAAGATATGAGAAAGATGAAAGTGCGCGACTGGAAGAATGTAGCTCAAGATAGGAAGAGATGGGGACGTATTGTTCGGGATGCCAAAGCCCACCAAGGGCTGTAGTGCAAGAGAAGAAGAAGAAGTTCCTAGAAATTGCAAAATTCACCTATTAGCTCAGTCAGGTCCATCCATCTGCCTGTAACAACCCAGTTCCCACTGGACGAATGTTCATGAAATTTGACAATGGTGACGTTTATTAAAATCTGTCAAAAAAAATCCAAATTTGGTTACAATCAGACAAAAATATCCAGCAGTTACGACAGTAGGTGCAAGTATTACAGTTCTTTTTAAGGTTAACAACTATACTCAAGAGAACACAGTCGCATTCCCATGGCAACATGTTCAATATTTTACGCTGATGACAAGTGACACGTAGGTCAACAACACCGACAGAGCACACGGTTGGGTTTCAGTGGCAACATTTAGCGCAACAATAGTAAAAAGAACGCGTTGGTGACACAAATTCACTATAAAATCGCTCTCTTTGAGTGAAATGGTACTAGGCTGTTCGGACAGCTGAGGAGGTAAAAATCTATGCGAACATGTCACAATGTTATGTTGTATGTACACTGCCTGTCTTGTTTAAAGTTTGATTAAAAATTGTACGACTAGAAATATTACGTCTTTTTTCATAATCTGCAGGAATTACCACACTAATATGATATTTTATGTTTCTGGGTGAAAAATTGTATTTTTATGATGTTTAAGAAATGCTGCTGTAACTAGCCTAAATTTAACTGGCAAATTTTTGCAAATGCCAAGGAAAATAGTGCTGGAGTGAATGGGTTAACCAAACACCAGCAGTTTTGTTTCTCACAGTAGTTGACTGTAAAATAATATAAATTGTTAACTGCGTACGTTTCCACATTACCATTAATTTCATTCTAAACCGTTCACATCACGTACCTCACAAACTCTCTTTCTAAAATGCTCCTACAATAAAAATCACAAGACAGTAATTAATGCTGCAGGACAGTTACACATAATGGTGTCCACTTTGTTAATGATTATGCTTTGTTTCTACAACAAAAAGACACTTATAGTTTCACCTCTGAGCCCTTTAATCTTGTCTCACAATCACCAAGCAGTTATTAGTGTACAAATGACTTACACATTTGGCAAATAAAACCCCTTATACATGCAACAAATCAAGTCAATTTTACAGACAGAACCCAGTCCTGTCTGATATCCATTAATACACTAAACCATCTTGTTACAACTCTGACCTCCTATTACAAATATGGATAAAAATGCATCAAACAGAACACAAAATCATGGCCATCTGAATTAAAAATTGAAAATGTGCAGTTACCCCCAAAATAAATAAATAAATGTGAAGCTGAGAACACTTTGTAAGTAAGAGGATTGCTAATTACAATAACTCGCTTCAAGGAACATTACTCAAACAAATAAACACACCCTTATTCAGTATAAAGAATTTAATACATACTCAGCATGTGACATAAACGATCCTACAGAAACGTATCAAGATACAAAACTGACTTTATAATACAGCATGGCAGCAGCAATTAGCTTGCTTTGCTCACACCTGTTCTTTGTTCAGCCATTACAGAACTGACATTTTGCTTACCAAATACAGACACAATGACAACTGAACTGTGTATGACTGTGAACGGTTAATATTACAAGGCTTATAGCCACCTATCATAAATTCAAATTCACAAAAATTTTTCGCAATTACCTTTATTTATTTATTTCCTTTTTACTTTCACTCAATAATATAATACCATACAGTTTGATGAAACTCCGCTGGCTGCGAGAGAACACTCTGCCTGCAGGCCATGAGACTAGATGGCTGTGTGAAATCTGTAGACAGGCTGGCAAAGTGCTCTCACGACTTAAGCTGACTGAGCCAAAGCGAACAGAGGGAGAGTTAAGTTCCCTTTCATTGGTGGCTCCATTTCACTGCATACTACTGCCGATCAGTTGCACGCAATTTCTCTTCAACAGCCTCTTGCGATGCTTCAGATAGATCGGTGGCCTGAGTAAAGAAAATATCAACATAAAAAAACACATCTACAGACAATGCCCAAACACCTTACGTCCAAAAAATAAAATGCTATCATATTTCTCAAAAACAGTAACAACTGTGTTTATAAGAGTAATAACAGCGTACTGCGGGCAACATGTTTCCTGTCAGCTATGGGTTCAATGGATCTGCTTTAGACCGTGGGCGTCCAACATTTTTATGACAAAGGGCTACACCTATTATTGTGGGATGGTTCGCGGGCCGCACGTGAAAAAATAACAATATGTGGTATACATAAGCGCCTAAATTATGGTGTAAATTTTATAGTATACCACACAATTTACAAATGTGGCCATGGGCCACATAATACAAACTGACAAGCCACATGCAGCCCACAGGTTGGACATCTGACAACTGGATGAGGGTCTCAACGCTCCTAGATACTACTGATCACTGTACAAATACCGCACTCACCTGAATGTACTTCTGAACTCCAACAAGCGATTTCTTTAGGGCATCAAAGCTGGATGAATACAACATCTTCTTCTTCACCTTCGCAGTGTCTGGGCACCACGACATCAAGAAAAGTTTCTGCTTCTTTGATGCCTGCAAAACACACAAGCACCTGTTCAAGCCAATTACAACAGTAGTTGTCACGGTCAGACGAATCCTGGATGAGGCACGTGAGGCAGGATGGCGTACCATTAACAGTCTAGAATTGTACTGTATTAGCTGCCTAATTCGTATTTGAATTTCAGCCGTGACCAAGGCTAAACCTTCGGTTTTCATAGTTTTCCTCAGTCCCTCCAAGGAAATACACTGAAACCCATCCATGTTGGCCACCCCTGGTTCCATTTAAAGCTGCCCAACTTACGGAAAACACTTTGCACTACGAAAATTTAACTGCGCAACTATCACTTCTGCAAATGCACAGTTCAGACTGCACAGGTGGTCGAGCTGGAAAGCGAGTACATAACTCCGTTAATGAATAGGCACTATAAGTACAGTAATGGGTTAGTTGCTACCAAGAAATTCCAATCTGTTCTTCATATTTGTGGAGAAAGGATGGTGGTTGATTGGGCAGGAGGTAGTGCTGCTAAATGTGAATTTTGGCCCATGTGTGGTATGACACAAAAAACTATACAACTCTTCAGGTCGGCCAACATAGGGAGGCTGAACTTATATGTGTGACAGGTGGCCGACTTACAAGGGTGGTCAACTTCACACGTTTTACTGTACCAGAATTGTATATTGATGAAGCCATGATGGCTTCCTTCCAAATCCTCGCCAATTCATCATTCACTTATCCCCGCATCATTCAACATTACATACGGTCCCGAGATACTGGACAGCATTGTGAAGTAAACCCCCAAAATGAGGCTCGGCAAGTTGCCAGAAATGTGCCAAAAAAAAATGTGTTTGGTCATCATACAATATCCACATGCAACCAGTTTCAACCAAGAATGGAATGCGCTGAAAAATTTATGACATCAGAGCTGGGATAGCACAGTCAATCACTAGACTATTGGCTGCACAATCCAGGGTTTGAATGCAGGAAGAGGAAGCGATATTTCTCATCTGCAAAACTGTTCAGGCTGCCTCTGGGGCCCACTCAGACTCATATTCAAGAAATATGAGGGTTCTGTCACAGAGAAACTTGGAGTGCAGAACATTGTTTTGTAAATAAAACAATACCAACGACAGTGGCTACAACACACAGAGAGAATGGACACAGACAGGATACAAACAGGCAATTCAATTATGCCAAAGGGGAAGAGAAACATAGGACGACCGAGGAAAAGAATGGAAGGACTGGCTTCACCTTGCGGGATAAAGAACAAGCACTACGCCCGATACTTCACAGCTCATAACGACGACGACGACGATGATGATGATGAGGGTTGTCCTTTGAGCAGGGGGGAGGGGAGTGTAAAGTGGTCAGGCTGTGCGAACACCCCCCCTCCACATGCCTTCATGGCATGGATAAGGACAGCCTTATCAGTTCAGCAAACCTAAAACTGTAACACGTGGACGGACGGACATGTAAGTTAACGAAGCTTGTTGATGCAATTTTGCAAGTCTTTGTTGCAAAATTGCTAAAAAGAGGTAAGGGTGCTATTGCTCCTACAGTAAAGACCACCGACAGTGCACGTACAGTTGCCACAATATTAATTTTGACACTAAGACTGGAGAGTGACCAGCTGCCTGCTCAACACAGCCCCTGGCAACCACCACACAGAAGGCTGGTTGTACCCCAAGTCAGTCTCAACAGCGGCACAGCGAAATATCCCAAGCACTGCTGAGGATCGCTGTGACTATACGTCACATTACTGAGTGTTCTATCATTATTCATTCTCTTGGAAGACAGGGGAAGGGGGCATGGGGAAGAAACACACACACAACAATAGTAACATACTCAAGGCACAGATAAAACCACCCTAACCCAAGAGTTCAGTTCTCACTTCATGCTACTTCATGACCAAACACTATTATGACAAAAGTACAACTGTGCTCATTCATACCTCAGAAGTTCCTTGACACTGATGTGTATATTCAAAATCAAATAGACCATATCTGCATTCACCAGTACCACCCTTCTGCAGGTCTTCTAGGAACTGGTCGTACGCTGCATTACGTTCTCCTGTAACGGAAGCAGACACAACTTCAACCATAATTTGAATTGTTTACGAAAAGTCATTAGCACAGACTATTAATTTCCAGTCCGTTTGACCTATGGATTTGGTTTCACTTGGTCAGATAACAATTATTCACATCCAACTATAATAAATCTCTGATTATGCACTATTTTCAGTTGTGAAAAATATGAGGTGGATTTTACGAAGCAACACAGCTATAAAGCAAAGCTTTTTTATCTGACAAATACTGTCACGTCATTTTAACAAGAAAAGTCTGCGAGGACTGGATCAAGTGCTCTCATTACAGATACAAATGTTTTGAGGGAACATGGCGCTTCCAATCTCAGGGTATGCTCAACATCAATGCAGCAGCTCCTCCGACACAATGCCACATATCTGCAAAACCAGACGGTGTCACACTGTTTTATAAGGTTCTGATGAATGTGTATGATGTTTGAACTCATAGATTTTATACAATTTTACCATCATATGTATTGAAATATAATATGCTACATTTCAGGGATAGGATTGGTCTGCGTCTTCAGGATTGCTTCTTCCAAAACACCCACCACTACATGATTTACACTGTAATTCTCTCCCAATGGCTCGACAGCCCCTTGGGGGGCTAGGCCGCCTCATTTCCCGAGGCTTCACAATCACACTTTAGACACACCACACTCGGTAGGACTCCTCTGGACGAGGGACCAGCTCGTCGCAGAGACCTCTACCTGACAACACACAACACTTACAAGAGACAGACATCCATGCCCCAGGTGGGATTCGAACCCACAGTCCCAGTAAGAGAGCGGCCGTAGACTCACGCCTTAGACCGTGCGGCCACTGGGATCGGCTTACACTGTAATTAACCTAAATTAATGTTAAATAAGTGAATACAACAAATTCCAATAATATTTTAGCAAATACAGTTATGCAAATTTCACTAACTGAAATATTTGTATTCATTAATTTGACATAAATCCAGATTTAATAACCATGTACATGATCATGTAGTGACAGCTGTTTTGGAAGAAGCAAGCCTGAAAACAGGGACCGATCCTTTACCTCAAACATAGTGCATTAAATTTCAATACATATTATGGAAGAAGTCCACAGAGTCCATGAGTTTACGTGGCGTTACATCACAGAATATGCAATAAAAACAGGTAAGATTATATTACTCCAGGAAAAGGCATGAACATATATAAAGCCATTTAGAGCCTTTCACAACTTGAAAACTTTGTCAAGCCTCACTAGGAACTGGCGGAGGGCTGAAATACCAACTTGCAAGCAAGATCCAAATGAGGTACAGAACTACAAGCTTAATGGGTTTGTTTGCTGTTGTATTCTAAGACATTAGTCTTCCAGTTTCTCATACAAAGCAGATTTTAAACAGACTTCACCATGTAACATTACCAGAGTTCTGGACTCTGTCATCATCCAGTATTCCAAACAGAACAGAACATTTTGAAAACAACCTGCTTCCATCCTTGGAAAATGTGGGGAAGCACATACTTAGTTGGGTGTTTAAAGCAACTAATCTCAATCAAAAACCCTGTTAAAAAAACAAAAAATATTTTGTTTAGAAAACTACGTTGACATAACCCCCCACCCCCCAAGCGCTCGAGCGTGCACGCACGCACGCACGCACACAACCTATGGCTGTCAGAACCTTTCCAGACGTTTCACGATGTTCAAAGTCTGATAACATTCACGCTTCTGTCACGAAGGAGTGAAAAATGAAGGCAGGCTACATTAACCAGTCATAGCGATCATGAATTTGACTGAACGAATTAGAACAGGGGTTCTCAAAATTTGTCACTGGTATACCACTAAACGAAATGTAGCAACTGCAAGGTAAAGGTAAAGGTAAAGCAACCCCACTACAGGCCTAGACAGGCCCTGAGGGACCCAGGAGGTTGAGGCTCCCAGATTTGTAGACAATCGGCACATGAAGGTGGTAAGGTTGTCAGCCCTACGCACCGGCCGCCTTTACCCCCCAGGAAATATTCCTGGTACTCATTTCTGTTAGAGGCTGAGTCGACCCCAGGGCCATAGTGCGACCGAAACAATTATGTCAAGGAATTAATTCCAATGACACCATCGGGAATCGAACCCGCGACGTTCCGGTTTGTAGCGCAGTGCCTCAACCAACTACGCCACCGCGCGCCCCGCAACTGCAAGGTACAACCAACATTTTTACTTTGTATTTAAATAAAAAAGCTGAAATTTGAGACCGGCTGCCATCACGGATGAGTTATATAATGTTGCAAGCAACACTGCATACTAGCAAATGTATGTGGCTTATGTTCTGTTTAATTTTTAAAAATGTCATCTTCTTTTATATTTCAATTTGTTTATTACATCCGTGTACCAGTAATCAAGGATAATAAAACACACTGCAGCAATGCCAGGCATTATCACCATTACCAACTGGACACAAAAGTTTATCCAACATTCTCCTGTCAGGGTTAACCCCATATGCACAAGATATTATTTTGGGTCACCAGCGTGGATTTCAATATAACAGGCCACCTACTGATCATACATTCTGCAATGTTAACTGCTGACAAAATTTTGTACCCTAAGTGCCCTCTACTGTGGACAGAGAATAAGAAACAGCCATCAGAATCACACATTTCATTTAACAGCAATAAAGAATGACAAAAGATGTGTGAAATTTGAAAAGCTGATTTTCCTCAACCACATACTAGGTGTGTTGAACCATGTGCTACAACAATTTTCTAAGATCAAGTACATTAAAGTGCAGTTCAAAACAATGAGAGTTGATGTTTGACCTTCAACGATGTACAGAACAATGTCATGCCATTAAATGTGCATCACTTCTGAACAAAAGGGTAACATGGTCGCACAGGGGGCACTTAAACTGAATTATCGCTATGGCCATAGCACAGACTTGGCATTTAAAAGGTTGCGCACTAAAGGTTAAAAGCAACATGCATAGAACACTGGCTCCAGAACCTAGCCACTTCATTACCCCCTTCATTTCTTCAGCTTTACGGAATAAGCACTCTGTCCTGTTCAAATTTATTACCAAGTTCTGAAATTATATGACTGCTTGGAAAGGGGAGGCCAGCCCACTGCAAGGCCTCCATACACATAGCACAACACACACACATACGTGCATGCATGCATATATGCATACATACGTACATGCAAGGTCTGCTCAGAGTTTCTGGGCTTATTAAATAAAAACACAATACATACAACATAAATTTAATTAAACATTATCCCCTTCAAAAGTTTTCCCAGGATTTCATATCAAAGCTAAAGGTAATGCAATCCCATTACAGGCCTGGACAGGCCCTTAGGGTTCCAGGAGGTTGAGGCTACCAGATTTCTAGACAATCAGCACATGAAGGCGGTAAGGTTGTCAGCCCTACACACCGGCCACCTTTACCCCCAGGAAATATTCCTGGTACTCATTTCTGTTAGAGGCCGAGTCGACCCCAGGGCAATAGTGCGACCGAAAGGATTATGTCAATAAAAAATTCCTGACAACATCAGGAATCGAACCCGAAACCTTCCGGCTTGGAGCGCAGTGCCTCAACCAACTGCGCCACTGCGTGCCCCCAGATTTTATATGCGATTTTGAAGAAATATGGTGACATGTTCTAAGCATTCTTTCATTGCATCTCTTCTACTGATTCAAATTGATGTAGTTTTAATTAACTTTCAAATTTGGGATACAGAGGAGGGAGGTAGGGTGGTTGTGGAACTGCCAGAGTATAGTTTTCCAAAAGAAGTTCTGAAGGGACAGTGCCATGTGCACAGGAGTGTTGTTGTTGTGAAGAAACCAGAAGTGATCCTACCAAGCTCTAATTGTTTCTTCTGCATTACCCCCAATCAAGAGTATCTGAATTATGCAAACGTTTTAAAAGTGACCGAGAAGCACGGGAAGATGACCTTTCTGGCTGCCCATTCACAACAGGTGATAAAAAATCAATGCAGTCAGTGCCTTGGAGCGCTGAGATCGATAATAGTAAAAGAAATGGTAGAAGACAAGAATATTCACAGTATTTTGTTTCACAGTTCGGAATAAACATCAGAGCATGTGGCACGTTTTGCACAATCTCATGACACACCACACTGAACAAAAACAGACCCGACAGAACATTTGCAGACACCTTTTGCAACAAGTAGATATGAAATGCATGAAATTAATTATGAGGGACGTGATGCGATCTATGCATAAAATGTCGACACGAAGCAGCAAGCTGCACAATGAGAGTAAACACGAAGAAACGGCTACACAGCAGATCGACCATGAAGACCATGCTAATTTTTTTGACTGCTGAGGTTTGGTGCCTTATGACGTCGTTCCCGAAGTCAAAAACCTTATCACAAATTATGACTGACCACTGTAAGGCACCTATTATAAGCAATGTGAAAGAAAGTACTTGGAACTTTTAACACAAACACAGATGGTTCTCGGCCACAACACCCCTGTGCACAGGACTCTGCCCAGAAGTCTCTTCCTAGAAACAAAATTGCAGTGCTTCCACAGCCATCCTACAATCAAGATATCTCTCCAGCAGATATTTTTCTGTTCCAAAACTGAAAGTATGTTTACAAGAATATCAATGTGAAGCAGTGGAGGAAATACAAGAAAAGAAATACAGTACATAACCCAAGTTCCTCAAACTCATATATGAGATGCTGGAAAAAACAGAAGCTGTGAGATCATATTAATGCGACAAAAAGAAAAATGTTTAATAGAAGTTATATGGTGAATAGTGTTTTTTTAAAATGGGATGAGATCTTTCTTAAGAAATCATATTCCGTTTCTTCTGGTATTAAGCGCATGTCCAAACCAAATTTTCTTCTTGTAAGATCCATGACACAAACTTCAATTTATATGGTAAATAAGAAAAAGGTAGCAGAGGAGAATGTAAACAGAAGAAGGGGATGGGGAGGAAACAAGAAAAGCACACTGAAACTGGCAACATGGATGGTCAGACCATTGATCATGAATCTTCTACTTCCCTACACACAGTATAAATCATGCTATCAGAAACGTCACTTACAGACATTAGTAAGGGGAGAACAGAAGACAAATCAAACCCTAAAATGGTTAAGTCACTGGCACAACTAATCGTACTATCATAAAATGTGGCTACATGCTTCGACCAATTACATGGTCATCCTCAGGCCACTTGCGCACATAACTAACTAACTCCATGGTGCAGAGTCATTCTTGAGAAGCTAACAGGTCCTCAGCTAGTCACGAAATTCGTCGGGATTTATGGAACCCGAAGGTTCATTACCGCACTCACTACAGCCCGCCACCTGTCCCTATCCTGAGCCATATCAATCCAGTCCATGCCCCCCCATTCCACTTCTTGAAGATACATTTTAATATTATCCTCCCATCTACGCTTGGGTCTTTCAAGTGGTCTCCTTCCCTCAGGTCTCCCCACCAAAACCCTGTATGCACCTCTCCCCTCACCCATATGTGCTACATGCCCCGCCCACCTCATTCTTCTTGATTTGATCACCCGAATAATATTTGGTGATGAGTACAGATCATAAAGTTCCTCATTATGTAGTCTTCTCCACTCCCCTGTTACCTCGTCCCTCTTATGCCCAAATATCCCCCTCAGCACCCTATTCTCGAACACCCTCATCCTATGTTCCTCCCTCAGTGTGAGAGACCAAGTCTCACACCCATACAAAACAACAGGCAAAATTATAGTTCTGTATATCTTCATCTTTGTATTTTTGGATAACTTGTGCACATAAAACCAAAATTACAATTGTAAATTTCATTTTGTGTCATAATGCAATCGCAGTCTGTTGTACAACATACAGATAAAATTTAAAAATTTTATGTATGATATGATACAGTTAGGTGTGTCAATGACATAAATATTTTCAAGTGTACAAACACAACATATGTCCTAAGACAAAAAAAATAATAATAATAAAATTTAAACCAAACCTTATCTAGCATCTCAAGCGTGCTCAGGGCAGAGTTAATTCTTCATGTCTTTGCCACAATATCCAAGGTCTAGAACGTATCCATTATACACCTTCATGGCACGGTGTTGAGTGGGAACAAAGTTACCAACCATACCACTAACAAATACAAGTGCCATCTATGTGGTCTTACCTATAACTTCAACATCTATCTGCTTCTCATCCCTAATGAAGAAAACCACATATCGGTGTTTTTTATCCTTCTTGATTTCTTCGTATGTAGTTTTACACACATCTGACACTGTGACTCCAGAAGCCTGTAAGAACAAGCAGAATTTATACAAGAATATAATACAATCAGCGACACACAACACTTCGAATTGCACGATACAATAATTCAGCGTAAATGAAACCTCAACTAAGAGAAATGATCCGAATATATCTACATTACCTACATGAAGTCGCTACATGTTCCACCCCATAACAGGGTCAACCTCAGGCGACACTAATACAAAATATGCAAAAGAAAAACGTAATATTAAAATGAAATACGCATCTCTCTTAGATACATCGGTAGGATACACTTTTGACAGAAACGGTGTACTACTGTACTTCTGAGTAGTTGTACAGTGTCGTTAATACATATTAAAATTCTGATATGTTAAAAAGTACATATAAAGTCTAAGAATTGATTAAATTGGAGTATCTGATAGCCTTTCAATATTCAACAACGATGCAGTGGGTAAGCAAGCACGTTGAATGTGGTTTGTTCAAAGATGTCAGTTTGTATAGACTTAATATTTAAAGTTGTCATGGCAGTGGAAAGGTGAGGGCATATACTCTGGTTAACTGGAAACAACATTTTGGAGGAACGTGCTGCCTCCATCTTCAGTTCAGAAGACTGTAATCACAATTTACAAGTAGCAATACATCTCTCACTTGAATACGAATAGGCAGGCTGCATGGGTCAGCCATTTTGCTAACTTGCATACTGCTCCATGTAACTTCAGAGTCACACGTTACATACAAATTACAACAGATGTACGAAAAAAATGCATGACTCAAACCCACTCCAGTCCAACCCTTCCCACTTCAAAATTATTTTCACAACTTCATAACAATACAATTGTTCCCCACCCCCCTTCTAAACGAATTCCACTGTTCAGGAATCATTTGCTCTTTGGACTTTGTTCACTATTTCAGTGTTTAAAATACGAACTAAAACACTAACAGGTAACTACTTGAGATGTGCCAGGCTGTTGTCTGAACCCCACAAAAAAGGTAACTATTTGAGATGTGACATGCTGTTGTCCGAACCCCACAAACAGGTAACTATTTGAGATGTGCTACGCTGTTGTCTAAACCCCACAAACAGGTAACTACTTGAGATGTGCCAGGCTGTTGTCTGAACCCCACAAAAAAGGTAACTATTTGAGATGTGCCAGGCTGTTGTCTGAACCCCACAAACAGGTAACTATTTGAGATGTGCCAGGCTGTTGTCTGAACCCCACAAAAAAGGTAACTATTTGAGATGTGCTACGCTGTTGTCTAAACCCCACAAACAGGTAACTACTTGAGATGTGACAGGCTGTTGTCTGACCCCACAAAAAAGGTAACTATTTGAGATGTGCCAGGCTGTTGTCTGAACCCCACAAAAAAGGTAACTATTTGAGATGTGCTACGCTGTTGTCTAAACCCCACAAACAGGTAACTACTTGAGATGTGCCAGGCTGTTGTCTGAACCCCACAAAAAAGGTAACTATTTGAGATGTGACATGCTGTTGTCCGAACCCCACAAACAGGTTAACTATTTGAGATGTGCCAGGCTGTTGTCTGAACCCCACAAACAGGTTAACTATTTGAGATGTGCCAGGCTGTTGTCTGAACCCCACAAAAAAGGTAACTATTTGAGATGTGCCAGGCTGTTGTCTGAACCCCACAAACAGGTAACTATTTGAGATGTGCTACGCTGTTGTCTAAACCCCACAAACAGGTAACTATTTGAGATGTGCCATGCTGTTGTCTAAACCCCATAACAGGCAACTATTTGAGATGTGCCATGCTGTTGTCTGAACCCCACACGACTCATTTCATTTTTCAGTTCAAAAAACACTGACTGTGTATACTATCCACTGTGACGTAACAATTTACCTCTGCGTGAACTGAGACCAAATAGTTCACAGAACTTACGACACACGGATGAAAACTTCTCAAATTTTATACAAACACCACAAATCAGTAAGCAGACAGACACCACCGTAACAAATACCCAAAAAGACTAAAGACTTGCACACAATTATACTCTTACTAAATGCAAAAAGGCAGTAACAGTTGCCAGTGCCACCCATTAAGTATCACTAACCAAAATCACAAAAAGACAGACCGAACGATTTAAAATGTACACAAACTGAACGTGCATACCAATAAATGTTCTGAACACATGCATCAACCCTCTTCACGATATTTCAAGAGACAATTATCAAGAGATTTTCCACCATGAAGCTACACATATTCACATCAGGTTTTTGAGGGCTTCTTGAATTTTTCGGTACACAAGTTCTTCAAGAAAAACCCACTACAGTCAGGGGAGACCCATATAACGATCCTGCCTCTGAAAAATTCCTTCAGCATATCCAGTGTTGTCTCTATCAACATGTGACGCCCAAGTCAGAGAACTAACCCTTAGATGATCCCACAAAAATTATCTATGAGCCCAATAATCCCACAATCGTCCATCGAGATATACAAACCATTTTCTGTTACAGTACAATTTTAAACGATCACCCTGTAGTAATACAAAGTTACAAAAATTAAAAATATGAATCACTTCAAAACGATGGCCAAAGACCTGACGGAAGGTTATAGCAGCAGTTTAATGCCATTTACTGCAGTCGTATAAGAACGCTACACGCTTTGCAGAGAATGTGCAGCGGTTCAGGTCCTTTTGAGGGTATCTCAATTACGCGCCCTACACAACTGGTGTTAATGTCTCAGCGGTTAGTTTTCTTTCACTAGATCAGAAACAAACAGCTGCTGTAACATGTATGCAGACGGCAGGCCATGTGCATTCATGATCAACACATCAACTGGGAATGAGCGAGGTGAACAAATTACTGCGGCCCATACTAACGAACGGTAGTTGGGGAGATTCGTTAGTTACGGGCCGGAAAGCAAAGCGTTACGCGCGGACAGGAGACGGCACGCAAGCAGGCAGCTTCCTGTTCAAAGGGCGATGAGAGGGTAGGGGTAATCACTTCATCCTTTCCTGCGGTTTCGCCGACATACTTATAAAGGCTATTCAGGATAGACACTATTATATACATTACGACAGACCTATTGCCTTTTACAGTAAAACACTGCTCTTATGAGATCTGCGCTCTTCTGGGATTTTACGCAGCGTAGAATCGTAGTTTGACGCCGACGTTTCGAGACAACCTATCGGTCCCCCTTGAAGACGGGAACGATAGGTTGTCCCGAAACTCGGTAACTACCATTCTACACTGTGTAAAATCCCTGAACAGCGCAGATCTGATTTACACCGCGGCGGAAGCCTGAAATCACACACTGCTCTTATAAAGGCAAAGCAATCCCATTACAGGCCTGGTCAGGCCCTTAGGGTTCCAGTAGGTTGAGCCTCCCAGATTTCTAGACAATCGGCACATGAAGGTGGTAAGGTTATCAGCTCTGCGCACCGGCTGCCTTTACCCCCCAGGAAATATTCCTGGTACTCATTTCTGTTAGAGGCAGAGTCGACCCCTGGGCCATAGTGCGACTGAAAGGATTATGTCAAGGAAAAATTCCAATGACACCGTCGGGAATCGAACCCGTGACCTTCCGGCTTGCAGAGCAGTGCCGCAACCAACTGCGCCACCGCGATGCTCACTACTGTTGAATGTTTTCACGGTCTCTTCGTGCTAATGAGCTACAAATGCATCTACAGAAGTTGCATCTGCACACACTGTCGACATGCGGTACCTAATTACACTGCGATGTTTCACGCAAGCAAAGCCCGTAAGGGGCCGCGGCCTACCCAAAATGTTAGTATCACCACACACTGCACAAAAGTGTGTCAATGCGTCATGAATCAATGACACTACAAAATAATGAACATTCACAGCACAAATTCCACAACAGTTTGTCATTTAGATGTAATCCTTAGACATCTGAAATTCATCTGAACAATATTTAAGAATCCAGTTTCAACCTCACAAAAACATACTGCGTCCCAGGTGCGCACCCAGAAATTTTCCTTGGGCTGGCCTGACCCTGAGGCTATATACAACTTGTGTTTGATTTAAAAAAATTATGTTATAAAAATCATGTCGTGAGTATAACATAACACTGTCAGCAACTGCATTCATATACATACAATATAACTACATGTTCCATGACTCAATCACAGTGTCCCATCTTGTTTTTTTTTAATTTTCATTAATTTATTTTTCAAAATTTTAATGTACTAGTCATCAGCCGTTTTCAGCGACTGATTTCGGCTGAAGGGTAAATCACGTAAAACTTCTGATATAACAATATCTACAAAACGCGTTTTTTAACTTTATTCTATAATCACCGTGCATTTTTCACAATTATTGTTAAGTCACCAATGAATGCACTATTTATTTAAAAAAAAAACACTATATGGTTCCTTAAAATATTTTTGGTAAACACCCTACATATGTTTCGGCTTCCTCATGAAGCCATCCTCAGGGGTGTCAGAAAACTTGCTTGTATAGACGTGTTTTATACAAGCAAGTTTTCTGACACCCCTGAGGATGGCTTCATGAGGAAGCCGAAACATATGTAGGTGTTTACCAAAAATATTTTAAGGAACCATATAGTGTTTTTTTAAAATAAACAGTGCATTCAGTTGGTGACTTAAAAATAATTGTTTTTTTTTATTTCGGTTTTGGGCCCCTCCCCTTGGGTGTGCCCTGCTGCGTCCCTATTACAAAGATCAACCAATTAATTAGGGGAATGGTCACTACTGTGGCAATCATATGTAACAAGCATAATGCTGAGGCAAAGCGCAGAGTTTCTGAAAGTTCCACGTACAGTTGAGGTCCCTTTACTCAAGTAACGCCATGAAGGCGTGTGGGGAAGTAAGTTATAGCTCCAGACATTCTTAATCTCGCCGAAAAAAGATCCGTTTCGCGTACCGATCTTTTGCCACGTAGTAACTGCCCCGCGGTGAGTGTGTGTCCAGTCTGTGACATTCCAGTACAGTCCGTTGTCAGTAACTATAATGTGCTATTTTTGGGATTAGCACCGTCGTCTAAAAGGTTAATGCCCGACGCTGGGGATCCTAATTTGGCCTCTTCATCTCCTAAATAAATGTCTACATTAATTTCACACCCCAAAAATAGTTTCGGAGTGAAACCGGAGGGGCGTGGCTTCGCCAATCGTTTACAGACCTGAAGATCATTGCCAAAATTAGAAGCCGCAAATTTCCATCGACTACACTTTCAGATACAGAGCCACCGCGACACACGAAAAGTGCGAAATGATTTCTTGAGGCGAAAACAGATTCTCTTAACATGAGCTACATGAGTGACTTTTGGCATAGTCTACCAAGCCCTTGGGGGCAATTATGAAACACGTAAATAACGGTATTTTATTGAAATCCACACACATGAATAAATGACCCTGAATTTTTTGTTCCGCATCCCTAAAATGGTAAAGTAACGCTGTCTCAGTGCACGCCATCAGGATATACAAAGTGATTCACAAAGAAAAGTCAGTATTTTGGGAGGTGATGGTACAGGTGATTGTGAAAAAAACTTCATATGAACATGTCTACTTCTGAATGGTTACCGAGATAGAGCTGTTTGAATCTCCTGACCTAACTCCGTTAGATTTTCGTTTGAGAAGCTGGATGAAGAGCGAAGTTTATAAAAGAAACGTGAAGATAACTCAGACGAACAACACGCGATTTCGCACACGAGTTGCAAAGTGTACTGAGGCTGACGGCGGGATTTTCGAACATTTATTGTGAACTGTAACAAATTTGTCATTTCTGTCTAAAAATGTGTCATTTAAACATTAAATTAAATTAAAAATGGATTAAAAATAAGAAATTTCTCTTTATTACCATTCACAATGCTTCTGTATTTGTAGGTTCAAACAGCTCTATCTCGGTAACCATTCAGAATTACACACATGTTCATATCACTATCACCTCCCAAAATATTGACGTTTCGTCCTGAACCACACTGTATAAGAAAGTACAGGTATAACTCCACTTATTAACATCCAAACTAGATAGTCAGTAGCTTCACGCCCGGGCTGGACGCTTTAGAAGAGAGAAATATCTCTTGACACTTCTTAATTTACGCCCTCTCATTTTCGTTTTCATGTTCTTTGGCTGGCTAATTTCCGCTTATTTAAGTATTTTTCCTAATGAAAATATGAATTCTGATTTACGCCCACTTTTTTCATTTAACGCCCCTCACCAATTTACACTTCTTAATTTACGCCCCCTCATTTTCGGTTTCACGTTCTTTGGCTTGTTTACTTCCACTTATTGAAGTATTTTTCCTAATGGAAATACAGTTTTTGATTTACGCCCACGTTTTCAGGAACACAACTACGGCGTAAAACCAGGCCTTGGTGTAGTCCGTAACTACATTTTCAGCTGTGGGTAAAGGTCAGCAATCCATGACCTCCCACCAGGGCACAACAATGACGACCTCAGCTCATTCCTTCGGGGAAGTGGGGGGGTGGGCGGGGAAGACACCTTCACGTTATCTGTTAGGAAAATGCTGCTTCCTGGAATCGGCAACACTGCAGTCACAACACGCACGACAGCTATCTCCAATTTCTGGAAAACTACTAACTTCTACATATATTCCTCCCTGTGACGGCGCGTTTGATCTGTGCGTAGACGCACGTATTAACGCGTTTCAGTTTCCCCAGTGCGTAGCCGCATTCAAGCGTCTGATCCGCGTGCAGACATGCCTACCGGCGTTAGCTCAGTCAGCAGCCACAGCCAGCATGTTAGCAGCACTTTTCGCTTCGTTAAAGTCATAATGAACCAAGTTTGGCAACCCGTAAACAGTCGAACAAAGATGTGGTGGGCTGCAGAAGGAGATGGTAGGGGGCGACAATCCTAAATGAAAATTCCATATTAACGTACTTGCACCAAGCTCTGCTCACAAGTGTGACACGCCGTCAGCGGTGATGGGAATTTCCTTTCATATCCCCCCCCCCCCCCCCTCAATGCTTTCGAGGCTATGGCATGACCATATATAGTCAACAGTTAGCGCGGTCATGCGCAGCCGGCAACGTAGCAGGGGAACGACAGAACGTTACTTTCACTCCCGCCGTGACGGTCATTACACCAATGGTACTGCTCACACTGTACTGCTACCGCTAACTGTATCACACGTCTCAACACCAATGGTACTGCCTACCGTCTATATACTGTATCACACGTCTCAACACCAATGGTACTGCTACCGCTATACTGTATCACACGTCTCAACACCAATGGTACTGCTACCGCTATACTGTATCACAAGTCTCAACACCAATGGTACTGCAACCGCTATACTGTATCACACGTCTCAACACCAATGGTACTGCAACCGTATACTGTATCACACGTCTCAACACCAATGGCACTGGAACCGCTATACTGTATCACACGTCTCAACACCAATAGTACTGCAACCGCTATACTGGATCACACGTCTCAACACCAATGGTACTGCAACCGCTATACTGTATCACACGTCTCAACACAATGGTACTGCAACCGGTCCTGCATCACATCTCTTCTCCACTAGGGAAGAACCCAAAACCCACTGAACTGCTTGACCCTGGCGACCTCATGTCGCGTGTAGGGCAGTACTCCAGCTTCGTATTCTGGACATGGGTTCAAATCTCGGCGAGGAAACCAATAAATTGGATGACCCTACGCAAACGAGAGGATACTGGACACTGAAACAGGAAGCTATATCGCACTCTGTGGAGAACTCCCTTTGGAAGAGGTTATGGACCTGTCGTAAGACAGACTACGTCATCAATGAGTACAGCACTACAAAATGCAGCTACCACACCGACAAATCTTGTCGACGTCAGTACATGTGTGTAATAATTTAAAATAAATTAACAAAATTTACACCACCGCCATCTGCCGCGTGACGCCGTGCAGTCTGGTGGACAGATACCACTGTGACAAATTCAAATCTCATATCGTCCGGTATGCACTCCACCACCAACATTAGGGCCACAACTATATATATATATATAAAGGTTTTACTGAGGTATTGCCTTTAACGTAGCGTAATGAAGCCATGCCCACAGCTGCTCTCCTGCCGCTAGATACCGATTACGCTCTTCGCCAAGTAACCATGCATTTAATGGCCGTGCCATGGCTCAGGCAAACACCGGCCTCTCACCGCGGAGGCCCGGGTTCTATCCCGGGTCAGTCCGTGTGGGATTTGTGGTGGACAAAGTGGTACTGGGACAGGTTTTCCCCCTGTCAATTTCATTCCACCGGTGCTCCATTACTTGAAAAAACGAAAAAAAAAACTAATCATCTTCATCACAGGGTTGCACAATAAGCCTCAAGGCTGTGGTGCGTCAGTAGCATCTGCTGCGGGGCCCTTCACAAAAAAAAAAATATATATATATATATATAATATACTCGTATATACGGCACATAAAACTTCAGACACCATCGTTGTATTTGTAGTTTTCGACGTGTTCAGAAAGCAGCAATACATAAGCGCGCGTGTGTTCGTATATACATGCACCTTGGTGCAACACTAACCTATGTCACTTTTTCCTGAAATCAGGATTTTGTACTTACTACGTATATTGCGAGACATTTTTCCATGCAGCAACAACCTATGACACGCGTGATTTCAGGCTTCCGCCGCGATGCAGATGAGATCTGCGCTCTTCTGGGATATTACGCAGCGTAGATTGGTCGTTCCATACCGACGTTTCGGGACAACCTATCCAAAGAAGAAAACTTTCTTCTTGGACTTCTTATACCCCTTTGTCAGAATAACTCCCTGATGATGGCACCTCGGTGCCGAAACATGTAGGAGTTTTATACTTCTGAATGTATTTTATTAAGCGCATAAGTTGGTTAATGCATTAATTACGTAAACTCTAACTCCATATTTTGGTCACTTTGTGTTTTCATATAAAGCAAACATTATAATTATTTAAAAACACAAGGCATACTGTATTTAAATTGCCAATTCCATACATTTTTTCTATTAAATATCATTCGTTTATTATTATTATTAGTAGCAGTAGTCGACCTCGGTGGACTAGTGGTTAGCGTGCTCGCCACTGGACCCAAGGTTCGCGGGTTCGATCCCGACCGAGGTCGATGGATTTTTAAGGGTGATAAAAATCCGTAGCACAACTTCCTTCGGAGGGGAAGTAAAGCCGTCGGTCCCATGTCGTAGATTTACGGCATGTAAAAGAACCTTACGGGCATGAATAAAAATGTTGCGTAAGCAAATTGCCTCCATTTCTCACCCAAGTCTCCTGACTGCCTGCCAGATGGCTCTGGCCGACACATCAGGATCGATAGAACACTAGCGCGGCCAGTTGACCAGTCACCAACTGCCATGAATGCGCACGACTTAGTAACCTCGAAAAGAGGAGCAAGAGGAGGCCCGGGCCCATATAGGGCTGTTGAGCCATGGTTATTATTATATATATTATTATTAGTATTACTATTATTACATTGGTACATCTATTCACAAAGAACAGCGGCGATGAATTATAGATATTCACTTAAAAGGGTTCAAGTCCATCTACGTATCGTCTCATGTTTTCACAAAACCTCAGATTAAAAATCATTTCTCTGGGTCGCGGTCCAAAATGCGTTCCTTGTTCCGAACCACAAAGAAATTAGTCTGAAAAAAAAAACACTGCTCCAGAGTGACTGAATTAAACCACTAAATACATCGGGACAGTTGGTGTCCCTATCGAGATTCGAAAGCAAGCAATCTCGAATTTCTTTTAGTTGTTTCCCCATTATTCCAAGTATTTAGGGCTTCATCTTACATTTTTTACAAGACTCGGGTCTTCTTGGATGTAGCGTTGTGTCTGGCGAACAGTTCCCGACTCTTCGAAGTCAGCAACTACCATCTACCGAAACGTCAGGAAACTCCTAGCGCTACGACACGTCACATCTTCAGCAACACCGCTGACATAACCTCAAACCTACACTACACCGCCTAACGCCACTCACAGATTCACAATCTATTTTACAACAGCAAATCTGCCTTTGTGCACGCCACGAAGACATACGGGGGACCGGAGGTATAGCTCCGCTTATTCTTAACTTCTACACTAGATTGAGGTGAAGTGTTAGCTTTAGCCTCCCCCCCCCCCCCCCCCCCCCGGTGCATAGCTGTGATAGGCCCCAGAGGCGGTCTGGACGCATAGAAAAACCTGTTGTCCCTACAGGGAATCGAACCAGCAATCCTCGGCCGCCCAGACCCTAGGCTAGTCACTATAAATATGGACTTGAACAGGCCGGCTTCACTTGTGTTTTGGTAATGAATTGGTATTGCCTCCTTTTTTGACATGCGCAGTAGAGACATGCTGCGTCATCATCATGAGTCAGTCAACCCTGGCCGCAATCAGTTGGCAGGTCTGAATGCGAAAACTGGTTCATAACATGCAACAGACGTGCCGGCTACGGGCTCAGAGCTTACTACGACTGGCAGAAACAGTATGTGCATGGATGGACACACGTTCATTACTCTTAGTCAAAATATATGGGGGATTACTGTGCCAATTACTGCACTCGAAATACACTGTCTTCTACCAAAACAGACCGAGACAGATATACTTAATAATTTATATATATATATGTTACGCCGATCCCAGTGGCCGTGCGGTCTAAGGCGTGGGTGTGCGGCCGCTCGCTTACTGGGATTGTGGGTTCGAATCCCACCGGGGGCATGGATGTCTGTTGTGAGTGTTGTGTGTTGTCAGGTAGAGGTCTCTGTGACGGGCTGGTCCCTCGTCCAGAGGAGTCCTACCGACTGTGGTGTGTCTCGAATGTGTGTGACCATGAAACCTCGACGAAACGAGGAGGCCCAGGCCCATATAGGGCTGTCGAGCCATTAAAAAAAAATGTTACAGTTAGAACCCTAAATCCGTTAAAACCCGATCTGACTAGGTAAAACTAGCTCCAACGAAGCCTAACCTAACCTTACCTATCGGTTATTACTAGATTTTACTAACAGTACACAGTCAATTCTAGAAGTAACTACTTAATAGTATTGACGACAGGGCTTTGTTGCAATTAGTTTTACCTAGTGACTTGGGGTTTCAACGGATTTCGGGTTCTAACTGTCACACACACACACACACACAAATATATATATATATATATTGAACGGATTCCCCCCCCCCCCCCCCGAACTCCCGCAAAAGTCAAAACCGTTTCGAAGAACTGGAACACTACCAGCAAGAGCAAAAAGTACAGCTAACAACACTTTGCATTCAATAACGACCCTGCAGTATATATTTCAAGTACAAAATATTCAAACTAAACACAAATACTTGTCTCAAGGAAATCACCTGCATGTTTCGGCTAAAATATAGCTATCATCTGCGTGATTACAGAAAAAAAAAAAAGAAAAAGAAAAATTCACAGCTGCATGGGTTTGAGATCTCCTCATGCAGTGTATTTACAATTATATTACCTGTAACAAACCATGTTTCTACGGTATACAGTGTTGCAGCTATTCTGTAGTTACAATTTATGCTACATGTAATGCTATTTCCCATGTTAAATGTTCTGTACTTTACATCAGTACTTCCCGCAGTACGTGTGCAGTGCCCAATATGGCTGTTGTCTGTAGTTCCTTGATGTCGTGCTTTGACGGTATGTTGCTGAGGTATTTTGTGAATAGATTTTGAGATGGTTCAAGTTGCTCCTATTATTACTGGTACCACTTTTGTGTTTACATTCCACATGCGCTCTATTTCTGTTGTAAGGTCTTTGTATTTTTTAAACTCTTTTCGGCTTCTTTCTTGATCACATTTCTATCTCCTGAAATTGCAACATCTATTAACATACATGATCCCTTTTCATTGTTCCAGATTACGATGTCCTGTTTATTGCTAGTGATGGCTCTGTCGGTTTGCACTTGTTGATTCCGTAATATCGTTACCTCACCTTCACGGCTGATTTCTACTGATTTTGGTACATGCCCATACCACTGTTCCTTGTCTATTTTTATCCTTATTTCCTTGCATAATAACTAACTCCACGGAGCAGAGTCCTTCCTGAGAAGCTAGCAGGTCCTCAGCTAGTCAAGGAATTCCCCGCATTTTATGGAACCCCACAGTTCATTACTGCATTCACACGCTCCGGCCAGCTGTCCCTATCCTGAGCCACAGCAATCCAGTCCATGCCCCCCCATCCCACTTCTTGAAGATAAATTTTAATCCTCCAATCTACGCCTAGGTCTTTCAAGTTATTCCTTTCATCGGGTCTTCCCACCAAAATCCTGTATGCACCTGTCCTGCCCCCATACGTGCTACATGCCCCGCCCATCGCATTCTTCTTGATCTGATCACCCGAATAATATTTCGTGAGCAGTACAGATCATTACGTTCCTCGTTAGGTAGTCTTCTCCACTTCCCTGTTACCTCGTCCCACTTAGGCCCAAATATCCTCCTCAGCACCCTATTCTCGAACACCCTCAGCCTATGTTCCTCCCTCAGTGTGAGAGACCAAGTTTCACACCCATACAAAACAACAGGCAAAATTGTAGTCCTGTATATCTTAATCTTTGTATTTTTGGGTAGCAAACTCTAAGACCAAAGATTCTGCTTAGAGGAAACGAATTATTTCTCTCTCCCTCAGTGTGAGAGACCAAGTTTCACACCATACAAAACAACAGGCAATATCACAGTTCTGTATACCTTGATCTTTATATCTTTGGATAGAAATCTGCAACACAAAAGATTGTGCACCGACCTGCATAATAATAATAATAATAATAATGAGATCAAATCAAGGCGAATGGCATGGGCAAGCTCATGCAGCACGAACACAAATTCAAAAGTGCATACGCCGTGGTTTTGAAACGTGACGATTTTTAACCTGAAATACTCGGACGTGGATGTGAGATTAAGACGAAAATGGATCCACAGAAGTAGGTGTACATCGTGACTACCTGCGCAACTATCAGATTGTCACAAAGGGCTCTGGTACATTCCGTTGTACACTAATAACGACTTACAGTCGTCACAATGTTCACCACCGTAATGAGTATCCATTCTCTTGACGATACATAAAAAAAACTCGGTTTGCTGCTGCAACGCATGCATTCGTAATGCACAGCAACATACAATGTATCCCTTGGGACCAAACAAACACACAAATTGCGACTAAGGAAACCGGCAATTCAATAATGCTAAGTTTCAAAATACACTAGAACCTCGGTTATCCGAAATTCGCTTAACCAAAACGCCTGTCAGGCGCTGCGATTCCCAGAACTGCCCGCCGCGAGACACCTCTGAGCCTCTCCCCGTCAGTTTGTTGTCAATAGTTGACGTGTGTGCGCTGCTTACAGTGCAGGTTTAACATTTCGTGTGACGGTGATTCCAAACAATGTCGGCTAGACGAAACGTGTTGTAGTAACAATTGAACAGAAATTGGAGGCTGTGAGACGAATTAAAAATGGCGAGATCTTGCGAAATGTCGCGGCGGATTTCGGTGTTGGCATATCAACAGTTTCAGATTGGGTAAAATCGAAGAACATTCGTCTAAAATGCCGAATGGAGGGACATTGCAGGAAAAAAAAAAAATATATATATATATATATATATCAGATCTTTTTCGTAGAAATTTGTAGCGTTGTATTGCATCTGTAAATATCATACACTTTCTTATGCCATAAATTTTATTAACATAAGACGTGTTTCTGAATGAATGTTTTTTTAAAGCACCTTATCACGTCAAGCTGAATTTCCGAATTATCCGAAATCGGGTCCGCCCCCTTTATTTAGGATAATCGAGGTTCTACTGCATGTGGATAACAAACATATCTTGCAGGTGTCTAGTATCTAGCCGCCAGCACATGTGGGTCAAAGACAAATTCCACACAAAAACCAGGGCAATACCAAATCAGGGGACATGTCCATGCACTTCTGCAACAGAAAGAACCCAACACACGGGGTGCAGAAACCTCTGGGTGTCATTCCAGTATCACCACGCAGGATGCGGGCACAACGCACGCTTCTTTACCGGCATGATTACGTTGCCACTTGGTCAATGGACCATGAAGTTGCAAGACCTCGCTGACCATTTACAGAAGCAGCGTCTTTATCGACTGAAGCACCGGCCCCCACAACTTGCTGGCTAGAATAAAAAGCGGGATGATTTGGAACAAGTACTCAGTATTACGACGGTCACCTTCTGTCTATACTGCTGCAAACACGACACTGCCTTTCCGCAAATTCCGGCAGTAACATTGCAGACTTACGAGATGTGCGGCAGACAGCATCACTTGCTGGCTTCGCTGGGGAATAATACTATTGTCTTCACATACACGACGTCAAACAAGGTGGGCACTGTGCGTATAAACGTAAAAATGCGGCGACTTCACGTAACCATTGTTGCCGTGCAAAAAGCAATAAGTATTACATATTCTCAGTGTGTGTCTGCAGCCTTACTTATCCGACATGCAAAGCGCATGCGCCTTATTATATTGTCATATTTTGTCTGTTTGGCTCTACCATATTTTTCCACATTATCTCATAAACGGCACGATTTTCGGAGAAGAAAAAAAAATTATTGAACATAAAACTGTCTTTCGATTTTCTCTACAACTTTTGTCTGAAACATTTCTCATTCTAATAAGAACTCAGCGAGATATTATCATAAATGTACATAGGTCTTCATGTGAAGTACCCGTTATTCTTGTCAGATTTTAAGGAAACTTGAATTCTCTCGACAGATTATCGAAAAATACTCAAATATCGAATTTCAGCGGAGTTCCATGCGGACGGCGGCCATGACGAAGCTAATCAGTCGCTTTTCGCAATGTTGCGAACGAGCCTAAATAAAAAAGTGTGGGCTATCTCAGTGTCTCCCTCACCCCGTGGGCCTTACCTGTCAAGACTGAGTGGGACGTGATGTCCCGAAAATCACAACTTCCCACAAACGACAATTATAAACACTACAACTCACACAGCTGTAAAATCACGCATTTTGCAAACTCTGAAGCCTTGCTTTTCCTATTACGGGATACGGTTCTTGTACAAAATTACCCATGGGGAAGGTGCTGAAGGCAATGAATCACTCTACACCGCGAGAACTGCTGTGCTGGGATTCTTCAGGGAGGGTGTACCAACATTACAAAGAACAATTACGCTAACGCTGTACAGGGAATTCGCAGGGATCACACGAAACACGTTATCTACACTGTGTGGGGACCGTTAAAGGCGTACCCACCGCGAGTTAAAAGAACTGCAATGCAGTTATGACTCCAGTCTTTTAAGCAACTGCGATGGTCCGTCATTCAATAGGAATGTACTTATCACGCTTCCGGATACTCCGGTTATGACTTACAGAGCCCAGGCCGCAGGCACTGCAAGTAGGTGGAGCAGTGTACATAATCCAGATACAGAGCACACAGAATGTCGCCCAACTAAATAAATAAATACACAGTTTAAGATTATCCATATTCCGTGCAAGAAAGTAGTTCACAATATTTATTCACAAACTGAAAAAAAAAAAATAAAAATAATAATATAACACTCCTCCTACATGTTTCGACCTACAATGACCATCTTCAAGGAGGTGGTTAGAGTGGTTATGGCTAACTATATTAGAGGCGTGCATACATGGCGCTAAAATACATGTGTCAAATAATCTGTTCCAAGTTGCAAACATTTTACCATGTAATTTATTTACCACGTGCATCTTTAGCTTAATATCTGCACATCTGATACAATTTCCTTTAATAACCACCTCCCTGAAGATGGCCACTGCAGGTCGAAACATGTAGACGTGTCATATATTTACAAACCATCGTCTTTTCATTGTGCAGCTGTTGGAATATTGTGAAATAAATACACAGTTTTACAGAACAGCCTTTGTAAGTTTCGTAGCGTGAATACGTATAATGCATGCGGCTGCGACAGCGACTAGGATACGTGCTGGACGGTCCGAGGTTTGAATCCTGGGAAGGACAACACATTTAACCCTTCTCCACGTCCTGACCGGCTCTGAGGCCCATCCAGTGTCCTATGCAATGGGCACCGGGGGGGGGGGGCTCTTTCTCCGGGGGTAAAGCGGCAGACAAGTGAGGCTGACCACTCACCTCCATCTAATGCCGAGGTTAAGAATGAGTGGAGCTATACCCCCGTTCCCACTACAGGCCCCCAATGCGTATAAAGGGAAATTATTTTATTTCTATAGTAGGCACAGACGTTAATACCTGAAGAGGTGGATGTATTCTTACTGCAAGCTGGTGCAGACAATTTCGGCATCCAAATACAGTCGAACCCTCTTATAACGACATTGGTTTATACGACACCTCGTCTATAACGTCAGATATTCTGTGGTATCAATTAATTCCTCACTGTTAACCATAACATTACACTCCTCGGTTATAACAACACTCGTTTATAACGACACTACATATTCAGTCCCTTTCATGACGTTATAACCGAGTTCGACTGTGTTTCAATGTACCGAGTTGTGGCCCCATTATTGTGTCTGCGTGTGTGACATACACACATACGCAGGGCTGGAGGGTGTGCGAACTTTGTGGGTGTGAGGGACGCCAATGCAGTAAGTATTACATATTCTGAGTGTGTGTCTGTAGCTTTAGTTATCCAGCACGCAAAGCGCATGCGCCGTATTATATTGTATATATTATACTGTGGCCTATACGACTCTTGCCTTATGTTTTCACATTGGCTCATAAACGGCACGATTTAAAAAAAAAATTACTGAACATAAAACGTGTTTTTTTCAGTTTGTCTACAACTTTTGTCTGAAACATTTCTCATTATAAAAAGAATTCCGCGAGAAATCATAAATGTACATAGGTCTTCATTGAACGTACCCATCATTGTTGTCAGATTTTAATAAACTTGAATTTTTTCCGACAGATTTTCGAAAAATACTGAAATATCAAATTTCACGAAACTCCGTCCAGTAGGAGTCCAGCTGTTCCTTGCGGACAGACGGGCGCACATGACGAAGCTAATAGTCGCTCCTCGCAAATTTTGCGAACGCGCCTAAAAACGCCCACAAAATACTAATTACGCACAATTTACATACATCGCTTCTTGCATTTCTTTTTGACTTATCATCCCTTCTGAAACACAACCACAATCAGTGGGCGCCCCCTTTCAATTACTGAATAGGCCGCGCAACAACTGAGGCGGCTAGTCGCCAGACTAACTGCGGAGGGCCGCGTTCCATCCTAGGCCAGTCCATGTAGGATTTGTGATCGACAAAGTAGCACTTGTGCAGGTCTGTTTCAAAGAACCTACGTTTTTCCCCCTGTTATCTTTCCACCGATGATGCACACTCATTCATTCGTCACCAACGCTATAATCTTATCATCTGTGACGTCACGTGACCGATTTTCACGAAATCTGTTACGAAGATTAAGCAACTGGAGGGGTGGGGACATTCCAACTTCGTACGTTAAAGAACTACAATTTATACGATTACTTACCTTCTACACACAATGTTACCACGCAAAACGAAAAGGCAAATACAACCCACCGATCTAAGATTAGTAATAACAAGACGATAGTCATACGAACTTGTAAGACGGAAAAGACACTTCATGTACTATTTTATGCATGATGCGTGATTTCAGTTTTCCTCCGCGATGCAGATGAGATCTTCGCTCTTCTGGGATATTACGCGGCGTCGAGTGGTAGTTCTGTACCGACGTTTCGGGACAACCTATCGGCCCCATCTTGAAGGGTTAAGAAGTTCAACAAGACTTGGACTACTTTAACCCTTCAAAGATGGGGCCCACAGTTGCCCCGAAACGTCGGCACAGAACTACCACTCGACGCCGCGCAATATCCCAGAAGAGCGAAGATCTTACTGCATGACCTTAAAATTACGCACGGTAACAGGTCTTCAAAAACATACGCAACTTCTGTCGTAATATTCACGCACGTGCGCGGAAATGATTTACATTTCAGTCTGACAGCGACTGAAACTAGGGTTCTAAAATTTGGTACATGTGTTAAGGTAAAGGTCACCCCATGACATGCCTACGACGGCACAGATAGGAGGCGGAGGTATAGCTCCAACCCATTCTCAAATCCGGCACACTAAAATGTGGGTGGTCAGCACCACGCTCGGCCAGCTTCACCGCCAGGAAAGACCCGGTAACCACAGTACAGGAGGCTGGCCGGTCTGGACGACATGGAAAATCCCGCCCCCGACATGATTCGATCCCTGGACCGTCCAGCCCGTAGCGAGTCGCTATACCGACCACATTAATGTTACTGTTGTGGACGTGGAGTTGCGTGTCGCAAACTGATTAAGAAATTTACACGTGAAACGAAAATAAAAGAAAATTAATATAAATGCATAATTAATTAATTTTATTCCAATCCAAAAAATGCACTATATTTTCTGTCACTGATTTCTTGCCCCTACATATGTTTCGGCACACCTTTTGCCATCCTCAGGGAGGGTCGTCGAGAGTTCACAATCTTCAGTGCATCCAATTTTGATTTCAGGCTTCCGCCGCGATGTTGATGAAATCTGTGGTCTTCTGGGTGATTACACGGCGTCGTGTGGCAATTATTTACCGACGTTTCGGGACAACGCATCGGTCCCATCTTCACAGGTCATGAAGATGGAACCGATACGTTGTCCCGAAACGTCGGTAAATAATTACCACACGACGCCGTGTAATCACCCAGAAGACCACAGATTTCTTCAGTGCATCCAATTGTTTTTCACTCACTTTCACAACACACAATTATTGTACGTTCATTAACGCCCAACAGGCAAAATTAGTATACAATTACAAGAACACCAAAGAGAAGCTTCATAAAACTAATGCATCTATTTGGTTCAACAAGATATGTAAAACCGAAAACCTAACACCTAAATACAGTCACGTCAAAGTAAATGGAAACGATAAAAAAAAAAAGCTTACAATAATTATGTGTAGTCAAAGTGAGTGACAAACAATTGGATGTATTGAAGTAATCTGTGTTCTTTTGGGTGATTACACGGCGTCGTGTGGTAATTATTTACCGACGTTTCGGGACAACGTGTCGGTCCCATCTTCACGGGTCGAGATCCAAGAAGGAAATCAAGGATGTATTGAAGATTGTGAACTGTCGATGACCCCCCTGACGATGGCACAGGGTGTGCCGAAACATATGTAGGGGCAAAAGAAATCAGTGACAGAAAGTACAGCGCATTTGTTGGGTTTAAATAAAATGAATAACTCCATGCAGCAGAGTCCTTCCTGATAAACTAACAGGTCGTCAGCTAGTCACGAAATTCCCCGCGTTTTATGGAACCCGAACGTTCATTACCGCACTCACAAGAGCCCGCCACCTATCCCTATCCTGAAATACAATGAATTATAAAAAAAAAATGCACGGTATATATAATATAAAATTCGTCAATGCATAATGATTTGCCACATCTAATAAAACAATGTCATAAGCCTACTGCAAGAAACATGTCACGTGTAAATTTGATTATTCTTAATCAACAGCTTTTTATTTCACACAACTCCATAACAATCGAATGAAGCAGCAGGCTACAAAGTTCCACACAAACACGCAACTCACCCTTCCAATCTCAATATTTGACATCCCCGTTGGTATGTACACGCAAGGTATATTTCACACTTGTTCATTAATTACAGTCACAACCAACACATATATTTTTGACACAATTAGGCTACCGGTTTCAGCTCTATACAGCCATCATCAGGCCTATACAATAACTATGAAAATCAAACTCCATACATTTTGTAAAAGAAACCCCCTTATTTTGTACAATTACATGTACAAAACGGGGGTGGGGGGGGGGGGGAAGGCTGCCTAAGAAAAGGTATCTTAACAATACGAATATAAAATATATAAAATAAAAATTTAAAATACAAAAGCATATAAGCAAAAAAAAACGTGAATATAAAAAAAGTGTATAAAAACGTATAAAAACATATAAAATGGAGTCGGACAGAAAGATGAGGACGTACATGCAGTGTTAATGTAAGAAGTCCAAAACGAACGTGTTCATAAGTGTTAAGTCAAACCAACCAATTCACAAAGCATATCTGCAACCCCTACATTCGTTTCGGCAGTCAAGTTGCCATCCTCAGAGGGAATTCGTCGGTTTGACTTAAACTTATGACAGAATGCACGGCACATATAATATAAAATTCGAAACGTTTTTTCATGTTTCTGCGTTTAGCGACCATACTAAGCATTCCCAGATACTGGTACCTATCCTAAAACACGTTTCGATCTCCTCTATCATTCCTATAAATACGTCGGTTGAATTACGTAACACTCTGTATATGGTAGGGTGGCGTGGGGGTATTCCTAACTCGGTGCTATTGCGATAAAAGCGGTGACCGCGGTAACCAGAGAGACGCAAAGCGCGATACAGTCACCATTCTTACGTCAGCTGAGAAAACTGTCTTTGTTCTGTGTGTTATGCTTCTTCCTTTACTAAACTTCCGTATCAGCAGTTTATTATAGCAAGGTAAGCTGCACTTCCTGTGTCATCGCTACAGTATAACGTCTGGCACAGCGGGTGAATTTAGAAACATTACAATTTACTTCTCTGTGCCACATGTACCCAAGGGACGTGGTTAACGTTCCTGATCACAGATACCACTCTAACTACATGGAGCAGTCCTTCCTGAGAAGCTAACAGTTCCTCAGCTAGTCATGAAATTTACCGCATTCACAAGCGCCCGCCAGCTGTCCCTACCCTGAGCCAGAGCAATCCAGTCCATGCCTCCCCATCACACTTCTTGAAGATACATTTTAATATTATCATCCCATTTACGCCTAGGTCTTCTAAGTGGTCTCCTTCCATCGGGTCTCACCACCAAAACCCTGTATGCACCTGTCCTGCCCCCCATACGTGCCACATGCCCCGCCCATCTCATTCTTCTTGATTTGATCACTCGAATAATATTTGGTGACGAGTACAGATCATTAAGTTCCTCGTTATGTAGTCTTCTCCACTCCCCTGTTACCCCGTCCCTCTTAGACCCAAATATCCCCCTCAGCACCCTATTCTCGAACACCCTCAGCCTATGTTCCTCCCTCAATGTGACAGACCAAGTCTCACACCCATACAAAACAACAAAATTATAGTTCTGTATATCTTAATCTTTGTATTTTTGGATAGCAAACTGGAAGACAGAAGATTATGCACCGAATGATAACAAGCACACCTTGACTTCAAACAGATAGCACTATCTGCCGTTTTACTCTCTACTGCACGCAGGGTTTGTTCATCACTACCAAAACCTCAAAAGCGGGCAATTCCGATTACAATGTCGCGGTTAAATCAGTACAGTAAGTTTTGTTTTTTCAAAAGCTGCCATATGCTGCAGGTGGTTATAGCGTACACGAAGGGCCACAATCCCAAGAGTGAGAAGAGCTGACGTCAGAGGCTGTCAGATGCACAATATTCGGAACAGCTGTCGATTTTTCAAAGTGTCCCCACACAGCGCTTCGCAGCCGATTGCAAAGGTCCGTCTTAATCATGCATTAGAACCATGTGATCCGACAGAACAGGGCATACTACGGGCACGTGATCAGACAAAACAGGCATACTAAGGACAGATGATCTAACAAAACAGGACATACTAGACATGATCTAACAAAACAGGACATACTAGCGGCAGGTGATCTGACAAAACAGGGCATACTAGGGTCACGTGGGCACACAACAGGCATACTAGGGCAGGTGATCTGACAAAACAGGGCATACTAGGGCAGGTGATCTGACAAAACAGGGGATACTACGGGAGTGATCTGACAAAACAGGGCATACTAGGGGCACGTGATCAGACAGAACAGGGCATACTATGGACCGGTGATCTGAAAATAGGGCATACTAGCGGCAGGTGATCTGACAAAACAGGGCATACTAGTGGCAGGTGATCTGACAAAACAAGGCATACTGGGGACAAGTGATCCGACAGAACAGGGCATACTAGCGGCAGGTGATCTGACAGAACAGCGCATACTAGGGACAATTGATCCTACAAAACAGGGCATACTAGGGACATGTGATACGACAGAAACAGAGCATACTAGGGACATGTGATCCGACAAACGAGGGATTAATAGGGGCATGTGATCCGACAAACCAGGGCATACCAGGGACACGCGATCATAAGCAGGGCATACCAGGGGCATATGATGCGACCGAAACAGGGCATACTAGGGGCATATGATCCGACAAAACAGAGCATTCCACTGTACTCTGTGCTGACATTCAAAATAGGTTACGCCAGACTACCGGATTTTTCACTGTCCATTGGAACAGCACGGACAAATCAGCAGGTGAGGACTGGTTCAGTGAATTTGTGAAGAAAAATCCTCATCCCCGACACCTGACGCACTCTCCGAAGCAGCAAGGACTGCAGACGTATATTAAAAGGCCTGTGATTTCTACAAGACGTACTCTAACGGGTTGCAAGTTCGGACTGAGAAACCACAAGCGGTACATAACGCAGGTGAAATAGGATCCCTTTTGAAAAATCACGCGAAAACAGCAGGCGGCAAGGAACGAAGTCATCAAGCTTACAACGGTGGTGTGGTGAGAATGTTACAGTGGCTGTCTGCTTTAGTATCCGTGGATTACACACTCGCCATCTGATACTCCAGACTAAAGAGTTCTCTATGATTGTGTGATTTTTATAGTATATACAGGTGTGCCAGGAGGAATCTGACACACGTCGGGAGAAGTTCGTCCTATAACAGGCCATGAAGGCCCAAAGGAGGAGTAAATTATAGCTCTACTCTTTCTTTAACCTCGGTGCTAGAGGGGGTGGGCGGTCAACGCCACGCTTTTCTCCCGGGAAAAAGACCCGGTATCCATTGTACACGCGCTGGCGCAGTTGTTTGAGACATTGCGCTACAACCCGTAAGGTCGAGAGTACGATTCTCGATGGGGTCATTGGGAATTTTTAATGACGTAATTCTTGCGGCCGCACTATGGCCCTGGGGTCGACCCAGGGATGTCTCCTTGGGATAAAGGCGGCCGGTGCGGAGGGCTGACAACCTTACCACCTTCATGTGCCCATTGTCTAGAAATTCTGGGAACCTCAACCTCCTGGAGCCCTAGGGGCCTGTTCAGGTCTGTATAGAGATAGCTTTACCTTTTACACATTGCACAGGAAGGCGGGTGGGCCCCAGGGCAGGGCACGGGTGCGGCAAATCTCGCCGCCACAGGGATTCGATACACGGACCGTCCAGCCCGTCGCGAGTGGCTACACCGACTACGCTATGCCAGCCCACCAATAAGACATTGACAAATTCAATCCCACGACCATCATCTACGAGAGATCTGTTGCACTTGAACAATGAAGTACGTTTACGTCACACGTTCTGCCAAAGTCCTTGCCTCACAACGGATTACACATGCCACAAAACTTTTCACACGCATGCGCCACTTTCAGTGTTCATTATCACCTCGCCAGTGACAAAAGAGTAAATCAACTAGCTGATGCGACTTTAAAAACTTCTCCTGGCAGCTCTGCACTTTGGGCGGCAACGCTGTGATGGCAGCATTAAGTACACACGATCAGCCCAGCTGATGCCTAGCAAAGAACCGCACAACTTATCAGCCGACAATTCATACTTGACAGTGTGATAAAGGTGAAGTGGTTTGTACTTAAGCAGTACAACGCCATTACCCGAATGCATAGCTCCACGCACTACAAACTTCGACATTAGATGTAGATGACACGGCTTCACGCTACGGCCGCCGGTCTGGGTGGTGAGGAAGAGAAAAATCTCTACCCCAGTCGGGAATCGAACGGCGATTTCCCGGTAGTCTAGCTGGTAGCTTGCCCACTACAGTGGCCGAGCTAATTTGGCATGCAACAAAATATCGAGTATCAAATTTCATGAAAATCCGTCCAGCGGGAGCCCAGTTGTTCCGTGCGGGCGGACGGACATGACGAAGCTAACAGTCGCTTTTCGCAATTTTGCGAACACACCTACAAAGCGTGGGTTATCTCAGTGTCGTGGTCCGGGATAGCGTAGTCGGTACAGCGACTCGCTACGGGCTGGACGGTCCGGGAATTGAATCTCGGTGGGGGCGAGATTTTTTGCAGCCGTCCAGACCTGCCATGCGGCCCACCCAGCCTCCTATACAATGGGTACCAGGTCTCTTTCCCGAGGTTAAAACGGCCGGGGAGTGGTGTTGACCACCCACCCCTGTCTAGTGCCAGGGTTAAAGAAAGAGTAGATCTATACCTCTGCTCCCCCTCTGGGCCTTCATGGCCTGTTCTAGGGAGAACTTTACCTTTTTTTAATTTACTTTACCTCAGTGTCTCTCCCCCTGTGGGCCTTACCTGTCAGACTGAGTGGGACGTGATGTCCTGAAAATCACAACTTTCCACAAACGACAAATATAAGTACTACAACTCACACAACTGTAAAACCACGCATTTTGCAAACTGAGACGCCTTGCTTTTCCTATTACGGGCTACGGTTCTTGTACAAAATTACCGATGGCAAGCAAGATGCAAAAGGCAGACAGACATGACGCAGCGATCAGTCGCTTTTCTCAATTTTGCGAACGCGCCTAAAAATTCCGGATGCAAAACTACGAACACGCCTCAATGTTACGTTATGGTACACTTCCCATCTTGTTCAACATTCTCCCCTTCTCCACAACGGAATTAACCTTCTAGCGACCGATCACCACCACGAATTCACACTATGTCCGCTCATACTGCCAGTTTACACAGTCCGCAAGCACGCATGCACACACACACACACACGCACTGCCATCAAACCACCACGCAGTAAGCACAGATCAGCATGTACAGAACACAAATCGGGACCGGATGATTTAAAGCAGGGCTAGCCAACTTCAACCCACAGCAGAGGCACATATTTCTTTAAGAACTCTCCTGCGAGCAGCACTTGTGTATACATATATCGAAAACGGGTGCCGGGGATTGAATTCACTAGAACGCCGTCATTTACAAACAATAACTTACGCTCAAAGTACTGTTGAATGACAAGGCAGAAGGCCGTACTAAACTGGATAAGACAAAGAATGATTGGTTTACTGTGCGCTGTCTTAAAATGGTTACAGTTTGTACACATTTTATGTGCTAGTAAAGTTGCCATATTATGTTCTGTACACATATGTTAGTTAAACTGCATTACTGAAACTGTTCAGGAGACTGACGGCCGCAAATACTTTCCTCGAGGGCCGAATGGTGGCCACCCCCCAATTTAAAGTCGTCGCGATTGATAAAAACACCGAGATACGTATTCACTACGGTGCCTGTACATATGCAGCCGCTGATTAATACGAGTTGGGGGGGGGGGGGCACCTGGAAGCTGGGGACGACGGATGTCACGTGGTATGCCATGGCTGCGATTGCCGGTTTTGCGAGGAACTTTCCTTCGACGCGTGCAGCCACTGAGGACGTCGCCAGTAACGTAGGACACAATGAAAGGACTCTGCCTTGGTTTCATTAAAGGCAGCTCCGGCAGACTCTAAGTTACGTAAATTGGAGGAAAACCCATTCCGAACTGTTTCTGTGTTAGACGTTAAAACTAAAGAAAGACGCTCGTTTCGAGTAATCAGTTCTTCGATCTCCATGGAGCGGAGCCCTACTTGTCAAGATCGCACATATGCTGAAAGTCTGGACATTCCTCGTATCTGATACAACCCACAGGTTCACAAAAACCTGCCACTAGGCCCCATTCTGGGCCAAACGCATGCAGTGCACATCCTCTAATCTACGCACAAGGCCGCTTTCTTCTACATTTTCCGACTAAATTATGTCCATATGACCATGGCAGCATTATGAAATGCTTGGACTCATTGAAATTCTCATCATTTTTATAGTTTTCCAAAGGTAATTTTGTCTTTTAGCCGATCCCAGTGGCCGCGCGGCGTAAGGCGTGCCTCTGCGGCCGCTCGCTTGCTGGGACTGCGGGTTCAAATCCCGCCGGGGCATGGATATCTCTCTTGTGAGTGTTGTGTGTTGTCAGGTAGAGGCCTCTGCGTCGGGCTGGTCACTCGTCCAGGGGAATCCTACCGCGTGTGGTGTGTCTGAGTGTGATCGTGAAGCCCCGATAATGAGGAGGCCCTAGCCCACTATGGGCTGTCGAGCCATGAAAAAAAAATTGTGTTTTAATTTCGTTACACACGTCATTAAGGTAAAAGAAGTGAAGTAATTCCTGTACTTACGCACCCATGCCTAGGCACATATTGATAGAACAGTGCATCCATGAAATACGTGAACCAAAATACAACAAAATCAGCGGCCCTGCGTCCAAACATCACACAACGTAAAAATGTAAAAGTTCACCTATAACAGGCCATGAAGGCCCAGAGAGGGAGTAGAGGTATAGCTCTACTCTTTCCTTAACCTCGGTGCTAGATGGGGGTGGGTGGTCAACTCCACGCCCCGGCCGCTTTACCCCCGGGAAACAGACCAGGTACCCATTGTACAGGAGGCTTGGTAGGCCCCAGGGCCGGTCTGGACTGGTTCTGAAAATCTCGCCCCCACCGGGATTCGATCCCCGGACCATCCAGCTCGTAGCGAGTCGCTGTACCGACTGAGCTATCCCGGCCCACTCACACACAACGTATCTAATTTTATTACTTCTGAAACACAATGCTCTACACGACATGAATTCACCTACAGAACAGTGCATTACAGCACTACTACTACTATGATGGCGCTTCGGCCCGTTTCCGGAGTTTCGAGGCAACTGAATTTTTATGGGGTGAGGACACCAGCCCCACTCTCAACTCCCAACCTGCAGAAACATCACTTCATGTCCCACCGCTATAACTTGCCGACAATCAGCGGATGGGGACCCCCACCAAGACCCCGCGGGTCAGGGGGTGGGGAGGCCACCGTACAGAACTATTAAAATTTGTTGTGGGTTCTTTCGTACTGGATTCCGTTCTTCTGACAGAAAGCAACATTCTGGATCCCTGTTATGAGATCCGACAGTTACTTCGCTAACGATTATAGGGTGGCCCCCGACACTGCCGATGTTGGATTATGGCAAAAGAATAACAGAATTCTGAAATATTCTGCGGGGGCGGATTTTTCTCTTCACCGCCGCGTGTGGACCAGCTCCAGGATCCACTCCCATCCAGTGGATACCGGTGGCTTTTACCACTAAGGCGAACTGGCCCGCGGATGAACGTAAGCAACTACTCCCTACACTTTCTCATACACGCACAGGGCGGTGCGTAACTGACTTTACCTTCCTGTACATCAATACTGCACTGTAAATACTTCCCGAAAACTACAGCATCTGCTTTATTGTCTGAACACGACGTATGTCTCGGTCGAATGGGTAGCACGCTTCGCCATTCAAGAGGGCAAGGGTTCAACCCTCGGTCTGGAATTCGATCACCCTGCCGCTAAGCGCGATTTTTCTCCACCTGTCCAGATAAATGCCGGGGGAGTGCCACCAATCAGGAGGCTACGACCGCTTCCGCTTGTTCCTAATTCGTTAATCCATCCCTCATCACACCACTAGATGGTCTATGGCTTAACAATTTCAACTGGCTGAATGCAAGCCAACTAGGAAAATCGGGAAAGTGGACGACAGCGTGGTTCATCTTACCACCACCCCGACGCAGCGACACGCTTTTAGCGATATCGTTCGGCGTGGGATGGCGCTAGAGACTATTTTGGGAGACAGGAGGTATCATCCCGTAGGCCGTTAACTTCATCACGAGGCCTACTGAAATTTTGTTTCTAGCACACACACTTCGCCTTAATCTACGGAACGAGAGCAGCGTAAAAAACGACGCTCGAACAATGTTAACACCCCTAAATCAGTCACTTCAAATGCATCACATAAACGTCAAATTTACGAACAAACATGTAACGAAAAACGGTATGAAATACAGAGCTATTAACCAAAGCAATGATCATAAATGCAATAATTTAACAATCCATGGAAGACGCGAGTATTGTTTTTTACCCTATATTAGGCCATGAAAGTCCAGACGGGAGTATAGGTATGGCTCTACTCTTTCTGTAACCTCGGCGCTATATGGAGGTGGATGGTCAACGCCACTCTGCGGCTGCTTTACCCCCGGGGAAAGAGACGCAGTACCCATTTTACAGGCTGGGTGGGCCTCAGGGCCGGTCTGGATGGGTGCAGGTAATCTCGCCCCCACTGGGATTCGATCCCCGGACAGCCTAGCCCGTAGACAGTCGAAAGCCCAAATCAAAATCCCAACCACACACTAAGAAATAACATTCACTGTTCATAAGAAAACAATCTCAAGATTCCTTTCCATTTCAACACTTATATCTCTTACAGTTGCAATCTTCAAACAACCCTCTTTCGGATTTTTAAAGTTTGCTCAGACAGCACACCTTGCCAATGTGGCCTCAAGTGGGCATTCTATACCAGTCCCTGATGAGGTCCTGAATGAATGAAATCTAACCAGGAGAGAATACACACCGCTCAAAGTTCCCCACTGCCATTTTTGTCCACCATAAATTTAACAAACATTACACTGGGACTGAACCTGCATCTACACAGTAAGACACAGGAGACTAAGAACGCAAGGTGTGTGTAACACAGCCTTGACCAGTAATTCCTGTAATCAGGAACCATACAAGCTATGTCAAACAGCCTGTACTAGCTGAAAGAAAAGACACAACAGGAGATAAATTCACTGAAAACAGGCATGATGGATTTGGGATCACTACACGGCAATATCATATCTCCTTTCAAGCATGACACAACCATGATTAGCACATCACTCCCATCACACCCCAACATTTATGAGAAAGAACAGATATCCTCCTCACAGCTTCCAGAAACATGTGTTGGCATGTGGGTTCTGATGTCCCAAAAGATGGAGACAGCAGCTTCTTCCAAAACACGTAACTAGCTACCAAATGTATGGCGTCACATCCCCAAAGACAGTAATGTTTGCAGTCCAAGGCCATGAGAACCTCGTTACTGTCATGTAACTGACACGAAAGGACAGGTCAACCTTCAAACTTGAAACTTGGCTACTGGCTTAGCCCTAAGTATGATATACAGGGTGATTCAGGAGGAAAGGTCCATATTTTGGGAAGTGATAGTGTTGGTCATTATGAGAGAAAAAAAAAAAGTTCATATCAATATGCATCTAATTCTGAACGTTTACCAAGAAAGAGCTGTTTGAACCTACAAATACAAAAACATTATAAATGGTAATAAAGAAAAATTACTTACTGTTAATTTCATTTTTAATTTAATTTGATGTTTAAATGACAAATGTGTTACAGTTTAAAATAAATGTTCGAAAATCCCACCATCAACCTCGATGCACGTTGCACCTTGTGTGCGAAGATTGCGTATTGTTCATCTGAGTTGATCTTCACCTTCTTCATGCAGGTGGCAGCATCCAAAATGGTAGTGAGAAATCGTCTCGGGTAGCCACCTTTCTTTTGTAAACTTCACTCTCCATCCAACCCCACAAACAAAAATCTAACATAGTTAGGTCTGGAGATCAAACAGACTCAAACAGCTCTATATCAGTAACCATTAAGAATCGGACACATATTCATGTGAACTTTTTTTTTCACAATGACTGATAGTATCACCCCCAAAACATTGACCTTTCCTCCTGAATCACCCTGTATTTCAACATGGCAGAACCCAGCTTGCTGCATCAAAACTTCAAAATAAACTGCCTCACAAATTATAATCCATAATTGTAGCCACCACCCACAAAGTCATACAAATGACTTTAAAAATTACACAGGCGATATGGGAGCAATACAGTTCGACAAATATGAGGTCACTACACCAATTTACTGTTTATTCCAGTACCAATCATCCTTGAACATAAGGGGACAAATTCTATGAATATAATTGAATGCAATGTATGTACAATATCAGTAACAGTATTCAATACTTGAGGTAAGTTGTGTTTAGTTCTGCTAGAGACAGAAATTTTCTTTTCACCAGACAGCACTGCTGAGCTGGCAGCATTATTGGTAGCTATGCAGCAATGATGCTGCTGCCTCTATGGCGAGCAGTCTGGTGATAAAAAAAAAAATTCTCTCCACATAAAAGAAAAAAGTTGAGTCACGTACTGTCCTCCAACTTTAGTCATGAACTCCTACTAGTTATACAAAGGACACAAAATTCGTGGAGGTTAGACTATGAATTTTGATTTCAGTGACTAACTTTGGGCTTTCAAGTTTCATTTTACTGACATATAAGACACTATAAAAAATAAATTGCATTATGGTCACCCTCTGTCTGTTCAATTTAGTGACAAATGCTTCGGTTTTCTGGTTCATTTTACTGACAGACTGAACTTCAAGAAAGATACTGACAGTGTAATGGTTAGGCTTGGAGGTTTTATTATGAAATACTCAACTTTAACAAAAACATTACAGAAGGTTTGAATGACCCAGCCAGGCTCTATGCAATGCCTTCCTATTCTGAGCGTCACAACTGTCATATACCTTACAGTTGCTATCAATGTTGGCAACCTCATTTCCTACAATTTGCAACACCAATAAGATAACACATTCAGTCATGAATGCTGCTTCTCTTACAGAACAGTGTTTCAATCTGTCTGTGCCATGTACACTGTTCTACAGAACAGAAATAATTGGCACTTGTACTGTGGCCCTGATTAATTTTTAACACGTAAGGACATATTAGCATCACACACAATCATTGTGCCAAGAATTTCACCAGGAATGATAATGGAACACTTGATGATAATTGGACCAGATAAGGCAGATACTCTGGCTGATCATTTTTAATTCGGATACAAATTAGTGACGTAAATCGCCAAAAGAATCCCTGAATAATTAAGTACCTATTTCACGGATAGCTTAAAGACTGTTAAGAAATGCCAAGTAGGCATTATACTACTCTTCCCATAGGCTGAAATGGTGGGATAACTACCACATTACTGTCGTGGACAAAATATGCATTTATAATCTGTACGAGTTGCTTCATATTTATGTATAACTGTATTGCGACCAAAAATCACACAGCTGTGACCGTTTCCCTTCATGGGCTAGGGTGATATTGGTTAGAATAACACAAGTAACGACATAGTACTGATTACTGTCATCTGGAACTGGTAGTCTGTTTAATTATCCGACATTCGTACGCACCTTCAGCCCATAAAATATTTACACATATGAACGGCTTACTCAAACGTGTCACTGCACTATGAAAACAACGATGAGAGTTCCATCCGCAATGTCGACGAATGAAACCATGCAGCTCCAATATACTTATAATGACGTAAGAATACATTGCATAGCTCGACATTCTGCAAGTAACACTGCACTGATAAAGAATCCATTTGTGTTATTACGGGAACAAGCGAATTCAAGCGCTTCTCTTTTAGGCTTAATTAAAATGGCGGCAGCCGGCATGTACGGGCAACTCAACATTGATAGTCGTTTACAGCCAACTTGCACCGCAAAGAAAAAAAAAACTTGTAATATAAATCGCTGTACTCTTGTGAATATGTCTGAAAATAAACACTGCTTACCATTTCCCCTGAGCAAATCCAACTTCACTCCTATTACAGTGCACACAAATCACTACGACCAACTACACACCCAACACTCAGAAGGGAAGGGTGTTTCGCTCACTGATGACTGAATTCTCACGTAAGTGTATGTAGAACCGTATTAATGCGCTAAATCGCTTCATGAAAGAAGGCCCCCTCCCATTGGGTAAAGTTCAAGGAATACTCCAATGGATGCCGACTATCCTCCAATAATAAGTGATTACTTAGCACGACATAGCAATGAGCATTTTCACTGTGACTCATCCATACGCAATACAAATATTGTCCGAAAAATAATCTTATATATTTATCTACGTCATCAGACACAATTGAGATTTAAAACCAGTTGTATAGTGCTTCAAAGCTATCTTACACAGAACTATTTTTTGTGACACTCGGAGATCTCTTGCCATACAATGCGGTTGACAAGATTGTGACGAATATTGAAGGTACTTTAATTTCGCGGTCATATGAGTACACGAAAACAGTTACAAAATTTTCCCCCATCTGTGGTGCCTTACGAAATACATACACCATACTAGTAATAGGGTCTCAGATGAATATGAATTTGACCACGCGTTTACTTTGTTGTACAAAATATACAAGTATCCGTTCATAATTTGTATCCATCTAAAACAGACCACCAATGAACGTGAAGTCGTAGGAGATATTACCAAATATGGTAAGGAGGGAATCCCATTTTACTTCAAATGAACCTCTTTCATGTTTTTATGGCAGGCTTAATCCGATAACGATAAGCGGTCCAAATACAGTTTATCACACGATCGATCTATGGCGTCATACACATCAAAATAATGATGTACAAACTGGCATAAATCTGCCTGCAAATGATTTTGGAATGTACAAATTGGGGTAGGACAATGCTGAAATTCTATTCAGAGGCTACAGTTTTGTTTACTTTTTAATTTTAGCCCACAAAAGGATGAATCATCTAATTTAAGGGAGCCTTCAAAATTATGGTTATAAAATAAATTTTAATATTAAATGTATAACAATACAGTAGAAGGTTTATTCAATGAGTATTGTAATAGACAACAATGTTCAGTACAGTACTTAGTTTTAGCTGTTACTTTCGGCTTCACTTTGCCATCTACAGACGAAACTTCTTAAATCTAAATGGAAATTTTAATGAATGCAATGGTTTGCTGCAGGAATGTTGGTGTTGTGGCTTGTGCTTTTTCTATTTTCACATATGCGATGCAGTTATTTCTTAAGCCTTGTGTTAGATGGCATGTTTGGTTATTGCATGTTCATTTCAACCTTCATTAAGGAAGTTTTGCCTGACAATGGCAAAGTAAAGCACAGACTAGTAGTGAAAACTGAGTGCTGAACTAAACGTTACTGTGTACGACATTAATAATCATCAAATAAATTGTTTCGGATATTACATCATGCATAAATATAATAATACCGAAAAAGAGTTAAGATATAACAAATGCATTTTGATTATACTGAAGACTGTGCAGTCCTGAGATACTGAATACATACAAATTAACAGGATATAAACCCAGTCCTTACAGACAAATGCTAGGATAGTACTGCAGTTAGTTGGCACTGCTTCCTTCCAAATCCCATGCCACTGTTCTTCAATTATCCTACCATTCAACATTCAGAAGCTGACAGCATTGTAAAAAAACCTTCAAAACTTCAGCACATTCTGATGTGGTAATTAAAGAATATTTCTACAGATATATCATACTGCTCAATTTAAGAGCACACAAAAACAAACGAGGAATAAATGTTGGTGAGAAAATGTATATTTTAGTCTCATGATTGGAAGATACAATTTTTTTATAATATACCTTGCAGAAATATAACTTTACCCTTTTTAACTTTCATATTACACTCCAAAAGATTGGATGAAATGCTGATGACTGCTGACCTGCAGAACAATTCAGAAACTTGTGCATTCTAGCAGTTTAACTCTGTGTTTGAGCCAACAGTTTATAAACCAGAATGGTTCACAGGTATCTTAGATTATGTGTCTAGTGGTTATAAACGGCCAGCTTTTTACAGCACAGAGTAATTGAACACGTACACCATGATCCTAAAAAGTAGCACCCTAACAAACACGATTCTAGGTAGAACTCATCAAAGCCTACTGTCATAATGCATAGACTTCTTGTTCCTGTTACTAATGTCATGTTTAGGTAGTGTAAATTAAATGCAGTTTAGCTTGACTTGTGTGCATATGACCATATGATTGAATCCTCAAACGCATGCAGCGGATTCCTCCACAATGTTGGGATGTGGTGTCACATTTGAGGAAGCCAATAATCTTCATCAGAATTTTATTGCTTGGAATTACAAATATGTTACAGATTATCATTATGATAATTTATTTGTTGAAGAAATTATTACCAAATAATGATTTTGTTGTATACAACCTCAAAGATGTTTCAGTATAAACAGTATTTCACATAGATTTTGTAAATATGGCACACTTGTGATGACTAGCTGCATTGGTTCATTGTGCTGCCATCACACCAAAGGTTAAGCTAGACTTCAAGCAGCCATCATGTTACCATTCTACAAAAATATTGCAACCACCAAAAAAGTTGCATATTTTTTGAACATCCATTACCACACATAACTCAGTACCCTGTGTTAAGCAGTACTGCAACTACTCCCACCTATCAAGTATGTGCACCCCACGGTGACAGCTCAAATAGGCATTTGCAACACAGACAAAAAGTTTCTTGAAAATCTGTTTTTTGCTTCTCCTGTAAAACTGTTGTTTTGTGGGTTGTCCCTTTTCACAAAACAGAGGCGGTATGTAGCTGAAGACATACATACACTTCAACTACATATATGTTAAATCAATTTCAGCAGCAAGAAAGTATGACAAAAGTATGTAGGTCTTCATTTAAAAGTGTGATACTTCTGTACAATTTAAAGCAAAACTGAAGTAATGACATATTTCAGTCAAAATCCCAAGTAGAGAATTTGATAAAAATCTGGTGGGAGCAATCTGTGGGTGGGAGTTCCATGTGGACAGGCAGATTTTAGTCATGGAGTGTATTTATGTACAGTAGAATAACTTTAATCTGGCACCGATGGGAATGGACAGGTGCCGGGATTATCAAACGGTACCTAACCTATACTGACCTAATTTCATACAGGTAATTTTTTTGTCATTTTACAGCCAGGCGCCAGAGAATGTGCACCTGTCACTTGTTTTCATTTCATCATAACAAGACTTAGCTTTTAGAATTAACCACAGGCCCAGTCACGGGTTTTCCTTCAGAACACATTGTTGTAAACCGCTGTATATAACACCTTGCCCAGATGCTGGGGTATCAGGATTTTCATACTAAATTTTTTTTTAATTCCCTAGGAAAATTTACAGGTTAGTCTTTGTAGTGGTGGAATGATGTATTTTATGTAAGGTAAGAACTACTCTTTCTTCCATCCATGTTGTTTGTGGGCATCCCAGTAGGTTTATAAAATAAAGTTTCTTATAGAAATCAATACAGAGATTTTCACATTATATCCACCGTGCATTTTGATAATAATTTACAATTTCAAAAAAGCCAACAAATGCACTATATTATGAAGTATTGTTCCATATCCCCGACATATGTTTTGGCTCCAGTTGAACCATCTTCAGGGGGTCAAGTCCAATTTGTATATAAAACCACTGCCAGCAATTTTTAATGACAATCGTCAATTTTAATAACAATCTACCTGCTGAAGAGTCTAATTTTATATTTTTTTACATTGCATACCTTATATTTATATTTTAAACTCTAAAAATGGACACAATTCGTGTCACAGTCTGAAAGGAGTATACAATGGAATTTTATGTTAATGTGATAGTAACTTGACTTTATATTGTAGTGTATATATATTATATTATCAGATTAACTAATGGATGTAATATGAATGTAACTTTGACCCCCTGAAGATGGTTCAACTGAAGCCAAAACATATGTAGGGGATATTGAACAATACTTTATAATATAGTGCATTTGTTGGTTTATTGAAATTGTGAATCAATACACAGACATTCTCAACACATGCTGTGAGGAAAGAACTGAACATTTAAATATTATTTAGATGAATTTCAGTCTTCAAAGTAGCAAAAGAAATCTTTCTACAGTGCAATGAAAAAGTTACACAACCCCTATACACATACTTACTGACAGCTCTAATGAATGCAATTCCAAATGGATACGCAGAAAAAAATAAATAGCTACGGATACACCAGTGCAGAATCCGTGAGTTTGTTACAGACTTGTACCTGTCGTCTTTCAATAAACTGCAATAACTTAACACCGTACATACCTGTAACTTGCAAGGTGAGTTTAGGGATATATTTCCTGATTATCCTGCCTTAAAAATATTATCTAGTAAGTTGTTTCTGTGACACAGGAAGTGTGCACGACAAAAATGTTCTGGCCAATCTTCATTGTCAGGTGACAAAGTGGACAATATATCGTTATGCTCTTCAAGAGTCACCAAGAAAACTGTCTCATCAGAACACAGATTTTAAAACTTTATCCAAGTCATATACATGTCATGCACATACTTGAGATCTCTGACGTGGAACAAATTCCGTAATGCAGATGGCTTACACATTTCATTCGAGGGTATACAGATATTTTTAGGTATTCTTTAGTGATAAAGCATAGTTTCACCTTAGTGGACATTAATGACCCTAAGAGCAGAACAAGGAGAGCTACAAATTCCCACACATTTCATGAAAGACTGTTGCACTACCTTGAAAGTCAGAGGAACATGGTGTGGTGTCTTTGAATGGTGAATAACTGGTCCCATTTTCCTCAGAAACGGTACCAACAGAACTTTACCATTATGAATTTCACATTCTTGTTAGAAGGTGATGAACGATACTAGTAATTTCAACAGGAAGAAAATTATGCAATGGAAATGTTGAAAAAAATTCTTTGACAATAACATTATTTCTCAAAACTTGTGGCTCCCTCAATCTCCAGAAGTAACACCACTGGATTTTTTATCTTTGGGGGGTTTTGAAAGACAGTGCACACAAAAGCATCCTACACATGTTAAAAGACTTGAAACAAAAAATTAATTTGTACATTTCAAGCACCACTGAAGAAACTCTTCAGTGGGTTGCCGTAACATGAAGAAAACAGTGAATGCACGTACTGCTGAGCACGGTGGACCAGCACTTAGTATAACACTTTGTTTGATTTCTGATTTCAGTGTACTTTTGTTTTTTGACAAAAGAACATTATTCGGAAAAATTGGGTGTCAATCTTTGATTACCCTGTAAAAGGAGTGGGGGAGAGAGGGTGAAGCACTTCAAATCAGTGCCTTAGAGCTCCTTCTTTCCTTAGAAGTGGGGTGAGGAATGAAGGAAAATTCTTTTAGAAGCTGAAATAATGATGAAACCATACATTCTTACATGAAATATAGCCAACAATCTTAAACCTAGCAAATCCGACAATCCTGATGCCCTTGCATCCATCCTTTAAGTAAACTCAGTTCCTGCCAATCACTGCCACTTAATGCGAAGATACCCCCTCAATCAGGAAGACTCAAGAATAAAACTATATAGCTGCTTAATCATCACTGGTCAACATTCTGTTCCTCTCACTGAGCTCAGAATTTTAAATCAACTATATAAATTTAAAAATATTATTCACTATATAAATACAAATTTTTAACTTCTATACTGAGGTCATGGAAAGAAGTCCCATGGATCAGCACCCCTTCAAGCTGTTATGCTCTCCCCCACAACATACTTCTGTATATTCCCTTTCAGTCATCTAGCCATACAGATCACATGAACACTGGTGCCAGCAACAAGTGCTTTCAGCTGGTTGATATACAGCAAGAAGCAATTGGAGGAGAATACTATATCAGGACGGAAGGGCAGGACCTTAAATGCCATCATTCCCATCATCAGTACTGCATAGTCCACAAAACAGCCTCTGGTAATACACTGCACATTCTTTAAACTACCACAACATGCAACACATTCTAATTCTCAGTGTGCATTTTACAATCCATCCAGTATTCTACGGTGTGCATTCTGTTGGCTGGCATAAGTAAAACCCCGATTTTACGTTTTTGTAGGGACCAACTTCAAATGGTGTAAAATCAAATAAAGTATAAAGTCTGGGAAATGGGTATGCACTCTAAACAATGTGGGTTGCCATATAATAAAAAGCTTTGCTAAGCCATTTAGAATACAGACCTTCGAAAGTTCTTACATTGTAAATACAACATGGCACATACAGTAGAACCCGGATAAGAAGTTTTCCCCTGTAAGAAGTCTGATTTTTAAAGTCCTGAAATCCTATTGCTTTTAATAAGCTTCCCTCTTAATTAGTCTTCCCGCTTAAGGAGTCCCTAATCCTCTGGTCCCTTGAAAGACTTCTTAACAGGGTTCTACTGTATATGTAAAAGGTAAAGTTCACCCTAGAAGAGGCCCAGAGGGGGCGTAGAAGTATAGTTCTACTCTTTCTTTAACCTCAGCGCTAGATAGGGGTGGGTGTTTTGACGCCACGCCCCAGCCGCTTTACCCCTGGGAATGACCCGGTTCCCATTGTATAGGAGGCTGGGTGGGCCCAAGGGCCTGTCTGGATGGGTGCAGGAAATCTCTCCCCCATGGGAATTCAATCCTTGGACTGGCCAGTCAGTAGCGAGTCACTATACTGATTGAGCTACCTTGGCCCGGTATATATATGTAAATTGGAAAAAAACTTCCTCACAGTATTATCACGTCATGTCATGTCACACATTACACAATGATAACTGGTTACCCACAACAGACATTCTCATACATTTTACAATAATCCGCAGTATTTATTTACTAATTTGCTTGCATTTTCTCTTCTTTAGCACTCCACTGGTATAGTTAAATTTCAAGTTTGTTGCACATTATAATAACACTGTCCTCCACATCAAATTGGCATGTGCGCTTTCCGGCCACTTGGAGTGCTTTCCATACATCTACAAATGTTACCTTACCTTCTGCCACTTCTTTCCATTCTTCTTCTGGCCTTGTCAACTGGAAAACCACACGTTGCAAAACAGTTATTGATAGCAGTCATAGTTATATACTTCCAGGCTTTTGCTGAGAAATGCAAAGCAGACAATACATCCAACTTCATACACGAGGCATCTTTGAGCAGTCCACCATCATGGCAACAGTCTTTCAAATGAATTGCTATCTATAACTACACATGAATGCATGGATGATTCTCAAATCTAAAGGCTGTAGCTGGCTGATACAGTTAGCTAGGGAAAAACAACCTTTGTGTTCCTGAGAAATGTTGTGTTCTTCAAGTATGTGGCACACTGATAAATCAAAAGTGGGATTTTTCGATTCTTAGCACCCATGTGCCTGTTTAGTTGTGTAAAATAATCTTCAAATATCCTACTGGTTATCCAAGAATTCGTATTGGCATATTTTGTGGGAAGTTTTTTAACATTCTTAAAACAATACAGATGTCCGCGTCAGTAGTAGTTTTATCACTACCGTCAGCATTACATGGAAGGAACATTCCTCAGTTGTTGATTTGCTTTTGTTCCACCACGGCCAGGGTGTCCACGAAAAGTAAGACTTTTACTAGGTCATAGATTGAAAAATAGACCTGTCTTATCAGGATTATGATCTCTTGCAACAGTCGGTCATTTTTTCAGTCATCTACTGTTTTTGAATCAACACTCCTGCTTTCACCTACTAGAGTTCTATAAACAGTGTTGCGTCTCCTCTTAAATCTGTCGATCCAACCATTAGAACCTCTGAAGTTGTCTAATCCCAAACAAGCAGTGATTTGTAACACCTTCTCCCTTATGATCTATGGAAGTGTTGCTTCTATGTGCTAGCTTGAAACATGCAGCAAGAGCGATCCCAATCCCTCCAGCAGCAATTACTTCAATGCTTTCTGCTGCTTACAGAAACTCCCACACTAGATGTAACTTCTTTCAATTGCTTCATGGTTTATCACAGTTGTGTTTAATATGGACATTGAAAGTCAAAACTGTGACGCCAGGTCAACACTTGTTCCAGGACGTGCATCAACTTTCGCTATAACAACTATTTTATCACTCATCGTAGATTATTTCTGCTCAGTCCACAACATAATTTGGTCTACAAAACAGATATGCAATTCACGACTGAAGACACGAGGTGGTAGTTCCTCGTACAATCAATCATTATCAACTACGGTCGATGAATTGGAATTTGACATCTGTTCCCACTGAACCTACTAACACATACACAAAAGCTGTCTTAACTACTTCAACATTTAGATTGGGGAGATGTCAAAGAGATGTTGCTAGCTATTCCTTGCCAGATGCAAATAAAAATTCTGAGACGAAAACTACGAAACCTAAAATCAGGTAAATTCTGTAGTAAGGACTAGAAAAATGATGCGTTAATTCTGGGAGAACATAAAGTCGGGGAAACGTAAAATCCATGAACCTTTAAATGACCTATATTCGCATATGCGCACATAAAAAAAACTAGAAATTCATTTTATATATTTGGGCAACAAGGATATTTATTGCATTTTTAAGACATCCTGCATAATCTTTGTTTTATTTTCCACAGAATATCATTCATTTCATAATTTTATCTTGTTCTGTTCAAAGAATACTCATGTTTTTCATAAACAATGAGCTAAAATTTAAATACCAACACAATTGTTTAAAGGTTAAAATATAACATTGTTCTCATGGGCATTTGGGTAGGACCTTAGAGAATGCGCTTAAAATCATGGAAAATGCAAAATGTGGGAACGTAAAATCGGGGTACTGTATTTAGCAAGTAAAGCAATTTGGATTTTGTAAGTATCCATTTTTCTTGTTTCTTTTTAAATTATTGTGATAGCTGTAATTCTTTGAGTACTGAGAATTCCATGTAGTGTAAATAAGATTACAGTCCTTTGCAATGTGATGTCATGTATACTGTAATCTGTAATAACTTATTTTCCACAATGATGTGCTACTGTGAGAATCACAAAAGCAGGAAACCATTTTCCCATCATGCCAACTCTTTATTAATAAATTCCCAACTACTTTTTTTGAATGTTCAGTTAGCATTTGCTCTTGCAATCTCTCATCCAACATATAAATTAAAGTTAGCATATAAAGTGTAAAATTCTCGGAGCCTTCACTAAAGGCTAAGCAATAAAAAAACTTCTTTACTGTGTGATCAACTAAGAGCTGGAACAGAGTTGATGTGTTGCCTGGTACGGGTTATTGCGTCCTTCAGGGGGTGGTGACAGATCAGAACACAACGGCAGCACGACAATTAGCAGAAAACATTAACAAAACAATTTTTAGACAAGTACAACCATTTCATTTACTATACAGTTGATACAGCTACACGTTTTGGCTAACTATAAGCCATCTTCAGGCTATAAAGTGATTAAAAAGTAATACACAACATATATAATAAAGTATATTGTTAGTTAAAATCAAGATACAGAATGGCTTAGTGTAGCTGTCTGTTTCTTTGCTAATTTCACAGTTACAATGTGTTAAAATTTAAATTCGAATTAAGTTGTTAGAGAAGCATTGTAGTCACTGGGCTGTTTGTGGAATTTATGATCTGGAAGATTTTTCTAGTCGTGTATTAGGCTCTGTACATTTATTATGTTGACCACTGGTATACATGAAGGTACTGGTACCATACCTGTAACATTAATATTGATATTGTAAAGATGGTGTGCTGGTATCTTAAGTAATAATTTAGACAAGCTTGAAATGTATTAGTAGGACTTACTTGTTTAAGGGTTTTCTTACATAGGATACTTACATGTTCACTTGTCATGTGGTTTATTGATTACAGTGGAATTCTATACCTAGACGTAAGCCTTTTCGTTTCCTTCACTGCCAACTGTAGTAATAAAGTTGTTATTTATAGGGATGGTACTTTCAGATATGCACAGTAGAGTTCTTTATTCATCATCATTCTGCAGTCTGTCTTACGACAGGTCCGTAGCCTCTTCCAAAGCGAGTTCTACACAATGTGTGATCTAGTGCTTCCTCTTTAAATTTCCAGTATCTTCTCTTTTCCTTAAGGTCATCCAGTAGCTGCTTACGCCTTCTTCCTCATCTTCCCGTAATTTCTATCCTTCCCTCTATCTTTCCTTCAATCACGTGTTTTAGAAGGCAGTTTTTCTACACAAGATGTGACCAATCCAGTTAGCCTTTCTTCTTTTTATTGTATGTACGATATTCCTCTCCTCCTTGACTCTGTGTAATACTTCTTCATTTCTCACACGATCGGCCCAACTGATTTTCTCCATTCTTCTCCAGCACCACATTTCAAAACACTCCAGGTATTTCTGATCTACTTTCCGAAGTGTCCACGTTTCAGCACCGTACAAAGCTATGCTCCAAAGGTAGGACTTTACTAGTTTCTTCCTTAAATTTAAGTCCAGTTTGCTGGTGTATTGCTTTTTAATCACTTTACAGCCTGAATATAGCTGACAGTTCACCAAAACATGTAGCTATCTTAATTGTATAGTAAATGAAATAGTGGTCCTCAACTGAAAACTGTTAATATTGACATAACACAAAATGAGATGAATTATACAAAGATAGAAAAACATATAAAAACTCTGTCCAGCACAAATTTCATATGAAGTCACATGTGCTTGAACGAGAGGCTGTAATTGGAAAGCAGCATCTATCGCCCTGGCCCCAGGCACAGCCCATTACTATAACTATTGCTTTCAAACAGCTTCCACAGTTGATGGAACTGATGTTATTATGTAATCTACAACTCTCCATTATTTACTTATAAATAAAGTGTAAAAATTACAGTACCTAGTGTTTTCATATTTAATATTTATCTGCCTCTCAAGGAAAAGTAAAAGAAAACATCAGTCTCAGACACATTTAAATCATCATTTAACATTCAATGTCAATAATCCAAAGTAAATAATTTCAGTGTTAAATGTCCTCCAAACAATTTCTCTCACTTCAGTGCTCAAATTCACTGCTTTCCAAAGAAACATTAAACGGGGGTTTGCAATATGAAACAGCATTATCATCTAACCACACATTGCCAACCCTTAATCAGACATTTCATTTCAAAAGACTCAAGTCATTGTACATAATGCTACTCCATTCCTCTTAATAACTAACACTAACTGCGATGTGTCTCTAATTAAACTCAAGATAGGACCAATCAAAAAATTCTAATTCAAAATTTACTTTTTAATTTACAGTTTCTTCCACACTGGTAAAGAACTGTGAAAATTCCTTTCCTGATTGAAGAGCTGAAACTTTCTGTGAATTTGAAACTCTTTGCCTTTGAGCCTTAAATCAAAACAGGACACATTATTAGTCTTCAGAGATGCGATATCCACCACTGGTGACAGAGGCAGCATTCTACAGCACAACATTCTAGAAATTTACAATCTGAACATTCACCAACATGAAACCTCAAATCTAATAAAAAATTAACTAAATTCAATGCATCAAAACTGAACCTCCCTTCAAGTAATCAAGTTTTCACCTGGAGATAATTCTGTCATGCAAAGACCACAAATTCTAAGATGTCAGTTGTGAAAACAAACCTTCCACAGTTCTATCACTATAGCGAGGCATACCCTGAGCTGCAAATTTAATTTCCCGCAGTGGTGAGTACTAAGATCAATGTGTTCTTGGATGTAGTTTGGTAGGAACATCCCATTGTGATTGTAATGCTGACAGAGGACAAGAAAGATTTCTGGTCACAACTTTAGTGTTGACAAAAATTATTAATGTGTCACAAACATACATTTTTGACAAATAAATAATTTTTATCTGTTCTTGGGCGTGACGCTGTGTAGTCAGGTAGGTAGGTGGGCATAACTGTGTTGGAGGAACCTGCTGCTCTGTCTTCTATACTGAATACAGCAGGCTCCTCAGAATCACTGGCACCTAACTGTGAGGAGTCCCATCTCAGAAGACACTCTTAATGGCCTTAATTATTTTAAATATAACTTGCACTTCAGTTTTTAGATATTTAACATTAAAATATATGATAGATGGGAGTGACAATACACTGCACAACTTTTAACAGTCCTGTACTTAATTGAAAACCAAGTAATACAGTTTTAAATCAGAATAACTTCCAGAGGTACTAAAGATGATGAAATTAAATTTTAACGAAGAAATGTGATCCAGAACATTAAATGTCCAAAAATGAAACAAATTTTGAACAAGGATATGCCATCTCAAAAGTTATGTAACACTGTTGTTCATATTATTTCATTAAATCATTTCATTAGTTCATTAAAATGTACATAAATACTCATGTTTCCAGCTAATTATTTTAAAATTATTTACTCCATGCATTTTGAATCAGTATTTTCATTTAATGTACCAACCAAATGCACTTACAATGCATGATATTACAGTCACTTCGCTCTGACATGTTTCGGCATAACAGTGCCATCTTCAGGGAATAATACCAAGCTTAAAACCACTTAATAAACGGTTTCTGTCTTGGTATGTACTGTAATATCATGTATTGTAAGTGCATTTAGTTGGTACATTAAATGAAAATAGTAAAAATTAAGTCTGTACAAAACAATAAGGTTCACTTACCTTGCAGATGATATTGAAATAAAATCTTTAGTCTTAATTCTTTTGAAAAGCACTATTGAAAAACCCCTGATGATGGCTCATAGAGAGACGAAACATGTGTAGGGTTTGACTGTGATAAAGGGCTGATTGCACATTGTTAGTGATTTGTGCATTTTGTTGGTGAATGTCTAGAATTGAAATAAAATATTGTAATCTATACTATCCACTGAACTTACACACATTCAATCTCACTTTCAAAACCATTACCACGTATCTCCCTTGTTGAAAAACACCACCTTCTCACTGTTAACTTTTATCAACCAGAAATATGGGAATAAATCCCTTGCCATGGTAGGTGGCAGCTGAATTTTAATGCAGAGGTAATTGTATATCTATTGCAAAACTGTGATGCTGGGCACGCCAGACCACATGCATGCACAATCGGCCATTAAATGTCAATAATAAAACTTTTGTGTTTGGGAGTGTAATTAACATTTTTACAATTCCTAACCAGAAATACTCTCTTAGTAAATATGTCACAGTTTGGTCCACAGGATGTCTGACTTTTAGTCACCAACTGTGGTAGATATTGTACCTGAAATTATAATACTATGGCAATGAAGAAGATTACTTGATGATGACGACGAAGATGATGATAAACATGACGATGATGCAGAACATGGGCACAAAACACAAGCACAATGAACAAGTTTCAGATGAGTCCTCTTTTCTTTTTGTAGTCCTCAAGGTTCAACGACCGCCTAGGTCCCGTGTCCTTAACTATATTCATTGGCTTAGGTGTCACACTAACAGAGGTACCTGCAACAACGAACAGACCGAACGTAAGCTACAGATGATGCCTGCACAGTCCGTGTGACCTAATGATACTGTCACTGCTCAGATTATATAGCATCTGCAGTTGAACGAAATACAGTAAAACACCGCTTTAATGTTCCCGCATTCAGTGAAATCCCGGATTTAGTGACGTCTTTTTCTTGTCCCGACAATAGCTCCACATAAACAAATAAACCTCTATTTAATGAAAACCTCGATTTAGTGAAATATATTCTAATCCCCCAGCAATTCATTAAATAGGGGTGTTACTGTATGACTATTGGGCATTGGCAGAATGAGAATGACAAGACAAAAACCTTAGTGTCGTGGTGCACGAAGTAGCACCACAAATCCTGCATGGACTGTCCTGTAATTGAACCCTGGCCTCCATGGTGAGAGGCAAGTGACATTCTGCCTGAGCCATAGCATGGCCTTGCATACATGAATTCACTTAAGTTAAATTAGCAATCCTGTCATCAGCACAGACTGTTAACACTTTCACTGCCAGGCATTTAAATCCCCGAGGGTGTTAATTGCCAGGAATTTATTGAATGTTAAACAACTAGTGTGTCGTCTTATAAATTATAAAATATAATTATATATAAAATGCATATATTTTTCTAGTTGTCAGCTAGGGATTAATAAAGATGTAAAATATGTTTCCTGAAAGAACTTATTGTGTGCGTGGCCTATTTAAGACAAAAGAGCAGAGTAGATTTTAGATCGACTAAAGTCGACGCTGGCAAATTAAAACGTAAATACTTAAAACGACCGTGGTCGACTTTGGCAGTGAAAGTGTTAAAGTGTTGGGTGGTAGGATGCTTAGTGTATAGTATACTGGAGAGGAAGTGTAATGATGCCTGGCTCACCACTATACATCCTACAAAACATACTTGACTGTATTTTACGTTATATGACATGTAAATACGACACCATTCATTGTTAAAATTCACTGTGTAAGATCTGTGGAGACGCCAGAAAAGACATAATATTAATGAATACATTTAACAATATTACCACTTGCAGATTCAAGGCCTCTGGTATACGATGTATCATATGGGAAATAGTTACCAAAGTTTTGGAGGAGCTTACTGTGTCCCTATTTAGGGTGTAAGCAGGTCTTCCTTTTACTGCAGTCCATGATGGAGGCAGTAAGCTCCTCCAAAACATCAGTAAATACAGTAAAACCCCTATTTAATGAGTTGCTGGGGGATCAGAATATATTTCACTAAATCGAGGTTACATTGTTCATATGGAACTACTGTTGGGACATGAAAAAATCATCACTAAATCTGGGAACATTAAATCGGGGTTTTACTGTATTTACTAATCAAAATGATGTCATATTCCACAAGGCTCAAATCTTTATCAACACTACAGTGAGGACTTCAAATCTCACACATTTCAGCACATCTGCCTTGACTTTTCACTCAGCACAGGCGGGCAGACAAGTGGACCTGTTGAGCCGTCAGCAATTTGACAAGTCAGGACTTCATCTACAGTGAAACCTCTATCCTATATGTGTCGTCTTCATGCAATTATGGTTAATTTCTTCTGGTTCTGAAAAATTGTCCATGTAAACAATGTATTATATCAGATGCACTGTTCCTCAAAGTGTTGTTTTTACATGTTAGTTATTTACAATACCCAGTTCTGACTCTTGAACAGAGCAGTTTGAACTTGGAATTGGCACTGTTTCATTTTGAACATAAGGTTTCAACTAAACTGTTGCCAGTTACAGATTTCTTTGAAAAAGAAAAGTGATTTGCATGCATGTATAAATGTAATGTTTTACTCGTTGTTTATTATTATTGTGGGGCACGCGGTGGCGCAGTTGGTTGAGGCACTACGCTACAAACCGGAACGTCGCGGGTTTGATTCCTGATGCTGTCACTGGAATTTTTCATTGACATAATCGTTCCGGTCGCACTATGGCCCTGGGGTCGACTCAGCCTCTAACAGAAATGAGTACCAGGAATCTTTCCTGGGGAGGTAAAGGCGGCCGGTGCGTACGGCTGACAACCTTACCACCTTCATGTGCCGATTGTCTAAAAAAATCTGGGAGCCTCGACCTCCTGGATCCCTAGGGGCCTGCCAAGGCCTGTGATGGGGTTGCTTTACCTTTTTTTTTTATTATTGTAGACCTAAGTGGAAAATTTATAATTTTCATTTGTTTGTCGCAGTCTTGTGTTTCGGACACATTTTAATGCTTTCCTGCATTCATAATTTTCTCAAAAATATTGTTTTCTTTTCACAGTCCCTTGAGAAGTGACAGACAGAGGTTTCACTGTATATGTGCATGGAGGCAATTTTTTAAACTTTGTCATCAGACTCACAACTATTAGTAATATGAAGTCATAAAAGCAGTAAAAATATACTATATGGAAAACAAGGAAAGAAGTCCCATGTACCAACTCCTTCCACAACTTTCTCAAGCTTTGATTCTTCCCCCCTCCAGCATACCTCCAGTATTCCTTCCAGTCATCAAGGACTTCCGTTCATATGCATGTTAGTAGCGCTAACCATGCAATAATCTTTCATACACAAATGAGCTTTGGTCTGGTTTGACACTGGCCAGAGGGAGCTCAACAGGCAGGGAGGAGCAGAAAGTGTTGAGTGTCATCATCCTCTCACCATTCATAGCTTATGTTTATGTGCTTCAGTACTGAGTACATGTACATACTAGGTAATGGGACCTCCAAATCTATCTTGATGTCAAAATCATGTGCAGAGAAGAGATCATCTGTTTTGGTTCCTCCCTTTGGTACCTCCTTCTTCTTCTCGGGTTCCTTCTCTTGTTCCACGTTTGGTGTCACTGTCATTGCAGCTTCTATGGCTAGTCTCGTTCTGTTATCTTCTTCCTACGGTTACAACAGAAGCAACAGTATATCAAGAAGAACACTATCACACAGCACAATCTAGTACATATAAAAACGTGAATTCTGTTTCCTGTCCTGCTGCAGACTCATCAAACAACACCCACAGATATTACAAAATTCACTCCGCAAGATCTGTTGTATTTGTTCATATGTCTACAGTGGTTTTGTTTGCATTAAATTTATAATTCATACATAATATCAAATTCACCTTGTTGAAACCATTTGTATCTGCTGACTTACAAATAATATTTTGTACAAAACTTGTAGATACATTCATATATCTATACACGAAACTTTATATTCCTAGACGTAACCAACAAATATTAAATATTACTGAACACATTTTCCTTAATTGTGCCTCACGTAAGTCACATAAAGAAAAAATTGGTAACTATATAGGAACATGATTAAACAACATGAATGCTGTGTCACTGGATTATTACATCGGGCCACAACAAATGTGTATGCAGATAATTATTCCTTTGGCTCCTCTTCCTATGCCATATTTCTTGTAATTATCTTGTACAGGGCAAGAATTCTGGGGAAAAAATTGTAATGAAATGTGTGCTTTCATTTTTCTCTACAACTTAGCTGAAACTTCTCTCAACCCAAGAAGAACCGGGCAATATATTAACAAAAATTTACACAGGCATTCACGTACAGTGCCTCACTTCTGTCAGATTTTAGACAAGACCAAAAATTTCCCCAACACATGTAGGCCTTTTTTTAAATGCCTTTTGCTTTAACATCCCTTACCAATTTACACCACTTCTTAATTTATGCCCTCTCATTTTTGGTCTAATGCCCTTTGGCTGGCTGCATTCTATTAAGCTAACCCCCTCTTTCTGATGGGAATATCATCTTTGATTTACACCTTTTTTATTTAAGCCCACCATTCACGAACACATTTAAGACTTAAAACAAGGCCTTGGGGTATACAATTTCAAGAAAATCAGTCCAGTAAGATCCAAGTTATTTTATGTGGACTGACAGTGATGACAAAGCTAACAGTCACTTGCCACAACTTTCAGAATGTGCCTAAAAACTATGGAACCAGAAATAATCAGTCGCACACAAGTGATGACGGGGTCTGCAACTGATGAGTATGGTACAATTTGACCATCAAAATACTGGTTATAAAGCCCTTTGACTGTATTATATAGGAATTTTTTTTTGTATACAATTCCAAATAAATTGAACTTCTAGCGGGAAAACGTTTCACACAAAAACTTTATATGTGGCAAGATTAAACATTATTCTGATGGGGATTTGGCAGCACTTCAAAAATGAATTTTTTACACTTTGTATCTGAGAACTTCTTATCCAGGGAAACACTGCATTAAAAAATCTGTCTCTTTTCCTAGTGTTTCCACAAGATGCAATAAAGAACTGAAGCAGTGTGTAACTAGTAATCTCTCAGTCTCTACCTCTCATAGTGCCCATCTGCACAATAATAACCAGTACATTTCCTGTAGGGTCATATCACAAGATTCACCAATAGTTGTGTAATTTCAAGGAAAGAAAGGAGCATGAAAACGTTGAGTGAGGTGCTGCATTTTGTTTTAATGCACTGGTACCCGCAAACCTGTGGACTACTGGTAGGGAAGGTCAATAATGGTACAGTCAGTCCACTGTGCGTTGTCTATGTCAGTATGTGAATTCTCTGCCACTTGCAGAAGAAAAAATGTCTTCAGATGAAACAGTGTCATGTCTTGTCCGCCAGCTTCTCACTTCATACCAGACACTTGGAAGCATGAAAACAGTGTTCAAAAAACAAACTGTGTGAGGAAACCATCACAGTGTTAACAGATTTTTCAGACAGGAGAGAAACTGAAGTGCTCAGTGGAAGATGAATATAATCATGAAATTATCATTGTAAAAACCACACAAAATTCATCACATTAAGAAATAACAGAAGAAGATATTCTACTGATACCTGGTTATGAATACTCACAAGAAATAAAAATCCAGGGTCGGTAAAGGAATTTCTTGCGATTTGTCAGAACAAACAAACAGAAAGAAAAAGATTCTCAAGTGAATGGCTACAAACAAGACTGGAGTTATCTGGCTCAAGGCAGGGACGGGTGACAGGTGCTCACAGACGCGGTAATGAACCTTCGGGTTCCATAAAATGCGGAGCATTTCTTGACTACCTGGGGACCTGTTAGCTTGTCAGGAACACCTCTGCTCCACGGAGTTAGTTGCAGCTGTAAACAATTCTGAACTTAACCTACTTTAACTTTCATGTAAATGCAATTCTGATTTGTCAGTGTCATTCTGCAAGTAACAACGTTAGTAGAATGCAACTGAATGCATGATTTCTGGCAATATTACTAACAATGCTCTGTAAATACAGAAGGTACTTGCTATCAAACAATCTGAACTGAATTTATCAATAAGATATGATACCAACATACAGCACTCAAAGATATAAGTTAACTAGGTTAAAAAAATGGGGCAGTGTGGAAATTATGACTTGCAAGTAACAAGATAATCAAACTGCTGAGTAACGACCATCAACAGATATTATGATTTTATAAGATACTGCTATCTTAACCTCTAAATGACCTGCACTCACGTATGTGAATGCACAAATGAAATAACCCTAGAAATTCATTTTATATATGCAGCAACAAGGAATTTAGTACATTTTTTAAGACATGCTGCATAATCTCGGTTTTATTTTCCACAAAATGCTGTTTATTTCATAACGTTAGCTTTTTCTTCTCAAACAATACATTCTTCATAAACCATATGCTGAATTTTAAATACCTGCCCCAGTCATTTAAAGGTTAAAACAAAGAATTTTACTCATCATATCACAATATGGTGGACAAATAATGAGCCATTAATTATTGGAAGGCATTTTTACAATTCACATTACACATGTCATAATAGGTGCACAAGTTTCTTTCAATTTATAACAAAAATGGACAATACTAACAGTTAAGAGGTTTATGGTGAGCCACTGCAGACCATAACAGCTAGACCCAGAGGGTCAAAACATGTTGCACAGTCTTACATCAGAACGTATTGATATATATCATCAACTCATGAATTTACCTCTGCTGCTATGATCGCATGCCCATCATCCACATTTTCTTGGTCATGTACTTTGAACACCATACGAGGTTTCGTGCTGCGTCTTGTGAACGGGTCATCAACTTTCTTTCCTTTGTTCTTTCTCACCTCCTCCTGCAAAAATTGTTGTCATTTTGAAGATCATAATACACTGATTTATGGCTTACTTAACGACTCTGACAGTAGCCTAGAATATATAACATCAAACGATGGAATGTTTAGTGACTACTGAGCTGCAAAGGACATGGAAGGAAGTGGCCATGACATAATACAAGGTACAGGATGTGGCAATAGAATGTGACAATTTTTAGATCGCTGTTTTGATCAACTGGGTTGAATATAGGAACACAAAATGTTATGGAGTATCAGCATTTAATATTCACTTTTACTGCTTAAAAATTGCGTGTCTTAAGTGGTCCCCTGGCATGCAATACATTCCGGTACTTGTGATCATAAATTAACTATAACTGCACAAAGACACACAACTTGCCCCTGACGTTGCAGTACGTTAGTGACATTTCAGTTCGGAATATCACCACGTTAAGGGACAAAAGACCACGTAGGGTCAAAATTAGAGCCACTGATAAATATGTGCTATGAAATTATGGTTAATTTCCAATCACAATTACCAGAATATACTGCATGCCAGGAAGACCACTTAGAAGATTTAATTTAAAAAAAAAAAGGTGAATATTAAATGGCATTTTACTGCTGATACTCCGCAATTTGTTGTGTTTCATATATTGAACCCAACTCATCAAAACAGCGATCTGAAAACTGTCACCAGTTACTACCACACCTGTATTATCCTGGCATTTGCCTGGAGGGACTGAGGAAAGTCATGCAAAATCAGGGTAGCTGGAGGAATTTTAAGATCACCTTATTGTACTTACTTCTTAAATACCTCTACTTAATTTAATACAACTTACACAAAAATGCAAAGCAGCAAACAATAATTCAGTTTGTCAAACTTCAGTTCACTGTTTTTTAAAGCAAGACTCAAATGGCATTTGTTCCAGGGATGACCAACGTTAAACAAATGCCAACACAAATTGCCCAGAAAAGAATATAATAGAATAGATTTCGACACTGCTGCACCATCATGATGAAGACAGTGCCAGACTATAAGGAGCATTTCCATTATAAAGCCAACACCTGCACAACACAAATATGCATAACATAAATATGCTCTATTTACTCTGACATGTTTTGGCACTTTTACATCATCACCAGTGAGTGTATTGTGTTGTGTGTGCATTGGCTTTGTAAATGGAAGTGTATCTCATTGCACAGAATAAATAACATGAAAATATAAGAAGCAGTTTTAAAACTTCTAACTTCTTTATCACCTCTACTACCACTAGCACCATCATTCACCTTTAATGCAATTCTTACAGTCAGATGGGCACAAATGTTCAAAATACAGGTTAAAAATGGTCAAGAGAATTGGTGCACCAAATCATAACAATGGGACATGGCTGACTGAAATCACGTGAGACTGTGAAAAGTTGACTCGGTTCTGCTCGGTATTGTTTGGTTCTGATCCCTGGTTTAGCCGATGATGCTGGGAGTACTTTATGCTGAAGCTCACCCACTAACACTCACCAATTTTTATGCTGGCACATAAGCAGAGCCACGTCATATTTTTTTTTTTAATTAAGGAGGTTCTACTGTGATGTGAAGTTATTGCAAATAAATTAGCAGAACAGGTTAGTGGTCGAAGTACCCCTTCAGATATTGATAATACAGAAATATACAGTCATCTCAGTCAAACATGCCATGATGGCACTTGCAATGTAGAGATAAGGCTCCACACATTCTGAACCTTAGTATTTGGTGAAAGCGACTGGCAGACTCATGCTTCAACAACTTTATTCTCTGGAAAAGATCATCAACAATGAAGATGAGAGGGACTATAGCTGGCCTACGTTCATGAAGTTTTAAACATAATACAGCATTCATTTAAAACACAAATCCACTGTTTCTTGTAAAGCGATAACTGAAAATGCCATTACAGACAAGCATAATACATATTAATACGGTAACATTTGTTCGTGACTAATGAACTACCAAATGGATTTTTAGAAAGCTTGTGATTTGGCATTGATGGCAATCTCCTTTGTTTTTGTTAATTCCTTCTCTCAAAAAAAAAAAGGAAAATATTAAAAACTGACAGTTCTGCCAAAAGCGAACGCAAGGGGAAGTTACCATATTTCATGTACTTCCCTTGGCCTCCGCCTCAGACACAACTGTTGATTTCAACATTTTGTTTCTTATATACACATGCTAGACAGCTTTTGTTTATTTGCACATTGCTTACGATCCGTGACTCTCCGAAAGAAATTGGCCAGCCTCAAGCATTAGTGAGTACAAATTTTAATGCTTATTAAGATTAAGAAGCTGTAATTTTTGTTGATTAAATATTTTACTCCTTCTACATGCAAACTGTTCCTATGGGTACAACCAGTTACATTTAATCTTTAAACAAGATACTAAGATGTGAGATTCTCACAACAGCGTGCAAAATAACTTGTCTCCTGCAATGTGATGCAATGTAGCTTTATAAGGGTACCACATATTACAGAAACTTGATGCTTCCATCTTCAGCGTAGGCATAGGCAGCGGTACCGCCAAATGCTGGTATCCATCTACCAAACTGATGGCGTTTCATACCAGAAAACCATAAATCTACAAAAGGGAGCCAGTTACGCTTTGGAGGAGCCAGAAGAGCTCACTCAGTGCAGTTTCCATTTCATGGGCTGGACAACTGGGGATTCATGGTTTGATTCCGTGATGGGGCAGAGTTTTCTCTTCTCCACTGCATCATGACCAACTCTGAGGTCCACCTAGTCTATTGTCCAAAGGGTATTGGGGGCTCCAAGGATAAAGAACCTGGGACATGAAACTAGCAACTCACCTACATCAAGTGCGAAGGTTAAGAATGCCTAGAGCTGTATCTCCACTCTGACATACATTTTCATGGCATCATGGTGTTTAATTATTACTGGGGATAAGCTTATCTCTGCCTTTACAACACATCTGCATTCAATCTCACGAAAATCTTTCAGCTGGAACAAACATTACTTTTTTTTTCCTTTGAATTGTTTTTGGTATAAGAAAAAAGGAAAAAATCAGCGTATTTCCCACACATGACAGTTTCAAAACATTCTAATCCAAACTCAACGAGCACTTTAAGTGTAGGAAATTACTTTTTACAACATAACAAATAAAATATTATTTGTGTTTCTTTACCTTGAATCAAGAGGTTACTGCAATTTACACCAGAGATGCCCAACATATTTGAAACAGCATTAAAAGCTTTACTTCTCTTTCAACATACCTTAATGGCTTTCTCAGCTCCTTCTACATTTTTCTTGCGATTGCGGTCGTTAATGTAGCTGATGCTGGAATAGTAGACGTGCGCTTTTTGTCCAACTCCTCCGCTCTCTCTTCAAGAGCCTGCAGTTTCTCCTGAATTCTGCTGGCTTCTGTATCATCTCCCCTAAAAATATACAAACATAATAATTCCCGCTGAACATAAAGACAGTGGGTTCTACCTACTAATTCACTTTACCACAAATTTAACGCATTTTATGAACCCAAAGTGTACTATTGCGTTAACTACAGCCAACCTGCCATATATCAAAGTCCAAGCTCCCATGCAACATTTCGGAACATAACCACTACTTGATTTCAGGCTTCAGCCACAATGTTGATGAGATCTGCGCTCTTCTGGGATATTACGCGACGTCGTGTGGTAACTGTTTACCGACATGATGCCGCGTAATATCCCAGAGGAGCGCAGATCTCATACTACTATTTACCGTATTTTTCGGCATATAAGACACATTTTTTTCACCTAAAAATTTATCTGAAAAAAAAAAAAAAAAAATGGAGTGCGTCCTATACGCCGAAAAATACGGGGAAATTTGATCTGTCAAAGTCTACTCTATTTGTTTACATTCATTGGTACGTTCGTGTAAACCGCCGTAATTTTGCTAATTAGATTATTTGTTATGTACGAATTCCCTGAAAAATCAATATATTTTTTATTCAATAAATGCATGATAAAATATACTAAAATTGTTTTTTCCACAAAATCTGCATAAAAAATGGGATACGCTGAAAAATATGATATTTCTGGTGTTAAGTAAGTCCCATTACGTGCGATTATGAAATCCTCAGGGTCATAATTTATGACGTCAGAGAGGTGTACGGATTAGTCTTCTGAAACATGACACTGTGTGGTTTGGCGGATGGGCACCAACACTGTAGAAGAACCTGCGGCCTTCATTGTCATGCTACTACCCTAAATACGGTGGCAGAAATTTCCCCATAAATGTTGCTACCTACATGCCAAACTACACAGCTTCACAACCTAGAAGACTATGATCTTAACACACTTTCTGTTTCTGGAGACACACGCAATGAATAAGCAGAAACACATCACACCGAATCCATCTGCAACGGGAAATTTAACCTCCTTATGGCAGTGAATATCAATATTGTGGCCTTCTTGGATGTGAAGCTGTTTAGTTTGGTAGACATTCAACTGTGGGCTGTGTAGTCTGGTATCTTCCACATTTCACGGGGTCATATCCCGAAGACCACAACCTTAACACCTGCAACATACTCTATTAACACTCACCTTGATTGTGCCATGTCTCTTTCCTTCAATAACTGCGTTTTCATCATGGCATAGTTGTAGGGGGTTTGTTTGAACCTTTGCTTTTCTCGCACAATCTGCACAAAAATAAGCTACTGTATGCACCACATTAGCCAACCTACAGAGAAATATGCGGACCTGAACAATAGAAAATGGAGGTTAGTGAAGATGGCTAAGGAACACAGTCTTGTGAATTCTTATGCAAACACTGACAGTTCTTAAACTTTCCACTGTTTCACGCCACACCAGTAGTGTTGTGTCAAGGATACCAGCACTACTGAGCACTGTGTTAATGCATGGGCTTTTTTATTAGCTGCTTTTAATCAGGTGAGTGTTAGCACAGACATTCCCCAACTTAATGCAATTTCAGACTTATTGCAATTCAATTAGCAGTATTGTAACCAACAAATGCACTTTTTGTATTTCTGTTACACTTTTACCCTACATATGTTTCGGCTGTGGTCCAGCCATCATCACGGTACACTAGTAGGTTCACTTCAGTGGCACTGGTTCATTTGGTATTATCAAATGCCGAAACATATTGAACCAGTGTTTATTATTTATTATATTATTTTGGATACTATCTGCCTTTACTAATGCTGGGCTCCGCAGATAAGCCAAACACTGCACACAACATAGATACAAGATACTAAAGAAACAATATATTGTAACACACAGATTAAAGAAAATATTATAAAGCCAACCAAATACAAAATTACAAAATACACACGACGGGAGACTTACCAAGCAATTGCTTGTTTTCATACATACCGAAATAAAGTTACCTTGGCGTCGCCGTGGGGCTAAACCCAACTAAAACCAAACACCTGGGACCACGACGACCGCCAAGGGACTCCAACCCCACCAGCTCACTGCCAGACAGAATTTAGCCCCCATGGCCGAGACAAAAATTTGGAAATAACTTGAAGATGGCAAGGACCAGAGTGATTACATCAACCATACGCACGTAGGAAGAAAACTCAGGACAGGGGGGAAAATGGAGAGGAGCCAAGTAGGAGGGAGTGATGCGCACGTCGAAAATCCAAGGTTCGATTCTCGTAGAGGGTGCTGGGACAAAATCCCGGCACAATATGTAGGGTAAAAGTGTAACAGAAATACAAAAAGTGCATTTGTTGGTTATAATACTGCTAATTGAATCAAAACGCACGGTGAAAATAACGTGAAGATTATGCAATTTAATAAGAACAACTACCATTCTTGAACCTCACGCCAAACTTGTCCTTGCGGGAATGAAAGTGCATGTGGTGAATGTGGTGGAAGAACACTACTGGGCGAGACAAAGGCAGTGGGAGAGTCATGCTGGAAACAGATTCCACAGTGTCAGAGTGTGGATTTCAACTGGACTCCCTTGTATAGACATACACATTTGACCAAATGCACACCCAATTCCAGCTTGCGCAAACTTCAATTGTACTGGACCTTATGGAACATAACTATTGCGTAAGTTAGGGAGTGTCTGTAATACCATCTGTGAAAGCATTTAGGAAGCTTCTGAAATAATAGTGATGTGCCACTGTTACCAAAGGAATTGCTTTCTTTGTGTCAAAGTCATGTACAAAAACAATGACAAATGTAGAAAACCCCAATGATGGGAGCTGGAATAGCATGCATGATATCTAGCAATTATAATATTTAAATTATTAGACATATACATATATGGTACTGCATTTACCTGAATATACGAAAAGAATTTTCCCGCAATTAATGACCTGAAAAATTGGGTGGAAGAGTTATCTTACAATTGCTTACAAAATTAGACACAATCAGTATAAGCATTTTCCTAAAAACTGAAGATTCTAGGGGTTATATCTTATACAGGAGTCAATGCAATGTACTTATTTCTAACAAATACAGATAGTTCCAAAGTAACATGACAGTTATGTTCCAGGAAAGTCTTGTGTAAGGTGAAATCATGTTATCGACAAACTGCCCGTACGCAACAATAAAAATAAGAGTGAGTGCATTCCAAAATTCAAATAGGACTGACATATTTATAACTAATTGCACTTGATTAACATTAATAATTTTTTTTAGTAATATGTCACATACCAAAGTCAGTAACAATGAAAGACTGATCAAGGAAAGAAAAAAAAAAAAAAAATGGGTAATACTGTGCCAGAGTGGAGGACAGAGTAGACTGAGTTGTTTAGCAGACACAGGTAGTGAAGAAGTTTAGTTAATTCAACCTTGGGAAAGTTATCCACACCTGGAAATGATACGATTCCATCCGTCAAAAATTATGGTAGGAGGTTTCTGTGCTTTTCCATATGTCAACAACAGCCGTTTTCTGAAGTCTAAGCTGAATTATTTTACACCGTCTATTTTCAGCAGACATCAAACTTTCGCTGTTTCACCATTTTACTGATTACAGAATAATTCAATTCATGTTGTCTGTCTGCCCTGCAATGTCTTGTGTAACGTTACAACAATTACCAACCTTCAAGAACAAATAGAAGGTATTTCGAAGGAAATTATTGTGACAGTCATTTCATCACACCAGTAGTATTTCAGAAACAGGTAAAAGTAAGTTTCAGAATGATTCCTGTGTTGTCTTTGCTTTTGTTCAGGAGTTGGGACAGCCACATCACTGGTGTGATTTGTAGTGTTCCAGAATGGCAATATGCTGGATGTTAAGGTAAATGAGATGCTGCAGCAACATCTGCAGAAAGTCTACAGGATAAAAATCACAGACAGAGAGAGAGAGATATATAGATAGATAGAAAGAGATAGAGAATGTATGTGTATGTGCACCCAAGTATATAACAGAGAAATAAATGTGCTAGAAGTGTGATATTTTTGTCATATAGCAAAAAAGGCAAAATTTGTGCATGACCAAAACAACTTTCGGTCTTACTTTTATGGTATATCCTGGCAATTAATTTCTACATGCCAATTCTTCCAGATCACTAACAATAACATCAAACAGTTCTGAGAGTGACATATTTATACAAGCACAGTAAAGAGGTGAGAGGCATGATTGGTGACAACAGTTTATATAGAAATCTGATGTGTGCCGTCCCATCAGAGTACCTGCACTCAGATGTTAACCCTTTCATCCTGAATGATGCCGAATACATGTTGTACAGCCCTGTTGGGGGTTTTCCCCTTGTTTTTTAGCACGAAAAAATTAAATGATGTCATTTAAATCTGGGGTTTTGCAGATAGCACTGGGAACTTTATTCCAACACCAATGGATTAACAAAACTTGCTGCTACTCAGAAGAAAAACTGTGTCCTTGGTGGTGCGCGCACGGACAAAAAGCTGCTTGTGACCGGAAACCAATGCATTCCAGCTGAAAAATTATTTGATTGAAATGCTGTCATCAATTCCATATTTTCTGTTGTGTTCTACCTGGACTGACATGTCAAGGTCAAAGATTTTATCAGTGGTAACAGACAGTATATACTGCATGTTGACTGGATCAGATGGTAGTTTGCACTTGCAATGAAACCTACCAAAATACTGTGTAAGATATGAGGTTATCCCTGTAATGAATATCAAGATTAGAGACTTCTGTGATATGATGCCATGTAGTTTTGTAGATGGGTACCAATGTTTTGTAACAACCTGCTGCCTCCATCTTTAGGGTACAGGAGTGATCTTGTTCCCATTCTACCACCAAGACAGAGGTACCACGTTCCTCCAGAACACTGATGCCCATCTAACAACGCACAGAGCATCACATCCCACAAGGCCACGGTCACGATCGTCATACCACCCTTTATGTAAGTTATGGAACGGCAACATTGTTAATACACCTACTTGCTCAATGTCTTCCTCCTTGAATTCATAGATCATAGCTTCCTTGATGTCCTTGAGTTTCTGGTCAAGTTCATCATGGGTTGGCATCGAGATGCCTTGAAGCGCACACGTCTGTCGCCACTGCAGGAATTCGCTGTCTGTGAAGTCTTGGTTACTGACATACTCCAGCCTAAACACTTTCTCCTGGGCTCCATGTCTACAATGAACATGAAATGCAGTCTTACACCATCCAAATCCTTTTGCTTTAAAGTACACTGTTCGCTGTACACGAGGCTCTGATCACATTATCATTACATCAAAAGTGGTGCATCACACAAAAATGTTGGTACATGAGATGAAATACAGACCCCATTAAGATTCGTAACTTCCTGTGCCATCACTATCTAGTACATTAGATTACATACAAGGTAAATACTCATATGCAGTGTTACATATTTACTGTAGATTGGCTGTGTCAACAGTAAGTTAATACTGAAATCAAACAGGAACACAAAATCAAAATGGTCTCTGTTCACTGCATGTCATGACCTCAAGTTAACAAACATACCTCAGTCTCAAACCCTTGTTTGTTCGTGTGTTCCCCAACTGGTATATCTTTCCCGTCTCACAAACATCACCAACTTCACATACCTGGAAAAAAGATCTGTATGATAATTGCAATCTAATGTCAAATACTGTAGGTTTTTCATAAGCTTCAGTCTACAGTAAGCACCAATCCTCTGTTTCTTTGACTCTCATTGCTACATGCTACTATAGTAGAGCTAATCCAAGGGCTTCCATGGTCAGTGCTGGCAGGTGAAGTATTATGCTAAATAGTCAACAGATAAAAACAAACACAGTTGTAATCTATTGCAAGAACTCGTCTTCACATAATCATGCTACATGTTTCGGCCATACGGCCACCATCAGACATGTCTTCGTAAAAATATACAAAGGAAAGTAAAATAATACCAACAAAGGCATCTCCTTGTCAAATATCATTATGCAATGTGCAACTGTTTAAACATTAAGTTCAATTTACGTTTTCTGTGAAGAGGAATAATATTATTATTACTATAATATTATTGGTGGCAGTACTCAGAACATTACACTGATTCCAAAATAAGTTTAAAAGATATTAAAATTCTTCTTATTTGGAGGTTAAAATCATACGTTGCAAGTGAGGAGAACGCAAGGATGCAAGTCTTTTGGGATGTTACGCTGTGTTGTTCAGTAAACAGATCCCGATGTTTTGACGGACCACAATGCCTTCACATCTGGGCTCAAGCCATCCAAGAAAACTCTTCTTGGTTGCCAGAAAAGGTGGTCCACTATCTTCTGGCACCTTGCTATTGGGTAGAATGCCAAAACTTCTAGTTGGCTGCCTACATAAACTCTAACGACCAAGCCAGAAATGGTCTGCTGAAGAGAAAGAAATAAATTCAGACCCAATATTCTGATGGCAGCATTCCTGTAGCACCTACTAAACTGCATCGCCATGACAGACTGCACCAGAACCTTCGTATTGCCCATAACCCTATGTATCATAACTAGGTTGACAAATATCCAAAGGTCGGCATGAGAATAAATTACAGCCAAAATTTTTCAGTCACCACTGGCAACCAGGTGAACATATCTTGCCATGAGACTACTCTTCTTAGCCTGTCTAACCCTGAAGACGAAGCCTCTATGATCCTTCAAAACAATGGTTACGTATCTACTGACAAGTCACTGCATCCTGGAAGTCTTGGATCTTTAGTAACACCACTGTGACAACCTCAAATCCATAGGTGAACATATTTTTGGACCCTGACATTGTACTACCTTAATCATGCCTTTGAAGCCCTCATTGCAGGCACATTCCACATTTCTCATGATTTATTCCTGTTTACAAACAGCATACTACATACTCCATTCAAACGAATTGACGCGGCTGTGCGCCCGAGAAAACTATATTGATTTATGTCGCCGTGAAAGTTTTAAAACTTATATTATAGCATACTACATACTTTATTGTACATATTCACGCATTAGAGGTATATTTATTACATATAATTCCAACTTACTGCACTTACTGACAAACAACATACATTATGTTGTACTGTTTTGTAGTATACATTCCCCTACATGTTTCAGCTTGGTTAAGCCATCTTCAGAGGGATTCAATTACAAGGGGAAAACAGGACGCATAGTAACAAGAATACACATTGTCAAATATGTAGTACAACCATGTATAAAATATGGCAGCCGGATGTCAGTGAATTCATATTCACACATAGAACCATTAAGCTCCAATTTTAATTATATACAGTAAAACCCCTATTTAATGAATTGCTGGGGGGATTAGAACATATTTCACTAAATCGAGGTTTTCATTAAATGGAGGTTACATTGTTTATATGAAGCTATTGTCGGGACATGAAAAAATCATCGCTAAATCCGGGATTTCACTAAACGCGGGAACATTAAATCGGGGTTTTACTGTATATTGATTGTAAAAAAGTGCAATAAGTTGGAATTACATGTAACAAAAAAAGTACAATACATGTTATAAGAATGACTAACAATACAAAGTTGTCTATCGCAATATATTACTTACCCTATAAACAGGCCTTCCATTGTGACTACCAATTCCAACTCGTACAAAGCACCCTTTAACAACCCTGTCAAAGAAGGGCAAATGAACAAACCTGTAACATGCACAAAACTCATTAATACTTGTGCACTGGCACTTACAAGTCACAGCTGAAGTGACACACACAAACACACTCTGACATATGCAAAAGTTACGCTCTGGAAGGCCCGATGCACGTCAAATTTTGCGCAAGTCAAAACTGAGTATACATACAGCCAACAAGATGCGCACGTGCTCACACACACACACCAACACACACACAGGGAGTCCAGTTCAAATCCAAACTCCAGCACAACGGAACCTGACTAGCTGCAGCATGACCATCAGGCTATCGTGTTATCACACAGCAATACAGTGTGTCCACAAAGTCCCTTCGGGGTTTTGAAAAATTGTGGCGCGCAAACAAATTGAGCTAGCCACATGCGGTTTGCAGCAGATTACAGTGAAACTCTGGAAGTTTTTTTTTGCCGCCAACAGATGGCATAAGCGGCCATCTTTAAGTTTCTCAGTCGTTTGTGAAATGGCGACTGTGCAGGAACTCGCGCGTTGTGTGGGATGGCAGAGACGTCCAATGCCTTGGCCTCCACGTTCACCAGACATAACACCACTGGATTTTTTCCTGTGGGGTTATGTCAAGAGCAATGTGTTACAACACCAGTTAACGGACTTGATGACCTGAAGACCCGTATCAGGAATACGATCTCGGCTATTCCAGCGGACATGCTCCACAGAACATGGCAAGAGCTCGAATATCGTCTGGACGTTCTCCGTGCTACCAAGGGAGCCCACATTGAGGTCTACTGAGGTTAGTAAAAAACTTCCAGAGTTTCACTGTAATCTGCCGCAAACCGCACGTGGCTAGCTCAATTTGTTTGCGCGCCACAATTTTTCAAATCCCCGAAGGGACTTTGTGGACACACTGTATTTCTTCTGCCTCCTTTAATCTCACAGTGTTTTCCATACCGCAAAGAAAAATCTGGCATGTTTAAAAAATGTTATTCTTTTACTTTCTTTAAAATTGTATACACATTCACTGTTTATTAAACCAACTAAATGCACATTCACTATTAATTTTTTAATAGTAATTACAAATTTCCCCTACAATGTTTCGGTCTATATAGACCACCATCAGGGGGCTCAAACTACACTTTATTCACATCCACAGTTCATTGTATCACCATATTCATTATTGTTCATTTCTGTATGTAGGTTATGATCGCTGTATAAAATCACTTTCTAAAAACACCATTTTAAAGTACATTGTGTCGTATATATAAAACTGTGGATGTGAATAAAGTGTAGTTCTAGCCCCCTGATGGTGGTCTATATAGACCCAAACATTTGTAGGGAAATTTGTAATTACTACTAAAAAATTAATAGTGAATGTGCATTTAGTTGGTTTAATAAACAGTGAATGTAAGAATGCATGGTGAATATCATATAAAAATTGTATACACATGTTTGGAAGTGTCTATGTCAGTTTTCTTACTCTCAGCCACTTTCACGGTGAGGCTGAAGTAATAAACCTAATCTACTAAAAAAGAGGAAAAAGCAAAAGACTAAAAAGGCATAAAAAATTATTTTTGTTTGTGAAATGGCTTGCACACAACTGATTCAGATTAACATTGTCAGAATATACAAAACATGTATATAAAAGTCATTAATGAGGCCCTAGCTCCTGTGTACTGTCTTGTATAGCAGAATAAACTCCTACCAACACCGAAAATAAAACATGCTGGTGAATGTTGGCACAGAATAACACGTCTGGCATGTTCGCTCTGTTAGTGTTCCTGGATTTTAAATTCCATGAATACTTTGAAGAGAAACACTGCAAATAAAAATATTTTAAACGTGCCCTTCCACGTGTTACACGACACACACTATGCAATTTTTCGGTACTTTGTAACGTACTAACAACCAATTCAATAAACAACAATGATGACTTTGTTCTTTGTGTATGATGGAATATTACAGGATGCTTTGTTTAGACCACCACCTGTTTCTCTGGCCTCTGTGGCTTTGTTGTATTTCTTGTCTTATCTTGTAAAGATGAGATATTATCATAAATGTGCACAGGTGTTCACATAAAGTGTTGTTACTTTTGTTTGATATCAACCACAAGTATACCATGATGAGAAACTGTAGTAAAAATCCCCCCCCCAACACAAAATGTACTTAATTAATTATTTTATTCCAACATATGCACTACACTATTTTAGTATTTTCTTGCCCCTACATATGTTTCGGCACTCCTTGTGCCATCCTCAGGGGTGTCGTCGAGAGTTCACAGTTTTCAAATGCATCCAATTCACTTTCACAGCATAAATTCACTATCACTGAACATCACTTATCTTCTTGTTCATGGTGGTCAGCTTGTCTTATTTGGTGTTTTATTAAAACTGAATAATTAAAACTTTATAAATGAAGACAGTCGTAGTATAAAATATTAGAAGTTTTTAAGACAAGCTGACCACCACGAACAAGAACATAAGTGATATTCAGTGATAGTGAATTGATGTTGTGAAAGTGAACTGGATGCATTTGAAAACTGTGAACTCTCGACGACACCCCCTGAGGATGGCACAAGGAGTGCCGAAACATATGTACATTGCAAACTACCTAGGCAACAGCACAGAATCAATTTCTGAGATAGGGGAGCACCCATGTGGTGGATTCTCTTAGCCCCAACGTGAGTTAGGCTGGCAGAAAAGGAAGTACATACACCTTAACCTTTAGCAGACAGATGTAAATGCCGATGGTATCTCGTGACTGCCTTACTTTTTCTGGCTTAGTAGATTTTTAAATTGCTACTAAGCAAACACACAGACCAGCATATGGCATGCTAGACTATTCACAAGTGCATTTTAGAGAGCAGCATACAGACTTGTACAACAATAAAGGCTAATATGGAATCTGAACTAAAGAGGAGAGGGTAGAGAGATGGCATTCTTCACAGCTCTGATAGTTTCAAGCGTCAACCTGTAAGCAGAAAAGCTGTACACTAATGTGTGGATGGAGTGGACTCAGAACAATATGGCTGTCTTATCCCAACAACAACCAAGTCCCCAGTTTATATGCCTTGTTCTGTTACATATTTCATAATTAGTGCACCAGCCATTCAGACTCAGGTTTATCATGGTTTTCCTTCATTCCTCCAGGCATATGCCAGGATAGAACCTCAATGAGGCCTTGATTGCTTCCTTCCACATGTCGTCAAATTTGTTATTCAGTGATCATCCTACCATTTGATGCCATATGTGTTTTAACAGTGTAGTTTAATAAATAAATAAATAAACTTTCTCTCTCTCTCCCTCACCATCATTCCCTTTCTCACACACACATACCTTTCCATCTTATATCTTGACAATCGCATCCTGTTCAAGTCCTCTTTCCTTGTAACATATTGCACCTTCTTAGATTTCTTACGTGAACTGGCTACAGACCTGAAAATTGTAACACATGCTTCAATGTCCACAGCTCTCTCCTTCCACTAGATACTGGTTCCTGTCTTAGCCAGTATGCTGGCATTTATCTACCCATTACAAAGCAGCACAAACACCCAACGTGTACAATCTTTTTATTTTTGAGTTGTGGTCTTTCTGATGTTATGGGTTTAGAATGCTGCAAATTGGAGATTTAATGTCACTTCAAACACAAAGGTCCAGACTTGATCTTAAATTTATCTAAGTCACTGTGCACATTCAAGTACTTCTTCAATAAAGATCAACAACATATTGGTCTTCACTGTACAGACCTATCCACTTACAACTGAACTTAACTTTGAGATGATTCATCCCAATGTGTTATAACAACAATAAAACAAATCACCAAACACAACCATATATTTAAAAGTATAAAAATCAGCTACGTATACATGTTTTGGCTTATGATCAAGCCACCATCAGACTGTATGTACGAATTAAAAGGTGAAAATACACAACTGATGGCTTGACCATAAGCTGAAATGTGTACATGTGGCCGATTTCTACAACTTCGGATGCCAAAAATGGAATGGGATTTCATGAGCAGGTGAACAACAATTAACTTCTGAAGAAACACTCTGGTACATGAAGTTTGGAACTGAAAAAGTGACACTTGTATCTTAAGAGAGATCATGTAACATGATGTAACATGCATGTAAGAAAGGCATGTGGAAGACAGCATGCATAGCTGCACTCATTCTTAACTCTGACACTACAGACGGGGATGAGCAGTACACTTCATACCCTGGCTGTTTATCCGAGGGGAGAGCTCCCCCATTATCCACTGAGTAGGAAGCTGGGTAGGCCCAAAGCCAGTGTAAATGCTTTAAGGAGACAATTCTATATCTGCTGTCAGGAACTAAAGCAAACTTCTTTGGAGCTCCAGGCTGTAACCTAGTCATTACACCCACATCTACTAAACTACTCTGGCTCATTAAAAGTGATAACCACGTTTAGAAAAGAGGACACTTTTAATGTAGCAAATTTTAGCCCTGTCTTCCTTGAGAAGCAACACAACTACGAATTTACAGCAAACACAAAATTCAGAAAGCAGCATGCATGGGGTAAATAGATATTAAACTCAGCTTTAATATGCTATAATGGAGGAAAGGGTTTACACGTTATTAAAAATTGCAAACTTAAGTGGTAAACAAGAATATGGGCAATGATTTGGGGAATCAGTAAGGTTCAATTATCTAACAGATATGGCAAGAATGTTACAAAAACATGGACATGAAGATGATTATGTGAAGATTCACTAACACCAGCTAACTCAAAGGAGAAGAATGCTTGAGAGGTAAACATGCAGCAGCCAGATTCAATCAAATTTTGCAAGCAGTCATACAAGCAATGTCTGTACTGAACATGTGGGCACCCAAATTTATTACTGGGGGGGGGGGGGGGCTGACCCTGAGGATACATATAATTTATGCTTGGTTTTAGAAATTATGTTATAAAAATCATGTTGTAAGTATCGCTGTTAACATAACACTGTTTGCAAATGCATTTATATACACACAAATATAACTACACGTTCCATGACTCACTCACCTAACGCCAATCACAGTGTCTAATCTTCCAAGTTTTTTTAAATTTCATCTAAGACATTCTAAGTCATTTCACTTTATTTTTCAAAATTCTCATGTACTAGAAATCAGCCAATTTCAGTGGCTGATTTTGGCTGAAGGGTAAATTATGTAAAATGTTTGATCTCATCGTGTGGGGGGGCTGCATGGGTGCATCCCCCCCCTTTCCAGGATGCATCCCTGATACTGAAAGAATGTTTTGCAAATGCTGCAGCAAACTCCGTCTCAATACAACGGTACGTTGTGGCAATCATTTGCAGATTATGTTTCCAAAACACACAATATGCTGTCACTTTCAACATATCTGGCAGACAATTAAGAGCTTCCTTCTAAGAAAACATAATTCAACATCCCAAAATATTTAAAATAAATGTAAACTATCCCTGCACACATAATGACTGGTTATATCAAACATTTTTATACAGGTAAATGAATTCTTGATTAAAAATCCAATTTTTGTTTCTACTTTATAGCTTAAATAAAGTACTCAATATAACTAACTTTTACAACATACAACAAATGGGGAATTCAAAAGCAACTGAAAAATTGGGCCAGCCAGTTTTGCTGACAATTTGAAAAACCACTCACAAAAGATTAACAGCTGTGACTGATATCTATACTGGCAAGAGTATGGATTAAATTTCATATCGTTGTATGCCCCCTGCTAAGGTCTAGGTTAGAAATGGGAGGGGAAGGTTACGTTTATGTATATCGCAAAGAACTTAATTGTCTTAGAATGAGTAACACTGTAAGTTACACATTAAAGAACAAATAGAGAGTGTACTCACTTCTTGTCTGACTCGGAGTCACTACTACTCCGGGAACTACTGCTGCTGCTTCTTTTCTGACTCTCAGCTCTATCAGATTTATCACTCTCCGACCCACTGTCGTCTGAGTAAATATCGGACGCTTTTAGCTTAGTTTTGGAACTGTTCGACTTTTCTTCTGGCTGTTCGCCATCATCCTCTTCTCTATCAACACCCTCTTTATCTTCTTCACGACGCTTTTCTTGTTCAATTCTTTGCTGCTTTTCCTTCTCCTCTGGCAAATATAAATAATACAGAGTTCATAAATCAAATTATGATTCATCTGTAAATGAATGGAAAGTCCCAGTACGCAATCAAATCAAAACCAAAAACAAGTCAATATGTAACATTTCAGAGAAAAAATTGCTTTTAAAACAACATAATATATGAAACAAAATATATGACAAAACCAAACATAACTTGCATAAAAAATTTTAAGATTTCTGTCATATATGTAGTAGTATGCAGTATTTTTAGCTCAACATATTTCTACCCTGAACTGATCTTTTATCATGTACACAGGTATCCCCTCAACACACGTGACAGTTATGTTCTCCAGGCTGGTATTTAACTACCAAGTTTTGTTAATCCTTCAATGCCACAATCTTCACTAAAAATTTACAATTCATTTGACTTTAATGTGTTCATTTTAACCATTTACAAATCCTGCTTCTGTCATCATGTGCACACACACATGCGTCCATACATCCACACATACACATACCCCTCTCGCGTCTTTCCTCACGACGTGCCTTAAGCAGGTTCATTGCTGCAGCTTTCTTATCCACCTTCCCCCTGTTCTCCTCCACAGTCTTCTTCCGTTCCTTACTCTTTCTTTTGCATCCATTTTCTCCTCTTTCTTCTTCTCTTGATCTCGCTTCTTCCTCATTTCTTGTTTCCTAGCTAACCGCAACTTCTTCTCAATTTCAAACCTGAGAAACGAATTATTGTTAGAACACTTACACCACTCTTAGGAACAGGGAAAAAAATTGAAAAATTTTTCCAGCTATTTTAAGTGATGCAAATGCAACAGACTAGTGCACCTGCAAACTGACATGAATATATATACCACAGAAATGATACGAATATATACCAACAAGGTAAAACACAATTTGTTAATTTATGTTTATTTTAAATTACATAACTTATAAAACATCCTTTTGGTTAATTCTGCATCCTATATACATTACTCTTTTGGTATTGAACAGGAAATAATTGACCTATGTCACACAAAATACAATAACAGCCAGATTGAACTCCACACTTATCACATACAATTAGGGTGAGCACACAGGCACACATGTAGTTATATTTACATAAAATATGTAATATTAATAATTACAGGTACACTTAAGTATTTATATACAGGGTGTTTCAGGCAGAATCTGCCACAATTCAAGAGAACGTTCCTTAGATTAAATTACATTTATATAACCAAAAATACCTGTACCCAAAGGTGAACAGTTATGGAGATAACAGCAATATAAGTTTCAAAGAAAGAGAACTATATACATTTATTGGTTATGATCAATAAATTAACAGTTCTTAATATGTATTTGGATAATTACAAAATACTTTCACTGACATAATCCTTTCGGCCGCACTATGGCCCTGGGGTCGACACAGCCTCTAACAGAAATGGGTACCAGGAATATTTCCTGGGGAGTAAAGGCAGTCGGTGCATAGGGCTGACAACCTTACCACCTTCATGTGCCGATTGTCTAGAAATCTGGGAGCCTCAACCTCCTGGAACCCTAAGGGCCTGTCCAGGCCTGTGATGGGATTTGGGGGGGGGGGGGACATTAAAACGACACACAGTTCGTACTTCCTGTAATATTAACATGTACTTAACATCTAACTGACATATGTTGACATAAAGACATTAAGTAAGAAAAACTTGCACTAGTTTCAGAAAAACCATCCTTCGGGTTCCAAGTACTTTACATAGCACACTACCCTCCATACGATTTGCCTTGGCTATCGGCTCACCGATCTGTGCAGTGTACATGTAAGGCATCATATTAAACAGGTGAAGTACGTAGAACCACAAGAAGACTACGTTTTTCTCTCACGTCATTACCTCTGTAACCATTCAACTTCAGAGATGGGTAGGTTTAATTACATCACTGTGAATTAACCCAATGCACGTTTCTCCTGAAGCATGGCAGACCCCTCCTGAAACACCCTGTATATTATACATGTAACTGATGACTTTTGTGTAGTACTTAAAGCTCATACTTTGTTGTAACTTTTAACATTATTAATGTTTATAATCTTTAATAATTTTCACAAGCGATTGTAAAATCCCTGGAGATGGCAAAAGTTAGCTGAGACATGTGTGATCACTGAATTTCAAATAAACATAACTTAACATCTTGTACTGTATGCTGTTGATATCTATTTATTTCAGTTGCTATGCACATGGTCACACTTGTGTTAAAAAAAAATAACCGAGAAAGTTCAACATGTGTGGCATTTTGTAATGGTTGTGATCAATAACCCGATCTTTGAATAAACTTCTTTCTTTATCTATAAAAAAATTTTACACAACTAAAACTTTCGAAAACTTCAAATTCCAGTCAACGTTCTCTCACCTCATAACCTGTACAGACCAAACATTTTGAACAGATTAATAACTGCTTGCAGAGAAAATAAATTCCACACTCAGGTACCCTTTCTAGTCAAAGTTATAGATGTGTAATAATTCATATTAATTTATTCTTCAAAACAGCTTCAACGCCCCAGACTATAGTGTCAAACAACAGGATGATAAATGAATAGCGAATTGGAAAAAAATGTAGAAGAAAGCGACTGCAGCCTAATTTGAGATACCACCCCAAAATGGCCTACAGGAAACTAAATAAAATCACAAAACACATTCAGAACAGCGTCTCTGGGATGACACTTGAACCCATGGCCTCCTGTATATGCAGCAGGAGTTCTTCAATATAGTACCTGCCAAACTAATACATCATTAACAAATAAAAGGGTTTACAGGCAACATGATTTTGATGGCAAAGGTGGAGCAATGGTCAATACTCTGTAATAATCGAAGACGATTCCACTGCAGAACAACAATACAAATGTTTTAAACATAACAATACAGTTTTAAAGTCTGACAGGATAGCAACAGCAGGCGTGAAAAAAGGACTCAAAATACAAATTCCGATTTATGTGAAATTAGGAACAAGGAACTGATGAAAAACTTTGAAGAGACCAGTGAAATCTGGGCCTGGGAGAGGAAAAGTGGTTCAAATTCATAGCTCGGAAGATAATCTATTGCCTTCCTGCGGTCCTGAATTGCCATATTCTCTGCAACCCTATATAACTGACCCATTTCCTTCCCTGAATCACTTTTTAAGATCTAACCACACATAACTCCATTGCCCCGAAGACAGAGACAACAGAAAATGATGGTGTCACCCTACACTCCTACATGGTAAAGGGAAGAGGGCGCAGATCTTACAACAAAGCAATTCCCATTGTCACAGTACTAGATCTATTCAATCTTCCCTTTTCGTAGCTGTAACTGGTAACATACTGCAACATTCCTACACAATCAAAACATTTCCTCCTACCAATTACTTCAGCACCCATCTGAACCAAATTCAGTCATAATGAAGCACATTCCTCCAAAATGTCAGAACAAACTTATGCTGTCACAATTCAGATGACTATCATATGAGCAACACCAGCAGTAAAAGACTCAAAACTTACAACTTTCTCACTGTCTGGCAGTATTTACTGAACTAGACTAAGCTTGGGCTTTGTTCCAGCACAGGACTTTTTAAATTGTGATATTTTACTTTCCAATTCTTCGCGCTAAGGTCATACCTAGTTTTCATTACTTCACGCTGTTCTATCCGCTTGAAAATCTCTTGCTCCCTCTCCTTTTCCGTCATCTGTGCCAGGCGAGCCTGGTCTTCATCATCACCCATCAGATTCTCATCATAACCGTCATTAAATTCTTCTTGACTGAGAGCTGAGCTGTAGGACTCACTCCCTTCAGAATCGGTAACTTCACCTGTCATAATATAGAGCACAAATACAGTAGAACTTCGGTTATCTGAACTTCGCTTAACCGAAACTCGGGTTAACCGAAATGCCTTTTTTTTTGTATGGGAGACGAAGTTGAAGAAAGCGAAGAGTCGTCACCGGTCGACGTGCTATTGATAAAGTGGTGGAGGGACATTGCAGCCTAAAAATGTTGTGAAAAGAAACTTCAAACTAAAATATCAGATTTTTTTTTTGTAGAAATTTGTAGTGTTGTATTTATTTTATCTGTAAATATCATACAGTTTCTTGTGCCATAAATTTTGTTAACATAAGACATGTTTCTAAATAAATTATATTTTTATTGTACCTTATCACATCAATCCGAATTTCCAAATTATCAGAAATGTTGCTTATCCGAAATTGGGTCCACCCCCTTTATTTCAGATAATCGAGGTTCTACTGTATTCCTAAAGACAGAACTTTAAGAGAATATGTATGAGGCGTGCTCGTACACAAAGAACAGCTCATTACAATTACAGTCTTCTGGGATATGACACTGTGCAGTGTGGCAGACAGGTACCATACCCAAGAAACATGCTGACTCTTGTCATTAGGACACAAAGATGCAGCAGGTGCCTCCATTGTTGGTACCTACGTACCCTATAACAGACCATTAAGGCCCTGAAGGGGAGTATAGGTATAGCTCTACTCTTTCTTAACCTCAGCACCAGATGGGGGTGGGTAGTCAATGCCACGTCCGGGAAAGAGACATGGTACCCATTGTACAGGAGACTGGGTGGGCCCCGGGGCCGGTCTGGACAGGTGCGGAAAATCTCACCCCCACCGAGATTCAGTCCCCGGACCGTCCAGCCTGTAGCAATTTTCTATACCAACTACGCTATCCCGGCCCACACCTATTTACCATTACACCTAGAAAACTATAATTACTAAGTTAACTGCCACGAAGGCTTCAAACATTAAACAATGACAGCCCTACAAAATGTATTTAACCCCTGACATCCTAATATCAAGTCTAATTTACGGGTGCAGTTTGCTGGTTTTAAGAGTATTTAATGATGCTGTATTTTCTTTATTTAGTGATGTCCCCATCTACACCTATGTCTTCCAAGTGATCTCTCACCCTCAGGTTTCCCCACCAAAACCGTATATGCACATCTCTCCTCTCCCCCATACGCGCTACATGCCCCACCCATCTCATTCTTCTTGATTTGATCAGCCAAATAATATTTGGTGAGGAGTACATATCATAAAGCTCCCTGTTACATATTCTTTTCCATCTGTTACCTCGTCCCTCTTAGGCCCAAATATCTTCCTCTGCACCCTATTCTTGAACACCTTCAGCGTACGTTGCTTCCCTCATGTCAATTCCTCCCTTAGTCAATTCGTGTACACAATATTTATTGTTTAATGAAAAGTGTACTATAGCCTAACTACTACAAATGAATATTAGACCTGCCAGCACAACACATGAGTAAAAGGGGCATATATAAATGGTCACCATGATGTAACAATATAATTACACATGGTCAATCACCTGGATACAAACAAATTCTACCATTAAGACCAGCAGTTAACATCATGGTACAATCCATTTTAAATAAATTTAGCTACAAAGAAGTCTCACAATGTTGGAAATAGCAATACTCAACGTTTCCCCTTCTCTAAATACTGTTTTTTTACTCTCCCACTTCTGTGGCCTATATCAACTAGTCTGCACACTCATCACTAGTAAAGGCTATCACTACCAAAATTCCTGTAAACAAAAGGCTTATAAAACTGGAGGGCACTACTCATATACAGAGAGGGAAGCATAACAGTTCTATGGAGATGTGGAAAGCATGGATCCAAGTGGCTTCTTTTCGTGGCTTTCAAGTTCCAGCAATATACTTAAAATGCTCTTACACTGTCGCCACAAAACCCGCTTTTTCATTTTATGAAGCTTTATTATAATGTGTAAAAGTTTTCTGATATTATACGTTTCATCCAATAAATTAGGAAATGGAAGGAAAATTACATGAAGACATTCTCACATATTTACCTTCTTCAGGCTCAGAACTCTTTTCTTTGTCACTGTCATTGTCACTACCAGATGATGACTTTGTGATAGTTCGCTTTCCTGTCCTTTTGGCTGGCTTGGGCTTCTTCTTCTTCGTTTTGCTACCGCCCCGAGCATCCCATTCATCACCTGAATCTGATGTATCAGATTCAGTAAAAGTATTCTCAGGTATTTTGTTACTGCTTCCAATTGCAGGTTCATCATACTTTGTCTTCTGCTTCTTTGCAAGGGACAGCAGCTCCTAACAGTATACAATAATTAATATACCATTGCATCTCTGAATGTAAACTTCTAAACTTAAGTTCAAGAATCTACTGTGCATATTAGATGTTAGAAAATGTTAGCTGCATAACATATGCGACCTATAAGTTGAACCATTTAATAACAAATGTAATGAAATTGCTTGAACATGTAACTAATACCTCTTGAAAGTTAGAAACGCAATAGTGATTGTGAGGTTAGACTACTATTTGAGTCATAACCACTGTCCGAAGGCAAAATACCGTATAAAAAGCAAAGATGCCATTTATCTTACGAAATTTTTATAGCAATGCGCAATTTCAGCTAAGTACTCACAATTCATTTTCAATAAAACTACATTTGCAGTGGGCAGAAAACACAAGATAATGTATTCTCTGAAGCAGCTAGAAAACGGCTAAGTGTTTACTAGAACACATCACAGCAAATGTGAACTAATATTTTCCGAAGCACCATTATTCTTCTTTCCAAAAGACTTAAAATTCAACTGGATTTAGAACAATAACACTGGTATTTGAATGATATCACGTAGACTTACACTGTATTAAACTTAAGATTTTTAACAAGAAAATGGTAGAGACTTACAGAATCTAAATCAGACGCACTCTCACCGCTTTCCCCACTGTCCGAATCAATCAAATTCTTTCGTTTCACCATTCTAAATGCAGACAAATCACACAATAACCACACACCTTCGCTTCCCACAAAATGGTAAATACGACCCGACTTCCGGAGCACACACGCCACTACCGGCGTCGGAGAGTATTGGAAGTAGAATTGTTGCCAACAAAGGGCATGAAAAACCAAATGTCATAGCCTAGCAAGGCAAGTTTTGGTTCTATTGTTGAGATACATACGTCACTGTCAACATTGTAAAGCATACTTAGGTCTACATTTCCTATTTCTTTTGTCCAATTTTAACCAAACTTGAAATTTCTCGATAGATTTCATAAAAGTGTCCTTATCAAATTTCGCAAAAATCCATATATTTGGAGCCGAGTTGCATGCGGACGGACATGACGAAGCTAATAGTCGCTTCTGGCAATTTTGCGAAGTTAAAAACTACTGGCACTTACGGTACGGTGATTTTTTGGAAATACAACAAATAGAAATGCATGGCTCCCAATAAAATTTGTAAGATGATAAATTAGATAAAGTACCAGCTAAATGCTCCCAAAACAACAATCTGATACTCACTGGATAGGACTTAGGACTGATATGGACATGGTAGTGGACTCATCTCTTCCTTTCCCAAGAAATGAACCCCAATCATGTAGCACATAGCAACTGTCACTATAATAAATGATCATCTGATATTAGGCTCTCGTTATGAGAATTATGAGTGGCTCAGTCTGCAGATGATAAGTGCAGTGATGCCAAAACCATGGGAACAGATTCAATACACAATGTGGCAAAGCCCTAACAGTTGAAATTACACATCCTATATCTTGATAACTTTCAGTAATATTTTAAGAATTCTTATATTTCTACACAGGCTAAACCAAAGAATTAATAATGCATTGAGTGTCTGTGCCACTATTTACTAATTTAAAATGCATAAATGCACCTTTACTGTTTCTATTTTCTGACTTCTGTCTCCTGCTCACTAGTGCAGAGCTAATACATAATACAACTTTTCCTTTTGAGGTACCTTCCATTCTAAATAGCCTAGAGAAACAATTTAAGCAGCACAATGGAGATAATAAGTAGGCATTACTTTATATGAAACACAAATCTGAATTCAAACATTTACAAAAAGTTTCAACGTTTATGCACCTTCTCCAGGAAGTAGTATCACTTGCGAGCTGCTACAGATCCTTGTTCCATGAACACTGTGCATTAGATATACCAAATCTCACTCCCCTACAACCAGCAGTTAGGAAGAATGCTGCATCTTCTGTGAAATGCCGACAGTATGAAAATATACATTGAAGGCCAAGTGTTAGTGCCCAGAGACGTCAAACATCTTAAGGAAAGTGGCATGGGTTTGAGTCCCAGTGCTAAAAAATTTCATCATTATTATATATGTTACAGCTCAAGAAACAGTGCAGTTTGGTACATAGGTACCAAGCTGCACAGTGTCACATCCCATAAGACCATAACCTTCACATTAACCCTTTGGTACCAAACAACAGGTTTACCTGACGTGCAGCGTGTCACTCGATCACGGTACACTTCACACAGCATTCATGTAACTTCATGTTATTATTTTTATCCACATTTACACACAAAGAAAATTAAGTATAAGACAGTTTAGTTCCAGCCATGGCATTAGTGTGGGCTGGGATAGTGCAGCTGGTATAGCGACTTGCTACAGGCTGGATGGTCCGGGGATCAAATCCCGGTGGGGGAGAGATTTTCCACAACCATCCAGACCGGCCCTGGGGCCCACCCAGCCTCTTATACAATGGGTACCGGGTCTCTTTTCCGGGGGTAAAGTGGCCAGGGCATGGAATTGACCACCCACCCTCATCTAGTGCCAGAATTAAAGAAAGAGTAGAGCTATACCTCTACTCCCCCTCTGGGCCTTCATGGCCCGTTCTAGAGAGAACTTTACCATGGGATCAGTGGCACAGTAAGGGCCCTGGAGACCCTGTAGCACAAGGGGCCCGATGAGTCAAGGGATCACCGAACTTCCAAATACTAAAATTTGTGTTGAATTCTTTCAGACTGGATTCCATTATTCTGGCACAATGCTGTATTCTGGGTCCATGTTATGAGATAAGGGAGTAACTTCACTAATAATTATGGGCGGCTACTGTGATTCCTGAAGATGGTCAACTTTCCATTCTATATTTCTCCCACATAGGGATCAGTGAAATGAGAACAATGGAATTTTTACCTCTCCACTTGATACATCTAAAGCAGCTGATCTTTCTAGGGTAAACTTTACCTGTGTTACCCATATGCTGGCTATGATGACAGACATGCAGGCATCTCTTTCTGTCCGTCTCTGTTACAATCTGGACCAAGGAGTGTGGTAAGATGAGTTGTCACAAGATTTCGTCATTTCACTTGAATACGCAAACAAGTGTTGTACCATGACCTCGCCCATGTCTTGCTTTCCTCTTTCAAGTCACCACACAGTGTTACATTGTCACAATTTTTGTCAAAGCTGGAGATTTATAATAATAATAATCCATCCACATGGTGAAGTAGGTATAATATTAGTATCATTGCTTTCATAAGACTGTAGCCTCATATAAAAACCAATAAGCGTCACACTCAGTAATAAACAGCATTTAACATTTAAGTTACAGGACAGTGCTTGGCACTGTATTGTGGGTGGTTAATTAATTCATGAACAGATGGCTAAAATTTGTTTCATTACATTTGTGTGAAACATCTCAGAGTTGTAATCATGAAAAAATTATATCCTGTAATTTAAATACTGGTCTCCTGCACTACGCACTTCGGGTTTAATTCCAGCACCACCAAAAGTTAACCAAAATGTCCACAAATCTAGCAGCCACCTCCGACTTCTAGGAGTCAGAAGGACGACATAAAGCAAGTTTCATACTGAGGACGCTTCTGAAGACACCTGTAAAATTCACTGTTACCTGGTTCTTTTGGTTGGTAGATGTGAACTGATACGCATTTATATGCAAGGGAAAACCTGCATTGTGCTTAAAATATCAGGCACCACCATACAAAATTTAGCGGTCTGGGCAACCAGACATGTGGGATTTGTGCAACACTACATTCAACACTGGAAGAATGGCAAATGTTGCAAGTTACACGGGTTAAATTGCACTTAAAAGAAGAAACTGGAAGGTTTGGTAAAGAAGCCATTGCAACATAACTGTTTCATACCAATTATATTTTATTGATTTGCTTTAGTACTATATACATCTTATTCCTAGAATGTATGGTACAATAATGGATGTGTTTACTTTCTCCTGTATATTTTATATAATGTAAATCATATTTTGGTTGATTACGGGAGTTCTGATTGGCTTCTGTGAGGCATTTATCTAATCCAAATTAAGATGCTACTACTGCGATCATCAGTTACGGTGTTACTCTGTTTTCCTGGTAACAGTAAGGAGGCTGCCAGTAAAGCCAATTATCACTGCCCAAAACAAGTTTACAACTCCACTATGGTACACGAACAAGGATAATACAACATTTTTACATTCTCCCAAGATGGAGTTCCATGGAAAATCATACACAAATTAATATATTTGCACATTTCTACGAACAATAAAAATTCTTTCTCATTTATATTCTTAATTATTTCACATATTTATCATAATTGTTTTTAACAGATCAGTGTATTACTGGCAAAAAATGTTTATCCTACCCAATGACTGGTAACAACATTGATTATTGTATTTTATAAATGAACCAAAAAAAAATTTGTCAACTAAAACCACGCCGTCTTACTTGCACACTGTTCCACGAACAGCCAACATGATAGACAATAATAAATTACGTATCCAGCTTTTTAGAATGGAAGGCAGAAGATGCCAAAGTGCTTTTATCAAAGGCAGAATGAACAGGCAATAAATGCTACACACACACACACACACGTACTCTATACAGCACATAAAGTCTCTGATAAAATAGTTCTTATATTAAAAAAAAAAAACAATTACAATTTACTAGGCCGATGGCAAAGACGGATATTACACTGCATTCTTACATTTTTAACTCCCTAGCAAAGTCCTTAATTATACTGCAATCAGGCCAATTCTAACAGCAAATATGTTAACATGTGTCAAGAATATGCTTCACGTTCTAAATTTGAATGCTATTGTATCAACATCAAGTGTGCGTAACCCAAGCTCAATACTTGGTAGACATAAAAAAGACTTCAATCAACCTTTGAAACAAAAAACTTGTTTGGCATATTCTGCTCACAGCTGAATGACTACTTCCACATGCTGCAGCACAAAACAACACAACACAACACAACACAACAAACATAAAATATTGAACTGCAATTCGTAATATTCACTTTGTTTCAGAAGCCATCACATCACTATGCATGGTGCGCTGCGCGACTTGATCTGCTGCATACGTTAGCAACAAAATATATCTCTTAACACACACATTACGCCGTACGTTGCAGACACAAAATACGATTGTACAGTACAGCACCGAGCAAGTCTTTCTGTTGTTTTGCTAGGCACTAATTAAAGGCATTACAGACAAATGGAAATCCTTCTCCACATAATACATATGTTTCAGCATTAAGCTTCATTCACTCCTACCATTTTGTGTTGCATAAAATTAACTCCTCTGAGTGAACAAAATCCAAGCCATTTTTCTGTATAAATGCCATTGTAGGAAGTAACAAGAGAAGCTTAGTTCTTAGTACAGAAACATGTAACAACACAGATTTTAAAACTTTCACTTCTAAACTGGTAACAGTAATTTAATTTCATTTCTATAATTAGAAAATAAATTACCATTAAAGAACTGTTCCTGCTCAGAAGTGAAGGCAATATTCACGTAAAATTTTAATTCTTATAACCATTCTGTGCAATATATTCATGCTGTCTCATGCAGAATGTATCAACATTTTATGTTTGTTGAATACATATTCTTCAAAACATGGATATAACTTGAATTTAAGTTTACTGGAGTATCACATACAAAATCATATGTCAAGTACCTCATTTCTCTGTAAATCTTCATTATGTAAAGAACATGACAGTACTGAGTTTAGAGATATCAAGAACTTCTGTTACGTTATTACACGTTGCATAATTTTCGACTAGCACTTCACAAATGACGACATGCTGAGTGGGAAGCACTGTTGCATTTCTAACAAACAGAGTTGCAAGATGGCGTTTATGAAACAACAGGACAACGCAACTCTTCCCAACTTTGTAACATGACCTTACATGAGGGAACTGCAAAGGTCCTGTCATGGGTCTCCTCTATGGTCATCATCAAACTTATGCTCCTCAGCCAGTGGATCATTGGTAACTGCTTCCAATCCCTCAGCTGCTTTGGTTAACTGAGAATCAGTCTCTAGGTGGCTCTCTGTTTCGCCTGTCAAAGCATCAACAAACACCTGAAAGCAATACAATTACTTTGTTACTATAATTTGCAAAAGAGCCAACTTTTAAACAGAAATAATATGTTAAATCTTAGGCAACTCTAGCAGTCAGCAAGACCTCTGGCTTCTCTGCTATGCCATTTGTCTAAATGCACAGGTATCGATCAGTGATCAGTGTTTGCTAGTTTCTTTGCTCAATGGCTAAAACAATACTGATCAGGAAAGAAACTAGAACTAACAGTTGCAGGTACAATATAAAAAAAAAGGCAATTCTTTTTAACCTGTCCTCATGTAAATCACATCATTCACTGTGTACAGTAAAAGTAACCCAGCTGAACCACAGACACTGGTGGCAAGGCAGGGACCAGTGTTGGTAATTCAGGATTGGGTTACTTCACTGTACACAAATGCACGACATGGAAAAACGTTCATACATGCAAACAATGGATACACGAAGGCTGCCTTCAGCAGTATTCGAGAACGTGGCATGTGACATACTGGGTTTGTGGGCCAAGACAGTGTAGTTGGTACAGCGACTCACTATGGGCCAGATGGTCCAGGGATCACATCCCAGTGGGGGGGGGACACATACCTTCCGCACCAATCCAGACTGGCCCTGGTGCCCACTCAGCCTCCTGTAGAATGCATATCAGGTTTCTTTATGGAATGGGGGGGGGGGGGGGGGGGGCAGTAAGATGGTGGGGGGCACAGTGCTGACCACCCACCCCTTCTAGCACCAAGGTCAAAGATTAGGTAGACCTATACCACTACTCCTCCTCTGTGCCTGCAAGGTCTGTTCTAGCAGGAAATTTACTGGGTTCAGCGTAAAGCAAAGGAGCAGGAACTTACTTTCATGGACACACAGGCAGAATGAGTGAATTACATTACACTTTTACTGTAACACAGTATTAATTTAGTGCACTTAATTTCAGTTAATCAAGTCAATTTCCTGTTGCTCCACTTCGGAGCACAGGGCCTCCACAAAGCAACACCAGCAGACTCTGTTTCCAGGAAATGTCCTGACCTCTCTCCAAGTCTTTCCCACTATTTCAGCTTCCTCCTCCTGTCATTCTCCTCCAGCTCCTGCTTGGCCTTCTTCTACGCTGTCCCTGTGGGTTCCAACTCAAACATTGTTTCTCTACGGCAGAGGAATCCTTCTTCAGCGTATGTCCAATCCACTTCTATTTATGCAGTTTTATTTGCATTGCCACTGGTTGCTCTTCTTCGTGCCTCTACAGTTCTTCATTTCAGATAATGTCTGCCACAAGATCTTACAACATTTTCCTGAGGCACCTGTTTATAAATGTCTGCAGTTCCCTTGTGAACCTCTTTGTAACCTTATGTTCTGCACCCACAAAGAAGAGACTTGATATTACTTCTAAACATTCTCAACTCTGTAGCAACAGATATCTCTCTTGCCTTCTACACTTGATAAACTTGAATAAAAGCTGCACCTGCCTTCTGAATCTGTATCTTTACACCTTCTCTGTCCCACCATTTTTGGTCACCACACTGCCCTATTATGAAAATTTGTTTACTCCTTCAGTACAATTCTCATTCCATTTGAATCTTCTTTCGCTTTTTGCGTTAATTTTGAGTGATTTAGTTTCCTCAGAATTAATCAACAATCTGCCAATACTTCTTTTGCAATGCAAGTCCCTTACCCTCTTCTCCATGTTAACAAGGCTGTGGAACACAAGACATACATAACCTGCAAAATCCAGTCTTCCAACTGTTCTGTGATATTCCAGTAAATATCTCTTCTTTTTTTCCCTCTGTAGTTTTCCTCATCACTATATCCTTTATCATGAGAAATATTATTGGTGACAGGATACATCCTTGTCTCACTCCTGGGATAACTAGTATGAGGGCTGTCATTTTCTGTCACGCACAACTTGACACATAAAGGTAATTTTTCAGTTCCTGGGTTCGATTCCCGATGGTGTCATTGGGATTTTTTATTGACATAATCCTTTCGGCCGCACTATGGCCCCGGGGTCGACTCAGCTTCTAATAGAAATGAGTACCAGGAATATTTCCTGGGGTAAAGGCAGCCGGTGCATAGGGCTGACAACCTTACCACCTTCATGTGCCGACTGTCTATAAATCTGTGAGCCTCAACCTCCTGGACCCCTAAGGGCCTGTCCAGGCCTGTAATGGGATCGCTTTACCTATTTACCTTGATTTTACATTAATCTCAAATGGTCCCTTCAGAAATGTAAAACACAGGCTTCACTGTATCCAGCTCATAGGAGATCTTTGAGAAGTCCTGCCTTCGAAGATACAACTCAAACTTCAACCCCAAGGATTATTTAGTCTACATTCATAATTAATTCACAATAAGGGAAGTCTGAAATAGTTTATAATTTAGCTTTCAATTTCATGGTGATAGCTAATGGGAAACTAACACAAGCAAAGTCATCCATGTACAAGCCATAAAGGCACATGGGGAGCTGTGATAACAGCTTCTCATCCTTAACCATAGGATTACATCGAGGTGAGCAGCCGCCCTTAAGTCCTGGCCCTTTTAAGGGGAATGGAATGTGACAAACATAATTCCTTTACATTTTTCTCCCTCCCACCTCATTATGTACCATTTTTCCTTACTCAACTCACTTCTTTGATTCTGCATATGAAGCAGAAATTCTGTTCCTATCTATCAGACAATGAAGAGTCACATCCCATAAGACCTATAACAAGGGTGGCCAAACCGCGGCTCTTTGACATATAACGTGCGGCTCGTGGAAATATGTTGGCTGAGCTCCTTTTTGCATTACAATTCATATAAAAGGTAATTAAAAATTTTCAAGCGTTATAATTATTTACCGGGTATAAACTAAGAGTCCACTGGATTAAAACATAAGTTTAATGTTCATGGTGAGTAAATATATTTAAGAATTTTTGTAACGAAATGTGCCAGTAACAACAAAAACGTGTGTGTAATATTTGTCCATGTCTTGCGGCTCTCAAACATCTGAAGTTTATCGTATGTGGCTCTTATGTTAAGAAAGTTTGGCCACCCCTGACCTATAAGAACCACCAATGCCATGTAACGTCCTATTCATAAATGATATACCATGGGTCAACATATCTTGGCTCAGTTTTAACAGCCCAACAAGGATTCTCCAGAACAGAAAGCATATCCATCCATGCTGGCATAAATTATATTTTTATCCTGATCTTTTCTCCACATGACGACATCCATATGCAGTGGTCTCACATTAACAAAAGCCCTTATACCCACAGCAGATACAGGTTAACTGATCAACATCTATATACAAACAAAACAGACAATAACATACACATTGAAGCATTTCTCCACTTGTTTGCCTTCATGCTTCATGTGTCACAGATGAGCTGTGTGGGCTTGTTCAGCCTCACATGTAATAATTACCTGTTTATGAAGTGGTTAATGTATTGGCACATGCACAGTCATAAATCAAAACCAGCTCACAGAAATATAACACACACCTAAAGAAGCCTCACTGTCACATGCTACACAGTGAACCTGCTACTTCAATAATGTAATGTGTAACTTAAAAATATACAGTCGAACCCGGTTATAACGACATCGGTTTATATGACACCCATCTATAACGTCAGATACTCTGTGGTACCAATTAATTCCTCACTGTTAACCATAACATTATACTCCTTGGTTAGAACGACACTCGTTTTAACGACACAAAATATTCAGTCCCTTTCGTGACGTTATAACTGAGTTTGACTGTAATTAAGAATGATTTTGGGGTAGAAATTGACAATTTAACTACTGAAAGCTATGCCACAATGACATTTAACATTCCAATGTTGCAACAACTCACTGAAATTTGTCAATCCTGTTCCATTTTTTCATTCAAAATTTCAAAATACCCCCCACCGGTTCCCCCATCAAAACAACGAAACTAAGAACAATGTTAGTGAATGGCAGAAGTGGAATATACTGAATATGACTGAAAACACACAGACAGACAGGATGATGCTTGTGGATATGTTTGAAGTGGTAGATCAGGGAAAAACTGAGACATGGAATATACTGCATATGATGTAAGAATGACCAAAACTAAGAATGTACTGAAGAATCTGCATTCATTACCACAATTCCAGAATCTTTCTTTCTGTCACAATGTTATAATCAGAAGACACAACGATTAAAGCGAAAATTAAATACCATACCAAACAGACCTCCCTCCCTCGCAGGGCAAACAATGCCGCACTTCATTTGGATGAGCATGTAATGCTGAAAACATGGACGCATGAGAGAGAGAGAGAGAGAGAGAGAGAGAGAGGGGGGGGGGAAGGGAGAGAGGGAGAGAGAGAGAGAGAGAGAGAGAGAGAGAGAGAGAGAGAGAGAGAGAGAGAGAGAGAGAGAGAGAGAGAGAGAGAGAGAGAGAGAGAGAGAGAGAGAGAGAGAGACTGACTATATATATAAACAACTGTTCATACGAATCATCATACTTGTCCCTACACGTATATTACAATTCAACATGTTAAAAGTTCATAAATTTACAAAGGTTTCATGTCTTAAAATAAGTCTTCATATCACACATAATTACATTTCCCATGATAAGACAAGACACATTTTCCTCTACAGAACAGGTCTGATGCAATATAAACAATTTTCATTTCCTTCTGCAAAGTTGTACATTCTTTAAAATCGTTAAATGACTTGGTAAATTATTATATAGTTTTATTCCCATGTTATTTACACACTGTTTAAATAGCCCTGGAAGAAAAACAAAGGATAGATAAATTTAGAAACAAAATCTTTTGCATGTGAGAATCCAATATACCTTAACAGAGTTTTAAGAGAAATGAATAAAACTGTTGGATATGCATATATGCATATACATATGAAAAAAGGACAGACCAAGGAAAATGAGAAATTTAAAAAAGACGACACCTATGGTGCAAGAAGTTGAAAACCAAAGCATATGGGAAGACGAAAGAGACAGTCAATGTGCTGTATAAATTGGAACTGATACAGCAACATGAACTAGAAGGCAAATGCACTGAATGAACAGGGATTACAGACTTACTACATCACATCTGGCTGGTAATTTTTCCACTCTTCAATACAAAGTTGGTGTAGCCATGACTTACTGCCAGGTCACCAAGTTAGCAGTTACTTTCCGCTTGTACACAGAAGACTCGGTAACAAGACGGGAATCAAGTTTTTATTTCCAGCCTCATTCCTACCAACTGCAAATTAATTTGCAGAAAAAGGGCATGAAAGAGGACAAACACTTTGGTATATATAGCTAAAAACTCCCGCCACTGTTGTTCTCATATGAGTAGTAGAACAGGCATCCAAGAATGTAAGCAACAAAGATAATGAGAGTTGGCACGCAATCGTAATACAACAGTAAACACAGAATTTAGTGGTGGAAGGCTTCCAACAGTGGACCTGAATGGAAAAAAAAGACAAGGTCAGATGTCTTCTGAAAGAGGATGGGACCAGTTAATGCAGCTGATATTCTGATACAGGAATGTGACAGAAACCGTCTTAAAACGTGCCTCAGTTGTGCAAAGACAGCATGAATGTTTGTCTGTACATATTCTTTAACAAGACTGAATCTTGAATCTCACTCACTCATTCACTTACTCGCTCTCTCATGTGCACACACACACACACACACACACACACACACAGAACATTACATACATACATACATGGATACCACACATACATACTTCTCCTCGAAGATAGAACAAAGCAAACAATGGTACATGTACCAAGAGACACAAATTTCAATTTGTTTCACCAATTCAGGCTTGTTAGTTTTACTTTATCTGCATTATGGATGGCCCATTATCAGTGAACTTACATCTGGTCCTGTGTCATCATGCTGTTCCGACATCGAATGCTTGTCTGTACCCAGATCACACACATCTATAACCTTGTTGTCATGTTCACCTGTTACAGTTGACTTGTGCAAACCTGTCAAGAGAACTGCTACTAATTCACACTACATCACAAAGCTTTCCCTCACACTGCAGCTAAGCTCTAAACAGTATGGCATAGTAGAAAACAGGTCATTCTGACTCTTCAATCTTTCTTCAATCTGAATTATGTTTTCTGTAATACAATATGGAATAACACTACAATTACAATCCAATTTAAACTTCTGATGTCCAATTATATTTGTAGCAAAATGATGGCACTACAGTCATTCCCCACTGGTGAAAGGAATTCGCAGAGTCGGGCAATGGAATGGAACGGGAAGTTTAAAACTTATGTTAACAGCAACTACAACGCTGAACAAAATGACAGACCTGTTGAACCAAAATGGTTCACATCTCTTCTTAAACACCAATTATTTCAGGCCACAGCAGATGGATGAAAAAGGGCAATGTACGCTATGATATGCAGCTGGGGCATAACTGGGGGTGGGGGGGGGTGGTTGCTTTGCGCATAGTGTGGTGGGGTGGGGGGGGAGAGGGTGGGCAAAATAAATGTTTAAATGAAAACTGTGATTTTATCTGCTTAAAAATTTTAAATTACTGAGCCAAATACAAGGACAATTAATAAATAACTGTGATTTTTTAAGCTCATAATTTCTGTTACGAGCAGCTACTGTGATTACTGCCTGGCCCCCAAAGAAACCTAGCTACGCCACTGTACACAGCAAATCTACTTTAATATGTTGTAATTAAATAACATCATAATATTAGTAACAAACATGACCATTTGAGACGCCCCTCAAGATGTTGAATGTGTGGCATAAACTGCATTACTTTAATTTCAGGTACTTTAATATGTTTACGTGATTGTTATTCAAAAACAAGTACAATGATGCACAATACTATTACAAACTTTAATAGTGTATACATTTAACCCGACAGTGTTTCGGTACTGACATCTTCAGGGGTACACTACATTAACATGCTATGTCATATGTTAAACACTTGAGTATGTGAATATAAGGTCTGTCGTGTATGATTGTTTTATAAAACACAGTTTTAAAGTCACTAAAAGCTTTTATAAACGGTTTATAAAAGCTTTTAGTGACTTTAAAACTGTGTTTTATAAAAACATCATACACGACTAGACTTTATATGCTCACATTTCAAGTGTGTTTTACATATGGACATAGTATTGTAATGTAGTGTACCCTGAAGATGGTCAGGTACCTGACCGAAACATGTCGGGTTTAATGTAATACTACTATTAAAGTTTGTAATAGTGATTGTGCATCTAGTTGGTCTTGGTTTTTGATTTAATTTCAGGGTTCACTGTAAAGCCATCAGATCAGTTATAATATTATAGCAGCAACTTCAATGTAATTACAGTACAGGAGAATTAAATGCAAGAAACCATCTATTCTTTGTTGGTACAAAAGGTTTGTGAATGATCACTGACGTTGTAAACGTAATGTTTTCCCTCTCCACACCTTGAAGGCATATAGAGGGAGCAGAGGTATAGCTCTACTCATTCTTAACCTTGGCACTAGATGGGAGATGAGTGGTTAACTTCACACCTCAAGCACTGTACCCCCGGGAAAGAACCCTGGTACCCACTGAAAAGGAGTTTGGGTGGGCACCAGAGCCAGTCTGGACGTTTTGGAGAAGAGAAAAATCTCTTCACCCTACAGGGATTTGAACCCTGGACTGTCCAGCCTGTAGCACAGTCACTATACCGACTACGCTACCCTGGGAGACATTCTATGAGTGAGAAATCTGAAGAAACCAGACGGTCTTCTCTTAACGGTGTGCCACATTAGTTCAGACCTTAATACACTCAAACTAACCGGGTGCAAAGTGCTTCACAGGTGCATCAAACTCTGAGCATATCTGTTACAGACAGAGCAGAAACTCAAACAGCTAATGAAAAAATAAAATAATACAATGTTCATTTAAAGTTACCTGGCCTTGTGGTACAGGCTTGTTTTCAGTGGTAAAGCCACGTTACATATGCCGAATGAGTAACTTGAGAAAAATGAAACAATCTGGGGGAGTCAGAACCCACACAAATTATTAAAAAAAAACTGCTTTCAAACTTTACCGGACTGTGTAATTACAAATGACGTAATTAGTCAAGTTACACATATAATTCATATTTAATATACATAGAACCCGGATAACAAGTCCCCGCACAATAAGTTTTCCCCTGTAAGAAGTCTGATTTTTAAAGTCCCAAAATCCTATTGCTTTTAATAAGCTTCCCTCTTAATAAGTCTTCCCACTTAAGAAGTCCCTAATCCTCTGGTCCCTTGAAAGACTTCTTAACAGGGTTCTACTGTAAAAAAACAGACCACTGATTTTGTTATCCTTGTTATCTCAATTGAAACTATGATTAAGACTATCTTTCAATAGACCTGTAATCAGACAACATTAATATAATTGCTCAGGCACTCTACAAAAATAAAAGATAACGAAATAACACTAGCGAAGTCATATTTAAATTTTTTCGAGTCAATAATTCAGTTTCTACTATCCCATACTCAATGCAGTAATATAAAAAACAGACTTAGAAGCAATACAGCAAACCAAATGCCAATGAAACAAGGCTGATAAAACAACACACGAAGCTTAAGCTATGACAAGGCTTAACAGTCAAACAATTCTCAACAACAGTTTGCTCACATCATCTCCAATCTGGTCATAATATCTGTATCCAATACATATGGAGAAAAAAAACACATGCTCGATTATTTGTGTTTAAACAACAATGCTACGCATTCTTCATATACTCATCAAATACATAAACTGAATTATATAAACTTCTGGGTTCAAAATTCACATCCACTATCGCCATGCATTATATGACATGCAAAAATATTTCACAAAGTAGTAACTCGCTTTATATATCTTGAAATGAGCATCACTAGATCTTAAATTCAAATATCACATTACTTTGTATTACAGTATTATTTTATTACTAACAGTATATTTTATCTATCTCCAGTAAATTGGGATCTACTAATGAACCTTATCCACTACACAGAATCTGTAACATGTGAGGCCTTATCAAAGAGTATCTGGACCAATGCTGTAAAAATAACAGTACTCAGCTTACCTTCATGATGGACTAATCCCTTTTAAAGCAGACCCCTTCTGGTGGGATACTTATTCCAGTGGCTCTTCCAGGAAGCACCTCTCATTCTCTGTTTTAGGCATCTCTAAAAGTTGATTCAAGTTTTACTGTTTCGACATCTTCAAACTGTTTACCTTTCAAGGTGTTCTTAATTCAGGGAATCAAGAAAAAGGCACATTTGACCATGTCTGGGGAGTACGGGGGTTGACACCCCTGCGGAATGTGGTTTCTGGCCAAAACTGCTCCACAAGTTGGGCTGAATGTGCCCGTGCACTGCCATGTTGAATCTGCCATGCGCCTGACTGCCATTTCTTGATTGTTTATGGTGAACTGCATCAGGGATATATCTTAGTACTTGTAATGGAAATGGCTGTTCATAGTTGGCCTTTGTGCATCATATTCATGGTGCACAATACAAAAAGCGATAAGCATCACCTTTGTCTTAGACTGAACTTGGCACGATCTCTTGGGTTGTGGTGATGACTGTTGCTTGGTTTTGGGATCATAACTGTACACCCATGTTTCATCACAAGTTACACTGTTTTTTAAACATATTTTTATCGCTTCTGCTGGCACTCCTTCTGCTCTGTTGTCTGCAGCCACAGGATGAACGACGACGACACGTCTCACGCACAAATCTTTAGTTAAAATTGCCCAATATGGGACACAAGAAATTCCTGGTCCTCAACTGCTTCCCTGAAGGTTAGTCTTTGATCTGCTCACACTAAACTGAGCACCTTTTGCTATCACTTCATTACTTCTGCTTGATGAATGATGTCCAGAAAGATCGTCACTGTCCATGGACGTGCACCCATCTTCGATAGGTAGAACTGCTCAAGAACTTGAGTACAGCTCACGGCCTCCTCTCAAATGGCAGTTTTATTCATTTTGTTAAGTTTTAGCTCCTGTTTTCTTGAGATCTGTGCAAAATTGCATACACACGCATTGCTATTTCCTCTTGGATACCATAAACATGGTGCATTATGCAAACATTACTGATCATTTGTGAGAACTGTGTCAAGACTGAACGGCTGCAACGAGGCGTCACTGATTGAGGACGTGCAGGAACATGTCCAGACATACTCAGAAAGTCCTGTTGTAGTAAGAAAACTCAGTCCAGATACTTTTCCATCAGGTCTTGTAATACCTATCATTCTGCTCTAATGCTGCAGAATAAAATGAAGACACCAGTACCTAAAAACTCTTTCTTTGCTGATACAAATTAATATCAATTTAAGAGCTGTGATGATGGCCAACTCAATTATCACTGGGTTTCTCGCCTTGACTAATATTACAATTGAAACACGTATCAAATTCCATCGTCAGATGAAAATGCAAACAGGTTATATCTAATCTTGAAAACATCACATCGTGTCACAGTTTTCTAATTACAGTCTGGAGGAGATTCCAGTACATAACAGCACTACTAACCTGCATTATCCTCTCTGACATGATAACGTTTACAATATGACACACTAACCTGTATCTTCTTCACTGTCATGATGAGGTTCACATGATCCCTCTTGGGAGATGAGACTGCTGGGCCGTGAATGTGAAGGAGTGGACGAAGTGTCCAACTGGTTTCGACGGTGACTTTCATGCATCACATGAAGCTGTTCCCGAGATCTCTGCAGCTCACGGCGTAATCGTTCACGTTCCTCATCACGATCCTTTATTATTTTCTGCAATAGACAGAAGACGGAATAAGATACACATTTCAAATTTACTCTGCAAACTACTCCAGTTTTTCGTAATGTCACTATTGGCAGACAATCAAGCAGGAATGAATACTTATCACAGTATAGGCCAAACACACATACAAGTAAAATTGAAATGCATAGATTTACTGAGGAAAGAAAGTAACTGCCTTTCTTTTCTCATGTGTACAATCTTAGGCAGTGTCCAGACTTGCGCATTCTGCCGCAGTGTTAACAGTGTAATGTAACAGGGACTTGCAGGCCTGGAAGGAGTTGCTGTAACATTCGCTCTGTTCGGTTTGCTGCACAGGCAGATCCATTCTATGGCCAGTTTTCCAGTGCACATCTGAGGATGTTACATTACACCGTTAGAGCAAGTTTGGATCTGTCCTCACTGCAATCTTTATGTCAAGCTGATACTCGTATGACAACTATCCACCAGAAGCAGCAAACAGCTGGTAGATCACAGCAAGCAGGCCATTCACCAGAATGTGTGCTGTCTTGTCCGAACCTAAACTTCGGGGTCAGCAAAACCCGCGTGGTTACGTTACACTGTTACATTGTGGCAGAATGCTGAAGTCTGGATGCAACCTTATGCTGGTTTGTTTATATTATACCTTGTTTTTATCCAGCAGTTTCTGTAAGACCTCAGTTAAGTACTGTGTCTACTAATGTGCATACTAATATGTCCTAATACACAATATTCAGTGTATGTTAATACAACAGTATCTATCATACTCATCACTACAGACATTTGCCACACTGGAACTTCATACAGATACTCACTAAAATCTGTCAATAATATTGAAACTACATCTGTAATTATCAGTGTTTATTGTACTGCTGGTCTCAAAGGGCAAGTTGCCAACTACATTCTAGAAAGTTTGAGAAAATAAATTCTGTCATTTACGGAAAACTATATTTCTTTACACTTCAGTGACTACACAGTCAAAACATTGCTTTGTGGTACAGAAACTCTCGCATCACATTTTTCAGCAGTTCAACAGATTAACTGTACTATTAAAACCAGAGTCTGATGGGCTATTGAATGCTGTTTTGCTAAGTTGATGTTGGACTTTTTCCATGACATGAGCAATAATGTACATGCATATAAACGTCATTCACATGCACAAACATAAAGTAAAACCAGAATCTACAGGGCAAAGGGTACTCTGGATTAGGCAATAATCTGGATAATAAAAGTGCAGATAAAATTACGTATCGGTAATACTTTATAAAAATTATCATACAGTAAAACCTCTATTTAACAAATTGCTGGGGGATTAGAATATATTTCACTAAATTGAGGTTTTCATTAAATGGAGGTTTTCAATTAATATGGAGCTATTGTCGGGACATGAAAAAATCGTCACTAAATCCAGGATTTCACTAAATGCAGGAACATTAAATTGGGGTTTTACTGTACTTTCAAGGATATATGAGTCTAATTCAGAACACCTTCTGCTTATATGCTAGCAGGCTCTGTCTAAAATATCACTAAGGTTACGTCATAATTTCAGCTGGAAAACTTACACAAAATGTCCCAAGTTTAATGACGACATTAATAACGAATTTAATAACGTAAGTTACATCATTATCACAAGTATTTAAAGACTATTACTGTATGGTGTATCTGTAACTGAAAAATCACGATTATGCTTAATAAATGCCAGTAATGATTTTTCACTTTACTCTGAAATTGGGGCACACGATAGCGCAGTTGGTTGAGGCACTGTGCTACAAGCCGGAACGTCGTGGGTTCGATTCCCGATGGTGTCATTGGAATTTTTCATTGACATAATCGTTTTGGTCGCACTGTGGCCCTGGGGTCGACTCAGCCCCTAACAGAAATCTTTCCTGGGGGGGGTAAAGGCGGCCGGTGCGTAGGGCTGACAACCTTACCACCTTCATGTGCCGATTGTCTAGAAATCTGGGAGCCTCAACCTCCTGGAACCCTAAGGGTCTGTCCAGGCCTGTAATGGGATTGCTTTGCTTTTTTTTTTTTTCTCTGAAATTAATTTATTCATAGTTTGTCCATGGGAGCAAGCTTTTTGACTAACCATCCTACTACTAGGTCCTGTTTGTGTCAGCGAAGTGGGAATGAACAAAGTTACAGGACAAGTTCCAATGTGGGAATCCAGAGAGTTACAGAAGCTCCAAAGCAAACATGAACTAAAATTAAGGAGGTCTGGACATGTCCAACTGCTCATACTCTGTGGAAAATCAACAACAAAAAGAGGAGGATCACAAAAATTTACAAGCATTAGCAACATTTCCCCTGACTTACCAGCAGTTGTGTGAGTTGTGCATTAAGAGCAGCCGAAATGCTCTGCAACTTGTGGGCAGGAACACCTGGCAATCGCTCTATTCTCCGTCCCAGACGAGGCGAACTACCCGGAACTACCTCTGACGTTGCACTAACTGCTTCTTCGTCAGTTACTCTCAGAGTGTCATTCAGAACTGATGCTAGCTGGTTTGCTGCAAAGAAAAGTTAACAGTGTACTCAATGGAGATTTATTAACAGTGTGTCTTCTTCACAGTGACTGATCCAAATATGAAATAAGTTCATTTTTTCCTTGAGGCAGAAAGGCTGCCACAAGATAAGATACTATTCTGTTGAGTCCCTAGACAGAGCTACTATGAAGCCTTGAATAGGGTCCTAAGGAGAGATACTTTCATAGCCCACTTAAGGCTCCAACCTGCCTGGAGGCAAGATTTTGGCCAGAACACGTAAGTTCTGTAATTACGTTATAATATAATGTAAGTATAGTTACAATTTGTGTGAGTTAGAAAATAAATAATCGGAACACTGATAATTGGATCAAAAAACTAAAACATGAATTGTCTGAAATGTAAGGACTGTGAAGATTTGTGTCTAAGAAAAGTCTCCTTGGATTGTCAGACCTTGAAGACAGAGACAGCGCACTGCTCTCAAATGTAACATAACTACTCATACTGAATAGTGGACGTGAACATTCCGGAAGATTTAGATGTTCATCATCAGTACTGCTGCGTTAATCTCACATTTTGCACTGTAAGGATTAAATGCACACCTTTGTAAAATAAACACAACACTATTCAAAGTGTGCTAGAATGGTGGGAGTGCCTTCTAATAGCAAGAAAACTCTGGAAGAGAAAGATACATCAGATGCTACAACAGAAAGAAAGGCAAGGGACATCTTAATGGAAACTGATGGGCTGTAGGGGAGGTGCCGTAAGGAACCCAGCTCCCACATCAGTAAGCAGAAGATACCGTACATGCTGTTTTAAGATGTACTGAAGCCTCTAACTCTACAGCAAAGTCTATGCAGTGAATGAAACAGCTTCAATGAACAAAACCGTAAACTGCGTACTTGAAATATTCCTGTGTGTTTTGATAACCTCTTAATTGCAAATTTCATGTGGAATTGTATACTGTATGTAACAACCTGTTGTTATGCATGGGAATAAAGAATAAAAAATACTGAGAGTTACACACACCAGCATATAGACATACCTTGGTTGACGGCTGCCAACACCAGTTCTGTTGCTTCTTTGTCCACTGAGGGCTCTCCTGCGAGCTCTGCGATATTCTCAAACTCCTCCTTTGGAACATGCAGAATATCAGCAACCAGCTGCTGTTTCTCTGCAAGGGCCAGTCGGATTGCTTCATCCTTTCGACGGAGTTGTTCTACAAACACAAGAAGTTTCTTACACAACGCTGTCAAGGGGCACAAAAACCTTGACCAAAGCCACTGAAAAAATGTACTCTCCCTTCTACATGCAAATAGGCAGGTACCACAAAATGTTCTAATGGTATGACTACATTAAATTTTTACATTGTATCTTAGTGGATAATTTAAATAAACTTAAAAAAAAATGAACAGATGACAAAATTTCAGTCTTTCCACTCTTAGTTTCACAATGTGCAAGAGGAGCTTCACTCTGTACTCTTCACCAAATTTTGTTTCGATAATCAGTCAAGAAGGATGCGATGTGTAGGGTATGTACGAGGGTAAACCAGGAAGTAAGAATATATACCATATTTTTCAGCGTATTCGATGCATCCCATTTTTTATGCAGATTTTTTTTGGGGAAAAAAAAATTATCATGCATTTATTGACTAAAAAATTAATTGCTTTTCAGGGAATTTGTACATAACATATAATCTAATTAGCAAAAATATTTTAAGTTACATTAAAGATATTAATCTTCGTCCCCAAATCCACAAAAATCGCAATTTTTCGGCGTGTAATATGCACCGGCGTATAGGACGCACTCCATTTTTCAGACAAATTTTTGGGTGAAAAAGTGTGCCTTATATGCCAAAAAATATGGTATTTGCTTATTCCTCGCTTACTAGGATCGTGGGTTCGAATCCCACCGGGGGCATGGATGTCTGTCTCTTGTGAGTGTTGTGTGTTGTCAGGTAGAGGTCTCTGCGACGAGCTGGTCCCTCGTCGAGAGGAGTCCTACCGACTGTGGTGTGTTTCAAATGTGCGTGACCATGAAACCTCGACGAAACGAGAAGGCCCAGGCCCATATAAGGCTGTAGAGCCATAGGGAGGGAGAAAGAAAGAAAAAAAATGCTTATTCATCAATTATTATTCAAAATAACTTTTCTCACGAGAAAACAGAACAAGTCCTACTTTTCCACACAGTCATCCTGATCATTCAGGCATTTGTCACAACGTTTTACAAGTGAATGCACGCCTTCAGCATATAATTCTGGGCTCTGTGGACGAAAACACTGTGAGACAGCTTCGTGCACTTGCATCACTTTGGCATCTGTGACCACCAAGATGTTTCTTCAGGGGGCCCAAAAGATGAAAGGATCCCCACAAAACTGGCGTATACCCTAACAGTCAGAACTTTCAGCCGATCGATTTGGAACGGCCTACTGAAGATGCTCATTCAAATACGTATCGACCCTGTTGTGTAAACAGGGGACAACCCATAAAACATAAATTTTACAGGACAAGCAAAAAACTGACTTCACGAAACTTTCCTCTTTACCTCACATGAATTACTTGTGCAGTCAAAATGATAACGATCTTTTTACAAAATAGGGGCAACATGTGTGAGCCTGTGTTTGTGTTCAGTCTACTTCAGCCGACTGCAAGTTATTTTGCAGAGGTATGCAGACTGAAAAAGTGACAATTACTTTAGTCGAAGACTGTAATGAAGGGATCTGTTTCTCTAAAAGAATACATCAACGCTCATGTTTTAAGTTCATCTTGGAATATTCCTTGCAGTTACATGGCATTTTGAAGGTCGGTCAGTACTTCTTTCAGGCACTTTACTTCAAGAACAATATGAAGTATCTTTAGTAGATATTATACATGGATTTTTGAGGAGGCAAAAAACGATCTTGATATGTTCAGAAATTCACAAACCTGGATCACATCTTTTCTTGAAGTCAAATCAGCAGCTCTCTGAAACATGTCACACTAACATTTTTCCTGTTTTAATCAATAGAAGCCTCAAATTGTTAAAAAAAACTGTAAAATCCTCAATTTCAGTTTCTTCTACGTTGCAATTCTTGCTTTTCTTTCAAATGAAAATACTACGCTAGCCACTTTCGTAATCACTTTGTTTTCTCTGTGAGAAGACACTTTTAATGTCATTTAACATGCCAGCAGTAATTGTCAGGAAAGCAACTTTAAACCGCCTGTTCAAATTACTGACTCAAGGGTTACACATTACATGTTAAATTACAGTTTTGTAAACTGTAACATCTTTTCAGACAGGAGATGAGGAGAGTATTATGAACCAAATGATAAAAATGATTCCCTAAATTTGAACAGTTTATAATTTTTTCATGAATGTAATTTTTGTTCCTCTTGCAACATTTTTACAGGATTTATCAGCCATCTTTATGTTACGACTGTGTCCTGTGTTCAGTTCATGATATTCAAATGCATGCTTGGTTTTATCTGCCGTTACTGGAAGACCAGCCTACGTAATACCAGGTAGTACCTTGAAGGTTTACAGTGCTAACAACTCAGCAGCACTAAGCATGATCCTGAGCCTTACACATCCAGTTTACAACACTCCAGTATGAGAAAATATACAACTCCTGTCATGTATTGCTCTTATATGCAAAATACTACAGGAGATGTCAAGGAATATACAGAGTCAAGATATAACGCTCAGCATGTGATCATAAAATTACATCACATTTGTAAGTTGGCAGAAGTAAGATTCTGATATAGGATAAAAGAAGAGTTAAGTACGGGTCTTGCAGGTGGTTACTTTCCTACTTGCGCCCCTCCCCAGTCACCACATACTTCTTACAAGCACAGACGTTCGTGTTACCACACAACCAAACTGTTCAAAGGATGAGATAAATGCATTTTTAGCAAATAATTGCCTGCACTAGATCATGGTCCATAACCCTTTGCAGTCCAATTTTTTTCATACCCATGTTATCTCCACACGTCCCATTTCTTTTTATAAGAGACCACACAGTCATTCTGTTTCTAACTACACTGATGAGACAGAAAGAATTCTCATGCATGGTCAGATTTTTGCCCTTCTGCCTACTGTTGTATCTCCCTCTATAGCCATATGATATGTCATTCAGCCTAAAGCACATGTCACTAGTGAAGGTTATCACTAACATTCCTGATAAGAAAATGCCTAGATAAACGGAGGTGAAGCACAAAAGTGTGAGGAAGGCATGGAGGGCATAATTTGTACAACCTCTTTCTGTGACGTCACCACAGTATATATATATATATATATATATACAGGGCCCGGATAGCGTAGTCAGTATAGCAACTCGCTACAGGCTGGACAATCCGGGGATTGAATCCCTGTGGGGCGAGATTTTCCGCACCCGTCCAGACCGGCCCTGGGGCCCACCCAGCCTCCTATACAATGTGTAACGGGTCTGTTTCCCGGGGGTAAAGTGGCCAGGGCGTGGAGTTGACCACCCACCCTCATCTAGTGCCAGGGTTAAAGAAAGAGTAGAGCTATACCTCTACTCCCACTCTGGGCCTTCATGGCCTGTTTTAGGGAGAACTTTACCTTTACCTTATATATATATATATATTAAAAAAAGCTACATACAGCAGAATTCCTTCCATGTACTAATACTATGGAAGACTTGATACTTTGGCGGTTGAGGAAAAGGGTCCCAAGATCATAAGTTCCACCAGATAGCATCCAGTACGTGCACTGATTCTGTGACTGTACCTCATGTTATCTGGCTTTATTGAGCCCATCGAGCTATTATAATGTCTTCAGAAGTTCCCAAGATGTGTTACGGCTTCATGCAACATTGGGTCATCAACTGTCTATGATATAAAAAAATAGAAGGACCAATTACAATTGTCTATGGCATCAAGTGGATGTGTGACGGACCTTTTCAAGCGATAAGACATTTAAAAAACCTAAATCAGTGCAACTGGACAAGGCGTTGTATAAGTGGTTTACTGCAACGTGTTCTGAAGGAAACCCCGTGACTGGGCCTAAGACAATTGTAAAAGCTAAGTCCTTTTATGATGAAACAAAAATAACTGGCAAGTGCATGTTTTCAGATGGCTGGCTGCAAAGTGACAAAAAATTACCTATAAGTACTTAGATCATACACATAGGTAATGTTTGATAAACCAGCACATATAATAAGCTGGCACTGGTCTAGTACCATGGGTGCCGTATTAAAAGAATTCTACTGTACATATGGCACAGGAGAACTATGGAAAATGTAAAAAAAAAAGGTGGACTGAATCCGAGCTAGGACCACACAAGGTTACCTAATGTCAGTAAAAATGCCTGCATAAGTTAGCCACATCACGCCTGCCTTTGTAAGATCTGTCAGAATCAAATTAGATGCATAGCTAGGCCTAATGTCAGTAAACCTGCAATACGTAACATGGGAACCAAAAAACATAAGTGGAATGTCAGGGACAGAGCCGATGTGTGTCAATGCATCGGGCACGCTAAGTATAACAGGTTACAAACAAGTTTTACGAGTACAATTCAATACAATACCAGCCATACCGCATGCATCTATCCCATCTTCCCATAAGCTCCCATGAATCTCAATTCTGCCCTTAATATAAGCTACATTCTTTCCAAATCTTAACTATGACTGGAGAAAAGACTCCACCTGTGAGTTATGATTACCCTTCCTTGGTGCAGAGCTTTCATGATCATGCAGATGTATAAAGCAAACAGCAAGGACGGAATAGGACAGTTTCTTGACAGACATAAATGACAAAAACTTTGTTCACAGAACAAAATCACAAGATTACAGTCATGAAGATTAATGCCTTATTATAAGTGATGCCATGTAGTCTGGGTTCCCTCATAGAAGAAACAGGTTCTTTTGTAAATTTGTATGTATAACGCAATATTGTGTCACATCTCGCAAGACAGTTATCGTCATAGCCATATCCACGTGAAGCTCAAATCTCGCAAGATTACAGTCTGCTGGTATATAATGTCACTTACTTTGGCAGAATGGTAAAAATGTTGCAGATGAACCTGCTGCATCTAACAGTGGCTCTTGCTACTTAGCAATCGCTGGCAGCATCTACTGACATAACAGAATGGTAGGAATAGCCAACCCCTTGACAAACCAAATTTCTTGCATATGTGCCTGTGGCGTGTACTACGAGTTAATTAGACTAGTTATACATGTCACGAGTAACTTTTTTTATGCTTGTCATCCCGTTGTGTTGATTGCAACAATGAAAAAATTAATTACCATCAAACACAACTAGTGAATATTATATACTTTATTTTGGCAAACATGTTTCGACCCAATGCGGTCATCTTCAGGCCAATCATATAAGATTCATAAGAAGATACAATTTTATTAAGAGGTATTTAGTAACTGAGATCTCAATTTTACAATAAAACCAATACATGTTGCTGTGTCAAATTTCTGACGATGATAATAATTGTATTGATTAAAATATGATTAAAAGGGGATTCATATGTTATGCTTCTGTATTTCAGTGTGGTAGCAGAATAAGCAGTATAAAGTCCATGGAACGGTATATTGAATGCGGCCTTGTTGGTCTTGTTTACGCTTGTAGCTGTTTATCCATGTTCATTATAATTTCCTTTTTAGGACAGATGGTTAAATGTGTTGAATTCCTGTGTTATTTACTAAGTGCTGAATCTGGTGCACAAATGTACTACCTGTCTTAACTGTTCGGGAGACATCTTTTTAATACAACTGTAGACAGCACTTGTTACGAATTTGATATTACTGGCCTCAAGATGACCATATTGGGTCGAAACATGTTGCCAGAATAAGGTACATATGTATACTAGTTGTGTTTGACAGTAATTAATTACTTCATTGTCAGCACGCTCCTCTGAAACGTCAGTACCTATGCACCTAAACACACAATGTCACATCCCAGAAGACTGTAATCATAACATTCGCTGCAGTGAGAACCTAACATCTCACAGTGACATAACTCAAGACAAGAGCAGACTCACTGATGAAGAAATTTTCAGTGTGACTGTACCTCATCCATTTACGTCTATGATCCAAGTTATCAATCACATTTTACTTACATCTTCTCCAGTATAACCTTCACAACACCACATATCCATCATACATACACACGAAAACATCATTTCAATACAGACGTGAACGATAACTGCCTCTATATGTTATTACCATGTGGTTACACAAATTTTGGAAAGAGCATATCTATGTTCAAGTCACTACACCAAGAATCTATTACCTATACGTGTGAGGACAGGCTCTGCTGTGAGTACAGACCGCTGGGAAACCACCACCTCGGAGGGCTGGATGAGAGGACTCTCCTCTGTCGAAAGGCGCAGGGGTTCCACTCTGCGGCGCTGGGCCCCAGGGGAGGGGGACAACATGCCGTCACCTAGTGGGTGGGAACAGGGTCACCAAGCTCAACATATCTGCACCTGAATATAACACTAAGCTTCTAGACAAACCACTGAACAGTACAGACATGCATGGACGAGCTCAACCAATATTAATATCTCCCTGCGAGAGACCAAAGGGCAGCAATAAGCATTTCATCCAACACAAATGTATTAACCACTTGCATGACAGGATACCCATTCTTAGAGAAAACTAAGGATACAAATTTATATAGGTAAGGGCAAAATATCACGTCATGCATGGTTCTATATTTCAACACTGTTTTTGTTTTATTCTAAAATTATTAGAGAATTAAACGAAATACAGCACAATTTTGACAGCCCACATTTCACCCTCTGGTACTGAATGAAGCAAACACTGTGTTACAGGGTGAAGGGTTTGAGTCCAGAATGATGTAGTATATGCATCCGCCAATTATAGCCATTCTTGTACAAATCTAACAAGTCTTTTCCTTAAGGTTTTTTTTGGGGGGGGGGGGGGGGATTTGTATGAAAAATTCAGTCCTGTAATTTATATCCCAGCATTCCTCAGACTGCACCGGAATTCATGTTGGTGCCAAAGGGACAAAGTTTCTTTTGTGTACAATAGTTTCAGTTCTTGAATATGGGAAGTTTAATCCTAAGTCGACTTGGTTAAGGCACTATGACAGCAGAGCTTTTAAATGAGGATTCCATGCACTGTAGATTAAACTTACCCTAAATCTGGTTAAGTTGGTGAATGAACAAAAAGCACTTCATGCAATTAAACATCTCAGTACAGATATTATTCCCTCCAGTGATAATCAGGAAATTGGCGTAAATTAAGTTATGCAGGTTGTGGAGAAGGTGACTAGCACAAGACATACATGCTATGAGGTACTGTTTCTCAACCTTTCTGGTACTACAGACCACTTACAAAAGTCTCACTAACTGTTTGGACACCCTCACCAAAATTAACTCAACTCACAGATAACCTTAGGCATAACTTGCAGTGACATTTAAAAGCTGTATTATGCGCACATAAGAAACATACTCAATTATGTCAATGTAAAAGCGTTGTAACAAAAGAAACAACTTTCCTAGTAATAATGACAACTAAACTAAGATTATGAAAACCCAAAGGAAAAAACCTTCAGCAGATGTTACTGAACTCGCAGAGCCACAGGTGAGAAACGCTCATCTACAGGACTTGGTAAGAATGCAAACATCTGATACCTGCCAGTATACAGGGCACTAACGTTGCTTTGAAGGACAACTGACAACCTAACGAAAAATTTAAAAAATGCAGGAAGGACATGGATATTCTAAGTCACAATTCCTAGAAAATTCTAATAGTTTTATCTACCGGAAATACTAAAGAAAGAAGGCTGGAACTCACAAAGTCCACAAATCACCAAAGCAGACTTCAACTTGGCGGGAACTTGGTTTGGATCAGTGTCATTCATTTGCCTTTGCAAGTTTCCATATACACCCAAGCCCTTGTTTTATGCCCTAGTTGTGCTCCTGAAAAAGTGGGCATAAACCAAAAATGATTTTTTTCCAATGGCTCGAAAGCCCCTTCGGGGCCTAGGCCGCCTCATTTTTCTAGGCTTCACGATTACACACTTTAGACACACCACACTCGGTAGGACTCCTCTGGACGAGTGATCAGCCCGTCGCAGAGACCTCTAACACAACACTGACAAGAGACAGACATGCCCTAGGCGGGATTCGAACCCACAATCCCAGTAAGCGAGCGGCTGTAGACTCACGCCTTAGACCGTACAGCCACTGTGGCCGGCTAAAAAAATGATATTCCCACCAGAAATAAGGGGTCGGTGTACGAGAATGCAGCCAGCCAAAGGGCGTTAAACTGGAAAATAACAGAGTACCAATTAAGAAGTGGTGTAAATAGGCAGGGGGCATTAAAGCAAGAAGGCGTTAAAACAAGGACTTTGTGTATTTTCATATACAATCAACAACGTCTTGGTACATTATAACAAACATATGAAACGTCAACATACAAAAATACTGTAAAGCGAGAAATATTTACCCATCCTCCTTGCAAGTGGGTCTGCACCATCTGCAGGTACTGAGGAGGGGGAGGCCTGAGGTGTTGTTGGTGCTGATTCGCTGGATGGTAATGATGTGCTGTCATTGGCTGATGCAGATACAGGACTTGATTCCACATCCTGTGATGTACTACTACAGCCACCAGGTGGCACCAACGTATTTCCTTCCTTTACAACATCACCATTAGTCTCATCAGAGCTGAAACACATATCATGAAATATTTACGCTTAATGGGACTACCTGAATTCATGGCATCCATCCCAGAAATCTTCTTTCTTAACCTGTATCATCCTACAAGATCATATACTGGTCTCTAAAATGTTGCGGCGAATGACCTAGCATGCCATACGCTGATCTCTGTATGTTTAGTGGTAGCAATTTAAATGTCCAGCTAATCCAGAAACACTCTAGCCATCAAGGGATATAATTGGCATTTAAACCCAACTCTGAAAGGTAAATGACGTGCTTAATGGTATTCATTCTGTATCCACAAGAGAGCAGTGAATATTATGTTTGCCCAGAATGCAACACGGTGTAGTCTGGTAGTACATGGTCACCAACACTTTGGGGCAGCTGCTGTTCCCTTCTCCCTGAAGGTGAATATGAACATGAATATGGGTTTGAGTTTCACTAGGTCCCGATGCACATACGCCACTTATACAAAACCTCATCCCAGTCCTACAGCCTTACTAAAGGCCAGGATTGATCTCCGACGAGTTTTCCAAATATCCTCTGGGCCCAGCTTGCCTCAGCCCAGTAAGAAATGACTAACTGTTGCTAAAGCATCACACTCATATAATATATAGAAAGACGAATCAAATTCTTTCCCACTCCTACTTCTGAGATCATCACAAAGTCCATCACATTCAGATGCTTTCGTAGAGTGTTGTGGCCATTCATAAGGCTTACAACCCTTCTAAGTTGTACACCACTGAAGGATATACCAAGTACAGGTTCCAGCCCACCTGAAGGTGAAGCAGCAACACAACAAAAAAACCTGACTGTGATTTCACTCCAAAAATTTATACTGATTTAACAATGTAAATAAAACAAGGTTTTTAGTACTCACTCTTTGGTTTTGTCCTGTGTACTTTCAGATGCCTCATTATCTGGAGTGGACACTGAGGGTCCAGATGGCTCAGTACGACGATTCCTTCCTTCACGTATCTTATATGCTTCGGCAGCCTCTGAAATATGCCGGAACCACCTGCAAATAAACCATACTTTTTGTAAGAAGGTAAAAGTTTCTGGCAGGAGTGCTGACTCTGCATTCACAGCTTACGAGATGATTATATTCTTGCCTGTAATAAAATCCAGCCTGTAGCCAAGTCACTACAATGAATGAGGGATGTTGTTAGGCAGACAATTCCATAAGACCCTAATGTAAATATCTGATCCACTGGACGATGTAAAATGCAACAAGTGTATTTAGTGTACACAATATTTTGAGAGTTGGAACTATTCATATCTTCAGCTCATTATTAGTTGTTGTTACACCAACAGATATTTTAAAAGTCAAACTACCATTGTCTGGTATTGAGAACCAATCGTCTTCTGGGCTTGTCCATTGTCCGGATAAAATATTAAAATATAATATAAAAACACGACGTTTCGGAAGCTGGTTCTTCTTCCGTCTTCAGGTGATGGGAGGGGAGACACCTACTCAGATGGGTCCTTTAGCTCGGTCTTGTAAGAGGTAACACATTATTACAAATTTAATTTTGACTGGGAATAGCACAAACCAACCCTGTGCAGCATGTAATTCATGTAAACAAATAATTAATTCCACGGAAAAGAGCCCTTCATGAAAACCTAATAGGTTCTCAGCTAGTCGCAAAATTCCCCCGTTTTATCAAACCCACAGGTTCATTAGAATGTTCACAGCAGTCCGCCTCTTGTCCCAATCCTGAGCCATATGAATCCAGGACAAATCATTCCATCCTATTTCTTTAAGATCCATTTTCATATTACCCTCCCTTCTATGCCTGTATCTTGCAAGTGGCCTCTTTCCTTCAGGTTTCCCTGCTACAACCCTGTATGAATTTCTCTTCTCCCCAACAAGTGCCACATATCCTGGCTACCATATAAAATGTGTCAATGCAACAACAGCAGTTTGAGAGAAAAATACATTTATATGGTCTGATGATAACTGAAAACAGTAGAAACAGTCAAATCAAAAGCACAAATATAGTACAGAAATTCTTAAGTTTGTCTACAACATTGGTTGTGCGATGATTGCAAAACAAAACAACACAAAACAAAATATGCCCAAGCATTCTCTTCCTGTTAAATTTTACAACTTCAATTTCATGTGTGTTCCTTATTTCCCATACGCCTCATGTGTTTATACATTCTTTTCACAGCATTACTCTGAATTTTTTCTTATATTTCCAGGCAGGCGTGCAGAAGTTCAACAAAGCTCTGAGGTTTTATTATTTTTGGATTCTCACCAAGTAGCATCTGGTCACTTCCTTCTATCCTAAAAATGTCTTGTAGCTGGAATGATTGTATGTGAGCACAAAGTTGTATATTTCGGGCTCTGCAAAAGATTTGGCATCCACCAATCTCATTACGTCAGCTTCCAAACTATTCCTTATTCCAGTGATCAAAGTAGGAGGACTGTTATTTGGTTTCCAGCTTTCACTGTCCAGTTTAATAAATGAAGGGATCCCAGTTGTTCTGAGAGTCATTAAATACATTTGTCATGTAAGGTCAGGCTTTTTTGGTGTGCAAACAGAACTGCCCAATGGCATTATACAGATTTTCAACAAATTAAGACACAAATTAGTAATCAGACACTGTTCATTCACCACACCAACAAATGCACTTTTTATATACATAAATGCAGTCTTGTATTGCTCCTACATGTTTCAGTGTCATTTATGTCACAAAGCTCCAGACTAAAATTTAAAACGTTTTAAATCTTGGTGTAAAGCTCCCTGAGGATGGTGTAAATGATGCTGAAACCTGTAGCAGTGATATAAGACTGTATTTGTATATATAAAAGGAGCATTTGTTGGTGTCATAAATGGACAAGTTAATTCAACCAACAAGCACAGAATAAATAATGTCAAAATAGTAATCAGACAGTCTTGACACAGTGAAGGCCATGAATGTCTGCCTATCTGTGACATCAGCAGCAATACCATTTGATGACTATTGCCAACAGTTCTTCTCCACATATCCTATGTGCTGTTTCAAACATTTTGGTGAAATTTGATAGAAGCTGCTGGGGCAATTGTGACCTTCAACCATAATGACACATAATAAAGTCCACTGTGCTTCTTATATATCCCGTAATTTAATCATACCAGTTTTGAAGCAAAGCTGATGGACTGCAAAGAACACTGTTATGTGTAGAATACTACATTATGGACTGCAGACTTTCCAATCTTGAATAACTCAGTTAGCATCTCAAGAGGTCTAAGTGTGAGAACCAACAGCCTTAGCATACTTAACCTTGCTACTTTTGAGGTTTTCCAAGTGGTGTAGCTGAGGAGTCCCTTCTTCAGGGATATAACATTGTATCACCAGGTAATCATTATTAATGACCTCCACCTTCAAGGGTCGATAGGTACTACCGACACTTGAAGATGAAGACAGTACGTCCCTTTCCCTTCAAAACATTGGGCTTCAATTACGCCATGATGCAGTGTTACACCCCACAATGACAAAACGCTCCTACTTAACATTCTCTGACTTAGGTTGCATTTGAAACTATATTTCCAGTGCCACTACAAATGACAGGCTTTCTTCAACATATGTCATTAGCACTGCAATCTCCTGATAGACAGATGGGGCAGTCTGGTAGGCTGGATACTCGTATATAAGTTCTAGAAAATCTGACACACTGGCCGACTTAGGGCAGATGGTAACATCATGGTCCCTTGTCTCACACTTTGGGAAAATTGTCATAAGCACAGCAGGTATCCACATGTCCAAACTTTTGGCAAGTCAAAAACCACAACTGATTCAGAATATACGCTTTCACATTGAACTTAATGCAGAGAACCCTCACACATTTGGGTAGAGCACGAGTTTCCGAAGGTTAAAAATACTGTCTGTGTTGGTACTAAACTTCCATCATGCTTTTGTGAACATGGTAAGCTACAGAAAGAAATGCTTGCATCGATTTCCTTGTTGTTGCATTCATCCAGCTGGAAGCAGATCTCACTCCTGGTTGAGTTGGGGGTATGGTATTTCTCAACAAGCTCAAGGTATGAAGCCACGAGCCTTCCTTACTCTGCTCACCAGATTTTGTCTCAACTTGGGCAGAACCATCTCAGGGCCCGGAAGAATTCTTCACGTCCTTCAATTTGGTTGGGAGCCTTCTGCATACGACCTGGGCTCAGGTCCTTCGTGGTCTTTTCCGTGTCCTGGCGGTGACTTACAAGACACCTTAGTATGCAATGTTTGGTATGTTTCATTAGGAGTAACCTTATGACATTTGCCAACGTTAATTAGAGCCCCACTGTCACAGGAAGGGTAAGACAAAAAAAGACACCAGAATCTTCTGGTTTGTGCCAGCACGGAGAACTCCACCATAACCTGGACCTCAGGAAATAGGCAAAGCAGTTACCATTCCGGAAATTCATTATAATTACAAACCTAATGGCAAGTCATACACCATCAAGAGCTGTGACCTTAGGCCATGAACATGTGAATAACCAAGCACTGGCTCTCCACTCTAGGACACACAAATGTATATGGGTCTATAAAGGGACTTGTGGTTTACTACAGCATAGCTCCCATTCTGCGGTAAAACGTCAGAAAAGCACAGCCAAATGAACCATCAGCACCTGTACCAACTGCCCCTCCTTGCGCAGCACTATTTGGGTTACCCGACCTAAGGCCCTGGCCACAAAACCAGACTTGCATACAGGGACACTGAGAAGAGTCCACTTGACCTTCAAATTTGGGTTCCTTGTACGGACATGCAAGTTGGAAGTAGGGCCACAACTGTGGGACATCACCACGAAGATCTCTGCTGGTGAGATCAGAGTTTTAACACCCTTACAGGACCTGACAATCCGTGAAATAAATAACACTAGTCAAAGACATGTCCAAAATGTGGATGGTACGGCAAGTATAAGCTGTTGTTTGACATGCAGTACGGGGTCAAAACGATAACAAAAACCTTCAATGCAGAATGTTACTGGCAAAGCTGAAAAATGGTCAAAGGTAAACGGGCTGAGACGGGAAAGCGACTTCAATCCACGACCTTCATACATTCTAAAGCACAGGTTACTCACAAAAATGCTGTCTTGCAGTGACATCATGGCATGACGTAAGTGTGTTTATAATATTACAAGATGGCTCAGACCAAACCAGTACCACAGCCTTCTACATTCAACATGAACTTGCCACAAGTTTAAAACGAAAATACATCATGTCCATAATCTTACTACGACGATAAACAGTATGGCTGCCAGCGCCACAGAGGCGGGAGATTTAAAATCCCCTACTCCAGCGCAACAAACTGAAGAGCAGGGGACGAAAAAAACTTGTGTTGAACTAGTGTCACGTACCACACAACTTAGCAGTCAGTCACAGCGATGCAATCCGAAAACAGCGATCCTCACTGTGATACTCTCTGCTACAATTCCTTACTTTACCATTTAACAACCGATTAGCTATATGAAAACACCTGCTACAGAGATAAAGGTAAAACTGTCCCTTGTGCACGCCATGAAGTCATATACGGCGAGTGGGGCTATAGTGGAGGTATAGCTCCACTCATTTTTATGCTTGGCACTAGGACGAGGTGAGGAGTCGGCCTCACGCTCCGGCCGCTCGCCGGTTCCCATTCACTATGACTCCTACCCCACTTACTGCAACATTAAGACTCTGCATTTTGACATTTACCGGCTTGTCTTCAAAATGGCGACAGACGTTTCATATACTTATATGATTTAGGCCAGGCCCAGGTCCGCTCAGCCCGTAGCTCGCGGGCAGTATGTGGTCCGCGACAGTCTTATGTTGCTCGTGGAGGCATTTGAAATGAGAAAACGTCTTTTAACCATCTCCTTGGCAAATCCGAGATAGAAGGCCGAAGCAATTTTGAAAACTTTCCGAGTTTATTTATACATACACACTACTAATTCGCTTTGTAAAAATGTGCTAAAAACAGTGACACCTTCGCCTAGGCTGTGAATTGAACTTCTTTTTACAAATTTTTAGGCGCGTTCGCAAAATTTGCGAAAAGCGACTTTTAGCTTCGTCATGTCTGTCCGTCCGAACCAGTTATTTCTTTTTATTATTACATAAAACACAATACACTGCGTGGGCACAGCGTACAGCTTCTTTCACGTTATACATAGACATTTATATCAGGTGCGCACCCAGAATTTTTCCTTTGGGAGGGGGGGGGGCTGACCCTCAGGCTACATATAATTTACGTTTGATTTTAAAAATTATAAAAATCATGTCGTAAGTAGACCATAACACTGTCTGCAACTGCATTTATATACATACAAATACAACTACATGTTCCATGACTCAATCACAGTGTCCTATCTTCTCGGTACATAATTTTATTAATTTATTCTTCAAAATTCTAATGTACTAGTCATCAGCCGATTTCAGTGGCTGATTTCGGCTGACGGGTAAATCACGTAAAACTTTTGATATCGTAATAGCTACTTAATCTGCGTTTTTTTTTTAATTTCGGTTTTGGGGGATTTGGCCGGGGGGGGGGGGGGGCAACCCCACCCTCTTGGGTGCGCCCCTATATATACACATACCGTTACCACTGTTCTACGCTGCAAATCAACTGTGTGAAGACGTTCTGGTTTCAGATTCTCGAATGCCCTTACTTCAAACCTGTATGAATACCATTTGGACACGATGTTCCTATCTCACCAACAGCACACTAAAGGCTTCTCTGCGAAGACCGATCTGTACGTGTTATTCAGGGAAACAATGGCCGTTTATGGAATATTAAAACATAAACACGCCACGTGGACAAAATGCACAGTACATTAATGTTACCGCAGATGGTACATACAGTTACCACAGTGCTTTAAAGGGTTAAAAAGATGACGAGGGGGAAGAACTGCCAAACAGGTTAACACCTTAATGTTAAGCACATTCACACACTAGGTTTTATTTCCAGCCACTGCTCAAAGCAACTTTTACGCTGCTACATGTTTCGGCTACGTATTGTAGCCACCATCAGGCAGCCAATATTACAAAGACATGAGCATTTTGTACGAAGACATTGTACGTCGGTAAATGGTAATATACACACATTATCTCCCTGATGATGGCCGCAATACGTAGTCGAAACACACAGAATCGTAAAAATTACTTTGTGCAGGGGTTGGAAATAAAAACTTGTAAGGTCAACACCTTATACTAAACTGTATTCGTACCTTGAAGCCTGAAACTGGACACCATTGAAAACGTTTTTAATCGGATTACTGGACGGCGATGTCGATGTGGGGGAAGTAGACGCCATGTTGTCGTTGTTCAAACAACCAAACTCCATGCCAACGACAGACTTAACAATCGCATTCAGTTACACGCACAGCATTTCTTGTTCTCGGAACGGAACCGCAGTCAAGAGACTACGCTTCATAAGAACTCTCTCGCAAGTTATTTATAGACATCTCTGTATTCTGGAGCCAATGGCTACGACGCCATTCATAAGAGTCTCAAGCAGGAAAAACACTGAAGTATCGCCCGTGCCTCCGCGATCCAAAAACTGCACACGTTGCTTGGTCATGACGTCATCGTTACGTCGGTTCTCAGGTGTTACAGTCTATTTAATCGGTTCGTGGTTCCGCCCCACTGCAGCCGAAACACGTTCAGTTTTGCACTTCGCTAAAGCTAGCCGCCATTATCAGAAACGCATCCAGCGTGCAAAATATTACACCAAAACAAACCTTAGAACAGAAACGTGACATTTGCATCCAAGCGGTTCACCGAGACATCTAAACTTATCTTGGGAACGTTTATGAACACTGAATTACATAAACATTATACTTAAAAATTCAGCTCTAGTCTGATAGACACCACAATACGTGTTTATTAAAAATGGTCAGTTCTGTAAAGGAAAGTAAGGGCCATTTACTGTGAGACTAACACGAAACATGCAACATGCAGATAACGTTTAACGTTCTATCAGGTGGCACATATAGTTACCACTGTTCTGTAAAAAGTTATATTAAAAATTTTTCAAATCGCTTTCCAGTTACCCGGTTCATAATTTCCTTAACAGTTCCGATGACCAAACGTCACGGCAGAACAATTTCCAGCCTTATTTCGACACTCTGTGCATCTTGACTAAATCATTCATTCATTCATAACACGAACGAACGCACATTTGACACATAACAATATAGTCTTATATCGCACCTACGTGTTTCGGCGTCATTTACGCCACCTGCAGGAAGCTTTACACCAAAACTTAAAACTTACTAGAATATAATACTGTACCATAATATGACTTAGATTTGTAATATATGTTAGTAAGTTTTAAGTTTTGGTGTAAAGCTCTCTGCAGATGGCGTACATGACGCCGAAACACGTAGCAATATACAACTATTTTTGTGTGTCATTTGTGAATTGGCCGGTGTCATGAATGAGTAGTTTGCAGCCTTCTTTTTTATTCAAAAATCCGGATTAAAATCCTGTGACAGCAGACCGGTGTTTTCCACCAGCTATGTCACTCCCGCCACATAAATGCCGGGACAGTACCTTAAGTAGGCCACGGCCGCTTTCTTCCGCATCCTTTACAACTCATTATTCAGTAATCATCCTTCCATTCGCACAATACTATCAGCGTCGTTACACCACGTCCGGGTGACCAGACGTCACAGCTCAGCTCACAGCACAGTCGCACCACATCCTCGACGGACAGCAGCAGCTCACACACTGACCGACCGCCACAAAACGCGACCACACGGCCGGCAGCGCGCCCACCTACTGACTCCATAAACGAGGGTCGTCTGACAGCGACACACGCCTTTGCCAAATGAAACTGCTCAGCCTTCACGTGTTTTTAACACTCAGCTGTAATTGTGCGTAGCGTTACTTCACTGTCTGTGCACGAAATAACTCACAACAAAGCACAAAATGAACGCCTAACATCTGGCGCGCACCCAATTTTTTTTTTGGGGGGGGGGGGGGGGGGGGACACTGAGGCTATATATATTTTGTTTCATTTTATAAATTTATAAACATCAAGTCGTAAGTATAACTGAAGAATTTACAGTTATAATTAAGACATGATTTTTATAACATAACAAATTTTATTAACTTATTTATTTGGTATAACAATTGTATTATAATATTATAATTCAACATCTGACGACGCAATAAACCGGCAACTGAAAACCAGTAACCGGCGGACCACTGGAAAAATTATAGATAGATAGAAGTATAACTGTAACATAACACTGCTTGCAACTGCATTTATATACATACAAACATAAGTACATGTTCCATGACTCATTCACCTAATTTAAACCACAAGGTCTAATCTTCTAGGTTTCTTAATTTCATCTAAGACATTATGTTTATTTCAATTTAATTAGTTTTTCAAAATTCTAATGTACTAGTCATCAGCTGATTTGGGCTGAAGGGTAAATCACGTAACACGTTTGATATCACCGTGCCTACAAAAGTTTTTTTTTTTATTTCGACTTGTGGACAGTGCAGCCCGACAGCCCCCTCCCCATTGGGTGCGCGCCTAACATACCAATTTCGTTAATCCCCCCCCCCCCCAATTTGGTGGTACGACACTACATTCTGTGCGAAATTAGGCAGCCGTATGTGTTGCATGGTTAATGTCAGCAGTTTTCAATATATGGCTCCGACCTTGACGACAGCACTCTTCAGACGCATTTACCTTCCCACACACTACAAGGCGTCTTATTTCACGCCACTCAGGCCATACAGCGTCGAATGACCGGATGGAAGTAAACAGTAAACCCAAAGACACGTGGAAGGCCGTGACCACGGCCTGATATCAACTTCAGACCGTTATACTGCCTGCAGACAAGCAGCCACACATCATTCTCAGAATAATCGACGTCCCAGTCGAGAATCGAATTGTGTACGTCGACAGTAAAGACTCGGGAGCGTTACCGGTTGAGCCACCGAACCGGGCTGTATCCTAAAGACGGGATTAGACGGCGCGTGGCTCGATTCGTTTTACGTCAAACGCGCCGTGTATCCGGCCTGGCGCGGAGCGGCTTGTGATTGGGGGAGCGAGGCTCGTTGGATCGCCGCATAAGCGGTTTTTCACGATCCTCAAAGGGACTCGGCGCGGGCAGCTGTTGCGGCTACACGGCGCTTGCAGTCTACGCGCCAAGCTAGTCTCGTTCAAGTCTCTATACACTTAGGTCTGGTCTTTGTTTTCTGCTGTCGGGGTGCGCGAAGAGTGAAAGTTTCTGTCCCACAATTGGCATTGGCTAGAATGGAGTGGTCAAACGAGGACATTTTTAAGTTCATAGAACAACACGACTTATTCCACAAGCCGAGCCAAACCTACCCGAGCAAGGCCGCTGGTCCGCCATTTGCCGAGCTGTGCCGCGTCGTGTAGCCAGATTGTCTTTTCTGTTCCGATCTGTTGGCCGAGCAAATTACGTCACGTCACTCGACGAGCAGCGCGCCGTCTAATCCCGGCTTAACGCAGATGATCACAATGATTGACGTTTTGGGGCCCTCTTCTTTCTCCACGCCCACTGCACTGTATCACACGATACACAGGACATACAGGGGGCAGAGGAGAACAGACGGCTGAACTGAACACACCTCTCCGATGGTTGCTGCGATACCTGCATGACGTCACACGATGTGATTCGTACCCAGCAACAGAGTCCAGTCGAGTCCATTCAGACGAGTGTGGTGGGGTGCACACCGACCGAGATGAGTCCAGTCAAGTCCGCGCGAATTTAATAGGTTTGTAACACTGTTTGAACACTGCACAAGTAAAGAAATCTACAGCGATGAACAGTTCTAGTCTGCTTCTTTTGCACACAATTACGCGGGGAGGGAGTCTGCTTCGGAAGAGACGGAACATGTGGGTGCAGCCAATAAACATGGAGAGACTGGAATTCGCAATATTTAGCCCATTTCCTGTGCAGTTCTTACCAAACGCTGACTATGTAGGCCCTGTTTGTGTGTTCATAATGAGAGACATCGTAGACAGGCCGGTGGTCCTTAATTTAAAAAATCAAACTTTCTACATTCTTTACATTATTCATACCGTCCATTTTCAGTCTATCATACATCTCTTGAACCAACCAATGCACACTTTAGTCTTTATTATACAATACAATTTACCATAAAACTAGTTCGACATGTTTCGAATCCCTATTTTGGGATCATCATCAGGGACTTGGATTGTGAATTACACAAATTACAAATCAACAATAATGGTACATTTTAAAAGTACAAAAGTTAAAATGTAGGATATCTCAGTTGTTTTCTGGGTCCACTGTGCATTAGAAGTTGTGTGCCTACGTGTAGAAGGCTGGGACAATATCCTACATTTTAACTTTTATAGTAAATTGTATTGTATAATAAAGAATAACAAGTGTGCATTGGTTGCTTAAGAAATGTATGCCTTTCAACATTCATTTCCCAACGCAACAGAACAGCTGTCACGCCCGATAACTGGAGTCTGACTGGCGAAAATGAAACATGCAACATCAAGACTCGTGACTCGGCAAGACTCGTGGCACTCGACTCGAACTCTACTGGTGTGTAAGCATTCCCGCGCGCGGCCATTATAAGCAAGCCAAATGGTCTCTCTGCCGCGTCTCTGCGAGTCTGATGGACTCGACTCGACTATGCTGGTGTGTATGAAGCCGTACGGATTTTTATATTCACAAAACTTCTAAGACAAAATCTCACAATCTTGAATGACTTAAAACATCGCAAAACCTCCCGGTTGCGATTTTAAATGTTAGGCTCAATAACCCATCACACACGACGCCGACGCAATCCCGTTCGAGCTGTCCAAACGCCGTGTTTGTTACTACTAGTACAGCGAGGTCCGTTTTATCGTGCGCCCCAGAGGGTCTGCGTGTGTCGGCGCGACACCGACACCGTGGCTCTGCTGCCGCAACTTCTACCTGCGCAGTTGGTAAGGCCAAACATTATTTTAAAACCGATGATGATCAGTTAAAGAATTCTTCTACAGCTGCAATTAAACACGTCAATTCACGCGCTGCTTAAGAGACCAGGAGAACAGTAAACTACAGTAATTCCCTCTTTAGACTTTGTCCATGGTCCCGTGTTTAAAACAGCGTTTCGAGGACAGTCTCGGCCCCGGACTTGAGGCAGAGCTCGTCCTATGGGCCCAACCTGAGCAGGTGCTTCCTGTCATTCTTTTGTCTGCGGACGGGAAAGTTGTTTTAACTTTAATTTTAGACATAGGATGATGGACAAGTCCAAAGAGCGAACGATTCCAAATGAGATATACCACTCTCAAAACTCTACAGAACAGTGTGCACACATTTTGCACAGTGCATTACGACAGAAGTAAATCTTTTTTTCACTTCGCATTCAGTGATACCTACCAAACACAGAGTGACAAATTGGCTTCAAAACTACTGCACACCATTTCACTCCAAAAGATCACTTATATGACGATTTAACGTCGCCGGCAACAATAAAACGTACTTAGGTCTTCATGTACAATGCCCCATATTACTGCCCGATTTTAACCAAACTGGCATTTCTCGACACATTTTTATAAAGTCCCCAATATCAAATTTCCTACAAATGTGTCCAGTGGAAGCCGCGCTAATATATGAGGAGGCAGGGATGGGCGGACATGGAGGTAACAGGCTCTTTTCGCGACTATGCGAACGCGCCTTAAAACATACGATCTCACCTCTACATGGTACCGCATGACTGCGCAATCACAGTAACTGTGTGCTGTACTGAAGGGCTGTAAACTGACAAGCATCAAACACTTCATATGCGCTTGTTAGCAACTACACTTGCGCTATCACGACAATTAACACAGTATCGGGCCTTACCCCTTCGAACACTGAAATCTACATTACACATAAAGAGTCAGTTCGTACCGCACAGAGAACGTTCATCCGTTAGAAAGACAGGAAGTTGATGCTGTACTGGTCTGCTGGTGCCCAGCGACCCGAGCAGGCTAGGAACACATCACGTACGTAGTTAATGTGGAAAGCCCGCGACCCGGGCAGGCAAGGCACATCCATTTACGTAGTTACTGTGGAAACCCCGCGACCCGGGCAGGCAAGGCACATCCATTTACGTAGTTACTGTGGAAACCCCGCGACCCGGGCAGGCAAGGCACATCCATTTACGTAGTTACCGTGGAAACCTCACGACGCGGGCAGGCAAAGCACACTCATTTACGTAGTTACCGTGGAATGCATGTGTCTGTATATTATAGTTCGTTGTGGTGCCCGTAGTTAGCGTGGAAACCCGATAATGTGTATGCAATTATGTATGTATATTACACTGTAGTATCAGTGCCCGACGAACCTTTACGCAGTTACCGTGGAAACCTCAATTAGTGGTGTCGGTTACATAACATCTGCGAATCCTTGAGACTGAATTGTGTGTATTATCTTCTCCTGCCATCTGGTGGCATTCCGAGGAACTCAAACGTGGGAGTATGACATGGACTGACATGGCTAAAGTGTATATAAGATGCGGAAACAATCACATCTTAATATGACAATCACATGAAACATAAGTAAATGCATGTGGACAAAATGGAAAAATTCCAGTGTCACACATCGCAGTACACATATTGATCACTTGGCTTTCAGAGGTTAGGGAACAAAGAAAACGCAGTCCGGCCGTGATACGATCCGCGTGCCTCTCAAACATTAGATATAGGCGTCAGCGCTCACCTGTACCACTCAGCAGAACGCCAGTATTTCTTCACTCTTATTCACACGAGAGTCATCAACTAATATCGACATATCGATCAGATATATCGGGCCATCCGTGAAAACCGGAGACGTTTCGGATGGTTACTCACAGGACAGAAACGCATAATTAAACCGTGAAACACGTGACAGAAATAAAAAGCAATTTAGCGTGCAAAGTGCAAGACCGAAATCTATTAAAATAAACAAATCTAAACGTTGTAAAACAGAAACAAAAGTTGAGAGTGTAATCGATACGAAAAGTCCGCTAATTTCTAACACAAATAAAGGCAATGTGCAATGTCTGATTTGACTACACAAGCAGTTTATAGGGCTTCAAATCGAAACAAATTACAAGATGCAACATCGATACACATGTCTCCAGTACCGATTTAAAATTTCATATCTACTGCAACACCCAATTCGCAGTTTCAATTTCCTTCTGAACTTCATGCCTGTCAGCATAGACATTTAAACAAGCGCTTCTCAAACTATGTGTCGCCACACACTGAAGTGTCGTGTGTGCAGTTGCTAGGTGTGTCGCGAGAAATGAGAGCATCCACAATGCATGTGAATTGTACCAGTCCCGTAGCTCCTTCTACAACTCACATCAACCATAAGTCATCTGCAAACCGTATGTATGACGATTCTTAATACAAAATGGTTAATTTAAGCTTATTTCTTTTCACTTTATAAAAATGTTGGTATTCCCATAAATGAGTGTCGCGGCAGAAAATACACTGATGACAGTTGTAAAGCACAGTGGTAACTACATGCATCGCTAGCTTTAAACATTACAAAGCTTTCATTTTGTCCACACCATGTATAAATGTGTTCTGTATGGCCATCACAATAAACAAAGATGGACCTTTCCTTTAATAACTCCACCATGAGAGGGGCTTAGATTAGACTTCAGGCTAGTCTCTCTCTCTGTCAGGTGATTCCCTCCAAACTTATGATGCGGGTTCACAAATTACACACCAACGAAATGCACTGTATTTTAACTTTTTATTCTTTAACCCCTACCCCTAATTGTGAATTGTTAAAAAAATACACGGTGAAGATAGTATAAAATTTATGATGCGGGCTTCGATTAGACGTCACGCTAGTCTCTCTGTCATGCGTGTTTCCCTACGAACGTACAAGATAAAAATCACGTTACAAGCCAGGCTAGCGTCTCTGTCATGTGTTTCCCTCCCAGCTTATGATAGTGGCTTAGATTAGACGTCCGTATAGTCTAGGGGTGGCCAAACTTGCTTAACGTAAGAGCCACATACGATAAACTTCAGATGTTTGAGAGCCACAAGACATGGAGAAAAAGGAGCTCAGCCAACATATTTCCGCGAGCCGCACATTATATGTCAAAGAGCCGCACGTAGCTCGCGAGCCGCGGTTTGGTCACCCCTGGTATAGTCTTCTCCGTCAGACCTTGCCTCTCCGCCGTACAGCTGCAGCGCCTCTACCGGACGATACCTTAACAGGAGTGGTTGGGTTGTAACAGGCAAGATCCACAGCGATTATTTCCCTACACTGGCTCCACTGATTTTTATAATGGCAACGGTGTTTTATACAGACGCAGAAAATGGATTTGTAATTATTATTGTTGCGCAGACAAAAGCCAGACTTGAACGGCTAACAAGCCAATGTTAACGCGCGGACTGTATGAGCTAAATGGGTAATGGAAACTGGCACATGAAAATGAGTCATACGGAGTTTCCATGCGTTTCAGAGTCATAAATTTCATTCGAAGGGGAAGGTGACTGATTTAGTGGAGTAAGGAAACATTCGCTACTGCCAACATCCTCGTGTTCATGAAACTGACACTAGGCCCCATACATAAACATCAGCTTGCACGACAACCTTGTCCACATGGAGCGCCCAAACTATCGGGGTTGTTTTGACACGATGCGTGACAAACGGTAAATGCGAGAAGAGCGAGGTGCTTGTATTTAACTGCTCATAACATCTGTCAGTCCATAAGACAACAGTATGGCCTTCACCTTCAGAGTCACGTTTAGGGGTATTCACGTCAGTAATACGTAACGAAACATGCAGTGTACGTATAACAGTGAGGCGCGTTAGCGTAACCATTGTCGTCGTGGAAAAGCAATAAGTATTACATATTCTAAGTGTGTCTCTGTAGCCTTAATTATCCAGTGTGCAAAGCGCATGCGCCGTATTATATTGTCATCTGTGGCCTGTCTGGCTCTACCGTATTTTTCCACATTATCTCATAAACGGCACGATTTTAGGAAAAAAGTTATTGAACATAAAATGTGTGTTTTGATTTTCTGTACAACTTTTGTCTGAAACATTTCTCATTCCTAGAAGAATTCAGCAAGATATTATCATAAATGTACATAGGTCTTCATGTAAAGTACCCGTTATTCTTGTCAGATTTGAATGAAACTTGAACTTTTCTGGACTGATTTTCGAAAGGGGGGGGGGGGAACCTAATATAAAATTTTCTGAAAATCCGTCCAGTGGGAGCCCAGTTGTTCCATGCAGACGGACAGACAGGACGAAGTCAATAGACGCTTTACGCAATTTTGCGAAAGCAATTCCCTTCCTATTGCACAGTAAACACCCTGGAATGTGACGCCGTGTAGCGTTGAATAATTTTCAGGCGTTTCGGTGAAGTTCTGCCTCCGTCTACAGGACAGACCGGAGAATGCATTTTTTACAGGTACCGCCGACATACCCTAACATGTCGCACTCAGTCTCCATTACAGAGACATACCAACAATGCTGTTCACGCAAGCAACTGCTCAGTATGCCGAGAAACATAACAAAACACATTGTCCGGGAAAATCCAGAATTTGTTTAATGTTAGAACACTGGTACATATAGTTACCACTGGGCGTTAAGGAACACAAGGTACAGCACCTCAACGCATGTTGGTAAAATTTACCCCAACAAAGCCCCTACGAACTATTCATAGGACCGCGCTAATTTTATCCTTCTACACATATGGGGGGTCGCGAGTTTATATCAGCAATCCAACTCTCAAGACATGCTTTAATGGATATTACGACTTATTTCCCGCCCCTACGAAAAATAACAGAAAGTTTACTGAAGCGCATGCGCCAAAACAGTAAAGAAATTTAATGATTTCTTCACCGGGGGAAAGGGGAGCTGACCCTGAGGCTATATATAAAAAAATTTTGTTTGATTTTAAAAATTACGTTATAAAAATCATGTCGTAAGTATAACATAACACTGTCTGCAACTGCATTTATACGAATTTAAATCACAACGCCTAATCCTTTTGGTTTTTAAGTTCATCTAAAACTTTCTAAAATTTTTATCTTATTTTTTCAAAATCCTAATGCACTAGTCATCAGTCGATTTGAGTGGCTGATTTGGGCTGAAGAAAAAATCACGTAAAAGTCTGATATCATCGTGTCTACAAAATCCGTGTTTTTTAAATTTCGATTTGGGGGGTATCAGCTCGGAAGCCCCCTCCTGGGCGAGCCCCTGATTTCACTTCAGCAAGGTGTAGTGACTATGACAGTTAAGACCAGTGAAGGCGGAACGTATACATCGCCATGGAACTCCCTAACACGGCTCGATCGAAGCACGATATCGCTGTTTACAGCCGTTTAAATTCCAAATCCCTAACCAAATTCAGTTCGGGTAGCTCAGTCAGTACAGTGGCAATAAGGCTATGAACTGGACGACGACCGGAGGATCGGAGTTTCATTCCCGGCAGCGGCAGATATTTTTCATTCCGTCACGTAGTATAGACCCATTCTGGGGCCCATCCAGCCTCCTTAACCTAACTCCTCCCTCGTGGGAAGGGAAGCGGCCGGGGACAATCTGACCGCCACATCCATCTAGCAAAAAGTAAAGTTGTCCCTACACACCCCATGAATTCATGTAGGATGCGTGGAGGTATATCTCCATTCACTCTTAAAACTTGGCACTAGATGGAGGTGAGTAAACGGCCTAAACCCCCCCACCCCCAGTACCCATTGAATAGGGGACTGGGTGGGCCCCAGAGTCGGTCTGCACATTTTGGCGAAGAGAAATGTCCGCTGAAATACAAACGCACGTTCTCCAGGCACCTTCATGGCAACTTGACATAACTTCACACACACACACACCTGAACACTGTCCACCATGCTTCTTAAATTCATGTGTGTGCCAATATCCATTATCTTTCTGCTTTACGACAAGTTTATGTTGTAATAAACGGCACTGTCAAAACAGCTGTAGTCTTATTATACATAAACGGCACTGTCAAAACAGCTGTAGTCTTATTATACATAAACGGCACTGTCAAAACAGCTGTAGTCTTATTATACATAAACGGCACTGTCAAAACAGCTGTAGTCTTATTATACATAAACGGCACTGTCAAAACTGCTGTAGTCTTACTATACATAAACGGCACTGTCAAAACAGCTGTAGTCTTATTATACATAAACGGCACTGTCAAAACTGCTGTAGTCTTATTATACATAAACGGCACTGTCAAAACTGCTGTAGTCTTATTATACATAAACGGCACTGTCAAACCTGCTGTAGTCTTATTATACATAAACGGCACTGTCAAAACTGCTGTAGTCTTATTATACATAAACGGCACTGTCAAAACAGCTGTAGTCTTATTATACATAAACGGCACTGTCAAAACTGCTGTAGTCTTATTATACATAAACGGCACTGTCAAAACTGCTGTAGTCTTTTTATACACAAACGGCACTGTCAAAACTGCTGTAGTCTTATTATACATAAACGGCACTGTCAAAACTGCTGTAGTCTTATTATACATAAACGGCACTGTCAAAACAGCTGTAGTCTTATTATACATAAACGGCACTGTCAAAACAGCTGTAGTCTTATTATACATACACGGCACTGTCAAAACAGCTGTAGTCTTATTATACACTTTAGCACTCTACTGTAATTCTAGTGTCCCGCGACGAAGGGACGAATATCGCAGGTGTGCCGCGAGCACCAAACGGTTGAACAAACCCACTGCATTAGAACATCGCGATCTTGATGCTCAGTGCAGTGGGGAATTAGAATCTCACATTCCAAAACCGACATCTCATATGCCAAAACCAGAATCTCACATGCCAAATCCACGATCTCACATTCCAAAATCTTAATCTGAAATTCCAAAATCAGAATCTCACATTCCAAAATTAGGATCTCACATTCCAAAACCAGAATCTCACACCCCAAAACTAGAATCTCTCATTCCAAAACTAGGGTCTCACATTCTAAAACTAGAATCTCATATTCCAAAACTAGGGTCTCATTCCAAAACTAGGATCTCACATTTTAAAACCAGAATCTCATTCCAAAACCAGAATCTCACATCCCAAAACCAGGATCTCACATTCCAAAGCCATTCCAAAACTCAATTTATTCGTGATAATCACAGAACATTTTGCATTATAATATTAACTCAAACATGAAAGCGGCATTTCGGCCAAATCCAATATGCCCAGCATAATTTCGAGTTCCGCCGATGGTATATTCCTTTTCTAACTACCACCGTGCAGTCCTTCCAATTTCGACGTACCGGACAGTCTCCCTTACGGTCAAACCGCTCGTTTCGTAGCTAAGTACTGTAACATTATCTCTATCGTCATTTACTTCCAAGCCCGACTGAAATTCTGACAAAATCTTTCCTGAAAAAAGAGTATAGTGCCTTGTACCGATCAAGTCATTCCCTACGTTCTCTGGAACCCGTGGGTTCATGACAGTGTTCGTAACAGCCTGCCACCTGTCCCAACCTTGAGCCACACAAACTCGCTCCCATAAATTCACGTTAAAGGAAAACCACAACTCAGGATGGTTGAGACGAGCGAGGGTACTGAGGGGGCGAAATCACACGACATTGGGGAAAATTGCACAATGAGTTCAAATTTGTACTCTTCATCCAAACAGTAGCACAAGGGTTATAAAATCAAGGAGACTGGCAGGGCATGTAGCACGAACGTGATGAAATTGAAATACATCTGGTTCAAGACAGACCAGTACCCGACTCTGTGAACACGCCAATCAACAGTCTTGTTCCTTAAACGACGGGCAATTTACAAAGTCAGCGATTATTCGCTTTTCAAGGAGAACTCGGCTTTCGTAAGCCTAAAGCCCGGATTTCCTTTCACGGCAGGCACTGCAGCGGACGAGACACGAATCAGATACCTCACGAACACAAGCCACACCTTACCGATGTGCTAACCTGTTCGGTTCGCTGGTCTACCGTATTCTATGCCAAGCTGTCATTACGGTTCATAAAGCACCATGTCACGTGTGTTTATAGGGCACTGGCGCTACAGTCCAGCACTATTAACCTAGACCACTCCCCCATTACATCTACATTACAGATACGACTAGCAAACGACCCTTTAAAGACGATGTCAAACATAACTTCTTTCGTGTCTTCATCCTTCAGTCTATTTCTTCTTCTCCTTTATCTTCGTCGTAAGCAAAACTAATTCCCCCGTCATTCCCCTCCCATTCCCTTTACCTACCCGATCTACTATCATTAATCTCACCCTCCCTTTCTTCCTCCCTCTCCTTTACGTTAAAAATGTTCACCTACGATCTCCTTCCCTCCCGTGTCGCTATGGGCGTCTTTAAGAATGACCCTGTTTGCAGACTACGTAATGTGGAGGGGGAAACAGCCTCTCATATCACCGACTTTGAAGCACTCGCCCGTTGGAGTTATACCACTTTGGGATATTCTGACACAAAGAAGAAACTACCAAAGAAATGCTCGGTAAAATGGTTGCTACATCTAGACAAGGGGAGCAAACTACTTGCTCAGGAATGAAGCCAGGAGAATACAACAAGCCTTAAGGCTTCAGTGTTACGGACAACAAAATACCGACTCCTACTTCAGTTCAATAATAATAATAATAATAATAATAATAATAATAATCCCTCCTGTGTCATGTCCCTTTTGTTTGTCTGTATTACCGTCACTTTTCTGTCCCACATCCCGGCAACGCAAAGAGAATTTGGGGCTTTCCAGAACGTGACAGAAATGCCAGCTGTTTATACTAAGATCTAAATACCTATCGTCAGTGAAAGAAAAAAAGCTACGAGCAGCACACCTTTTTTTTACAATATAATAATTCAGTTATACAGGGTGTATCTAAAATGTTTGGACAAACTTCAAGAATGAGTTCTTCACATCAAAACAAAGAAAGAAGTCCATATACATCGTCCAGAAATGTGTAGTTTTCCAGTTCAACTGAAACGTTACATTCAACAATAAATACCTTAATTATGTAATATTTTACTTAATACGTTACCAATTTAATAACTGTTCAGTTCTTATTGTCACGTCATAATTCACAACAAATGCTCAAAATGTCCTCCACCTGAATCAACTCACGAATGGACACGTCTGGTCATGGACTGTCGCACCCTTTCAAAGGTCCTGGGAGCGGTTTGGCATGGTCTGACAGGCATACAAAATGCGCTGGTATAACGTCTTTTCATTTTCAATTTCAGCTGAAGACCCTACAATTTTTAAGTGACCTCAACGATAAAAATCTAAAGGATTCAAGTCGGGCGAACGTGGTGGCTGTACCTCGAAAACTAAATGTTTACGGACATATATTGAACTTTTCCCCTTGTTTTGGTGTGCGGAACTCATTCCTGAATTTTGTCGGAGAATTTTAGATACACCCTGTATAAGGCCTATTTCAATATATCAGGAACTGATACCTTCGTGTCAAGTGGCCTACGCGGTCGGTTCCAGACCGCGGAGTATGCGATCTGTTGGCGAGGTTTGGAAACCACCCACACACAACGCGTAAACTTCAGCAACTGTTCACATGCCAGTTGCGGTCTGTACGTTTCTCATGACATCGGTATGTGAAGCAGACGCTTGCACAAGTAGACTGACTGGTCGGACCACGTGGTCACTGTTACTGTCTACGAACGGCTCTGCACAAATCCTGACACACTCCCATTTCCCCCACTGCACTCGCACCAGTTAGGAATACCGAGTTCAGCGCTGAGATGCGAATGTTTCTTCGTTTTGAGGCGTGTTCGAAAAATTGCGAAAAGCGACTATTAGCTTCGTCACGTCCGTCCGTCCGTCGACATGGAACTCGGCTCCTACACGACGGATTTTCATGAAATTTGATATTTTAGTATTTTTTGCAAATCTGTCCAAACAATTCAAGTTTCATTCAAGCCTGACAAGAATAACAGGTACTTTACACGAAGACCTATGTACATTTATGATAATATCTCGCTGAATTCTTCTTAGAATGAGAAATGTTTCGGACAAAAGTTGTAGGGAAAATCAAAACACACATTTTATGTTCAATAACTTTTTTCCGAAAATCGTGCCGTTTATGAGATAATGTGGAGAAATATGGTAGAGCCAGACAGGCCACAGATGACAATATAATACGGCGCATGCGCATACGTGCCACATGCTCCGCCCATCTCATTCTTCTTGATTTGATCACCCGAACAATGCTTAAATGTATAAATATGAAGTTATTATAGAAGTTTTACATTTCTTTACAAATGTACGCTACAGTTGCAAGGTGTTGCGTTCTGTTTCAAGGCTGTGTCTAGTAATTCACTTCGCAGAAGTAAGAAGAAATATGAAAAAATTCACAAATACAAATCACAACAGTTACTGATACGGCAGCTAATCCAGACGATAAATTGGATCTAAGATACACTACCAGACTGGCTTATAGAGTACATATGCAGAGAGCACGGTATTCTGGTATGTGACGCCGCGTCGCTGGTAGATGGGAACAAAAACATACATCCTGTATAACATACACTCTGTGTAACGTACACCTGTATAACATAAACCCTGTGTAATACATCCTCTGTAACATACACCCTGTATAACATAAACCCTGTGTAACATACACCCTATATAACAAACTTGGTGTAACATACATGCTGTGTAACATACACCCTGTATAACATAACCCTTATAACATACACCTGTATAACATAAACCATTGTAACACACCCTGTACAACATAAACGCTGTGTAACATACACCCTATATAACATAAACCCTGTGTAACATACATGCTGTGTAACATACACCCTTATAACATACACCTGTATAACACAAACCATTGTAATATACACTCTGTATAACCTCTCAATCTCCAAAGGTAAGTTACGCATGTTAACATGATGAGTATCTGTCAAGTGCAGGCCCAAAATTCGACACAAAATAATTCCGTTCTCGAGCAAACACTGCGACACACTCATGGCCTGACTGAACACGGATGACGAAATACGACTTAATGAAAGTTACGGTCACTCTTCCATAGCGAACGACCAATAAAAAGGAATTCCAATCAGTGCTCTATCACAGTCTGCACCTCCGCTTTCAGCCGAACGGCATCAAACCAATTCAGCCTTCATTTTCTGCTCTGTTTATTCTGCAAAACGAAATGCCAGCACCCACTGTTTATTACCATACCTTGTGCACTTTCTGCCATACGTCCGGTAAGGTAAAGGAAAAGTCACTCAAGCGTTTACTTAAGCACGATTCCATAAACAGGTAAAGTGAAGTGGAGGTATACCTCTACGCATTCTTAACATAGGGACTATACGTTGAGTGCTCGGCTTCACGCCCCGGCCACTTTATCACCGATAACAATTGGATAGGCGAGAACCAGATCTGGTTTGAACACTGTCGAGGAAACGTGGATCTCTGTCCTTGTCAGCAATCGAACTGAAATCCTCCGATCGTCCATTTCGTAGCCTCATCACTACAGTGACTGAGCTACCCGGCTGTAAACCTCAACATTAACGTAGAAGTAACATGAGAAATGGCATCAACAGTCGAAGGTAGTGCATGGTCAGCCATCTTGATGTCAGAATAACTGTAATGGCGTTCAGATACCACAATGTCAGGTATGCCTCACTAAAGTACGTTCTTTTGTCAAAGAGCAGGAAGATCTGTTGTGAAGTTTCACTTTCAAGGTTGTCAAAAATTTAATACTAGGGAATACGAACATATTTATATGTTCTATAATTAAGTCCACATTGTGAGCATAATACGATCGTATGCCCCAACACGAATGGCCGCAGCAATGAATCCTCATGGGTCAGTGAAGCCCAATGAAAGGTAAATCACTTGTAAGCCCCAGGGCTTAGGAAATAAGCCCACTTAGTCTATCACAATCGGCCGGACTTCCGGGTTCACATGCCTTATCTTAATCACTAAATTGCCAAGATAAAGGTAGGTGAGGCAAAACGTAATGCCCCTAACTCAAGAGACTGCAGTTGACCTTCACAGCGTGGGTAGAGTCCCTTAACACTCGCGACGACGATCGGGGGAAAAGGTACAGATCCTGTCAAAAACATGAGTCTTTGTCACTGCATGACCTTTACACTGGTCGCCACCTGTTAGGTGTTTCGTTTATAAGAAGCGTAAAGTCAAATTTATGCACAGCTCTAACCACACCGAACGCTACAAAAAATAACTGCATTATCTCACACGAAAAAACGCGACTGCACTTCAGCGCACTGTATTATTAACTGGATTACATCGGTTACTGGTCATAAGCATTGGACAGTCGGCTTTCCCCAGCGCAAACCTATGCCAAGGTCAACTACAAACTACTCAATCAGTATCTGTAATTGTATCCGTACTTAACATCCAGGACATGAAGGCGTGCGGGGGTGTGGAGGTAAATTAAATAAGAAATTATATGCTAAGAGTATTGAGCTTCACGCCCCGGCCACCTTAAACCACCAATGGGATTTGAGCCTTGATGGCCCCCCACAGCTGGTGTGAGCGCCATGGAGAAAAGTCACTTCTCCCCGAGAATCGATCTCCCACTTCAAGTTCCTAACTCGGGAGCATATTCACTACACCGACAGAGGAAACAAGAAATAAGACAACAGAGGGTAAAAGTGATTTTTACTGCGACAGAACGGAGTTCTAGCGACGGAATAGGCTCTTCCACCATTAAACACAATATGTTTCTGCAGCGCTACGCAATGTGTTACCTTGGAAGCAATTTGTAAATATGATTTCATCTGCTCGTCAGATAAAGTAACTACGGCGCTCTTAATCCGGTGAATGCCTAACTCTCCGCTTGTCCGTATAACCTGTGTCGCCACTTGTAACATCAGCAAGTAAACAGAACCGTTGGCATTCTACACGTAACTACTACTGTAGCTCAACTGTGACTGGTATATGGAGTGCGAAAAAAACACATCTTCTATACCTTCGTCCTTCACCCACTTTCTTCTGCTTCCTTTATCCATTCCGTGCTTCTATGCTTCAGAACAGCGAGCTGCCACATGCGTATGTACGTTACAACTACAAGTAACCAAGGAAATTGAGAATAGCACAAGCACGGTCAATCATAAGCAATCTGCTACTTTTATGTAGGCCTGTATTTATTGACGCGATCGCAAAATTTCAAAAAGCGACCATTAGCTTCTTCATGCCTGTCCGTCCATCCGTCTGTGTGCATGGAACAACACGGCTCCCACTGGGCAGATTTTAAAAAAAATTGATATTTGAGTATTTTTAGAAAATCTGTCGGAAAATTCAAGTTTCATTCAAATCTGACAAGAATAACAGGTACTGTACATGAAACCTTATGTACATTTATGATAACATCTCGCTCAATTCTTCTTAGAGTGAGAAATGTTTCAGACAAAAGCTGGAGAGAAAATCAAAACACACATTTTATGTTCAATAAATTTTCCCCAAAATCGTGCCGTTTATGAGATAATGTGGAAAAATATGGTAGAGCCAGACAGGCCACAGACAATATAATACGGCGCATGCGCTTTGCATGCTGTATAACTAAGGCTACAGACACACACTCAGAATATGTAATACTTATTGCCTTTGCACGGCAACAGTGGTTAGGCGAACGCGCCTCAGTGTTACGTCATACGTACATTGTCTATCTCGATACATGTTTCTTTCTTAACATGCCTATCAACATTTCACCTGTTCACACAGTACACCTACAAAATTCACTGTGGTACAGCTTTAGACACACATTAAAGTTATTAAGGGACACTTTAAAATTACGGTTTTGCCGAAACACGGACGCTGCGAACTTGAACAGTCCTGCAAAGCCAGCTACATTTAACGAACGCCGTAAACGCGAGATACCAATATGAGCTTAGGGGTGATGTTTGTAGGTGTGATACGACCTTTCATCGCAGGTGTGCAATGAAATACCGACTTCAGCGTATTTTACTACGGTGGTCTCTCGGCAGTCCGGATCACGGGATGGTCCGGACAATTTTGGGCCAACCACAGCCCAGCATTTCCCACTGCAATTACTATTGCAGTAGTTTATTATTATTATTATATCATCATATACCGTTAGGTACAGTCTACGCTTTAAGGAGTTACACTTTAACACGGAGTTTCCTCTCGGCGGTCCGAATTCCCTGGCAATGCGCACCACCCCTCCCGAGATACAGTCTGGATGACCGAGGGACTACTGTACTGCCATCTCCTGTCTATATTCGCAACCACAACTGTCTGCGTAACATACTGGTGACGTGGAATGCCCGACAGAGGGCACTGGAGAGAATACGTGCAATGGGCGATGTCAAGGAAGATACAGCAAAACAACACGGAACTCTGGGAAGTAAAAATGTGTTACGACCTGAACGAAGGTGGCTGGAAGAGCAGTAAGGCTGACGGACGAAACCGGAAGACAGAGAAACCAAGAGGGAAAAAAACAAAAAATATCCTTATTGTATAACTCCGATATAGATCTCCTTTCCATCAACGCAATTTTTTCCCTTTATTCTGAAGGTCACAGAATTACCTACGTACCCTTCCTCAGGGACTCTAATACATAACAGCCCATCAATGCAATGTTTGTTGTCTGTGGCAATCACAAGGATGGGAACTGTCAAAATTTAATATTAAAATTTAAACGGACTTGGTTATACAGTTGAATAAATAATAAAACAGTTGTCTAATTGTTTCCCTGTTAATTTCCCTATAAGACAATCCAGCTCCATTTTCTTTATCAAGTGACCGTATCCAAGTTGGCAGCATGTTTAATAAGATTCATCAGACGTTCCTGCATGCTGCGACCTGTCAGTGTTCCAGGTGGGGGTGAACACAAGGTTTGTTATCCGCCCCGTGACCTGAATCACGTTCAACGTAACGACACTGTCCTGATGACAGCAACTGTACGTATTGTTGATAAAGTTAAGGCACAGCTCTGCAGAGATCGGACCTAGAATACATCAGCGTTTACTTTCATCGATTAACCCTTCAAGACTGAATGCTTAGTGTGTGTATTCTGTATGATCTTACGTCAGCGATACCTTCTCATACAGCTTAACTGACTGACTGGTCTTTCTAATGCAAGAACCGTTTAGAATCCTGCGCGGATGAATAAAGAAGTATCCGCACCTGCAAGGTCAATATCCGCACCCGCAAAGTTAATATCCGCACCAGAATTGGCGTGGTCCTTATCCGCACCCGCAAAGTCAATATTCGCACTAGAATTGACGTGGTCCTTATCCGCACCTGTAAGGTACTTATCTGCACCCGCAATGTCAATATTCGCACTAGAATTGACGTGGTCCTTATCCGCACCCGCAAAGTCAATATTCGCACTAGAATTGACGTGGTCCTTATCCGCACCTGTAAGGTCCTTATCCGCACCCGCAATGTCAATATCCGCACCAGAATTGGCGTGGTCCTTATCCGCACCTGTAAGGTCCTTATCCGCACCTGCAAGATCCTTATCCGCATCAGAACCCGCAAGATCCTTATCCGCACCAGAACTCGCAAGGTCCTTACCACATACGCAACAGCCTTATCCGCATCCACGGACAGAATTCTAATTTGTTATAAATTTCCAAACAGCAGTTCTATTATACTGGAATAATATCAATGTACATTTAATCCACAAATTTCATCACTATATAGACCTGTAAGTTTCACAAGACACGAGGGACATATTACAAACTTTGTTTTGCATAAGACTCATCCAAAGCCATGGAAATCATACTGTTTATGACTTCGTGTTGGCTAAAAATTTCAATTAAATTTAGTCTTCCTTACAGGTTGAAAAGCTGTCAGTTATCATTTAACAATGACAACACTGCACCAAGTACTGTACAAGTTATGAGTTACCATTTAACAATGACAACACTGCACCAAGCACTGTACAAGAAGATAAATTATTCTAGTCAGAATCAGCCAGAAACTCAACAATACTGTTTCAGCCAGAAAATAAAATACTCAGTCTGCGGATTGTCTGTTTTGGGAGGTTGCTGTTCAGGAAACTAATGTTGTCAATTGCGCTTCTAGACAATACAACACTTTAATTATTGTTAGCTTATTTTTACCGGCAATCCGCGCAGGTGTTCTCTGACAGGTACAAACTGAATCTTATAAGAGGCCTAATATGCTACACGATCATTGGGTCTTCCCCGTCACTATCTTTCCACCAGTGCTCCATACTCATCTTCACGTGCGCGCTACCCTTACCAGAACGACAAACGGACAAATCCTGGGAACCTTCCAAAAGCAATGCTCTTTCCGAAATCGGGAAGCACTCGACACAATTCTTCCACCTTTCTGGTATTCAAAGGGTTAATAAAGAGTCAGTACTTCAGGGTGAAAGTGGCAGGCCTCAGTTTTGCGGTTCCATGGCGTCATCTATAAACCTGTAAAATCATAAAACAGAGGCACATACGGAGAACTGATAAAACTATCGCTCAATCAATATGAAACTATCGGTGCACAGAGCAACTGAAATGTAACTCCACCCAACAGAGCCATCTACCGAGAACTATGAATGCAGCTATGTGTGAAGGCCCGTTGCAACTAGAGCCATCTACGGCAAACTGATAAATTATGCAACGCGCACACTTCGTGACAAATGCAGTGATGTAACACGAAATCAGACATGTCGCAGAACTGGGCCTGTTTACTCTACTAGGCAGATCAGCCACTGTTTATCGAAATGCACCTGCTCACATTCCTTGGCCTTTTACGCCTCAATACGCCCTCCCTGCTTAAACAGTCAAAGCCTCTGCATTTTAAACACATACTGTAGCTGTGTTTCGTACAGCGGGCAGAATACATATCGGCGATTGCCTTAAACAGCATTAACCAAATGGGCTTTGTAATGAGGACGCAGTGTGTTTTCTGTGAAGTAAAACTGCAATTTCATTCTTTATTTTGACGTATTTATGGTTTTAAAGAGAAAACGCAAAACATACAATCCATGCGACTGTCTTAAACTGGAACATTACCATGGAAGCAAAGAATTACACAACGTAAATACTGGAAGGGTAGTTTTAGGGGAACACCCGTCTGTTAACAGTCTTTATACTTCTCCGGTCTTAAGACAAACAGGAATTTTGGAGTGAAAGGAAAGAGACCGCTTGAAAGACCTAGGCGTAGATGGGAGGATAACAGAAAAAGATAATCTTAAAGAAATGGGATGGAATGTTATGTACTGCATTAACATGGTTCATGACAAAAGCAATGGAGGGCCCTTCTGAACATGGTAATGATCATTCGGGTTCCGTAAAATGCAGGTAATTTCTTTATCAGATGAGGAATAATCAGCTTCTCAATAAGGTTTCTTCTTCAGAGTCAGGAGAAAGTACAAGGAAAGAAAGAAAAAGAAGGCGTGGTGGTGATAGTGAGGCATTACATTTATTATCCGGAGACAAAAACTTCACGGCTCTCTAGGGTCTCGGGCTGTGACCGCCCATCCTTCTGGTAAAGGCAAGCTGGTAGCAGTGTACAGCCTTGGCAAGTGACAGCCAACAGCTGCTCTGAGCAGGCAGCACTGGAAGGCGAACGGTGACTGCGCCTGGGCTGACTTCTGTTACTGTGACACGCAATGGGAGGACTGCAATGACGACGTATACAACAGAGCTGCGTTGGGGGTGGAATTGAGATGTCAGTGTGAGCAGGGCTGCAACTGAAGGGTGCCGTGGCTGTAACGGCCGTGGGCCTGGCGGACATATTTTCTTTTTAAAAGGAAGAAGATATGAAAGAATACAAGAAATACCTGCACACCTGTGTACTTGTCTAGAGATCAGAATGCAGGACAAAATGAAAACATAAGATAGATAATACACTTTGAAAGGGTGGAACAGTTGAAATATTTGGGAAAGACCCTAACGAATAGAAATTCCATTAATGAAGAAATTAAGAGCAGATTTAAGCCGGGAAATGCTTGTTATCATTCGGTGCAGGATCTTCTGTCTTACAGTTTGCTATCCAAAAATACAAAGATTAAGATATACAGAACTGTAAGTTTGTTGTTGTTTTGTATGGGTGTGAAACTTGGTCTGTCACACTGAGGGAGGAACACAGGCTGAGGGTGTTCGAGAATAGGGTGCTGAGGGGGATATTTGGGCCTAAGAGGGACGAGGTAACGGGGGAGTGAAGAAGACTACATAACGAGGAACTTAATGATCTGTACTGATCACCAATATTATTTGGGTGAACAAATCGAGAAGAATATGGGCGGGGCATGTAGCACGTACGGGTGAGAGGAGCGCAGACAGGATTTTGGTGGGGAGACCTGAGGGAAGGAACCATTTGGAAGACCCAGACGTAAATGGTAGGATAATATTAAAATGGATCTTCAGGAAGTGGGATCGCGGAATGGACTGGATTGATCTGGCTCAGGATAGGGACAGGTGGCGGGCTCTTGTGAATGCGGTAATGAACTTCGGGTTCCATAAAATGCGGGGATGATTAGCTGAGGACCTGTTAGCCTCTCAAGAAGGACTCTGCTCTATAGAGGCGGGTTTCTGTCTAGGCTAAAGATTTCCTCCAGTTCTTTGCATGACGTCGGCCGGAACGCGGGTGCCTCTACACACACAGTGCCTCTACACACACAGTGCCTCTACACACACAGTGCCTCTACACACAGAATGCCTCTACACACACAGTGCCTCTACACACAGAATGCCTCTACACACACAGTGCCTCTACACACAGAATGCCTCTACACACACAGTGCCTCTACACACAGAATGCCTCTACACACACAGTGCCTCTACACACACAGTTCCCAGAAATGACAAGCTGCCTGTAGGTGCCAGCATTCCGGCGAACTTCATATGTACAGGAAAAATTGACTTTCGGTCAACGGACTGTCAGATAACGGCCTGACCAATAACTGCATGTGCATGGATACCTTAAACTACGGCTTCCCCGCCGTTTTGCCTTAATCATTTGGTAATTGGTTTCAAACAGTAAACAACTTATGCCTGCGCCAGTCAATAAGGAAATCATGGTTGGTGAAACTGTAGTAGTTTCTACTGGAATGGGAAAACCGTCCTTGATATTTGGCGGATTTCAATATCGAATTAATCGGAAAAATTCAAAGTTGATAAGTTGGGCGTGTGTTAAAGACGAGTGCGGTAAGTGCAAAGGGAAGCTGAAAACTATTTTACAGTATGAAATCGCTAGTAAAACGGACCATAGATGCGTTCCAAACCTAGCTGGAATGGAGGTTAAAGTAAAATTGGAAAACTGCATAAAGAGAGCTAGGGAAGACGTGTCTGTGCATGTACATACACTCTATAAGGAAGAACTGTCAGACACTTACGTGAAAGGGTACGACATGGTAACGGAAATACCAAAATACGACAGTGATAAGTCTCGACTGTGTAAAGAACGGCGAAAAGTTGTGGGTACTCAGCAAAATCCAGAAGACAGTTCGAAAATTGCATTTTCGGAAGAGTTTTACGTCGGGCAAATAACTGCAGCTTTCTTCGAATCGATCACACTGATGACTCAGGAATAATAATTCTCGTCTTCGCTGGGGAAGATTGCGAATATTTACTTAGAACCGGAACTTTTTTTTTTCTAGACGGCACATTTAAAAGTTGTCCGAGGCAATTCGCTCAGTTGTATAGCTTGCACGTAGATCTTGGAAGCACATCGCATGAAAACTACATATATCCGGTTCTGTTTGCACTTTTACCGGACAAAAAAGAAAAAACGTATCACTGTCTGTTAACTCTGCTGAAGAATTGGTGTGTGTTCTGGTCACCAAAAATTATAAAGGTCGATTTTGAAGCAGCGGTCATCAGTGCAATAAATAACGTCTTTCCAGGCTCAGTTATTACTGGCTGTAATTTTCATTTTAATCAGTGCCTGTGGAGACAGATACAAAATATTGGTCTTGCGGTGGAATACAAAGAAGATGAACAAGTCCGAATAATTTGCAGAATGTGTGCTGCTTTGGCATACCTACCTATCGACAAAGTAGAAGAAGGTTGGCTCATGATCATGGAAAGTGTTCCACAGAATGAGAAATTAACCTTATTTCTCGATTACTTTGTCGAGCAATGGATGGAGAATCAGAATGTTCCCGTCGGGATGTGGGACATACATCAGCATCGGCATAGGACCAACAATGCAGTCGAGGGTTGGAATTCCAAACCGAACAGCATTATAGGAAAGCAACATCCTAATGTTTTTTTGCTGGTACAGAAATTAAAAGAAGAAGCAGAGTTGGTATCTTGGCAAATGAAATCAAAGGAACTTGGACTGGCTGGCCAGAAACGAAAAAAGACTTACGTAAAACAAGACGAGAGAATTGAAAGAATTACGGCAGAATACGACAAACCAAATGATCTGTACAAATGCCTCAAAGCGTTAAGCGATATAAATACATTTGAATAACGTGTTAATGCCAGCTTGTGTGACGAAGACTTTTGGTCTGCAGTTATTGTGCATGGGAATAATTATAAATAAAATTGAAAATGAAAAATGTGTTAATGTCAGCTTGTATGACGAAGACTTATAGTCTGCAGTTCCTGTATATAAACATGAAATAATGAAAATATTATATGAATAACTGACTGACAAAGCTTCTTGTCTGCATGTCATGAAGACAATGACTAGTCCCAAGTTGAGGGGAGAAAAATGTGTGAGGGAAAGTTTGCAGATAATGGACTTGTGTAACTTGCGTAACTTTCATATTCTTATCTTATTCATGTGGCTGATAAAAAGGGATCAATTTCACTGTCCGCCTGAACCACGCTAATTTACACTCTGTCCGCCTGAACCACGCTAATTTACACTCTGTCCGCCTGAACCACGCTAATTTACACTCTGTCCGCCTGAACCACGCTAATTTACACTCTATCCGCCTGAACCACGCTAATTTACACTCTATCCGCCTGAACCACGCTAATTTACACTCTGTCCGCCTGAACCACGCTAATTTACACTCTGTCCGCCTGAACCACGCTAATTTACACTCTGTCCGCCTGAACCACGCTAATTTACACTCTGTCCGCCTGAACCACGCTAATTTACACTCTATCCGCCTGAACCACGCTAATTTACACTCTATCCGCCTGAACCACGCTAATTTACACTCTGTCCGCCTGAACCACGCTAATTTACACTCTGTCCGCCTGAACCACGCTAATTTACACTCCGTCCGCCTGAACCACGCTAATTTACACTATGTCCGCCTGAAGCACGCTAATTTACACTCTGTCCGCCTGAAGCACGCTAATTTACACTCTGTCCGCCTGAACCACGCTAATTTACACTCCGTCCGCCTGAAGCACGCTAATTTACACTCTGTCCGCCTGAAGCACGCTAATTTACACTCTGTCCGCATGAACCACGCTAATTTACACTCTGTCCGCCTGAACCACGCTAATTTACACTCTGTCCGCCTGAACCACGCTAATTTACACTCTGTCCGCCTGAACCACGCTAATTTACACTCTATCCGCCTGAACCACGCTAATTTACACTCTGTCCGCCTGAACCACGGCCGCCTCGCCCACGACACGAACTGAAGCCTGCGATGAAACGTGACATTCGTCTACGAAATAAGATTTGCTCTAGAATAGAGGAAAAAACACGGAAAACCTATACCCAGTTGCAGGGTTGGCAGAGTTTTCGGGTGCCTACTGACTTCTAGCAAGCAGTCCGACGGTCAAGGTTGCGAATGTCAGCGCAGTCTCACTATGTGTCCGTCACACAGACTAATGGGCTTGGCCCGCCACAATATTCACGCGCAACCCCACGGCACCTTTCATATTCATGTTGATCAACGTCACGTATTGTCGTTTTTCAAACATACCTGAACGAGCTTATAAATTAAACACGATCATTCTCCCCTTTCAGTTTTTAGGCGCGTTCGCAAAATTGCGAAAAGCGACTATTAGCTTCGTCATGTCTGTCTGTCTGTCTGTCTGTCTGTCTGTCCGTCAGTATGGCACAACTCGGCTTCCTCTGGATGGATTTTCATGAAATTTTATATTTGAGGATTTTTCCAAAAATCCGTCGACGAAATTCAAGTTTCATTAAAATCTGACAAGAATAACAGGTACTTTACATGAAGACCTATGTACATTTATGATAATATCTCGCTCAATTCTTCTCATAATTAGAAATGTTTCAGACAAAAGTTGTAGAGAATATCAAAACACACATTTTATGTTCAATACCTTTTTTTTCCGAAAATCGTGCCGTTTATGAGATAATGTGGAAAAATATGGTACAGCCAGACAGGCCACAGATGACAATATAATACGGCGCATGCGCTTTGCATGCCGGATAACTAAGGCTACAGACACACAATCAGAATATGTAATACTTATTGCTTTTCCACGACAACAATGGTTACGCGAACGCGCCTAAATATTACGTTATACGTACGTTGCGTGTCTTGTTAATTTCCCCTTTCAGTTTTTACATATCTTCATATTCATCAAGCTGAAGCACCTACACAAACACCAACGAACCTATTAAATTCAATCCTAAAAACCACTTAAACATGACTACACACTAAAACAGATCTCCGTATCGTTAAGTCGCAACCCGGTAACCATGGAAACCGTCAAAAGAAACCAACCGTAGTGTAACGTCACACCCAGCAACCATGACAACCGGTAATCATAGCAACCGTGGTCTCACGTCACAACCGGGTAGCAATGCCAACAAATCATAACTCACTCCAAGGGCGGGACTCACATGCCGTATTGTATATAGGGAGACGTACATATCTGCATTACATGCGTTTTGTACGTATTCCTCTAGCCTGGGGAAAAAAAAATCATGGAAGAACGTTTTAGTCAAATGTTCACCGATATACGAAAAAAAAAAAACACTGCTTTGAAGAATCCTAGGATTCGCCCGCTTGTCCTTCTGGCTGGAGCAATATTAAGATGAAGAGGGAGAAAATGGTGGAACGATTCTGACAGGTAGAAACTGACTTACTCACAGAAAACCTACCTCTACCCATAATAAATTCATCTAATATACATTCAGTTCGTACCCAACGACAAACACGAATTCACCATTACAAAGAACAACCTGTTAATAATGTTTAGGGACATGTGAGGATCACACGACACACAGAGTGCATGGCCAGTGTCACTCAGTCCACCACAAATCTCATATGGACACGGGGAACGAACCTGGGTCTCCGCGGTCAGAAGCCATGGCAGGGCTTTCTGAACCATAAAATCCATTTAAACAACACATAAAACTTCAGTTCCTGTATTACAGTAAACGCCATGATCTTCATTACAAAAACAAACACCGTGTTTACGGTGTGCACCACACCGAACACATAAATACACTATGCGAGAAGTCTGCACAGTTTCTGCACATTACAGTAGGTCTACGTATAGTAACAACAGGGCTATATATGATTAAACGTCTTTTATTAAATCATTCGCGCTGTTTGATAACTTTCAGATAAAACAATTACCCACATCACACGCCAGTACCACTGTACTTACGTCATACAAAAGCTAATGAAATAATTCTGCCAAAGTATCAAAACAACGAGATACGTAGTGATTAAAACCCTTACGTGTTTAGGCCTCAAATTAGATATATCCAGTAAGGAGAAGCCAGCTTCGAAAATAAAAGAAAACCTGACGAACGAAATGGTACATCTGCTGTGAGAGTTCGATAGACATTATGTAGGCGTAAAGGTAAAGGTCTCCCTAGAACAGGCCACGAAGGCCCAGAGGGGGAGTAGAGGTATAGCTTAGGTATAGCTAGGTATTTTGTGCTTATTATGAGAGCCATCAAACGCAGTTGTACACAAAACCTTCACACTCTTAATCAGAGACTGGACGTCACGCCCTTAAACAATCAGACGAAAAAGCGCAGTTTCACCGACATAAAAAAAGACACAGGGTTATTTGACACAGCTGGTCAATAAAGTATCTCCGTCGCAGTATGTACAAATGTTAAGCGCCAAAATTTAAAATCTTTGTTTAACGTTCGCGCAGACGCAATACGGTGACTGGCCTCGGCGATCACCTCTCCTTCTCCACTGTAAACTGTAAAGTACGTATAAGAAGATGCTGTTACCTGTGTACGATGCTGTTTCTGCGTTCGGTCTTCTCTGCGCCGATGGCGGCGCCCGCTGAAGCAGAAGAAGCAGCGAAACTGCCTCGACGTTCGATATGCAAACGTTCCATCACGGGCGGCTTGTCCAGGGTGAGGGACTTTCGACGCAAGTTACCCCGTGAAGCATGGTCGCGACCCATGGATGACAGCAAGACACTGCCCTTCTGATCCTAACTCATCAATTCACCGATTCACTTTGTCACTCAACACCCGCAACACGTCAGTATCACTGGGGGGTTCACACTGGGCACCTTGCTTGCACAGTTTTTCAGACAACTCGATCCCCAATGTCTTTTCTAGAAGAGTATTTAATGAGACGTGTTCCAAAGTTACTTCAAAACATAAAACGCAGCCACCGATCACGTTGGCTCACATGGTAACACTTCTGAGTTGCATTCCTGGCCCAGAAAACAAGCAGCCTAATGACGAGTCAAAATCTGTCACTAGAGCACCAACGATTATTTTCACATCCCATTCAAATAATTAGTCACTGACCGTCCTCCAGTGCGGGCTACCCACAGCGTCGTCACAACATAATTCAATAAATTCCGTCAGAAACACCACAAATCTCCTAGAAACATTATACACGGTTATTCATAATTCCCTGACACATTTCACAAAATCGGCACACTTGAATGGCCGGAAGGACTGCAACATGCGACCTACATATAGAAAGAGAAAACTCTCCAAGTTTATTTGTACGTGCCGCAGGGGGATTAGTTTCGTTGGTGGCCGCCAGGGGAGCAGGTTGAGTCAAAATGGCGGCGACAGGAGCAGAAGACCAGGCGCTGCTTCGCTGGCCACCAAGAGCGCCTGACCTAACGACACGCGATTTTTTCTTATGGGGACATGTTAAGGATTCTGTCTTTCTACTGCCTGTACCACAGGACCTGCCTGAGCTGCGAAGACGAATCATCGCTGCCGTCTCAGACATCGATCGTGATATGCTGCAGCGGATATGGGCGGAAATGTATTATCAGCTTGACGACGGCCATGTCACAAAGGGCGGACACACAGAGCACTTACGAGGTATGCATCTCTTTCCATCTGTATGTCGCGTGTTACAATACTTTCTGCCATTCAAGTGTACCGATTTTATTAAATGTGTCAGAGAATTATGACTAACCCTGCACAGACGTTGAAATACGTCGTACAACAAGGTATGATACGTCCTCAAACTGCGGATGAAAAGCACGACCCACATACTTGGCGGGTGGCTGGGGATTAGAGAAAGCAGTAGCCGGCAACCGAAAAGGATTGTCCTTACATTTCCGTGTTCTGCGGGAGGTAATGATTCATCACCGTAAGAATGGTAGTCACGAACAGTTGCACAAGGCCTCGAACTTTAATACTGCCTGTTGTTTTGTATGGATGTGAAACTGCGTCTCTCACACAGAGGGAGGAATATAGGCTGAGGGTGTTCGAGAATAGGGTGCTGAGGAGGATATTTGGGCCTAAGTGGGACGAGGTAAGAGGGGAGTGGAGAAGACTACATAACGAGGAGCTTTATGATCTGTACTCATCATCAAATATTGTTCGGGTGATCTAATCAAGAACGAGATGGGCTGGGCATGTGGCATGTACGGGGACAGGAGAGGTGCATACAGGATTTTGGTGGGGAGACCGGAGGGAAAGAGACCACTTGTAAGACCTAGGCGTAGATGGGAGAATAACATTAAAATGGATCTTCAAGAAGTGGGATGGGGAGTCATGGACTGGACGATCTGTCTCAGGATAGGGACAGGTGACGGGCTCTTGTGAATGCGGTAATGAACCTTAAGGTTCCATAAAACGCGGGGAATTTCTTGACTAGCTGACGACCTGTTAGCTTCTCAGGAAGGACTGTGCTACATGGAGTTAGCTCTTCGCGTGATTTCAGGCTTCCTTTGCGGTGTAAATAAGATCTTCGCTCTTCTGGTATGTCACGCAGCGATTGGTAGTTACCGACGTTTCGGGACAACCTATCCGTCCCATCCTCAAGGGTCAAGCAGCCTAAGAACAGATAGGTTGTCCCGAAACATCGGTAAATACCAATCTACGCTGCGTAACACCCCAGAAGAGCTAAGATCTTACCTAGTTCTCACAAACACGGTAGGCTAATGGATCTCAGGGCTTGAACAAAAGAAGGAAAATTTCTGGACTAGCTTAAATGTCTCCGGAGGAATCCTTCGAAATCTTGGCACTCACCCCATATTACACGGCGTCATACACCACAAGACCATGACGCGAATTTTCAGTGCCGCGAAAACTTCAAATATTGTTCAGGACCTTACAACTTCTCTGACACGCGCTACAGGACGTGCGGAAGCAGTGAGATGTTCAGAGTAACAATTCTGGAAATGCTGGCAGACCGTCGCACTCCTAGTGCGTTCGCGAAGCTGTTTCCAGACCTCAAATTTGAGATCATTATTACAGAAACTGAAGGTGCAGGTACCTGACACGTGACTTTCTACAAATTATGTCACGGCCGTTTCCTTACTCATCCTTTCCAAATAATTATTCACTCAGCATCCTACCACTCTATGCTACAGTGTCAGACCTACTGGCAAATTCGTTAAATGTACCATAAACAAATAATCAGGCCAGTCGCCCAACAAATTCTCTGTATTTTATGGATCCCGAAGGATCATAACCCCAATAACAACAGTACGCCTCGGAGCTCTATCCCGAGCCAACTAAATCCAGTTCAGATTCTGATATCCACCATACATCAGTCATAATAGGTGATTCAGAGGATAATTTACTGAGAGAAGTATTTACATTGCAAAACATAACCAACAATTTTGGAATGGAAATATCACCAGAAAAATCTGAGAAGATGACATTTTTAAGACAAGATAACAAATGTTTACAAGTAAAGAATTTTATATATCTCGGTTGTAAAATTTCCTATAAAAATGAAAGACATTCAACAAAAAGTAGGAAAATTTGCTCAAATACTGGGAATTCTAAACAACACTTTTAAACCAACTTCGGTCCAGAAATCTTCAAGAATAAAAGTATAAAATGCACTGGATCTCCCCAGTCTTCTACATGGAAGCGAAATTTGGATCCTCAAGCAAAAGAAAGAAAGAAAGAAAAGACTGGCCTCAATCGAGACCAAATTGTTTAGTCGAACAGCGGGATACACACTTTTAGACCACAAAGACATCAAGAAATTTTGGAAAATTTGAAAGTAGAATCAGCTGACCAGAAACTAAGAAGATACAAATCAAATTGGCTACAGCATGTAACAAGAATGAATAACAGGATGCCCAAAATATTGCTGCATTATAGACCAAATGGACGAAGACGACTTGGAAGAACTTTGAAGAGACTATTAGACGAGGCCGAAACAGGTCTATTAAGGCCTAACTCGTGACGGATAATGATATGCAACGTTTTAAGATCAATTTTCATATTACTCTATCTACGCCTAGGTCTCTAGTGGTGTCTTCCCATCAAGTTTCCGTGCACGTTCGCAATGCGGCCCTCAATCTGATTTCTCCACCATGAAACAAATATATATCAAATTCAATGAATAACAGTTTTATCTGCACTCGTACGATAATGTTATTCGGAAATGCGCTGCATTATTGACAACACAGCGCAGTTTATACCAAATACAAGCAGCAGTTCCACCTGCCACAAAAGTAACTACCGCGCTGTTTGGTTTAGGAACCGCAAAGTAAATCGGTGTCCAATGTTAAGCGCCTGACAACAACAGCGTGTGCCTTAAGTCCTTATGTGGTGCTAGTCTCGTTCCTGCTCTTTCCTCAGTCACAGTCTGCGACTGAATGGGACAGATCGGTGGCACCAGACAGAAGTAAGGACTTGTCAGGTACGCACAGGACAGAACGGTGGCACCAGACAGAAGTAAGGACTTGTCAGGTACGTACAGGACAGATCGGTGGCACCAGACAGAAGTAAGGACTTGTCAGGTACGTACAGGACAGATCGGTGGCACCAGACAGAAGTAAGGACTTGTCAGGTACGTACAGGACAGATCGGTGGCACCAAACAGAAGTAAGGACTTGTCAGGTACGTACAAGACAGATCGGTGGCACCAGACAGAAGTAAGGACTTGTCAGGTACGTACAGGACAGATCGGTGGCACCAGACAGAAGTAAGGACTTGTCAGGTACGTACAGGACAGATCGGTGGCACCAGACAGAAGTAAGGACTTGTCAGGTACGTACAGGACAGATCGGTGGCACCAGACAGAAGTAAGGACTTGTCAGGTACGTACAGGACAGATCGGTGGCATCAGACAGAAGTAAGGACTTGTCACGTACGTACAGGACTTCGTACGATTGATCCAATTTTTACGATTAATATTTTGCATCTTCCGTGTATTGCTGCACTATTTATTAAATTCCAAACAAAATACACTTGTTAGATAACATATATTATATACCTTATTATTTTACATTAGACTTCCTCCGACATATTTCGGCTCTGAACCATTATCATCTCCCTGATGATGGCTCAATCAGTGCCGAAACATGTCGGAGGAAGTCTAAGGTACAATAATGTATAAATATATTGCCTAACAAATTTATTTTCTTCGAATCTAATGAAATTGTTTTAAAGATTTTATTTCAAGTAAGTTTCATCGCCCCAACACTGGCACCATAGACGACACGGTATTATCACTGATGACACATTAAATACAACATACACGGTATTATCACTGATGACACATTAAATACAACATACACGTAGTATTTCATAACTTGGCTCGCAAACACTTTTCTTCTTGACTTGGCCCTCGTGACCACAAGACTGCTTACCACTGCGCGACCATGACGTCGACACTGCAATGCCGACCGAGCGAGCGACAGAGACTTAGGTACCTCCCGACTGTTTCATAATGACAACCGTTAGGTACCTCCCGACTGTTTCATAATGACAGCCGTTAGGTACCTCCCGACTGTTTCATAATGACAGCCGTTAGGTACCTCCCGACTGTTTCATGACAACCGTTAGGTACCTCCCGACTGTTTCATAATGACAACCGTTAGGTACCTCCCGACTGTTTCATAATGACAGCCGTTAGGTACCTCCCGACTGTTTCATGACAACCGTTAGGTACCTCCCGACTGTTTCATAATGACAACCGTTAGGTACCTCCCGACTGTTTCATAATGACAGCCGTTAGGTACCTCCCGACTGTTTCATGACAACCGTTAGGTACCTCCCGACTGTTTCATGACAACCGTTAGGTACCTCCCGACTGTTTCATAATGACAACCGCCATACTCGTATGACGTAACTAATCACTCAGAAACTCACAATCCAAGCGCATTAACACAAGGTACATACATCACACCTACACATAATAACCTACAGTTCCTACACCAAACGTTCATACTGTGGCCTTCAGGGCATGACATCGTGTAGTCTGGTACGTAATAACGCTGAGGGAACATACTTTCACCACTGACCCTAAAGATAGACGCAGAATGTTACTCCGAAACGTTGGTATACAGTCACTAGACCACACGGTGTCAGATGCCATCTTTAGGACCTCCATCACCGTAAGAACCTCAAGTATTATTACAAGACGAAAATTCTTGTGATATCTGAATACAGTCGAACCCGGTTATAACGACATCGGTTTATACGACACCTCGTCTACAACATCAGATATTCTATGGTACCAATTAATCCCTCACTGTTAACCATAACACTATACTCCTCGGTTATAACAACACTCGTTTATAACGACACAACATATTCAGTCCCTTTCATGACGCTATAACCGAGTTCGACTGTATGTTAACTTACAGCACAGAGACGCAATTTGTTCACAGAATGTGATGACTAACTCGCAGTGTTAACACGTTTCGCCCTGGTTAAAACTCAAGCAGATCGAAGGCCGAGACAAGAATGTCAAATAAGCCACGTCTCCATGTGAAACTCAACAACTTCACATGCAGATAAAAAGACGATAAGATTAGCCGACAGCAAACGTGGAGCTATATTAGACCGACTGTATCACGTGTTTAACGTATCACACACATTTACAACAACGCAGCGAGAATTCAAAAGACAATCTGAGCACGGCAACACGATGGAAATTACCGGCGCAGGTCAACTGACCACGCAAACACACCGGACCGTCCACAGTATCGGACGTCCAAAACGGAATTTTGGCCGCACAATTCATTTTTGCGTGTACTTACTCAGTCTTACCTACACCCCAATTGTGTGCATAGCAGCATATTAATGCGGCTTCAAAAATCGGATCCCATACTCAGTATGGGGAACGATATTATGAGGCCGGCATATAATTTTGAACCCAAGTATAGGGTTGACATGTTGAGTAGAGAAGAGTGGACCAAAGGATCTGAGTCCCCACCTCTGGTTAAAGGGGCTCGTCTGGTATACAAATGGGTCCAGAATGCAAGGGGGGGGGGGGGGGGGGGGTACGGGTCGGAGTCTATGAGCAATCTTTGGGTATGAGGCTCAGTATCTAACTAACTAACTAACTAACTAACTAAGTACATGAAGCAGAGTCCTTGAGAAGCGAACAGGTCCTCAACTAGTCAAGAAATCCTCGCGTTTAATGGAACCCGAAGGTTCATTACCGCATTCACAACAGCCCGCCACCTGTCCCTATCCTGAGCCATATCAATCCAGTCCATGCCCCCCATCCCACTTCTTGAAGATCCATTTTAATATTATCCTCCCATCTACGCCTGGGTCTTCCAAGTGGTCTCCTTCCCTCAGGTCTCCCCACAAAAATCCTATATGCACCTCTCCCTCTCCCATACGTGCTACATGCCCCGCTCACCACATTCTTATTGATTTGATCACCCGAATAATATTTGGTGATCAGTACAGATCATAAAGCTCCTCGTTATGTAGTCTTCTCCACTCTCCTGTTACCTCGTCCCTCTTAGACCCAAATATCCCCCTCAGCACACTATTCAGATCAGTACAGATCATTAAGCTCCTCGTTATGTAGTCTTCTCCACTCCCCTGTTACCCCGTCCCTCTTAGACCCAAATATCCTCCTCAGCACCCTATTCTCGAACACCCTCAGCCTATGTTCCTCCCTCAGTGTGACAGACCAAGTTTCACACCCATACAAAACAACAGGCAAAATTATAGTTCTGTATATCTTGATCTTTGTATTTGTCTAGGAAAACATGTAACAGTCTTCCAGGCTGAGATATATGCTATATTGGCCTGTACTTATGAAATACAAGCTAATGATAGATCAGAGAAATACATCAGTATTTGCTCTGATAGTCAAGCAGCTCTGAAAGCTTTACAGACCGTTTGTCACTCAGCTACGCAAAATACTTACCCGCCTACGACGAAACACAAAGATTCCCAACATCGTGTACACAACAGCCTACCAGTTGTGACTATCATGAACCAATCGACGTCCTCACCCACACACGATTACCTTACGGGATATTTTAATATTATCCTTCCAGACACGCCCATGTCTCCTCCGTTTCGGTTTACCAACTGAATTTCTGAACGATATATTCACCGATCCCAAGCGCACTACATGACCTGCCCATCAAAAACACCTAGATTTTCTCATCACAATAATATTTCGGGAATAGTACAAATGCTGAAGCTCTTCATTATGTATCTTTCTGTAGCATCCGGTCACTTCCTCTCCATCGAGTCTCATTACCTCCCTACGCACCCTGTTCTCGAACCTGGCACTGCAGTCTTCGCTTCGTGTGAGACACCAAACAAAAGGTAAAAATGTAGTATATTGTGTCTATTTTTAAGAGAATAAATTCTTAACCGAATGGTACTGACCGAATTATCCAAATCTGATTAACCTTCATTGGCCAAACGGGTCGCCCATATCGCGTTAAATGTAAGATTCTGTGAACGAAAGGGAAAACGCGGTCCCACTCAGGTGCAGGAATGGGCATTTAAAATGAAAGTAACTCCGGCCGTCAGCAGCTACATTGGGATTTGAAAGACCGGAAGATAAAGGTTAATCTGCCCTTACATATAAACACATTCTTTGTGGTTAACAGTCCATAAAACTTACTAAAATACGACGCTTTCAGGAAACATGTCTCTGTAAATAAGCTTTCAGTACTAACTGTTACAAAGGGAACGACGAACAATAACCAACACATATCCCATGTGAACTAACACATGCTATACTCACATTGAGGCGAGTTCTTACACACGTAATCAAACGATTACCTGATTTCACTGGAATTCTATGTAAGCATCATCGCAGACCTCAACCCGGCACTTAAAAGTTCGTATTTCTCTAGATGCAAGCGTTACATTACCGCATACAGGAGCTGATCAAAAGCAGAAATCCCCAATAAAAGCTTGCGATATACACACCGCCATTAATTTCACAGTCAAATCGCATAAGAGGAATATAAACAAGAGTTTGGAAACATTGCTGATACCTGGCAAACAAGTCCACACATCAGTAACATACACAGTTCATCTGCTGCTGGTACAAGCAGATAAACGGTTTAATGACTAGGGCACGAGCGGATGATATTTCGAAACCCTGCGTAAGTAAAACGCCTAAATAACAGTTTAGTTCGTAACCCACAGAAAATACATGTCTATTATAATCACCAACAGGATAACGTTCCCTGGGGAAATAATCGCTCTTTACTGCAAGAATCAAACACACAAAAACGCACCAGTCCGTCAAAGAAGGCTGTACATATAAGCTTAAGTGGGTAGAATACTGGAGGAGCGCGCCCACCTATGTACAAGAAGCAGCACACGCGACACTGTGCAAAGCCTTCGCCCCTTACCCACTCTGTGTTGGCAGGTGCCGTCACCCGCGCACACCGAATTTGCCTGTGCGGCTGCAGACTTGCTGGTTGCTAAGCAACCAGCAAGTCTGCAGCCGGACGGCCAGTAGTGAAAACAAAATTCAGCTACAGATAGCGACTGTGAAGTCTGCAGTTGACCTTGACAGTTGTTTGAGCTGGGGAAAGCGGACTGTCCCTTGTTTGTGACTAATAACCGATATATACCAACTAAAAATATATTCGACTGAAGTGCAGTCGTGTTTTGTGCGTGTTAGATAATAGTTATTTTCTGCAGTGTTCTGTGTGCTTAGAGCTGTGCATAAATTTGGCTTCAGGCTTCTTATAAACGAAACACCTAACAAATGGCGACCAGTGGAAAGGTCATGCACTGATAGAGACTCATGTTTTTGACTCGATCTATATGTTTTCCGTCGTCGCGAGTGTTAAGGGACTCTACCCACGCTGTGAAGGTCAACTGCATTCTCTTGCCACACTGTTTGTAACTTTCGATGTAAGTCAATCCAAAAATTGTCAAAAACGGCTGAAAATTCAGAGGTATTATATTTAAGGCTTCTACGTTACCGCGTTGTTCGCAAAATATCTGCAGAAGCCAAAGTTTCTGAGATACAGAGCGATGAAAAAAAGCTGTCGCTGGGGCGTCTCTCCCGGACATGCCGGTAGAGACGCCGCTGTTTGGCAGGGATAGATGCCGCTTTGAAAATATCATGTGAATTCAAGAAACAAGATAAGTAAATGAAAACTGTTGAACTTATTCAAATTAATGGAGCAATATCAACATTAAAATACAAGATATATCACAGTACGCAATATTTCAACCCAGTGAACTCTAGAGTCTAAGTTGTAGCGAATGAAATGTTCTACATCCTCTTCTGCATCTTGCTGTTTTTCTCTAGCAGTAACTTTCTACCGCAGTCGACGCATTTGTCTTTGTTATGGAGAACAGAACTCGTGCAGCCAGTTCCTGCAACTCACACATTCAATCCCGTCATCTTTCTTAGTCTATGCAAGTAATTTTCCCAGCATTCACAGCATTTCGTGTCAGAATTTTCAGGTGTCTCTTGATTATGAATATATTTTTTTAATGAGTTATTTTTCTGCATTTTTTGACCTTGCAGACCTGACGTACTGGGACTGTTTACACTTCCGATTTTCCTCTGCTCTTTGACTTTATTTCCTTCTTGATTATTTTACTTTTCCTCGGTATCATTAGCTTCTTCAGTGGGAACAAAAGATAGGGACAGGTGGCGGGCTCTTGTGAGTGCGGTAATGAACCTTCAGGTTCCACAAAACGCTGGAAATTTCTTGACTAGCTGACGACCTGCTAGCTTCTCAATAAGGACTCTGCTCCATGGAGTTAGTGGGAACAAAAGAGTTGGTTTTCTGAAATCGAAATTATCCTCGGTATTTGCGATACTGGACTGATCTTCAAAAGTCTGGAAAGAGTAACTTCTTCAAGGGAAATGTTAGAAGGCAGTGCAGCATTCAGAGTACTTAATAAAGGCCCTGCTGAGATAGGTAACATTGTGAGAGTTGCTTCCTGAAGTAGAGCGTGCAGAAATCGAAGGCATACCTGCAGCTGTTGTTTCCATAGAAGTTACAGTTTCGCCGTTATCAGAAATGGAGAAGAAATATTCGGGCACTCTGTTGCGGTTCTAAGTATAAATACTCGTTGACTCAACAGCACTTACATCAACACCCATGGAAGCAGTTTTATTCAAAGCACACCCGATGCGTGCCATGCGATATCGAGTAATTTTCCTTTGTGGATTCTGCTTCATCCAAGCTGCGGTTTCGTTTTGAAATTACTTTTTAAAAGCCCCCCCCCCCCCAAAAAAAACACTTATCCAAAGGCCGTAAGATATGAGTAGAGTGACTCAGTAGACAAATGATACTGACGTTATTTTCAACAGCAGCCTGAAGCAACCAAGGGAAGCTGCAATGAGCTCTGTGGCCGTCTAAAAGTAGAAAGACCTTCCCTGAAGTTTTGTGTTTGAGGAAATGCTGTGTGAAACACTTGATGAATAAGTCGTTGCTAATTTACGACTATTTCCGGTGCATGTACACATTTGAACCTTGGGGTAAGATAACAGAGCAGTAGAACGGATCATTTATAGTACTCTATAATGCATATGAACGACGTTTCCAAACCGATTTGGATTTGTTTAAGTGCGGCATCTCTCCCTTAATTTTTGCAGCGTCTCTCCCAGTCTTCAGGGAGATAAGTCGCACCCCTTCCCAACTGCCAAACGGAATTAACAGCATGGCGGCTACATGATGTGAAGGCAAGGTAAACAACGCCGGAAACCTCTAATGTATCGTGATTGCATAATTACTTCGATTGGACCTAATTAAGGAATATTTCGTGAACACTAGAAAAAAGTTCGAGCATAAAATTAATAAACTCACAGCATAAAAGTCATAAGTCTCGCAAAACAGCCCCGATATTCAACACGTTCACTCACAACACCTTTCTAGTCTCACTTAATAAGCACATGTGCTGCCATCTGCAGCGGATTGCCACAATCCACGAAACTAAAAATGCGGCGTCTTTCCCGCCGCGGCAACTCTCCCGGAATTACTGCACTACATATCCGCAATTTACAAACGTTGCTGCGTAACACAACATGGAGGGCCACGGGTTCGACACCCCTGCACTAGCGAGCATACGTTTATGACCACATGTAAAGTAGGCGCCGTTATAGCTGAATATTCCTAACAATCGGAACTACCGCTCAAATTTTCGCCAAAGTGTCCGATAACGACATTTCGGGAACGTGAAACGGTTTACGTGTTGATGCTAGCTGGCGTACATGACAGCCACATACGGCGTCAATGTCACACCTGTTCGCAAAGCATGTGCTAAAAAAGGCTATAAGCCCCGTCGCGTCTGTCTGTCTGTCCGTGTGCCCTACGGAAGAGCTCGCCGACTTTATCTAAACTCGGACAGAGTTCAGTATACCTCTGCGTCCCATCAGTGCCTACTTGGCATGTAACTGGACAGCTTTGTCATACAGAATTTGCGGAGTGACACTGAGATGGGAAAATCGAACCAAAATTAACCTGCAATATAGGCGTATATTCAGTTAGTGTTTCACAGAAAACATGACTTGTTTCTCCATTACAAAGGCCAGTCTTATAATCCAGTGTCTCTGTAATGGAGACGACTGCGTTCTCTGAGGTACTGAGGCCAAAGAAAAAGTTTACATCTCGAAATAACAATCGCGCGTGACGAATGAATGGTACACCCCCCGTGTATGGAATAAGTACAATAACTACGAGATATCGATTATGATCGATTGTAAATTTGTTGCTCAGATACGGAAACATCGAAGTGTCCGTGTTGATGTGAAATGTGGAAAAGCACAACAAAATACTCTCATGTTCAGTGTTTTCTCATAAACCTGACATTCAGGGACAAAACCGCACCAAAAAAAAGCTTCAATTTGCGGATATTCCTGACATCTTTGTTACTTCGTAACGAACGCCGGTAAATCCACGGCCCCTGTCTCCAGCCACGACTTCCTTGGGCTTTAGAACCTTCTCTCATAGGCCTCGGATCTGCGACGACGGAACATTATGACTCGCGCAGACAGCAAGTAGTCCGTGCCAGGTTGCCTGGTGCTCTGGGCTTATGGTGTTCTGTTAGTTTATTCAGAGAACTTGTGAACATTTCGTTTGGAAAATTCAGAGCGTTTGGTTTTCATCTCGTCTTGCCAGTAGCCTTAGACATTTTTTTACGCCCGTTAATGCTTTCATAAAACTATAATCGCTGCTTCAGACTGCAGCTACCACTGTCCGTTATTTTCATTTCCGTATCACAGTCTGTTCTCGTAACTGGCACCATTTCAATATCACAGTGCCTCCAGCCAATGCATTCCACAACACGGTATGATATCAATACCAATAAATGCACATAACTGTATTAAACTGTATTATACACAATGTATACGTCCTACATGTTTCGGCCACTCACGTGGCCATCTTCAGGGAGGTGCATTACAAAGAATACGTAAAAGCAAAAAAGTAAAGTTCTCCCTATAACAGGCCATGATGTCCCAGAAGAGTAGAGGTATAGCTCTACTCTTTCTTTAACCTCGGCGCTAGATAGGGGTGGGTGGTCAACACCACGCCCCGGCCGCTTTACCCCCAGGAAAGATACCCGGTGCCCATTGTACAGGAGGCTGGGTAGGCCCCAGGGCCGGTCTGGACGGGTGCCGAAAATCTCGCCGACACCGGGATTCGATAACCGGACCGTCCAGCCCGTAGCGAGTCGCTATACCGACTGAGCTATCCCGGCCCACTTACATATATTTCGATGTATCTGTCCTTCGTAATGCATCTCCCTGAAGATGGCCACGTGAGTAGCCGAAACATGTAGGACGTATACAGTGTGTATAATACACTTTCATACACTTACGTGCATCTGTTGGTATTGATATCATACCTAATTGCTCAATGCACGGTTATGATCATTTAGTATTCCACATTCGCATATACAGGTTGTTTCACATTATGCCGTAACTCCATGAGGGTTACTCTGAGGTTATTTACGTGAAAGCTCCCATATAGACAGATGTTCTATTTTCAACGGTTAAAGAGCTATGGGGAGGGCGAAGTTATGGTGATTTACACTATAAACACGTTTGCTGTAGCAATAAAATACACGCCAAGACTACTGGATTTTACACCACCTGGACTTGAAGGGCTGACTTTCACTGAGCCGGACCTGCCATTGAGGAGGGGCCGCAGAATTGGCCACCGTAATCACCGGGTCTCAACCGCCTTTATATCCACGCGTTAATGTACAATACGAACGCAAGCTGAATACACGTGAAGATGTGGCCACGTGCAACCATGACCGAGATGATATTCGTCGCCCTACACGTGCTAATTCGAGGAACGTGTTTCAAAGTTGAAAGCGGATTTTTTTAAAACTATTGGAAAGCAGAGAATGTCAGCCAATTTCCAAGTCCGGAGTACATAAAGTTACAAGCAAAAATGAAGTGTATTTTATTGTTACTATAAGCGTGTTAGCTCCAATCCCAGTGGCCGCGCGGTCTAAGGCGTGGGTCTGCGGCCGCTCGCTTACTAGGATCGTGGGTTCGAATCCCAGCGGGGGCATGGATGTCTGTCTCCTGTGAGTGTTGTGTGTTGTCAGGTCACTCGTCCAGAGGAGTCCTACCGAGTGTGGTGTGTCTGAGTGCGATCGTGAAGCCTCGAAAAATGAGGCGGCCTAGGCCCCCCAAGGGGCTGTAGAGCCATTGAAAAAAAAAAGTGTGTTAATCGTACTTAAATTTTAAAGAATTCCAGCTTTCCCGCACCCAAATCTCTGTAACCGACGAGAAATCGAATTCTTGATGCAACATTTTGTCACTCGGAATGACAACACGAAATGTCGCCTCACGTTACGACAAACCTGCGAGTTCCAGCATGTCCCACAGAGCCTGCACCGTCCCACTGAACACACTTCAGGCCCTACTGAGCTACCACAATCATTTAAACTTGTTTTCACGACCACTTATTCCTTCAAGACGGACGTCTTCCTAAGATCTGCGCTCTTCTGGGATATTACGCAGCGTCGAGTGGTAATGCTTTATCGACGTTTAGGGACAACGTATCGGTCCCACCTTCAAGGGTCAAGACGTCAAACTTGACCCTTGGAAGATGGGGTCGACAATGCGTAATATCCCAGAAGAGCGCAGATGTCATCAACATCGCGGCGGAAGCCTGAAGTCACGAATGCTTTCCTACTTCACATCTATCACATATAAACTCATATTTCAGGCACTACGTGTATCCTCATATCTGTAACAGCTCACTTACTCAGCTCACACCTCACACGCATGTAGGTTTATTTCACATGCTTAGCTTCAACAAGCCATTACTTACCCCTATTAAACCGACACCTACAGGTAATTTTCACCACGACATTCAGGCCATATTTTCCCATAAAACTCGTATCAACAAAGGCTGCACGTTTAGGCATAATTTCAGGGCCCTGATCTGTAGCAGTGTCGTTGTTGTTGACTGCAGGAAATTAGGAACTGCGAGGCTGGGATCTCCAGAGGCACAGACTTCAAACGTTACAAGGAACAGGCAGCTAATTCCCCCCCCCCCCCCCACCATTAATTAAGGAAAATAAGCTACAAAAGACACAATATTAGCGGAAATTGAGGCCAGTTTCCTGTTTCCAATCGGTAATCAGCAACTGTCGGCGTGATCGGCGTACCTTATTGCAATTTCCTGACAGAGGAACAGTTGTGTGCAGGGCTAACGTAGTTTTATGGCATAAAGCAGTTAACAGTCGTAGGGCATGTACAGCGACTAACTAACTAACTAACTAACTAACTAACTCCATGGAGCAGAGTCCTTCTTGAGAAGCTAACAGGTCCTCAGCTAGTCAAGGACTTCCCCGCTTTTATGGAACCCGAAGGTTCATTACCGCACTCACAAGAGCCCGCCACCTGTCCCTTGCGGCGAGCTACGAGGACCCGACAATAAAACAGAGACTACACCATAATCGGTTACACAGTTCCCACTAGCTCTTCCCGGCCAGCTTTGACGAACTCGCTAAATATTGCAAAAGGCTCTGACGACGATACATAACATTGAGAACTAATTGTCTTCTGGACTTTGTCCATCGTCCAGATAAAATATAAAATCACGACGTTTCGGAAGCTTGTTCTTCTTCCATCTTCAGGTGATGGGAGGAAAGACATCTACTCAGTTGGGTCCCTTAGACCGATCTAACCTCAATCACTGGACAACCTCAGCCAGTAGAACCATAGCTATAAGAATACCTGAGGCCAGGATGTGTCTGAGGAAGATAACAGATAAATAAGAATTAAGAAAGTATCGTGTTTATTTATCTGTTATCTTCCTCAGACACATCCTGGCATCAGGTACTCATATAGCTATGGATCTACCGGCTGAGGTTGTCCAGTGATTGAGGTTAGATCGGTCTAAGGGACCCAACTGAGTAGGTGTCTCCCCTCCAATCACCTGAAGACGGAAGAAGAACCAGCTTCCGAAACGTCGTGATTTTATATTTTATCCTGACGATGGACAAAGTCCAGAAGACAACCGATTTTCATTCGCTAAATATTACTTAAAACTTTCGACAAAATTTTTATACAGCCGCCATTCAATAATCTGCTTTCGCGTTTTTCCATTTACTACTGTAATGCGCACTTTGTAACATACACCCGACTATATCAGTACAGTCGAACTCGGTTATAAGTGAGCTGTTACAGATAAGAGGACAGTGCCTGAAATACGAGTTTATATGTGATAGACTTGAAGTAGGAAAGCATTCGTGACTTCAGGCTTCCGCCGCCATGTTGATGAGATCTGCGCTCGTCTGGGATATTACGCAGTGTCGACCCCATCTTCCAAGGGTCAAGTTGGACGTCTTGACCCTTGAAGGTGGGACCGATACGTTGTCCCGAAACGTCGGTAAAAGCATTACCACTCGACGTTGCGTAATATCCCAGAAGAGCGCAGATCTTAGGAAGACGTCCGTCTTGAAGGAATAAGTGGTCGTGAAAACAAGTTTAAATGATTGTGGTAGCTCAGTAGGACCTGAAGTGTGTTCAGTGGGACGGTGCAGGCTCTGTGGGACATGCTGGAACTCGCAGGTTTGTGCAAGGTGTTACACGACTTTGTTGTAACGTGAGGCGACATTTCGTGTTGTCATTCCGAGTGACAAAATGTTGCATCAAGAATTCGACTCTCATCAGTTACAGAGATTTGGGTGCGGGAAAGCTGGAATTCTTTAAAATTTAAGTACGATTAACACACTTTTTTTTTCAATGGCTCGACAGCCCCTTGGGGGCCTAGGCCGCCTCAATTTTCGAGGCTTCACGATCACACTGATAGACACACCACATTCGGTAGGACTCCTCTGGACGAGTGATCAGCCCGTCGCAGAGACCTCTACCTGACAACACACAACATTCACAACAGACAGACATCCATGCCCTAGGCGGGATTTTTTTTTTTTTTGGCCTGTCCGGGGTTTTTCCCCTTTGATCCATTTTTGTACTGTTTAAATCCTTTCGTCCTTCATGTCACTTTACGTTCCATGCTACCGTCCTTACAACAAACACAACACAAACATCCATGCCCCCGGTGGGATTCGAACCCACGATCCTAGTAAGCGAGTGGCCGAAGACCCACACCTTAGACCGCGCGGCCACTGGGATCGGCCAAGACTAATATACTGCAACACAGACCCGTTCGTTATCACCAACAAACCGAAAGCTAAGAATGTTTTCTTACTTCAGCCATCTCCTTACTCCATATCCTACATAACATCACGCTCACACAGCCACGCACTTTGTCAAGGTCCATTATTGCACTCCATTTCAGGGCTTCAGAATGAGGTGATGTAATGTCGGTTAAGCCTCACACGTTCGCGGGCTCCCAGTGTTGCTACCTCTACCTACAGCACATTATACAGTATAGCGCTGGTGCGATCTCAACGGCACAATAATCAAACCAAGTTTCGTTAAAATCGGTCAACTGATCCAAAAGCCGAGAAGTGTGGCTCACAGCCAGGAACATGATCTAAAAAAATCGACATTTCCAGGCGGGTTAGCACAGACGCGAAAAGCGTCTATCCTTCAAGTCCGTCTGTCTACATGCACCAGCGCGGCGCCCGCAGCACGGATTGACGTCACAGCTGAATAACGGAAACTTCTATTAAAATCTGCCGGAAAAATTTCCAAATTTGGTTACAACCTGGCACTTTACATGAAGGCCTACGGACGTTTTGTCGTTACCGGCGACATTAAATCGCCATAAAAGCGCTCTCTTCGACTCAAATGGTATCAGGCTGTTAGGATAGCCGGGGAGGCATAAACATTAGACGAACGCGACACAGCGTTACGTTATACGCACACTGCCTATCTTGTTCCTTGTTAGGAAGCAAAGCAGGCTAAGAAGTACGAACCAGCAGTGACCTCAAATGGCACAATGTTGATACAAAACACAAAAATCCGTTCACATGTTCACAGCTTGAAGTATATGCATGTACCGACAGACATGTGTACAGGTATAAAGGTAAAGATCTCCCTAGAACAGGCCATGAAGGCCCAGAGGGGGAGTAGAGGTATAGCTCTACTCTTTCTTTAACCTGGGCACTAGATGAGGGTGGGTGGTCAACGCCACGCCCCGGCCGCTTTACCCATGAATGACCCGGTACCCATTGTACAGAAGGCTGGGTGCGCCCCAGGGCCGGTCTGGACGGCTGCTGAACATCTCGCCCCCACCGGGATTCGATCCACGGACCGTCCAGCCCGTAGCGAGTCGCTATACCGTCTGAGCTATCGCGGCCCACTCCTTCAGTGTCGTCCGCAAATAACGCATAACAATTAACTGCACACAAGACGACGCCATCAAATTTCTCCGGTTACCTTTTGCACCCAACAAAACGTCTTAACCATGTCGCTGAACGACGCATATACTGCGTCGCAGGGTGCTGGGTTCAATTCCCGAACGACGCAGCATACGCATGAGCCAATTACGGCCTTTCTTGTACAGCTGTGTTGAATGTTTCTTGTACAGCTCTGTTGAATGTTTCCCTTCCCCCCCCCTTTTTTTTCTTCCCCCCAGGGTTTGCGTTAAAAATTAATTCCTGTAACTTAAATCCAGGGTTTTGGAGATAGCACCGCGAATTTAATTCCACCGCCAAAACGGCTAATAAGCCACGAATACGATTACAGGAATGATACTGCGCAGACAATGCACGCGTTAGCATTGCTGACTGCAGCACATCTGCACCTTGCCAACAGCTGGGGACTCAGCGATCACAGAGTGACAATGACGGTACTGTAGCGTGAAAGAAAGGTTTGTACAGACAAACAAGCAACGTCTTTCACAGTGCCAAACAGGTTTAAAAGTAAGCGGCAGAAAGAACAGAACACTGCAGGAGTTAAATGGAAATCCGAGTTCCTTCTGACGACAGCTTCGGTTACGTCGTAGCCCAAAGTCTCCATTATGAGACACTTCATGCCAATACAGAGAGTTCGAGACCCCCCGACCCTCATTCAATGGGTACCAGGTCACTTTTCTCGGGGGTAAAGCGGCCAAAGCGTGGCGATGACCACCCAACTCCATCTAGCGCCGAGGTTAAAGACAGAGTAGAACTCCCTCTCAGGGCCTTCATGGCCTGTTGTAGCGTGAACTTTACCTTTACCTTGACCTTTTGCCCCCCCCCCCCCCAATTCCGTGAAAATGTTTCAAAATGTAACTAATACATAATATCTGAGGCAGTGACAGCATCATTAAACCATCAACAGAACATAAACATTGGTAATAAAATCATTTTTTACATTTCGAAAACGCACTGCGCTACAAGCCGGAAGGTCGCGGGTTCGATTCCCGATGGTGTCATTGGAATTTTTCATTGACAATCCTTTCGGCCGCACTATGGCCCTGGGGTTTGACTCAGCCTCTAACAGAAATGAGTACCAGAATTATTTCCTAGGGGGTAAAGGCAGTCGGTGCGTAGGGCTGACAACCTTACCACCTTCACGTGCCGATTGTCTAGAAATCTGAGAGCCTCAACCTCCTGGAACCCTCAGGGCCTGTCCAGGCCCGTACAGGGTGTGCTTTACCTTTACCTTTACCACAAGCACTAACTATACCCACTACAGGACTCCCACCAAAATCGATTTCACAAAACAGCAAGCACCAGAAATTGCCACTTCTAAGCCAGAAAATCTGTGAACAGTACAGTCCCTTACACGTGACGCCGTGTAGTCTGGTAGAAATATACGCTTCAGAGGAACCTTCTGCCTCCATCTTCAGGGTGAAAGAGCGAATCTCAACATATCATATGGAATCCCAATGCGAAGTGCTTCCTTTGCACGGATCAAGTCCAGGACAGCAAAAACGAACACGCTGACATTCAGCACACGCAAGGCAAACAACTGCACATCTGTTTATTCACATTATTTACTAGGAACGGGCGGAGTGACGCTAAGCTGCACTAACCACACGTGTGTATGCCACGAAACCCAGAAAAATAAACCAGCTTATCTTTCCGAAGATAAATAAACCTTTCGGATTGAGGTCAACCGGGTTATGGCGCAGAGTAGTCCCAGCGTTGTAAATCGAACACCTTCTGAAGATGGAAATTATAAAATACAGTCGAAGCCAGTTATAACGACATCGGTTTATACGACGCCTCGCCTATAGCATCAGACATTCTGTGGCACCAATTAATTCCTCACTGTTAATCACAACATTACACTCCTCGGTTACGTCACTCGTTTATAACGACACAAAGTATTCAGTGCCTTTCATGACGTAATAACCGAGTTCGACTGTATATCGACAGGTTATATATGACCTGTAAACAGGAAACCAGTGTCAGAAATATAAATAAATTCTTCCAAGAAACATAATAATAAGACCTAAATAACAGCAGTAACTCTGCGACATATGACAACTGCGAACAACTAAAAGTGTGACCGCCGTTGTCTCAATGGTATGACCATCTGAGAAGAGACACGGACGTGTTTCTTATACAGGTAGACATTCAGCTTTGGGGCTCCAGAAGCTGGGGAAATTAATGGGACAGAGAGCCACTGTGCTCAGTCCTGCAATATACTTACACTGTATGTCTTGTTAAGTACTGCTCATATGAGCTTCCTGCTACCAAGCATCAAGGTACAGCTGTTTAGAACCAAAATCAGGCGATATGCGAGGTTATTCAGAGGCGCTGACGGACACTGAGATCTCCTGGGAAGGCCACGCCAGTTATCATCGGACACTGTATGACGTCCCACGTTGAGTATAAATAGTACAGACCAGTAGTTCTGTAATGGCTACTCTGAAGTTTACTGTTTTAAAATTAAAGTAATGATGTTTTGTTAAAAGTAATCGCGGGACTTCTTTAATTGGCGGTGTGTTTATTTCGTATGACTTTTTTTTCCCAATGGCTCGACAGCCCCTTGGGGGCCTAGGCCGCCTCATTTTTCGAGGCTTCACGATCACACTTTTAGACACACCACACTCTGTAGGACTCCTCTGGACGAGTGACCAGCCCGTCGCAGAGACCTCTACCTGACAATACACAACACTCACAACAGACAGACATCCATCTCCCCGTTGGGATTCGAACCCACAATCCTAGTAAAGAGAGCGGCCGCAGACCTACGCCTTAGACCGCGCGGCCACTGGGATCGGCTCGTATGACCGTTATAAAATCTAATTAAGAAACTTCCTGTACCCACGAAGCGAGCGGCAGTCAGTATAATTAATGTCAAATCATGCAATGCATTGTTACGTATGTTACCGGTATGTATTGGTAGCTATCTGAAATCAGTTCTGAGATATTCATTTTTAATTTTGTACACCTGACACTATATTTACGTGAGCAAGGATGTGAGGACCCGTGGTTATTTTCCAAAGCTAACAGAGTTCCGTCAGCAAAAATGTTTTGGAAACACTGCTATAAAGTATCTCGAGTTTACACAACTTGCAAATGCCAGACGACTGAGTTTCAGACACCGTTCAGTAATTAAAAAACTCTTTTTATAGCACAGAAAACACAAGTACCTAGCGGGGGCACACACTGAGAACGTCCGTTATGAGCCGCGCACATCTCAGCACGCGTGTGACACGTCTGACCGGAGACCCAGACATGTCCATCCGGTTCCGTAATCCAAACACAGCCAGTTTGCAGCAGCTCGCAGAAACACACGTACTGGCTCGTGTGACGTCATCGCCTTCCTTTTGTGGTGACACACGTCGCTTTAAGGCAATGACTCCAGTTTGGACAATCTGAACACAGCCGTGACTCGCCAACCGACGCTAAGTTCGCGGCAAACACCGCGGCGTTCCACAGGTAATCTAATCGAACGTACCTTGGAATCTGCGGGTCTTCTGGGGTATTACGCGGCGTTATGTGGTAACTGTTTACCGACGTTTCGGGACAACGTATCGGTCCCATCCTCACGGGCCAAGAGTCAAGAGGATGGGACCGATAAATTGTCCCGAAACGTCGGTAAACAATTACCAAACGACGCCGCGTAATACCCCAGAAGACCGCTGATTTCATCGACATCGCGGCGGAAGCCTGAAATCGAACGTACCTTGCTTAAAAATTACTTTTCAAAAACGTTACTTCTTCAACAAAATCGTTTTAAACGACCAGAATTTCACGTAATTTTACGTTATACCAAATACAGTCGAACTCGGTTATAACGTCACGAAAGGGACTGAATATTTTGTGTCGTTATAAACGAGTGTTGTTATAACCGAGGAGTATAGTGTTATGGTTAACAGTGAGGAATTAATTGGTACCACAGAATATCTGACGCTATACACGAGGTGTCGTATAAACCGATATCGTTATAACCGGGTTCGACTGTGGTGCATGTTTCGATCTTTAACGACCATCCTCGGAGAGGTCATTTAACCACAAAAAAAGGTAAAGGTTTCGTATGTATCAAAAAGTTCCTGGATTAAGTCAATAACGGAATATATGCTTACCCTCCTTCATGATCGTTGTTTACCCTTAAAAGTAGTTCCCTTCCGAGTTTCTGCCACTGCTGAAAGCAACGCAAGATCAGACTTCTTGGAATCGCATGTTGGTGGGTCAGAAATTTGACCTGAATTTCGAGGACATCCTATGACCGATGTTCTTGCAGCTTGGAATGTCACTCCCGAAAACAATGCGAAATCACAGGGGACCAAATCATTTGAGCATACAGTATGTGGGGGACCACATACATGCCGTAGTGGCCAAAAGCAGCCGCTGCTTCCGCTGGTCGGCGAACAAAAGAAGCACAAACTACACGTTGAAGTTTGGCCTCAGAATTCGCTAGCACATTCCACACGAGACGCCTAACCTGCAAGCAATCACCGAAATCATGCTTCGTCGGTCTAACATTTTCCGAAATTTTGCTACATTTTCATTTGCGCGACCGATGGAAGGGCGACCCTAACGGTGAAAACCTTCAACCGAAGTTTCACCACGTCCGAAACGAGAAAACCATTCAGAAATCTCAAGGGAAGGTCACAGAAAGGCGTTTCGGCATTACAAGCGTTACAGATGCAGTTTTCCCGAGGCTGAAGAAAAACGTAAGGCAAATGCTATGTTCTTTCAAATCACCCATCACAAAACTGCGAATCGCATTCAACACGTACAACAATAAACACCCGCTGCGAAGCCACGAAGAAGATTGAAGCTGCATATCTCACTAGACTGGATCGGAAAACAGTGACACTGCAGCACTGCGGCAGAAAACTGTACTACTGTCCCTTACTCAAGACAACGCAATTGACCTTCAACAGCTTGGGTCGAGTCCCTTAAGACTCGCGATGACGGTCGTGGCAAAACATACAGATCTGTCAAAAATATGAGTCTCTATCACTGCATGACGTATTTTTTTTTGTTTATTAGAAGGCTGAAGCCAAATTTATGCACAGCTCTAACCTCACAGAACACTAAAGTCAATAACTGTACTATTTCGCATGCACAAAACACGACTGCACTTCAGCCTAATGTGCTTTTTAACTGCAATATATCGGTTACCGGTCACAAACAAGACATGGTGGGCTTTCCCAAGAGCAAACAACTACCAACGTCAACTGCAAACTCCTCAGTCAGTATCAGCAATTGCCGTTTCCGGTCCTAGCAGCGAGTTTGGAAACTTCTGGATATGCTTTCGTATATTAAAAACTAATAATTCAATAGAAACAATATTTCAGATCTTGTTCACATTTAACACACACCTCAATACAGTACTCGTATCGCACAGACGCAGCTTTCTCGTACGAGCACTGTTACATTTTACCGACTTCCATTTTCGAACGAGGTCGCCAACACGATGATGTTCGCGTGGCAAATGCGTGTGCACTCCTACACATATATCACATCCCACAGTCACATTTACAGGTACCTGTCCTGTGCTTTCAAACATATATAATCCACTTCCTGCATTACCACAACCTTGGCCAAAATTAATTAGCTGCCATTACTTATTCCGTAAGTCACGGCAACATACCGTATTTCAGCACCATGTATATATGCTGCTGAAACGTGGACACTTCGGAAAGTAGATCAGAAGTATCTGGAAAGTTTTGAAATGTGGTGCTGGAGAAGAATGGAGAAGATCAGTTGGACCGATCGTGTGAGAAATGAAGAAGTATTACACAGAGTGAAGGAGGAGAGGAATATCGTACATACAATAAAAAGAAGAAAGGCTAACTGGATTGGTCACATCTTGCGTAGGAACTGCCTTCTGAAACATGTGATTGAAGGAAAATTAGAAGAAAGGATAGAAATGATGGGAAGGCGAGGGAGAAGACGTAAGCAGCTGCTGGATGACCTTAAGGAAAAGAGAAGATACTGAAAATTGAAAGAGGAAGCACTAGATTGCACCGTGTGGAGAACTCTTTTTGGAAGAGGCTACGGACCTGTCGTAAGACAGACTGCAGAACGAATGAAGTCATGGCAGCTGATTATTTTTTCCATGATTATTTTCTCCATAATTCTTATGGAATGGACCCATGTCCTTAGGAGTTGTATTTACCTCTTGCCACTTTCACCATTTAAATGCTTAGCAGATACAGACGACTTATACTCTGATTTAGTATTCTCGCTGCTCAAGACCCCGGTTCATGTAAGCAGAACCGAAACACGCACTCCCCTTCAGTGACACTTGTTTCAGAATAAGACATTGTGCAGATGATATCAACTGCCCAAAATCTGTGTAATTTACTCTCACTTTCAATCTTCCTTTCTTTTCTTTCTTTCTTTATCGTGTCCGGTGTCCAGACCATTAAATTAAAGATCTTTTGCCCAGTATTGGGCTACATCAATGATAAGCCTGTTCAACTTCGTCTACATTTTTTATTTGAAACATTTCTCATTCTAAGACGAATTCAGCGATGTACACAGGTCTTCATGTAAAGTAGCTGTTATTCTTGTCAGATTTTTAATCAAACTTGAACTTTCTCGACAGATTTTGAAAAACAGTCAAATAAACAATTTAATGAAAATCTGGCCAGTGGGGGCCAAGATGTTCAATGTGGACGGACAGACACATTACAAAGTGAAGTTGCTTTTCCCAATTTTGTGAATGCACCCAAAAACGTTTCCTCCGCTACGCCAATGGACTTCAGTATCATATTCATTAATTATGTCTAATAAATGTTTGAACAGCTTACGACAAAGAAGCCCAGCAAAGATGAAGTTTACAGTTTCTTGCACAACACTCATCACATGTTGAAAATTTTGTACATCCTGCTTGTTGGTGAAAGGCAAGGTGCTGTCTTAAGAAAAGTCTGAGAAACAAGATCTTTCTCTTAAAGCCCAACTAAGCAAACATATTCACTATTCTAGTCACGGTTGGAGCACCATCTGTGGTAACCAACACAGGAGTATGAATCTGACATTCATTTCCAGATGGTTAGCATAACAGCTCTGAAGCATATCCTCACACCTAGCATCATCGCATAATGTTTTTGTTTCCAATGGCTTAGTCCTTAATACTGCCATCGTTGAGGACCATATGCGAAACATCACAGACATCAATTGACTTCAGCTGACAGCGACAAACATTGACGAAATGTCAAGACCTCGCAGTTGTTGTTCAGTGTCATCGTACACATGGTCCATTCTTCTGGCGATCATACTTTTAGAAAAGTGAACCTCCTTAATTGGCATGCATATTTCAGCTTTCTTTCTAGAATCACATTACCATCTTGCAATCACTTATTCTTAACCAAGATTTCTGTGATTTTGTATGAAACAGTCGTAGAACGATGTAGTATTCACGCATGGCCACGATATGTCGTCAAACAATACATTTCTTGCTAGAGGAACGGAACGGAACTTGTATTTTTCATTACAATTACACACAAATATTCTCTATTTATTTTTTACTACTGCAACGAGAAGCAGATTTCTTTTCCTCCCACAAAAACACTCAACATATAGAAAACTCTTTATCTAACATGAAAACCACAAATCAACCTCACACAAACGTTACCTAGAAGTGTACAGGCATAATAAAATTCAGGTTTACACAGACCTATACTGCAAACCCTATAGTTGAAGTCGTGGACTCCCAGTTTGAAAATCCTAGACACTGAAAGCTAAAGAGCATCTCCAGTATTTCTCATGCACTGCACACTGCAATGATTTTAATTCAAACTTGGGTGTGACCTTTGGCATCATAAGAATGGCTCCAAGACTGACAATAAGAAATATTACAAAAAAGACACTGCTGGCGGCTGCATCTGAAAGTCATTAACTTAAAGAAAAACACACAATAATATATGCTGGAATGCCGACGAGGAACTACCATTGACAATAAGTATTTATGACAGAGTAACTGGGAATATGGAAGTAGATACGTTTTCTTCCACAATTCACGAGGAAACACATACAATTGCTTCAGCATATACTGCGGCATTGCCACACTGACAGTTAAATGGCGTCTTCTTTAGCAAAAATGCCTCCACAAGCAATCTCCGCATGCAATATGTTTGTTCAAACATTTCAGAGGAATGTGTTGCCTCCACCTTGAGGGTGACAATTAGGTTCAGGCAGTTTCGGCAGCCACCTGAACCTCTTTCATTCCACAGAAATGTTGGAACATAGCTTCCATGGAGTAAACCCAGAAGATCATCATCCTAGTAACACCTACTGTAAAAACCCGACAACTTATAAGAATATCTGCAGTTAAAACAGAACTGTATTCAGAATGGTTTCAGACCAACAAAGTGCTGTGATTTCAATTCAAAAATTTTTTTTGAAAGACTTAAGTATGTGGAATTACATTACTCTTCCAACAATCTGATTTATAAACATTCTGAATACTATTAGTAAAAGAAGCACAATGAAAAACACTCACGTTTTCCTTTCCGATGACGTTGTTGCTACCATATCATAGATCTGTGCACCTTTCTCTGCAGTGTTCACGAGGTAAAGAGCCTTCTTATCTACAAGAAAGAAGATCCAGTATTAAGGTCATATTCTTAATATATGCCACGATACTCAGAAATAACAAAAAGCTGCTTCTTTCACAAAGAGTGCCGAAAAAATACAGGTGAGAATAGTCAACCAACTCCGACACACAGGATACCACAACACAGATTATTCGGCTTTTAACATTTTAACCTGTATAAGACTTGATTTATAACAACGTAACAGCAGCTACATTTACTTACCTTTCATTATTTTAACCAGTGTATAAACACTACTGTAAAAATTCATGTTACTCAGTTTTTACTATTTCAACAATTGTACCAACTGATGTAAAATGTGTAATATAAAATACTGAGTCCCTGAAGATGAGCCAGAATTGAGGCTCGAAACATGTAGGACCATGCTACACAATTAATGTGAATAAAGTGTACATTTGTCTGACTACAAATATATTTCACATGTGTGTGTAATGATAAAACATTGGTGGGAGCTACTGAAACAAGAGAGACAACAGTCTTTCAGCAACTCCCTTGATGGCCCTGAAGATGAAACATCTTTGAAGGAAGTAAAACTTCAGACCGTAAGATTTATAATGGCAAGCATGACAAGTTTATGGGGTCCTACAATGAGTAAAACCATTGTGTGCACTAATATTTTGCTCTGTAAGTACCTGCGTGCACTTTGTGTTTCGAATGCATGCATTAAATATTCTTAGAAAAATTTTCCTTCTAAATACCTGGGTGTGTCATGTGTTCTTGAAAATGTGGTAAGTTACTGATGAACTGTTGCTTAAAATCTTCTGGGTTGTTACCTGGCATTGTTTCTTGGTGTAAAGATTCGGGATCACTTGTTTGTCCCAGCTTCAGGTTCCTAAGACCCTGAAGATGGGACAAACAAGTGATCCCGAAACGTTGGTCATACACCAAGAAACCACGACGGGTAACAACCCAGAAGATTTTAAGCAACATAACGACCACGGCGGAAGCCTTCAATTACATACTGACGAATTGTTTGACAGTTTTATCCATGCTTAACTTTTATCAGGCGCAGTGAACTCTTGGTTATTCAATACAATGTGTGTGTTTGTGTGTGTGTGGTGGTGGGGGGACACTGGGACAGAAAATCCAGTAAGTCCGCTGTTTTGAGTCCTCCTCCTAGCCTACAGACGCTGAGTCAAGACGCCAAATAACTGAAAATAGGCCATCTTTTAGCACAACACGAGCACATAATTTTGATACAGAACAACAAAATAAGGCACAGAAACATTTTCAGGCCAGATATGTGTCAGGATCTTCCACCACTTAATAAGGTTTGACCTGTGTCATGTCACCCTAACTAGGCCTAAGCTTAACCTAAGTGTCGTTGCTTCGGAAATGTAGTTCTGTAGGCTGCATCATTGGCACCCCACAAAAAAAATACAGTATAGCATGTCACCTCAAAGTTACATTCAAGTTTCACTGGCAAATAATTTCGAATCAGTCCCCAGTAACTGCTCTGGGGGTTCAGGAGAGTGGGTCGGTTAATTCGTGGGTTGGTTGACCAAACGTTAAATGACCAACAGTTTACTGCAGTAACAAAAGGAAACATCAGTTCATTCTGCAAAGTGACATAGCACCAAGGAACGCCAATTCATCAATTATTTTTTAAAAATACCAGCTTATGTCATAACAAATGAAAGGAGAAATTGGCGCAGAAGTGAAAAGAACTGGAGTGAGACATGAAAACATGTTAAGACATTATTTTTCCCAAGACAATAAAACTGTGCACTCTGAGAGCATTCTGTGTTTTACTGAAGTTCATCCATGAAAATGCCCAGATAGCACCATCAACCATTGCAGTTTCTTCAGGAAGCAGTGGATTTGATTTGAACATCAAGGTGAGAAACACATTAAAATGATGAAATACTGTATTTACCAAATAATAAGATAAGGATTTTTCTCTAACTCATCGTTCTTTATAATCTACCACAAAGTTAACATGTTCTGTAAACATATTGTCCTGAAGATTGAAGACTAGGTGTGGGGGGGGGGGGGGGGGGGGGGGGGGGGACAAAATACAGTAGAATATTGGCAGTTCTAAGTGTAAAGCTCGGACTGTACGGATTATGACAATTTATAACACATTATTACGTGAATATGATACACACACGGCATTCACTGTTCAAGTATGTTAAAATACATACTGAAATTACAGAACAATACACAAAGAAAACACCTAAAATGGAGTACAGTAAAGCCTGAACGGCACGTGTGCACACAGATACACACACCTCAGCTGAATTCCGTACCAAACTTAGAAACAACCTTCACTACAGTGCATGAGCTTGAACGAAATGGAACCTTGAACAATTGTGACTCGGGTATCGAGACTGCATTGCAACACTAAGATTACTGACTTTTGATCACTGAAATTAAACAACAAACAAAGAAACGGCTTAATTACAGATTACATGGGACTTCCACTAAATGACAATTTTAATGAACAAACTTGTTTCTAGCTTAATTCTCCCCTGAAGATCCAGGCAGTATGTTCCTCCAAATATGCCGGTATCCACTTACTGTACTACGTGGTTTCATACTTCAAAAATTCACACCTATTGTCTGCTACTTACGTTTTCTCATCAGTTTAGAGAATGCCATTTCTACACTAACTCTCCAAGATATATAAAGGCATCACTCACCCACAGCGTTAGGCCTCACTAGAATGGTTGACATCTTGATGATGGGGCTGTGTGTAGGACTTCCGCTTGCAGTATTCATATTGAACTTCAGGATATATTTCTCATCCTGTTTCTGAAGCAGGATGATGGCATCATCCAACAGCAATACATGTAGGTCTATCACCTTCTGGCGATTGCTGACTCGCCAGCCCAGTGGCCCCTCATGGATTAACCGATGCTTCGTTACGTCAAGATGCTGCGAAAGGAAAACAAGGTAGGGAATTAAAATACATAAGGTAATGATAAAAGCTGAGGAATACAGCTTGAAAGTTCAAATGGGTGAGATCTGAATTCCTGCAGTCATTTGAGTATCACGATTGCAGTCTTCTGTAATGTCACACGGTCTGGTAGGTTGGTAACATTTCAATGTACCTTGCTGCCTCCATCTTAAGGGTAGACAAGAAAGTGATGTCCCTTGTCTTTCTGCCATGAGTATGCTTGCAGCTGGTTCCATCAGAATGTATTACTGCTCTACCGAAAGATGTGACACCACATTCCAGAAGAGCCAAACATTGATGTTAGTAAACTCCATCCTCCTAACAAGAGTTAAGCTTTTATGCTGAAAATTAACAGGTTAAGAAAATTGTACATGTGGCTGGATAAAGAAAAAGATAAAAACAAACATGATTTTGTGCTTATTTTTATCATTTCCTTAATCCATCCACATGCACATCCTTCCCCACTTCAGACAACGTGCCAAAGGAAAATAACCTAGAAACAGCAAAAAAAATTACGATCGATGTACGTGATCTACGGATTGCTAAAAAGTCCTACCATTAATCTGTCGATGTCACCTCGAGCCTATACAATTCACTTCACTATATAGCATCTTAATATCACTTACAGATGGAGGCAAAAAAACACTATATTTTGCAGACCATATGATACATCTCTTCCCTGGAAAATAATACACAAAATTTTCCTGTGTTTTTATGGTCTGAAGGGGTCAGTATGACCCTCAAACAACTGTGATTGCTGCATTCTCTGGAGGGATAACAGTGGTTATCACATGACAAGTAGACAAACAAAGTCTCACTGTTGCTTACGCTAGTTGCTCAGTAGTACGCACTTGCAAGTGACACACAATGATAATGAGTTTAGGGAACATTTTTTTTCCTAACAGAATGTGTACTGAACATATGGCAATTTCGTATACTGTAGGTTTCAAATTAAATGTGATAATGTACGCAAGAGAGAATGGTAAAAGGTACGCCAAAAGATGCTTCGTCCATCTCCAACCACAAAAATTATATGTGAATGAAGAAGCGAGGAGGAAGAAACACAGCAGTTAGAGAAGAACAAACATTTGTTTCATACATATGCTACAAAATGGGCTGATCTGAAAGGACAGGCATGAAAATGGGAAAGAGACAAGCGAAACACTGGAGTTTGTGGGTCTATAAAGTGATCATTTTTGAAGCTTGAAGATGGATGGTCACATATGGCATCACTAATGTTTCTGGAAAAAATTTTTTGTGTTACAGATTTATGAACAGCCATGGAATAAGCAAGTGACTTGATTTAGGACAGCACAAAAGATGCCAGCCAAGCACAATGCAAAGATTTTGAAATTTCAGGAGTTTGTGATTGCTGCTAGAAAAAAACAGTGTTATGGGGTTAGGTCAGATTGCAACATGGTTGAAGCTTGTCCAACTTTGGTACCATAAAAGAGATGTGGACAGGAACAGTGCTAAATCGATCAAAATTAAAACTTTTGCCCATGATAAATCACATTAGCTTGTTGTTTTATAATGTCACTATACAAGAAATTTTAACTACATCTATAGAATGAGTACAAATGCAAAATAACTTCCCACATACTTTGCACTCGCCAGCCATCGGCTGATCCAATTTATCAAGGCCTGACTTTTCTAGTCTTCTTTGGATGTCAGTCAGCCTTTGATAGTCTTCAGCCTCTCTCACAGCCTGGTTAACATGGTTTAAGATTTCTTTACTGCGCTCAACAGCTCGCAGGACACTTACTAACTCCTCCGTATCTTCTTCTGTGTACTTTGCTAGGTTCTCGAACAATAAGGGATATTTGGTCAGCCTAAAACAGGACAAAAATACTGAATCTAAAGCCACTGTAAAGAACACCAGTATGTTTGGGATACACTGCAGTTGCTTTATAGATTCTCTTCTTCAAAGATAGTAAGATATTCTAGGATCATGGAGGTTTATGCACTTGAAATTTACATACGAATGTTATTTCTGACACATGCCGCTGCATGCAGATTCCTGCCTCTCTGCATTGGGCACGATACATTCAACAATCTGTCATTCATTTATATTACTCCATTTTAGTTCTGTGAATAATTCCAGATGTCAGTAGTGGATGTTTTACACTACTGTGCTGATGTCAGAGGGGAGAGGAAATTTGAAGTTATGGCCAAAGAAATGAACAGAACTCAGAAATACCAATTTTTGCAGCACAGAAGGGTTCAAAACAGCTCCATTTTGAGATCCAACAGACTCAGTTCTATTTAAGGTAATGATGGAAACAGCCAATTCATGAACTGTATCAATTTAAAAAATGGGGCAACACAGTCCAACTGCACAGTCATACTTACACAATAAATAATCGGGCACACAAAAACCCTAAGAATAACCTTGCTGATACTACAGACCTCTGCATGGCAGTGGGTATAATGTCTTTCAGTTGTAGCCTCCTGCACATCGAATTGCCTTCAGCGTCTGTCAGGAAACTGTTGAGCTTCGCATCCTTCCGTCGCCGTTCCTTCAGTAATTCCAGAGCTATTTGTTGTCGCGCACAAAATGTTGCCGCTGCGCGTTGGAAATTTTCACCAGCAGGACCGTCAAACTGGAAGACCAGAAATTAATGGTATAGGTCACTATATAGAAAGTGTGGGTGACACTCGTTTGCCAGGTATTTAGTGAAAAGTTTATACATGGTTTATGAAAGAAATGACTAACAAGTTAAACTCTCAAGATGAAGAATACGTCGGAGAGAAAGTACCAAGGTACATTAACCTTTATCCTACTGTGGTGGGCATTCAAATTTTAGTGCATGGTTTACGAAAAATGTACTATTTAAACAGAGAAAGATAAAATTATGAAATAAACGACATTTTGTGAAACATAAAACAGAGATTATGCAGCATGTCTAAAAAATGCAATTTACATGTTGCCTAATTACATAAAATGAATCCCTAGGGATGTAAATGCAGGTACTTAAAAGTTTAAGTATGGACACAAACACCTTAAATAAGATAATTAACACCAAGTTTCAATGTATTTGAGACTAATTGAAGTGTGTCTGATTAAAATCTACACTGGCACAATTTGAAAAGTCAGTTTGTATAAATAGTTACATATAACATGATCAGAATTAAGACGTGCAGAAGGAAAAACTAGAGGAAAGGGGGGGGGGGGAGGTGATGGACACTTCAAGGAAAATAAACACCTTGGAAGATTAAACAAAATAAGTTGGTACGAACACACATTAGCAATGCACAAAGACAAACCCTAAAGTTTTGGATATTGCTTTCACAGTCCATCCAAATGTACTTCTCCACCTGTCTTGTAAATTTATTTCGGCATCTGCTGTAATTTTGATTGTGCTTCTTGTGTTCAGTATCTGGCTTTCATGCCCACATACAAGTGTAGGTGATGTGTAACTTTGCAATCCTCTTGGCAGTAAGCAGTTGAGGTGCAACAAGTTGTGCTGTTGATGCATACCAACCTTTCAGAGCAGTGATCAGAAACCTGCAGCCCACTGGACTTCTGGTGGCAAACCATGAAGGTTTTCGACCACATTTAACTTAACATCAGAATGAGGGACATCTTGATCAGTGATCTGGTGAACTATCACAGTGACAGGAGTGAGAAAAGTACGGAGTTGTAAGCTCCACCATTCCTCTTCCACTTTCAGTTGTTAAGTATGTTGGAATAATAATTAGTGAAAGTTTATGTAAGTCATGAATTTAACTAACTAACTAACTAACTAACTCCAAGGAGCAGAGTCTTTCTTAAGAAGCTAACAGGTCCTCAGCTAGTGAAGAAATTCCCCGCATTTTATGGAACCTGACGGTTCATTACTGCATTCACAAGTGCCCGCCACCTGTACCTATCCTGCGCCAGATCAATCCAGTCCATGCCCACCCATCCCACTTCTTGAGACCCATTTTAATAGTATCACCCATCTACAACTAGGTCTTCCAAGTTGTTTCTTACCCTCAGGTTTCCCCACCAAAACCCTGTATCAACCTCTCCTCTCCCCTACACATGCTACATTCCCCACCCACCTCATTCTTCTTGATTTAAAAAATTTACAGAATGGAATTCCATGCATTTCTTAAAAATATCAGTGACACAGGTACAAGGCAAGCTTCTAAGTGATGTTCTTCCTCCCTTAAAAACAATGGAAGCCCTAAAATTTAAACTGCTACATTAATTTCTTACTAGGATTTCCAAACAGAGGCAGCAGTTTTCACTGAAATGCTGTTACCCCACCTACACACAGCTCAGGGGGCCATAATCTTGACACTAACATAAAGACCTTTCCCCCAGACGTGAAGGCAGCAGGTTTCACCAAAATGTTCATACCCACCTACTGAAATGCAGGGTGACATATCGCACTGTGAATTTTTATTCTCTCTCTCTCTTCCACACACACACACAGAGAAGAGACACTTACCATAGACAGAAGTATTTCAGCTATGTCTCCCACCACAGGACTGTCATGCCGTTTAACTTTCAATAAATTGTTGAACTGGCTATGGATGCACAGCACCTCATCCAGATTCGAAAACAGGAGTTGAACGTGCTCTGAAGGAAGAATCTGAGTATCCACTATAGGTCGGTAGAACACGTGGTCTATCACTTTCAGGTTGCGAACATGTGACCGCTCTGTGTGGAATAATTCTGTAATATAGCATGACACAGAATCAGATGCTGCAGAGGAAATAAGGCAAAGCATGACATAAAACAATATTAGAGACAAGGCATCACTTAGCTCGCCTAAAATTTGTTTCTAAATTAAAACTGGCTGCAGTAATTTCCGAGCAGTCACACTTCTGACAGCTGTATACACAAGCATGTTTCATATTCTTCTAGCACAGGTAACAATACCTGTAAAAGCTTACCATCAGATGCCTCTAGCAGAGAGGTTTAGGCGTAGACCTAAACCTCTCTGCTAGCATTCGGTACAGACTGGAATTTGTATCAGTACATGCGCATTCTGCTTGGTCTCACCATGGAGACAAATTTCAGCTACGTTTGTGGATCGTATTTTTCGCAACATTAAGTTTGATTTCCTCTTTTAGGATATTTGTGTCCCCAGCTGGCATTCATACTTTCATACTGCCACAATTTGAAAACAAGCCATCCCTGACTTTCACCCACCTTAAGATCCTGAAGATGTAGACTGTTTTGTGGGAATAGCCAATTTCTATCACAAATGTATACATATTTATACATAAATTTGCTAATGTGGCTGATCCGTTGAACTCCGTTTGTAGGAAAGGTGTCAAATTTACTTGGGGCCACAAGCAACTGGCATTTGAGAGTGTGACTGGCTACAGAACAGCCTCCACTTCTTCCACAGATGGTGGACTTTACACATTTGTCTCTGATTGCAATTTATTTTGATTTTTTATATTAAATTACCATGTAACACGAACTTGCACTCTGTACTACAATCTGAAAGTTTGGTGATGCTGGGTAGGGTAACACAGGAACACACACACAGCCTACCCTTGACACTGGAGTCATTTTATATGGGAAAACTTTTCTGATTTAATGTTGAATTTGACAGCCATGGTAGAGATCAGGAATGAATCAACTGCACAAAACTACAGCTACCTGCATTCCATTTGGAGTATAACTGTTAAGAAAAAAAGCCTCAGCAAATGCAGTATTTTTGGAATATACACATAAAATTTAATCAAAAACATGTAAACTCAGTAACTTTAAAATTTCTGCACCTAGAGTTACATGTATACCAAAACACTATACATGACAACATAACACTATGCAGTTGCTCTCTGGAAGTACGAGTATGCTATGAACATTTTTGGCAAAGGTGGACACTGCAATATTGACTTAAGCACACACTCCACATTCTTACCGCTACCACCTTCCGTTCCTATTCGTAACTACTGCAAATGCCAAGTGCTAGCATACACAACAGAGCAGGCAGTGCTGGGTCTACTACGTGTTACTCGTCATAACGGTATTGTGCGTAGCCATCATTTATGTTTTGTGGAAAATTCATTCACTTACACATTGTAAGATTTTTGCTGTCTCAGAAATGTGTTGCATTTGATAGTGATGGTCAAATTCAGTTGCTTCAGTTTTGTTGACTGGTAAAAAACTGGCTTAGGATAGGAACGGATGGCTGGATTACACAAGGAATAAAAATATCCTGCAAACATAAAAGGAGTCTATACACCTTCACTAAGAAAAACAATGATCCAAAATATAAAGCACATTACATTACATATTGTAGAATCCTAAAAAAAGTTATAAATGAAGATGAGAAGCATCACTACAACAGACTTATAGCAAAATCTAATAATAAAATAAAAACAACTTTGACCATTATAAAGAAAGAGACAGGAAAAGTACATTCCATGGAACAGGTGCCCTCCTTGCTTATGAACAATGAAGAATTAACGGATCCAAAAAAACATGGCTAATGCCTTCAATACCTTCTTTCTAACAATTACTGAAAAATTAAACACACAGAAAGTAGAGAAAGGAGATGCTGTCTCATTTTTAGAAGATTCATTTCCAGGAAACTTCCCTAGCATGACAACAATCCCAGTCACCGAGGCTGTAATTAAAAGTATAATACATCCCCTTAAACAAAAAAATCATCAGGTTATAATGAAATAACAAGTAAAATCTTAAAAGCTTGTACATCTCTCATTAGCCATCCATTAAGCTACATTTGTAATCGCTCACTACATGCAGATGTTTTCCCTGATCGTCTTAAAATTGCGGTAGTAAAACCACTATACAAGAAGGGAGACAAAACTAGTATGATAAATTATAGGCCTATTTCCTTATTAACTGTTTTTTCTAAAGTATTTGAGAAAGCTATGCACAGTAGGTTAAGCCAACATCTACATACTAACAACATACTGGTCACAGAACAGTATGGTTTTAGGAAAGGGATATCTACTGAAAATGCTACCTTCAGACTAACAGATAGTGTATTTACATCCATTAACCAAAAAAAAAAAAAAAGAAATGCATGTTGGAGGCATTTTCTGATTTGGCAAAGGTCTTTGACTGTGTAAACCATGAAATTTTGTTGGCTAAACTACATTTCTATGGCATTCGAGGAGTAACTGCAGAATGATTCAAATCATATTTAACTAACCGAAGACAGAAAGTAGAAATAAAATCACGTAATGCAACTCAAAACGTTTTCTCTGATTGGGGTACACTGAAACATGGAGTTCCCCAAAGATCAATTCTAGGGCCTTTATTAATCATAATATATATATGAACGACCTTACTCGGAAAATAAATTCCATATCAAAACCAATACTTTTTGCTGATGACACTAGTGTCATAATATATAACAGAAATTTAGGAGATTTCTGTACAGTGGCTAACTTAGTTCTCACTCGTATGATTGAATGGTTTACTGCTAATAAATTAGTACTAAATCTTGATAAAACAAATATTATGTAATTTATAACAAATAATTCACCACACTGTGCATTACATATTGTTTACTGAGGAAAGTATATAGAAGAGACAATAAACACAAAGTTTCTTGGTTGACAAATTGATAACCACTTAACTTGGAAGAATCATATTGATCAAATGGTTCCTAAGTTAAGTGCAGCATGTTATGCAGTTAGATCAATGTATCATATCAGCAACATCAACACTCTTAAATCAATTTAGTTTGCATACTTTCATTCTATTATAAAGTACGGAATAATTTTTTGGGGTAATTCCTCCGACAGTAAGAAGATATCAACCTTACAAAAGAAAATTATCAGAATTACGGTCGGTAAACAACCAAGAACTCCAAGCAGAAGTCTGTTTAAAAAAATTAGAGATTTTACCTATTGCATGTCAATATATATTTTCATAAATAAACTTTATTTCAAACAATCAAGAAAATTTTCAAACAAATCCATCTATACACAGTGTAGACACCAGCAATAAGCACCACACGCATAGACCAAATGCCAACCTATCTTGTTTTCAAAAAAGTACAGTCTATGCCAGTATCAGAATTTTCAACAGACTCCCTCTGAGTCTCATAAGTCTTAAGAATGAAAAGGCAAAATTTAAAGTAGCATTAAGAAAATACTTAAATACACCTCCCTTTACTCAGTAGATGAATTTGTTATGTATAAAGACGGTTCATAGTGAGGTATGTAACACGTTTATAGTGTTTCAGTTTATAGTGTTCAAATGTAAAATTCTATAGTCTGTATAGCTGTATATTTGTATATTATGACTTATTCCACATCCAGTTGTCACTTTGACAGACTTATGGATCCATGGAATGAATGTATGTATGTATGTATGTATGTATGTATGTATGTACACACATAAGAGTAGGTAATATCTGCAACATGACATGTTTCAACTTCTGATATTCCTGCAGTATTACACTGCTGTTATATGCCGATTGGTAACTAACTTAAGCATCTGCAGAGAAAGAAGTTTATGGAAATAAATTTTAACAATCATATTTTATAGTATAAAAGAAGCACTAACATTCATGGGTGCATGGCAACTACCGACAATTTTTCAAATATATTCACTTAATCATACCGTTGATGACTTCTTGTCTCTTCTTTTCTCTTGCACAGAGATTTTTAAGAACTTCCTCATCTACACCCCGTGACCAATCTGGGGGGTCTGGCTCTGCTTCAAGGTCACTGTCCCATTCAGTAGCACTGTTATTGGCAGTCGGTGTTGCTGTGCCCACTTCTTGTGTCCGCGTAGCTGTCACAGTCTCCAAGGAGTTGCTGGGACTATCCAGGCTCCTAGAATAATGAAGTCCACTTCTGCATCAGGTCACGAAAACCCACACAGACAACATACACTGCGGTTAGTAATGTAGGATGTGACACTGTATAGTGCAGTTCAGCAAAATCCTTTTATCCGGCACGCATGGGACCAGAAAGGTGCTGAATTATCGCATATTCTGGATTATCAGAGAGTACCTGCACTGACCTACCTTCTTACAGGTAATTTTTTGTTACTGCTCCAATACTTGAGCTACATAACTATCAGAGGATATCTCCTTAAGCTGCTCATTCAGGGTCATCAGGGTCCTCTTCTGTGTTTTATGGAGTAGGAGAGAATGTGTCAGCAGACACAACAGTCGATGTACAGACACTCTTGGACGCGTTTTTGAACATGTCCCTGAAATCTGCCTTTTTCACTGATGCATTTTTTGTGGTAAAAAGCAAAACTTCCGGTCTCGAGACTACTTTCCTCAAGTGCCGGACTATCAGAATTACTGGAATATCAGTTGACAGATTAAAGGAATTTTGCTGTACATGGCTACCAATGTATCAGAGTACCATGTTGCCTCCATTTTCTGGGACAGAATAAAGAAAGACAGCCAACACAGGGGGTTCAACTGAAATGTTCGTAATGATGCAGCAGACTCATGACATCACACTGCAAGAAACTACTGCTTACTATTCACACAAACTACATATGTCTGGGAGAGATCCGAGGGTCAGTCAGCATCGACTATGAAGATTACTGCCGTCTTCTGGACCGTAATGTCATGTAATCTGGTAGACAGATACAGTAAAACTCCTATTTAATGAATTGCTGGGGGATTAGAATATATTTCACTAAATCGAGGTTTTCATTAAATGGAGGTTACATTGTTTATCTGGAGCTATTGTCAGGACATGAAAAAATCATCACTAAATCTGGGATTTCACTAAATGCAGGAACACTAAATCGGGGTTTTACTGTACTTACATTCAACAGAACACTGTTGTCCCATCTTCATCATGGTCCGTCCTAAAAGTTGGTCAAATTACATTACATTTTACCCAGAAGACAGCACACATACTGTTTGTGGAAAAATCTGCAAACATACCCATACTGTGCTTTATCCCTCTGGATCAGTCTTTCTAAAACTTTCTGGTGCCATGGACCCCTTTACAGCTGTGTTTCTCAACCTTTCTGGTACCACATACCTCTTACAGCAGTGTTTCTCAACGTTTCTAGTACACAGACCCCTTACAGCAGTGTTTCTCAACCTCTCTGGTACCACATACCATTTACAGCAGTGTTTCTCAATGTTTCTAGTACACAGATCCCTTACAATGGCGTTTCTCAACGTTTCTAGTACACAGACCCCTTACAGCGGTGTTTCTCAACGTTTCTAGTACACAGACCCCTTACAGCGGTGTTTCTCAACGTTTCTAGTACACAGACCCCTTACAGCTGTGTTTCTCACGTTTCTAGTACAAAGACCCCTTACAGCGGTGTTTCTCAACGTTTCTGGTACCACATACCTCTTACAGCAGTGTTTCTCAACGTTTCTAGTACACAGACCCATCACAGCGGTGTTTCTCAACGTTTCTAGTACACAGACCCATCACAGCGGTGTTTCTCAATGTTTCTAGTACACAGACCCCTTACAGCTGTGTTTCTCAAAGTTTCTAGTACGTAGACCCCTTACAGCGGTGTTTCTCAACGTTTCTAGTACACAGACCCCTTACAGTGGTGTTTCTCAACGTTTCTAGTACACAGACCCCTTACAGCAGTGTTTCTCAACGTTTCTAGTACACAGACCCCTTACAGCAGTGTTTTCAACGTTTCTAGTACACAGACCCCTTACAGCGGTGTTTCTCAACGTTTCTAGTACACAGTCCCCTTACAGCGGTGTTTCTCAACCTTTCTAGTACACAGACCCCTTACAGCAGTGTTTCTCAACGTTTCTAGTACACAGACCCCTTACAGCGGTGTTTCTCAATGTTTCTAGTACACAGACCCCTTACAGCTGTGTTTCTCAACGTTTCTAGTACACAGACCCCTTACAGCGGTGTTTCTTAACACTTCTAGTACACAGACCCCTTAAAGGGGTGTTTCTCAACGTTTCTAGTACACAGTCCCCTTACAGCCGTGTTTCTCAACGTTTCTAGTACATAGATCCCTTACAGCAGTGTTTCTCAACGTTTCTAGTACACAGACCCTTACAGCGGTGTTTCTCAACGTTTCTAGTACACAGACCCCTTACAGCAGTATTTCTCAATGTTTCTAGTACACAGACCCCTTAAAGGGGTGTTTCTCAATGTTTCTAGTACACAGACCCTTTACAGCTGTGTTTCTCAACGTTTCTAGTACACAGATCCCTTACAGCAGTGTTTCTCAACGTTTCTAGTACACAGACCCCTTACAGCAGTGTTTCTCAATGTTTCTAGTACACATAGCCCTTACTGACTTAAAAAGAATATATGAAAAACTAACCAACTCCACAGGGCAGAGTGCATCTTGAGAATCTAACAGTTACTCAGCTATTCAACAAATTCCTAACATTCTATGCAACCCAAGGCTTCCTGACAGCATCCACAAAGACGCGCCACTTGTCCATCCACCAGACCACCCCCACGTATTTCTCCTCGAAGTCGGCGTAGGTTCTTCCCTTACGTGACAGCCCAAGCTCCACACTCTCACAATAGAACAAAATATTGCTCTAGTGTTATGAATGCATTCCATTTCTGTGTTTCATTCCTTATGTATTAATTATTACATGGGTACAATTCCCAAATTTGTTGAAACTTTAGTCGACAGTGTCTTCTATATTACAAAGCTCCTCATTATGCAATTTTCACAAGTACAGTAACATAAATACAATCACATCAATCAACACTCAATTAAGTACATTACCACCAGAGTACAAATTAATAACAAAGAATCTTTCAATTATTATTCCAAATGTAATAAATTAATTGGGAACTTAGGTAACATCACTCCATTGTCATAGTTAATCAATATCGATTTATAATCCACACAAACAGAACATTCCTTCCACAGCACACTTTTCCAATTATGTACTTGTTTTTCTGCCTGATGATGGCCGAATAAAACGGCCGATACTTGTTATAGAAAAGTAAGTACAGTAAACGAAAGTACAGTGTTCAGTGGCCGTGCCATGGCTCAGGCGGTTAGTCGCCGGCCTATCACCGCGGAGGATCGATCCCAGGTCAGTCCATGTGGCATTTGTGGTAGACAAAGTGGCACTGGGACAGGTTCCCCCCCCACGCCCCCGAGTACTTTGATTTTCCCATGTCAATTTCATTCCATCGGTGCTCCATTACTCGGAAAAACGAAACATCAATCATCTTCCTCATAGGGTTGCACAATAAGCCTCAAGGCTGCGGTGTGTCCGTAGCATCTGCTGCGGGGCCCTTCACCACAAGAAAAAATTACAGTGTTCAAGTGTTGTGTTTATCTGGATAATAAATCAATATTAATTAACTGGGACGTTTGATTCTAGAGCCTGAAACATACCTTGTGGATAGACTGGAATTAGATGAACTTCCTGAATTTGTGTTGTATGAAAGACCCTGTGTATCCAGATCGACATCGCTGAAAAAAATAAAAATTACCATATTAAAACACAATGGACTACATAACAATGCAAAATCACACATTATATTCTTCAATGAGCAGCATTTATTTACGGTTTATATAACTATGCAGTGGCGTAGCTCGGGGGGGGGGGGGGGGGGGGGGGGGGCGAGTGATGCGGCCGTCCCGGGCAACAGAGTCCGGGGGGGGGGGGGGGGGGGGGGGGGAGGGGGGGGGGGGGAAAGCAACATTTTAAATAAAAAATTCTTTTCTGAGCACAGCAAATTTTGAATTCAGAAAAATAAAATGTAAGTCAATGCATAACTGTGTTTTCTTTAAAGTTCGTATTTCTGTCGGGGGGGCGACCATTGTGATAGCATGCCCATAGCGTCAAGAAACCGAGTCACGCCACTGTTAACTGTGTAGTCTGTTCCTGAGACTATAGACTGGCAAGTGGCAGGGTGGTTAGTGAACAACTGATTGCAGCGAATGTGAGCAAAGGCGATCATGACACCCTGCCCACAAACACATGTGGGGGGGTGGGTCCCTCCACCGAGATTTGAACCGTGATCTCGCAAATACTAATATGCTGTCTCCACTCGACAGCAACTTTTAATGTGACCTGAAGTACGCAAACTGGATGGATTACAAGATTAACCAAGTGTATATAAACATATGCCGATCCCAGTGGCCGCGCGGTTCTGCGACCGTTCGCTTGCTGGGGTTGCGGGTTTTTATCCCGCCGGGGGCACGGATGTCTGTCTCTTGTGAGTGTTGTGTGTTGTCAGGTAGAGGTCTCTGCGACGGGCTGATCGCTCGTCCAGAGGAGTCCTACCGAGTGTGGTGTGTCTCAATGTGATCGTGAAGCCTCGACAACGAGGAGGTCCTGGCCCAATACGGATGGTAGTCAAGACACAGTTAAAGACAAGTTCCAATAACCTGACACCATCAACAGCGCACCGATCAATAGTACATAAAATAATTAATATCTTGCTATTATTGATAATATGTTGATAATTACGTATTATACATGTTATTTAATAACAAAGCATCCGATAGAACTCTAATTAAAATGCAATATCATTAAAATCTATGGAACAATACACGTTCGAGCATTATTCAATTGTCGTCTACAGGAGGGTTCCATTTTAGTTAGGAGACCATCACATGTTAGGCTTCACATAATAATAAATTGTCAATGCAATAAAAGAAACATCCTATATACATTATAACGAAGGAAGGCTAACTGGATTGGTCACATCTTGCGAAGGAACTGCCTTCTAAAACACGTGATTGAAGGAAAGACAGAGGGAAGGATAGAAGTGACGGAAAGATGAGGAACAAGGCGTAAGCAGCGCCTGGATAATCTTAAGGAAAAGAGAAGATACTGGAAATTAAAAGAGGAAGCACTAGATCGCACTTTGTGGAGAATTCGCTTTGGAAGAGGCTACGTACCTGTCGTAAGACAGACTGCAGAATGAAGAGGCTATGGACCTGTCGTAAGACAGACTGCAGAATGAGGAGGCTACGGACCTGTCGTAAGACAGACTGCAGTGAGGAGGCTATGGACCTGTCGTAAGACAGACTGCAGAATGAAGAGGCCATGGACCTGTCGTAAGACAGACTGCAGAATGAGGAGGCTACGGACCTGTCGTAAGACAGGCTGCAGAATGAGGAGGCTATGGACCTGTCGTAAGACAGACTGCAGAATGAAGAGGCCATGGACCTGTCGTAAGACAGACTGCAGAATGAAGAGGCTATGGACCTGTCGTAAGACAGACTACGTAATGAGTATGTACGCTCTATTTTGTAACTTCCATGCACGACTCTCCGATATGTGTAAGTCCCGACGAAAATATCCTCGTGAACTGGATGAATCGTGACTTCATATCTGAATCAGGAGCGTACTGCCGATGCCATACTCAGAAACGTCATATTAACACAGGCCCCATGCTCAAGCAGTAAGAGTTTACCATAACCACGCCAAAAGAGGATTCGGCAAACGAGTATTTACGAAAGGTTTTGACTGCGGAATTTAAACCAGATGTTCAAATTATCACCCTCAGTCTCAAATACAAATCCTGATACGCCTGTGAACCGAGTGTGCAGCACGCATGAATTCGCTGGGATTGTCCGTTTGACGTGTTACAGCAACCAAAGTGCGACACCCTATGTCTCCACTTCCCATTACATCGCATCTTTACTGCACATACAAATATTGGGTACAGGTCTGGATATCTGGGGGGGGGGGGGGGGGGGCAACAATGTGGACCCCCACGACCACTGATCAGGGAAGCAATGACCGACATACGTTTTCAAAACGTGCCAAAATATGAAATAAGGTTGAGGGTAGCAATTTTTAACATACTGTAAATTCAGCAATAAATACTTTATGTAAATACCAAAGTCCTTATAAACACACTTCAGGCGCGTTCGCAAAATTGCGAAAAAACGACTATTAGCTTCGTTATGTCTGTCAATGTGTCCGCAAGGGACACCGGCTCCCACTGGACGGATTTTCATTAAATTTGATACTTAAGGTTTATTCAAAAATATGTCGAGAGAGTTCTAGTTTTATTAAAATCTGACAAGAATAACGGGTACTTTACATGAAGTCATATGTACATTTATGATAATATAGGATGTTTCTTTCCCTACTTGACCGATAAGCGCCGGCCCGACGCTCTAGTGAGTTTTTATTTAGACTTTCTAAAGGTTATTATCACTGCGATCGTTTGTCTAGCTCCCGTCATCGACTGTTAAACTTCCCCGACACGCAGCGTAAGAAGCAACGCTGGCAGAGCGTCGGGCGGAGCGTTAGGTCATCGCTTATCGGCCAAGCAGGAAAAAAAAAACACCCTATATCTCGCTGAATTCTCCTTAGTATGAGACATGTTTCAGACAAAGTTGTACAGGAAATCAAAACACACATTTTATGTTCAATAACTTTTTTTTCCGAAAATCGTACCGTTTATGAGATAATGTAGAAAAATATGGTACAGCCAGACAGGCCACAGATGACAATATAATACGGCGCATGCACTTTGCATGCTGGATAACTAAGGCTACAGACACAGACTAATGATATTAAATACTTGCTGCTTTCCCACCGTAACTATGGTTACGCGAACGCGCCTCAATGTTACGTAATACATTACATTGCCTGTCTTGTTTCTAATTCAGACAATGATATATTCGCAGCCCTTGAGAAACGGACCCCGTTTATACATTTCTGAACGGCAATGATTTCAACGACTTTAAAAAAAGTCATTACGCCGTATTGTTTACATTAAAACAACAAACCAATCATACATATCCCCATAACACAATTTATGTTTATTGATAATTACAATCTTTCATATTTGAATATACAGTTGATATACAAATGCAAGTAACAAGACTGAGACCTCAACCGTGCAAAAATATCAACTGCAGTTCTAAGTTCCATCCCATTAGCTTACACACAGCCTGATGGTGGCTACTTAAATAGCCGAAACATGTAATATAATAATAATAACCATGGCTCAACAGCCCTATATGGGCCCGGGCCTCCTCTTTCCGAGGTTACTAAGTCGTGCGCATTCGTGGCAGTTGGTGACTGTCAACTGGCCGCGCTACTGTTCTATCGATCCTGATGTGCCTGCCAGAGCCATCTGGAGAGAAATGGAGGCAATTTGGCTTACGCAACATTTTTATTCATGCCCGTAAGGTTCTTTTACATGCCGTAAATCTACGACATGGGACCGACGGCTTTACTTCCCCTCCGAAGGAAGTGGTGCTACGGATTTTTATCACCCTTAAAAATCCCGCGAACCTTGGGTCCAGTAGCGAGCACGCTAAGCACCAGTCCACCGAGGTCGACTGCCGAAACATGTAGCTGGAGTTATATATGTAACATTAATACATTCAAACTCGGTTATAACGTCATCAAAGGGACTGGATATCTTGTATCGTTATAAACGAGTGTTGTTATAACCGAGGAGTATAATGTTACGGTTAACAGTCAGGAATTAATTGGTACCACAGAATATCTGACGTCATAGACGAGGTGTCGTATAAACCGATGTCGTTATAACCGGGTTCGACTGTATATTTGCCCCCATCTTTATACCGATGTCCTGAGACAGTTTCTTTACTTCAGACTCACTGTATCGTAACAATGCAATTAGCTTGTAAAACTATTGTAGAGTACATTATCAATACTGCGGAAAAGAAAAAAAAAATCACAGAGCTCCTGCCACCAGAAAGAGTACAAAATGTGAAAAGGAATAAACAAGATCATGAGTGATATACAGGCGCAAGTGCAGAACTGTTCTCTGCAAACACAAACCATGTCTTAATTTCAGGCTTCCGCCGCGATGTTGATGAAATCTCTAGTCTTCTGGGTTATTACACGGCGTCGTGTGGTAATTATTTACCGACGTTTCGGGACAACGTATCGGTCCCATCCTCACGGGTCAAGATTCCGAGATTTCCTACTCGGAATCTTGACCCGTGAGGATGGGACCGATACGTTGTCCCGAAACGTCGGTAAATAATTACGACACGACGCCGTGTAATAACCCAGAAGACCCTAGATTTCACAAAACATGTCTTTCTAACTCTGTGGCGACGGATACGTGGGCCGGACATTTTGCTGCAGCTTAGGGCATAAACATAACCCAGCATTTTGAGATGCTAAAATTCATCACCGATACATTTAACAGCTAACGACCTACAATCTCTGCCGAAATTAAAATGCGTAATTAGTGCTCCCAACTCAAAACATTCCGGTACAAAATGTCCATGAAGATCAGGTTGAGGCCTGCTCGAATGAAACCTCCCAAAGGGTCTGCGTCATACATACAGATACAAGACTAAAGGGCAAACCGCCATTCAAGACGCAGTGAAATGGAGTTTCTTTTCACTTCCCACCCTGCCGACGCCTCTGACATTTTCCACACAAGCAAGACATCATTAGCTTCTACAACCCTCTCTTCAGCATCTCACTAAAGGCGTATAAAGTAGACCTCTTTCAGCCAGGTTTTCTGAAATGATCATCCTAATGAACTAAACCAATGATATATCTTCCTTCTCTTTTTTGTTCTTCTTGTAGCACCATTTCCCATTATACACGAGGATGGACGAAGGATCTACAATTTCTTCTACCGCCTTCACCTTCTGCTTCCATTTCCTTTCAGCTATTTCCACTCTCCTTTATGGCTTCCAGTAAAGGTAAAGTTCACCCTAAAACCTGCCATGAAGGCACAGAATGGGCGTAGAGGTATAGCTCCACTCTTTTCTAACACTGGCGCTAGATGACAGTCAGTGGTCAACGCCACGCTCCGACCGCTTTACCCCCGGGAAAGACAGCCGGTACCCCATTGTATAGGAGGCTGGGTGGGCCCCAGGGCCAGTCTGGACGGGCGCAGAAAATCTCGTCAGCACAGGGATTCGATCCCCGGACCGTCCAGCCCGTAGCGAGTCGCTATACCGACTGAGCTACCCAGTACCTACATGAAACATCTTATTCCAGGCCGTCCAACAGGTCTCTGCTTCGAATTTTAAATGCAATGCACTTCCTGGTATCTATTTTTTTACGTAAACCAACCGCTAATGTCGCCTTCATCTCAACTCTATTAAAGACTTGTCAAGCTTCTCTAAAGTTACATTTGTAATTCTATTTCAACCCCGTCTTGTGTTAGTCTTAATACTTAAACGTAAACTACAGCTGGCCCTCTACAGGAATGGAGGTCTCACTCCAGTCATTCTTAATCTTGGAACTAGATGGAGGTGAGAGGGTCAGTTGCACGTCTCGGCTGATTTATGACCGGGAAAAGCGCCCTCGATATACATTTAATACAAGGTTGGGTGGGCCCCACAGCCGGTCTGGAGTTTTGGGAAACAGAAATTTTTGTCCCCTACTCGGATTCGAACGAATCTTCAGTAGCCTGCAACACCTTACTCAATATATCGACTGAGCCATCTCGGTTCCCTACAATTTAACTTACAATATATATTAATACGGCACGTTTCGTCCAATACATCACGATCTACCGAACAGTTTGACCGAGACATCACGATCTACTGAACAGTTTGTCCGAGACATCACGATCTACTGAACAGTTTGACCGAGACATCACGATCTACTGAACAGTTTGTCCGAGACATCACGATCTACCGAACAGTTTGACCGAAACATCACGATCTACCGAACAGTTTGACCGAGACATCACGATCTACTGAACAGTTTGTCCGAGACATCACGATCTACCGAACAGTTTGACCGAAACATCACGATCTACTGAACAGTTTGTCCGAGACATCACGATCTACCGAACAGTTTGACCGAGACATCACGATCTACTGAACAGTTTGTCCGAGACATCACGATCTACTGAACAGTTTGTCCGACACATCACGATCTACTGAACAGTTTGTCCGAGACATCACGATCTACCGAACACATTGTCCGAGATATCACGATCTACCGAACATATTGTCCGCGACATCACAATCTACTGAACAGTTTGTCCGAGACATCACGATCTACCGAACAGATTGTCCGAGACATCACGATCTACTGAACAGATTCAGAAAGCTTACGATTCGGCACTGATGGCACTCTTCTTTGTTTTTAGGCGTTTTTGCAAAATTGCGAAAAGCGACTATTAGCCTCGTCACGTCTGTCTGTCCGCATTTCGAACATTTGACCAGAAAACTCAAGTTTCATTAAAATCTGACAACAGTAACCGTACTTTACATGAAGACCTATGTACATTTATGATAATATCTCGCTGAATTCTTCTTAGCATGAGAAATGTTTCAGACAGAAGTTGCACAGAAAATCAAAACACACATTTTATGTTCAGTAACTTTTTTCCGAAAATAGTGCCGTTTATGAGACAACGTGGAAAAATATGGTACAGCCAGACAGGCCACAGATGACAATATAATACGGCGCATGCGCTTTGCATGCTGGATAACTAAGGCTACAGACACACACTCAGAATATGTAATACTTAATGCTTTTACACCACAACAATGGTTACGCGAACGCGCCTCATTGTTACGTTATACCTACATTGTCACGTTAATATTTATTAAGATATAAGATGCTAAAGTTCTTGTTCATTTAATGTTTCAGTTTCTACGTGCGAATTATTCACACGGTAGAACTTAGTACATTTGTGTATTTCTATACCGGCCACGCCCTGTTTTTCCTTCTAAATTCACTGCTCTTCGCAAACAAACGTATGGCCACCTCCTTAACCACTGTCTTGCCACTTTCCTACCGCCGTATGTATTTGGTTTCCTTAAACTCTCATAGCAAAGGTATTCAATGTATTAATGTAAGCCTCGAAAACACGGACATGTTTCACAGACCCTGGTAGCGATACTACTCATATGTCTCGTTCGAGATGACACACTTTCATCTCTCGAATACAGGCAGCCAGCATGTTCGGTTAGATTTAATATCTGTATGCAACATCAAAGCCGGTATTGATCCACAAAGCGCAATTATCGTGTTCATTACAGCAAAATGAAGCCTCTCTTCCCAATTTCCTGAGCTACACTCGAACATAACGCCAAAACGGACAGTCAGTTCAATGTCAATATCACAATGCTTCAGTAAATCAACTGGAACAGCTGGAATCAAATGAACAGCCTGAGGCATGCAAATCTAACATCACAACTCTGAAGCACAAATTTCAGACAAGTGATGTTCCCATCTAACAGAAGACACAACGTTTCAATTACAAAGTCCATGTGGGTAATGCTGTTTAGAGAAATAATTCGTTTCCTCTAAGCAGAATTTTTGGTCTTAGAGTTTGCTACCCAAAAATACAAAGATTAAGATATACAGGACTACAATTTTGCCTGTTGTTTTGTATGGGTGTGAAACTTGGTCTCTCACACTGAGGGAGGAACATAGGATGAGGGTGTTCGAGAATAGGGTGCTGAGGAGGATATTTGGGCCTAAGAGGGACGAGGTAACAGGGGAGTGGAGAAGACTACATAACGAGGAACTTAATGATCTGTACTGCTCACCAATATTATTTGGGTGATCAAATCGAGAAGAATGATATGGGCGGGGCATGTAGCACGTACGGGTGAGAGGAGAGGCGCGGACAGGATTTTGGTGGGGAGACCTGAGGGAAGGAACCATTTGGAAGACCCAGACGTAAATGGTAGGATAATATTAAAACGGATCTTCAAGAAGTGGGATGGGGGGCATGGACTGGATTGATATGGCTCAGGATAGGACAGGTGGGGGCTCTTGTGAGAGCGGTAATAAACCTTCGGGTTCCATAAAATGCGAGGAATTTGACTACTTGTTACTTTCTCAGGAAGGACTCTGCTCCAATGAGTTAGTTACTCTAAGCACCGCCCTGTAGGCACAGTTCAGTGTTTCGGTTTAAGGCGGCGGAACACAGATACACTTGTTACAAACAAACGTAACGACGGCCCCCTCTTACAGTTACAAGAATTACGTAATGTATAAGACGGCACTTCAAGAATTCCGGCGTCTTTGCGCCCTTATTGCTGAAGTAAAATATGAAATGAAGTTTCGAGTCTTCGGAGATGTTATGCTGTGTCGACTTGTGAATAGTTACCGACGTTTCGTAAACTCTACCCTCCTCCGGAAGGTCGGTAACTGTTTACCCGTCGACACGGTGTAAATCCCAACACAATTGAATCCTCGTCGAGATTGCCGTAACAACCTCACATGTCTTCAATCGTAGTTGTTTCGAGACATCTGTGCAAGCAGCTTAAATATTTGTTTAAAACGAGCCAACGGTTTTAAGTTGCTACATCACATAGCATAACAAGACAGGCACTGTCCGTATAACGGAACACTGAGGCGCGTTCGCGTAACCACTGTTGCAGTGAAAAAAGCAATAAGTATTACATATTGTGAGTGTGTGTCTGTAGCCTTAGTCATCCAGCATGCAAAGCGCATGCGTCATATTATATTGTCATATGTGGCCTGTCTGGCTGTACCATATTTTTCCACATTATCTCATAAACGGCACGATTTTCGGGAAAAAGTTATTGAACATAAAATGTATGTTTTGGTTTTGTGTACAACTTTTGTCTGAAACATTTCTCATTCTAAGAAGAATTCAGCAAGATACTATCATAAATGTACATAGGTCTTCATGTAAAGTACCCGTTATTCTTGTCAGATGTTAATGAAACTTGAACTTTCTTAATCGTTTGAAACAAAGAGAGATTATACTACCTAATTGTATCTTTTGATTTTTTTAATTGTGTAAACAAACATTTTATAATATCAACTAATAAAAGCCTACAAGAGCTCAACAACTTTCTTTCACTCTCTTCTTGCGAAAAATCTTGAAGTTTGGGGCCTTTGGGGCACCTCTTAGCTCTAGGTAACGGCAATGAAAATTTATACACTGTCATTTTGAGGTTCATGTTACAATGTAACGACTATTCTAGCTTAATTTTCTTATTATTTAATTAAATAAAAAAAAATAAGAAATGCGCAAGAAATTCAAAATCTCTGAAAGTCCGAGACCTTCGGGGCACCTCAAAACTTAAATGTAGAAAACCAATTTTTCGCACATGCCTTAGTGGCATAATAAAGCAGCTTTTAAGCACTATTCCATAACGGAAATTTAAACAAGTGTAAAAACCATACATTTTCACTCCACCCTAATGTACATGCTTCCAGCAGTCGGCTTGTGTGCAGAGGGGTTGCGATACTAGGCGCTGTGTGTCTTCACACGCCTCTCGAATTCTGAGTCTGAACGTTGTTGTTTCGGGAGCGACGCAGTCAGTACTGTTCTCATCTATGAGGTAGTTCCTGGGATATGATCTGCTCATTTAATTCTACAGGATGATTGTTCTCACGAATATGCTGAACCATATAATGACAGCGCTCGTAACTGTGTGATCCTGTCATTGTCTAAAAACAATTTGACACTGACATCCATGCATTTAAATTACGTTTTAATCATTTTAATTATATTATGTTTTCGGAATTGTTCCAACACTTCCAGCTATCTGTTCAACTTGTTGAATTTAGCCGTCCAGACGGCGTTTTCTTGTAATTCCGGCGCCTGCATCTCCCAAGTCATCGAAAGCGGTTTGGTTTTGTAGGCATTTTTCGTAAATCGATGTCTGTGGTCTGGATTTCGTAGCTTGCTTAAATGTGCCGTGACACTGTTCTGTTTGAGGTCTGTCGAACTGTTCATTCTCCTGAACAACCTCGTTGTCAGATGTATTCATATCCTAGTGTTATTTCGTTACAGGACCATACTTAGGTGTGTGGGAGTTATCGTGTTTAATAATGTAAGGATTTATACAATTCTGAGGTTACTAAGAAGTTGTGATATAAATACATAGCTTCAGTCTTGTGAAAGCCACAGCACAAAGACGAAGACCCTTTAAAGACGAACGTAACTGTTTCATATAAAGACCCAGTTCGTACCGCGCGTAAACACTTTCATCTCGGTTACAAAAACAAATCAGTTTATGTAATTACAAGGCAAAAGTCGCTGTTTGCTGTAATATAAATACAGTAGACATTAAATACAGTGTGGGCAGAATGTAGAATTGTGAATGTTAAAACTGTTGATGCATCAAGTAGCCATTAGGCTTTAAAAGGTTAATAATGTAAGGATTTATACAATTCTAAGGTTACTAAGAAGTTGTGATATAAATACATAGCTTCAGTCTTGTGAAATGGCAGAGATGGAAAGACGAAGACCTTTAAAGACGAAGCGTAAGCTGTTTCATATAAAGACCAGTTCGTACCGCGCTGTAAACCTTTCATCTCGGTTACAAAATACAAATCAATTGTATGTTATATAAGGCATAAGTCGCTGTTTGCTGTAATATAAAACAGTTGAATAAATACAGTGTGGGGAGAATGTAGAATTTGTGAATGTTAAAATGTTGATGCATCAAGTAGCCATTAGGCCTTAAAAGGTTACAAATGTGCAGTTACCTTTCGTGTGTATTTAAACTATCCGTCTTACTCTTCACAGTCATTTCACATCACTATATCTTTGTGCTGATTAATAATTAATACATCAACTAACTTACTTAATAAAATACATTCAGAAGCAATTACAAAACTCCTAAATTTGCAACATTTTAAATCTATGATTATTAACTTTGCATATTTTAGAATGTTAATATTTTAATGAGGTGGGCGGGGCATGTAGCACGTATAGGGGAGGGGAGAGGTTCATATATGATTTTGGTGGTGAGACCTGAGGGAAGGAACCACTTGGAAGACCCAGTCGTAGATGGGAGGATAATATTAAAATGGATCTTCAAGAAGTGAGATGGGGGGGCATGGACTGGATTGATATGGCTCAGGATAGGGACAGGTGGCGGGCTGTTGTGAGTGCGGTAATGAACCTTCGGGTTCCATAAAACGCGGGGAATTTCTTGACTAGCTGACGACCGTTAGCTTCTCAAGAAGGACTGTGCTACATGGAGTTAGTTAGTTAGTATTTTAATAATTTTGAGAAGGGAGACACAGTACCTAGATTAGCTGTTGGCCTTGTATTTCTTTGTTCTGAATAATTCCCTGATGATGGCACCACGGTGCCGAAACATGTAGGCGTTATATACTTGCTTCTGAATGTATATTATTAAGTGCATAATTTTGTTGATGTATTGATTGTAAGAATATGCACAGTATGAATGGCTTAAAATCTTTGTGTTGAGTTCATTACAATGGGCAGTGATTACAGCAAAAGAAATGAGGCTGTCAACCATTTGTGGTCGTTGACTTCGTTAAAATGTCATATGACAGGCAAACATTGTACGTGACATGTCGCTAAGCCACCTGATATTGCTATGCATCAGCAGTCCTCGGCACTGCGAGTTCATTTCGTGCAGAGGCATCTTGCACTGCCATTTGCTGGGTGCCCGAGAAACAGCTAATGTCACAATCATCTGTTGCTGCGCTGTTCTAGAACTGACTTTTGCTCAGAGTGCCTGCTGATGTGGGGTGCATTGGAAAGCTCAACTAAATGACCCGCTAGCCTTTGAAATTAAAGGAACAAGCCCTTCGTTTGATCGAACTGTACTGCTCGCAGACACAGCTTTACCTCAAAGTGAAGTTTGTACAGCTTTTGAAGAACGTTACAGATATCTTCGCCATTGGTTGTTTAGGGAGACCAAGAGACCCCCATTTCTTTCTTCCGGGTTTGTCACCTGAAGGATATGTCGCCATAACAGCAGTTCGTGCCTCCGGAAAAAAATACAGATTCTGGCAAAAGAAGGAGGCAATGTACGTATAAACGTAATATTGAGGCGCGTTCGCGTAACCATTGTTGCCGTGAAAAAGTAATAAGGATTACTTACTCTTAGTTATATGTTTGTAGCCTTAGTTATCCAGCATGCAAAGCGCATGCGCAGTATTATATTGTCATCTGTGGCCTGTCTGGCTCTACCATATTTTTCCACATTATCTCATAAAAGGTACGATTTTCGGAAAAAAAGTTATTGAACATAAAATGTGTGTTTTGATTTTCTGTACAACTTTTGTCTGAAACATTTCTCATTCTAAGAAGAATTCAGCAAGATATTATCATAAATGTACATAGGTCTTCATGTAAAGTACCTCTTATTCTTGTCAGATTTTATTTAAACTTGGATATTATCGACAGATTTTCTGAAACTCCTTCAATATCAAATTTCATGAAAATCCGTACAGTGGGAGCACAGTTGTTCCAGGCTAGCGGACGGACGGACGGACAAGACGATGCTAACAGTCGCTTTTCGCAGTTTTGCGAACGCGCCTAAAATAAATTAACCAATTATTATTATTATTATTATTATTATTATTCCCGTTCCATTATATACAAACCTGGAGCGTCACATTATCCGTACTGACTGTACTAACGACCTGCATTTTAATTACAAATTATTGGACAAAATATTCAAATATCAAATTTCCGTGCAGTGGGAGCCCAGTTGTTCAATGCGGACGGCTAGACGGACAGACAGACATGGCGAGGCTAACAGTCACTTTTCGCAATTTTGCGAACGCGCCTAAAACGTCGTTTGTCCGTCTCTAAAGGAGTTTAAGTCTCGCGAAAAGTGGACAAAACCTGTAAAGAACATCCAGTACGTAAACAGGGAGTTATGCGCGACACGAGCGACACACCGCATGCAGAACTTGACGTAACCTGTAAAGTGTCCAATACTGTGGCGTCTCTCTCACTCTGCAGTCTGTCTTACGACAGGTCCGTAGCCTCTTCATTCTGCAGTCTGTCTTACGACAGGTCCGTAGCCTCTTCATTCTGCAGTCTGTCTTACGACAGGTCCGTAGCCTCTTCATTCTGCAGTCTGTCTTACGACAGGTCCGTAGCCTCTTCATTCAGCAGTCTGTCTTACGACAGGTCCGTAGCCTCTTCATTCTGCAGTCTGTCTTACGACAGGTCCGTAGCCTCTTCATTCTGCAGTCTGTCTTACGACAGGTCCGTAGCCTCTTCATTCAGCAGTCTGTCTTACGACAGGTCCGTAGCCTCTTCATTCAGCAGTCTGTCTTACGACAGGTCCGTAGCCTCTTCATTCAGCAGTCTGTCTTACGACAGGTCCGTAGCCTCTTCATTCTGCAGTCTGTCTTACGACAGGTCCGTAGCCTCTTCATTCTGTAGTCTGTCTTACGACAGGTCCGTAGCCTCTTCATTCTGCAGTCTGTCTTACGACAGGTCCGTAGCCTCTTCATTCTGTAGTCTGTCTTACGACAGGTCCGTAGCCTCTTCATTCTGCAGTCTGTCTTACGACAGGTCCGTAGCCTCTTCATTCTGCAGTCTGTCTTACGACAGGTCCGTAGCCTCTTCATTCTGTAGTCTGTCTTACGACAGGTCCGTAGCCTCTTCATTCTGCAGTCTGTCTTACGACAGGTCCGTAGCCTCTTCATTCTGTAGTCTGTCTTACGACAGGTCCGTAGCCTCTTCATTCTGCAGTCTGTCTTACGACAGGTCCGTAGCCTCTTCATTCTGTAGTCTGTCTTACGACAGGTCCGTAGCCTCTTCATTCTGCAGTCTGTCTTACGACAGGTCCGTAGCCTTTCATTCAGCAGTCTGTCTTACGACAGGTCCGTAGCCTCTTCATTCTGCAGTCTGTCTTACGACAGGTCCGTAGCCTCTTCATTCTGCAGTCTGTCTTACGACAGTCCGTAGCCTCTTCATTCAGCAGTCTGTCTTACGACAGGTCCGTAGCCTCTTCATTCAGCAGTCTGTCTTACGACAGGTCCGTAGCTCTTCATTCAGCAGTCTGTCTTACGACAGGTCCGTAGCTCTTCATTCTGCAGTCTGTCTTACGACAGGTCCGTAGCCTCTTCATTCTGTAGTCTGTCTTACGACAGGTCCGTAGCCTCTTCATTCTGCAGTCTGTCTTACGACAGTCCGTAGCCTCTTCATTCTGTAGTCTGTCTTACGAAGGTCCGTAGCCTCTTCATTCTGCAGTCTGTCTTACGACAGGTCGTAGCCTCTTAATTCTGCAGTCTGTCTTACGACAGGTCCGTAGCCTCTTCATTCTGTAGTCTGTCTTACGACAGGTCCGTAGCTCTTCATTCTGCAGTCTGTCTTACGACAGGTCCGTAGCCTCTTCATTCTGTAGTCTGTCTTACGACAGGTCCGTAGCCTCTTCATTCTGCAGTCTGTCTTACGACAGGTCCGTAGCCTCTTCATTCTGTAGTCTGTCTTACGACAGGTCCGTAGCCTCTTCATTCTGCAGTCTGTCTTACGACAGGTCCGTAGCCTCTTCATTCAGCAGTCTGTCTTACGACAGGTCCGTAGCTCTTCATTCTGCAGTCTGTCTTACGACAGGTCCGTAGCCTCTTCATTCTGCAGTCTGTCTTACGACAGGTCCGTAGCCTCTTCATTCTGCAGTCTGTCTTACGACAGGTCCGTAGCCTCTTCATTCTGTAGTCTGTCTTACGACAGGTCCGTAGCCTCTTCATTCTGCAGTCTGTCTTACGACAGGTCCGTAGCCTCTTCATTCTGTAGTCTGTCTTACGACAGGTCCGTAGCCTCTTCATTCTGCAGTCTGTCTTACGACAGGTCCGTAGCCTCTTCATTCTGTAGTCTGTCTTACGACAGGTCGTAGCCTCTTCATTCTGTAGTCTGTCTTACGACAGGTCCGTAGCCTCTTCATTCAGCAGTCTGTCTTACGACAGGTCCGTAGCCTCTTCATTCTGCAGTCTGTCTTACGACAGGTCCGTAGCCTCTTCATTCTGCAGTCTGTCTTACGACAGGTCCGTAGCCTCTTCATTCTGCAGTCTGTCTTACGACAGGTCCGTAGCCTCTTCATTCTGTAATCTGTCTTACGACAGGTCCGTAGCCTCCTCATTCTGCAGTCTGTCTTACGACAGGTCCGTAGCCTCTTCATTCTGCAGTCTGTCTTACGACAGGTCCGTAGCCTCTTCATTCTGCAGTCTGTCTTACGACAGGTCCGTAGCCTCTTCATTCTGCAGTCTGTCTTACGACAGGTCCGTAGCCTCTTCATTCTGCAGTCTGTCTTACGACAGGTCCGTAGCCTCTTCATTCTGCAGTCTGTCTTACGACAGGTCCGTAGCCTCTTCATTCTGCAGTCTGTCTTACGACAGGTCCGTAGCCTCTTCATTCTGTAATCTGTCTTACGACAGGTCCGTAGCCTCCTCATTCTGCAGTCTGTCTTACGACAGGTCCGTAGCCTCTTGCAAAGCCAGTTCTCCACAGGATGCAATCTAGTGCTTCCTCTTTCAATTTACAATATCATCTCTTTTCCTTAAGATCATCCAGGAGCTGCTTTCGTCTTCTTCCTCGTTTTCCCGTCACTTCTTCCTTCAAAAACGTGTTTCATAAGGCAGTGTGCGGAGTGTATCGGACAAATTTCGTGAAATTCCCCAGTACCACATTTCATGAGTCTCCGTTCAGCGGTTCTCCACCTGCTGTACGCCGACAGACGGACCGACACGCGTGGCGAAGCTCAAAGGCGCAATTTTTGCAACTTAGGGCGGTTCAAACGTAACCCGTGAATATACAGGGTGTCAACAAAGTCTTCGAACAATTTAAAAAAGTTATTAAAAATACAAATTAAGAGACAACTCTGTGCAGTTTGTTGCATAATAAAGAAACATTATAAAAGTCTTTTTTTCACATAATTTAGAAAACTTCGACATGGGCACCATTTCTTCGCACGAAGCACATCAAGACGGTATTCAGTTTCCATCCACGTTCGTTTTAACATCGCTTCATCAATGGTGGCAATGGCGTCAGTGATCCTTTCCTCCAGGTCGTTGATGTCCCAACCTTACTCTTATAAACGATATCCTTAACATATCCCCACAGGAAGAAGTCCATGGGAGTGATGTCAGGAGAACGTGGTGGCCAGAGAATTGGTCCTCCTCTTCCAATCCACCTGTTTGGAAATGTTTCGCTGAGAAACTGGTAAACAGTGCGACGAATGGTGCCCATGTGGAAGTTTTCTAGATTATGTGAAAAAAAAAAACTTTATAATGTTTCTTTACTATGCAACAAACTGCACAGAGTTATATCTTCATTTGTATTTTTAATAAATTGTTTAAATTGTTCGAAGACTTTGTGGACACCCTGTATTTTAATTACTAAATATGACTGCGTAGGTGCTGATGTTACTTCTACAAATACACCATGGCATCTTAGTTATTAGTGGTATATCAAAACACTGGGCTCCACGCAGTCCCAGCGTCTACAAGCCACTTCAATTACCCCAGCCATATACACACACAGCACAGAGTTGACTAAATGGGAGCGGTTTTTTTTATCCAACGTATCCGCCGCAAAACTAAGAAAGACACAATACAGTAACCGTGCCTCTTCTGCCCGCGCGAATTTCCGCTACTCCCGGTTTCCTTGTAAGAAAACAAAATTAGTATCATCCTGCATTGAACGGTGTCGCCCTCCGTAGACTATTGGTTAGCGTGCTCGCCACTGGACCCCAAGGTTCGCGGGTTCAATTCCGGCCGAGGTCGATGGATTTTTAAGGGTGATAAAAATCAACTTCCTTCGGAGGGGAAGTAAAGCCGTCGGTCCCATGTCGTAGATTTACGGCATGAATAGAGATGTTTCGTAAGCAAAATTCAGCGGCCATTTCTCACCCAAGTCTCCTGATTGACTGCTAGATGGCTCTGGCAGTCATATCAGGATGAGTAGAACTTGTGCAGTCAGTGGACTGGTCACTCACTACAGAATGTACACATCCAGACCAAGAAACCTCTGAAAGGAGGCCCTATGCTCCGCAAGGAGCGACAGGAGGATAGATAGATAGCACTGAACGGTCTATTTTCGGACATACAACGCTAATTACGACTGAACTCGGAGTAACAACTTATGAAGTAGCAAAAACAGGGTGGCCATAAAGCCCGTATCTATTTGTCTTAGTGTCCAAACCACGCACTTACTCGTCAGAGGGGCCCGACGTCGGTTCACGCAGGGCAGGTACGCACCCAGAATTTTTCGCTGGGGTGGGGGGCTGTCCCTGAGGTTATATATAAATTGTTTGATTTTAAAAATTATGTTATAAAAATCATGAAAGTGTAACAACACTGTCTGCAACTGCATTTATGTACATACAAATACAACTACATGTTCCATGACTCAATCACAGTGTCCTATCTTCTCGGTACATAATTTTATTAATTTATTCTTCAAAATTCCAATGTACTAGTCTTCAGCCGATTTCAGTGGCTGATTTCGACTGAAGGGTAAATCACGTAAATGTTTTGATATCGTTTTCTACAAATTCTGTTTCTTTTTTTTTAATTTCAGTCTTTGGGAGTTGGTGGGGGGCTGCAGCCCGGCAGCCTTCCCGCTACGGTGCGCCCCTGATGCAGGGTCCTTCCTCTATCTGGCCCATCTTGGTTGCTTCCTCTTGGCCTCCTCATCGCACCGAACTTGGCTGTTGTTGTTGTTTGTTGTTGGTCTTGTAGTTTTCGATGGTGTTCGACCGCAATGGGAACACCACTGGAACACAGTGGGTTCACGCACGATACACACTGAACACCGCTCCTACAAGCGTCGTCGTCTTCCCAAATTCACAACGCAGTTCCCCGACGCGCCTCTTCCAAAAACGACAAGAATTTACAAATACGTAAAAAAAAAAAAGTTTTCGGCCAAAAAAAAGTTCCATTCCAGGCAGGATGCGAACACGCAGAAGACACGTGCTGAGGAAAAGCTTCCAAGAAACTGGTGCAGGAACGAAGACATGTCCAAGACAATCACTGCTGCGCCAAGTAAGGCAAAGCGGCACTGTCCGCTGCAACAAAGCTGCTGTATTTACACCCTAAGACAACTGCAAACAGTGGTTCAAGAACCACACGACAGATCGTGCAGCACGAATTAATTCTGTGAAATGCCACCTCCATGCGATGCACGATGCAGAAGAGGAGCCTACACTCGTTAGCGACGAGGCTTGCTTTACGTCTCTGCGGATAACCGAACTTTCACGAACTTTCAGGTATCCCACGCCAATCCGCAAAGTGCCCAAACTGCTTTTGGTGGCAGAATATGGCCTCCTCGGTCACCGTACCTGAATCAGTGAGACTGACTTTTGTATGTGGGGCATGTTACTGGATAAAGTGTGCAGTAATAAATCTCGCACTGAAGATGATCTGAAAGAAAGTACTCAGAATTCAACACAACAAACGTTGGACGCGCCATGAAGCCGCCTACAGCATGTTCCTTAAATGTTCTGAGTAAAAACCCAGCACTATCTCCAATACACTGACATAAAGGGCGTGATACCCAACTCACGACAATTTAAAAAAAAAACGGGGCGAGCCGTCACGCGAAACAATCCGTGTACTGGCCAGCGATATGGGCCAGATAAACTAAGAACCTTGCGAAATATGTCACCAAGGTACACATTCACTAATCATAAAGTTATTTAACCTCTCATACGTGTTTCGGTGTTTACCTTCTCGGCCATCTTCAGGGACACCATTTAATAAATCTGTCATTCACAAATGTATACCGTGTTGGTTGTATCATTTTATAAAACCGGAGTAAAGGTAAAGTTCTCCCTACAACAGGCCATAAGGCCCAGAGGGGGAGTAGAGGTATAGCTCTATTCTTTCTTTAAGCTCAGCGCTAGATGGGGGTGGGTGGTCAGCTCCACGCCCCGGCAGCTTTACCCCCGGAAGAGACCCGGTACCCATTGTATAGGAGGCTGGGCGGGCCCCAGGGCCGGTCTGGACGGATGCGGAAAATATCGCCACCACGAGGATTCGATCCCCGGACCGTCCAGAACGTAGCGAGTGGCTATATCGACTAAGCTATCCCTGTCTCTTCAGTTTCCTCTTCTTTCAGCCCTCATTCTCGTATATTTACATCTTTCCAAGAATACTGACGTCACGATTTTGTGTTCCTTCCTCTTAGCTGTCCGCACCTTGCACGGCGGAGTACTACACTACACTACTACACGCGGTCCGGCAATGTGTATCGCGTAATGATGGCGGCCAAAATTTATCTAATGAACATCCCTTGGCCTTGGAAACTTCAGAAATCATGAGGTGATGAATCATGTATTACTTCTACGACCATTACAAACAAAAACAATAATAAACGTGTTATTAAGTATTCTGTATGAACCCTACTCTAAAGGTTCCAGTAGTTGGAAGATCGTCGCACAACGCCAGATACAGTTCCACCCAATGAAATACAACACGGAACGTTTCACAAAGTTTGTGTTTTATCTTACTGGAATAGAACCACGCTTCCGAAATGTGTTTTTTTTTAACAAACAAGACAGGCAATGTACGTATAACGTAATATTGAGGCTCGTTCCCGTTACCACTGTAACCGTCGAAAAGCAGTAAGCATTAAATGAACGTGAGTGTCTATAGCCTTAGTTATCCAGCATGCAAAGCGCATGCGCCGTATTATATTGTCATCTGTGGCCTGTCTGGCTGTACCATATTTTTCTACATTATCTCATAAACGGCACGATTTTGGGGGAAAAAGTTATTGAACATAAAATGTGTGTTTTGATTTTCTGTACAACTTTTGTCTAAAACAATTACAATTCTAACAAGAATTTCAGCGAGATATTATCATAAATGTACTTAGGTATTCATGTAAAGTACCCGTTATTATCATCACATTGTTATGAAACTTTAATTTTCTCGACAGATTTTCGATAAAATACCAAATTTCTTGAAAATCCGTCCAGTGGGAGCCGAGTTGTTCCACGCGAACGGAGGGACGGACAGACATGACGAAGCCGATAGTCGCTTTTCGCAATTTTGGGAAACGCGTCTAACATGGGAAGACTAGTAAATATCCGACATATGAATCTCCTCAGTACATTACGTCCAGACAATAGACAATCTGCCCTTAGGAATTACAAGTACAGTCCTGTCTTGTGAGACGCGACGCTGTGACGCCAACACTTGCATCTTCTGCAGGACCACCGTCAGAACCTCAAACCTCGCATTACTAAAAATAACTGACTGTTATCACTAAGAACACACACCTACCTTTCACTTTTATCTACATTTCAACTGTGCTACGAACCTTACAGCTTCTTCTTCTTATACAGGCACGACAACCTCATCCTTTGTAGGTTTTGGCCTTCTCAACTATATCCTTCCATTTCTTCCTATCCTGGATGCAGTTTCTTCAGTTTTGACATTTTGAATCCTCAAGTCTGCCATAACATCATCTTCCATCTATTCTCGGTCTTCCACGCATTCGTATAGATATAGGCTTCCAGTTATAGATTCTTTTAACCAATCTGTCATTTTCCATTCGGTACACATGCCCAAACCACCTAATCTTTGTGCTTTAATATGATTTACTATGTTCTTATACTTTATTAGTTTATTAAGCTCTTCATTTGTTTTAATTCTCCATGAGCCATCCATGTTTTTACTTGGTCCAAAAATCCTTCTTAGTATCTTCCTTTCATATATGAGCAATTTTGCTTCAACCTTACAGCTTACACGCAGTAATTAGCCAAAATGCTGTTGAAACCTGCAGTCTGAAACACATACAGTAGCCCCCCGTATCGCTGGTGATACGTTCCAACACCTACCGCGGATGCCCGAAACCGCGGATAGTAGCGAACCCTATATACAAAAGCGCAGAGTAAACTTTAGATCGACTAAAGTCGACGCTGGCAAATTAAAACGTAAAACTTAAATCGACCATGGTCGACTTTGGCAGTGAATGTGTTAATATTTTCGGGCCGCGGTAACCGCGGATAACTGAAACCGCGGATACGGGGGTTCTACTGTATTTTATTCACGTTTGAAGAGTAAGCACTGACAGCCTGAAAGCAATTCTATGTCAAATGCTCCCCGATATCCAAAAGAGCATAGCTTTGAAGGCTCCCATGCTTCGCCCGCTTGTCCTTCTGATAAGAACAGTATTACGATAAAGATGGGTATGGGGCACCACTTATCTACATGATACACGGTGTATCTAAAATGGATGGACAAAGTTTAAGGGCGAGTCCTTGACCAAAAAGAAGAAAAAAAGTCCATATGCCCTGAAATGAGTGGTTTCTGAGTTTAATTGAAAGATTACATTCAACAATAAACACCTTAATTATGTAACATTTTACTTACAACTGACATAATACATTTACAATACAAGTTCTCAATTTAATATCTGTTCAGTTCTTAACGTTTACCACGCCACAATTCACAACAAATGCTCAAAATGTCCTCCACCTGAATCAACACACGCATGGACACGTCTGGTCATGGACTGTCGCACCCTTTCAAAGGTCCCGGTGCGGTTGCAAGCCTTTTGACAGGCAAAAAAAACGCGCCGTTGAAGTGTCACTTCATTTTCAGTCGGAGCTGAATACACTAGGGTTAACTGTCCCCACAGATGTAAATCTAAACGATTGAAGTCCGGCGAACGTGGGGGTTGTACCTCGAAAACTGTTTGCGGACATATCGATATGAAACTTGTGTCCTTGTTTTGATGTGGGGAACTCAGTCTGAAGTTCTTCCGAGCATTTCAGGTAGGTCTACACCGTATACATAAAGGATTCACCCATACCTCACACCCAATACAGCAGGCTTTGAAGAATGCTGTTTAAGAAACAGTAGCTGTTGATTATGTAAGCCCATATGGAAGACACACACACACAGTGCATTAATGTAACAGCTGGCGGTACTGGGGTTTTACACCGTAAAAATATACCAGGGGTCAGTGCGTGCAGTACAAGGTTCTCTAGGCGGCAACCGCGAACACTGGCTTCTGTTAGCTAGCGACGTTTCGGAAAAACGTGCAAAGTGCTCCACCCACCTCCAAGGAGAAAATAAAATCTTACCTTCACGATGGACGCTGCACGTTCCTCCGAAACGTCGCCACCTATCTCCCAAACACGGCGACACTTAACCCGATACTTTCACGGCAGTTCAAGTTCGCTTTTGACAACTGTTTATTTTTTTCTCTTCACACTATATTCAATCTGTTTCGCTTCATTAATTTCATGCACCTTTTCAAAAATATTTCTTGTGGAGATGATTTTGGTTACGTAGAATGTTTTCTGAGATTTCTACGAAAATATTCCTGTAAATATTAATTATTCTTATTCATAACGAATTTGCGGAACACCCTGTACCAGCAAGATAGATAAAATCTGAACCAAACGTACACGACAATTCTCTGTCATGACAAAAGGCACTACGCATTACGCACTGCCAAGTAACAAACATGAACGCACCAGCATTTACTCAGAACATCAGCAAATCCTGCCTTTATACTGAATTTTCAGCTTTCATCGCGAGATGCGCCATTTTGTATTTACTACTAGCGAATACGAATTCTAGTACTTACTAGTAGGAACTGACAGATACGGATTTGGGGTGGAGATTTATATACGGCGCCATGTCCCTTCGTTAAGTTACCCACGACTGGGGGAGCTTGCTGCCTCAATCTTCAGGGCCTGAGCTGCCCAGAAAAACTTTAACCTTACAAGAATACACGCTCAATACAATTAAAAGCACACAAAATGCCCGATCCATGTAATTTTTTATGATAAAATACTGACCAACTGGATTACGCAAACCCTGAATATGGAAGCAGCAAACTCCTCCGAAACACTACTAACCCTTAATTACCAGTGTACATCGTCGTCCACAACGTTGTGAGAATCCAAAAGCTCGGGATTTTGGGCGTTTAATGTACTTAAGGTTAACGAAACTGTCAGTATTTCGGAATACACACCGCTGACCTGGTGAACAATGAATTGAAAGGGGTTTTGGAGCGTAACTTTGTATGGTGCTTGAACGTGGACACTTCGGAAAGTAGATCAGAAACACCTGGAAAGTTTTGAAATGTGGTGCTGGAGAAGGATGGAGATCAGTTGGACCGATCGTGTGAGAAATGAAGAAGTATTACACAGAGTCAAGGAGGAGAGGAATATCGTACATACAATAAAAAGAAGAAAGGCTAACTGGATTGGTCACATCTTGCGTAGAAACTGCCTTCTGAAACATGTGATTGAAGTAATATTAGAGCAAAGGATAGAAATGACGGGAAGACGAGGAAGGGAAGACTAGGGAGAAGGCGTAAGCAGCTACTGGATGACCTTAAGTAAAAGACAAGATACTGAAAATTGAAAGAGGAAGCACTAGATCTCACTGTGTGGAGAACTCGCTTTGGAAGAGGCTACGTACCTGTCGTAAGACAGACTACAGAATGGACATGAAAGGAAGCACCATACCCTAATTCGAGATAGATCCTTGGAGGGGCTGAGAAAACCCACGAGAAACCTCATTCACGACAACCAGTCCACTAAACGAGATTTGAGCCCTGTACCTACGGAATACGAAGCACGGCGCTACGACTTCACCACGACATCCATCGCGGCAGTCCGGTACATGAAGTTGCCCAACAAACTTCACCACGACATCCATCGCGGCAGTCCCGGTACATGAATTTCCCAACAAACTTCACCACGACATCCATCGCGGCAGTCCCGGTACATGAAGTTGCCCAACAAACTTCACCAAGACATCCATCGCGGCAGTCCCGGTACATGAAGTTCCCCAACAAACTTCACCAAGACATCCATCGCGGCAGTCCCGGTACATGAAGTTGCCCAACAAACTTCACCACGACATCCATCGCGGCAGTCCCGGTACATGAAGTTGCCCAACAAACTTCACCAAGACATCCATCGCGGCAGTCCCGGTACATGAAGTTCCCCAACAAACTTCACCAAGACATCAATCGCGGCAGTCCCGGTACATGAAGTTGCCCAACAAACTTCACCACGACATCCATCGCGGCAGTCCCGGTACATGAAGTTGCCCAACAAACTTCACCACGACATCCATCGCGGCAGTCCCGGTACATGAAGTTGCCCAACAAACTTCACCACGACATCCATCGCGGCAGTCCCGGTACATGAAGTTCCCCAACAAACTTCACCAAGACATCCATCGCGGCAGTCCCGGTACATGAAGTTGCCCAACAAACTTCACCAAGACATCCATCGCGGCAGTCCCGGTACATGAAGTTCCCCAACAAACTTCACCAAGACATCCATCGCGGCAGTCCCGGTACATGAAGTTGCCCAACAAACTTCACCACGACATCCATCGCGGCAGTCCCGGTACATGAAGTTCCCCAACAAACTTCACCAAGACATCCATCGCGGCAGTCCCGGTACATGAAGTTGCCCAACAAACTTCACCAAGACATCCATCGCGGCAGTCCCGGTACATGAAGTTCCCCAACAAACTTCACCAAGACATCCATCGCGGCAGTCCCGGTACATGAAGTTGCCCAACAAACTTCACCAAGACATCCATCGCGGCAGTCCCGGTACATGAAGTTCCCCAACAAACTTCACCAAGACATCCATCGCGGCAGTCCCGGTACATGAAGTTGCCCAACAAACTTCACCAAGACATCCATCGCGGCAGTCCCGGTACATGAAGTTGCCCAACAAACTTCACCACGACATCCATCGCGGCAGTCCCGGTACATGAAGTTCCCAACAAACTTCACCAAGACATCCATCGCGGCAGTCCCGGTACATGAAGTTGCCCAACAAACTTCACCAAGACATCCATCGCGGCAGTCCCGGTACATGAAGTTGCCCAACAAACTTCACCACGACATCCATCGCGGCAGTCCCGGTACATGAAGTTGCCCAACAAACTTCACCACGACATCCATCGCGGCAGTCCCGGTACATGAAGTTCCCCAACAAACTTCACCAAGACATCCATCGCGGCAGTCCCGGTACATGAAGTTGCCCAACAAACTTCACCAAGACATCCATCGCGGCAGTCCCGGTACATGAAGTTCCCCAACAAACTTCACCAAGACATCCATCGCGGCAGTCCCGGTACATGAAGTTGCCCAACAAACTTCACCACGACATCCATCGCGGCAGTCCCGGTACATGAAGTTCCCCAACAAACTTCACCAAGACATCCATCGCGGCAGTCCCGGTACATGAAGTTGCCCAACAAACTTCACCAAGACATCCATCGCGGCAGTCCCGGTACATGAAGTTCCCCAACAAACTTCACCAAGACATCCATCGCGGCAGTCCCGGTACATGAAGTTGCCCAACAAACTTCACCAAGACATCCATCGCGGCAGTCCCGGTACATGAAGTTCCCCAACAAACTTCACCAAGACATCCATCGCGGCAGTCCCGGTACATGAAGTTGCCCAACAAACTTCACCAAGACATCCATCGCGGCAGTCCCGGTACATGAAGTTGCCCAACAAACTTCACCACGACATCCATCGCGGCAGTCCCGGTACATGAAGTTGCCCAACAAACTTCACCAAGACATCCATCGCGGCAGTCCCGGTACATGAAGTTGCCCAACAAACTTCACCAAGACATCCATCGCGGCAGTCCCGGTACATGAAGTTGCCCAACAAACTTCACCACGACATCCATCGCGGCAGTCCCGGTACATGAAGTTGCCCACAAACTTCACCACGACATCCATCGCGGCAGTCCCGGTACATGAAGTTGCCCAACAAACTTCACCACGACATCCATCGCGGCAGTCCCGGTACATGAAGTTGCCCAACAAACTTCACCACGACATCCATCGCGGCAGTCCCGGTACATGAAGTTGCCCAACAAACTTCACCACGACATCCATCGCGGCAGTCCCGGTACATGAAGTTGCCCAACAAACCCCGCTAAAGGCGATTTCTTACAGCTAGTACATCGGACGTGCGATCGTGCATGCAAGGGCAGAGCTACGGCACGAACGGCCGCACATCTTGCAATGAATCAAACAGTTTGAAAACACAAACACCACCTTGAAATAACCCAAGGTGCTATTTCTGATTTGTGTAACGGATATCAGTACCACGACGTTCCCCGGTCTTACTGGCTCTCCTTGCAGCAGCCCATTCTCACCGGCAACCTGTCACACGACATGAAGAATGTGAAGCCAACGCAGCACCATCAATACCGGATCATACGTTCCGAGTAACACAACTTCAAGAAATAGCTTTTAATTATATTTTATTCGCTACATGTTTCGGCCTGCCTTCCGGCTATCATCAGGTACAGCAATACCTCGACTTTCGCCGCTTCGCTCTTTCGTCGGTTTTCAATTATAACCACGTTTCCAGATTTCGTCGCTTGCTTCGCTCTTTCGTCGCATTTCGTCACCACCGCGCGCCATCTTGTTCCTTTCGTCGTTCAGTTTTTGAATAGAAGTCGTTCAGTGTGCACTGTTTTTTTAAATTGTCCGCATTGAATCTCTTATATTTGTGACTAAACATATTAATACTACTTATTTTGTGACTACAATAACCAAACTATTCACACTATATTATTTTTGTGATTATATTGTAAACAGTTCATAGCTATTTGTGTGATAACAGTACAGGGTATACACAACAGAATGGTGCGGTTTCAATAGTGAATACTATTGAAACCGCACCATTCTTTTGTGTATACCCTGTATAATAAATAAATAATAGCTAAATAAAGGCTATGCTTCGACTTTCGTCAGTGCTCTGGTCCCTAACCGTCGAAAGAGCGAGGTATTGCTGGGTCCGTACACTTGTACAGAAATAGAAGAAAGAAAACTACATACATGAAATCTGTGGTCTTCTGGGTAATTACACGGCGTCGTGTGGTAATTATTTACCGACGTTTCGGGACAACGTATCGGTCCCATCTTCACGGGCCAAGATTCCAAGTAGGAAACTATATACATAACTAGACAGATACACACAACTACACAAAAACACAGAGCACACAAAACAGAAGGCAAGACATAACAGAACAAGAAAACAAACAAAAGGGACGAATAAAGACAAACAAAAACATAAAACAGTCATTAAGGCATAACAGAGAGCTAAATGATCATAAAAATTTAAAAATAAAAATAAAATATATACATCGCAATTAGTCCTTACACTATACAGTAACACACACACGAGCTACATAACTATAAATCAGTGACAATTACACACATTCCACTAAAGACCTTTACTTCACTTCATTTCAATTCACGTCACCCCCCCCCCTCCCCCCCTATAAGATGCTTCATCACCAGTCTTTTTTTTTTTCTGTATTAATTCCTGGGTTTTCCCCTTTGATCCATTTGTACTGTTGAAGTCCTTTTTGTCCTGCATGTCACCTTATGTTTCATGCTATCGTCCATACATCTAACACAACACAAACATCCATGCCCCCGGTGGGATTCGAACCCACGATCCTAGTAAGCGATCTTCAATTCCCTTCACCTCACTTGTAGTTACTTTCCTAAACATCTTTCTAAAAATGTGAGATTTACAGGGTAATGTCGCTAGCGTCTGTGCAGGTATCAATGTCACACTACCAACTAGAATAAAATTTGTCTCTGCAGGTAGTTGGTGAGGGGAGAGGTGCATACAGGCTTTTGGGGGGGAGACCTGCGGGAAGGAGACCACTTGGAAGACCCAGGCGTAGATGGGAGGATAATATTAAAATGGATCTGCAAGAAGTGGGATGGGGGGGACATGGACTGGATTGATATGGCTCAGGATAGGGACAGGTGGCGGGCTCTTGTGAGTGCGGTAATGAACCTTCAGGTTCCACAAAACGCGGGGAATTTCTTGACTAGCTGACGACCTGTTAGCTTCTCAAGAAGGACTGTGCTACATGGAGTTAGTTAGTTCCACAGTTTGATGGTCCTATTTACTCGTACAAAGCAATATTTCCCGATATCTGTCTTTGTTTCCTGGCCCTAATTTTCCGATCATGCTCATCTCTGCTACGTAGCACTGTCCTTGTAACATGTCCCCTATATATATATATATATATATTATAATATAGGTAGTTAATTACAACTGCACAAAAGAAACTGTTAGGTAGAGGCCTGTCCTTCACATCTAATGTGAACAATGTCCATTAATAAGAGATTCCCAATAATGGAATAATAAAATTCTAACTAAAATTAGTTAAAACAAGAATATTCAACTCCTCTTCATAAATACTGTAGTTCATGCGCCCTGTAGATCGAAGAAAAGAATTAAATTATTTAAATTCTATCCGACAAATGTACAATTTTATTTTCTATTATTCAATATATATATTTCATTAAAGACGGTCCAACATGTTTCGAACCTTATATGAGGTTCATCTTCAGGAACATCCGTTTTAAATTACACCAGCCCTCCTTCAAAGGTACGTGTTAGGTTATACAGTTTAAAATGTCGTTTTTGTTGCATTGTGCATACTGAAATTAATGTTAAAATACTCAAGTTAAAACCAATTAAAATGATCTGTATTAAAAAAAAAAAGAATTTAACTCAGTGATGTATCGGTGTGTGTTGGATAAGAATGGCGTGGCTGGCCGATGATGGACATGCCGAAACATGTCGCAGTGAATAAAATAGAATTAAAAAAGCTATTCTTGAAGTCGTGTTACTCGGAAGCTAGATTAATCTCGTTTAACAGAACACAATGGGATGACGACACTTAAGTTTGAATTCGTGTACGCTGTACAGCTGGCCAGCTGAAGCTTATACGGGGTGAGGGTAACTTTGGCAAAATGTGTTCTGCATGCGGGTAACATGAAGTTGAACACACAGAACGAAGAACGAATAAGTACAAATAATTACATGTAAATTCTTACTAGCGTGATCACACACGTGCAATAAAAGAATACTGATAATCATTTTGTTTTCCCCAATGGCTCGACAGCCCCTTGGGGGCCTAGGCCGCCTCATTATCGAGGCTTCACGATCACACTCAGACACACCACACTCGGTAGGATTCCTCTGGACGAGGGATGAGCCCGTCGCACAGACCTCTACCTGACAACACACAACACTCACAACAGACAGACATCCATGCCCTAGGCGGGATTCGAACCACAATCCCAGTAAGCGAGCGGCCGCAGACCCACGCTTAGACCGCGCGCACTGGATCGGCATATACTGCATAATAATCAGAACCCTTAATAAAACATGCAATTCACAACGTAGCTATTTTAGCAGATTTTAACGAAAAGAATTACTAATGTAATGCGTGTCTCCATAAGTACACAGTATGGAATTTTACAAAATCACAGCGCTCTTCGGCTCAAGGAATGGTTTCAAAGGACGTTTTCTCATTAAAGTATCTGAGCGAACAAATGATGTGCGGCAATAGTCGCAGCTTAAGCGTTACACATAAAGACGCAGCTAGAAACGTTACAGCATAAAGTACGCAGCTAGAACGTTACAGCATAAAGTACGCAGTACAACGTTACAGCATAAAGTACGCAGCTACAGACGTTACAGCATAAAGTACGCAGCAGCAGAACGTTACAGCATAAAGTACGCAGCTACAAACGTTACAGCATAAAGTAGCAGCTACAAACGTTACAGCATAAAGTACGCAGCTACAACGTTACAGCATAAAGTACGCAGCTACAAACGTTACAGCATAAAGTACGCAGCTACAAACGTTACAGCATAAAGTACGCAGCTACGAAACGTTACATGCATAAAGTAGCAGCTACAACGTTACAGCATAAAGTACGCAGCTACAACGTACAGCATAAAGTACGCAGCTAGACAAACGTTACAGCATAAAGTACGCAGCTACAAACGTTACAGCATAAAGTACGCAGCTAGAAACGTTACACATAAAGTAGCATACAGAGTACAGCATAAGTACGCAGCTAGAAACGTTACACAAGTCCACTAATTAATCAAAGTACAGCAGCTAGAAACGTTACAGCATAAAGTAAGCAGCTACAAACGTTACAGTCATAAAGTACGCAGCTACAAACGTTACTCATAAAGTACGCAGCTACAAACGTTACAGCATAAAGTACGCAGCTACAAACGTTACAGCATAAAGTACGCAGCTACAAACGTTAATAACACTCGGAAAATTCACCGAGAAGCCACTTTACCCTATTACATCCTGTCTCTCGAACTGTAAGGCACGACTGTACTTTACCTCACAGTATACAGTACTTAACCAAACAATCTGCACAATCAATAATAAATAATCATTTCTTATTTATGATGTCACTCCTACATGTTTCGGCCTATACAAGGTCATCATCAGGGACGTTGTATACAAAGGAATACAAATACAGCAAATTCTGTTGAAACGTACACATGTGCATGTCTACAGTTAAAATACAATATTATCAATTAAAATTGCTAAAAATATACAGGGCATACACAAAAGAATGGTGCGGTTTCAAAAGTGAATAAAAAATTTATGTCTCACATTACACGGGTACAACATACACCGTCAGCGGCGGCAACTGTCCAAGTTTCTCATGCGCTACCAGCAGTTCGCTTCTCATGCTTACTGCGTGGCCGCGGGGCCAGTTTCGCTGGATCGGACGTGCTTTACAATTAACCATTTTGTATTGAAGGTGGTTAGGGTCTTTGCAGATGTCTGTTATATTGTAGTCTTCGGTGGAAAGAAGTTAAGAGAATTTTTCTCTGAGCAGTGTGTTGATTTGGAACCGTTGTAACTGAGGTAACTGCCGATATATGAAGAGTGTACTGGAGGAGGCTTAGGTGTTGTATATACTTCAACGGAGATAAGTTGGGGCTTCTTTACTGTAAGCAGTTTTGAAATGAGAGGTGTGGTGTTCGGGTGAAATACTGATTGCATGAAGATTATACAGGGCATACACAAAAGAATGGTGCGGTTTCAAAAGTGAATAAAAAATATATTTCTCACCTTACACGGGCACAACATACACCGTCAGCGGCGGCAACTGTCCAAGTTTCTCATGCGCTACCCAGCAGTTCGCTTCTCATGCTTACGTCCATCCATGAAATTCGTGTTCGGATAACGCATGCACTGCAGGCCATTACAGCGGACATGCTACACCGGGTCTGGAATGAGTTTAATTGCCGTGTGGATGTGTGTCGTGTGACCCAGGGTGCACACATTGAAGGATTCTAATTACCAAATGAGAAACTTGGACAGTTGCCGCCGCTGACGGTGTATGTTGTGCCCGTGTAAGGTGAGAAATACATTTTTTATTCACTTTTGAAACCGCACCATTCTTTTGTGTATGCCCTGTATAAATCAATTACAAATATTTTGCACTTCTTATCAATATCTTATCTCTCACTGCCGACAAACATCTATATCAATTACCGCCTTCTTCATTCGAAGGCAGTTATCCTGCAGATAATTAATAAAAATTAAGATTAGTTTAGTTTTACACACAGGACGGTTGAACTGTAGTGCTTAACTGTATGAGATAAACGTACTCGTACATGCCCGGTGGGAACAAAATAAATTACAAATAATTATTTATTATTGACTGTGCAATTTGTTGCATTAAACACTACATATTCAGTCTATTGCACGGAATATGGATAGAATTAAATCTAATTTAATTAATTTTACAGAAATAAGTAAAACTGTCTATAAATCACTGAACTGCAATTTGACCTTCGTAGTATGTGTATACTTTGAATATGAATAAATGTTTCTGCAGTACTGTAGTTCCAACACACATAATGTGTTTGAGAAATAAAACACCTTACAGTCTGCAGACACCTCGTTCCTGCAGTAAAATCCTCTTTCTTAATTACTTTTGAAATAACAGGCGACGAAAATGGCCATAAACGTAGAAATGTGTTTACTTCTTGTTACACGGCTTTATTGACGTATTATGCGAAACACGTACTCGAAAAATTTAGGTCACATCGAAAACAGTGTAGCAGTAGTAGTAGTAGTAGTAGTAGTAGTAGTAGCAGCAGTAAACTTTAGGTGAATTTATTTCGACGTCTTTATTAAAAGTCTGTATTCAAAATTTAATTTTTTTTTCTTTCAACATCACGTAATTTTAAACGACCACTAACTGGGAAACCGAAATAATTTAACCTACAGAATAAAATTAGAACAGAACGTTTTATGTACACTATAAACAGCACAAAACATACGACAGCTATTAGTAAATAAATATGGTGGATTTGTTTTGATTTTAAAAAACCTGGCGCTAGCAGTCACATCCAAAGAAATGTACTTGACACTCGACAAACAAATATGAAACCTGATTACGTGCGTCCTATCGGCATACCTCTCCCTCTTCCTTCCTCCCTCTCCGTTACGTCTGAACAGTTTAAGCAAATATCACTCAAAACATATCAGAAGAGAACATTCATAAAGAATATCTGTGCATCTTCAGGTCAAAGCTTTCCGCGAACGCCTTGTCTTTGTGAACACAAGCGCGCACGCGCGCGAGGGCACTGGTTTTCCGAAGTACGAAACGTGTCGGCGTTATCGAATGATACATCGAAACCACCTGACAACTAACGCCACATGTAGGACACTGCGAAGAACTACGTCCACCGTGACAGCCAACATCACGTATCCATGTCCACCGTGACAGCGAACATCACGTAACTATGTCCACCGTGACAGCCAACATCACATAACTGCCCACAGTGACAGCAAAGATCACGTAACTTTGTCCACAGTGACAGTCAACATCACGTAAATATGTCCACCTTGACAGTCAACATCGCGTAACTATGTCCACCGTGACAGCCAACATCACGTAAATATGTCCACCTTGACAGTCAACATCGCGTAACTATGTCCACCGTGACAGCCATCACGTAACTATGTCCACCGTGACAGTCAACATCAAGTAACTATGTCCACCGTGACAGCCATCACGTAACTATGTCCACCGTGACAGTCAACATCACGTAACAAAACATGTACTTATAACACGAATCGTATAAAGAACGAGAACCCTGTGTCTTCACGTTCAAGGTCCCCGTCGGTCACTTTTGGGTACGGCCCCGTATCGACGAAAAAATGTACGGTCGTGTGGGTATTTAGCGGATATTGGGGTTGAAATCGCAGCTCGGAGACTGTTTTGACTCGGATTTTTTTTAGGGTTTCCTCAATCCTCCCACGCAAATGAAGTAACATCTCCAAATTAAGAAACGACCGTTTCCTTACGCACTATTTCAGATTCATTACGCACTAATAAAACCATTCCACGCCATACAGTTTCAGCTACTTAGAATGTCGTTAAACAAACCGCGCACGCGCGTGGGTAGGTCTGTGTAAGTCACAGATGAGTGTCGTCATTCTGTCCCTAGGGCTGTCCGGAGCGGGTACGCCCCCCCCCCCCTAGCAAGGTCGAACCGGCTAAAAATCTTTACACCAAATCTAAAAGACTGACTGTCAGTTGCAGAGTGACTTGGGTTTGGTCTGAAGGTGTTAATTTGTACAGTAGACAGATAATGGTACTACCGAGAAAGACAAAAACATATGAAACATAGTCGGGCCCCCGGGCCCCCTTTCGGACCGCCGGGCCCCGGTAATTTCTACCGGCTTCCCCCTCCCCTTCGGCTCTGTCTGTCACCATGCTGCCAGTCTCTTTTAGGGTTATGAATATGTAAACAAGTGGGAGTTCCTGCCGAAAACAACGTGTGCATAAAGCTTAGCGTTCATCTCATTAACGACAACCTTTTAGATAGTAACACGTACGAGAAAACTATGGTACAAACAAATGACATACTGAAATCACGTGTAATATTATCCTAAATAATTTATTTCACAGCAATTTAATTAATGCAAACGGGCGTTCTTGCCAGCAGATACTCAATACAGTATTGCGTCTGTGACTTGAAGAATTCCAACCGCTACTAACAAATCAAATGGAAGTAACACCGCAACAAAAACAACCGAACTTTCAACTCCTTAGGCTGCTGGCACACTAACAGACTTCTCGCTGACAAGCCACGACACTGACAAGACAAACCGATTGCTTTTATATGGAATTTCTGTATACGTTGACACCCTGCATGAGTCAAATCGGATGACAGAGGACGATCTGTCTCTGCAGCACCTCTGTGCGCCAACCTCCCTTCTGCAGACGTATACCTCTGTCTTTCTATGAACCAATCTTCTTCTATGGGCCTGGCAATATTATTCCCATACACGAAGCAACGACACTATTGATCCTTTCATCTCTTCCTCGGCTTTCCCAGGCTTCTTCACTTACTAATCTAATATACGAGCTTATAACAAGCAGCAGTGCAGAACTACGATCTCCTTTCTACTGCATGGACTTCTACAGGAGTCCTACGTATCTACTGGCTCACTGTTCTTCCATTTTATGTCTGTGCACACTTCATTACTCACGTACAGCTTCATTACACCACACCATCATTATGTTTCAGCAATACCGCCATCTTTGTTCCGTTGACTTTGATACCGATGATTTTGGGTTCTTCTTGTATAGGTGTTTTAGTTCTGCATGTATTCTGAGTTTGATGGCTGCTTTTTTTGGTGTTGTGGCTCCTTTCGTTTGTTCCGTTGACTTTGATACCGATGATTTGGGTTCTTCTTGTATAGGTGTTTTAGTTCTGCATTTATTCTGAGTTTGATGGCTGCTTTTTTGGTGTTGTGGCTCCTTTCGTTTGTTCCGTTGACTTTGATACCGATGATTTTCGGTTCTTCTTGTATAGGTGTTTTAGTTCTGCATTTATTCTGAGTTTGATGGCTGCGTTTTTGGTGTTGTGGCTCCTTTCGTTTGTTCCGTTGACTTTGATATCGATGTATTTGGGTTCTTCTTGTATAGGTGTTTTAGTTCTGCATTTATTCTGAGTTTGATGGCTGCGTTTTTGGTGTTGTGGCTCCTTTCGTTTGTTCCGTTGACTTTGATATCGATGTATTTGGGTTCTTCTTGTATAGGTTTTAGTTCGCATTTATTCTGAGTTTGATGGCTGCGTTTTTGGTGTTGTGGCTCCTTTCGTTTGTTCCGTTGACTTTGATATCGATGTATTTGGGTTCTTCTTGTATAGGTGTTTTAGTTCTGCATTTATTCTGAGTTTGATGGCTGCGTTTTTGGTGTTGTGGCTCCTTTCGTTTGTTCCGTTGACTTTGATATCGATGTATTTGGGTTCTTCTTGTATAGATGTTTTAGTTCTGCATTTATTCTGAGTCTGATGGCTGCGTTTTTGGTTTTGTGGCTCCTTTCGTTTGTTCGGTTGACTTTGATATCGATGTATTTGGGTTCTTCTTGTATAGATGTTTTAGTTCTGCATTTATTCTGAGTTTGATGGCTGCTTTTTTGGTGTTGTGGCTCCTTTCGTTTGTTCCGTTGACTTTGATATCGATGTATTTGGGTTCTTCTTGTATAGGTGTTTTAGTTCTGCATTTATTCTGAGTTTGATACACCGCCATCTTTGTTGTAACATTCGAAATCTGAATCTGTGAAAAAAACGGAATAAACGCGGGAAAATTCCTCTGAATGTATACACTCTAACGGGAAAAAAGCGGGGGGGGGGGGGGGAAAGGTACAAGTACCCAAAATTTACAAAAAGATAGGCGGGAGGGGCCAAAACGTTTCGAATTTTGCAACACAAAAGTAATGGACCACGAAGGAACTTAATTCACTACTGACAGCTGGACGTACACAGTGCCGAACGTGTGACATACATACACGACTTCAAAAATTGTGTCATTCGGTGAGAAACAACTTCACAAAAAACCGATTCTGAAACTGACAGACATAATTAATCAAGGCGGCAAAGGTAGCTTATGGAAAGCTGTGAACGATTCTGGATTTCAGTGGAAGACGACGATAAAGAACACGCTGGTCCTCACAGAGCAGCGCGATGTAACATGTATGTCAGTAACACACCTCACAGCCCTGAAAAACTACAAAGAAGGCAGTGCAGCTGTGTATGAGCAGCCATACTGGACCTAAGGGCCGGAGTGATGATGGCTGTGCGTCGGGTCTGCTTGCACGGAATTCGAGACTGCGTGCGTGAGGTTGCAGTGGTTCATTGCAATCTTCAGATGCAACCAGCAAACAGCGGACTGCCACAGTGACACGTATGGCGAAGACGACACTCGTCGGTTACAAGAGAAGTTAATTCCTAATTTGTGGCAAACGTCTGTACTTGTGGAAGGTAATGGCATCTGTCATAACATACAAAACTACAAAGCCTCAACATCGAATTAAAACAGAACTGATTATGCGTGACAAATATTCAATTTCGCGACACAATCTTAAAGTACAGCTCTATGAAATAATGAGAGCTTAAAAACCGAAGCAAAACGTTTTCCCAGCCCATGAAATCATGGTTGCTAAGGGCCATACGATGTCGCGACTTCTGCACTGTCACCCACATCTAAACCCTAAAGAATTAACGTGAGCGGGCGTAACGCAGTGGACTGGAGCACATAATACAACATACAGCATGTAGAGGTAAAGGTAAAGCTTTCCCGTAACAAGTCTTGAAGACTCAGAGGTGGACGGAATGTTGTGCCTACATCCTTACTCTGACACTCCGCACAACTAGGACGGCAGAGTTGTCAGTTCTACGCTCCGGCCGCAATTTACCCCCAATGAAATACCTTGGTACTCATTTCTGTTAGAGGCTGAGTGGACCCCAGGGCTACTGACGGAATAGGTCACTTGAAAACTTTCCAAGGACCCTACCAGGAATCGAACCAGGAACCTTCCGTCTTCTGGCGCAGTGCCTCAATTAACTACACCGCTCGACCCCCCCCCCCCCAGTACATAAATTACGTCAAACATTTCTGAGTGGAGTTTCGAAGAACCTGTAGACAAGCCAGTAGATCGGCGTTTGTGATGGCACGAAACTAGAAAAGCTATGGTGAAGAAGAAGCTATAATAGACGAAAGGACTGACAATATAACAACAATCAGTGGAAATAGCAGCAGCAGGGAGAGTGACAATGTGTGGTGGCATGTCAAGGGTTGAATAACTGGACGAAATTAGTGTTAAGAACATATTATTATTATTATTATTATTACTGGGCCCCTGTTACATAACATATTTATTACTGACCTTTGCTATTGCATTAAGCACTCCCTTTTCACTTGCTGACGATATCAAAATTCCCCGTGCCATAATCTCTGCAACTGACTGTACACTCCTACAATTTGACATTGATCCCATTCGCGGTTGGTGTGTTGCTGATCATTTTTTTTTCCAATGGCTCAACAGCCCCTTTTCGGGTGCCTAGGCCTCCTCATTTCGAGGTTTCACGATCACACACTTTAGACACACCACACTCGGTAGGACTCCTCTGGACGAGGGATCAGCTCGTCGCAGAGACCTCTACCTGACAACACACAACAATCACAACAGACAGACATCCATGCCCCCCGGTGGGATTCGAACCCACGATCCTAGTAAGCGAGCGGCCGCAGACCCACGTCTTAGACCGCACGGCCACTGGGATCGGCTGTTGCTAATCATTATGGAACTTCATACTGACAAAAAAAACCTTACTAATTAGTAATTAACTATAATTACAAACTGCGTGACAAATGCACAACTCGTACTCATTACATCAGACACCTACGTACATACGAGTACATGTGGATTCTGAACTCCTTTTCTCACCACCATGTCGACTACATATTCTCTCGATCAACTCAAAATGTTGAGGCTCATACGCACCTTGACCCACTCTCTTTCTACCACTGATAGTCTGTTACGTAACGCCTTGGTGAGATCCAAATTAGAACATGCCTCACCTGCCTGGAACACCAGCAGAAGTCTGCAGCTCTATGCTTCAGTCGCTTTTCTTTCCCTCGTTTTCCTTATAATTATCCTTACGCACTTGAGCTTCTAAGGCTATATACTTTACAAGTCACAAGGCATCACCTCGACGCCCTCTTCTTTATTCACACTTTCGTACGATCAAAATTTTGTCCTTCCTTAATACATAATATTAGTCTCAGAATGTCCAGACCGGCCCTGGGGCCTACCCAGCCACCTGTACAATTGGTACCGGGTCATTCCCGGGGGTAAAGCGGCCGGGGCGTGGCGTTGACCACCCACCCCCATCTAGCGCCGAGGTTAAAGAAAGAGTAGAGCTATACCTGTACTTCCCCTCTGGGCCTTCATGGCCTGTTTAGGGAACCTTTACCTTTTATTAGTTTCAGAATCCCGTCTCGCAATCTTAGCAATTTCACGCACTTTTCTGCAGCACGCACAAATTGTCCTTCCGTCCGTTACACGTGCGACAGCTCCACATTCGGTACGCAGTGATACAGACATATTTCGGTAAGCAATTTGGAAATCTGAAACCGATTACTACTCTTGTTTAATTTTTAAATTTGAATTGCGGTGACTAAATTTGTCATAAATCTTACTTTTGTTGATCGCTGTGTTCTGTTGTTTGTGTCTGTGTTTAATTATGTAATTTGTGTTGTAAGGTCTGTGCTAGTTTTGTAATTGACCTCTGCGCTGTCAAGACTAGCGTTTTAATAAATGAAAACAGACTTGAATTATTATCATCGTTATCATCATCACAGCAAAATTTCTGGTTTAAAAACCGGTGGTTAACTATTATCACCACGTACGTTACGGTGAAGAGACATCATGTCCAGATTTCTTTGAACGGTCTGTACTTCTTTGACGCAGAACACAAAATCATTATGCTATCACTATCGTCGGTGTGTAAGTGACTCGCTCCTAGCATATGGGGTAAAGTTCCACCGGCCCAAAAAGTAACAAATTACCCCATAATACGGATGGCAAAGGTCGCCCTCGGTGGACTAGTGGTTAGCGTGCTCCCGACCGAGGGCGATGGATTTTTAAGGGTGATAAAAATCCGTAGCACAACTTCCTTCGGAGGGGAAGTAAAGCCGTCGGTCCCATGTCGTAGATTTACGGCGTGTAAAAGAACCTTACGGGCATGAATAGAACTAGTAATTCTCGTAAGCAAAATTCAGCGGCCATTTCTCACCCAAGTCTCCTGACTGCCTGCCAGATGGCTCTGGCAGTCACATCAGGATTGAGTAGAACTTGTGCGGTCAGTGGGCTGGTCACTCACTACATCAACGCACATGACCATAGAAACCTCCGAAAGGAGGCCCCTATGCTCCGCGTTGAAGCGACAGGGACAAAACAAGAAACTGATGGCAAAAAATTACCATACACGGCTGGAGGCAAGAAGGGTTTAGTGTTCATACACAGCACCGTTCAAATGATTCAAAAGTTGAAATTGGGGGTCTCCAAAACGTACCTTTCCCTTCTTAGGACAGAAAACAGTAGACTGAAGTGCAATTTCCCAGTTTCCTACCTACCTACTATTTAGTTTCGTTCAGAAAAATAATGGAATGGCAATCACATCCACCACACCACTCACGCTGCCACTCCACATTCGCCTGAAACTCTGCCCTGGTTTGTGACGGATTCCATTTTGCACCAGCGATCGTGTAATCACGAGGTTCGCGCGCGAGCTCTTGGGATGTAAGTTATGGGTCTTGAGTAATATGCTGACGTCAGAGATATCGACATTCTTTGGTAGGTAGTAACACTGGCCTCCGTGAAATTGGGGGGGGGGGGGGTACGACCATAAACTATATTACTCCTACCTCGAGGCATACCACCCACAAGAAGAAATACATGTCTGTCATGTGATTATAGAGGGTGTCCCAGAGTAATGGAGACTTGTGTAATGGCATTATCATGTTATGCGTAATGTGGTAACATTATGCTAGGGTACCACGTTCAAAACCGTTAGTGAGTGTACGTCACGTATTGTTATTATGGCCAACAGTATCGATAGTAATATACATTTAAATTAATAACCGAACAAGGCAGGCAGTGTACTATAACGTAATACTGAGGCGCGTTCGCGTAACCATTGTTTCCGTGTAAAAGCAATAAGTATTACATATTCTCAGTGTGTGTCAGTAGCCTTACTTATCCAGCATGCAAAGCGCATGCGCCGTATTATATTGTCATCTGGGCCTGTCTGGCTGTACCATATTTTTCCACATTATCTCATAAACGGCACGATTTTAGGAAAAAAGTTATTGAACATAAAATGTGTGTTTTGTTTTCTGTACAACTTTTGTCTGAAACATTTCTCATTATAAGAAGAATTGAGCGAGATATTATCATAAATGTACATAGGTCTTCGTCGCCCTTCGGTGGACTAGTGGTTAGCGTGCTCGCCACTGGACCAAAGGTTCGCGGGTTCAATCCCGGCCGAGCACAACTTCCTTCGGAGGTGAAGTAAAGCCATCGGTCCCATGTCGTAGATTTACGGCATGTAAAAGAACCTTACGGGCATGAATAGAGATGTTTCGTAAGCAAACGTCAGCGGCCATTTCTCACCCAAGTCTCCTGATTGACTGCTAGATGGCTCTGGCAGTCATATCAGGATGAGTAGAACTTGTGCAGACAGTGGACTGGTCACTCACTACAGAATGCACACTTCCAGACCAAGAAATCTCTGAAAGGAGGCCCTATGCTCCGCAAGGAGCGACAGGGGGGAAATAATAAAAAATAAAAACCCTTGGGCCTTCATGTAAAGTATTTTTCATTCTTGTCAGATTTTAATTAAACTTGAGTTTGTCTAGACAATTTTAAAAAAAATACTCAAATATCAAAATTCACGACAATCCGTCCAATGGGAACGGACTTTTACCATGCTCATAGACGGACAGCCATTACGAAGAAAATAGCCGCTTTTCGTAATTTACAAACGCGACTAAAATTCACAAATCACACACCAACAAAATGCACTATATTTTCACTTTTATTCTTTAACCCCTACATATGTTACAGCCTTTACAAGGCCATCTTCAGGGGGCTGAAACATATGTAGGGGTTAAAGAATAAAAAGTGAAAAAAATACAGTGCATTTCGTTGGTGTTAATTTGTGAGTTGTTAGAATTGCACGGTGAAGATAACACAATTTATCAGCGACTAAAATGTTACGCTCTGCGCACATTTCCCTAATTGTTTCACGTCAATTCAAACAAGTCTCTCAACGGTCTCTTAGCTTCAGGTTTCACAACTGAAGAAGAATAAAATCAACTCGACATCGATCAAATAAAACAAATTAGCGCAGTACGAAGACAACTGTTTACACCACGCCTGCAAATGACGGACTAAACACGCCCATCAGCTCTTGGGCTATCGATCCTTCGGGTGACAAAACACGGGCATGACCTTTAGACAGATTACTAGGCCAGCGACGGCGGATCTTTTCGCTGCCTGCTGCCAGATTTACACCAGAAGTTACCCGTGACAAGTGGTGACAGCAGTCACCGTCGTTGCAGTGAGCTCAATAAGATAGCTGCAGCGCGTTTGTTAACTCTTCAGTTCTTAGCTTCTCGAGTGTTTCTGACAGCCACACAAACTGTATTCATTCCGTTTGTCAGACGGTTTCTTAAGTCGACTTCATGCACTTCCACGTTGAAAATGAGCGACACGATAACACGCCGCCGTGTTTTAATGTTTGTGACCAAACATCCGGGTATTCGGGGTGGACACACAAAGTACCACACCCATGTCGTGACCGAAAAACGAGGACCGCTGTACCGTAGGCCACGCGTCGTAAAAGGCGACTAAAAGAGCACCAGGTGCCCGGGAGAACAAATCGACCTCCCTGTGTCCGAAGCCTGTTCCTCCGGGCTGGGGGTTGGCCATGGGGTTGACAACCCCACCCCATGAAGACCTTTTGTTGTGAATCCAAATGGCTTCCGCAAATGCAAATAGACTGACCACACGGAACAAAAGACATGGCAGCGGAAACTAGTGAGTACTACATTTGGAGCATACCTTTGTGTGGTGCTGACACGTGGACACTTCGGAAAGTAGATCAGAAGTATCTGGAAAGTTTTGAAATGTGGTGCTGGAGAAGAATGGAGAAGATCAGTTGGACCGATCGTGTGAGAAATGAAGTATTACACAGAGTCAAGGAGGAGAGGAATATCGTACATACAATAAAAAGAAGAAAGGCTAACTGGATTGGTCACATCTTGCGTAGAAACTGCCTTCTAAATCATGCTATTGAAGTAATATTAGAGGAACGGATAGAAATGACGGGAAGAAGACGTAAGCAGCTGCTGGATGACCTTAAGGAAAAGAGAAGATATTGGAAATTGAAAGAGGAAGCACTAGATCGCACACTGTGGAGAACTCGCTTTGGAAGAGGCTACGGACCTGTCGTAAGACAGACTGCAGCATGAATGAATGAACGAACGGAAAATGACTAAATGAGAAAAACCCCCCCCCCCCCCCCCCCCGAACTATGGGAATCAGAAGATGGTAGTCAGCGCCACTGGTGAGGGCTGCAGCGCCAAAGACAAGGATGATACAGACAGCAACAGCAAAAGTGTATCTTACGGTTTGCTGAACTTCCTTCTATCATCCCAATGCCCTTCACCAAGCACAGCGCAGACATTCTACAGATACACTTGTCTAACAGAAGTGACGAGTTCCAGGCACAGTCCTCTCATGGCACCGATCCAGCAAGTGTTGTACTTCGTACATTCAGGAAAAATCTTCTCTCCGACAAGGAAGGCGATCCGCAGTGAACATCCCGCTTGCAGTAGCTACGTGGGTACTTCAAAAAGATACATTTAGCCCTGCGATCTGCAACCTTCTTAATAATACCACTGCGGGGGGGGTTTGTTTATGAAGCCAGTCACGCACCTCTTTTTTCATCTCGTCAATATCTGCAAATCGACGACCTCTTAGAGCATTTCTTGAGGGGTCCAAACAGATGGAAATTGTAAAGGGCCACACTGTATTTTACGTCGCATTCACCGTGCATTTTTGCTTAATTGAACAATCTATACCAACAAATGCACACAGACATATAATGTCAATAGTTTCTTTTATTAATAGCTTTCCCCAATACGTATTTCGGCGTGATTACATCGCCATCTTCAGGGGGTCGTTGAAGTTTTCTAACATAGACCAATATTTATATAGTGACACTGATTAACATTGTAACATTATTACACATAACTATGGCTGTTACGATGTATTTTATAAATACTGGTCTATGTTAGAAAACTTCAACGACCCCCTGAAGATGGCGATGTAAACACGCCGAAATACGTACTGGGGCAAGCTATTAATAAAAAAAAAACTATTGACATTATATGTCTGTGTGCATTTGTTGGTATAAACTGTTCATGTAAAGGGCCAGTTCTGGGCTGTGGGCAGGGTACCCGAGAACTTCCCAATTCAGTTGCTGAATGGTGTTTATGGTGAGGTGTGCCGTATGACGGAGCGCACTGTCGTGTAACAAAACAACACCCTGTGACAATCTTCCTCTCCGTTTTGAGTGAATAGCCGATCTCAGGTCATCTCTCAGCACTTCGCAGTAATTGACACTTGTTACCGTGATACCCCTCTCCATATACTGTTCCAAGGATCTGCCCTTGGGAATCCCAGAACACCGTCAACAAGAGCATTCCGGGCAGAGGGCAGCGACTTGCATCTTTTTTTTTTTTTGGAACAAGGAAATGACTGCATCCTCTGCCGTTTGGTTTCTGGTTCATAATTATGAATCCAGGTTTCATGCCCAGTGATGATGCCATACAAGAAGTTATAACCTTCACGGTTGTACCGCTCCGAAACAATGGAGCAGATCTGCTGGCGGTTGTGATTATTCTCTTCTGTCAGAAGCAGATTCCACTTGCAGCGCCTCTACCTACTTCAGTCTCCATGCAATCAGACGATACCAAAGTCGTGTACATTTCTCCTTGTCATTTCATTAGGTGCGTTTGCAAAACTGCGAGAAGCGACTATTAGCTTCGTCACGTCTGTCTGTCCACGTGGAAAAACTCGGCTCCCACTGGACGGATTTTTATGAGATTTTGATATTTGAGTATTTTTCAAAGATCTGTCGAGTAAATTCAAGTTTCATTAAAATCTGACAAGAATAACGTGTACTTTACATGAAGACGTATGTACATTTATGACAATATCTCGCTGAAATTCTTGTTAGAATGAGAAATGTTACAGACAAATCTGTACAGACTGGCACAGACACAATGTGCCGTCTTTTGAGGATTCATTACCCAAACGCAGGCCGCAACAACCCTAAACTCACGGTCTTCCAACACGAGAACAGGTTGGTAACTATGCCTTTTAGCTTTGTGTCATTTCCTGTGGGTAGCGCGGCAAGGGTCCCGCATTACTAGGGTATGCACAAACCGCATCTTGACTCGCCTTCCCTCTCATTCTAGCTGATTACACAAACGATGAGGAAGTATATCCGTATTGTGCCCGCATTACTTAGTTAACGCGACGCTGACGCCTTCCCCTTCATGCGGCAAGGTATGGCAGGGAATACTTCGCATCCCTAGGCTTTTAACAAATATGAAATGCGCTATAAAAATTGTAATAAAACAATGTAATATTATTCGGTCGAAAACATATACAATTTTTATTCTCTTTTTTTAAATAGAGAAAGGAAATAATTTCTTCCATGTCAGTGCTATAGCGGTGCAATACTAGCCATACCGAAGAACTCGCCACTGCTTCACAGGCACGTTCGGGCAATTTAGATTTTTTAGACGACAGTATCTTGAAAAGTTTTGAAATGTGGTGCTGGAGAAGAATGGAGAAGATCAATTGGACCGATCGTGTGAGAAATGAAGAAGTATTACACAAAGTGAAGGAGGAGAGGAATATCGTACATACAATAAAAAGAAGAAAGGCTAACTGGATTGGTCACATCTTGCGTAGAAACCGCCTTCTGAAACACGTGATTGAAGGAAAGTTAGAGGGAAGGATAGAAATGACGGGAAGACGAGGGAGAAGACGTAAGTAGCTACTGGATGACCTTAAGGAAAAGATAAGATACTGGAAATTGAAAGAGGAAGCACTAGATCGCACCATGTGGAGAACTCGCTTTGGAAGAGGCTACGGACCTGTCGTAAGACAGACTACAGAATGAATGAGTCTTTCAGACTGGGCCTTGAACTCCCAACGCCACACGGCTATGATCTGCCTGTTCGACCAAGTTTCTGCCACATTCACGCAGACTATTACAGACACAATGCGCCGTCTGTTGCGGATTCATTTTCGGTCCGGTTCCCACAAGCAACTCCCAAGGGCGCATTCTGTCACGAAGACTGTCCTACGGTAACGTCTGAACCCGTGACAAAAGACCGGCACATCGGACCAACAGGCTTCAGCTCACTTTTCAGGATTTCTCACTGAAGTTACGAACATTTTAACTGCACTTCCTAGCTACAGTCCACCTCCACTGACCGTCTGCTACCAATATAGGCTACCAGAACATTGCATCATATTCACATGATACAAACACATGGTCTCTGACAAGCCCAGTAACAAGTAAGTCAAACACTTTCGTGATTTACACACTTCAAAGGAGACCGAACACGACATGCGAGGAAAAGAACCTTGAAGAACGAGTTCACTATTATCCCCAACTCCTTTAATCTGAGGCCCTCTTGACGTGAATAAAACGTCTGTGGTCCGTATCTATAAACAATGATTTCCGAGTAGAATTTAAACGTCCGCCTACCCATTGCATAATTTACACTTCTATAGACCATTACTGCGTCTTAATCTGATTTTCTTGCCAAAATTAATACCAGAGAACATATTCTCTACACGCTGAGTTTGTGGGATATCACCTCAAGAGTTTCGTACTGACGTCATGTCATATCTTCGCATCCAACCTCACACGACCAGCCCCAATGGTTCATTAGTTATCACAATAAAACAGCAAGGTCATAAAAATTTTCGCACTGCCGCCATCTTGCGTTCCACAAACATATTACGTTAACAAACGTTACACGTTCTTCCACTGCCTATTAGGCTACCACAGCCCACATATATGTAGGCTGTGGTAGCCTAATAGGCACTAATGGTTCTCAAACTACAATTTGAGAACCATTAGTGGCGCCAACGTCTCACAGTTTCGCACGCCCGCCAACTGTAATAAAACGTACAGTGTTGGATGCCTTCCAACAACACAACGGTCATACCAAATTTCGTTAAAACCAGTTCAGTAATTCAAAACATGACTGGGGGAGGGGGGGGGGGGTTGAGGCGACACACGCGCACACAGCCTAGCGGTATCTTAGGCTTAAATTTCTCCTCCTTTTTAGGAATCGGCTAAAAATGTGCTCAGATTTCATTTAGCAATTTAAAAGAACCAAGAAATCATTACCTAAAAAGATTATGCAACGATGGTGTCAAGTGTCATTTAACAATACCGTACCAACTGGCGAAGTTAATGAAACTGCAGCAAGATTAGCATGATTACGTACGAGGAATGGGCAATGTGAGGAACAAAAAACGCTCGCAAGGTCAACCTCCCAGGCATTCGTTTGTGTAGGGCAAAGACAATCAGGAATACCTAAACAAAACAGACTTCGGCACTCAGGTCTGTGGCCCCATTTCCCCAGCTTCTAGGGCCGCAAAGCTCAGATATAAACTACTCACGCACTGGCAGAGACGTGAAGGACAGCAGCGGAAACTGCGAACCGCTTGACAGGATGAGGCTGAACAGTAACGGAGTCGAAATTCAGTTAGGTATGGTTATTTAAAGACGCTGTTAGCTGCTCAGACTGCACGTATGGGTGAGGGGAGAGGTGCATACAGTGTATTGGTGGGGAGACCTGAGGGAAGGAGACCACTTGAAAGACCCAGGCGTAGATGGGAGGATAATATTAAAATGGATCTTCAAGAAGTGGGATGGGGGGGCATGGACTGGATTGATATGGCTTAGGATAGGGACAGGTGGCGGGCTGTTGTGAATGCGGTAATGAACCTTCAGATTCCATAAAACGCGGGGAATTTCTTGACTAAATGACGACCTGTCAGCTTCTCAAGAAGGACTCTGCTGCATGGAGTTTAGTTAGTTAGTTTAGTCAGCTGCTCAGACTGCATGGGTTCGAATGTTACGACGACAAATGGACGAAGATGTGGAAAGAAAGCAGAAGGACGTGGCCCCGGCCACATTTCTGACGCCATCCCAGTATTGGTGATCGGCTCTCACCAAGGTAGTTAACTTCTCGGATGCAACGTCATGCAGTGTATCAGTAAAGTATCGACGTTTCAGAGGAACCATCTTCCTCTACCACGAACATGGACGCAGCATGCTTCTAACTAAACCTATGCACCGCAAAACACGGGAACACAGCGCTCTTCACGTCCTGGCAACGATCGGGCACACCGACATGAAACACGAATCAAGATAAGCAGTCTCCGAGCCGAGATTTGAACCTCCCAAATACGAAGCAAGATTGCTACCGACTCCATTCCGACATTCGGTGGCCAGCAAGGGAAAACAGGTGTGTCCAGTTCGGTGCAGTCCGAACACCAGCACCCGTCGTAAGTTATGGACGATGATTAAGCAGCAAAAGGCTTCCGCAACCGACAGACTTCATAAACGGGGCTCTAAGATAAGCCGTTCGCCTCCAACCGTGTGACGAGAACTAGAGGCAGCGGAAGGCGTTAAAGACGATACGTCTGGCTCAGACATCACATGTTGGTGCACACAATACAGCTGTCAGGGAGCTACGCACGGAAAGAGTCGCCAATCCAACAGGAAAAGTGCGCTAGCGATGCGATTAGCGTCTCTGACGTCATTCAGGTTGAAACCTGGACTCTGTCCAGACTTACCAGGACCTCCAACCCAACATAAATCGCAGATATCAACAAAAACAGTGTCACGCCTTTAAAGACCGAAGTTAATCTCAGTAATCCGTACCTCGCAGAGAACGTTGCCCTTCCACGGCAACACAAACGGCTAATGCTGTTTATTATTACGATACGAACACAAACAAAATGAGAGGACGAAACGCACAGCCTTCATGGTTGCAGCTGGCTGTAACCACTGCGTTCTTAGTCCCTTCAAGCCTAGTGGTTGCTGTACGTACCGCCAGGTTTAATGCTAAACAGTCTGTATTTTGTCCACAGAGTGAATTCGTGAGCGTCGTACGTTTCTTACAACAAACAGCCATCATCTGGCTACTCAAAGTCCGTTCCAAACGCACACTCCTCTGGAAAGCACCAACTCATTCTTGACATAGTACAATGTAGGATTGTTTTGAAATGTGGTGCTGTTGAAAGATGGAGAAGATCAGTTGGACCGATCGTGTGAGAAATGAAGAAGTATTACACAGAGTCAAGGAGAGAGGAATATCGTACATACAATAAAAAGAAGAAAGGCTAACTGGATTGGTCATATCTTGCGTAGGAACTGCCTTCTGAAACACGTGATTGAAGGAAAGATAGAGGGAAGGATAGAAATGACGGGAAGACGAGGAATAAGACGTAAGCAGCTACTGGATGACCTTAAGACGGTGGTTCCTAACATTTTATGTGTGTGACCCTGAAGTAGCAGAAGGTATGTGACCCGCGACACTACCATGGAAACGGCAATAGTCAGTAGTAATATTTACTGTAAATGAACTGATACTGTCTTTAGTTGAACACTGCGTAACATTGATACTTATTGAAAAAATAGCAAATTTGTAATGCTACTTGTCAAATACAATATTGTACTGTACAATAACAAAGTGTGTTCATTAGTTATTTAAAATGTAATTGCTCCAGTATGTTTAAAATTAATGAACACGGTTTCAATAATTACATTTTCTCGATCATTCTGTTTGAATTTAGATACAAATTTTTATTTTTTAATTATTATCGAGTTCTCCACAAAAACCTATCGCGACCCTACGTCAGATGCCCTGCGACCCTCATTTGGGTCGCGACCTGAGGTTGGGAACCGCTACCTTAAGGAAACGAGAGGATACTGCATATTGAAAGAGGAAGCACTAGATCGCACCCTGTGGAGAATCGATTTGGAAGAGGCTACGGACCTGTCGTAAGACAGACTATAAAATGAAGAGGCTACGGACCTGTCGTAAGACAGACTAAATGAAGAGGCTACGGACCTGTGTAAGACAGACTGCAGAATGAAGAGGCTACGGACCGGTCGTAAGACAGACTGCAGAATGAAGAGGCTACGGACCTGTCGTAAGACAGACTGCAGAATGAAGAGGCTACGGACCTGTCGTAAGACAGACTGCAGAATGAAGAGGCTACGAACCTGTCGTAAGACAGACTACAGAATGAAGAGGCTACGGACCTGTCGTAAGACAGACTGCAGAATGAATGAATGAATGATTTACTAACTCGCAGAACATAGCGGCTAATGGCAGAACCAGTCACTAATGAATCTGAAATTCTGTGCAAAGTCCTGCAATAAGCTGAAGTACGAATGCAGCATCTGCCTGCAGCGAAAGACGAGAATGAGCCATGGCCCACGCGAACTACTCATGCGACTGCGACCTTCAATGAAATTCTATTACGTCACAAATCAAGAATAACTTACAACAAACCGTTATTAAGTTAAACAGGATACTTAACAAAGAACAGAATTATCTCGCACTGACAGCAGCCGCACAAAACACATGTGCGGTGTAAATCGAAGCAAAGTTAAAAGACCAGCATTGTTAACGACTGTTCAGAACTGGTGGTCACAATCCGGCCGGTGTAAATTTTAGGCGCGTTCGAGAGCGAGCGAGAGAGAGAGAGAGAGAAAAGCGACTGTTAGCTTCGGCAGGTGTCTGTCCGTCCGTCTTTCCGCATGGAAGAACTCGGCTCCAACTGGACAGATTTTCATGAAATTTGATATTTGAGGATTTTTTTCCTTCGAAAATCCGTTTCTTTAAAATCTCACAACAATAACGGTACTTTACATGAAGACCCATGTGCATTTATGATAATATCTCGCTCAATTCTTCTTAGAATGAGAAATGTTTCAGACAAAAGTTGTACAGAAAACCAAAACACACATTTTATGTTCAATAACTTTTCCCGAAAATCGTGCCGTTTATGAGATAATGTGAAAAAATATGGTAGAGCCAGACAGGCCACAGATGACAATATAATACGGCGCATGCGCTTTGCATGCTTGATAACTAAGGCTACTGACACACACTCAGAATATGTAATACTTATTGCATCATAATCAATTCCGTCTGATCTCGTAGAATGGTTTTATGGAAACACAAAATCTGAGAAACTGCGCAACGACTTATCTGTCATTACGACGTTTAGCCAAATTGTACGTCTGAAGAAGACCGTGAGCAAAGGAACATTCTTTTTTATATTGTATTTACCGTGCATCTTATCACAATTGATCACAATCTTATCACCAAATGAACATTCTTTTGTTTAAACGCAGCATTTATATGTAACGTGTGAAAATAGTGCAAATTAGTTGCAATATAATTTTTCAAAAACTAGTACGTATAATTTGCATTGTCGCGTGTGACAAATTTACCACAAACCTATTGTTGTTAAACACTCAGCATTTGTATACAGTTGACAGTGACATGTAACTCAACAACAACGCATACAGAATGCATTGTTGCTTCCACTGCAACAATGGTTACGAAAACTCGCCACAATGTTATGTTACACGTACATTGCCGATCTTGTTGTAACCTGCTTTAGGTAATACTTAAGCATTTCTGACGTACCGGCGATATTCCCAATATGTCCAATGAAATACGTGTAATAAAATCGATTCCACATCGATGAGGGAACAGATAAATCAATAAAAGTTCCAGTTCTGATTACTCATAGCAACCACCCTGTTCCATAACTAACTAACTGACTAACTAACTAACTAACTAACTCCATGCAGCACAGTCCTTCTTGAGAAACTAACAGGTCGTCAGCTAGTCAAGAAATTCCCCGCGTTTTATGGAACCCGAAGGTTCATTACCGCACTCACAACAGCCCGCCACCTGTCCCTATCCTGAGCCATATCAATCCAGTCCATGCCCACCCATCCCACTTCTTAAAGATCCATTTTAATATTATCCTCCCATCTATGCCTGGGTCTTTCAAGCGGTCTCCTTCCCTCAGGTCTCCCCACAAAATCCTGTATGCACCTCTCCCCTCCCCCAATACGTTCTACATGCCCCGCCCACCTCATTATTCTTGATTTGATCACCCCACAGTTTCAAAGTCATGTACCTACGCGTTTTGTAAATCCTCACAGTAAACAGCTGTTATTTCCATTATTAACTGGTTGATATTTGTAACACAGATTCAGTGTGTTTACTGTGAGGAAGGAATGAATCTCCACATAAGCGCATCAAAACCGAGAGACATCTGTTGCTTCATACTGGAAGATAAACCAAGACTAGGGGAATGACATGTACTGAATACAGACCGACGGAATTCAAATTGACGAAAAGGATTAACATGGTTTAGCTAGGAACATGACAACTAACAGCTAAAAGCGGAGAGGCAGAAAAAGGAATATCCCGCTTATGTAAGGAATAAGAGAATGCGAGGAAAATGTAAGTAGAAACAGAGTTGGAGAGAACATTTTTTAGACAGTAAATGGATACATATAAATGAAGAAATATCATACAAGAAATGAGGTAATTAGATCACAAAATTAAGTGACAACAAGTAACTGTTTATACAAAATAACATGCAAGTGGGAAAATGACGTGGCAACAAGACAGACTACGTACGTATAACGTAACACTAAGGCGCGTTCACGTAACCATTGTTACCGTAAAAAAGCAATAAGTATTACATATTGTGAGTGTGTGTCTGTAGCCTTAGTTATCCAGCATGCAAAGCGCATGCGCCGTATTATATTGTCATCTGTGGCCTGTCTGGCTGTACCATATTTTCCCACATTATCTCATAAACGGCACGATTTTCGGAAAAAAGTTACTGAACATAAAATGTATGTTTTGGTTTTCTGTACAACTTTTGTCTGAAACATTTCCCATTCTAAGAAGAATTGAGATACTATCAAAAATGTGCGTAGGTCTTCACGTAAAGTACCGTTATTCGTGTCAGATTTTAACGAAACTTGATTTTTCTCGACAGATTTTCAAAAAATACTCAAACATCAAACTTCATGAAAATCCGTCCAGTGGGAGCCGAGTTTTTCCATGCGGACGGACAGACAAGACAAAACGAAGCTAATAATCGCTTTTCGGAATTTCGCAAACGCGCCTAAAACGGCGAAAGGCCTAAAGGAAATAAGAGAGAAGGAATTGTAAATAGAAATACATTGCAATTTATATATCTATGTGTATGCATATATATATATAATATATATATATATACGTATATAAATTTAGACGAGCTTAACACCTGACAGAAGAATGTCATTAGTTAAATAAATTTCAGTCATTAGTATTAAACATAACGGATGTACACTGGCAAACACCCTGTATTACCGGCTGCATTCAAAGATCTAAACGAAACTGAATTAATAAATCTGAACGTTAAAACATACGCCTAAACTTTGACAAAACTGAGTCTCACCGCAGATGTCCTGCTTCGAACCCTGGCCAATGAATGTGAGATTTGTTGATGACAAAGCGACACTGGGACAGGTTTGTCCAAGGTTTTCCTCTTTCAGCACCATTGCACCAATGGTCCATACACATCTTCACCTTCATACAGCTTTTATCAGAAGGACAAGCGGGCGAAGTGTGGCAAGCTTCAAATAACGCAATGTTCTTCCGCAAATCGGAAGTGTTCTGCAAGTAAAGTACTGCCGTTCCTTGTGGGGCATCAAAGGATCACTGAGGCTAGATCCAAATCACATAAGTACCATAAAGTCACTCTGAGACTTCAAGAACGTACTGAATTTTTAAAAGCGCCAGTGAAGCCGGTTGGAATTCCTTCCAAAGACGTAAAGGTACACCGCAGGGACATTTGCAGCGTGTGAAACAAATGTCCATTTATTCACTGTTAAACAGTTCAAATTTCGTCACGGACCTGTTCGTGACGTTTTATTCTATACGGACAGTGACACACACACAGACACACAGACCACACACATTTAAACGCAGATACTAGACTGCACAGACACTGTCCTTGGTATAATTGCGATTTATTCCAGATGGTAACCACATGACGAAAATATCAGAGATACCAACCTTTGAAAACCACAAGCAGGAGTGCTGAGTAGCGACAGAAAACGCTTTTAGGCGCGTTCGCAAAATTGCGAAAATTGATTACTAATAGCGTCGTCACGTCCGTGCGTCCATCCGCATGGAAAAGCTCGACTCCCTCTGGACGGATTTCCATGAAATTTGGTATTTTAATATTTTTTGAAAATTTGTCGACAACATTCGAGTTTAATTAAAATCTGACAAGAATAACGGTACTTTACATGAAGACCTATGTACATTTATGATAATATCTCGCTGAATTCTTCTTAGAATGAGAAATGTTTCAGACAAAAGTTGTAGAGAAAATCAAAACACACATTTTATGTTCAATAGCTTTTTCCCCAAAATCGTGCCGTTTATGAGATAATGTGGAAAAATATGGTAGAGCTAGACAGGCTACAGATGACAATATAATACGCGCATGCGCTTTGCGTGCTGGATAACTAAGGGTACAGACACACACACTCATAATATGTAATACTTATTGCTTTTCCACGGCAACACAGGTTAAGCGAACGCGCCTCAATGTTACGTTATATGTACATTGCCTATCTTGCGTGGTCTTAGCGCGCATGGAAAACTGCAGCAGGTGGACACTGCAAATACACAAACGACAGGCACTGCAAAACAGGAAGAGTGAGATGTGTCACAGTCTTGTACAAAACAGGAAGAGTGAGGTGTGTGACAGTCTTGTACAAAACAGGAAGAGAGGTGTGTCACAGTCTTGTACAAAACAGGAAGAGTGAGGTGTGTCACAGTCTTGTACAAAACCGGAAGAGTGAGGTGTGTCACAGTCTTGTACAAAACAGGAAGAGTGAGGCGTGTGACAGTCTTGTACAAAACAGGAAGAGTGAGGTGTGTCACAGTCTTGTACAAAACAGGAAGAGTGAGGTGTGTCACAGTCTTGTACAAAACAGGAAGAGTGAGGTGTGTGACAGTCTTGTACAAAACAGGAAGAGTGAGGTGTGTGACAGTCTTGTACAAAACAGGAAGAGTGAGGTGTGTGACAGTCTTGTACAAAACAGGAAGAGTGAGGTGTGTCACAGTCTTGTACAAAACAGGAAGAGTGAGGTGTGTCACAGTCTTGTACAAAACCGGAAGAGTGAGGTGTGTCACAGTCTTGTACAAAACAGGAAGAGTGAGGTGTGTCACAGTCTTGTACAAAACAGGAAGCGTGAGGTGTGTCACTGTCTTGTACAAAACAGGAAGAGTGAGGTGTGTCACAGTCTTGTACAAAACAGTCATCACAAAACAAAAACGGCATCACTGCATTCTCAGTTGTAACTAAATTCGCAGTTTCAAACCTCTCAACCACACGTCAGGAACTTGAAAGGGTACAACCATCCACAGAAGTAACATACCTTAATTCCGATCTATAAAGCATCCATCTATTAAGAACTATTACAAACAGCTATATAACAAGATTTCCTGGTGAAATTAGCGTGTCGAGACACAAAACACGGTATATCACGAAACTGGGTAAGTCTAATGCAGCTCTGCCCGCCAATTTAAACAGAGGTAACTATATATACCACCCGCTTCAACATTAAACAAGCCAGGCAATGCATGTCTGTTTAAAACATTTCTCATTGTAAGAAGAACTCAGCGAGATATTACCACAAATGTACATAGGTCTTCATGTAAAGTACCGTTATTGTTGTCAGATTTTAATGAAACTTGAATTTTCTCGACAGATTTTCGAAAAAAAAAACACTCAATTACCAAATTTCATAAAAATCCGTCCAGTGGGAGCCCAGTTGTTCCATGCGGACAGGCGGAGAAACATGACGAAGGTGATAGTGGCATTTCGCAATTTTGCGAACGCGCGGATGAAATACGAGATTACGGTGGCCTCCAGGGCATTAGTATCAGTATCACATTTAATCGCAACCTGTCCAGCAGTTCAGAACAGCACGGCCTCTCTCTTAAGAGCGTCAGTTTTTACGAACACCGTACAAGTGCCTCATCACTACGACTGTGCTGCGCTTGCAATTCAAAGCACGGAACATTTGCAGTCCTTCAATTTCCTTCTACGACAGACAATGCAGTTTCTAATAATCACTGTACGTTACGTAATACACTTGTACAAGATCCCACGTTACGGCTCCGAATAGCTTTCTCGTCAACGCAGACACGTCGCCGACGACAAACCGCAAACCGATCGCTTACTCCAGAAATCGCCCACACGTTATGCAACCCCCCCCCCCCCCCCCAAGCTCATTCCTGAGCCACATTAAACGCAGTCAATACCCATCACCCCCAACCATTTCTTTAAGCTCAATTTAACATTCTACTCCCATCTGCATTTAGATCTTACTACTGTCTTTCCCGACAAAAATTCAGTATGTATGCAATGTGGCACGCGGTGGCGCGGTTGGTTGAGGCACTGCATTACAAGCCGGAAGGTCGCGGGTTCGATTCCCGATGGTATCATTAGAATTTTTCATTGACAAATCCTTTCGTTCGCACTATGGCCCTGGGGTCGACTCAGCCTCTAACAGAAATGAGTACCAGGAATATTTCCTGGGGGGTAAAGGCGGCCGGTGCGTAGGGCTGACAAACTTACCACCTTCATGTGCTGATTGTCTTGATATCTGGGAGCCTCAACCACCTAGAACCCTAAGGGCCTGTCCAGGCCTGTAATGGGATTGCTTTATGAATGTAATCACTCTCATGCGTGCTGCATGTCCTACCGTCTCATCATTAATATCATCGGCGTAATAATACCCGGGTGCAACGTATGAAGCTCACCAAGACATCATTTTCGCCAGCCACCTGTCACATATCCCACTACTTCCCACACTACCTTGCTGCCGTCACCCAGCTCTCTGCCGTGACACTTCAATTAACTATAGTGCGCCGCGGCGCCAGGAAGTGCTGACGACATAAAATCAAAGACCCCTCAACGTACACGGAGATCCTACCTTGCAACTGTAGGCCAGTACAGCTCAGTCGGTGTAGCGACTCGCTACAGGCTGGACTGTCCGGGGATCGAATCTCGTTGCCGGCGAGATTTTCCGCACCAGCCCAGCCTCCTGTACAATGGGCACCGGGTCTCTTTCCCGGGGGTAAAGAGGACGTGGCGTGGCGTTGACCACCCACCCTCAAACAGCGCCAAGGTTAAAGAAAAAGTAGAGCTATACCTCTACTCCCCCTCAGGGCCTTCCGAACATGTTATAGGGCGAAATGTACTTCACGTCGTAACTGATGTCACAAAGCCATTTTTCCTCGGTGTAAGGCATGGCGCATTACGTCATCAGCGTTCTGTATTACCAGGAACGTGATAATGGTAACTAATCATACCTGTCATAAATACAGTGGAACAGGGGTCAAGACGGAACGTGTCGCGACGTACCGGCTCTGAAGGCACGGAATCCAACCCCAAGAAGGCGATAAAGTACAACGTGATCCACTTAAAACTGTATACTCAACAGTAAACAGTGATATATATCTCCTAACACTAAGTTACATGTCTCCTAACACTAAGTTACGTGTCACCTAAACACTAACCACAACTGAGCACTTACGACGCCGGACGGGTCTTCCGCTGTTGCAACACGCACCAATCCACAGGACAACGTGCGATAAGGAAGTCGCAATGCGACGACAATTCAACGTTAACCGCGTGCCGTTTGCACATAAATACCGACGTTTCGTACCAACGCCTTCTTATCCTGAAGATGTAGGCAACATGTTCGAAATGCTGACATCACATCACAAAACACCACATCTGTGTTTTACAAAAAAAGGTGAGGTACAGCAACCCCATTACAGGCGTCGACAGGACCTTAGGGTTCCAGAAGGTCGAGGCTCCCAGGTTTCAAGACAATCGGCACATGAAGGTGGTAAGGTTATCAGCCCTACGCACCGGCCGCCTTTACCCCCCGGGAAATACTCCTGGTACTCATTTCTGTTAGAAGCTGAGTCGACTCCAGGGCCATAGTGCGACAGAAACGATTGTTAATGACAATTCCCATCGGGAATCGAACCCGCGACCTTCCGGCTTGTAGGCGAAGTGCCTCAACCAACTGCGCCACCGCGTGCCCTTTATACCAGGGGTAAGGTTTCAAATGGCTCATTAAGCACGCTACATCGTTAGACACCTCAACCAACTCCACCACAGTAACCTTGTGTCTACCTCCGCTGAATAATATTCGTAACAGAGAAAGGCAACGCATCAAAGGAACAGCCAGACAAGGTCTCGGCGTACCAAAACAAGACACTTGGAACATTCAGCTGTCTTGTGCAAACAGACAACGGTGCAATATACAGCATTACTGCCAATCAATCCTTCGCACCCGTCAATCCTAGAAGACCAGTTGGTTGTTTCAAAGTCATTCTCTGCCACACAAAGACGTTTCATACTTTAACTCACGACCTTCGTCTCAATAACACATAAAAATGCAATTTATACCTCACAATAAACACACTGCATCTCCATTACAAAAATAAGCTGCTTTAACATCTTCGCTCATCTGGGATATTACCGACGTTTCCGGACGACACATCGGTCCCATCTTCAACGGTAAAGCGGTCCAGGATTGCCTGTCCCTTGAAGATGGGACCCGAAAGGTATCCCGAAACGTCGGTAACTATCTACCAACGCTGCGTAACATTCCAGAAGAGCGAAGATCTCATTACACGCACATACACCGTGCCGGCAAAGTTTGCGACTCATTTAAGGCAAGTGGTACACACAGTTAATGCCTACAAACACACAAAACCACGATAAATTAATTCAAATATCCTCTTAGTTACCTCTCAGAATAGCATCTTCTAGAGTCCACGCTTTGTACTGAAAATGCCGGCCGGGTCGCGGCAGAGGGATTTCGTGTGACCTTCGCCTCCATAATGCTCGCACTTTAACCACATTACAGTTGGAACTGTCACTTACAACACAGACCGCCCTTTAATGCGATCGCGCATTCACTGATTACATCCGGCATTCCAGTTTGCAACTACCGAACACATTTTTCACTCGCGATGCAGTGCTAAGCCCAGTCGTGTCAGCGGCTACCTTCTAACTGCGACTGTCGCTACAGTTTGAGGGGATCGGGTGGGAGAGAGACAGCGCCGCGCAGGTACTGCAAGTCTGCCGCCCTGTCGCCGAAATGTGCTGAAACGCCACCGTCTTACACTCTCGAAAGACTACAGCCACTTCAATACCTTCAACAGCGAAGCAGTTCACCGTCTTACACTCTCGAAAGACGACAGCCACTTCAATACCTTCAACAGCGAAGCAGTTCACCGCCTTACACTCTCGAAAGACGACAGCCACTTCAATACCTTCAACAGCGAAGCAGTTCACCGTCTTACACTCTCGAAAGACGACAGCCACTTCAATACCTTCAACAGCGAAGCAGTTCACCGTCTTACACTCTCGAAAGACGACAGCCACTTCAATACCTTCAGCAGCGAAGCAGATCACCGTTTCCAAAATGACATTTACAAGATTAGTCTTGTGAGATGTGATGGCGACGTTTCAGGGGGACCTGCTTCCTCCGTCATCCACCCTGATGATGCAGACAGAAGTTGCCTCTACGAGACATTCAACTTCACAGTCACTGCAGACATCTCAAATATTATATAGGATATCCCACTTAAAACCGGCCCAGCTTTCATGATTTCGCCGTGAAAGCAGGCCGGTTTTAAGTGGAACACTCTGTACTATCATTCACTTGGTAATGTGTTCTCAAACTGCATTCCGCGGAACCCTATTTGTAAATACAGGCCTGTTGCAGATTAGAACTTCCACATTTGAATTTGAACTGAACCTAAAATGTAATTTTCTATTACAGTTATACATCCGGAAACCGATTCGGTTCCTACGCGAGTTTTGGTCAAACAATGTGGAAAAGAAACATCCGATTATACTGCTGGAGCCGATTCGCAAGTGCAGAGTAAGTATGTAGACTGTAATGTCCCCACAACCTTGGTATCACCTACATAATACGTACACTGTAATGTCCCCACAACCGTTGGTATCCACCTAAACAATACGTAGACTGTAATGTCCCCACAACCTTGGTATCACCTACATAATACGTACATGTGAATGTCCCCAACAAACGTCTGGAAATCCACCTAAACAATATGTAGACTGTAATGTCCCCACAACCTTGGTATCACCTACATAATACGTACACTGTAATGTCCCCACAACCGTTGGTATCCACCTAAACAATATGTAGACTGTAATGTCCCCACAACCTTGGTATCACCTACATAATACGTACACTGTAATGTCCCCACAACCGTTGGTATCCACCTAAACAATATGTAGACTGTAATGTCCCCACAACCTTGGTATCACCTACATAATACGTAGACTGTAAGGTCCCCACAACCGTTGGTATCCACCTAAACAATATGTAGACTGTAATGTCCCCACAACCTTGGTATCACCTACATAATACGTACACTGTAATGTCCCCACAACCGTTGGTATCCACCTAAACAATATGTAGACTGTAATGTCCCCACAACCTTGGTATCACCTACATAATACGTACACTGTAATGTCCCCACAACCTTGGTATCACCTACATAATACGTACACTGTAATGTCCCCACAACCGTTGGTATCCACCTAAACAATATGTAGACTGTAATGTCCCCACAACCTTGGTATCACCTACATAATACGTAGACTGTAAGGTCCCCACAACCTTGGTATCTATCACCTACAACACATGGTGTTGCCACTCACAAGTGCACTCACCACGTCGACAACTTCAAACCTTTTCTCCTACACATTTCTCTTTCGAGAGGTAAGGTCATATTTACGGTTAAACAAAACAGCAATGCTAACCAACTTACACATCGTGTAATTCAGTCAACCCTACAAAGCTGAGTGGTAAATACAGTCGAACTCGGTTATAACGTCATGAACGTGACTGCATATTTTTTGTCGTTATATACAAGTGCTGTTATAACTGAGGAGTATAACGTTATGGTTAACAGTGAGGAAATCATTGGTACCACAGAATATCTGACGTTATAGACGAGGTGTCGTATAAACCGATGTCGCTATAACCGGGTTGGACTGTAATTTAAAATTAAAACAGTCCCGCACTTCATCCGCGGCATTTATGTATTTTGTATTATTCTTATTAACTGAGTGTTTTTATAATAGGCACAGCGTGCTCTCTGCGAGGTATGAACTCTATTCTTAAACAACATTTCCACGAATTTCGTATGTGGGAATTCTTGGTGCTAAAATTGGCACTGGACAGGATTTTCGCCGAGTACTTGCCTTTTCTTTCTCAGTATCTTTCCATTAACACTTCATACTCATCTTCATCTCATCGGGACAAGCAGTCGAACAATGGGAACCTTCTAACAAAACAATCTTCTTTGGAGAAAAAAATTTCCAAGCCTTAAGGGCTTAAACCAAAGCCACTCTGTTATTCAGAGACTATGACGTGTATTCTCAAAGCTGCACATCTTCACAAGTTGTGAGAACCGGAACAGGAAGAAACAGGATAATCTGAGATTCGTCTGAATCGACGTTTTCTTCCTTTCTGGTCCGTGCAATACCGACATTTTGAAGAAAGCGCGGCTGCCTGATGCGTTAAGCTCGCCGTTTAAAACATTTCGACTCACACACCAAGACTACTTCAAAACAAAACATAATACCGAACGCACCACGCGATGGCAGCACTGTAATACAAAGGCTCAAGTCTTTCGAAATATACCACCACGTCAACTGGCAGTTATCGACGTTTCGTAGGTTTGCACTTTCACACACCCCTAAAATTGAAACAGCAAGCTCTTTCGAAACGTTTGTACCTATTTACCTATCGACACGGCGTGATATGTGATGTGAGATTCCCAAATCTTGCATCAGTACCAGACGTTTCGGCTTACATTTAATTCTCGTCGTGCTAAAGCTTGTTCCAGTTGTTACCAGCTGTTGACGCAACGGGAACAGAAGATGCGAAGAGCGGACGGTATGCTTAGTCGGTATTACAGTGTCCACTTTTACCGTTATGATACGAAGTTAAGATGGTAACATACTATCGGTGTATGTATGATACGAAGTTAAGATGGTAACATACTATCGGTGTATGTATGATACGAAGTTAAGATGGTAACGTACTATCGGTGTATGTATGATACGAAGTTAAGATGGTAACGTACTATCGGTGTATCCTTCCGTAAGATACTCTCGTCAACGAGATACGATACTCTTTGGCGAAGTATAAAAAATTAGTCTCTACAATTTCAATTATGGTTGTCAGGAACATAAACAGCATTGAAATTTAAACTGGAAAACTGAGCACACAATATAGAGGGGGAGAAAGAAGTGGGTTGACGCAGTTCCATTTCATTACAAAACAAAACAAAAAAAAAATAAGCCTCTATGAACCACTCTGTAACTCACTTTGATGCTAGACACAGACCTACGTATTTTGTGATCTACATGAAGACCAAGAAACTACATTTACTGAAACACCCACTAATCAAGCATACAATCTACTGCCGTTTATTGCTGTAGGTTTCTGCTTCCATTCGTGTTACCAACTGTGCCACCTTGTTACCCTAGTACATATCCTCAACCCGGCGAAACCAGTTCGTATCTTCTCACTCAATACCGCTATTTTTTTTTCCCAATGGCTCGACAGCCCCTAAGGGGCCCAGGCCGCCTCATTTTTCGAGGCTTCACGATCATACACTTTAGATACACCACAGTCGGTAGGACTCCTCTGGACGAGTGACCAGCTCGTCGCAGAGACCTCTACCTGACAACACACAACACTCACAACAAACAGACATCCATGCCCCCGGTGGGATTCGAACCCACAATCCCAGTAAGCGAGCGGCCGCAGACCCACGCCTTAGACCGCGCGGCCACTGGGATCGGCAATTCGAACCCACAATCCCAGTAAGCGAGCGGCCGCAGACCCACGCCTTAGACCGCACGGCCACTGGGATCGGCCAATACCGCTATGATCTACTTTAATAATATCCTTCCACCTGCGAGTAAGTCATCCTAGTGGTCCGTCCCGTATACGTCTCGAGAACAAACGTGCACTGACTTCCCACACTTCAAATGCAAATTACATGCACCGTCAATTTGGACTTCCTTGACTTTACCATCCCAATAACATTTTCGATTTACGAAAATCCAAAATGTGTTTACAGTAGCATAAGGCAATCAGGGCCAACAGACAATCTACAATACAGATCGCAGCGGTAACAATATTTACCGCCCGCTTCAACATTAAGATTCCCTGTACCACGCAACAGAGTGATTTGATTTAACTGAACACACGTGTCCACCTTACGACTTACACTCACTGATTAAACACTTAACTACATGCTAAATGCACTCAAAATTCGGTTATAAGACAATAGCACTTTTTTCTGGTAACAAGTACGTATAATTAAAAAAAATATGTGCTTAATAAACTGGCTGCCGATCCCAGTGGCCTCGCGGTCTAAGGCGTGGGTCTTCGGCCGCTCGCTCACTGGGATTGTGGGTTCGAATCCCGTCTAGGGCATGGATGTCTGTCTCCTGTGAGTGTTGTGTGTTGTCAGGTAGAGGTCTCTGCGTCGGGCTGATCACTCGTCCAGAGGAATCCTACCGAGTGTGGTGTGTCTAAAGTGTGATCGTGAAGCCTCGAAAAATGAGGCGGCCAAGGCCCCCAAGGGGCTGTCGAGTCATTGGGAAAAAATAAATAAACTGGCTAACAGGTATGCCAATGTCAGAGACGAGACCGTACTGGAGTATGTATGTATGTATGTATGTATGTGTATGTGTTTGGGATGACTCTCAAAATAAACAGGGAACAGTTCCGTCCTTTTAAATGGAGACAGCCATGCTTACTATGAAGCAGAAACGAATGCATCAAGACGTTATGTATACGTACACGTGCAATATATCACGTCATGGTCACGAACATATTTCCGTGCAATATATCACGTCATGGTCACGAACATATTTCCGTGCAATTAATGTTACGTTTACACATTCCTCAAAGAACAAAATCAACAATCACGAGCACAAAAAACATATAAAACTCGTGACTAAAAACACTGCAATCAGAACATATCATTGTGAGGCAGCGGAAAGAAGCCCAATGGATTATGCGGTGACGACGGTGAAGCCTTCCCGCATTCCGTCTACTGTTATATAGGATGGAGCAACAACATGGGACGATGTTCAGATCGATGATTCGATTAATTGTGTAAAATTACGCAGTATCAGCAGCAAAATGCAATTTAATACTCGCCTTTGACTTATTACAAATTACGCATCTTAATTGGTCTCTCTGGCACGCAGTACATTCCTGTAATGGCGATCGCAAATTAACCGTAACTGCACAAAGACACACAACTTGCCCCCCGACGTTGCGGTACGTTAGTGACAGTTCAGCTCTGATTATCAGCACGTTAAGGGACGAAAGGGCAGGTCAGGGTCGAAATTAGAACCACTGATAAGCATGTGCTGAGAAGTTACGGTTAACTGCCGATCACAATTACAGGAATGTACTGCACGCCACGAAGACCACTTAGGAGATGTAACGTTTAAAAAGTACAAAGCGTATAATAAATGGCATTTTACTGCTGATACTCCGCAATTTTTTGTGTGTCTTACATTTAACCCAATTCATCAAAACAGCCATCCGAAAACTGTGACATTCCATTGCCACATCCGGTATGTCCCTCCAGCCTCCACTTGGCGTACAACAACCAGCCCCAAGCGCACGAACTTCCCCACTTACTCAATACTTGTTTTCTCGACAGCAGTCTAACTCCAAAACTTCTGTTATCACTTTCGACTATCTGCCTTCAAACTTCGTCTATGAAAACTTCACACGCCAAATTTTACTGCTATCTCGTCAATTTACAAATGTCAATTTCACGGCAAAGACAAAAAATTTCACCTCCTTTTCACTCCGCACTACAAGAATTCAACAAAAATACCACAAGCCTATGAAATCGCGTTACGCTAAGCGCGCACGAGCGGTTTTAGTCGCTGCGACTATCGTGCTGCCCAAATGAAACGTACGATTGTATACGGAAGCACGCGCACGGGCGACTATTTAATCGTGGCGATGAAAAAGTCGCAGCATGTTCCATTTCAAGCGCGACACGATTGTCGCTTGACGACTGCTTCTACAAATGAAACACAAAGCAACATACGGGTGCGCGCGCACTGACTACTATCGCCTCCTTTTCTGTCTGCGAAACCAACGCCTTTTGCTTGCGGTAGAGTGATCCCAAGGCAAGAATTTCGTTACGTTAAAATGTCTTTCAAAGAAGTGTATGACTGTGAAGTGCTAATTACGGAAATTGAAATATCTAAAAAACTTGTTTGGATATCTCTTCAGGTCTTCGTAGAGGGAGTAGAATTTTCCTTTCAGTAATCTTTGACTCGTTATTCGATGTACCCAAAACTTTTTTCTTTCCTTTAGTTTTCGCGTTCGCAGTAACAAAGCACACACCAGTGCTGTATCCGTGCAGTCCGTCGTATAACTGAATCAGTGCGAGGAGATTGTCGCTGTAAAGCGCGGCCTCGCGTTAAAAATCGCCAGCGTCTTTAGTCGCTGCTACTATTGTCGCAGCGACTAAAACCGCTCGTGCGCGCTTAGCCTTAACGCCAAAACCACGTCAACTCGCGGTCCCCCCAGTGTGAACACAACGGCCAGACGATCAGAGCGGAATATAAGGAAGTGTCCTGTGTGGAGCAACGCCATCTCAAGTGCGATGTCAACGGCGTAGATCCATGGACTTCTTTCAGTGGCCTTAGCAGAGACACAACACAACTAGTCACATTGTACTTACTTTGTCTTTGATAAATTTGGATCACTGGTTTTCCGTCTCTCCCGCAACTGGCGCTGCAACGAGAGAACAAATGTTAAAACATACGAGACACAAGTTGAGAGAGATGTGCGCACCGTAGTGGTACTTCTGTGCCGACGTTTCGGGACAACCTTCTTGGACTTCTTGACCCTTGAAGATGGGACCGATAAGTTGTCCCGAAACGTCGGTACAGAACTACCACTCTACGCTGCGTAAGCCTGACAAGGCATGCGATCGGAACAAACCCCTTAAGCAAAGTGGTAATTATACGTACCAACTGCTTCAACCTTAAGGCGTTCTGCATTTTGCCCGAACGGTGTGTTTATCAGCCTGGTATTAATCTCAGAGTAAAGGGCAGTTTCCCCTGAACAGAATCAACCTGTTAGCCACTGTAATGGCGATGGCAGTGTGTTTACTGTGCGACAGGGCTAGTGGCCGGCCTCACAACGTCCAATCCGGGGGGGGAGGAGTCGACGTCGGCTTTGTGGTGGACAAAGTGGCAATGACACACAGTATCATTCCACCAACACTCCAAACGTATCGTCACCCTCAAAGCCATCTGAACAGCGAACAAACGGGCGGAGTCTGGTGACCTTCCAACAAACGATGACGCTGTTTGGGAAACCAGAGGCACCAAGAAAGAAAAGCATTATCTCCGTATTTTTAAATTTCCAAGGGGTAAGGTAAAGGTAAAGTTCTCCCTAGAACAGGCCCTGAAGACCCAGAGGGGGAGTAGAGGTATAGCTCTACTCTTTCTTTAACCTCGGCGCTAGATGGAGGTGGGTGGTCAACGCCACGCCCCGGCCGCTTTACCCCCGGGAAAGAGACCCGGTACCCATTGTACAGGAGGCAGGGTGGGCCCCAGAGCCGGTCTGGTCGGCTGCAGAAAATCTAGCCCCCACCGGGATTCGATCCCCAGATCGTCCAGCTCGTAGCTAGTCGCTATACCGACTGAGCTATCGCGGGCCACAGGGTTAAGGTAAGAGCCATGACAACGTGACGCACATCACCATGAACAAAACACAGCTTCATTATTTTGACGGAATTCACCCCGTTGTGCAACAATGCACTGACAACAAATCAAAACTTCCCCCAGACATAACAATTCATTACAGATACGGTCTCAACTCATCGATATCAAGACAATACACATACATATATAAATAAAACAGGTACAGCCAATATTAAAACAAGCTAAACAGCACTTATTTTAAGGTGAGACATCTCCGTTGGGTGTTACCAATTTAGACATTTCTTTTTACAAATTAGCCATACGCAACTCACAATACAAGGAAATACAGGCTACAAGTTTCGGCCTGATATTCGAGTTACGGGCCTGATGACGGCTTATTCAAGCCGAAACATGTAGCCTATTTCACCTTGTATTGTGAGTTATGTATGGCTACTTCGAAAAAAAAATATATCTGTAAACAGCACTTAGCTTGTACAAAATTTTTAACAGTTTATTTTTGTGAAGGGCCCCGCAGCAGAAGCTAAGGACGCACCGCAGCCTTGAGGCTTATTGTGCAACCCTGTGATGAAGATGAGTAATGGAGCACCGGTAGAATGAAACTGACAGGGGAAAACCGAAGTACTCGGAGAGGAAAAACCTGTCCCAGTGCCACTTTGTCCACCACTAATCCCACATGGATTGATCCGGGATCGAACCTGGCCCTCCGCGCTGGGAGGCCGGCGACTAACCGCCTGAGCCATGGCACGGCCTCAACAATTTTAGCAACAATGTGCTGTGCCTTTAGTAACACAACAAAAGATAGGCCTATATAAGACATAACGAACACACAGTGCCACCTTATAATGACATTTGTGAAATTTGTGACATCTCACAAATCACAAAAATATATTTTTAACGCATGTCCACCTTGGTGTCGAATTATATATTACTGCCTGAATAGGGTCAAAATATGACCGAAAAATGCAGCACACATTATTAAACACATTAAAATTGTTCTGTCTGACGCCGGCACATTACGCATTATTTATCCGCATTACGCCGCTCAATTCTTCAAAGATGTGACTTTACAAAACTAAAACAAAAGCCATACTTTCTTATGTGTATAAGAATAATACATAACACCGTCTTAAAACCAAATAAAATGTTATAATAAATGGGAAACGAGCAGTACAAAAAATCCTGGATCACATTAATGGCCTTTTGAAACAATGCCCACGCGCCTGCCAACGGGGCGGAACCCTCAAAACATTTGTAATCTCTCTAAAGCTGCATAATATCGCAATACTGCTGCTGCCGATACGTACCTCTGCAAAGCCTGCTTTTGAAATCCACCGTAACAATTGGGCGAGGGGGAATCAGTTGCAACACTGCAGAACAACAGGCCAAGTCATACAACGACCGCAAGTGCGGTAAATCACACAGCTGTGGGCCGAGTATCCTTCCTAGGCGGAGGCATACATACGCTTGCAGTGGTGGTGCTGTGAACCGGGCCGCATATTACTGGCAACGGCCTACAGGAACAAACGGCATGCCTTCTTAACCGTGCAAGATTCCTAAACTGGTAACGTTCTTAACTTGAATTACGGACGTAACCGGTTCGAATCTGAAGCTTAAAAAGCCGATTGAAACTAACTAGTCAAGAAATTCCCCACATTTAGAGAATTCGAAGCTTCATTACCGCTTTCACAACAGCCAAGCAATGCTCAATATCCTGACTCACACCAATCCAGTCCACGCCATACCACACTACTCGTATTATCCTGACTCACACAAATCCAGTCCACGCCCTACCACACTACTCGTAATATCCTGACTCACAACAATCCAGTCCACACCCTACCACACTACTCGTATTATCCTGACTCACAACAATCCAGTCCACGCCATACCACACTACTCGTATTATCCTGACTCACACAAATCCAGTCCACACCATACCACACTACTCGTATTATCTTGACTCACAACAATCCAGTCCACGCCCTACCACACCACTCGTATTATCCTGACTCACACAAATCCAGTCCACGCCCTACCACACCACTCGTATTATCCTGACTCACACAAATCCAGTCCACGCCCTACCACACCACTCGTATTATCCTGACTCACACAAATCCAGTCCACGCCCTACCACACCACTCGTATTATCCTGACTCACAACAATCCAGTCCACGCCCTACCACACCACTCGTATTATCCTTACTCACACAAATCCAGTCCACGCCTACCACACCACTCGTATTATCCTGACTCACACAAATCCAGTCCACGCCCTACCACACCACTCGTATTATCCTGACTCACACAAATCCAGTCCACGCCCTACCACACCACTCGTATTATCCTGACTCACACAAATCCAGTCCATGCCATACCACACTACTCGTATTATCCTGACTCACACCAATCCAGTCCACGCCATACCACACTACTCGTATTATCCTGACTCACACAAATCCAGTCCACGCCCTACCACAGTACTCGTATTATCCTGACTCACGCGATTCCAGTCCACATCCTACCACACTAGTCGTATTATCTTGACTCACAACAATCCAGTCCACGCCCTACCACACTACTCGTATATTATCCTGACTCCACTCAATATACCAATCCGTCCACGCCCTACCAATACTCGTATTATCCTGACTCACACCAATCCAGTCCACGCCCTACCACACTACTCGTATTATCCTGACTCACACCAATCCAGTCCCGCCCTACCATACACTATTATCCTGACTCACACCAATCCAGTCCACGCCCTACCACAGTACTCGTATTATCCTGACTCACACCAATCCAGTCCACGCCCTACCACACTACTCGTATTATCCTGACTCACACCAATCCAGTCCACGCCCTACCACACTACTCGTAATATCCTGACTCACACCAATCCAGTCCACGCCCTACCACACTACTCGTATTATCCTGACTCACACCAATCCAGTCCACGCCCTACCACATACTCGTATTATCCTGACTCACACCAATCCAGTCCACGCCCTACCACAGTACTCGTATTATCCTGACTCACACCAATCCAGTCCACGCCCCACCACTCGTATTATCTGACTCACACCAATCCAGTCACGCCCTACCACACTACTCGTATTATCCTGACTCACACCAATCCAGTCCACGCCCTACCACACTACTCGTATATCCTGACTCACACCAATCCAGTCCACGCCCTACCACACTACTCGTATATCCTGACTCACACCAATCCAGTCCACGCCCTACCACACTACTCGTATTATCCTGACTCACACCAATCCAGTCCAGACGCCCTAAACCACCACTACCCATATTATTCCTGACTCACACCAATCCAGTCCACGCCCTACCACCAACTCGTATTATCCTGACTCACACCAATCCAGTCCACGCCCTACACATACTCGTATTATCCTGACTCACACCAATCCAGTCCACGCCCTACCACAGTACTCGTATTACTCCATACGTAACTCACCACCAATCCAGTCCACGCCCTACCACACTACTCGTATTATCCTGACTCACACCAATCCAGTCCACGCCCTACCACACTACTCGTAATTATCCTGACTCACACCAATCCAGTCCACGCCCTACCACATACTCGTATTATCCTGACTCACACCAATCCAGTCCACGCCCTACCACTACTCGTATATCCTGACTCACACCAATCCAGTCCACGCCCTACCACACTACTCGTATTATCCTGACTCACACCAATCCAGTCCACGCCCTACCACACTACTCGTATTATCCTGACTCACACCAATCCAGTCCACGCCCTACCATACTCGTATTATCCTGACTCACACCAATCCAGTCCACGCCCTACCACACTACTCGTATTATCCTGACTCACACCAATCCAGTCCACGCCCTACCACACTACTCGTATTATCCTGACTCACACCAATCCAGTCCACGCCCTACCACACTACTCGTATTATCCTGACTCACACCAATCCAGTCCACGCCCTACCACACTACTCGTATTATCCTGACTCACACCAATCCAGTCCACGCCCTACCATACTCGTATTATCCTGACTCACACCAATCCAGTCCACGCCCTACCACACTACTCGTAATATCCTGACTCACACCAATCCAGTCCACGCCCTACCACACTACTCGTATTATCCTGACTCACACCAATCCAGTCCACGCCCTACCACACTACTCGTATTATCCTGACTCACACCAATCCAGTCCACGCCCTACCACACTACTCGTATTATCCTGACTCACACCAATTCAGTCCACGCCCTACCACACTACTCGTATTATCCTGACTCACACAAATGCAGTCCACACCCTACCACACTACTCGTATTATCCTGACTCACACCAATCCAGTCCACGCACTACCACACTACTCGTATTATCCTGACTCACACAAATCCAGTCCACGCACTACCACACTACTCGTATTATCCTGACTCACACAAATCCAGTCCACGCACTACCACACTACTCGTATTATCCTGACTCACAAAAATCCAGTCTGACATACCGACGTGTTAAAATAACAACAAATACAATTTGTCGTAAGTTGCATTGCTTGTTGAAAGCATTGGTAACTTTGGACACCATATATAAGGTTATTTATACCAACTACTGCACACCAATTCTACACATCCATTATATATGCTTCTTACATGTTTCGGCAGAAATTCTCGGCCATCATCAGGGAGTCACCTTCTACATACTTACGCACCATGCAGCTTGTCACTGAATGGTAAACTGTACATATATTACAGTCGTAGTTATAAAATACAATAAAGTACATTGTTGTTACATAAAATATTTACATATAAAACAGGTATATGAATGTCAGTTTCCAAACATGTCTCGTAACCACTTGCAGTTTTGTGGGTGGAGACCCCTGGCTGTGATACCCCAAGTGATATCTCTGTACTGTGTGCTACAGCCAGGGGTCTCCACCCCACAAAACTGCAAGTGGTTACGAGACATATTTCGTAACTGACATTCATATACCTGTTTTATATGTAAATATTTTATGTAACAACAATGTACTTTATTGTATTTCATAACTACGGCTGTAATATATGTACAGTTTACCATTCAGTGACAAGCTGCGTAAGTATATAGTCCCTGACGATGGCTGAGAATTTCAGCCGAAACATGTAGTAGTATATAGAATGTATATATAGAGTTGGTGTGCAGTAGTTGGTATAAATAAACTTATATATGCATAACAACTGCACGGAATACGTATAATATAAAGTATATTTAGACACGATATTTTTAACCTTGAACAGCGGATGAGTGACTCCGCGTGTTAGCGTGAAGAGAGATAACACTAATGACCCTTCCTGTCACGCTTTCTTTAGGACATTTCAAATGCAGTTCTTATGGGATGTCACAAACTTGGCGATTTAATTCATTTCCATCACACACGCGGGACATTATCATCGTAACAGCAGCAATAGGACCACCGATAACTGAAACAACACACTTCACACACATAAAGCTGCCTGCTGACTACACTGAGACACAAATATGTGCCAAGGGCCGTGCCATGGCTCAGGCGATTAGTCGCCGGGCTCTCACCACGGAGGCCCGGGTTCGATCCCGGTTCAGTCCATGTGGGATTTGTGGTGGACAAAGTGGCAATGGGATAGGTTTTTTCCCCGAGTACTTCGATTTTCCCGTCAATTTCATTCCACCGGTGCTATATTACAAGAAAAAGCGAAAAAAAAACTAATCACCTTCATCGCAGGGTTGCACAATAAGCCTTAAGGCTGCGGTGCGTGCGAAGCTTCTTCTGCGGGGCCCTTCAAAACAAAAATATTGGGGGAAACTTATGATACTGTGTCCCAAATATGTCAGCCATGGGTGGCCTTACGACAGTGTCCAAAATATGAGACCTATGGAGGCCTCACTACACTGTGCCCCAAATATGTGAGCTATTGGGGAGGGGTCTACTGTCTCAAATATGTAAGCTATGGGGGACCTTACTACATTGTGTGCCAATTATGGGAGCTGTGGGAGGCGTTGTTTCGGAGACCACCACCACCAAGATACGCCACTGGGGCTTGCACAATGTGAGAGGTGATGTATCATTCATCGTGAATAGGGGGTGGAAATGGCGTTTTAGAACTAGGCAGACACAGACAACAGTTGAAACGCCAGGGGAATGATGAACACACATTATAAGGGGAATTATCCGGCCTACCATGCAGGTTCGGGAAAACTGCGTCGTCGCTAAGGTGAACGGCTTTCGCCCTCGGAAATATTCTTAAAAACGCCTGACAACAGGTAAACAGCATCTAACCGAGACCGGACCGTGACCATCTTGGGTTGTGACATCGTGTAGTATGGCAGGCGGTTAACGACGTTTCGAAGAAACCCACTACCCCAACCTAACGCTGATACATGAAGAGGCAGCACATCCCTCCGAAACGTCGGTGCCAGTCCTGCAGACTACAGTCTCGTAATCCAGACCAGCACACCACGAACTCCCTCCAACGCCTCACCCAGTGCCCAAACGCGGCATAATCTGTGGGTATGTTGATGTGCTCCCTACACAGGACATCAGGCGGGCAGCCTAAATGGTCTGTGTGGCCGGAACACACACACCTCTTGCGCGGCACAGCCATGTTGTAAAGGCTACGGAGGCGGTGACAATTCGTGCAGTATTTTCGTCGCACAGCGGGACATAATGCCCTCAAGTTTATTAAACCCACCTAAAAAGACTTATTATATATATACACACACACACACATATATATATATATATATATATATATATATATATTAAGACATGATTAAAACTGAATATTAAAACTAATTAAAATCTTGTCAATGTATTCAATTGCCGTAAATCATCATACACATGGCTGTACAATTACGTATTTGATTTTGCATCCAAATATATATTGGTCGTCGTCAATAATTTGTGCTTAGCGTCCCCGCCCATAATGACAGGAAGCTAAGTGCACTGTTGGAGGAAACACACTGTACAGTGCCAGGATGTCAAGTGTACTGTTGGAGGAAACACACTGTACAGTGCCAGGATGTTAAGTGCACTGTTGGAGGAAACACACTGTACAGTGACAGGATGTTAAGTGCACTGTTGGAGGAAACACACTGTACAGTGCCAGGATGTTAAGTGCACTGTTCGAGGAAACACACTGTACAGTGACAGGATGTTAAGTGCACTGTTCGAGGAAACACACTGTACAGTGACAGGATGTTAAGTGCACTGTTCGAGGAAACACACTGTACAGTGACAGGATGTTAATGCACGTTGAATGAACACACTGTACAGTGACAGATTTAATGCACGTTGAGAACACACTGTACAGTGCCAGGATGTTAAGTGCACTGTTGGAGGAAACACACTGTACAGTGACAGGATGTTAAGTGCACTGTTCGGAAAACACACTGTACAGTGACAGGATGTCAAGTGACTGTTGGAGGAAACACACTGTACAGTGACAGGATGTCATGTGCACTGTTGGAATGACACACTGTAGTGACAGGATGTTAAGTGCACTGTTGGAGGAAACACACTGTACAGTGCCAGGATTTAAGTGCACTGTTGGAGGAAACTCACTGTACAGTGACAAGATGTCAAGTGCACTGTTGGAATGAACACACTGTACAGTGACATGATGTTAAGTGCACTGTTGGAGAAACACACTGTACAGTGCCAGGATGTTAAGTGCACTGTTGGAGGAAACACACTGTACAGTGACAGGATGTCAAGTGTACTGTTGGAGGAAACACACTGTACAGTGACAGGATGTCAAGTGTACTGTTGGAGGAAACACACTGTACAGTGACAGGATGTTAAGTGCACTGTTGGAGGAAACACACTGTACAGTGACGGATGTCAAGTGTACTGTTGGAGGAAACACACTGTACAGTGACAGGATGTTAAGTGCACTGTTGGAGGAAACACACTGTACAGTGACAGGATGTCAAGTGTACTGTTGGAGGAAACACACTGTACAGTGACAGGATGTCAAGTGTACTGTTGGAGGAAACACACTGTACAGTGACAGGATGTTAAGTGCACTGTTGGAGGAAACACACTGTACAGTGACAGGATGTCAAGTGTACTGTTGGAGGAAACACACTGTACAGTGACAGGATGTCAAGTGCACTGTTGGAGGAAACACACTGTACAGTGACAGGATGTCAAGTGCACTGTTGAGGAAACACACTGTATAGTGACAGGATCTTAAGTGCACTGTTGGAGAAAACAAACTGTACAGTGACAGGATGTCATGTGCACTGTTGGAGAAAACACACTGTACAGTGACAGGATGTTAAGTGCACTGTTGGAGGAAGCACACTGTACAGTAGAGGATGTCAAGTGCACTGTTGGAAATGAACACACACTGTAACATGCGCAGGATGTTAAGTGCACCGTTGGAGGAAACTCACTTACAGTGACAGGATGTCAAGTGCACTGTTGGATGAAACACACTGTACAGTGACAGGATGTTAAGTGCACTGTTGGAGGAAACACACTGTACAGTGACAGGATGTTAAGTGCACTGTTGGAGGAAACCACACGTACAGTGACAGGATGTTAAGTGCACTGTTGGAGGAAACACACTGTACAGTGACAGGATGTAATGTGCACTGTTGGAGGAAACACACTGTACAGTGCCAGGATGTTAAGTGCACTGTTGGAGGAAACACACTGTACAGTGACAGGATGTAATGTGCACTGTTGGAGGAAACACACTGCAGAGTGACAAGATGTCATGTGCACTGTTGGAATGAACACACTGTACAGTGACAGGATGTTCAAGTGCACTGTTGGAGAACACACTGTACAGTGACAGGATGTCAAGTGCACTGTTGGAAGAACACACTGTACAGTGACAGGATGTTAAGTGCACTGTTGGAGGAAACACACTGTACAGTGACAGGATGTCAATGTCACTGTTGGAGGAACACACTGTACAGTGAAAGGATATCAAGTGCACTGTTCGAGGAAACACACTGTACATGACAGTGCCAGGATGTTAAGTCCACTGTTGGAGGAAACTCACTGTACAGTGACAAAATGTCATGTGCACTGTTGGAATGAACACACTGTACAGTGACAGGATGTAAAGTGCACTGTTGGAGGAAACACATTGTACAGTGACAGGATGTCAAGTGCACTGTTGGAGGAAACACACTGTACAGTGACAGGATGTCAAGTGTACTGTTGGAGGAAACACACTGTACAGTGACAGGATGTCAAGTACACTGTTGTAATGAACAAACTGTACAGTGACAGGATGTCAAGTGCACTGTTGGAGGAAACACACTGTACAGTGACAGGATGTCAAGTGTACTGTTGGAGGAAACACACTGTACAGTGACAGGATGTCAAGTGTACTGTTGTAATGAACAAACTGTACAGTGACAGGATGTCAAGTGCACTGTTGGAGGCAACACACTGTACAGTGACAGGATGTCAAGTGTACTGTTGGAGGAAATACACTGTACAGTGACAGGATGTCAAGTGCACTGTTGGAGGAAACACACTTTATAGTGACAGGATGTCAAGTGTACTGTTGGAGGAAACACACTGTACAGTGACAGGATGTCAAGTGCACTGTTGGGAAGAACACACTGTACAGTGACAGGATGTCAAGTGCACTGTTGGAGGAAACACACTGTACAGTGACAGGATGTCAAGTGCACTGTTGTAATGAAACAAACTGTACAGTGACAGGATTCAAGTGCACTGTTGGAGGAAACACACTGTACAGTGACAGGATGTCAAGTGTACTGTTGGAGGAAACACACTGTACAGTGACAAGGATGTCAAGTGTACTGTTGTAATGAACAAACTGTACAGTGACAGGATGTAAGTGCACTGTTGGAGGAAACACATGTACAGTGACAGGATGTCAAGTGCACTGTTGGAGGAAACACACTGTACAGTGACAGGATGTCAAGTGTACTGTTGGAGGAAACACACTGTACAGTGACAGGATGTCAAGTGCACTGTTTGGAAGAAACACACTGTACAGTGACAGGATGTCAAGTGCACTGTTGGAGGAAACACACTGTACAGTGACAGGATGTCAAGTGTACTGTTGGAGGAAACACACTGTACAGTGACAGGATGTCAAGTGTACTGTTGTAATGAACAAACTGTACAGTGACAGGATGTCAAGTGCACTGTTGGAGGAAACACACTGTACAGTGACAGGATGTCAAGTGTACTGTTGGAGGAAACACTGTACAGTGACAGATGTCAGTGACTTGAAGGAACAACTGTAAGTGACAGGTTCATGTACTGTTGGAGGAAACACACTGTACAGTGACAGGATGTCAAGTGTACTGTTGTAAGAACAAACTGTACAGTGACAGGATGTCAAGTGCACTGTTGGAGGAAACACACTGCACAGTGACAGGATGTCATGTGCACTGTTGGAGGAAACACACTGTACAGTGACAGGATGTAAGTGCACTGTTGGAGGAAACACACTGTACAGTGACAGGATGTCAAGTGCACTGTTGGAGGAAACACACTGTACAGTGACAGGATGTAATGTGCACTGTTGGAGGAAACACACTGCACACTGACAGGATGTAATGTGCACTGTTGGAGGAAACACACTGTACTGGATAGGATGTAAGTGCACTGTTGAGGAAACACACTGTACATGACAGGATGTAATGTCACTGTTGGAGGAAACACACTGTACATGACAGGATGTAATGTACTGTTGAGAAACACACTGTACGTAAGATGTAAGTGCACTGTGGAACACACTGTACGTGAAGATGTAAGTGCACTGTGAGACACATTGTACAGTGACAGGATGTCAAGTGCACTGTTGGAGGAAACACACTGTACAGTGACAGGATGTCAAGTGTACTGTTGGAGGAAACACACTGTACAGTGACAGAATGTCAAGTGCACTGTTGTAATGAACAAACCGTACAGTGACAGGATGTCAAGTGCACTGTTGGAGGAAACACACTGTACAGTGACAGGATGTCAAGTGTACTGTTGGAGGAAACACACTGTACAGTGACAGGATGTCAAGTTTACTGTTGTAATGAACAAAATGTACAGTGACAGGATGTCAAGTGCACTGTTGGAGGAAACACACTGCACAGTGACAGGATGTCATGTGCACTTTTGGAATGATAACTCTGTTCAGTGAAAAAAAATACACTTACAGATCAAAATATTAAGATAATACCTCCATATTCGGGGCAGAAGTAACATTTACCTTACAGATGGAGACAGTACACTTTCCAAAGCGCTGATTACTTCCTGCCGCAACATACCGTGCCATATCCGTGACATCTATTCTGTAAAATGTTGTAAACACAACTTCTCAAGGAAATTCACATGTCTTGTTGCTATACTGCCGCACAGACACACGCAACCTTAAAGTGTCCCTAGCACTTTACAAGTGCACATGTTTACTATTTTCGTTTCTAAATCGCACGATATTTAAATGTCACTGTTCTGACGCCGTCTTGGCGCCAGTTTGTCGATACCAGTTTCACAGAAATCCGACAACTGGTTCGAAAGTCCTTAGTAGGAACACGCGGCAGCGCACACAAACATGGCCATCTTGATCATGCAGCCTGTTCACCTGCCCATATCTTCCATGGCCGAGTGACACCTCTCCCATTAACACTTACATTCTGCAACTTTATTGGTACTTGCAACATCGTATCACAAGGATATAGGCCCAGCGTGTTATAACATAATGAAACGAAGTGTGTTTACTGTTTTGTTTGTCAACGAGGTCGGTCTAGAAGCAAGCGTGGCAGAGAACTACATATACATGTATTGGGAAGAGAACGTAGGACACAATCGCAAGGCTCAGTTTTGGGAACGATATTCATTCATTCATTCATTCATTCTGCAGTCTGTGTTACGACAGGTCCGTAGCCTCTTCCAAAGCGAGTTCTCCACAAAATTCGATCCAGTGCTTTCTCTTTCAATTTCCAGTATCTTGTAGTTTCCTTACGGTCATCCGGTAGCTGCTTACGTCTTCTTCCTCGTCTTCCCGTCATTTCTATCCTTCCCTCTAACGTTCCTTCAATCACGTGTTTCAGAAGGCAGTTCCTACGCAAGATGTGACCAATCCAGTTAGCCTTTCTTCTTTTTATTGTATGTACGATGTTCCTCTCCTCCTTAACTCTGTGTAATACTTCTTCATTTCTCACACGATCGGTCCAACTGATCTTCTCCATTCTTCTCCAGCACCACATTTCAAAACTTTCCAGATACTTCTGATCTACTTTCGGAAGTGTTCATGTTTCAGCACCACACAAAGCTATGCTCCAAATGTAGCACTTTACTAGTTAACTCAAAATTCTACTCATTAAGAAATTAACAGCAGACTGAAATCACGGCAATCCTGCTACCACTCGAGCCACAACCTTGCGTCTTCCCGTCTGGTATCTAAAAAAATTAAAATTCAAACCAAGGAACTCGAGATGGGAAGGGCTTGTGGCACGTATGGAGAAAAAAAAAAAAGAAATGCATGCAGGGTTTTGGTGGGAAAACTCGGAGACCACCACGAAGACTGAGGACAAGATGAGAGGATATTATTCAAACGGATGTCACAGAAATAGGCTGGGAGAGCGCGGACTGGATTGTCTCCGGATAGGGACAAGTGGCGGGCTGTTGTGAACGCGATAATGAACCTTTGGGTCCCACAAAAAGCGGGAAGTTCTCGACTATCTGACGGGGGGGGGGACTAATAAATTCTCGAGAAGGATTCTGCTCCATGCAGTTAGCTACTTAGTTTACTGTCTGAAATAAATTCTAAGATGTATATAAACTCCATTCTTCGATGAGTCAAGGATTAGGAATGTCTTGTAGATCCTCATTCGCGATTTTTCTCAGTCCCTTCTCAAACCCCACAATGTTTCCATCTCGATGCCAATAAATCCCTGACACACCTAGAACTGTTGCTACAATTCTTCACCACGCACCGTCAATATACTTAGGAAGATGACACACCCCTCATCCTAGAGGCATTGCAGTGGCGCTACCTTACCGACTGAACTATCACATACGCAGCCACCTTCTTGCAGTGGCTCGCTTCTCTGCTTGATGTCGCCAGCGCCAGCTTCAGCCATGGCGCATACGGCCGAACGACACGCCATGGCACTCGTTCCTACGTCAGCGAACAATCAAAGCCCGCCATTGTGGACAAAACTGGCTCTACAATTAAGCCGACATACATCTTCCTGATTAATAATGCATCAACGTAACTTGTTTAATGAACGTAACTTGTTTATATCCATGTCTATCAAAATTACAACATATCCCAGACATTTTTTTTTAAACCAACTAATGCACATTACTGCAAACTTTGTTAAAACCATATGGATGCGTTGATCTTTAGTAGCTTTTCCTTGATGTATCGGTATCTGTAGACTAATCTTGCGTGTTGGGCGTTTTTTGAAAAATAGAGTGAAAATTCACGGTGATGATAATATAAAATTTATATCCCAGACATGTTTTAACTTTTACATGACAAACATCCGTGAAAAAAAAACCTTGTCTGATCACCTTTTTGAAATGTGACTTCGACATACGCAATACAAATCCTGTCTAACACTAGATTTTACATTAAATTCACCCCTGACTCGTGTGCAACTACACTCCGTCTGTAGAAAACGCCAGGCACTTTATTCTATGCACGCACACATCACATCTGCAGTGTTTCGCGCTTTACAGTGACCCGGCAAGGCGACGTTTGTGAATTCAGTTGACAAACAGAAACGACACCGATGTGCAGCTGAATCTTCCTAACCATCACCACGACCATTCCCGCTGTTTCCTCAGTAGGTACTCAAAACTGTGTGTACATTTATGAAATGTGTTTCGCTGTATGTTAATACATTTACATTCGGGTCAGAGAAAGAACGAACACAGGTAGTGGTACCCACGACACCTACATGATCCCTTACCCAACCTACACTGCGAACGCGTCACAGGTGTAAATCTACCCTCATATTCGTGACCGATTTTAACAAAACCACTTCCAGCGCCTTCAAACACCTTAACTATCTTTTCTAATACAGACACGTCTGAACGAATTCCCGAACCTGCAGAGAAGAAACTTCCGTTATACTATGCACTGGTCATTTCCTTGGGTTATTCGTACACGCGGCGTAAGAGGCGACGGTGGCAGAGCGTCGGGAGGGGGTTGAACCAGCGCTTATCGGTCAAGCTTGAAAAAAAAACACCCTGTATTTGGCACACTTCAGGTGAACACGGTTTTAAAAAAGTATTTAAAAATACAAGGGTTTCCTTAACAACGACTGCGACTACAACTTTAGGTCTTACGCCAAGAAGACGTGTCAGTAAGAGTTACATGGCAATTAGATTTGACAAAACCGCTTTACGTGGGCCTTCCTATAAAACAGACTACTGCGGGCATTCAAATGAACTTACACGAATATAATAATAATAAACAACAAATGAGTCCCTGAAGATGAACTGTAACATAGTTCGAAACACGTTGGACTATTTTTAATACAGACTATATTAAATAACAAAATAATAAAGCGTGTACATTAGTCGGATCACGATTTTTTGCAATACTTGTATCTGTAGTTCGCCTACCTTCTGAACTCGTTCCTTGTAACTTTCGGAGCGATTGATGGAGGTTGCTGTGGGTTTCTTGTTCACAGGATGGGTAGTACTGAAACAGAAACCACAACGCATTAATTACACACACAATACCACGCTTTCATGACAATTCATATTCATACTCGGTCTTCTGGATTATGACACCGTACAATTTTGTAGATGAATACCAACGTTTCGGAGAACACACTGTCACCATCGTAAGCACAGCGTCGCACCAGCACACCCTTTCACGAATCCTTCGTTCTCAGTACTGTTCTCTGTGGTCTTCATCAGTCTGCTACACAACTTTACGCATCTCTACCACGTAGATGGAAGCAGTATTTTCTTCCGAAACGATGGTAACCACCTACCTCGCTATAGGTGTCAATATGAAAACTATACGCAAGTATGAGTTACTTTAGCATGAACCAAGGCAGTAAAACCGTAAGTAACCATAAAGTTCACCACATGAAACCACATATTTTTTTAAGCTTTCTTGTATATAGAAAGGACCGGGATAGCTCAGTCGGTATAGCGACTCGCTACGAGCTGGACGGTCCGGGGATCGAATCCCGTTGCTGTCGAGATTTTCCGCAGCCGTCCAGACCGGCCCTGGGGCCCACCAGCCTCCTGTATAATGGGTATCGGGTCTTTCCCTGGGGTAAAACGGCCGGGGCGTGGAGTTTACCATCCACCGCCATCTAGTGCCGAGGTTAAAGAAAGAGTAAGCTATACCTCTACTCCCCCTCTGGGCCTTCGTAGCCTGTTCTAGGAAGAACTTTACCTTCATATATTGTATGTATACTTATCATATTTTATTTGATTCTAGGAATTCTATATATTTACATACTTATATATTTTATACATTTTATTTAATTTTACAAATTCTATATATATTATATATAAGTTGTATATATATATATAAGTTGTACATGAAAGGGTTCAGCCCGTCCAGACCGGCCCTGGGGCCTACCCAGCCTCCTGTACAATGGGTAGCAGGTCTCTTTTCCGGGGGTAAAGCGGCCGGGCGTGGCGTTGACCACCCACCTCCAACTAGCGCTGAGGTTAAAGAAAGAGTAGAGCTATACCTCTACTCCCTCTCTGGGCCTTCATAGCCTGTTCTAGGGTAAACTTTACCTTGTAGATATCGCACACGCTCTCTCAAAACAAAATAATGGACACACTGGTAAGAGAGTGGGATGTCGATATCCGATCTTTCCCAACAGTTTAACCGCGTTTCAGTCTAAAATGTCCGGACGTTACACAAAGATTCGTGTAATTTTCAAGTTGGAATAACCAGCGTTGGTTCTCTGGCAGACCGATAACCCAGGTTACTTCTCGGAAAATGTCTGTTACCGGTGTATTTCCTGATACACAAACCACAAAGTCGCTTGTCTGGCATGCAAGAACTCGCACCGTGCTACATTTCTTGTCTCTAATACCACGTTCGGTAAACCCCAGGACTTAACACCGCACACGTCAACCACCGCTCTACTGCAGAGTACAAGCTACACGGAACTCTCTAGCTTTTCTGTTATACTCTTCATTTCCTTAGCGCCTTACTGTCATCAGCCAAGTGTAGCCGAATGGCCTTAGTAACCAGGCGGCGTGCTAAACGACCGAGGAATCGTCGTTCGATTGCCGATCCCAGTGGCCGTGCGGTCTAAGGCGTGGGTCTTCGGCCGCTCGCTTACTAGGATCGTGGGTTTCGAATCCCACCGGGGGCATGGATGTTTGTGTTGTGTTTGTTGTATAAGGACTAATATGGAACATAAGTGACATGAAGGACAAAAGGATTTAAAGTACATAACATGGATCAAAGGGGAAAACCCCGGACAGGATCAAAAAAAAAATCCCACCGGGGGCATGGTATGTTTGTGTTGTGTTAGATGTACGGACGATAGCATGAAACATAAGGTGACATGCAGGACAAAAAAAAAGGGCTTCAACAGTACAAATGGATCAAAGGGGAAAACCCAGGAATTAATACAAAAAAAAAATTCCCAGCAGATGTAAGAGATTTTTTTTTAACGCCAAAAAGACCAAACCGACTCTGGCGCCCACTAGACCTGTTAGATTATGCCCGTCGAACGCAACTTACATTTTAATATAAGTTCAGTTCGACGGGCATTTTCTTTGATTTAACTGTTTAAGACGTCAGCACTCATGATGATGCATGTGAACGGTGCTGTTAGCCGCGTTCGCAAAATTGAGCATAGCGACTATTAGCTTCATGTCTGTCCGTCCGCATGGAACTCGGCTACCAATGAATGGATTTTCATGAAATTTTGTATCTCAGTATTTTTCGAAAAAAAAAATGTCGCAAAAATTCAAGTTTCATTAAAACTGACAACAATAACGGTACTTTACATGAAGACCTATGTACATTTATGATAATATCTCGCTGAATTTTTTAGAATGAGAAATGTTTTAGACAAAAGTTGTACAGAAAATCAAAACACACATTTTATGTTCAATAACTTTTTCCGAAAATCGTGCCGTTTATGAGATAATGTGGAAAAATATCGGTACAGCCAGACAGGCCACAGATGACAATATAATACGGCGCATGCGCTTTGCATGTTGGATAACTAAGGCTACAGACACACACTCAGAATATATAACACTCACTGCTTTCCCACGGCAACAATGGCTACGCGAACGCGCCTCAATGTTACGTTTATACGTACAATGCCTGTCTTGTTAATAAATACCTTTAATGTACAGGACAACTTACTGTCCCTTCCCATATACTGAGGTGCTTGTTAGTTACTGCTTCACACTATAACATAACTAACTACAACTAACTCCATGGAGCAGAGTCCTTCTTGAGAAGCTAACAGGTCGTCAGCTAGTCAAGAAATTCCCCGCGTTTTATGGAACACGAAGATTCATTACCGCACTCACAACAGCCCGCCACCTGTCCCTATCCTGAGCCATATCAATCCAGTCCATGCCCCCCCCCCCAATCCCACTTCTTGAAGATCCATTTTAATATTATCCTCCCATCTACGCCTGAATCTTCCAAGTGGTCTCTTTCCCTCAGGTCTCCCCACCAAAACCCTGTATGCACCTCTCCCCTAACCCATACGTGCTACATGCCCCGCCCACCTCATTCTTCTCGATTTGATCACCCGAATAATATTTGGTGATGAGTACAGATCATTAAGTTCCTCGTTATGTAGTCTTCTCCACTTCCCTGTTACCTCGTCCCTCTTAGGCCCAAATATCCCCCTCAGCACCCTATTCTCGAACACCCTCAGCCTATGTTCCTCCCTCAGTGTGACAGACCAAGTCTCACACCCATACAAAACAAAATTATAGTTCTGTATATCTTAATGTTTGTACTTTTGTACAGCAAACTGTAAGACACAAGATCCTGCACCGAATGATAACAGGCATTACGTGACTTCAGTCTGCTCTTAATTTCTTCCTGAATGGAATTTCGATTTGTTGCGGTTGTTCCCACATATCTGAATCACAAACAACTGAGTACGTTCACAAAACAGAATTTTCAGCCCCAGTCCCACTGCCACTCACGAACTGTTGCACCTTCTTAACAAACACGTGGCAGCAACAAATCGCCCGCTCCCGTTAACACCACGTCCAAAGGCCAACTATTCGCTGTAAGCGCACTTCCACGATAGTTCTGCCGTCAGCAAATGACCAAATGACACTCACTGCTCAACACGCTCCAGCCGAACAGGAAGACTCCTCTTACGTTGAAACATGACGGCGATACTCTTTTAAGATCCACCAAACTCAGAACCAGAAATCCGCTCCCAGGACGACCTCGTACCACAGCCACGCGAAGAACACGAAGTGTGTGTGTGGGGTATCTCACCAAACACAAAACACTGTCCCCTAAATGCAATCACATCAGACTCAGCCATATCACGGCAGAAAATGGGTCTCAGTTGACATCTAAAAACCTAAACAGCAAAAAAAGAAACTGTTTCCAGCCTACGCAAGGTACTGACTTTATCCAGTATATTTAGTTTCGATGCAGACTGAAGAACTGTAATGGCCACAGACAGGCAAATCTCGTTATCATGACAGACAGGTTCACCAAGCCCTGTCTCGTGTTACGCAGTTCACACACACAAAGCCAACAACGTCTTCCAGCAACACTTCACTTGCTACGAACAAGACACTCGCGTATGAAGCGTGAAGAAAGTTACTTCTTCCTGTAGGCCTGTTAAATTCTGGCGTGTCACTGTTTGAATTAGAAAAGACATTTCCTGCCATACCTTATAAATCTACATACATCATTTACAGAATGTCACTAGTAAATTTACATATGTCTACAGGAATGTAAAAAGCAAGAACATTCTGATCTAAGTACCACCATGGAAACGCAAAATAATCTGGTGGTCTGGCCCTCATTAACACACCCTGACACGTACCACGATCAAAACAAATACGAACAGACAAGGGAAACAGATGCGAAGTTTGAGACGGTATATTGGTACCTGCCGGTACTCACCTCGATATGGTGGCGAGCCGGCTTTCACAAACACTAGGCCGAAACTTGTAGAGTAAAACGATATATCGCAGAAAGCACCCACGGTTCGTTCAATGACACTGCGTATCACAGAATACATAACATTTCGAGTGTATTCTTCCTGTTGTATCTACAAATTTCAAATATATTATCCCCGCACTTTTTACATATTTAAAATGTACTCTTCCTGGGGTTTTTACAAATATCGAATGCATTTTTCCTGCACTTTTCACGATTTTCATACGTATTCATCCTGCAGTTTTTACAAATTTCAAGACGGTGAAGATTCATGTTAAGCATTACTCTGTTCTATGACATGGCGACATGCTGCGTCTGTCTTCAAAGCAGAAGAATATTCCAAAAGGTCTGCAAAGTGCTACAAGTTGACACAAGGTCACATCCCAGGAGACCGTGACAACCACAAACCTCGCGTGATCCACGTTGTGGTCTTGTGTTGACACCGTGTTGTCTGGTACGTGGGCACTGCTCCATCTTCAGCTGAGGACAGAGGCAGCAGGCACCTCCTAAACACTGTTAACCACCTACCAGACTAGACGGTGTCTAACCCGAAGACCACAATATGTATAGAGTTCAGACAGGCGTGCACGCACCCTGGGCGCCGGGACGCCCGGGCCACTAAGTTCTGTATGGTGGGGCCTGACATATGTGGATCCTTTGTAAAGAACGTGCTACACATCACATCCTGGCGCCTAGAATTTTGAGGTGCCACCATGGTTTTTGAAAAATTTCGGACTCCTGATTTAGAGTTCCTAGTGCGTTCTGCAGGCCTATTTTTTTTTTATAAAAATGAAATTAATCTCTTATTTCTGAAAACCTAACATGATTTTCTGAAGAGGTAATATTTATGCAAAATATGCGAAGTCTTACAAAAGCACAAAAAGATCGCAGTACGGACTTACAGCTACATGCAGCCAATGTTTGCTAACTGAAAACAGCAATTCTTAGGCACGTTAGCAAAATCGCGAAAAGCGACTATTAGGGTCGTTAGGTCTGTCCGCCCGCATGTCTGTCCGTCTGTCCGCATGGAACAACTCCGTTCCCACAAGACGAATTTTCATGAAATTTGATATTTGAAGATTTTTCGAAAATCTGTCGTGAAACTTCAAGTCTCATCAATATCTGACAACAATAACGTGTACTTTACACGAAGACCTATGTACATTTATGATAATATCTCGCTGAATTCTTCTTATAATGAGAAATGTTTCAGACAAAAGTTATAGAGAAAATCAAAACACACATTTTATGTTCAATAGCCTTTCTCCGAAAATCGTGCCGTTTATGAGATAATGTGGAAAAATATGGCACAGCAAGACAGGCCACAGATGACAATATAATACTGCGCATGCGCTTTGCATGCCGGATAACTAAGGCTACAGACACACACTCAGAATATGTAATACTTATTGCGTTTCCATGACAACAATTGTTACGCCTGTCTTGTTCAATTTAATTAATTCTAACAGGTAAGTTATGTCTTTGCTGTGGGCAAGCACAGCGGATCACAACACCGTATCTAGTGCGGATTAACGGAATTACTATCTTCCGAGATGTACGACGTCATGCAGACAGGTAAGCTGCCGACATCTTCAAGGCACAAGACGGTTGCACTCATGAGCAGGCAACAGACTGCCGAACTAAACAACATCACATCCCAGAAGACAGTAATTTTCGCAGCCACCGTCCACCCCGATCACCTGACCTCATGTAGGATTAAACTTTATGTCTCGTGAAGCCTAGATCCCTCCAAGACACCGCCAAATGGACACAAATATTTCACAGTTTAGGCCTGCTTCAGAGCCACACACCCGTGCTCCACTGTCACGCATACACACACACGCACGCACGAAACCGCTGTTTCCAACTGACACACTACAATATATCCGTGAACAAGAGACCAAAGAGGAAGCGGAAGTCGGCGGTGATATGAACACGACGGTCTGTTCTTGTCATAGCTGATAATAAAATTTTGCGGAGTTACTGAGCGTCAAAGACAGTGTGTCAATGCATCCTTGTTTTATGCATAAACTCGCAGGAAGCACCGACGATTAACTACACATGGCTGAAAAGGTGATCTATACACATAATACAGCACCCGTCCAGACCAAGCCCTGGGGCCCACCCAGCCCCTTACACAATGGGTACCGGGTCTCTTTCCCGGGGGTAAAGCGGCCAGGGCGTGGCGTTGACCACCCATCCCCATCTAGCGCCAAATTAAAAGAGTAGAGCTATTATGAAGAAGTATTACACAGAGTCAAGGAGGAGAGGAATATCCTACATACAATAAAAAGAAGAAAGGCTAACTGGATTGGTCACATCTTGCGTAGGAACTGCCTTCTGAAACACCACTGAAGGAAAGTTAGGATAGAAATGACGGGAAGACGAGGAAGAATGCATAAGCAGCTACTGGATGACCTTAAGGAAAAGAGAAGATAACGGAAATTGAAAGAGGAAGTACTAAATCGCACTCAATGGAGAACTCGCTTTGGAAGAGGCTACGGACCTGTCGTAAGACAACTGCAGAATAAATGAGAGCTATATCTCTACTCCCCTCTGGGCCTTCATGGCATTTTGCGGGGTGGATTACAAGCTTCGGCCGTGGTGTAATTTAGATCTGCGATCATCTGGGATTTTATGCAGCGTGGATCGGTAGTTGGTTACCGACGTTTCGGGACAACCTATCGGTCCCATCTTCAAGGGTCAAATAGTCCTTGAAATGCCTGATCCTTGAAAACAGGGGAAAGTCCAGGGGTGTCAGCCAGCCAAGGCAAGGACAGTAACGGCATTCACGTTTCCGCCTTAGATCGAAAAACTTGTGTTACTGCATCATGGACAGCTATGCAGCAATCACACTTTGAGTGGCCCGTGCTGTGGTGCTCTGGAAACGACGGGAGTGTTTCACTACAGTAAACACGAATGAATAATACAGAGATGTGCAACAGCAGTATATGACGGTACTGTCTCCTGTACCGGCATTCTGAATGGTGATGTCATATGATAAGGCATTCTGGTGATGTGACATGATATAGCATTCTGAATGGGGATGTGATATGATATGATAAGGCATTCTGGTGATGTGACATGATATAGCATTCTGAATGGTGATGTGATAAGGCATTCTGAATGAGATGTGATATAAGGCATTCTGAATGGTGATGTGATATGATAAGGCATTCTGGTGATGTGACATGATATAGCATTCTGAATGGTAATGTGATAAGGCATTCTGAATGATGATATAAGGCATTCTGAATGGTGATGTCATATGATAAGGCATTCTGAATGTCATATGATAAGGCATTCTGAATGATGATGTGATATGATAAGGCATTCTGAATGATGATGTGATAAGATAAGGCATTCTGAATGATGTGATATAAGGCATTCCGAATAGTGATGTGATATGCATTCTGAATGATGATGTGATAGATAAGGCATTCTGAATGATGTGATATAAGGCATTCTGAATAGTGATGTGATAAGATAAGGCATTTCTGAATGATGTGATATAAGGCATTCCGAATAGTGATGTGATATGATAAGGCATTTGAATGATGTGATATAAGGCATTCTGAATAGTGAGTGATAAGATAAGGCATTCTGAATGATGTGATATAAGGCATTCTGAATAGTGATGTGATAAGATAAGGCATTCTGAATGATGTGATATAAGGCATTCTGAATAGTGATGTGATGATATGATAAGGCATTCTGAATGTGATGTGATATATAAGGCATTCTGAATGAGTGATGGTGATGATGATAAAGGCATTCTGAATGATGATGTGATATAAGGCATTCTGAATGCGATGTAAGGCATTCTGAATAATGATGTGATATGATAAGCATTCTGAATGTGATGATATGAAAAGGCATTCTGAATGGTGATGTGACAAGGCATTCTGAATGGTGATGTGATATGATAAGGCATTCTGAATGATGATGTGATATGATAAGGCATTTGAATGATGATGTGATGATAAGGCATTCTGAATGATGATGTGATATGATAAGGCATTCTGAATGATGATGTGATATGATAAGGCATTCTGAATGATGATGTGATATGATAAGGCATTCTGAATGATGATGTGATATGATAAGGCATTCTGAATGAATGATGTGATATGATAAGGCATTCTGAATGATGATTGAATATAAGGCATCATGGATGATAATGATAAGCATTCTGAATGATGATGTGATATGATAAGGCATTCTGAATGTGATGTGATATGATAAGGCATTCTGAATGATGATGTGATATGATAAGGCATTCTGAATGATGATGTGATATGATAAGGCATTCTGAATGATGATGTGATATGATAAGGCATTCTGAATGATGATGTGATATGATAAGGCATTCTGAATGATGATGTGATATGATAAGGCATTCTGAATGATGATGTGAATATAAGGCATTCTGAATGATGATGTGATATGATAAGGCATTCTGAATGATGATGTGATATAAGGCATTCTGAATGATGATGTGATATGATAAGGCATTCTGAATGATGATGTGATATGATAAGGCATTCTGAATGGTGATGTGATATGATAAGGCATTCTGAATGGTGATGTATATAAGGCATTCTGAATGGTGATGTGATATGATAAGGCATTCTGAATGATGATGTGAATATAAGGCATTCTGAATGATGATGTGATATGATAAGGCATTCTGAATGGTGATGTGATATAAGGCATTCTGAATAATGATGTGATATGATAAGGTATTCTGAATGATGATGTGATATGATAAGGCATTCTGAATGATGATGTGATGTAAGGCATTCTGAATGATGATGTGATATGATAAGGCATTCTGAATGGTGATGTGATATAAGGCATTCTGAATAATGATGTGATACGATAAGGCATTCTGAATGGTGATGTGACATGATGGTACAATGTTTAATTACATCACAAATCTGACAAGCGGTAAGTGACGCACACTGCTCTGACCTGCCACCAGACGCACAGGTTCTCTCGTACACGAAGAAGTGTTCAAAAAATTGTGTCACAATGTTTAACACGAACGAATGAATGAACGAACTAGCCAGAAATCCCGTCAGGGCAACGGCCTCCTGCTTAGCAGAGATAGCTCCAAAAGACCTCCCCAGAGGAGCTAGCTGCAGAGAAAGAAAAAAAAAAAACTGGGTCCAATAATCCTAGCTATACAAACTACAACATCAATCATGTAATGGCACTTTGTGGATTAATATGCGAACCGTGTTGTTCTGAAACGTCATGACACGACACTGAAACGTCATGACACGACAGAGACGGCAGCAAACTTCGTCGCTGCACAGAAAAAGTGGGCATCTACTTCTCCTTCATTCACAGCCTGTAGGTGTCAGTTCACAAAATTCAGCATTGCTTCCGGAGCTCTCTCGTTCAGTTCGTGAAACACAACTGTCTCATACAGCGGTTAACCACGTTTCGACGTAAGCCGCGCCGTGCAGATGATGCAGGCGCCCGCTTGCTGTGCAAGATAAACCAACGATTTCCTTCAAGATGTCTTCGATCTAGCACCAATTTCATTTAGCACTTCCTCCACGTGAGTTAGGCACGTTCTCTTCCCGTCTACACTGGAACTTTTTGTTCGAAACCTTTTTCACGTATTCATGAATTACTGTCGCGTCTGGAACAGACGCATCAGGGTAACACTCGTCTCATTTTACGACGACACATCTTGTAGGCTCAGTACTTACCGTGTCAACAGAAACACGTGAGGTTTCAATGGTATTCCCACTGGGACCGAAGACTGACCGTCCACGACCAACAACGTGGGTGCAGCCGGCAGGAAGTGGCCGACGATATAGGCCAGAAAAAACTCTTCATCATGAGCTGTCAAGTGTTAGGCGTAGTGCCTATTCTTTATCCCTCAAGGTGAAGCTGGTCCTTCCATCTTTTCCTCGGTCGTCCTATGCTTCTCTTCCCCTTTGGCCTATATTTAACTGCCTGTCTGTTTCCATTCTCTCTACGTGTTGTGGCCACTCTCACTGGTATTGTTTTACTTCCAAAACAACGTTCTACACTCCAAGTTTCTCCCCGACGGAGTGACTTCTTTCCCTATCTAACTTAGCAGTCCTACTAAACGTCTTAAAACATTTTATTTGAGCGACAGAAAAACTAAGGACCCTATATATGCAGATATATATTTGGATGCCGATCCCAGTGGCCGTGCGGTGTAAGGCGTGGGTCTTCGGCCGCTCGCTTACTAGGATTGTGGGTTCGAATCCCACCGGGGGCATGGATGTCTGTTGTGAGTGTTGTGTGTTGTCAGGTAGAGGTCTCTGCGACGGGCTGGTCCCTCGTCCAGAGGAGTCCTACCGACTGTGGTGTGCCTAAAGTGTGTGACCATGAAACCTCGACGTAACGAGGAGGCCCAGGCCCATATAGGGCTGTCGAGCCATAGAAAAAAAATATATATGTATATATATATTGGATACGGTTCATACAGCTCACCCTGTCTATGTACAAGGAAGCACTTTCCCTCTCTTTCATCCCATTCGGTCGCTATTAAACGCGCCTCAGACGTAAAGCATCGACCACTAACGACCTGTCAAGTCCGGGACAGAGATTGGCACCGCGCTGACAATAAACCAACATCAATAGACACGCTAACAACGTAAAAGATGAGAGACAGAAATGGGGCACGAATAACAACGGGCAGCAATGTCTGGTAACAGCCAATAACACGCTACAATACTAAAGGCAACGGACACAGAGGATAAAAACTCCCACGGCAAGATATTCTAATTCAGAAACTGCTCCACGTGTATTAAAGAAAAGTGAAATGCTACACATACAGGGCCTACAGTGGGATAGGAGAAAGGAGTTGCGAGCAGCCCTCACGATGCACTTCACATACATACATACATACATACATACATATAATACATACGTTCCATGGATCCGTAGGTCTGTCGAAGTGACAACTGGATGTGCAATAAGTCACAATATACAAATATACAGCTATACAGACTACACAATTTTACATTTGAACACTATAAACTAAAACACTATAAACGTGTTACATATCTCACTATGAACCATCTTTATACATAAACAAATTCACCTACTCAGTAAAAGCAGTGTGTATTTAAGTATTTTCTTAATGCAACTTTAAATTTTGCCTTTTCATTCTTAAGACTTTTGAGACTCAGTGGGAATCTGTTGAAAATTCTGATACCGGCATAGAATGTACTTTCTTAAAACAAGATTCAATAGGCCCTGTGCTGTTAACGTATTTAGGCCTACACAAAATTCGTTTTAAATATTAAACATCTGTTTAACTGCGCTTGTGTACTGAACTCGCGTGTAGATGGCAAGGTCGAATTCCAATCGAGTGACATGTTTACTGCCAGTAACATTTTTAGGCGCGTTCTCTCAAAATTGCTAAGAAGTGACCATCGGCTTCGTTATGTCTGTCTGTCCGTCCGCATGGAACAACTCGGCTCCCACTGGACGGATTTTCATGAAATTTTATATTTGAGTATTTTTCGAAAAATGTGTCGAGAAAATTCAAGTTTCATTAAAATCTGACAACAATAACGGTACTTTACACGAAGACCTAAGCACATTTATGATAATATCTCGCTCAATTCTTCTTAGAAGGAGAAATGTTTCAGACAAAAGTTGTAGAGAAAATCAAAACACACATTTTATGTTCAATAACTATTTTCCGAAAATCGTGCCGTTTATGAGATAATGTGGAAAAATACGGTACAGCCAGACAGGCCACAGATGACAATATAATACGGCGCATGCGCTTTGCATGCTGGATAACTAAAGCTACAGACACACACTCAGAATATATAACACTTATTGCTTTTCCGCGGTAACAATGGTTACCAGAACATGCCTATGTCTGTGACTGTTACTATAACTATTACCAATACCACTGCAACCAGCATCGTCTGCAGCAGCACATACACTAGTTCCATTTATTTTTCAGAAGAACGCTTCACAGATTATGCCTACATTACACACGTCAGATGCCGAACAAAAGTTTCATAACGTCGCCTTCTTTGTGCCAGTTGATTCACTTGCATTAAACGGAATTTTACACGGAATCTGCAGCGACAGTTGCGATAAATCTCCATAACAAATCTCACAAGCCTAGCCAGAATTACTACTCATCAGAACGTAACAGAAAGCCAAAGGACATCTTCACATAACGCCATGCTATAATTTAAGACTTCAACGAGAACTCTGTGTACTGCGTATCATTTAAGGACCCCCACATTAAGCGGCCCAAATGTCGGTCCTACCACAAACATTCGCCCTTCTGTTGCGTTGATATCATACTTTAAGGCAAATTAAAGTGAGATGACATACAGTGAGACTCATTCATTCTGTAGTCTGTCTTACGACAGGTCCGTAGCCTCTTCCAAAGCGAGTTCTCCACAGGGTGCGATCTAGTGCTTCCTCTTTCAATTTCCAGTATCTTTTCTTTTCCTTAAGGTCATCCAGTAGCTGCTTACGTCTTCTCCCTCGCCGCAGTGAGACTAGCGGCTTTCATAAAATCTATCAACTGAACGGGACACAGAGAGCATGATGATCTCGTGCGCCTGCATTCTTTCCTTGAGCAATGAACGTAGGGTGAAACAAATATCGACTTCAGGATTCTAAGTTGATCTGATTAAAACGAACGGAAGTGACAATGTACAGAACGGCATTTTTGTTCACGCAGCTACTGTATATCATGATTACATCCACAAAGTCCCCGTCATTTTGCATGAAAATCTTCAGCGCGAGTCTCACAAACCTTACGGCCCTCCTACCTCAGTCACATAACTACAGCTGCTACGTAAGCAGACCAATACTGGCACCTCCACCGCTCTGACTGCACAAACACACTGATCTACATGTACAAGTCTCACAAACCTTACGGCCCTCCTACCTCAGTCACATAACTACAGCTGCTACGTAAGCAGACCAATACTGGCACCTCCACCGCTCTGACTGCACAAACACACTGATCTACATGTACAAGTCTCACAAACCTTACGGCCCTCCTACCTCAGTCACATAACTACAGCTGCTACGTAAGCAGACCAATACTGGCACCTCCACCGCTCTGACTGCACAAACACACTGATCTACATGTACAAGTCTCACAAACCTTACGGCCCTCCTACCTCAGTCACATAACTACAGCTGCTACGTAAGCAGACCAATACTGGCATCTCCACCGCTCTGACTGCACAAACACACTGATCTACATGTACAAGTCTCACAAACCTTACGGCCCTCCTACCTCAGTCACATCACTACAGCTGCTACGTAAGCAGACCAATACTGGCACCTCCACCGCTCTGACTGCACAAACACACTGATCTACATGTACAAGTCTCACAAACCTTACGGCCCTCCTACCTCAGTCACATAACTACAGCTGCTACGTAAGCAGACCAATACTGGCACCTCCACCGCAATGACTGCACAACACACTGATCTACATGTACAAGTCTCACAAACCTTACGGCCCTCCTACCTCAGTCACATAACTACAGCTGCTACGTAAGCAGACCAATACTGGCACCTCCACCGCTCTGACTGCACAAACACACTGATCTACATGTACAAGTCTCACAAACCTTACGGCCCTCCTACCTCAGTCACATAACTACAGCTGCTACGTAAGCAGACCAATACTGGCACCTCCACCGCTCTGACTGCACAAACACACTGATCTACATGTACAAGTCTCACAAACCTTACGGCCCTCCTACCTCAGTCACATAACTACAGCTGCTACGTAAGCAGACCAATACTGGCACCTCCACCGCTCTGACTGCACAAACACACTGATCTACATGTACAAGTCTCACAAACCTTACGGCCCTCCTACCTCAGTCACATAACTACAGCTGCTACGTAAGCAGACCAATACTGGCACCTCCACCGCTCTGACTGCACAAACACACTGATCTACATGTACAAGTCTCACAAACCTTACGGCCCTCCTACCTCAGTCACATAACTACAGCTGCTACGTAAGCAGACCAATACTGGCACCTCCACCGCTCTGACTGCACAAACACACTGATCTACATGTACAAGTCTCACAAACCTTACGGCCCTCCTACCTCAGTCACATAACTACAGCTGCTACGTAAGCAGACCAATACTGGCACCTCCACCGCTCTGACTGCACAAACACACTGATCTACATGTACAAGTCTCACAAACCTTACAGCCCTCCTACCTCAGTCACATAACTACAGCTGCTACGTAAGCAGACCAATACTGGCACCTCCACCGCTCTGACTGCACAAACACACTGATCTACATGTACAAGTCTCACAAACCTTACGGCCCTCCTACCTCAGTCACATAACTACAGCTGCTACGTAAGCAGACCAATACTGGCACCTCCACCGCTCTGACTGCACAAACACACTGATCTACATGTACAAGTCTCACAAACCTTACGGCCCTCCTACCTCAGTCACATAACTACAGCTGCTACGTAAGCAGACCAATACTGGCACCTCCACCGCTCTGACTGCAGAAACACACTGATCTACATGTACAAGTCTCACAAACCTTACGGCCCTCCTACCTCAGTCACATAACTACAGCTGCTACGTAAGCAGACCAATACTGGCACCTCCACCGCTCTGACTGCAGAAACACACTGATCTACATGTACAAGTCTCACAAACCTTACGGCCCTCCTACCTCAGTCACATAACTACAGCTGCTACGTAAGCAGACCAATACTGGCACCTCCACCGCTCTGACTGCACAAACACACTGATCTACATGTACAAGTCTCACAAACCTTACGGCCCTCCTACCTCAGTCACATAACTACAGCTGCTACGTAAGCAGACCAATACTGGCACCTCCACCGCTCTGACTGCACAAACACACTGATCTACATGTACAAGTCTCACAAACCTTACGGCCCTCCTACCTCAGTCACATAACTACAGCTGCTACGTAAGCAGACCAATACTGGCACCTCCACCGCTCTGACTGCACAAACACACTGATCTACATGTACAAGTCTCACAAACCTTATGACCCTCCTACCTCAGTCACATAACTACAGCTGCTACGTAAGCAGACCAATACTGGCACCTCCACCGCTCTGACTGCACAAACACACTGATCTACATGTACAAGTCTCACAAACCTTATGACCCTCCTACCTCAGTCACATAACTACAGCTGCTACGTAAGCAGACCAATACTGGCACTCCACCGCTCTGACTGCACAAACACACTGATCTACATGTACAAGTCTCACAAACCTTACAGCCCTCCTAGCTCAGTCACATAACTACAGCTGCTACGTAAGCAGACCAATACTGGCACCTCCACCGCTATGACTGCACAAACACACTGATCTACATGTACAAGTCTCACAAACCTTACGGCCCTCCTACCTCAGTCACATAACTACAGCTGCTACGTAAGCAGACCAATACTGGCACCTCCACCGCTCTGACTGCACAAACACACTGATCTACATGTACAAGTCTCACAAACCTTACAGCCCTCCTACCTCAGTCACATGACTGCAGCTACTACCTAAGCAGACCAATACTGGCATCTCCACCGCTCTGACTGCAGAAACACACTGATCTAAGCGCACACAACTTCGCGCACTCTCCCGACTTGTGACGTCAGTCTGGGCTCGCTAACGTTACCTGCGCCTGTAGCAGGAGACTTTGTGGAGTTAATCCTGCTATACCTGGCTACCATATACCGTAATGTAAGTGATAGAAGGCAGTGCCATGACTCAGGCGGTTAGTCGCCGGCCTCTCACCGCGGAGGCCCGGGTTCGATCCCGGGTCAGTCCATGTGGCGGATAAAGTGGCACTGGGACAGGTTCCCCCCCACCCCGAGTACTTCGGGTTTCCCCTGTCAATTTCATTCCACAGGTGCTCAATTACTTGGAAAAACGGAAAAAAAATTAACCACTTTCATCACAGGTGCGTCCGTAGCATCTGCTGCGCGGCCCTTCACCCCCCCCCCCAATCCAATCCAAGCCAAAGAGCTAAGGGCTTTTGCGGTGCGGAAGTCGACGTCCCTTGGTCTGTTTCGTCATTCCTGCGTTTGACCGCATCGCTGAGCTCAACAACAGGCACCTTATACTGTAAATGGGGATTTCGCTTACGCTAACGGTTTATAGTCTCGGTTGAAGACCTCGATTTGGGCATACTAAAGACTAGTGCTGAAGAAGCACTAACTTATTTTTCTTAGGGGGGGGGAGCATACTTTGGCTGGAAGACTCCCTGGGTTTTGAACCCAAAGTGGCACAGTCGCATGCTGAACTCATGCGACTTCGTGCAGACACTTTGGTAAATCCGCCCTGCCTGATGGAGAGTGCGGGCCGAGACGCGTCTTTGCATTATACCCTGACATTCGCCTTACAACTGAGGAAATATCACGGAAAAATCTGTCAGGGTAGCCAAAAAGTGCCTAGCTGATCATCACTAGGCATGATTCGTTGCGTCGATTTGGCCTTCATTTTGCGAGAGGCCTCGACTAGCCTGTTGACCTAAGTCCCCATCAGCTTGCACTTTAGGCGTCCTGGGTTAACCCTCTGTCAGCGTTAACTACCTGCCGCGTTGCCGAATAAGGGGTTCCCCACACCAGCTAACTTTCAGTCGTAACTCCCGGTTAGAAAAATGTGGAAAGCTTCACGATTCTGCCTGTCATCCCTGCACAGGAACCATGGCAATTTTCTCTGTATCGTTCCAGTGTTAGTGTATGTACCGCCGAAGCGAGTACGAATACCCACCCCACGCTACCCGCATTCCTTCAACACCTTCCAAGTTTCAAATCGCCAGAAATACACAGCACAGTGTACCTGGGCGCTCTCTGCTACTACATTCCACTCCCACGCGCCTGACAACTAGCAGCGTTACTTACATCTCGTGGTGGTAGTCATCCTCCTCGTTGTGCAGATTGCTAACCTGCAGGGACCGTTCCTCGGTCTCTCGCACAGGGTCGGGCCGCCTCTCAGATCCACCGCGGCCGCTAGGAACAGGGCGATCACCTGCAAGTAACAAGCACGGTAAGCATTACTGAAGGGCCAGTTACCTATCTGCACTTCACTGCAGGATGCAGCCAGTAACTGATGACCACAGACCACCGAGTGGCAAGACGTTTACCGAACGATAAACTGGACAGAAGCAGTGGAGTAATCTAAAAGCCATTACCAAAACTTGCCAGAGCGGACATGGCTGTCAGAAACGTCGGGTGTCTCCAAGCCATACCGCTCGAGCCACACTGCCCTGTCCTTCTTTAGCGTAACAGCACGCACGAACCAATACAATTTCCGACATCACCAATTACATCAACATAATTCAACTAAATCCGGCTGGCAAATCAAAATCGCGACAGCAGACCACACTGTGACAAGGTCAAATTGTTCCTGGTGCACTGTACTCCTCACCAAATATCATTCGGGTGATCAAATCAAGCAGGAGATGGGTAGGACATGTGGCACGTATGGGAGGCAGGAGAGGTGCATACAGGATTTTGGTGGGGAGACCTGAGGGAAAGAGACCACCTGGAAGACCCAGGCGTAGATGGGAGGATAATATTAAAATGGATCTTCAAGAAGTGGGATTGGGGGGGGGGGGGCATGGACTGGATTGATCTCACTCAGGATAGGGACAGGTCATCGAAAATTATGGACCCAGTTTGCAGACGTAATAACTTTCATAAGAGAGATCTGGAGATGGGAGTTGCTGTAACGTCACCATATATACGCCAACAGCTGCACTATAATTAGATACAATAATATACAAACATCTGGTAAACCTCCCACATGTTTAAGTTTCTTCCGGCCATCTTCAGGGGGGTATTAAACAAAGAACAGAATAATTACCATTTATGTCACAGATTGTAATAATACAGTTAATATACAGAATATTAAAATGGTTAAAACAATTTTAAGAAGCATAGTACATAATGTATATGGTAATAGTCATTATTTGAATTGCAAACAAACATCAAATGCAGAAATTCATCTTCGTTTTCAAGGACGTCTCTGTCTCTCCTGTGGCAGTTCATGTCACTCCCCACAAGGTATGTGTCGTGTCTTTTGACTGAGAACACCATCACGGCAAATATATACCTGGATAAGTTACACCTGTCTTTCAACTAACAGTTGTACTGAAGAAGAATGTGAAATTCTGTTTCACCCAGACGGTGCTGCATCCCACATAAGTGATGAGCTACGAAATGCCCTGAACGTCAGGTTTCCTAATCGGTGGGTTGGAAGAGGCGGACCAACGTCGTGGCCCCCAAGACGTCCAGACCTCTCACCAATGGACTTTAGTGGGGACTTAAAAAATCTCGTTTACGGAGACAAAATTCTACAAGACAGAATCCACACAACTATTGACATTCATTCATTTCATTCTGCAGTCTGTCTTACGACAGGTCCGTAGCCTCTTCCAAAGCGAGTTCTCCACAGTGTGCGATCCAGTACTTCCTCTTTCAATTTCCAGTACATTCTCTTTTCCTGAAGGTCATCCAGTAGCTGCTTACGCCTTCTTCCTCGTCTTCCCGTCATTTCTATCATTCCTTCCAACTTTCCTTCAATCACGTGTTTTGTAATGACAATCACTTCAAAATCCTTCAAAGAACACGGCAAGAAACTGAGCCATCTAGATGTCTGCAGGACTACGAACGGTACAAACAGTGAGATCTTCTACGGTTCATATGAAAACTTCATAAGTTGATGACAACGTTACAGCTAATCCCATCTCCCTTATCATAAAAGTTATTACGTCTCGAAACCGGGTCCAAAACTTTTGATGATCCTGTATATATAAATGGTTAAAGCGAAGGCTCATCCATGGAAATCAAAGCCAGAGACGCCGTGAGTTTAGCGGGTGAATGTTACGTTAACCTGTGACGTGATGGAGCTGCTTCTTGTGTTCTACTAGCAGGAATGATTGCAGGAATTAAAAAAAAAACTACAGCAGTTTTGTAAAAATCATTAAACTGGTTCATAAGTTGAAACGCGGAGACACCAAGATGGTCGTCTCAAGAGCATACTTTCTATTTTCATATTAAAAACTCCGTTCTCACTCAACAGAACTGCTTCCGTCTCCTTCACAAAGACCAATCGGGTCAACTGCTTGGAAAAACAATCCCGGCTTTATTGTGACAAACATATCAAACACATAAACGCACTCTGTGCGTAAAATGTAGTTCCTCAAAGCTACAGCAGGTGGCACAGTAACCGCTGTTTGTGAGGTTTAAGAGAAAGTGTATGCGTGTCTTCATTCACGTTCATTGCAGTACTCCATCCTGCAGATATGCCAAGATAAGGGACGGCAGGAAGGCCGGACGTGGGTCGCAAGACGGAACAATATGCCAACAGCACCGACGCGAGGAACGGAACTACATTCACTTCAAACAAGATGCAGCCCGCCAGGTTTTCACAGCGACTCATCTACGAGATGTGCGTTGTTCACGTACAGGTAATTTCAGGAACGCGAACCGCCTGATCAGAATAGCTGGCACACAACGTGACGTATACAGGGTGATTCAGGAGGAAGGATCAATATGTTTGAACGTGATTCATCCATTCTGTAGTCTGTCTTACGACAGGTCCGTAGCCTCTTCCAAAGCGAGTTCTCCATAGAGTGCGATCTAGTGCTTCCTCTTTCAATTTCCAGTATCTTCTCTTTTCCTTAAGGTCATCCAGTAGCTGCTTACGTCTTCTCCATCGTCTTCCCGTCCTTCCTTCTAACTTTCCTTCAATCACGTGTTTCAGAAGGCAGTTTCTACGCAAGATGTGACCAATCCAGTCGGCCTTTCCTCTTTTTATTGTATTGAACGTGATAGTATTGGTTATTGTGAGAAAAAAAAAGTACACACGAACATGTGTCTAATTATGAACGGTTACTGACTTTCCCTCCTGAATAACCCTGTATGTTAATAGATAATAACTACAATTCAAGACAATATCACACTGTCTGTTATAACGACAGCTAATAAATCGTTCGAAGACGCGGTTAGGTTCAATATTTTCGAAAGACAGTATTAAATAAAAATTATATTCGCGGCAAAAATAGGAGCAGATTGCTATCTTTCTGTTCGGAATCTACCGTCTTCTCGTCCCAACGTAAGAGCTGCACATGTAACTTCATCTTTCTTCCCTACATTCGTGTACACATAAGCCGTTTCATGTATTCTAAACAAAAAAAAATCCAAAATCACAATAAATACAGAGTCAACGGAAAGAGACCAATGGATTTTGGTCACTGCGGAGTGCAGTATTATGCCAGAGATAAAAATAATAATAAAGAAATGAATGCGTTATGCGTAAGGTCCGGTACCAGCACATCTATCCGATCTATCTTATTTGACGATGATTTTGCGACATTGGGTCAAGGGTGGCGTGTGATACTTTTCTTTATACACTTTCAATACCTCGGTTATCCTAACAAACTTAGAGGTCAACTGAATTTTTTATTAATTATATTTTATGTTTAGTTACTTAGTTTTCCTCCTGTCGCTCCTTGCGGAGCATAGGGCCTCCTTTCAGAGGTTTCTTGGTCTGGAAGTGTGCATTCTGTAGTGAGTGACCAGTCCACTGACTGCACAAGTTCTACTCATCCTGATATGACTGTCAGAGCCATCTAGCAGTCAATCTGGAGACTTGGGTGAGAAATGGCCGCTGAATTTTGCTTACGAAACATCTCAATTCATGCCCGTAAGGTTCTTTTACATGCCGTAAATCTACGACATGGGACAGACGGCTTTACTTCACCTCTGAATTTTTACAGATTTGAACGGGATTGAACCCGCGAACCTTGGGTCCAGTGGCGAGCACGCTAACCACTAGTCCACCGAGGACGACCTGCTTTATGTACTTCAAGACCATTTCTTTACTTCATTGGGTCGTGTTAACATCTGTGTTGAACACTCAAACACAGTCATTAATCGTGACTTCAGGCTTCCGCCGCGATGTTGATTAGATCTGCGCTCTACTGGGATTTTTTTTTTCCTACTCGAACTCTTGACCTGTGTAAATGGGACCGATACGTTTTCCCGAAACGTCGGTAAACAATTACCACACGACGCCGAGTAATATCCTAAAACAGCGCAGATCTCCGAGTTATTAATGCATATTTCATATTTAAAATGTCTTGCCTGTACTGTATTCAAAAATTTGTATTCTATTTTCAGTGGTTTTAAACGTTATCATACCTAACCAACGTATCAAAAAACATAACTGACCGTATTCGCTTCCGTGTCGGGTAAAGACGCCATCAGCACCTCTTATACAAAACTACTTCTTAAATAAATAATTTCTGGGATTTTCTGAGACGTGTCCTGTTTGTATCATGCCATGTAGTTTCACTTTTGTAAAAAAAATTCAAAGCATGAAAATTATAACAATAAAAATATAGACGATATTTACGAAATAATGAAATGTTGGCATATTTCATATTTAAAATGTCTTGCCTGTACTGTATTCAAAAATTTGTATTCTATTTTCAGTGGTTTTAAACGTTATCATACCTAACCAACGTATCAAAAAAACATAACTGACCGTATTCGCTTCCATGTCGGGTAAAGACGCCACCAGCACCTCTTATACAAAACTACTTCTTAAATAAATAATTTCTGGAATTTTCTGAGACGTGTCCTGTTTGTATCATGCCATGTAGTTTCACTTTTGTAAAAAAAATTCAAAGCATGAAAATTATAACAATACAAATATAGACGATATTTACGAAATAATGAAATGTTGGCCTCATTACCAGGCTTTACCCTACACAAACCGTCCAAGTCAATAAATGAAAGGATGACAGATGACAATATATGTAGAAGCATGACAAAACCCCACACAGCACGACCCACTTCGGAGAACCATGTAATAATGAGTTCCATTCCCTGACAAAGCGAATCAATATTCACGAATGGTTTTGTGGCGGACAATTTAAATTAGACATGGCGACTGATGGTCAAAACAATGGCTGTCAACTGGGAGTGAGTCTGTTCGCTGATTGCTTACGTAACACACTGATGACTTTCCACACAGCGCTGCTTTTTTTTTTTTAATACAATTTGTAAAACCAACCACAGTTTATTGCACAAATGTCATCACACAGATTTCTAACACACGTTTCAAACCTCAAGAAGTCATCTTCAGTGTTGCTACTGACGATTAGAGAACAATTCACGGTATCAGACACACACATGCAGTTGAAAGTACATAACTTATCGCACAGCATATCCAGGTATATTGGTTTTACTAATGCAAATCTGAAGTACTTAAGGTAATACTGCATGGTGCATAAATTCGTACAAGCCATAATATGGTCAGCCTAGCCTTATATACAGTGGCAGCGACACTGTTGACATCACATACGCTGAAATGCGTATGCGCAAGAATGTGTGTTGAAAACTGTGCACACAACAGCTGAACTGTGATGGACACAACACGAAGTGACTGGACAGTAAATACACCAGATAATCTCCCACCTGTCCCAACGATCGGTTTAAACCTTTCAAAAACTGATATTTGTCGAAAGGATAATTAATAAAATAACTGCCACGTCCCACTGAACACACTAAGCCTGCATTACAAAGACCAACCCGTTAATGCTCTTTAGAGAATGATCGCCGTATGATCTCAGGATCATACGTAACACATATACGCTGTGAGCAAAACGCAGCGTTCTAGTGCTAAGGGAAAAAGGGCTAATTCACACCATCGGTAGCACGCACAAAAGGAATTACTCAGTTAGGCCACTCCGGGTCCCACCAGCTGATAAGGACGGCCACAAGCTGCTGTTACGCCACTCCTGGTCAAACCAGCTGCCATCAGGCCACTCCGGGTACCACCAGCTGATAACGACGGCTACAAGCTGCTGTTACGCCACTCCGGGTCAAACCAGCTGCCATCAGGCCACTCCGGGTACCACCAGCTGATAACGACGGCCACAAGCTGCTGTTACGCCACTCCGGGTCAAACCAGCTGCCATCAGGCCACTCCGGGTCAAACCAGCTGATGACGACGGCAAGCTGCTGTGACGACACTCCGTGTCAAACCAGCTGATAACGACGGCCACAAGCTGCTGTTACGCCACTCCGGGTCAAACCAGCTGCCATCAGGCCACTCCGGGTCAAACCAGCTGATAACGACGGCAAGCTGCTGTGACGACACTCCGTGTCAAACCAGCTAATAACGACGGCCACAAGCTGCTGTTACGCCACTCCGGGTCAAACCAGCTGATAACGACGGCAAGCTGCTGTTACGCCACTCCGGGTCAAACCAGCTGATAACGACGGACACAAGCTGCTGTTACGCCACTCCTGGTCAAACCAACTGATAACGACGGCAAGCTGCTGTCACGCCACTCCGGGTCAAACCAGCTGATAACGACGGCAAGCTGCTGTCACGCCACTCCGGGTCAAACCAGCTGATAACGACGGCAAGCTGCTGTTACGCCACTCCGGGTCAAACCAGCTGATAACGACGGCAAGCTGCTGTTACGCCACTCCGGGTCAAACCAGCTGATAACGACGGCAAGCTGCTGTTACGCCACTCCGGGTCAAACCAGCTGATAACGACGGACACAAGCTGCTGTTACGCCACTCCTGGTCAAACCAACTGATAACGACGGCAAGCTGCTGTCACGCCACTCCGGGTCAAACCAGCTGATAACGACGGCAAGCTGCTGTCACGCCACTCCGGGTCAAACCAGCTGATAACGACGGCCACAAGCTGCCGTTCAAGATATCAGGATCGAAATTTCACGAACGCGTTTTATTCTTGAAAGGCAATCACTTCATTAGTTACGTGACTATGAGCTGTATGTTAGTACAGATACGATTATTTTGTGCTGTTGGCCTACAACCGAAAGGGTTTCGAAGGTCAGTGATTATGGTCAAGATGCACTTACATGTTTTTTTTTAAAGCGCCGAACCAACACACAGACGGACGTCTCGCATCATGCAAATAGCAGCGGAAGTGCCGGAAATGATGGAGGCACCGCCGCGAAACCTAAACTTTCGTGACAACACCTAGAGACAACGACCGCAATGATTACATCACAAGAACTGCTGAAGTATACATTAGCGTATTATTTCCCAAACTTATTTGCTTGCAGGCCCCTTTTGACTTCGTAAAATAACCACGGGTCCTCACATCCTTGCTCACGTAAATGTATGATAGGTATCCAAAATTAAAAATGTATATCTCACAACAGACTTTAGATAGCTACCAATACATACCAGTAACATACGTAACAAAGCATTGCATGATTTGACATTAATTACACTGACTGCCGCTCGCTTCGTGGGTACAGGAAGTTTCTTAATTAGATATTATAACGGTCATACGAAATAAACACACCGCCAATTAAAGAAGTTCCGCGATAATTTTTAGAAAATATTCCTTTAATTTAAAAATATATAAACTTCAAAGTAGCCATTACAGAAATATATCCACGGATCCCAGGGATGCGCGGAGCACACTTTGGGAACCACAGGTCTGGCGACAGCCGACACCACAAAACTACATTCATCAGTTGGACTTCCGCGTAAATGGCACTCGGACTTATATTACAACTCAGAAGCGTAAGTTGGAGTGTTTTGTATATGGACCGTTTTGAGAGCGAAATTCATCCAAAAAATGATTAAAGATTAAGTTCTTACGTCACAGAAAACACCGCGTGCTCATTACAAAAATATTATCGATGTTTCACAGCGCAACGATCGCTCTTCATTGTAAGGAACACACGGAACACACAAACACGCTCTGCAGGGACACTGCAGTGTACAAAGAGCAACCACTACAGTGTACAAACAGCAACCACTACAGTGTACAAACAGCAACCACTACAGTGTACAAACAGCAACAACTGCAGTGCACAAACACCAACCACTGCAGTGCACAAACAGCAACCACTGAAGTGTACAAACAGCAACCACTGCAGTGTACAAACAGCAACCACTGCAGTGTACAAAAAGCAACCACTGCAGTGTACAAAAAGCAACCACTGCAGTGTACAAACAGCAACCACTGCAGGGACACTGAAGTGTACAAACAGCAACCACTGCAGGGACACTGCAGTGTACAAACAGCAACCACTACAGTGTACAAACAGCAACCACTGCAGGAACACTGCAGTGTACAAACAGCAACCACTGCAGGAACACTGCAGTGTACAAACAGCATCCACTACAGTGTACAAACAGCAACCACTGCAGGGACACTGCAGTGTACAAACAGCAACCACTGCAGTGTACAAACAGCAACCACTGCAGTGTACAAACAGCAACCACTGCAGTGTACAAACAGCAACCACTGCAGTGTACAAATAGCAACCACTAGTGTACAAACAGCAACCACTGCAGGGACACTTCAGTGTATAAATAGCAACCACGCCGTGAAAGTGCACTCGGTACAGCACATGAGTTCAGATGTTTTGGAATTTCTTTCCGAAAGAAACATTTAGGACAGGTGTGCCAAACAGACAGAAAGCGGAATAAAATTTTTCGAATTCATAAATGCGTACGCATGCAGCGGCGCGCGTGTGATGCGGGTTGGCAATGCGCAAAGCGCGAATGTTAAACAAAACACGAAGTTCATGAACAACTAACACCCCAGGAAGTGAAACACGAAGCAGCTGCATTTGCACACAGCACCGTCAACTTGACAGACATCCCGTGCGACAGCATCACGCTATACTTCTTTCAGTGTGACTTCGTGTGCTGTGACAAGCACTATTAACACTTGCAGTACCGTTACAGGTCTGCAAAGAAATGTGTCAACGTGCGTACAGTACTGCAATTACATAAGCATGCGTGTCTAGTTGAATGCTGCGTAGAAGGCGTATTAATTTTTCTATTATATCGCTCATGAAACAGCAATTTGTCGTAACCAACCAACACACAGTTTTACACGAGCCAGAAAAAAATTGGCCAATCCTTAGCCCAACACTTAAGCATATTAAGTTTTTTAAGGAAATATAATGACAAATAATTTTTTTTTGTGGACACGATATTTTGACCGAAGGCGTGTTACAATCATAAGTACGATATATTCAGTCTAAACACAATTTACTAACCAAAAAAAAAACCCCAGCTACATACAACTGTGAATATTTCCTTACCATTTTTGGAGTCAGCCTAATGATGGCAATATATCAGCCGAAACATGTAACTGATCCTGTATGATAAAAAACATTCTCGTGTTTAGACGTAATATTTTGCGCTTCTGATTATACTGAAAACTCAAAGGGGATGAATTGCCTTCAAGGTGTGTCTCTCAGTTTGACGAATTGTGTGGGTTAGAAATTGCCGTTTTGTGAGCGACATATAAAGACACGAGTCTCCAGTCTCCTTCCCGTTCCCTACCGTGCATCCAACACGGAACATCCAAAGAAATGGAATTCAGGTCTTCGATCTTCTGGGACAATGCGACGCGTTGGCTGGTAGTTACTGACGTTTCGGGAGTCTATATGTCAAAGCGTCGGCAACTATCCAATGATCCTGCACAATATCCCAGAACAGAGAAGACCTCACTGACACCGAGGCGGAAACCTGTAATCTCGCAAATATAATTCACTCCGTATTTACCAATATGTACGGTTGCGATGGCTGTTGTAGCGGTGCGCAAGGACTGTACTGCTGACGTTGCGATTCCAATGCCAATTCAGTTTCTTTTGTAACCACATAACTAACTAACTAACTCCATGGAGCAGAGTCCTTCTTAAGAAGCCAACAGGTCCACAGCTAGTCAAGAAATTCCCCGCATTTTATGGAACCTGAAGGTTCATTGCCGCATTCACAACAGCCCGCCACCTGTCCCTATCCTGAGCCATATCGATCCAGTCCATGCCCACCCATCCCCACTCCTTGAAGATCCAGTTTAATATTATCCTCCCATCTACGCCTGGGTCTTCCAAATGGTCTGTTTCCCTCAGGTCTCGCCACCAAAATCCTGTATGCACCTCTCCCCTTCCTCATACGTGCTACATGCCCCGCCCACCTCATTCTTCTTGATTTGATCACTCGAATAATATTTGGTGATGGGTACAGATCATTAACCGCATAAGTAAACTTAAATTTCTTAATTCCTTTAGGGTTTGTTATTACATTCGGTCACTGTGTATCCGACAATATCGGGTGTCACTTCCTGTCGGCTAGTTTATCGCACTGACGCAGATCACTCAGCTGACAGCCCAAAAGCGCGGTGGGAACTGACAAACAATATCTGTCACATAAAATAATGATCCTGCATATTTTTAAACTGACAAGAAAAGCAACCACATCCCGGACTTCTTGACCCTTGAAGATGGGACCGATAGGTTGTACCGAAACGTCGGTACAGAATTACCAGTCGACGCTAAGTAATATCGCAAAAGAGTGCAAAAGAGCGCAGATCTCAAAGGGTGTGGCCCTTTTCCAATGCCTTGCACCGTACGGCCACAGGATAGACGAATGATACAATACGAGCACTGTGATCTTTCCACTATTAGGCACAATTTATGGTACACGACGCGAAGGTTCTGAAGTCACGACAAAACACCGAAAGTACGCCGAAATTACCAGCAGACACTTCTGTGCAATTCAATGGCACACGCTGTGACATATCTACCTGGTGCACAAGGAAAACGAGCGACTGTATGCGTGTCACAGGATGAGACGCGAAATGCTTCTGTGATGTGTCGAGACCGAGCACTGAATTACAAACAATGAAAATATAATTTTAACGAATGTCACCCCGTTGTGTTGTTAACAGCACAAAAATCAAATCAATATCTGTCCAAACACAACTAACTTGTATTACATAGAACTATATGTTTCGATCTATTTCAGGTCATCCTCAAGTTCACAATTCTTCCTCAATATGTTTTAAAGACTGTGAACCTGAGGATGACCTAAGATAGGTCGAAACACGTAGTTATAAATAATAAATAGAATTTAGTTGTGTTTAGACAGACATTGACCTCATTTCTGTAATGAAACTACACTTCACTGGAAGCCTGATCAACGATACAGTGGCATAAAGAATCAGCTGGTGCATCGTCTGTTGCAGTAACGCTCAGTAAATTCCGTTCATCGCCTGTTGCAGTAACGCTCAGTAAATTCCGTTCATCGTCTGTTGCAGTAACGCTCAGTAAATTCCGTTCATCGCCTGTTGCAGTAACGCTCAGTAAATTCCGTTCATCGCCTGTTGCAGTAACGCTCAGTAAATTCCGTTCATCGTCTGTTGCAGTAACGCTCAGTAAATTCCGTTTATCGCCTGTTGCAGTAACGCTCAGTAAATTCCGTTCATCGCCTGTTGCAGTAACGCTCAGTAAATTCCGTTCATCGCCTGTTGCAGTAACGCTCAGTAAATTCCGTTCATCGTCTTGCAGTAACGCTCAGTAAATTCAGTTCATCGTCTGTTGCAGTAACGCTCAGTAAATTCCGTTCATCGCCTGTTGCAGTAACGCTCAGTAAATTCCGTTCATCTCCTGCTGCAGTAACGCTCAGTAAATTCCTTTCATCGCCTGTTGCAGTAACGCTCAGTAAATTCCGTTCATCGCCTGTTGCAGTAACGCTCAGTAAATTCCGTTCATCGTCTGTTGCAGTAACGCTCAGTAAATTCAGTTCATCGTCTGTTGCAGTAACGCTCAGTAAATTCCGTTCATCGCCTGTTGCAGTAACGCTCAGTAAATTCCGTTCATCTCCTGCTGCAGTAACGCTCAGTAAATTCCGTTCATCGCCTGTTGCAGTAACGCTCAGTAAATTCCGTTCATCGCCTGTTGCAGTAACGCTCAGTAAATTCCGTTCATCGCCTGTTGCAGCAACGCTCAGTAAATTCCGTTCATCTCCTGTTGCAGCAACGCTCAGTAAATTCCGTTCATCGCGTGTTGCAGTAACGCTCAGTAAATTCCGTTCATCGCCTGTTGCAGTAACGCTCAGTAAATTCCGTTCATCGCCTGTTGCAGCAACGCTCAGTAAATTCCGTTCATCGCCTGTTGCAGCAACGCTCAGTAAATTCCGTTCAAATGCCATCTCGCACTTTATGAGCAGTTTTAGAAACAACCGTTCTGTCCACAGCAAAAACAATTTTTGTGTAAGCCATCAAACAGTTTCAAATTTAAGGTCATAATAAGGGCAACATGGCAGAACTCATAAAAGCCACAGTACTACTGTAAACTTTCAGTGAAACCTCGCAGTGCTGTGAACTTCTTGTTCAAGCAATGGAAATTCACAGTTCAACAACGTAAGTCAATGTAACTCACACGCTGCTTGGCGTAACGTCTTAAAATGATATCCCAGCACAATAAACTTCCTTTCAGTGTTTTATTTAACGACGCCATTAACTGTCAAGGTTATACAACGCCGATGTTAGAATGAAGCGTATAGAGAGCACTGGCAGGACTATACCGATTGCTAGCCTGAGTCAGTTACATACTACTACTACTACTACTACTACTATAGTAGTAGCAGCAGTACTTGGTACGTACAAGGCGTATGGAAATACCTTCCGTCCGACTTCAGTACAACAAATTCAGCACTATTTGTTCTCAGTTTTCATATTTGCGGTTTTGAAAAAGCCTAAAAGCCAGAGACGTGACAGTAAGTTCAGCTGCACAGTTTAGGTCCCCGCATAAGAAGCAACTTCCTCGATCTACAGAAAAATTGGTTTCATAAAAGACGAGCCACTTGTGTATTCAATAAGCACAGTTAAACTACAGCTCGGACACACAAACTACCCTGACCTACGTACTTTCAGTACTCAGCATTACACATATACCCTGCAGCTGCTGTACATATGTTTTTATTACTATTACCAACTACTGCACAACAATTCTATATACTGCTACACGTTTCGGCTAACCACCGTAGCCATCATCAGGCAGTTTTATGTAAGGCGCACACAGACAGCAAACGCATGTCCACGCGTTGCTCCAGTGCTGTAATGCGTTCACGCATTCGCAATGTTGCTGCCCTCCGCAACTCGGAATGTCTGGCATGTGCTGAACTAAACTGCACCAGCAAAACCCACGATGCGTGCAATTTTTGCACCACAATGCCAACGCACCTACACAGTGGAGTGCAAATTACAAGTACATCAAGTGGGACAGTTCTAAATCATTTGAAACCCGAAAAAGTAAAAGCTGTATTTTTTATCCAACGCTCCGAGACTGCCGAAAAAAACACTGCTTTTCGGAAGGTTCCCAGGCTTCGTCCGTTTATCCTGGTAAGAACACGGTGTAGATAAACGTAAGGCACATTGGTGGAATGATACTGACAAGGAAAAACCGAAGTACGCAGTAATAATATAGTAATAATAATAGTTTTAGCCGATCCCAGTGGCCGCGCGGTCTAAGGCGTGGGTCTGCGGCCGCTGCTTACTAGGATCGTGGGTTCGAATCCCACCGAGGGCATGGATGTCTGTCTGTTGTGAGTGTTGTGTGTTGTCAGGTAGAGGTCTCTGCGACGGGCTGGTCACTCGTCCAAAGGAGTCCTACCGAGTGTGGTGTGTCTAAAAGTGTGTGTGACCATGAAACCTCGACGAAACGAGGAGGCCCAGGCCCATATAAGGCTGTCGAGCCATACAAACAACAAACAAACAAACAAACAAACAAATAATAGTTCTGATAATTTTTACGACATAGTGCTCTATATTCACAATATATAGTGCTATACTTCATAATTCAAACGCAATACTATATACACCAAGACATTTCAAGAAAAAGCTTGAAGAAACTTTGCATACGGGTGATTGTCAATGTAAAAAATGCCTCAAACAGTGTAACGGTTGTGATAATACCAAATGGACCAGTGAACAGTGAAGTGAACTTATCAATGTACCCCTGATGATGGCAGAGTCACGGCCGAAACATATGTAGGGCGAATTGAACAAAATAAAAAAAGTGTATTCGTTAGTTAAAAAACTGAAAAAATAAGGGAGTTAATTAAAAAGTGGTCTAAACTGTCAAGAAGCGTTAAAGGAGAAAGGCGTAATATAAACGGGCGTAATTCAAGAACCTGATATACCTCAAATGATCCCAGTGTATTTTCCCAGCTCTGTGTTTGACAACCGACGTTACATAACGCAACATAACCCCACCTTCACCTACATAACACAGAATACTGCTGAAGACAACAGCTGCTTATCGGGACCATCTCGCTGTAACACGAGGACGCTACTGGCGAACGTGGCGGTACGTATACTTAGCTACTACCGGGCTTCAAAGCACTGAATGAGAGCCCACATTGTCTTTCACAACGAAATGCGCCATCAAGTTTGTTTACCCACGTGACACGCATTTGTGAAAGGAGAGAATGAACGCTCCAGCCAGCGGGTACATGACGTCACCTCGCAAAAACAAATACGTTGTCTTATTTTCGGAATTCGCTGCGTGTCTCATTTCCGTCCTTCCCGTGTGGCAAGCACACTGCACACTGGCACCAGGCCAGGCAGGGACGCAGTACAATCCAACAAACAGCAAGTTTACGGTGTGTGTGCACTTAAAATTCTCGTACTGCACTTACGCGCTGATTTACATACAGTATAACGGCAGGAAATGGGCCTGCTGAAGGATACGATGGAACGTAACTGCGTGGTATAAGGCCAGCACTGTTGAGAGTTTGGGGTAAAGGTAAAGGTAACGTTCTCCCTAGAACAGGCCATGAAGGCCAAGAGGGGGAGTAGAGGTATAGCTCTACTCTTTCTTTAACCCTGGCACTAGATTAGGGTGGGTGGTCAACTCCACGCCCCGGCCGCTTTACCTCCGGGAAAGAGACCCGGAACCCATTTATGAGGCTGGGTTGGCCCTAGGGCCGGTCTGGACGGGTGCGGAAAATCTCGCCCACACCGGGATTCGATCTCCGGACCGTCCAGCACGTAGACAGTCGCTATACCGACTGAGCTATCGCGGCCCAGAAACAAGGGGGAGAGACTTGAAAGGGAGGAAGCAAAGACAGAAGGCTGGAAATGCCAATATCATTAATACAGCCCCGCCCAACCTTATACGCAGTAAGGGCTACTCTGGAAAAAAAATTTGGCCATCATGAGGGCGACATGAAATTCAATACACAGAATGAAGAGTAGGTCTACATATAATTATACGTACAATTACACATGTGTATTTGGTATACATCACGTACAATAAAGATATACTGGTGATTGGGAAAATTTCTAAAAAGAGAAATGTATTTCACAACCTAGGCTAGGTCGTCGCTATTTTCAGCACATTTTTACAAAAGATTAAGTAATGCATGTCTCCATAAATAAACAACTCACACGTTTCCCAAACTGCTTCGGTATTCTATCTTGGCTTTGCCTGGGAAAAGGCTAAAAGACGTCTCATTTGAAATGTCCCCAAGGGCAACACAAGGCAACACGAGAGGGCCTGCATTGATAAATTCTTCTGATTTTCTGTGCAACTTCTGTCTGAAACATTTCTCATTCTAAGAAGAACTCAGCGAGATATTATCACAAATGTACATACGTCTTCATGTAAAGTACCCGTTATTGTTGTCAGATTTTAATCAAACTTGACATGTATCGACACAGATTTTCGAAAAATACTCAAATATCATATCTAATGAAAATCCACCCACCGCGAGCCAAGTTGATCCATGCGGACAGACATGACGAAGGTAATAGTCTGAAGGCTATACGAAATACGAGTAACTCCAGAATCATTTCTCACGGTCACCACCTTGTACATGGCTACGTTCTTATTGACGACGGCGATATGGCCCGGCGTTCTACTTGCAAGGGGCCAGATGTCTGACCTCGATTACTTCGCCAGTGTTCTCTGCCTTGATTCAGTCAAACCCGAGGGCCACAACTCTGCGACTCATTTTTATTCCTGTTTTCATGGACACATGGCGATTGAGCAAGCGTTAAAAGTGGCTCTCCTTGGCGCTACTGAAGGAAGCATTGTATCGGCCAAACACCACTCCGGTACAAGGTAGGCGGCAGGCCGAACATTGAATTTCACTTTAACGTTACGTAACAGGGTCACAAACAATATTCCGCGCCAAGATTACATTTATACTGTAGGAGTACCGAAACTTCAACAAGCTCCCTTCGAATGCCGTTCCAAATCCTGTACACAGACGGGGAAAAACCATCAGGTCCTCTTTCGACCACGTGATTGCTAACACCTTATCCAGGGCTAGCAACTGCGTGTGATCCAGCAGCACGCATGACAGCGTGTCAAGCGGCATTAAAGTAGTAACACACTTAGCCCTGGCTTTACACTCCACTTGTTTTACGCCTTCTTGCAATAATGCCCCTTCCCAATATACACTTCTTAATTTACGCCCTCTCATTTTCCGTGTAACGCCCCCGGATGCCTTTGCTGTATGACGCTAACCCGGGCCTGCTCAAGCGTTTATGCGTTGCGGCCAACTTCGACAAAATTTGGTCTGCATGCGGCAACATGAAACTCAGCCTATAACAGAAATGAGTACCAGGAATATTTCCTGGGGGGGGGTAAAGGCGGCCGGTGCGTAGGGCTGAAGCCTCAACCTCCTGGAGCCCTAAGGGCCTGTCCAGGCCTGCAACGGGATAGTTTTTCCTTTACACACAATTATACGTACAATTTCACCGTGCCTTTTTCTATACAACATGTACAATAAACACATACTTATAATGGGAAAAATTTATAAAATAACGCAATTCGAAATCTCGGCTAGGTCGTCGCTATTTTCAGCACATTTTTACAAAATGATTAAGCAATGCATGTCTCCTTAAATAAACAGCTCGGATGTTTTCAAAATTGTTTCGGCCTTGCCACGGAAGGGTTAAAAGACGTGTTCTCATTTCAAATATCAACATGTTGCCCGCGAGCTACCGGTTGAGCGGGCCTGTCCTAAGCCCTACACATTCCATTATTTCCTATGCGAATATCAACTCCGATTACGCCTTTCTGATTTACGCCCACTTTCACTGGGGCACGAGTAGGGCGTAAAACAAGGGCTTGGTGTATCGACATTTCGCAATGACGGCCTTAAAACGAAGACAGGACCACAAAGTACCACGTTCTAATACCGGTACCGACCGTCACATCCTACGAAATTTTTGTCTTAATGAAACAAATCGCGAAATAACACAAGTATAATTCGAGGTATTATGTGTGACTAAAATCTGGATATATGGTAACTACTGTAGACGGGCATGTCCAATTTCGTACACGGTTTATGGCCTACCCTTCGGGAGGAAAAAGGTCATATCCAAATTCGTTCACGGCCAGCAGGTATAGTATACGATTTCGCACACGGTCAATCCCTTACCCCTCGGGAGGAAAAAAGTTCGTGTGCATGTTTGAAATGAAGTTGACTGAATGTAATGAGAAGTCCTGTATTAAAACATTGTACTAATATGACCATTTTTATCAAGCAATGTAGCCTTAATTTATATGTTATGTACCGTGCATTTTATCATAGTGAAGCCCTTGCTCTCCACTGCATACACTAGCCAGCCTGTATTACTGTGTATCACCCTTCTCATCATCCTGACAAAATCTCCAGTTAGTTAAATACCACGAGACTGCTGTGACCTCTTTGGTGCCCAGACCGGGATATGAAGTGGTGACGTCAGAACACCGACGACGCAGTGCATGAACGAGTGAAGGGCCAGCTGATCCTCTTACCTATCTGCTTATCGCTGTCAGAATAAGAACACTGACAGCTACAAACTGTGAGCGGAAAAGGTAAGAGCAGGGATCAGTTAGGGACAGTAATCGAACTTGATTGGTTGAATAAAAAAAAGTAAGTAACATGTTAATAGAAACTAATCGGCTAAACATGTTGGCGGAAAGGGGTGAAAACAAAGGTTACGTCATTCAAACTGACCAAGTATGATTTGGCAACCGCATACCTGGACACCTCGGTATTGTTTTTTATTGACGGGAATATTTTTCATGGCGCAACAGCCCATACGGGGCCAGGGCCTCCTCATTGTCGAGGCTTCACGATCGCACTCAGACACACCGCACTCGGTAGGACTCCTCTTGACGAGAGATATCCATGCCCCTGGCGGGATTCGAAGCCACAGTCCCAGCAAGAGAGCGGCCGCAGATCCACAACTTGACCGTGCGGCCATTGGGGTCGGCGCTGTTGAAGGGGATGCAAACATGAACAATAGCCGTGAACGAAAACGGATATACCATAAAAGGGGCTTGAGAACTAGCTGCTTATCTCGTGAACAAAATTGGACATGATATTGAACCCTGCAATAAACCGTGAACGAAATCGGACGTCCCCCTGTAGACCTATCGTCTAACCATCCTCGTATTTCAAACCAACAAGTTACGAAATGTCCACAGGGGGAACGTCCGATTTCGTTCACGGTTTATTGCAGGGCTCAATATCATGTCCAATTTCGTTCACGAGATAAGCAGGTAGTTCTCAAGCCCCTTTTATGGTATATCCGTTTTCGTACACCGCTATTGTTCATGTTTGCATCCCGGTCAACACTGCCGATCCCAATGGCCGCACGGTCTAAGGTGTGGGTCTGCGGCCGCTCGCTTGCTGGGATTGCGGCTTCGTATCCCGCCAGGGGCATGGATGTCTCTCGTCAAGAGGAGTCCTACCGAGTGCGGTGTGTCTGAGTGCGATCGTGAAGCCTCGACAATGAGGAGGCCCTGGCTCCCTATGGGCTGTTGCGCCATGAAAAAAAAAAATATCCCAATACCAATACCAAGGTGTCCAGGTATGCGGTTGCCAAATCATACTTGGTCAGTTTGAATGACGTAACCTTTGTTTTCACCCCTTTCCGCCAACATGTTTAGCCGATTAGTTTCGATTAACATGTTACTTACTTTTTTTTATTCAACCAATCAAGTTCGATTACTGTTTCTAACTGAGTTCTAACTAAAGTTTGCCACTGTACAGAAATCTCCTAAATTTCTGTTTTATGTTATAACACTAGTGTCATCAGCAAAAAGTATTGGTTTGATATGGAATTTATTTTCCGAGGAAGGTCGTTTGTATATATTATGAATAATAAAGACCCTAGAAATGATCCTTGCTTCACTGTACCCTAATCACAGAAAACGTTTTGAGTTGCATTACGTGATTTTATTTCTACTTTCTGTCTTCTGTTAGTTAAATAGGATTTGAACCAATCTACAGTTACTCCTCGAATGCCATAGAAATGTAATTTAACCAACAAAATTTCATGATTTGCACAGTCAAAAGCCTTTGCCAAATCACAGAAAATTCCTCCAACATGCATTTTTTAGTTCATAGATATAAATACACTATCTGGTAGCCTGAAGGTAGCATTTTCAGTAGATATCCCTTTCCTAAAACCATGCTGTTCTGTGACCAGTATGTTGTTAGTATGTAGATGTTGGCTTAACCTACTGTGCATAGCTTTCTCAAATACTTTAGAAAAAACAGTTAATAAAGAAATAGGCCTATAATTTGTCATACTAGTTTTGTCTCCCTTCTTGTATAGTGGTTTTACTACCGCCATTTTAAGACGATCAGGGAAAACAGCTGTATGTAGTGAGTGATTACAAATGAAGCTTAATGGATGGCTAATGAGAGATGCACAAGCTTTTAAGATTTTGCTTGTTATTTCATTATAACTTGTTGATTGTTTTCCAGTGTCATCACAATTCTGACGCTGTCTCCAGGTTTTCTGTTTGTTGCAGAAGCCGTGTTTCGAAACTTCTGTACCCAGTTCTTGATAATGTTGTGATCAGGAACCTTGCAGTGTCTCTCAGAGTTAAAATGTCATCTGAATATTTGTTGCGTTGGTATCACAGTCGTTATTTTTTAAAAAGTCTCTACGGCGAACGCACGGTGTACAGCCGATCGCTGATCCATGTGTACTAAATGGCGTCCCTATCTTAACTCTATAACACAATTAGTTCAATCTCCTTTCCGGGCCCACCATCATACTAGGCAAATCAAAATGATGAGTGAACTCTGCCCCACCCTGTATTTTAGTCCTGTAATTATACTTATTTAAGAATTTCATTAAACTAAAGCTACATAAGTCTAATACCAACCAACAGATGCACAAGATTATTGACATATATAAAACGTATTTGAGTCCCCTACACATGTTTCAGCAAAGGAATTGCCATCTTCAGGGGGTTTTTAGCGGAGAACTACAAGAACTTTTTACATCCAAGTATACAGTATGGTTATTAAATACTTTTATGTAAAAAGTTCTTGTAATTCTCTATACAGAATGGTTATTAACCATACTATATACTTGGATGTAAAAAGTTCTTGTCATTCTCTGCTAAAAACCCCCTCTGGATAGCAACTCGTTTGCTGAAACATATGTAGGGGGCTCAAATACATTTCATATATGTCAATAACCTTGTCCATTTGTTGGCTGATATTAGACTTATGATAAAATGCACGGTACATAAAATATAAAATAAGGCTACATTGCTTGATAAAAAATGGTCATATTAGTACATTGTTTTAATACAGGACTTCTCATTAAATTCAGTCAATTTCCTTTTCAAACATGCACACGAACTTTTTTCCTCCCGAGGGGTAAGGGATTGACCGTGTGCGAAATCGTATACTATACCTGCTGGCCGTGAACGAATTTGGATATGACCTTTTTCCTCCCGAAGGGTACGCCATAAACCGTGTACGAAATTGGACATGCCCGTCCACAGGCGTAGCAGCAGCAATTCTAGCGCGCTAGCTCATTTACCTTCCTGTTATTCGTGCATATTTTTAAAGCAGTCACAATGAATTTCTTTCGTTTCTCGCGTGCAATGACTTACGCTGACGTCATCACGAGCCTCTCCAGCCTCCGTGGCTCTGTCTGGTTTCTTGTACTTTTATCTTGTACATGCCGTCATATGCTGTTACCTGTAGTTGTCTCTTAACTAAACTAAACTAACTCCATGGAGCAGAGTCCTTCCTGAGAAGCTAACAGTTCCTCAGCTAGTCAAGAAATCCGCTGCATTTTATGGAACCCGAAGTTTCATTACCGCATTCACAAGATCCCGCCACATGTCCCTATTCTGCGCCAGATCAATCCAGCCCATGCCCCCATCCCACTTCTTGATGACCCATTTTAATATTATCCTACCATCTACGCCTAGTTTTCCAAGTTTTCTCTTTCCCTCACGTATTCGCCCCTCCTCAAAAACCTGTAACTTGTCTCATAAAAGGTGACAGATTTACAAAGTCAAACGTGCCTCAGGTCTCAGTTCGTACCTCATAGAGAGCACAATGTCCAGTATAAACACACGGGTCTTTGTACAAAGCACGTGTCATTTTTGTACAACTTTAACCCAGAGCTGTACTTGGCGACACATATTAACATAAAGCGGCGAGAAGTTTTTCGAACATCTCCAACGAGAAACTTTAAGAAAATGTGAAGTTTTGACAATGGTTGTACACGAGTAATAACAACAACATTCACAAAGCCTTTTTCCCACTGTCACAAACACCCAAAACAAACACGACGTTTCGGCAGCTACCTGCTTCCTTCCTCAGATGAAGGCGGTCGCTGACATATTTGCATACAAATAAAATCCTCAGTTACGAAAATTCACACAAATCCGTCCCGTGAGATGCGAGCTGATCCTCACGCAGGCACACACACACGCACACATGTGACTAAGCTAAGAGCAGCTTTAAGCAGTTCCGTTGCCAACGCGCTTAATAATCCTGCACTTGTGCGCACACGGTGTTCTTCACGTCCTTCCTACGGCTCAGTGTTCCAGTTCACAGAAATGGTCCTTGTAATGGAGACTGACTGACTGACTGTCTTGTCCGTGCGGCAGGAAATGAATGTTTAACAGTATTTACCGGAACTTCTGGCTTTAAAGGGTTGATGATCGCAAACTAGAAAACACAGCCTGCATTTACATAACAAAGCGAACCCCAGTAACACAGCCATTTTATCACACGCACGTCACCGAATAGCTCCATCATCGGCGGACATGAGTGTCAATTAAAACTGCACAGGCATGTTGTGGGAATCAAAATGAAACGAAATGCAAGCGCCATGACACCGAGCGCGTTATAGGCAAATCGTGTGATGCCTAAGTGCAACCCGCCAACATCTCTTAAAAGAACACAGTCGCAGCTTTGTATTTAGAAGGCAGGAAGTAATTCTAGCACACCTGTGACCATGGCTGCATTTCTGAGACCACATGGCGAAGGACGTTTCGTCCCTCTAAAATAAATAAATAAATAAACAACCTATCCATCTATCCACCCACCCATCTATCTACCTACCTACCTATCAACCCATCTATCAATCTATCTATCTACCTACCTACCTACCTACCTACCTATCCACCCACCCATTTATCTATCTATCTATCTATTTATCCACCCACCCATCTATCTATCTATCTATCTATCTATCCACCCATCTATCTATCTATCTATCTATCCATCTATTCATCCACCCATCTATCTATCCACCCACTCACCTATCTATCTATCTATTTGTCTGTATATCTATCTATCTATCTATCTATCTATCTACCTATCTATATATATATATATATCTATTCATCCACCCATCTATCTATCTAATTTATCTAGCTATCTAATCTAATCTATCTAATCTATCTATGTATTTAGCTATTTACCTACCTAACCTAAAGTAACCTAACCTATCAACATGCACTGTTCACATTTCTCCTGCAGCGAATTCGAAACTGTCACTACCAAAGAAAGGTGACAACCCTCCTCTACACACTTCATCTACTTATAAACTGATTTACTGTATATTTAAATCCCACTGTCGGAAGCTCAGGTTGCTTTGCACACACTTGAAGGACATTGCTAATGGCCGTACTGTGACGTACTGTTCCGACACTTGTCTGAAGAGACTGAGAAAACCCACGAACATCTCAATCGGTATGGCCGGTCTCTGGGAACAGATCGAACAAGGTGGGCAATGTGCGTATAACGTAACGATGTGGCACGTTCGCGTAATGTTTATACCTCCCGGAAATCGTGATAACCTGATACCATTTCACTCCAAGAGAGCGCTGTTATGGCGAATTTAACGTCGCCGGCAACAATAAAACGTCCTCAGGGCATCGTGTGAAGTGCCCGACATTTTTACCCCACTTCAACCAAATTCGGATTTACTTGACAGAGTTTCACGAAGGCCCCCAGTATCAAATTTACACGGACATTCGTCCAGTGGGAGCCGCGCTGATACATCCGGACGGAAGGACAGACATGACGAGGGTAACAGGTGCTTTTTCGAGACTACGCGAACGCGACTAAAAACAGGTACCTCCCGAATACTCGGCCACGACGTTCGTTGATAACTGTTTCCAAACCGCCTACCCTTAAAGGGTTCAAAATACCGGAATTAACACACCGCAGACTACTATGTTTGGACATCGCTATTCACGAAGCGATAACATTCGTTTCAAATGAACATCAATGCTAGAGAGAAACGATTCATTCCAGGAAAGCAAAACCTGTCAGATAAAGCGGTTCAACCAGCGAAATTAATACAATTTGTCACAGACACAACCCGGAGTAATCATACCGCACAGTATCAAGTCTATGTCAAGGGGGGGAACGAGCTGGAAGCAAAACGAAAGACGGACTGCAAACTTCGCTCCAAGACTCGCTTCTATTATTGACGGAGCATCAGCGAACCTAACTTCTCAAGCCACTACGTATAAACGCATGTGGACATTTCTGCACGTGTGACAATTCCAGGCACATTAGTTCCTTTACTGCCTCCAGTCTGTTGTGTAAAAACTGGCAAATAACATTTCAAATGCTCGGACACATGAAGGCGTTTACCCCGGCGTAAAAATGTCTATCAAGCAGTGACACGTGATACAGCAAGAAGTATCAACGGTTTTGCACTGCGTGACTCCTTTGACAACGACCAAACTGGGCCGAAACATGTTGCAGACATACAAAACGCAATGCACGACACACAAGCAACGCCATAATAATTTAAATTTTGACATAAATTTCCCCTGCGATTCTCGAATTAACAACGCAGCTTGAAACCCACTCTTGTTTAACCGCCTCTGAAACACTTACGGCAAAAGAGGAACGCATATAACACCTGTTCGTGCCTCTCCACAACATCTGTTTCAGGCAACACTTGTTTCGTTACGTAACTAGCGAGTTACACTCAAGATGCACGCAAAAACACGCGCAGAGCATCATGAAAAGCGTACGTCAGTTACAAGTCTTTTTTTTTTTTTAAACCGAAACTGGAATTTACTGTCGCAGTTTGGTTAAATCCCTCTCAAAATCAAATTTCATAACAATCCGTTCGATTCCCAGGTTGCGAGATTTATGGATCTCGCAGCGGAGATGCTGAAGACCGAGTCTTCTGGGATGTTACGCCATGGCGACTGCTAAATTGTTACCGATGGTTCGAGGATCGTAATGCCTTCAGTGCTGCTCCGCCCTGAAGACGAAGCACTATGACCCTTCAAGACGTCGGCATTACGATCTGAATCGCCGATTCTTGTATTGTCACACGCGGACGGACAGGGCAGGCAATAAGACAAACTAAAATTTCGGATAGTTTCAGGAAGATTTTCACAAAAATCACATAATAACTGCGGCATACGGAAATAAACGGATTATAATTTGGGAAGTCACCACTAAGAACTCCTACGCCAAAGTCTCTATGACACCAAGAAACGTACGTGTTCAATGAAAAAGGTACCTTTCAAAGCGCCCCTCTGCAAACGCAAGACAAACCGAAGGCAGAGATACTCTCATCCTTAACCTCGGCAACAGATGGAAAGAATAGGTAGCTTAAAACCCCGACCGCTTTATCCCCAGCACTAATTGAACAGGAAACCGTGACAGTCCCACAGCCGGTATGAACGCTGTGCAGACGAAGACTGCCTCTGCCAGGAACACAACCCCGATTACCTTGGTCACCCCGCCCATACCCTCTGGTCTATCAGGGCTCCGCGCTGAAGTATACCAAGTGCCTCACAGCACACAAAATGGTCTGCTCGAAGTGGACACACCGTTATAGAAGCTCCCAGAGAAGACACCGACTGTCGTTTGTAACGCAGTCAGGATCTTGTCGCAAACTTGTAACAGGAAATAAACAGAACACGATACTTCACACCGAAACAGAAAATTAAACTGCGTCAGCAGTACCATCAGCACACTGGCTGCCAACAAACGTCACACGGCAGGAACCACCGTGGCTATTCACAAGAAATGTAAAGTCACAGACAGGGAACGCCACCCATCAGTTGCGATACTGGCACATTCAATAGGTTTGTTTTCCTTACGGATTTGTTTAAATTAATTACGCTAATTACAGGAACTAAAATTTCTGTTACTTTTCATCACATTTAATTACATTTCAAGTGTTTATCTTTGTGGCTAGTTACGACATGCATTTTCTCTCATGTTTCTGTCCTGTCCCTGTAATTCGCTTCCGGCCGTTGTGTCTACACATTACTAATACAGAAATGAACTGAAATGAATCGGTATTTCGAAAAGCTAACATATCTCCTACATGTAACATGTACAGGCCGTAATTGTGGCCTTTAGCAGGATGACAACTGTTTTTATAGATGAAAGAGACATTACAAGTTACATTTACCAACGTGGTGAGAACGAGGAAGGCCGACAGAGCGCTGTGATGGAAGACACCCAAAATTTCCCCCCCCCCCAAAAAAAAGTCACATGTTACCTTTTCGAAATAAGCAATTAAATTATGGTGATGTGTCAGCATTCGCGCTTGCCTCGCCCTTCTTACTTGCCATGTAAATGTGCTGTATTTATGTAAATCGAATTCAACCGAACTGTACTACAGTATATATAAAAAAAAACCAACTAAATGCACAATTGGTCGACCTCGGTGGACTAGTGGTTAGCGTGCTCGCCACTGGACCCAAGGTTCGCGGGTTCGATCCCGACCGAGGTCGATGGATTTTTAAGGGTGATAAAAATCCAAAAGTAAAGCCGTCGGTCCCATGTCGTAGATTTACGGCATGTAAAAGAACTTTACGAGCATGAATAGAAATGTTTCGTAAGCAAAATTGTGGTCATTTCTCACCCAAGTCTCCGGACTGCCTGCGAGATGGCTCTGGCGGTCACATCGGGATCGATAGAACAGCAGCGCGGCCAGTTGGCCAGTCACCAACTGCCACGAATGCGCACGACCCAGTAACCTCGGAAAGAGGAGGCCTGAGCCCATATAGGGCTGTTGAGCCATGGTTATTATATATTATAGATGCACAATTGATTGTGCATCTAGTTGGTTCTTTTTTTGATATATACGAGATGCACGGTAAAAACAATATTAAATGTACTACAGTATACTCGGTAACAAGTCATTTTCCTTAATGTCCTTACTGCAGCAAGTACATCACATGTGGTTTGTTCTTACTTCCATGTCTGTGTGTGTCTTGGTCTGTAGCTGGCTACCGGATGTCTCTTGTACTGTCTATGTAACTGGCCTTACGGCTGTTGTGGCAGTGGCTAATAATAAAGAAATGAACTATTATCATCATCATCGTCATTTATCATCAACATCCTTCCTGGAGGGAAACCCTGACGGCAGACTACCTTCCTCTGTAGAAATTCGAGTAATCGAAGGACGAGGCAAATCCCCCGCACTTTACAAACACATGTCCTTGTCCGGAGCCACATCCCATCCTATTTCTTCATGATCAATTCTTAATATTATCTTCCCATCTACGCCTACATTTACCAAGTGGTCCCTTTCGTTCAGTTTTTCCCACCAACACCCTGCATGCATTTCTCTTCTCCCCTATACGTGCCACATGCCCCACCAATCCCACCCTAACTCATCTGGCCACTCCAGTCACATTTGGACAGTACAGATAACAGCGTCTCATTACGCAATTTTATCCAGCCTTTTATGTTTCCAACATCCTCCTCAGCACCCTACTCTCGAGCACCTTCAGCTTATTTTCTATACCTAATGTGAAAGACATACAACGCAACAGGAAACATTACAGATTTGTACACTTTAATTGTCATGCCCTTAGACTGCAGAAGTGAAGACAAAAAGATTCTGCCCGAACGCTAGCAGGCATTCTCTGAACTTAATTTCTTACTGCTTGCAATTTTGATTCGTTCCTGTCCTTCCCGAATATCTCAACTTTGCCACATTTTCAAGGGATATACTGCGGAGTCCGAGGCTCTCGGCGATACTATGAGATTACTCTTCTTAACTCTGACGACGTTTAGTCCAGGAAATGTTGCCGACGTTTCGGAGGAACGTGGTACCTCACTTTTCCGGCACTAGTCTTCCATCCTGAAGACAGAAGCAGCACGTTCCCTCCGAAACGTCGGTACCTATTTACTAAGGCCACACATCGTCACACGCTTGTTCTTCAGCACACTTCCACGCGTTCGCAACAAAAGTTCTTACAATTTGCCTATTAGCTTGGCTGTCTGTCTGTCCGTCCGAGAACCTCTAGCCAGATTTCCATTAATTTTATAATGGTTGGATTTGTGTGATGTCAGGCTTCCGCCGCGATTTTGATGAGATCAGATAATTTTATGATTATCAACTTTACATGTTGCAGAATTTTGATATCTTAATCATTTTAAGAAGGGAAACACAATACCTAGATTAGCTGTTGGCCTTGTAATCCTTTGTTCTGAATAACTCCCTGAAGATGGCAACCCGGTGCCGAAACATATAAGAGTTATAACTGCTTCTGAATGTACTTTATTAAGCACATAAGTTGGTTAATATGTTCACTGTAAGCATAAGCACAGCATGAATAACATAAAACAGCCGACGTCACAGTCTGAGACTGTACTAGGACAAGCAGTGACTATGCACAGTGAAGAACGTGAAACGAAGCGGCCGTCAACTGTTTTCAGACAGATCCGACACTTACAGAGGAAGCCTGAGAAAAACCGCGACAAATCTCAGTTACAGAGCCGAGACTTTAACCCGGGACTTCCCCAATTGGAAGTGCTAACAAACCAACAGCAACGTCCGTAACAAACTTCACACAAGTCAGCGTTTAAAAAAGCAACACAATGCACTTCACTTTCACTGTAATACGTATTAATTAACCCCTAATTATGTTTGGCAGAACCGAACTATTTCAACCTAAATACATTCATATTAAAGTCAGTGGAAACAACAAAAGGAGCAGACACCAATATTTCGACACAAAATTCAACGAATTTTAAGGATTTTATACAACATTTTATACGTTTTTTAACTCTGATTTTACAGTGATTGTAACAACTTGCAAGATATTGCACAATATTTAAACTAGTATTAACATTGGATGTGATACAATGTAGTTTTGTTCCCCCTGAGGATGGTTTTACGTAAAACCCGAAACATATGTAGGTGTTAATTAATACATATTACAGTAAAAGTGAAGTGCATTGTGTTGGTTTTTTAAACTTTGAATCGTAAAATGCACGGTGAGACTAACATAAAATTTGACACAAGTCATTCGTGCCCCCCGGGGGGGGGGGGGGGGGGCAGTCTTGATAAAACGTAAAATGAACAGCGGAATGAACAAGACAGTGTTGACTGACAGGAACAGTCTGATGCCGCATTCACACCCTACCTGTGACATCCTGTGTCGACACGCTGGTGGCTGGGGGCAATGACAGGAATGGCGGCGGTCGAGGGGGTGGCATCACGGAGGAAGGTTCCCGAGGTGGTAGAGGCGGTGGCGGCGGTGGAGGCTGAGCCAACGAACGACCTCGCCCGTAGATCACCGGATTGAAGTTGACGAACTCCCATTCTTGAGCCGCCTCTTTAGTGCAGCCTCCAGCGTTATCAGCAGTGACACCTGGCGGCGGCCCTGAGCCACTGCTGCCACCTCCACGGCTCAAGGCATATTTCCGCCTCCTGATTTTAGTTTTGAAACTTGACATACGCAAGCTTGGTTCTGACGTGAACCACATTGGTACGCCTGCTTCGCCTTCCTTCTAAACACGATGAGCAAACCACATGAACACCGCACTACCACAAATACACACTTTAGTCTTACACAAGTCGTCCGCTCACTCAACTCAACCCGTCCTTCACACACTCGCTGGCCTAAGAATACAGCAGATACTGATTGCGAAAATCAGACGTCATCTAAGTGCACTCGTCGCTTGTTGCTCCAATGCAATTTATGGCACCTTTGAAACACGACAACGTATCACTACAATGAGAAAAAATAAAGGTAAAGGTCGATTTCGACGATTTAACTGCGATGATTATAAAAATTACTTTGCGTGCAAAAAAAACTAAGCTTTCAATGCCAAACACAGGCGGTGGTGGTAAGCATAGAAACCACTGGTTTTGAACGGAATAGAACGGTAGTATGCCACGAGACAGAAAATAGGAAATTTAAGGCTAAATGATACTGTGCATCCCTCACTGCCTGAGATAAACTTTCAGACAAAATGCTTCGGAGCCTGGTTCTGCTGCTGTCTTCAGGAAACTTATTCTAATATTAATGGTACAGCAGCAGCGGCAATCGGATGTAGACAGTTCCGCAGTTTCCGCCTTCATGCCTCTGTGTCTCTCCATCTTATCCCTCGGTTGACTTAAGTTTTAATCTATTCACGCATTGCTTTGGGAATGTGTGTATCATTCATTCTTCATACACACTGTGTTCATCTGCACCTATAACCCACGATATCATTTAAAATTCATGTATTTAGTTCCTCCTTGTCTCTTGTTGTGGGGCACCCGGTGGCGCAGTTGGTTGAGGCACTGCACTACAAGCCGGAAAGTCGCGGTTTCGATTCCCGATGGGTCAATAGAATCTGGGACCGACTCAGCCTCTAACAGAAATGAGTAACAGTAATATTTCGTGGGGGGGGGGGGGGGGGGGGGGGGTAAAGGCGGCCGGTGCGTATGGCTGACCTTACCACCTTCATGTGCAGACTGTCTGGAAATCTGGAAGCCTCAACCTCCTGGAACCCTTGGCGCCTGTCCAGGTCTGTACAGGAATAGCTGTACCTTATATTTGCTTTTGTCTCTTGTTTTATGGTCATATAATGTACAGAGTATACACAAAAGAATGGTGCGGTTTCCCTTTATTCACCATTGAAACCGCACCATTCTTTGGTGTATACCCTGTATATCCTGCAACTGACCTCAAACTGTCAGCAAAGTATCTATTTTCCTATTAATATGACAACAATCACACACAGATGGCGACACAACCAACTCCCGAAACGTCACGTTTACGAACTATAACTCAGATAATGGGGAAATGTCCAATATAAATGCTGTATAATGAATAAACCTTCATAGAATCACCTACGACCTTCCATTAAAGGCTCCATTGGCCAGCACAGTTTATGTCCGCCGTCTATAAAACAAGAACTCAAATTAGTGTGTCCTGTAAACAGAGCCATAGCTCGGGGCACTGAAACACAAGCACGTGATTCACTGGCGCAGAACTCGGGCTGTCAGCACACGCAAGCCCCCCAAGACTACGCAATAGCATGAACACAAAATTTATTCACGTGGTTTCATGCCAACCTACTGGTAATTCAACCACACTGCACAACCAGCTGTAACATCGAAAAACTACATTTCGCCCACACAGCGTTTCTACGTCGATCCCGGTAGCCGCAAGGTCTAAGGCGTGGGTCCCGCTTGCTGGGACTGCGGGTTCGAATCCCGCCGTGTGCATGCATGTCTGTCTCTTGAGAGTGTTGTGTAGATAAACGCATCTACGATGGGCCGATCCCTCGTCCAGGGGAGTCCTACCCAGTACGTCTGTGTGTCTTGCACGTGATCAAGTGCAACAATAACCTCTACACCTAGAATAAGTAGGTAGACAGAGGTCAAGACTAAGAAACAAAGAGATTATACGTGCTTTGTAAATACAATATAAGACTATTCCGTCTATCTCCCTTAAGAGCATTAACACTTCGGCCTATATTATGGAGATGAAATGTGTTTACTGTGATGTAAGACTTCATATTTGTAACTTTTTGAATAACGTGAGGCCTCGAAGGGTCACACAGTAAGCAGTTTTATTTAGTTCTTCAGGCATTAAAGGCTTTAAAGCATCAAACTGGGCACCATACACTAATCAGACCTCCAACACGACTCCCAAACATCGGAGATTCAACGAAAACTCTTAAGAAGTTCAGTTTTCGGTTTCTTCTTTATTTATATATTTCTTGCTCCGTCTGAACTCTTCTACGTATTTATTATAGGTGTAGAGGGTTATTGTTGCACACGATCACACTCAATGACACACAGACTCGGTAGGACTTCTCTCGACGAGGGATCGGCCCGTCACAGAGATCCCTACCTGACAACACTCACAACAGACAGACATCCATACCCCCGACGGGATTCGAATCCGCAATCCCAGCACGCGAGCGGCTGCAGACCCACGCCTTAAACCGCGCGGCCAATGGGATCAACGCTCTGACTGTAGCGGAACTTAAACGGGCACATCACGATAAAGCTGATACGACTGTTTACCTACAGCACGATAAGTACCGCGGCATTCACCTGGACCGAGTTACATGACATGAAGACGCAAACCGCGTTGTCTACAGGCGCTGTACCTGTGATAAACCATTCCTTTAGCTTGATATCAACTGCACTTCCGATTTTGATTAACATCCCTTCATGGCAGTGGTTGCTTCATGCACCGCCCGTTTTAACATTAAAACACTTTATATTCTGCACTCACAGTTTACTTATGTGATTTGTGAGACTCTCGGAACACATAACAGACTTCACACATCGGTATTTGTGATAAAGATAATACTTTATTTATATGCTATATTTTATATTTTGTGACGCAGAAAATGTATTTTTAAATATCTGGATAAACCTCCAGATTGAAAGGTGCCCTTGTTATGATGAACGAAATTCAACAAGACAGGCAATGTACGTATAACGTAACACTAAGGTGCTTTCGCGTAACCATTGTTGCCGTGTAAAAGCAATAAGTATTACATATTGTGAGTGTGTGTCTGTAGCCTTAGTTATCGGGCATGCAAAGCGCATGCGCCGTATTATAGTGTCATGTGTGGCCTGTGTGGCTGTACCATATTTTTCCACATTATCTCATAAACGGCACGATTTTCGGAAAATAGTTATTGAACATAAAATGTGTGTTTTGATTTTCTCTACAACTTTTGTCAGTAACATTTCTCATTCTAAGAAGAATTCAGCCAGATATTATCATAAATGTACATAGGTCTTCATGTAAAGTACCGTTATTGTTGTCAGATTTTAATGAAACTTGAATTTACTCGACAGATCTTTGAAAAATACTCAAATATCAAAATCTCATAAAAATCCGTCCAGTGGGAGCCGAGTTGTACCACGAAAAATCGAACTCCTCTTTGTGGTAAGCAGCCCGCGTTGTGACTAAGACGCACCGAAAGTCGCACTGCATTTCTTGTTTCGTACCGGAAAGTCCCGGGTTCAATCATCGATCAGGACGCCAAGGCACGCGACCTTGACAAACTTTCTTTTCTCCTAGTTCCTTCAAGGCAACGATTGAACAACAGCTTTTAACATACCAACAGCACATTCCTTTCAATTTATCACTCCTTAATTGTCGGACAATAGAACGCGACATGTATGCGGTGGATGAAAGGGAGTTGTTAAATGAATCAGAAATCAAACGTACAAAGTGCTGAAACACCTAAATCAGAGGAATTTCAGACACACGAAATAACGGCTCTAACAAAATCAAGTGCTATTATATGAGGGAGAAAGAGTGGCCAGCGAGTTGATAATGCCTATCAAAGAATATTTAGATATGTGTAGCTACAGAAAAGCCATGGAATATTACTTCCATCTATGCATAAACTGGCGGGCGTTGTGCTACTGTCCGCACATAGATAACACATCAAACAGGACTCTCAATTGAAGACACCAACTGCCTGGCACCTACACTGCCAACATTTCAAACAAATCTGCCCACCAGAAATGACACAAAATGGAGGAAATGTGGGTACTTATACCGCATAATTTGCCATTTGATGAGAAAATTGCGGACACAGGGGCACATCCCGCAGAATTCACATAGCAAGATTTCGATCTCAAGAAAAACTGGCAGACATGGGGTACTTATACCACACGGTGAATATATCACGCAAGACTGCCATCTGGTCATAAATTGGTAGACATGAGGGTACTTCTCCCACATAAATTTCGAACTCAAAACGGCGGCCATCGGGTACTGATCTCATACAGCCAGCACATCGAACCGCCAGTTTTAAGACAAAATGGCGGGCATATGGTTACTTACTTCACGACGCTAACATTTCAAGACAGGCCATCAATTTTTCATAAATCTACCGCCGATACTCATTACCCCACTAAATGTCAGCAGTCTACCAATGTTACTAACGCAGAATGAGCAATTCACATCGACAGATCTCTCCGCGCGAATATGCTCAAGGTAGAACAGTCCCTGTTTTTAGAGCCTCACGCAATTACTACGCATGCAGCAGTGGAGATGTCGGTCAAATAATTCTTAATCTCGGTACTGAATGATCGTGACTGGTCACTTTCACGTTCCGGCCGCTTTAGACTCCAAATACGAATCGCGGTACCCAATGGACAGGAAGCTCGGTCGGCCCCAGAACCAGCCTCACGCTGTGGAGAAAACATAAATAAAATGTGTCGGAAATCGAACCCCAGTTCCCTTGGTTATCGAAGCTACAGACTAACTATACGAAGTGAACTACATAGCACGAGGCGTCAAAAATGATAATGTAATTCCTCGTATCTCACAAATCACACAAAACACTTTCTTCGACACACACTAACTCACAGACTCGCTCCTCACAGCACTGACAGCAAACTCAAAGCTACACAAACACCAAAACGTCTCACATGACGTGGCATTCACATCCGCTACATCCGCTGCACGAAACGAACCCGACTACACCACACTTCACACGAACGCACGACACAGCCCAGCTACTGTCAAGGCGTAAGTAGCTACAAGACCACCAAGCTGCTTGTTAAGCAGTTTAACACGAGATGCAAACACACCACACTACTATAAACTCTACACAACAGTACCCGCGAACTTTTCAGGCAAGCAAACCAGCCATCAACGCGAAGTACAGCCGTGCCCAGCAACGCCACAAGTGGGCTGCAAGCGAAGCTCATGGTAATGTTACACGTTGCTTCTAGGAAAGTGCTGATTAGTAGAACTGGCTCCGGCAATTAGCACGTTCATCGCAGAGATGTCTGCGACTGCGCACGCCAATTTACCAGTTGTGAAGCTACTTCTCTCGGCGTTCCATCCAGCAGCATACGGAGTGGGGTGTGGATTTTAGTAATTTGTACAAAGACGCTGTCACAGCGAGACTGTGGCGATGAATTAATTTATACTGTTATTATGAACCAGGGGAGTCGTCCTTTTCAGTGGGTTGGGTAACTAAGAGAAGCCGCACTGTAGAACGCCACTACAGTATATACATATTGTGTGTGCACACACACACGCACGCACAGAGTGGGATAAAATCTGACAACTTCACACACTTCCTATTTTACGTTTGTCATCCCGTTGTGTTAGATTTATAGCAAGAGAAATAAAATGCCGTCAGAGCAACTAGTTATGTCATATATTTAATGTGGCAACATGTTTCGACCTCAAAGGCTCATCTTCATGCCAGTGGTATAAAATACATAAAAGGAAAAGTATACGCTTGTAATTATGTTTAGAACTGAGATTTAATGTTTCTTAATTTGTTAAAATACACGTTGCTTTGTCAATGGAATTGCATAAAATAAAACGAAAGTAAAAGTTAAAAAGGGCTAATGATGATTGAAGGAAAGTTAGAAGGAAGGATAGAAATGACGGGAAGACGAGGAAGGCGTAAGCAGCTACTGGATGACCTTAGGGACAAGAGAAGATATGTAAATTGAAAGAGGAAGCAATAGATCGCACCCTGTGGAGAACTCACTTTGGAAGAGGCTATGGACCTGTCGTAAGACAGACTACAGAATGAATGAAATGATGGTTTAAAATATCGACGGATTGTACTGTCGTATCGTGACGTAGTAGATGGAAGACAGCATAGGCTTCACGGATGGCTGTCTTGTAGGTTTTGTTTGATGTTGGGTTGGTGGTCTGAGTTTGTTTTGCTTCGTTTTAGAAGGCTGGTTGTAGATAATGGTGTCTGGAAGGCGCTGGTATGTTGTGTGTTGCCTGTTCACCTGTCTTCAGGAGCACATGGCCTGACCCTGCGGTCACTCGACCACAGATTACCCGGTAACGCAGCAGTAACGCCCAGTCGCTATACAGAATGAACTATCCAAACTGCTCATTAAGCCGAACAAATCTGGACGTCACGGCAGTGCGAATCGTGTAACACGGACGTGTTGCAGGAAACGCTTCTCGGTATGTAACCATGCCTGCACGCTCAGGTTACAGCTACAAAACACGATGCATCGGGAAAAGCCTTTCAGCCTGATAAACACACACAGCCACGTCTTTCAGCGAACTCGCAGATAAAATATAAAGAGTCCCTTCAATGAAGCAATATATCTGCAGCGTCGCGTCAGCTTTCCTGTACAAAACGACGGCAAGTAGACATGCCTGCGGGTGGCTGAATATGCCACATCAGAACACCGAGGTGGCGCAGTTGGTTGAGGCACTACGCTACAAACCGGAACGTCGCGGGTTCGATTCCCGATGGTGTCACTGGAATTTTTCATTGATATAATCGTTTCGGTCGCACTCAGCCTCTAACAGAAATGAGTACCAGGAATATTTCCTGGGGGGTAAAGGCGGCCGGTGCGTAGGGCTGACAACCTTACACCTTCATGTGCCGATTGTCTTGAAATCTGGGAGCCTCAACCTCCTGGAACACTATGGGTCTGTCCAGGCCTGTAATGGGATTGCTTTACCTCTACACACCGTGGTCCAGTCTACAGACGTCCTCGACGTATCCGCACCGGACCCGTAGCAAGTGGATGCACCTCACTACGAATTTGCAAAATATGAAACATAAACAAGCTGATCAGCCCGCTCAGAAACGTGCGACACCCAACCGTATCCACGTGTTGCCTCTGTTGAACCACCGCGGTTGGAAACAACTCGTTCTCCAACATGCATGTACATGAAAGACTTTTGTGCAACGCTATAGTGCACATTATGTACTTAAAACTGGTCATGAGAAAAGGCGCTTTTTACGCTTATGTATACATTACGTGTATATACCACGACATATGAATTCAGGGTTTTGGTGGGGAGACATGAGGGAAAGAGACCACTTGGAAGACCTAGGGATAGACGGGAGGATAATATTAAAATGGATCTTCAGGAAGTGGGATGAGGAGGCATGTACTGGCTTGATCTGGCGCAGGATAGGGACAGGTGGCGGGCTCTTGTGAATGCGGTAATGAACCTTCTGGTTTCATAATACGCTGGGAATTTCTTGACTAGCTGAGGACCTGTTAGCTTCTCAGGAAGGACTGTGCTGCATGGAGTTAGTAATATACACAGTATAAGATAAAGGTAAAGTCCTCCCTAGAACGGGCCATGAAGGCCCAAAGGGGGAGTAGAGGTATAGCTCTACTCTTTCTTTAACCCTGGCATTAGATGACGGTGGGTGGTCAACTCCACGCCCCGGCCGCTTTACCCCGGGAAAGAGACACGGTACCCATTGTATAGGAGGCTCGGTGGGGCCCAGGGCCGGTCTGGACGGCTGCGGAAAATCTCACCCCCACCGGGATTCGATCCCCGGACCGTCCAGCCCGTAGCGAGTCGCTATACCGACTGAGCTATCCCGGCCCAATATATACAGTATATGTATAATAAAGCGTTATATACGTATATAAATGTATTTATGTATAAGCACTCGCAATGTAAGCCACTGCAACCACCGTGTTCATGGTCTGGCCACCGGCCTGATTCAGACTGACGTATAAACTAACTACAGAGAATGTAAGAGAGGGCAGTAAGACTTCGGGTTTGTTACTGCAAAACGGATATCTTTACGCCTGTCAGTTTCCCATTTCCTGCCACGCGCCCAGTACGCAACGGTTAAAGTATGGTGGAGGCTTTGGCGGCCGAGGGAGGGGGAGGTGCGAGAGGTGTGGCCACTCCGGGCGACACCACGAATATTTTACACAAAAAATTCTGCCCCAGCAAGTTTTCAAATAAAGAAAATTGCAACAAATAGTGGTTTAATTTATAATTTGTTAGGGGTTGTCCATGTGACTTCTCACCCCGAGAACCAAGAAAAGTAATTCGTTCGTTCAATTCCGGAGTGTTACGGCAGGTCCATATCTCTTAAAGCAGAAATTTCGAACACAGGAATATCAACGTCACGTGTGCTGTACTTGTGGACACGTGTCCGCTGCCAACGTAATCTTATGAAGGAAAATCGACCCGTAACACATCCTGTTACTCTGGCTGCCACAAAGCTTCCTCGGTGTTCCTTTTTCCTTTCCGTCCTACGAAGTTCGTTGTTGTCTGCAAGCATCAGCATCGTTCTTTTTATAAGTTTTAAAACACGGGACAGACTAGCAGTGTGTTAAATCAGTTCTGCCTGAGGATGGGGACGGAGCCAGTCCCCGAAACGTTGTACTTAAAACCAGTTAACGCGGCTGTGCGCCCGAGAAGATAATATTGAATCGTTCTTTTTGTTATTATTACTATTATTATTATTATGGGGGCCGGGATAGCTCAGTCGGTATAGCGACTCGCTACGGGCTGGACGGTCCGGGGATCGAACCATGGTGGGGGCGACATTTTCCGCACCCGTCCAGACCGGCCCTGGGGCCCACCCAGCCTCCTATACAATGAGTACCGGGTCTATCTCTGGGATAAAGCGGCCGGGGCGTGGAGTTGACCACCCACCGCCATCTAGCGCCGAGGTTAAAGAAAGAGTAGAGCTACACCTCTACTCCCCCTCTGGGCCTTCATGGCAGGTTATAAGTTGAACTTTTTATTACTATTATTATTATTATCGTAATCATTTGTTATCACATTTTTGCAGAGCATTTACAATTTACGTCTTTGCGACTTATACGGTAATCCCATGAGTTTGATTTGCATGTCGTTAACTTAAAAACGTCTATAGAGCATATTAGACATATAGCGTTCAATGACAGAGAGTAATGGGGCGTCTATAACGTGATTTGATGTACTACGCCGCTGAAAATTTGGATATATGACGCCGTGTCGTCTGGTAGAGCTACCAAAGTCTGGGAGGAACATGCTGTCTTCGTGTGGTTTAATTGTCTCACCCTTGGCAAAATTTTGTTTGTACACGGACAAAATTATATTCGAAAGTCTAATTTTTAGGCGCATTCGCATAGCCGCGAAACGCGCGCCATTTCGTTATGCCTGTCCGTCCGTCTGTATGTCTGTCGGCTCCCACTAGACAGATTTTCGTTACATTTGTTATTGGAGACTTTCATGAAAATGTCGAAATATCCAAATTTGGTTAAAATCAGACAAAATTATCGGGTATGATTTTACATGAAGACGTTACACTGTTCACAGCGCCATCTGTCTTGTTTATATAGTCTCAGCAGCACGACCAGGCATATGCAACGTAAATACAGCAGGCATCTCCGAAACGTGTGCCAAACAACACGGCGTCACATTGCAGAAGACAGAATTATTTACATCGATCGACATTGGGACACGTGACGTCATCTACCATCCCGTGTTATTTGTTCGGAGGGTAAAGGTAAAGGTAAAATTATCCCTAGAACAGACCACAAAGGCCCAGAGGAGTAGAGGTATAGCTCTACTCTTTCTTTAACCTCGGCACTAGATGGGTGTGGTGGTCAACTCCACACACCGGCTGCTTTACCCCCGGGAATGACCAGGTACCTATGGTACAGGAGGCTTGGTGGACCCCAGGGTCGGTCTGGACGGGTGCGGAAAATCTCGCGCCCACCGGGATTCGATCCCCGGATCGTCAAACCCGTAGCGAGTCGCTATACCGACTGAGCTCAGATTGACGGGGTCCCTACAGCCTCTGGGCCCAGACAAACCCGGACCTAGCGAATAGAAAGCAGTGCTAGCCAGTGGAACTGAACTGTCAGACGGTCCACAAGGTCGCAGCAACATTACGCACAGCTGTTTAGTGTCTGTGTGGGCTGTCTTCGCTAAACTGCGCAATACTTGAATCATCTGGGTCAAGGAGCTGCGTTGCCGCCCGAGTTGTACCCGTTTAATAAAGCAGAGCACCGCATTCCCCCCACAACACGCGATTTTTGAAGACCCACACCTACGACGATGAATGTACAAAATGCTCCGTCGTCCGATTTTAAATGAAAAAACTTTCCAATGGGTTAGGCGTTAGTCCTGGGTATATGAAGACCACATAACACGGCGTTTATATTTCACTTTGTAAAGATCGCCCCTAAAATGTTCACAGCGTAAATCATGGATTGGAAGAACGAGTCAAATGACTCCCAGCACGATTTCATACAGTAAACCCGCTTCATGTTTGGCTATCAACATGCGGATTCTGTAATAGCACAAGAACAGATTGCAGAGAAAACGACGAGAGCCCTCAATCGCGTTAAGAGACCATCGGCGTCCATTAACAAGTGTACAAACATGAGTATTTTGAAAACATACAGGGGCATTTTTAAAATTCTTAGTATGTACATCGTCCGTGAAACTGATACATACAAACAGTGCCTATGAGACGAGGGGTGGGGTTGAATAGGTACAAATTACCGGGACCCGGCGATCCGGAAGCGGGCCCAAGGCCCGCAATTTGTAAATGTTTTTCTCTTTCTCGGTAGTACCATTATCCGTCTACTGTACAAATTAACTCTTTCAGACCAAGCCCAAGTCACTCTGCAACTGACAGTCGGTCTATCTCGGTAGTACCATTATCTGTCTACTGTACAAATTAACACTTTCAGACCAAGCCCAAGTCACTCTACAACTGACAGTCAGTCTATCTCGTAGTACCATTATCTGTCTACTGTACAAATTAACACTTTCAGACCAAGCCCAAGTCACACTACAACTGACAGTCAGTCTATCTCAGTAGTACCATTATCTGTCGACTGTACAAATTAACACTTTCAGACCAAGCCCAAGTCACTCTACAACTGACAGTCAGTCTATCTCAGTAGTACCATTATCGTCTACTGTACAAATTAACACTTTCAGACCAAGCCCAAGTCACTCTGCAACTGACAGTCAGTCTATCTCGGTAGTACCATTATCTGTCTACTGTACAAATTAACACTTTCAGACCAAGCCCAAGTCACTCTGCAACTGACAGTCAGTCTATCTCGGTTAGTACCATTATCTGTCTACTGTACAAATTAACACTTTCAGACCAAGCCCAAGTCACTCTGCAACTGACAGTCAGTCTATCTCAGTAGTACCATTATCTGTCTACTGTACAAATTAACACTTTCAGACCAAGCCCAAGTCACTCTGCAACTGACAGTCAGTCTATCTCAGTAGTACTATTATCTGTCTACTGTACAAATTAACACTTTCAGACCAAGCCCAAGTCACTCTGCAACTGACAGTCAGTCTATCTCAGTAGTACCATTATCTGTCTACTGTACAAATTAACACTTTCAGACCATGCCCAAGTCACACTACAACTGACAGTCAGTCTATCTCAGTAGTACCATTATCCGTCTACTGTACAAATTAACTCTTTCAGACCAAGCCCAAGTCACTCTGCAACTGACAGTCAGTCTATCTCGGTACTACCATTATCTGTCTACTGTACAAATTAACACTTTCAGACCAAGCCCAAGTCACTCTGCAACTGACAGTCAGTCTATCTCAGTAGTACCATTATCCGTCTACTGTACAAATTAACACTTTCAGACCAAGCCCAAGTCACTCTACAACTGACAGTCAGTCTATCTCAGTAGTACCATTATCCGTCTACTGTACAAATTAACACTTTCAGACCAAGCCCAAGTCACTCTACAACTGACATCAGTCTACTGTAGTACATTATTTCTACTGTACATAACTTCAGACCAGTCCAAGTCACCTCTCAATGACAGTCGTCTATCTCAGTAGTACATATCTGTTACTGACAAATTAACACTTTCAGACCAAGCCCAAGTCACTCTCAACTGACAGTCAGTCTATCTCAGTAGTACCATTATCTGTCTACTGTACAAATTAACACTTTCAGACCAAGCCCAAGTCACTCTCAACTGACAGTCAGTCTATCTCAGTAGTACCATTATCTGTCTACTGTACAAATTAACACTTTCAGACCATGCCCAAGTCACTCTACAACTGACAGTCAGTCTATCTCAGTAGTACCATTATCTGTCTACTGTACAAATTAACACTTTCAGACCAAACCCAAGTCACTCTACAACTGACAGTCAGTCTATCTCAGTAGTACCATTATCTGTCTACTGTACAAATTAACACTTTCAGACCATGCCCAAGTCACTACAACTGACAGTCAGTCTATCTCAGTAGTACCATTATCTGTCTACTGTACAAATTAACACTTTCAGACCATGCCCAAGTCACACTACAACTGACAGTCAGTCTATCTCAGTAGTACCATTATCTGTCTACTGTACAAATTAACACTTTCAGACCATAGCCCAAGTCACACTACAACTGACAGTCAGTCTATCTCAGTAGTACCATTATCGTCTACTGTACAAATTAACACTTTCAGACCAAGCCCAAGTCACTCTGCAACTGACAGTCAGTCTATCTCAGTAGTACCATTATCTGTCTACTGTACAAATTAACACTTTCAGACCATGCCCAAGTCACACTACAACTGACAGTCAGTCTATCTCAGTAGTACCATTATCTGTCTACTGTACAAATTAACACTTTCAGACCATGCCCAAGTCACACTACAACTGACAGTCAGTCTATCTCAGTAGTACCATTATCTGTCTACTGTACAAATTAACACTTTCAGACCAAGCCCAAGTCACACTACAACTGACAGTCAGTCTATCTCAGTAGTACCATTATCTGTCTACTGTACAAATTAACACTTTCAGACCAAGCCCAAGTCACTCTGCAACTGACAGTCAGTCTATCTCAGTAGTACCATTATCTGTCTACTGTACAAATTAACCTTTCAGACCAAGCCCAAGTCACTCTGCAACTGACAGTCAGTCTATCTCAGTAGTACCATTATCGTCTACTGTACAAATTAACACTTTCAGACCAGCCCAAGTCACCTGACAACTGACAGTCAGTCTATCTCAGTAGTACCATTATCTGTCTACTGTACAAATTAACACTTTCAGACCATGCCCAAGTCACACTACAACTGACAGTCAGTCTATCTCAGTAGTACCATTATCTGTCTACTGTACAAATTAACACTTTCAGACCAAGCCCAAGTCACACTACAACTGACAGTCAGTCTATCTCAGTAGTACCATTATCTGTCTACTGTACAAATTAACACTTTCAGACCAAGCCCAAGTCACTCTGCAACTGACAGTCAGTCTATCTCAGTAGTACCATTATCTGTCTACTGTACAAATTAACACTTTCAGACCATGCCCAAGTCACACTACAACTGACAGTCAGTCTATCTCAGTAGTACCATTATCTGTCTACTGTACAAATTAACACTTTCAGACCAAGCCCAAGTCACACTACAACTGACAGTCAGTCTATCTCAGTAGTACCATTATCTCGTCTACTGTACAAATTAACACTTTCAGACCAAGCCCAAGTCACACTACAACTGACAGTCAGTCTATCTCAGTAGTACCATTATCCGTCCACTGTACAAATTAACACTTTCAGACCAAGCCCAAGTCACTCTGCAACTGACAGTCAGTCTATCTCAGTAGTACCATTATCTGTCTACTGTACAAATTAACCCTTTCAGACCAAGCCCAAGTCACTCTGACAACTGACAGTCAGTCTATCTCAGTAGTACCATTATCTGTCTACTGTACAAATTAACCCTTTCAGACCAAGCCCAAGTCACTCTACAACTGACAGTCAGTCTATCTCATAGTACCATTATCCGTCTACTGTACAAATTAACACTTTCAGACCAAGCCCAAGTCACTCTGCAACTGACAGTCAGTCTATCTCAGTAGTACCATTATCCGTCTACTGTACAAATTAACACTTTCAGACCAAGCCCAAGTCACTCTGCAACTGACAGTCAGTCTATCTCAGTAGTACCATTATCTGTCTACTGTACAAATTAACACTTTCAGACCATGCCCAAGTCACTCTACAACTGACAGTCAGTCTATCTCAGGTAGTACCATTATCTGTCTACTTACAAATTAACACTTTCAGACCAAGCCCAAGTCACTCTGCAACTGACAGTCAGTCTATCTCAGTAGTACCATTATCTGTCTACTGTACAAATTAACACTTTCAGACCAAGCCCAAGTCACTCTGCAACTGACAGTCAGTCTATCTCAGTAGTACCATTATCCGTCTACTGTACAAATTAACACTTTCAGACCAAGCCCAAGTCACTCTGACAACTGACAGTCAGTCTATCTCAGTAGTACCATTATCGTCTACTGTACAAATTAACACTTTCAGACCAAGCCCAAGTCACTCTACAACTGACAGTCAGTCTATCTCAGTAGTACCATTATCTGTCTACTGTACAAATTAACACTTTCAGACCAACCCAAGTCACTCTGCAACTGACAGTCAGTCTATCTCAGTAGTACCATTATCTGTCTACTGTACAAATTAACACTTTCAGACCAAGCCCAAGTCACACTACAACTGACAGTCAGTCTATCTCAGTAGTACCATTATCTGTCTACTGTACAAATTAACACTTTCAGACCATGCCCAAGTCACACTACAACTGACAGTCAGTCTATCTCAGTAGTACCATTATCTGTCTACTGTACAAATTAACACTTTCAGACCATGCCCAAGTCACACTACAACTGACAGTCAGTCTATCTCAGTAGTACCATTATCTGTCTACTGTACAAATTAACACTTTCAGACCAAGCCCAAGTCACTCTGCAACTGACAGTCAGTCTATCTCAGTAGTACCATTATCTGTCTACTGTACAAATTAACACTTTCAGACCATGCCCAAGTCACACTACAACTGACAGTCAGTCTATCTCAGTAGTACCATTATCTGTCTACTGTACAAATTAACACTTTCAGACCAAGCCCAAGTCACACTACAACTGACAGTCAGTCTATCTCAGTAGTACCATTATCTGTCTACTGTACAAATTAACACTTTCAGACCATGCCCAAGTCACACTACAACTGACAGTCAGTCTATCTCAGTAGTACCATTATCTGTCTACTGTACAAATTAACACTTTCAGACCAAGCCCAAGTCACTACTGCAACTGACAGTCAGTCTATCTCAGTAGTACCATTATCTGTCTACTGTACAAATTAACACTTTCAGACCAAGCCCAAGTCACTCTGCAACTGACAGTCAGTCTATCTCAGTAGTACCATTATCTGTCTACTGTACAAATTAACACTTTCAGACCAAGCCCAAGTCACCTACAACTGACAGTCAGTCTATCTCAGTAGTACCATTATCTGTCTACTGTACAAATTAACACTTTCAGACCATGCCCAAGTCACACTACAACTGACAGTCAGTCTATCTCAGTAGTACCATTATCTGTCTACTGTACAAATTAACACTTTCAGACCAGCCCAAGTCACACTACAACTGACAGTCAGTCTATCTCAGTAGTACCATTATCTGTCTACTGTACAAATTAACACTTTCAGACCAAGCCCAAGTCACTCTGCAACTGACAGTCAGTCTATCTCAGTAGTACCATTATCTGTCTACTGTACAAATTAACACTTTCAGACCAATGCCCAAGTCACACTACAACTGACAGTCAGTCTATCTCAGTAGTACCATTATCTGTCTACTGTACAAATTAACACTTTCAGACCAAGCCCAAGTCACACTACAACTGACAGTCAGTCTATCTCAGTAGTACCATTATCGTCTCACTGTACAAATTAACACTTTCAGACCAAGCCCAAGTCACACTACAACTGACAGTCAGTCTATCTCAGTAGTACCATTATCCGTCTACTGTACAAATTAACACTTTCAGACCAAGCCCAAGTCACTCTGCAACTGACAGTCAGTCTATCTCAGTAGTACCATTATCTGTCTACTGTACAAATTAACCCTTTCAGACCAAGCCCAAGTCACTCTGCAACTGACAGTCAGTCTATCTCAGTAGTACCATTATCTGTCTACTGTACAAATTAACCCTTTCAGACCAGCCCAAGTCACACTACAACTGACAGTCAGTCTATCTCAGTAGTACCATTATCCGTCTACTGTACAAATTAACACTTTCAGACCAAGCCCAAGTCACTACTCAACTGACAGTCAGTCTATCTCAGTAGTACCATTATCTGTCTACTGTACAAATTAACACTTTCAGACCAAGCCCAAGTCCACTTCAACTGACAGTCAGTCTATCTCAGTAGTACCATTATCTGTCTACTGTACAAATTAACACTTTCAGACCATGCCCAAGTCACACTACAACTGACAGTCAGTCTATCTCAGTAGTACCATTATCTGTCTACTGTACAAATTAACACTTTCAGACCATGCCCAAGTCACACTACAACTGACAGTCAGTCTATCTCAGTAGTACCATTATCTGTCTACTGTACAAATTAACACTTTCAGACCAAAGCCCAAGTCACTCTGCAACTGACAGTCAGTCTATCTCAGTAGTACCATTATCTGTCTACTGTACAAATTAACCTTTCAGACCAAGCCCAAGTCACTCTGCAACTGACAGTCAGTCTATCTCAGTAGTACCATTATCCGTCTACTGTACAAATTAACACTTTCAGACCAAGCCCAAGTCACTCTGCAACTGACAGTCAGTCTATCTCAGTAGTACCATTATCTGTCTACTGTACAAATTAACACTTTCAGACCATGCCCAAGTCACCTACAACTGACAGTCAGTCTATCTCAGTAGTACCATTATCTGTCTACTGTACAAATTAACACTTTCAGACCAAGCCCAAGTCACTCTGCAACTGACAGTCAGTCTATCTCAGTAGTACCATTATCTGTCTACTGTACAAATTAACACTTTCAGACCAAGCCCAAGTCACTCTGCAACTGACAGTCAGTCTATCTCAGTAGTACCATTATCTGTCTACTGTACAAATTAACACTTTCAGACCAAGCCCAAGTCACTCTGCAACTGACAGTCAGTCTATCTCAGTAGTACCATTATCTGTCTACTGTACAAATTAACACTTTCAGACCATGCCCAAGTCACACTACAACTGACAGTCAGTCTATCTCAGTAGTACCATTATCTGTCTACTGTACAAATTAACACTTTCAGACCATGCCCAAGTCACACTACAACTGACAGTCAGTCTATCTCAGTAGTACCATTATCTGTCTACTGTACAAATTAACACTTTCAGACCAAGCCCAAGTCACTCTGCAACTGACAGTCAGTCTATCTCAGTAGTACCATTATCTGTCTACTGTACAAATTAACACTTTCAGACCATGCCCAAGTCACACTACAACTGACAGTCAGTCTATCTCAGTAGTACCATTATCTGTCTACTGTACAAATTAACACTTTCAGACCATGCCCAAGTCACACTACAACTGACAGTCAGTCTATCTCAGTAGTACCATTATCTGTCTACTGTACAAATTAACACTTTCAGACCAAGCCCAAGTCACACTACAACTGACAGTCAGTCTATCTCAGTAGTACCATTATCCGTCCACTGTACAAATTAACACTTTCAGACCAAGCCCAAGTCACTCTGCAACTGACAGTCAGTCTATCTCAGTAGTACCATTATCTGTCTACTGTACAAATTAACCCTTTCAGACCAAGCCCAAGTCACTCTGCAACTGACAGTCAGTCTATCTCAGTAGTACCATTATCTGTCTACTGTACAAATTAACCCTTTCAGACCAAGCCCAAGTCACTCTACAACTGACAGTCAGTCTATCTCAATAGTACCATTATCCGTCTACTGTACAAATTAACCCTTTCAGACCAAGCCCAAGTCACACTACAACTGACAGTCAGTCTATCTCAGTAGTACCATTATCCGTCTACTGTACAAATTAACACTTTCAGACCAAGCCCAAGTCACTCTGCAACTGACAGTCAGTCTATCTCAGTAGTACCATTATCTGTCTACTGTACAAATTAACACTTTCAGACCATGCCCAAGTCACACTACAACTGACAGTCAGTCTATCTCAGGAGTACCATTATCTGTCTACTCTACAAATTAACACTTTCAGACCAAGCCCAAGTCACTCTGCAACTGACAGTCAGTCTATCTCAGTAGTACCATTATCTGTCTACTGTACAAATTAACACTTTCAGACCAAGCCCAAGTCACTCTGCAACTGACAGTCAGTCTATCTCAGTAGTACCATTATCCGTCTACTGTACAAATTAACACTTTCAGACCAAGCCCAAGTCACTCTGCAACTGACAGTCAGTCTATCTCAGTAGTACCATTATCCGTCTACTGTACAAATTAACACTTTCAGACCAAGCCCAAGTCACTCTACAACTGACAGTCAGTCTATCTCAGTAGTACCATTATCTGTCTACTGTACAAATTAACACTTTCAGACCAATCCCAAGTCACTCTACAACTGACAGTCAGTCTATCTCAGTAGTACCATTATCTGTCTACTGTACAAATTAACACTTTCAGACCAAGCCCAAGTCACTCTGCAACTGACAGTCAGTCTATCTCAGTAGTACCATTATCTGTCTACTGTACAAATTAACACTTTCAGACCATGCCCAAGTCACACTACAACTGACAGTCAGTCTATCTCAGTAGTACCATTATCTGTCTACTGTACAAATTAACACTTTCAGACCATGCCCAAGTCACACTACAACTGACAGTCAGTCTATCTCAGTAGTACCATTATCTGTCTACTGTACAAATTAACACTTTCAGACCAAACCCAAGTCACTCTGCAACTGACAGTCAGTCTATCTCAGTAGTACCATTATCTGTCTACTGTACAAATTAACACTTTCAGACCATGCCCAAGTCACACTACAACTGACAGTCAGTCTATCTCAGTAGTACCATTATCTGTCTACTGTACAAATTAACACTTTCAGACCATGCCCAAGTCACACTACAACTGACAGTCAGTCTATCTCAGTAGTACCATTATCTGTCTACTGTACAAATTAACACTTTCAGACCAAGCCCAAGTCACACTACAACTGACAGTCAGTCTATCTCAGTAGTACCATTATCCGTCTACTGTACAAATTAACACTTTCAGACCAAGCCCAAGTCACTCTGCAACTGACAGTCAGTCTATCTCAGTAGTACCATTATCTGTCTACTGTACAAATTAACCCTTTCAGACCAAGCCCAAGTCACTCTGCAACTGACAGTCAGTCTATCTCAGTAGTACCATTATCCGTCTACTGTACAAATTAACACTTTCAGACCAAGCCCAAGTCACTCTGCAACTGACAGTCAGTCTATCTCAGTAGTACCATTATCTGTCTACTGTACAAATTAACACTTTCAGACCATGCCCAAGTCACACTACAACTGACAGTCAGTCTATCTCAGTAGTACCATTATCTGTCTACTGTACAAATTAACACTTTCAGACCATGCCCAAGTCACACTACAACTGACAGTCAGTCTATCTCAGTAGTACCATTATCTGTCTACTGTACAAATTAACACTTTCAGACCAAGCCCAAGTCACTCTGCAACTGACAGTCAGTCTATCTCAGTAGTACCATTATCTGTCTACTGTACAAATTAACACTTTCAGACCATGCCCAAGTCACACTACAACTGACAGTCAGTCTATCTCAGTAGTACCATTATCTGTCTACTGTACAAATTAACACTTTCAGACCATGCCCAAGTCACACTACAACTGACAGTCAGTCTATCTCAGTAGTACCATTATCTGTCTACTGTACAAATTAACACTTTCAGACCAAGCCCAAGTCACACTACAACTGACAGTCAGTCTATCTCAGTAGTACCATTATCCGTCCACTGTACAAATTAACACTTTCAGACCAAGCCCAAGTCACTCTGCAACTGACAGTCAGTCTATCTCAGTAGTACCATTATCTGTCTACTGTACAAATTAACCCTTTCAGACCAAGCCCAAGTCACTCTGCAACTGACAGTCAGTCTATCTCAGTAGTACCATTATCTGTCTACTGTACAAATTAACCCTTTCAGACCAAGCCCAAGTCACTCTACAACTGACAGTCAGTCTATCTCAATAGTACCATTATCCGTCTACTGTACAAATTAACCCTTTCAGACCAAGCCCAAGTCACACTACAACTGACAGTCAGTCTATCTCAGTAGTACCATTATCCGTCTACTGTACAAATTAACACTTTCAGACCAAGCCCAAGTCACTCTGCAACTGACAGTCAGTCTATCTCAGTAGTACCATTATCTGTCTACTGTACAAATTAACACTTTCAGACCATGCCCAAGTCACACTACAACTGACAGTCAGTCTATCTCAGGAGTACCATTATCTGTCTACTGTACAAATTAACACTTTCAGACCATGCCCAAGTCACACTACAACTGACAGTCAGTCTATCTCAGTAGTACCATTATCTGTCTACTGTACAAATTAACACTTTCAGACCAAACCCAAGTCACTCTGCAACTGACAGTCAGTCTATCTCAGTAGTACCATTATCTGTCTACTGTACAAATTAACCCTTTCAGACCAAGCCCAAGTCACACTACAACTGACAGTCAGTCTATCTCAGTAGTACCATTATCCGTCTACTGTACAAATTAACACTTTCAGACCAAGCCCAAGTCACTCTGCAACTGACAGTCAGTCTATCTCAGTAGTACCATTATCTGTCTACTGTACAAATTAACACTTTCAGACCATGCCCAAGTCACACTACAACTGACAGTCAGTCTATCTCAGGAGTACCATTATCTGTCTACTGTACAAATTAACACTTTCAGACCAAGCCCAAGTCACTCTGCAACTGACAGTCAGTCTATCTCAGTAGTACCATTATCTGTCTACTGTACAAATTAACCCTTTCAGACCAAGCCCAAGTCACTCTGCAACTGACAGTCAGTCTATCTCAGTAGTACCATTATCCGTCTACTGTACAAATTAACACTTTCAGACCAAGCCCAAGTCACTCTGCAACTGACAGTCAGTCTATCTCAGTAGTACCATTATCTGTCTACTGTACAAATTAACACTTTCAGACCATGCCCAAGTCACACTACAACTGACAGTCAGTCTATCTCAGTAGTACCATTATCTGTCTACTGTACAAATTAACACTTTCAGACCATGCCCAAGTCACACTACAACTGACAGTCAGTCTATCTCAGTAGTACCATTATCTGTCTACTGTACAAATTAACACTTTCAGACCAAGCCCAAGTCACTCTGCAACTGACAGTCAGTCTATCTCAGTAGTACCATTATCTGTCTACTGTACAAATTAACACTTTCAGACCATGCCCAAGTCACACTACAACTGACAGTCAGTCTATCTCAGTAGTACCATTATCTGTCTACTGTACAAATTAACACTTTCAGACCATGCCCAAGTCACACTACAACTGACAGTCAGTCTATCTCAGTAGTACCATTATCTGTCTACTGTACAAATTAACACTTTCAGACCAAGCCCAAGTCACACTACAACTGACAGTCAGTCTATCTCAGTAGTACCATTATCCGTCCACTGTACAAATTAACACTTTCAGACCAAGCCCAAGTCACTCTGCAACTGACAGTCAGTCTATCTCAGTAGTACCATTATCTGTCTACTGTACAAATTAACCCTTTCAGACCAAGCCCAAGTCACTCTGCAACTGACAGTCAGTCTATCTCAGTAGTACCATTATCTGTCTACTGTACAAATTAACCCTTTCAGACCAAGCCCAAGTCACTCTACAACTGACAGTCAGTCTATCTCAATAGTACCATTATCCGTCTACTGTACAAATTAACCCTTTCAGACCAAGCCCAAGTCACACTACAACTGACAGTCAGTCTATCTCAGTAGTACCATTATCCGTCTACTGTACAAATTAACACTTTCAGACCAAGCCCAAGTCACTCTGCAACTGACAGTCAGTCTATCTCAGTAGTACCATTATCTGTCTACTGTACAAATTAACACTTTCAGACCATGCCCAAGTCACACTACAACTGACAGTCAGTCTATCTCAGGAGTACCATTATCTGTCTACTGTACAAATTAACACTTTCAGACCAAGCCCAAGTCACTCTGCAACTGACAGTCAGTCTATCTCAGTAGTACCATTATCTGTCTACTGTACAAATTAACACTTTCAGACCAAGCCCAAGTCACTCTGCAACTGACAGTCAGTCTATCTCAGTAGTACCATTATCTGTCTACTGTACAAATTAACACTTTCAGACCATGCCCAAGTCACACTACAACTGACAGTCAGTCTATCTCAGTAGTACCATTATCTGTCTACTGTACAAATTAACACTTTCAGACCAAGCCCAAGTCACTCTGCAACTGACAGGCAGTCTATCTCAGTAGTACCATTATCTGTCTACTGTACAAATTAACACTTTCAGACCAAGCCCAAGTCACTCTGCAACTGACAGTCAGTCTATCTCAGTAGTACCATTATCTGTCTACTGTACAAATTAACACTTTCAGACCAAGCCCAAGTCACTCTGCAACTGACAGTCAGTCTATCTCAGTAGTACCATTATCTGTCTACTGTACAAATTAACACTTTCAGACCAAGCCCAAGTCACTCTGCAACTGACAGTCAGTCTATCTCAGTAGTACCATTATCTGTCTACTGTACAAATTAACACTTTCAGACCAAGCCCAAGTCACTCTGCAACTGACAGTCAGTCTATCTCAGTAGTACCATTATCTGTCTACTGTACAAATTAACACTTTCAGACCATGCCCAAGTCACACTACAACTGACAGTCAGTCTATCTCAGTAGTACCATTATCTGTCTACTGTACAAATTAACACTTTCAGACCAAGCCCAAGTCACACTACAACTGACAGTCAGTCTATCTCAGTAGTACCATTATCTGTCGACTGTACAAATTAACACTTTCAGACCAAGCCCAAGTCACTCTACAACTGACAGTCAGTCTATCTCAGTAGTACCATTATCTGTCGACTGTACAAATTAACACTTTCAGACCAAGCCCAAGTCACTCTACAACTGACAGTCAGTCTATCTCAGTAGTACCATTATCTGTCGACTGTACAAATTAACACTTTCAGACCAAGCCCAAGTCACTCTACAACTGACAGTCAGTCTATCTCAGTAGTACCATTATCTGTCGACTGTACAAATTAACACTTTCAGACCAAGCCCAAGTCACTCTGCAACTGACAGTCAGTCTATCTCAGTAGTACCATTATCTGTCGACTGTACAAATTAACACTTTCAGACCAAGCCCAAGTCACTCTGCAACTGACAGTCAGTCTATCTCAGTAGTACCATTATCTGTCTACTGTACAAATTAACACTTTCAGACCAAGCCCAAGTCACTCTGCAACTGACAGTCAGTCTATCTCAGTAGTACCATTATCTGTCTACTGTACAAATTAACACTTTCAGACCAAGCCCAAGTCACTCTGCAACTGACAGTCAGTCTATCTCAGTAGTACCATTATCTGTCTACTGTACAAATTAACACTTTCAGACCAAGCCCAAGTCACTCTGCAACTGACAGTCAGTCTATCTCAGTAGTACCATTATCTGTCTACTGTACAAATTAACACTTTCAGACCATGCCCAAGTCACACTACAACTGACAGTCAGTCTATCTCAGTAGTACCATTATCTGTCTACTGTACAAATTAACACTTTCAGACCAAGCCCAAGTCACACTACAACTGACAGTCAGTCTATCTCAGTAGTACCATTATCTGTCGACTGTACAAATTAACACTTTCAGACCAAGCCCAAGTCACTCTACAACTGACAGTCAGTCTATCTCAGTAGTACCATTATCTGTCGACTGTACAAATTAACACTTTCAGACCAAGCCCAAGTCACTCTACAACTGACAGTCAGTCTATCTCAGTAGTACCATTATCTGTCGACTGTACAAATTAACACTTTCAGACCAAGCCCAAGTCACTCTACAACTGACAGTCAGTCTATCTCAGTAGTACCATTATCTGTCGACTGTACAAATTAACACTTTCAGACCAAGCCCAAGTCACTCTGCAACTGACAGTCAGTCTATCTCAGTAGTACCATTATCTGTCGACTGTACAAATTAACACTTTCAGACCAAGCCCAAGTCACTCTGCAACTGACAGTCAGTCTATCTCAGTAGTACCATTATCTGTCGACTGTACAAATTAACACTTTCAGACCATGCCCAAGTCACTCTACAACTGACAGTCAGTCTATCTCAGTAGTACCATTATCTGTCTACTGTACAAATTAACACTTTCAGACCAAGCCCAAGTCACTCTGCAACTGACAGTCCTTCCCATTTAGTGTAAAGATTTTTAGCCCGTCCGCCCTTGCTGGGGGGTTCCAAAAATTTTTTCACCGGGGCCCGAACCCGCTCTCGGCGGCCCTGCACACAAATAAGTTAATCACCAACAAATTGCACGAACCGCGTCTTCAGGCTCCCGCCGCGATGTTGAGATCTGCGCTCTTCTGGGATGTTACGCAGCTTCGTGAGGTATTGCTTACCGAAGTTTCGGAACAACGTATCGGTCCCATCTTCAAGTCTCAAAAAGTCCTCGAACTTCTTGACCCTTGAAGATACGACCGATACATTGTCCCGAAACGTCGTTAATTACCACACGACGCTGCGTAATATCCCAGAAGAGCGTAGATCTCAAATTGCACGAACTTCTGAATATAAAGGCACTCCTACGTGTTTCGGCTACTGTCCTTAGTTATCACCAGTGAGATTCAATACGTATACAGCGTACATACAAGCTGTATAATAATGCTGTATACGTCTTGAAGTACTTGTACTCCCTGGAGATGGCTATAAATAACAGTCTAAACGGGTAGGAGTGCTTTTATATTCAGTAATTAGCGCAGTCTGTTGGTAATGAACTTGTTTGTACAGGAGCACATTACTCTATCGCACAACAACGAAACGTCAGCTCGCTGCATTAACACGCAACATGTCCGTTATGCGACGTGTGTCTGCGAGGCGAAGGAATGCATTTACAGCAAATCTAAACTTTTCTCTGCCCACGCCATGAAGGCGTATACGGGAAACAGAGGCACAGCTCCATTCATTCTTAACCTCGGCACTGGATGGAGACGAGAGGTTAACTTCACGCCACGGCCGCTTTACCCCCGGTATCCACTGAACAGGAAGCTGGATGGGCCTCAGAGCCGGTCTGGGCGTTTTCGAGAAGAACCTCTTGCCCCTACCGGGATTCGAGCCCCGAACCGTCCAGCGCATAGCACAGTCCTTATATGGACCACGCTACCAGCGCATTTCCAGCTCCTCCAATAAATATGGCGAGTAAATTGTGTCATATATTATTACAGTATGTTCCAACGTAATGCAAAAATATAACCAAATTTATACGAATACCAAAATTATTTGAACAGACCAGCAGCTTTCGGACAATCTCGGCCGTCCTCAGGGATGCAATTAAACACTGTGAGGTAAAGGTAAAGTACACCCTACAACAGGCCATGAAGGCCCAGAGGGGGAGTAGAGGTATAGCTCTACTCTTTCTTTAACCTCGGCGCTAGATGGGGGTGGGTGGTCAACGCCACGCCCCGGCCGCTTTACCCCCGGTAAATAGACCCGGTACCCATTGTACAGGGGGCTGGATAGGCCCCAGGGCCGGTCTGGACAGGTGCTGAAAATCTCGCCCCCAACGGTATTCGATCCCCGGACCATCCAGCTCGTAGAGAGTGTCCGATCTTTTGTGCGACTCTGCTTGAACATTAGCAGAGTCACGTGGTTTCAGTAGGCCGGACCCAGCTGGTTAGCAGCCGGTAGCGAGTCACCCATCCAAGTACTGACCTCGCTCAAGGTTGCTTGAACTTCGGTAACCGATCGGCAAACGGCATGTCAACCTTGCACGGCCGCTGGCTAATACCGAGTCTCAGATTTTATATTTCCGATTACAACAGTTTTGAAGAAAGTACTTTTATGTAAAATGTGACCGAAGTATCTGACGATTCTCCGTGTTCGCCAGTCAACTGCCTTCAGACGCCACCACTAATTTTACAGGTGCATCTGCCAACAAATACGCCGAACTTCCAAAACCAGAGTGCTGGTTACGATCTCATTCATGTTTAGATTGTTTTTTCCATAGCGCAACACACCCTAGTGGGCCAGGGCCTCCTCCTTACCGAGGTTTCACGATCACACTCAGACACACCACACTCGGTAGGACTCCTCTGGACGAGTGATCAGCCCTACGCAGAGACCTCAACCTGACAACACACAACACTCACAAGAGACATCCATGCCCCCGGCGGGATTCGAACACACAATCTCAGCAAGCGAGCGGGCGAAGACCGTTTAGATACATTAAATTTACTCATTAACAGTGACATAGCTCTGTAACTGGACAAGACGTTTCGGTAATGTGCTACCCATCCTTCAAAAAGCTTCTTGATTCAAAATGCAGCAGCACGATGTCTGTTGTTTCCAACAGACAAAATATTCTCAACGCTTTAACACATCCACCGAGAAAGGAGCTAATGGCTGACTCGACAAGTCATCAATCAATAGACAGCCCCTTACTTAGTCTATCAACGTCCGCCTTAGCGATATATCTCAGAATGAGAGGCAGGCCACTCGATTCAACCAAGCAATAACATAAATTATGGAACAGGCTACAGATGCAATACGGTAATTACATGATGCCCCGAGGACGTGAATTACATAATATGTGATATAAATTGTACTTCATCTAAATACCTGAATTGGGATGTGCATAATTTGATTTAAATACTTCTCCATACATTAAACATGTAACGAAAATAAAGTGTATGCTTAAACTGATACAGCAATTTGCCTTTACTTAAAACCCTGTCGATGTGAACATACGCTCTAGACAGCCTGAGAAAGACAGCGAACGCTTGGTGCTTGTCAATGCATTACAATATTTAATTTCGTGAGACACAAGGTTCTTGTAGACACGGCCGTAAGACTCTACCAAACGACACGGCGGTGGTTATGCAATGTTTCCACGGATTCAAACATCTATAACCCACCCCCCAAGCCTGCAGTCGAAGCATGAACTATGACGTCATTACCGATACTCCATATCCAATAAGTCTGTCTCCCGCTGGGCGAAACTTTACCAATTTATAGTGCCTCAGGGATGGCAAACCACAGGCATCTGTGTCAAGTTTCGCACAGCCTGTGATTTCGGCTGGCAAGTCACATGCATATAAAACTGCAAGTACGTTTCATTCTTCACGCTGAGTTTCGCCAAACACAAACGAACCTTAAAAAGGAAAACAGTCATACCCATTTACACGAACCACCGAAAAAAAAAAATTAAAACTTCAACGTACCTTGTGCGTTGACTGCTCTTTTATCATAAACAGAAAACTATAAAAGTTACAATTAGAAGTGAAGGACAGTATGGTGCATGAAGAATGTCCTATACAGAGTACAGTTAGAAGTGAAGGACAGTAATGGTGCATGAAGAATGTCCTATACAGAGTACAGTTAGAAGTGAAGGACAGTAATGGTGCATGAAGAATGTCCTATACAGAGTACAGTTAGAAGTGAAGGACAGTAATGGTGCATGAAGAATGTCCTATACAGAGTACAGTTAGAAGTGAAGGACAGTAATGGTGCATGAAGAATGTCCTATACAGAGTACAGTTAGAAGTCAAGGACAGTATGGTGCATGAAGAATGTCCTATACAGAGTACAGTTAGAAGTGAAGGACAGTAATGGTGCATGAAGAATGTCCTATACAGAGTACAGTTAGAAGTGAAGGACAGTAATGGTACACGAAGAATGTCCTATACAGAGTATAGTTAGAAGTGAAGGACAGTAATGGTGCATGAAGAATGTCCTATACAGAGTACAGTTAGAAGTGAAGGACAGTAATGGTACACGAAGAATGTCCTACAAAGGGTACAGTTAGAAGTGAAGGACAGTAATGGTACACGAAGAATGTCCTACACAGGGTACAGTTAGAAGTCAAGGACAGTAATGGTGCATGAAGAATGTCCTATACAGAGTACAGTTAGAAGTGAAGGACAGTAATGGTGCATGAAGAATGTCCTATACAGAGTACAGTTAGAAGTGAAGGACAGTAATGGTGCATGAAGAATGTCCTATACAGAGTACAGTTAGAAGTGAAGGACAGTAATGGTACACGAAGAATGTCCTACAAAGGGTACAGTTAGAAGTGAAGGACAGTAATGGTACACGAAGAATGTCCTACACAGGGTACAGTTAGAAGTCAAGGACAGTAATGGTGCATGAAGAATGTCCTATACAGAGTACAGTTAGAAGTGAAGGACAGTAATGGTACACGAAGAATGTCCTATACAGAGTACAGTTAGAAGTGAAGGACAGTAATGGTGCATGAAGAATGTCCTATACAGAGTACAGTTAGAAGTGAAGGACAGTAATGGTGCATGAAGAATGTCCTATACAGAGTACAGTTAGAAGTGAAGGACAGTAATGGTGCATGAAGAATGTCCTATACAGAGTACAGTTAGAAGTGAAGGACAGTAATGGTACACGAAGAATGTCCTACAAAGGGTACAGTTAGAAGTGAAGGACAGTAATGGTACACGAAGAATGTCCTACACAGTGTACAGTTAGAAGTCAAGGACAGTAATGGTGCATGAAGAATGTCCTATACAGAGTACAGTTAGAAGTGAAGGACAGTAATGGTGCATGAAGAATGTCCTATACAGAGTATAGTTAGAAGTGAAGGACAGTAATGGTACACGAAGAATTTCCTACAAAGGGTACAGTTAGAAGTGAAGGACAGTAATGGTACACGAAGAATGTCCTACACAGGGTACAGTTAGAAGTGAAGGACAGTAATGGTGCATGAAGAATGTCCTATACAGAGTACAGTTAGAAGTGAAGGACAGTAATGGTGCATGAAGAATGTCCTATACAGAGTACAGTTAGAAGTGAAGGACAGTAATGGTGCATGAAGAATGTCCTATACAGAGTACAGTTAGATGTCAAGGACAGTATGGTGCATGAAGAATGTCCTATACAGAGTACAGTTAGAAGTGAAGGACAGTAATGGTGCATGAAGAATGTCCTATACAGAGTACAGTTAGAAGTGAAGGACAGTAATGGTACACGAAGAATGTCCTATACAGAGTATAGTTAGAAGTGAAGGACAGTAATGGTGCATGAAGAATGTCCTATACAGAGTACAGTTAGAAGTGAAGGACAGTAATGGTGCATGAAGAATGTCCTATACAGAGTACAGTTAGAAGTGAAGGACAGTAATGGTACACGAAGAATGTCCTATACAGAGTATAGTTAGAAGTGAAGGACAGTAATGGTGCATGAAGAATGTCCTATACAGAGTACAGTTAGAAGTGAAGGACAGTAATGGTACACGAAGAATGTCCTACAAAGGGTACAGTTAGAAGTGAAGGACAGTAATGGTACACGAAGAATGTCCTACACAGGGTACAGTTAGAAGTCAAGGACAGTAATGGTGCATGAAAAATGTCCTATACAGAGTACAGTTAGAAGTGAAGGACAGTAATGGTGCATGAAGAATGTCCTATACAGAGTACAGTTAGAAGTGAAGGACAGTAATGGTGCATGAAGAATGTCCTATACAGAGTACAGTTAGAAGTGAAGGACAGTAATGGTACACGAAGAATGTCCTACAAAGGGTACAGTTAGAAGTGAAGGACAGTAATGGTACACGAAGAATGTCCTACACAGGGTACAGTTAGAAGTCAAGGACAGTAATGGTGCATGAAGAATGTCCTATACAGAGTACAGTTAGAAGTGAAGGACAGTAATGGTACACGAAGAATGTCCTATACAGAGTACAGTTAGAAGTGAAGGACAGTAATGGTGCATGAAGAATGTCCTATACAGAGTACAGTTAGAAGTGAAGGACAGTAATGGTGCATGAAGAATGTCCTATACAGAGTACAGTTAGAAGTGAAGGACAGTAATGGTGCATGAAGAATGTCCTATACAGAGTACAGTTAGAAGTGAAGGACAGTAATGGTACACGAAGAATGTCCTACAAAGGGTACAGTTAGAAGTGAAGGACAGTAATGGTACACGAAGAATGTCCTACACAGTGTACAGTTAGAAGTCAAGGACAGTAATGGTGCATGAAGAATGTCCTATACAGAGTACAGTTAGAAGTGAAGGACAGTAATGGTACACGAAGAATGTCCTATACAGAGTACAGTTAGAAGTGAAGGACAGTAATGGTGCATGAAGAATGTCCTATACAGAGTATAGTTAGAAGTGAAGGACAGTAATGGTACACGAAGAATTTCCTACAAAGGGTACAGTTAGAAGTGAAGGACAGTAATGGTACACGAAGAATGTCCTACACAGGGTACAGTTAGAAGTGAAGGACAGTAATGGTGCATGAAGAATGTCCTATACAGAGTACAGTTAGAAGTGAAGGACAGTAATGGTGCACGAAGAATGTCCTATACAGAGTACAGTTAGAAGTGAAGGACAGTAATGGTGCACGAAGAATGTCCTATACAGCGTACAGTTAGAAGTGAAGGACAGTAATGGTGCACGAAGAATGTCCTATACAGAGTACAGTTAGAAGTGAAGGACAGTAATGGTGCACGAAGAATGTCCTATACAGCGTACAGTTAGAAGTGAAGGACAGTAATTGTGCACGAAGAATGTCCTATACAGAGTACAGTTAGAAGTGAAGGACAGTAATGTTGCATAAAGAATGTCCTGTTCACATTCTTAGCATAAACTACCGTACAAATAAAATATCGCAACGATCCCAGTACTTCTGATGAACACGACGCTAAACAGATTATTCCTGTTACTTCTCGCACATTACAAGATCAGAAGGAAGCAGTAAGTTTCAGTTTAAATCTTCATCGTTATAAACATTTTAAAGACATATCGTTTCAAGTTAAATTAAGTGAAATTCAAGTGAAATTAACCCTTTAAAGACGAAGTGTAAGCTGTTTCATATAAAGACCCAGCTCGTACCGCGCAGTAAACACTTTTCATCTCGGTTACAAAAACAAATCAATTTATGTTATATAAGGCAAAAGTCGCTGTTTGTTGTAATATAAATACAGTAGACATTAATACAGTGTGGGCAGAATGTAGAATTCTTGAATGTTAAAACTGTTGATGGGTCAAGTAGCCATTAGGCTTTAAAAGGTTAAACACCCTGAAGATCACGTATGTAAATGAAACGAAACACTCACACATCATTACCAGTCACATTTGTGGTTGAGTGTTGAATTGATACACAATATACGTGCGCGCGTTGTCAGCACGCACTGCGTTATTTTGTGCTTCATTCTGACGCGACTAAAACCAAGCAACCCGTAGCAGCGTGTTATGGACGGCTAGTGATTAAAACACTGTCCTTAACGGCATTACAGAAATCGAACTACGGCCCAAGTGGGAAAAGCATGAGATTTTCAGGAATTGCAGTCACTAACGTACTGTGTGACTGAGTTGAAAAGGTGTTGGGTTTCCTTTGCTCGCAGTTCGGTGACCGCATAACGTTTAGTGCTAAAACATCACAAGAATCCGTTAACGCAACTGTCACACATTTCACAGCGTACTGTTAACATCGTTCAACACTCCGTGTAACCGTTCTCAGGTGCGCAGTACACTGGAGAGACTTGGTTATGTGTGGATTTATCACTTGGCGGCCTGGGTAACAAGAGCAAGACTGCTGAACGAGGAACACCTGTTAAGGAAAACGTAACGAATTTGGTCAGCGTTACCTAAAGTAAGCTTCAGACTTAAAGAAACGCGGGTGTTTTAGGTGCGTTCTCAAAATTGCGAAAATCGACTATGTGCTTCGTCATGTCTGTCCGTCCGCATGGAACAACTCGGCTCCCACTACACGGATTTTCATGAAATTTGATATTTGAGTATTTTCGAACCCCGTCGACAAAACTGAAGTTTCAATAAAATCTGACAACAATAACGGTACTTTACATGAAGACCTATGTACATTTATGATAATATCTCGCTGTATTCTTCTTAGAATGAGAAATGTTTCAGACGAAAGTTGTACAGAAAACCAAAACACACATTTTATGTTCAATAACTTTTTTTCCCGAAAATCGTACCTTTTATGAGATAATGTGGAAAAATATGGTAGAGCCAGACAGGCCACAGATGACAATATAATACGGCGCATGCGCTTTGCATGCTGGATAACTAAGGCTACAAACATATAACTAAGAGTAAGCAATCCTTATTACTTTTTCACGGCAACAATGGTTACGCGAACGCGCCTCAATATTACGTTTATACGTACATTGCCTCCTTCTTTTGCCAGAATCTGTATTTTTTCCGGAGGCACGAACTGCTGTTATGGCGACATATCCTTCAGGTGACAAACCCGGAAGAAAGAAATGGGGGTCTCTTGGTCTCCCTAAACAACCAATGGCGAAGATATCTGTAACGTTCTTCAAAAGCTGTACAAACTTCACTTTGAGGTAAAGCTGTGTCTGCGAGCAGTACAGTTCGATCAAACGAAGGGCTTGTTCCTTTAATTTCAAAGGCTAGCGGGTCATTTAGTTGAGCTTTCCAATGCACCCCACATCAGCAGGCACTCTGAGCAAAAGTCAGTTCTAGAACAGCGCAGCAACAGATGACTGTGACATTAGCTGTTTCTCGGGCACCCAGCAAATGGCAGTGCAAGATGCCTCTGCACGAAATGAACTCGCAGTGCTGAGGACTGCTGATGCATAGCAATATCAGGTGGCTTAGCGACATGTCACGTACAATGTTTGCCTGTCATATGACATTTTAACGAAGTCAACGACCACAAATGGTTGACAGCCTCATTTCTTTTGCTGTAATCACTGCCCATTGTAATGAACTCAACACAAAGATTTTAAGCCATTCATACTGTGCATATTCTTACAATCAATACATCAACAAAATTATGCACTTAATAATATACATTCAGAAGCAAGTATATAACGCCTACATGTTTCGGCACCGTGGTGCCATCATCAGGGAATTATTCAGAACAAAGAAATACAAGGCCAACAGCTAATCTAGGTACTGTGTCTCCCTTCTTAAAATTATTAAAATATTAACTAACTAACTAACTAACTAACTCCATGTAGCACAGTCCTTCTTGAGAAGCTAGCAGTCGTCAGCTAGTCAAGAAATTCCCCGCGTTTTATGGAATCCGAAGGTTCATTACCGCATTCACAACAGCCCGCCACCTGTCCCTATCCTGAGCCATATCAATCCAGTCCATGCCCCCCATCTCACTTCTTGAAGATCCATTTTAATATTATCCTCCCATCTACGACTGGGTCTTCCAAGTGGTCTCCTTCCCTCAGGTCTCCCCACCAAAATCCTATATGAACCTCTCACCTCCCCCATACGTGCTACATGCCCCGCCCACCTCATTAAAATATTAACATTCTAAAATATGCAAAGTTAATAATCATAGATTTAAACTGTTGCAAATTTAGGAGTTTTTTAATTGCTTCTGAATGTATTTTATTAAGTAAGTTAGTTGATGTATTAATTATTAATCAGCACAAAGATATAGTGATGTGAAATGACTGTGAAGAGTAAGACGGATAGTTTAAATGCACACGAAAGGTAACTGCACATTTGTAACCTTTTAAAGCCTAATGGCTACTTGACCCATCAACAGTTTTAACGTTCAACAATTCTACATTCTGCCCACACTGTATTAATGTCTACTGTATTTATATTACAGCAAACAGCGACTTTTGCCTTGTATAACATAAATTGATTTGTTTTTTAAACCGAGAAGAAAAGTGTTTACTGCGCGGTACGAACTGGGTCTTTATATGAAACAGTTTACGTTTCGTCTTTAAAGGGTCTTCGTCTTTCAGTATCTGCCATTTCACAAGGGGTCACTTTAAAACCTTATGTTATATCTTAATATCCACAAGCTTCTTAGTAAACCTTAGAATGTATGTACTAAATACCCTTTACATAATGATTTTTTAAACCAACGATAACTCTTCCAACCACACACCCCTAAGTATGGTTCCCTAGTGTATACGATAAACATAACACAATAGGATATGAATACATCTGACAACGAGGTTGTTCAGGAGAATGAACAGTTCGACAAGACCTCAAACAGAACAATTTCACGGCACATTTAAGCAAGCTACGAAATCCAGACCACAGACATCGATTTATGAAAAATACCTACAAACCCATACCGCTTTCGATGACTTGGGATATGCAGGCGCCGGAATTACAAGAAAACGCCGTCTGGACGGCTAAATTCAACAAGTTGAACAGATAGCTGGAAGTGTTGGAACAATTCCGAAAACATAATATAATTAAAATGCTTAAAACGTAATTTAAATGCGTGGATGTCAGTGTCAAATTGTTTTTAGACAATGACAGGATCACAGTTACGAGCGCTGTCATTATATGGTTCAGCATATTCGTGAGAACAATCATCATGTAGAATTAAATGAGCAGATCATATCCCAGGAACTACCTCATAGATGAGAACAGTACTGACTGCGTCGCTCCCGAAACAACAACGTTCAGACTCAGAATTCGAGAGGCGTGTGAAGACACACAGCGCCTAGCATCTCAACCCCTCTGCACACAAGCCGACTGCTGGAAGCATGTACATCGTCTGGCATTACTCGCATTAATAACTTCTGGCCAAACTTCGGCATCAGAAAAATATTTCACCGCCCCTGGTGTACAGTATATAAAGGTCACTCCCTCACGTGCCCATACAGGACACAGGGAGAAGCGGAGATACAACGCCAACCCATTTTTAACCTCGGCACTAGAAGGGTGTGGGTGGTCAGGACCACGCCCCGGCCACTTTACCCCCAGAAAACCGCAATACCCCCTGTAAAGGGGACTGTGTGGACCCCCGGGCCGCTCTGGACGGGTGCGGAAAATCTCGCCTCCACCGGGATTCCAACCCTGGACCGTTTAGCTTGTAACCAGTCGCTATACCGCCTGAGCTATCCCGGCCGCCGGTCTAAAGCACAGAATACGAACTTCTGAAGGCAAAATACAAATTCTATACCTTATCGTAAAACTGATAGGTAAGTTATACGTGGGGGGTAAACGAAACGTAAGCTCGCTGTCCGTTTAAGGGCATAGGTACCATTGCAAACATTTGAAACACAGAACTGATCCAAATAATATATAACAATTATGAACCCACGTCACAAAGGGCATGCTGTCTCCATTACAAACACGAACCTGGTACTGCTGTTTGCGGAAACAACTACTGGTTGCCGTGCGAGACGTATGCAATGTATAAAAACAACTACTGGTTGCCGTGCGAGACGTATGCAATGTATAAAAACAACTACTGGTTGCCGTGCGAGACGTATGCAATGTATAAAAACAACTACTGGTTGCCGTGCGAGACGTATGCAATGTATAAAAACAACTACTGGTTGCCGTGCGAGACGTATGCAATGTATAAAAACAACTACTGGTTGCCGTGCGAGACGTATGCAATGTATAAAAACAACTACTGGTTGCCGTGCGAGACGTATGCAATGTATAAAAACAACTACTGGTTGCCGTGCGAGACGTATGCAATGTATAAAAACAACTACTGGTTGCCGTGCGAGACGTATGCAATGTATAAAAACAACTACTGGTTGCCGTGCGAGACGTATGCAATGTATAAAAACAACTACTGGTTGCCGTGCGAGACGTATGCAATGTATAAAAACAACTACTGGTTGCCGTGCGAGACGTATGCAATGTATAAAAACAACTACTGGTTGCCGTGCGAAACGTATGCAATGTATAAAAACAACTACTGGTTGCCGTGCGAAACGTATGCAATGTATAAAAACAACTACTGGTTGCCGTGCGAGACGTATGCAATGTATAAATACACCGAACGGGGCAATGTAAAGTGATTGCTGTTACAGCTATTGGTACAAATATTAACTCGAAAAAATCTTTCCATCATGCCCAGTTTATGTTCCATATTACTGAAACAATGTAATTATTAATCGGTTAGTTAGGAAATGAAAGTACAGTATTATTCTGATGACCCTCATTCTGCAAAAGGTTTAAGTACTACACGATTACACTCTCACCATGCCTCCTGAACGCCAGCGTCGTAATCAATCTTGTTTCACAACCGCCACATACACGTTGGCATGGATAATTTCGCTCTTCTAATTCGTTGCAGCCGATCCCAGTGGCCGAGCGGTCTAAGGCGTGGATCTACAGCCGTTTGCTTGCTGGGATTGTGGGTTCGAATCCCGCCGGGGCATGTCTGTCTGTCTCTTGTGAGTGTTGTGTGTTGTCAGGTAGAGGTCTCTGCGACGAGCTGATCACTCGTCCAGAGGAGTCCTACCGAGTGTGGTGTGTCTGAGTGTGATCGTGAAGCCTCGATAAACTAGGGGCTGTTGTGCCATAGGGGAAAAAATCGTTTCAATTTTGCACTCGTTGCGGTAATTAGAAGCAGGTTAAAGGCAGCCAATTTCGTGGGCATATTTTATTGCAACAAATACAGAACACAGCGGTATTTCTAAACAACATGCTTTGCTACTAGTCACAGAAGTTCCTCCATACACTGTTTCAGAACGCTGCACCAAGTGGCGCTCCCACAAACCTCCGCGTCCGCCACACTATCACAATGGAAGGTAAAGGTGAAAGCAAGGCAGCGAAAGGTCATGACAGACATGGGACAGAGGAGGTATAGCTCCATGCATTGACACTGTGTAGGGATCAGAGGTCAACCCTTCAGCTGGTGCAAACGCGATGCTAGACCAGAAATGTCTGCCCGCAACTGCAATCCAACCGCAAACCGTGGTTAATGATTGCATGAAACTGAAGTGTACGATTGCATGAAACCGAGTTGTACGATTGCATGAAACTCAAATGTACGATTGCACGAAACTGACGTGTACGATTGCATGAAACTCAAGTGTACAAGTGCATGAAACTCAAGTGTACGATTGCACGAAACCGAAGTGTACGATTGCACGAAACTCAAGTGTACGATTGCACGAAACTCAAGTGTACGATTGCACGAAACAAGTGTACGATTGCATGCAACTGAAGTGTACGAGACTCAAGGCCTTCAAATACTACAACGAAACTTCCGTACCAAATTGTGTGAAAATACGACGAAGCGGTTTAAAAATTTTAAAGGGAGAGCACGAGAGACTCATAATGTTATCCTGGTTTGTGAAAGGGGAAACGGGTTCGAAGAGTCCAAATCGTCAGCAACCATTCAGGACCTCGACAGAATTCCGTGGGCTGGGCATTGCGTAAGTTCGCTTTCAATACACCGGCAAGCAGAGGCGGTGAGCAGTGAAGTCCCTGCTTCTCCATTCAGTGAGGAGTCGAGCGACGCCAAAACAAAACTACAGCGCCGTCTGAAATACAAACACTGCACGACGTTCGTCACCGTCCTTGCGTAAGCTGCAAGCTGACACGGGACAAGGCTGACTTACGTCACCAGCGCAATTACAACAGCCATGAACGCCGGGCGGTATGAATCACCACAATATATATATATACAGGTAAGGACAGCACTATCACCTGCAGAATGTCAGTAGCACCACAACCTTGCGTAAGGCTGAACACCGTGACGAACGCGCAAGCAGTTAACAAACCGATGTTGTGCGTATGCGTACCGAGTTCTTGAAACCGTGTCGCAGGAAATGCGGCTGGCTACATTCAAATATTTGGGCTCGATATTAAATCAAAACTGCAGTCACGAAACATTTTTAAAGAGCCCAGAAAATTCGTAACACGGTTTTCACCGTTCCGCTGAGAAAACTGTGTCTTATTGTCGCCTGCGACCAGACTCGTTGCCGCGAATTTCTCAGTAACCATTCAGGATAGTACCTGCTTTTGAAGTTTGTTTCGATGGATGACAATGTAATACCTACACAGAAACTGATATTTCGACAGATTTTATGCCCTAACCAACTACCTACCTACCTACCTAACTCACCAACTCCACTGAGCAGAGTCCTTCTTGAAAAGCTAACAGGTCCTCAGCTAGTCAAGAAATTCCCCGCATTTTACGGAACCCAAAGGTTCATTACCACATTCACAACAGCCCGCCACCTGCCCCTATCCTCAGCCATATCAATCCAGTCCATGCCCCCCATCCCACTTCTTGAAGATCCATTTTAATATTATCCTCCCATCTACGCCTGGGTCTTCCAAGTGATCTCTTTCCCTCAAGTCTCCCCACCAAAACCCTGTATGCACCTCTCCCCTCACCCATACGTGCTACATGCCCCGCCCACCTCATTCTTCTCGATTTGATCACCCGAATAATATTTAGTGAAGAGTACAGATCATTAAGTTCCTCGTTATGTAGTCTTCTCCACTCCCCTGTTACCCCGTCCCTCTTAGCCCCAAATATCCCCCTCAGCACCCTATTCTCGAACACCCTCAGCCTATGTTCCTCCCTCAATGTGACAGACCAAGTTTCACACACATACAAAACAACAAAAATACAGTTCTCAATATTTCAATATTTGTATTTTGGACAGCAAACTGGAAAATAAAATGATAAGAAGCATTCGGAACTTCAATCTGTTCTTAATTTTCTCATGAACGTAATTTTGATTTGTTAAGGTTGTTCCCCAAATATTTGAACTGTTCAGCATTTCAAACGTTTAGTGCCTATCTTCATCTTGTGATTTTGTCCTGCATTCTGTTCACGAGATCCAGACATTTATCCCCAAATCCAATAACACTACAGAAAGTAGTAACACTTACCCGCATAGCATTTCAGTTGCTTTATCTACTACATACAGCCCTTGCTAACTCTTCAGAAACATGACCGCTTACAATTGCAATTACAAACCATAAATAAACCATAACATTACGCAACTACAGTATTTGCCATTACTGAACGTAAGTCCACGTCCATCGCATTATAAATTTAAATTTGATCACAAGAAGCGCTGAACTGAATTAAAAACAACGAAAACGCCCATGACAAAATAATACCTCGTTTTAATCACATTCAGCACCGAGCACAACGTCTAAACACGACGTCAGATATAAATCTAAAGCTGTGCCCTCACACAACAATAAATTAGAAACATACTCGTACACGGAGCGCACCAAACAACTTTACACTTACAAAAGAATCCAGAATAGTAACGCGGTGTACAGAGAACTTCACACTAACATCAGCCGACAGAGACACGCTCAAGGATCTTGATTTAAAAGATCGGGGTGATTTTCCCCTAACAAAGTTAAAACAATCGTAGTTTATGACGGAACCCCGTGAATACGTAAGACGTCCAGAAAGTAAAGATACAAACGCAATAGAATTTTTTTAAAAATAGTTATTAACAAAATCGAGTGATAAAACTCGTTAACACATACCTTTAGCTATTTTTCAACATAATCACCACATTTGTCAAGGCATTTGTTTAGCCTGGGTACGAGGTTTTGTATCCCGATGTCACAGAACTCCGCCGCCTGTGCACGCAACCACGCAGTGACTTCGTTTTTCACCTCTTCGTCTTCGTGAAACTTCTGGCCGGCCAGATGTTTCTTTAAATGCAAAAACAAATGGAAATCGCTGGGAGCGAGGTCTGGGCTGTGAGCGGGATGGAGCGAGGTCTGGGCTGTGAGCGGGATGGAGCGAGGTCTGGGCTGTGAGCGGGATGGAGCGAGGTCTGGGCTGTGAGCGGGATGGAGCGAGGTCTGGGCTGTGAGCGGGATGGAGCGAGGTCTGGGCTGTGAGCGGGATGGAGCGAGGTCTGGGCTGAGCGGGATGGAGCGAGGTCTGGGCTGTGAGCGGGATGGAGCGAGGTCTGGGCTGTGAGCGGGATGGCCGGCCAGAAGTTTCACGAAGACGAAGAGGTGAAAAACGAAGTCACTGCGTGGTTGCGTGTACACGCGGCGGGGTTCTGTGACATCGGAATACAAAAACTCGTACCCAGACTAAACAAATGCCTTGACAAAGGTGGTGATTATGTTGAAAAATAGCTACAGGTATGTGTTAACGAGTTTTATCACTCGATTTTGTTAATAAATATTTTTAAAATTTTTTAGTGCTTTTGTATCTTTACTTTCTGGATAACCCTCGTACATCCTGTTGGCAAAATACAGAATTTCTGAATTTTGAAGCAGGTACATGCAGTAACGACTGTGTTATCGCCCCGTTAGGTTCAGTGGTTGCCGCTGTACAAAGTCAAGTGGGACAACTCATTGTGACGTAACTACGCTACATGTAGCGACACAGACCGTCAACTACAGCCGTGTATTAAGTTATACTATCACACAGCTTCGTGACGACATAATTATGTGGTTAAATGAGTTCGGCTTATTTAACAATAACGTAACTACAAACTTCAGATCTCGCCTATATACATTGAAAATGCTTTAATGCGGTATATATGATAGTTTTTCTTTGGTTTCTTTAATTCGACTGATAATGGCCTTGATAACGTACGCCGAAACGTCGCAATAAAGCTATACGATTTTTTTTTCACAATGGCTCGACAGCCCCTAGTGGGCCAGGGCCTCCTCACTAACGACGCTTCACGATCACACTTTTCACACATACCACACTCAGTAGGACTCCTCTGGACGAGGGACCAGCCCGTCGCAGAGACCTCTACCTGACAACACACAACACTCACAAGAGACAAACATCCATGCCTCCGACGGGATTCGAACCCGCAATCCCAGCAAACGAACGGCCGCAGGCCCACGCCTTAGATCGCGCGGCCACTGGGATCGACACAACTATACGACAGCATACCTTAAAACAGAGTTCTTATTCACGGCCTCATTCCCTACATGTAGTGTAACGCTTAGAAGCTCTACATATATCGCACATAATATAATTCATACACTTAACATGTAGCCCTACCCATTTGGTCTGTGTGATGGGCTGACAATATCCTGTGGGAAGTGCTCATTGGATTTTAATATCCTACATAACATGACGGCCGATCCCAGTGGCCGCGCGGTCTAAGGCGTGGGTCTTCGGCCGCTCGCTTACTGGGACTGTGGGTTCGAATTGCCGATCCCAGTGGCCGTGCGGTCTGAGGCGTGGGTCTTCGGCCGCTCGCTTACTGGGACTGTGGGTTCGAATTGCCGATCCCAGTGGCCGTGCGGTCTGAGGCGTGGGTCTTCGGCCGCTCGCTTACTGGGACTGTGGGTTCGAATTGCCGATCCCAGTGGCCGTGCGGTCTGAGGCGTGGGTCTGCGGCCGCTCGCTTACTGGGACTGTGGGTTCGAATTGCCGATCCCAGTGGCCGTGCGGTCTGAGGCGTGGGTCTTCGGCCGCTCGCTTACTGGGACTGTGGGTTCGAATTGCCGATCCCAGTGGCCGTGCGGTCTGAGGCGTGGGTCTGCGGCCGCTCGCTTACTGGGACTGTGGGTTCGAATTGCCGATCCCAGTGGCCGTGCGGTCTGAGGCGTGGGTCTTCGGCCGCTCGCTTACTGGGACTGTGGGTTCGAATTGCCGATCCCAGTGGCCGTGCGGTCTGAGGCGTGGGTCTTCGGCCGCTCGCTTACTGGGACTGTGGGTTCGAATTGCCGATCCCAGTGGCCGTGCGGTCTGAGGCGTGGGTCTTCGGCCGCTCGCTTACTGGGACTGTGGGTTCGAATTGCCGATCCCAGTGGCCGTGCGGTCTGAGGCGTGGGTCTGCGGCCGCTCGCTTACTGGGACTGTGGGTTCGAATTGCCGATCCCAGTGGCCGTGCGGTCTGAGGCGTGGGTCTGCGGCCGCTCGCTTACTGGGATTGTGGGTTCGAATTGCCGATCCCAGTGGCCGTGCGGTCTAAGGCGTGGGTCTTCGGCCGCTCGCTTACTGGGATTGTGGACGAATCCCACCGGGGGCATGGATGTTTGTGTTGTTTGTCGTAAGGACGGTAGCATGGAACGTAAAGTGACATGAAGGACGAAAGGATTTAAACAGTACAAAAATGGATCAAAGGGGAAAAACCCCGGACAGACAAAAAAAAACCGCCTAGGGCATGGATGTCTGTCTGTTGTGAGTGTTATATGTTGTCAGGTAGAGGTCTCTGCGTCGGGCTGGTCCCTCGTCCAGAGTCCTACCGTGTGTGGTGTGTCTAAAGTGTGTGATCGTGAAGCGTCGACAGATGAGGCGGCCTAGGCCCCCAAGGGGCTGTCGAGCCATTGGAAAAAAGAAACATGGTAAACGAGTTTTTAATTTTCAAAGAGATAAAAGTATATTAATACTGTTCTAAGGGTGAGCTCCCCAGGGCGGCCTTAGACCGATTTGACACAATCGGGCCCCGCGATCATGGAGGATTCGCAGGTTAGTAACTTTTAAAAATGATAAAAATGGACCATTTTAATTTTTCATCCTAACTAACGTTAATACACCAAAACGTTAAGTCCTTTTTTGGCTCTGCAAAATAACTTTTAAAGGGCCCGCCACAAGGATCGCAATGGGGCCCCGCGTGTGCTAAGGCCGGCACTGGCGCTCCCATTACATCTCTTATAAATCTCATCGCGACCAACAGGCCTACATAGTAACTAGTAATCTCCTCGTAAGGAACAGGAACAAAGGAGCAACCGCGGGTTTTAAAGTCTGCACTACAAATGACACAGTTCCCGGCAAAAACGTGTAGTGTAAATGTTACTTGCTGCTATAGTGGTGATTGCACTTACGTTGAAGCTGATGACAGCACTCACCTGTAAAAGAAAAGACAAGCACAATTACTTGACCGTACAGACACAAGGATACAACAAGAACGCAAGTAGCGCACTGTATTCAATTTATGGTACAAACCAAATGCACACTTATCAAAAACCAAGACCAACTAGATGCACAATCACTATTAAATCTTTAATAGTAGTATTACATTAAAGTGTTTAACCTTTTAAAGCCTAATGGCTACTTGACCCATCAACAGTTTTAACATTCAACAATTCTACATTATGCCCACACTGTATTAATGTCTACTGTATTTATATTACAGCAAACAGCGACTTTTGTCTTATATAACATAAATTGATCTGTTTTTGTAACCGAGTTGAAAAGTGTTTACTGCGCGGTACGAACTGGGTCTTTATATGAAACAGTTTACGTTTCGTCTTTAAAGGGTCTTCGTCTTTGAAAATGCGACACTGTAGAAGACTGAAGCTATGTATTTATATCACAACTTCTTAGTAACCTTAGAATTGTATAAATCCTTACATTATTAATAGTGATTGTGCATCATTTGGACTGGTTTTTGATATATACGAGATGCACGGTGAAAACAATGTTGAATACAAATGCACACTATTAGTTACACATGAGTGTTAAACACGTGGCTCCGACATGTTTCGGCACACGTGTACCATCTTCAGGAAGCGCAATATACCAGGATTAAAACCAACTGCCAGTGATAAGCCACTATCTACATGTGAGAACTAATTGGTTTCTGGACTTTGTCCATCGTCCGGAAATATAAAATCACGACGTTTCGGAAGCTGGATCTGCTTCCGTCCTCAGGTGAAGGGGGAGGGAGACACCTACTGTGTTGGGTCCCTTAGATAGAGTTAACCTCAATCACTGGACAAACTAAGTCGGTTAATTAGTGTCACAGTACAGCAGTAGGGGAGAGGGGGGCTAGCTGGCTACAGGGGTAAGTTGGCACAAGGGCCATAACACCCATTGACAGCGCAGGATAGTAGCAATTGGCAATTTGTACTCTACAGTAGCTTCTCCTGTGATCGGTCAGCAAGCGTCAGCGCTTTGTGAACTGTGACTGAAGCGTGGTCTGGTGTTTTATTTTGTACACCGCAGTACGTATTTTTCCATCGCTGTATAAAATGTTTTATGTTTAAAGTCTGGTTACAGCTACATGTGACATTGTGCCACCCACTAATGGTACCCGTTCTGACTAACATTGGAGCTAGAGAGAACTGTAGACTTCCGTTGTGTTTGAGGATGATGCAGTCTAAACATAAAAAGGTGGCAACGGGGGGCAGGTCGGCCCACGCAAAGTGGGGCATGTTGGCTCAGTGTGTCAACTTGCCCGCTTTCGGTTAGTAACTTATTGGTTAATTTTTTACCAATCTGATCTTTCAATCTCCGTTTTTAAGAAGCTAAATAATGCGTGCTTGCAAGAAGAGGTCAGACAGGAGCAACACACGCCCTGACGCACTGCAAGGTCAACAAGGAGCGCGGCGAAGGATTGTCAGATTTCTTTTCTTACTAACATTGTCATTGTCATTGTCCAGCCATCTGGGTGGATGACGGTGGGCGTTTTGTAGGATATGAAATACATTTCGTGGCACGTGCCAAGTCTTCCAAAGAGAGACCAGTAGTTCTGTTGCTAGACAACCAGACTGGCATTTCTTAATAGACACAATAGAATATTGCAATAAGAATGCCGTGACTTTCCTAATCTTCCCTCCGCACTGCAGTCATAAACACCGACCTCTTGAAAGATATGTCAGAGGTTCGCTTATCACGTATGTGAACCTCGCATATGATGCCTGCATAACTAACAATACAGGCACAACAATGACAATATATGACATTCCGTCTGTCGTCAACACACCTTTATTGTCTGAATCCTTTTCCTCCAAATACCAAAACAGATTTCCATATGTCTGGAATTTACCTATTCAGCGGGGATGTTTTTTAAACTGAAGATTTTATAGAAGCTTACGTTCCAGACAGACCTGCCCCTCCTATGAAGGCAGCAGTTTCCAATAGCAACAGTGAATTCAATACAGTCTTCTCGGGCGCACAGACGCGTCAATTCGTTTGAATACAACGTTTCAAGGACTGGCTCCGTCCCCATCCCCAGGCAAAACTGATTTTACATACAACTCGTCTGTCCCGTGTTTTTCTACCTGCCGCGGCAGGGAGAATCAGACCGGTTTTGTAGTGCCCAAACAGTGAAGTTGGTGGGCGGGCTGTTGACTGCTGTGCTCCCACGCCTCGCTGCGAGGTACTTATCTGACGTATTGCAGAGCAAGAGTGAACTTTCTGCGATTTTGATGAGCCTCCAGAAAGATCATCATCTACTTCAAAAGTGTCAGCACATCCTGCTACCCCAGAGGACGTTCGAAACCTTTCTAAATCGCACGCAAAAAAGAGTAAGAATGTAAATAAGAACAAAAGAAAATTGACTGATAACCCTGTAAAAAATGCTTTGACACCCAGTACAAGAGAAAGCTCGGAGCACCAGAGGGAAGAACTGTGCTTAAAAAATAAGAAAGAGAAGCGTGCCACATACCTAAAGAGAGATTTACAAAAGCAGAAACAAAAATTAAAAAAAATCTTAAACTGCAGGCGACACTAACGAAGAAGATTCCGAGGACATTTCCTCCGTCTATTGTCTTCGCGCATCCAGAGAAATGTGGATTCACTGCGCAGATTGCAAAAGTTGCGGTCACTTGAAGAATGCACTGATGGCTCTCCCAACTGCTTGCTGAATTTATCATTATTATGGGACTGGAACACTTTATTTCGAAAGAAAACGTATATTGCTGGTGGCAGGCTACTGTCATATGGCGCTACCTTTCCTTTCAATATCCTTTTTTAATTTAACTAAATGTGTTTAAGTTTGTGCCGTTTTTTATTCTTTCTCAACTACTTTATTAGCTTAATAACGCCCTGTTGTTGTGTACAACCTGTATGTGACACATTTGTTCCATAAAACATTATATTAATCACTGTCTGTTACTTTTTGACCTTGAAAAGTTGGCATCTTGATTTTCCACTTATTTTTACCATATGCCAACTTGCCCCGTCTGCGAGGCAGGTTGGCACACGTGCAGAGGTTAGGGCAAAAGCCTCTCCCTCCTATTCCTTATGAACAGCGTCAAATCTGTGTAGGTCAGATTGTAGCCCAAGACTGTTGCTAGCCATATGTACTCTTATATTCAACTTAACGTGTACACAAAAAATGTGAAAAATTATAACGTGAAAAGTGCGCCGACTATCCCCCCTCTCCCCTACAAAGGGTCGAAACCCTGAACACTACAAACTGAACAACCCCCTTCTTAAAACCGTGAGACGTGTTACAAATGCGCAGTGCGTGTTGGTTATAGTCATTGGTGTGGAACGGTGTGCCTCGCGGTCTAAGGCGTGGGTCTGCGGCCGCTCGCTTGCTGGGATTGTGGGTTCGAATCCCACTGGGGGCATGGATGTCTGTCACTTGTGAGTGTTGTGTGTTGTCAGGTAGAGGTCTCTGCGTCGGGCTGATCACTCGTCCAGAGTAGTCCTACCGAGTGTGGTGTGTCTGAGTGTGATCGTGAAGCGTCGACAATGAGGTCCTGTTTTGTGTTAGGCAGAGGTCTCTGCAACAGGCCGATTACTCGTCCAGAGGAGTCCTACCGAGTGTGGTGTGTCTGAGTGTGATCGTGAAGCCTCGATAATGAGGCCCTGGCCCACTAGGGGGTGTTGCGCCATTGGAAAAAAAAAATACATCTTCATATTGAATTTTATAAATTCTCACACACTGTCTTACTACACACAAGAAGAACTGGCCGTACCTTCGAAACGGATATGGCTGCCAACGTTATACGTATATCCAACTACCTACGTATCTACCTACCTACCTACCTACCTACCTATCTAACCAACCAAACAAATTCATGGAGAGAAGTCACTGACAACCTAAGGTTTGAAATCTGTGGTCTTCTGGTAATTATTTACCGACGTTTCGGGACAACATATCGGTCCCATCCTCACGGGTCAAGATTCCGAGTAGGAAAGAAAACCTATAGCATAGAAACTGGAAAGCACAGCGGGGTAGCGAAACGTGTGATGTGATGATAGCCAACAGGATGAGAGAGGGGTGGATACAAGGTCACAGTGTGGTCTAATGCTGCCCTTGGGGCAGGGTGGGTATAATGGGAGAAATATGTCTGGAATGCAGACATATTACATCACATCACACGTTTCGCTACCCCGCTGTGCTTTCTAGTTTCTATGTTACAGGTTTCCTTTCCTACTCGGAATCTTGACCCGTGAGGATGGGACCGATATGTTGTCCCGAAACGTCGGTAAATAATTACCACACGACGCCGTTAATAACCCAGAAGACAACAATTTCATCAACATCGCGGCGAAAGCCTGAAATCAACCTAAGGGTTCCTCGGCTGGTCAAGAAATTTCCCTCAGTTAACACACCCACGGTTCACCACCCTGTTCATAAAAGCACGCCACACATTCCTGTCCTCAGCCAGATTAATCCGATCTATAAACCCATCCTGCTTCTTAAAGACACATTTTAATATCTTCCACGTCTCCCCACGTCTTCTAAGCGGTCCCTTTCCGTCATGTCTTTAACTGAACACCCTGTAGGTATTTCTCTTGTGCCCCGTTCCTGCCACATGTCTCTCCCATCGCATACTCCTTGACATCTTCACCTTAATAGCATCTGGTACGGAGTATAAATCATGAGGCCCCTTGCTGTGCAATTTCCTACAGTCCCCTGTTAACACCTCCATCTTAAACACAAATACAGTCGAACTCGGTTATAACGTCATGAAAGGGACTGAATATTTTGTGTCGTTATAAACGAGTGTTGTTATAACGGAGGAGTATAATGTTATGGTTAACAGTGAGGAATTAATTGGTACCACAGAGTATCTGACGCTATATACGAGGTGTTGCACAACCCGATGTCGTTATAACCGGGTTCGACTGTATCTTCTTCACTGCCCTATAGTCAAACACCCTTAGCGCATGTCCTTTCCCTAACCTGAGAGACGCAGGTGTCACACCCATGTCAAGCAGCAGGCACCATTACAATTCAGTATCCTTATGGTTTTAGACAGCAGTCCTACAGACTACGGACTCTGCCCTAATACCCTATACAGCCCTACAGTTTATCCGTAACATCAGAAGAGTCAAAATACGACGCGCACTGTATTCAACCATGAAGCCTGTGCGTAACACCGATTACGTTGAGGTCTTCGCTCTTCAGGGACGTTGCGCGGCGAACACTGGCAGTTGGTTACCGACGTTTCGTGACAACCTGTCTCATCTTCAAGGGCCAAACATTCTGCGTGACCCTTGAAGATGAGACCGATACGTTGTCCCGAAACGTCGGAAACCAGCTACGGACCTATGGATTAGTCTTCTATGACTGCTTAACCCCTGTTGGTGCCGATATGTTGCTCCGAAACTTCGGTGCCCAATTCCCTACCTACGACGCACAACATAGCAGCAGAGCGAAGACATTTAACTACACATCTCGATTACAAGGTTACAGAGCGCCGTGCTATAGCGGCAACTTCTCCGACACGCCTGTTGGGCAGTGTAGTCTTGGCAGTACAATGACAGGGGCAAACTATTACCCACAGCAGCAAGGTATCGACAGTTACAGAGTTCTCACATCAGAATACGACCTGAAAAAACAGTAAGGTGTTTGCATTCATTCTGATAGTGATTTCATTTACGACATGAACGATGATAATGCATAAAGACATTACGTCACAGGCATTCATCTGACGTGTTAGCTACAAAGCCTGTCAGTCGTTGTCACTGTAACAACTGATAACCGATCACAGATTTCCATGAAATAAGACATTGACAAGTTTTGGTTAAATTTGTGGACATATTCAGATTCTGGTTAGGATCGCACCACACGCACAAGTATCACACGCACTTCGCACAAAACAGTCCCTGAGCGCAACCCCCTACAAAAATTGTCGCAGGAAGAATTATTTCAAAGTAATAGAAAAACCGAAACAATTTATTACCAGTACTCGTTTCTGTAAGTCTCACAGTTTTTGTGACTCACACCAAAACAGACACAACGAGTCAGACGTTTTACTTTTTTTTTCGGGGTGGGGGGGGGGGGGGGGGGGGTGAGTGAAGGACACCGCAGCAGATTTTACGGACGCACCGCAGCCTAAAGGCTTATTGTGCAACCCTGTGATGAAAATGATCAATTTTTTCCCCTTTTTCCAAGTAATGGAGCACCGGTGTAATGAAACTGACCGGGAAATACGAAGTAATCGGGGAAAAAACCTATCCCAGTACCACTTTGCCCACCACAAATCTCACATGAACTGACACGGGAGCGAACCCGGGCCTCCGCACATTTCCCGACTTCCTTTCATAACGCGAACTACAAAAATAAAACAAAATGAATAAGAAATAAAGCATTAAACACATATCTACTGCGAGATAAAATACAAGCATCTACTTCCTACCGAACAATATCGAACAGATAAAAACAGCTATCGGCGTATATGTCTATCTCGTGTCTACTTGAACTTTGAAGCAGGGTTACTTGACACCTGACACTTGCAGGCACGGTCTTGTGATGACTGTGACCTCACCGCCTGCTTACACGTAAATGGAGCCGTTCACACTTTAAGACGGAGGCACAATTTCTGACAATAACAACTTAGAAGAAGACTGGCACAACAACTAGAGGGTGGGGCACGGGAATCAAGTGTTTTTTGAATAATCAGAAAATCGTTAGTTTTTGCTGTAAAAAAAATTTATTGGTAGAACAACATTTGTAAGAACATAGCATTTCATAATAACCATGAACGGAAAATTAAATCTGGCATGTGATGTCCGTTTTCGTTGACGCATTGTTGAAGGCGTTCAAGAAAATTGGCCTCCACTGTTTCCAGCAGGTCTCTGTTGATTTTGGTGATTTCTTGACGGATCGCTTCCTTCAATTCATCTAATGTACGGGGCTTGTCCTCGTAGACACGTGACTTGAGGTACCCCCATAGAAAAAATCACATGTGGACAAAATCCGTCTTACAGTACGATTGCTGATTCGAAGCGCAGCTGAATGTCTCCGAGCAGAGCGGCCTGGGCTTTGCAACATCGCTTGTCTGACCCTTTCAACGTTCTCTGGAGTACGCACAGTACGTTGGGGGCCGGGCGGTGTTTTTTTCATTATTGAGCCTCCTGTTCGAAGATTGTTAACCCAACGTAAGATTGTGTCACGAGCGGGAACAGAATCATTTCGATGAATATTGAATCTGCGGCGAAACGCACGCTGAACCGCGGTCACCGACTCGCCACTCCTAACAAAATAATCATACGTGAACATGCAGTGTTCTAACTTCCACGGCTCCATGATGGCAACTGAAAGTGAAATGCTATGAGCCAAGGAATGGAATGCCACCTGCCGCACGCCCTCCCTTTCCTAATGGCCGAGTACTACCCATTCCAAAAACACTTGGTTCCCGTGCCCCACCCTTTATAAAAACCCACAAAGCGCACAAACCCTTCGGAACCAAACACAGTCCTCATAGCAATCAACCTCCACAGTCAGTAACACGTCTCTGCTGGGAGCAAGAAACGGAATACAAAGGCCTACGGCTCAAACGTGCGAGGAACTGAAAGCATGCAGCGACAATCGGTACGCAGCTGCAGCCCACACAGATGACAGGTCAATTATAAGACGGAAAGGGAAATATGAAGCACAGCTACAACAGGAAAATGAAGATCATTACCGGAGGAAACGTTAACTGCCCACTGTCACAGAAATTGCGTTTCCCGTATAAAAGGAAGAACGAACAAAATAACGAAATCACTTTTCCTTTTAGCTTCACTTGATTCCTGAAGAAAATATCAACGTGCAGTGTCTGTTTTTGTGTGCCCTATGAAATTCTGAGCCGATCCCAGTGGCCGCGCGGTCTAAGGCGTGGGTCTACGGCCGCTCGCTTACTGGATTTGTGGGTTCGAATCCCACCGGGGGCATGGATGTCTGTCTTCTGAGTGTTGTGTGATGTCAGGTAGAGGTCTCTGCGTCGGGCTGATCGCTCGTCCAGAGGACTCCTACCGAGTGTGGTGTGTCTAAAAAGTGTGATCGTGAAGCCTCGAAAAATGCGGACGCCTTGGCCCCCTAGGGGCTGTCGAGTCATTGAAAAAAAAAACTGAAGCGTCTGACCGAGTCCTAACCGAACGTGGAAGCACGTCATGCTAGGAGTCTATCCCACATTCAGTAATACCGCAACAGCAGACTGGGATGGCACTGTCAGTGGCTGTCAGTAAGTGTTCTGAAATGGTGCATGCTAACAGAAGCTATAAAAATATGCAACCTTCTTCAGAACGCAAACAAAAAAGGACATACACTTCATGAAACGTGTACTTAACTCTGTGCCTGCTGGTCGTGACGTTACATATATATATATATATATATATATATATATATATATAACGTTGTATATAAACAAACGCCTACAAACAGGCTGACGGTTCTAAATTATGACGTCATCCCTCGATAAATTTAACGAAGAAAAAAATCGGCATTTAAGCAACAGCTATTTTAAATAATAATAATAATAATTAATTGTAATTATAAAATTCAGTCGGTATTCATTAACGTGTAGGCTTAACAGCAATAACAACAATGATGATAATAATAATACTAATAACTCGAACTGTCCGTGACAGCAGACCGGACATAGTTATACTTGACAAAACCATCAAAGTAGCACACTCAGTAGATGTAGCAGTTCCCAACAGTCACAACCTGCACAGCACCATCACCGAGAAGCTACAGAAGTATGCAGACTTGAAAGAAGAGCTTATAAGGACATGGCAACTAACAACGGCCTGTGTAATACACTAGTGCTATCCACAACAGTATTATAGCAAACAAATCACACGACAGTTTGACACTGCTCAATGTCAGTCCTGCTGTGTATACTGTAATGCACACAGCTTATAAGGACATGGCAACTAACAACGGCCTGTGTAATACACTAGTGCTATCCACAACAGTATTATAGCAAACAAATCACACGACAGTTTGACACTGCTCAATGTCAGTCCTGCTCTGTATATTGTAATGCACACAGCTTATAAGGACATGGCAACTAACAACGGCCTGTGTAATACACTAGTGCTATCCACAACAGTATTATAGCAAACAAATCACACGACAGTTTGACACTGCTCAATGTCAGTCCTGCTCTGTATATTGTAATGCACACAGCTTATAAGGACATGGCAACTAACAACGGCCTGTGTAATACACTAGTGCTATCCACAACAGTATTATAGCAAACAAATCACACGACAGTTTGACAGTGCTCAATGTCAGTCCTGCTCTCTATATTGTAATGCACACAGCTTATAAGGACATGGCAACTAACAACGGCCTGTGTAATACACTAGTGCTATCCACAGCAGTATTATAGCAAACAAATCACACGACAGTTTGACAGTGCTCAATGTCAGTCCTGCTCTCTATATTGTAATGCACACAGCTTATAAGGACATGGCAACTAACAACGGCCTGTGTAATACACTAGTGCTATCCACAACAGTATTATAGCAAACAAATCACACGACAGTTTGACACTGCTCAATGTCAGTCCTGCTCTGTATACTGTAATGCAGACAGCAGTAGTACTTGATACATGTCGTATAGTCAGACAGGAAAGGTAGCAGGAAGGATATAAATGACGGGAAGACGAGGGAGAAGACGTAAGCAGCTACTGGATGACCTTAAGGAAAAGAGAAGATACTGGAAATTGAAAGAGGAAGCACTAGATCGTACTCTGTGGAGAATCGCTTTGTAAGAGGCTACGGACCTGTCGTAAGACAGACTGCAGAATGAATGAGTCAGAAAGTATTTTGGCAGAACTGTGAATACGAAGTGTTTGGTAGGTGAAACGTACTCTTCTGAGAATGAGCTGAACTGCTGTGGAGTAAGGACAGCGGATGATGATGATAAACACACGGAACTGGTAGCAGCACTTGGTGCCGCGGACCCTGCACAGCGGCAATGACGCCTTTAAATCTGAGTACGTCTCCAACAGCATCTACGGAGCAGCAGTACTAGGGACACGAGACATGCCGAAAAATTCTGTCTTCATGAATAACCACAAACGGTCGTAACTACACCGGTAAAGCCTGTAATTATAAACTAGCCAGCGTAAAACTGGAGTGAAGTGAAGGTCCTGGTGAAATGTGTGTGCATCACTTCTTCAAGATATGGAATTTTTATTTTTGTACAGTACGGTTGACTCATTGCTTTGTATACCTAATTATTTTTAACTCTGATTCATGTACAATACGTTTTTTTTTGTTAGGCTCAGCTACTCTTTTTTTGTAGTATGTGTGTTTTATTGTTTTTTGTAAGTTTCAGTGTTGTGTATTGTTTTGAGTGTTGTGTGTTATTTTTTGTGATGTATGTTATTGTGTTGTGTGTCATTGTAGTACCACTGCCAACGGGTATAAACCCATTTGCAGCAATAAATTATATATATATATATATAAAAGCCGATACATCATTATTATTATCATCATTATTATTATCATATTGTTTCTTGTCACGTGCCTTTTCTCCCCGGTACTCCTCTTGTACCAACGCTGATCCCCACCGCTCAACTTCAAGTTTCAGACTGCAGTACTTCCCTATTACGTGTGACGTTCCAAGTACAGCTGTCTGTTGCAGTGCATCTGTTGACTGTTTTACTGCTGTGGCTTACAAACTTTTCTTCAAGCCTTTTGTTACCACTCCGGTGGCTACAATTATTACCGGTACAATCATACATTTCATGTTCCACATTCGCTGTATCTCGGTACACAAACTGTTGTATTTAGTTTCTTCTGTGCTTCCTTTTGCGTGACATTTCTGTCCGCTGGTATTGCCACATCTGTCAGTGTGCATGTTCTGTCTTTCTTGTTTTTAATTACTATATCTGGCCTGTTTGCTGTAACTTCTCTGTCTGTGTGTACCCTTGAATTATTAATATTATTATTATTATTTAAAACGTGTGTATAGTTACAAGCATTACTGATTGGACCGAACGAGATTTCGAACACACGAACCTTTGTGCAATTTATTACTGTATTGTATACTCATATTGTCTAGACGTGGTTTTCACAGGCATACCTGATGTGTAGGACCACAAGTACGCTTTATGAGATCTGGCCGACACCCCTTGCCACTTACCAGATGTAAAAACAAGCTACCGACAGTCTAAGACCGACAGTATGAAACTTGCGGGGGAGAGGAAACGACAAAGATGATGCAGAAGGGAGCCAGAGGTGCGGGTGCGAAGCTGTTTGTACAGCGAAGGCGAAACGTTCACCGCAGAGTAGGTCATGAAAGCCAAGAGGGCGAGGAGAGGTATAGTGCTACTCTTTCTTTAACCTCGGCACTAGACAGGGAGTGGGTGGTCAACGTCCCGGCAGCTTTACCCCCAGGAAAGAGACCCGGTACCCATTATATAGGAGGCTGGGTGGGCCACAGGGCCGGTCTGGACGGCTGCGGAAAATCTCGCCCCCACCGGAAGGTTCTACGGCGACTCAACGAAAACCCTCATATTTAAATACAGAGTGATTCAAAAGTCTCCGCACACGGGGAAAATGGTCCCCTTTATTTACCAAACGTGCTCTATATGGGCACCATTACATTGATAGCACATACGGATGTGTCTCTCCCATTCATGACACACCTGGTGCTGTGCGCGCACAAGCATCTCCAGTGCTTTATTTTCTGTGGTCAATATTTTGTATTTCACCCGGTACCCCACGGCCTTCAAATGCCACCACAAATAAAAATCAAGTGGGGTGAGGTGTGGAGACCTCGGAGGCCACTCCACGCGACCACGGCGACCAATGCAATGACCTGGAAACCGCCGATCTAACCAACGGCGCATGCACACACCATATAATCCCCATGTATGGACTCCTTTAAATCACCCTGTACATTAACCGCTAGAACAGCTAACAAGAGATCTATGTGGTGCGTACATGATAAATGTTTGTGTACACGTAGCACATGTTGACCTATGCCGTCTCGCTAGAAAGAAATCCCATTCCACACTATCAGAATTCCTTAATATCGTCAAAATTTCAAGTTATCTTCCTAGACCTTACAGCAAAACGTGTGTTGACAACAGCACTAGATCCAACGCCCATCTGATATCAAATCACAAATAAAAAAGACCAACAAATACACTGTATTTCCACCAGTATAGTCTAGTGCCCCTACATATGTTTCAGCTTTACCAAGCCATCATCAGGGGGTCAAAGGTTTACATATACTTAAAGCTGAAACATATGTAGGGGCACTAGACTATACTTGTGGAAATGCAGTGCGTTGGTTTTTAAATTTATGATTTGATACCAGAATGTACGGAGATTTAATGTGATATATAATGTGAAATATAATGTGAAATATAATGTGATATATGTGAAATATAATGTGAAATATAATGTGATATAAAATGTGAAATATAATGTGATATATAATGTGAAATATAATTTAAAATATAATGTGAAATATAATGTGAAATATGTGATATATAATGTGAAATATAATGTGATATATAATGTGAAATATAATGTAAAATATAATGTGAAATATAATGTGATATATAATGTGAAATATGTGATATATAACGTGATATATAATGCGAAATATAATGTGAAATATAATGTGAAATATGTGATATATAATGTGAAATATAATGTGATATATAATGTGAAATATGTGATATATAATGTGAAATATAATGTGAATATATAATGTGAAATATAATGTGATATATAATGTGAAATATAATGTGATATATAATGTGAAATATAATGTGATATATAATGTGAAATATAATGTGATATATAATGTGAAATATAATGTGAAATATAATGTGAAACCCATCTGTATTATTTAGCAAGCAATCTGATAAAGAGCAAAACACTCACCCATTTTCAGCAAGAACTGTGAGAAATACAGAGAGTAGTCCATGGAACACCCCGTTAATTAGTAAGACGTTAGATGTTTCACCTTGTGTATAACCCCCCCAAACACGGATAATATTACTCCATTTTCAAAGTGGCAAAGAACGATGCACACAGCACACAGTTTCGTCACCATATTGTAAAGACACCGCACACACAGACTTGCGGCTTCGAATGTCGGTACTGCACAAGAGTAATAACGTTATCTGATAAGGGAGTGGCTTATCTGGAGACACGCAGAGCGTAGGATGTCATGTGAATGCTTTATTTATATACAATTTAAGTATGATCTCAGTACCTCAGACTATGTACGTGAAATCGTACAATGATTACTAAGGGATGAATTAAACTGATCTGAATTTTACATTATCTTCACCGTGCATTTTTTAACAACTCACAAATTACACACCAACAAAATGCACTATATTTTCACTTTTTATTCTTTAACCCCTACATATGTTTCGGCCCTTACAAGGCCATCTTCAGGGGGCTCGTAATCTACATGTTATGTATCACATACAGTCAAGTTTCAATATCATTGACGAACCTCATTTAAGGATTTTATATTCTGTGTTTTATATATTTAAATACAGAAATTGTAAATAACTGTAATCTGTAAATCATAATGAAACTTGAATACATGTGATATATAACATAACAGCGGACTTAAACAATGGATGTAGTGTAAAGTAAATGTACATTACGAGTCCCCTGAAGATGGCCTTGTAAAGGCTGAAACATATGTAGGGGTTAAAGAATAAAAAGTGAAAATATTGTGCATTTGTTGGTGTGTGATTTGTGAAGTGTAATCTGAAATATTATACAGGCATTTGCATGAAGGGGCTGAGGAAAACCTTAAAAAATTGTCACAACTACCAGTCAACGGATCCTCTAGGCGGGTCTTGTGGACGCGGTGCCACAACTACAGGTACCGCACGAGACTGCCTTCACAGTAAGAGAGTTGTTACGACTAGCTGAGCGACTGATTAAATTGGACCATGCTCAATACTATTAGTTACTTAGTGACTTCTGCAGATGGACTCTGCTCAATACTATTAGTTACTTAGTGACTTCTGCAGATGGACTCTGCTCAATACTATTAGTTACTTAGTGACTTCTGCAGATGGACTCTGCTCAATACTATTAGTTACTTAGTGACTTCTGCAGATGGACTCTGCTCAATACTATTAGTTACTTAGTGACTTCTGCAGATGGACTCTGCTCAATACTATCAGTTACTTAGTGACTTCTGCAGATGGACTCTGCTCAATACTATTAGTTACTTAGTGACTTCTGCAGATGGACTCTGCTCAATACTATTAGTTACTTAGTGACTTCTGCAGATGGACTCTGCTCAATACTATTAGTTACTTAGTGACTTCTGCAGATGGACTCTGCTCAATACTATTAGTTACTTAGTGACTTCTGCAGATGGACTCTGCTCAATACTATTTAAGGTTATACTTATGTGACTTCTGCAGATGGACTCTGCTCAATACTATTAGTTTACTTTAGTGACTATTTCTACAGATTGGGACTCTGCTCAATACTATTAGTTACTTAGTGACTTCTGCAGATGGACTCTGCTCAATACTATTAGTTACTTAGTGACTTCTGCAGATGGACTCTGCTCAATACTATTAGTTACTTAGTGACTTCTGCAGATGGACTCTGCTCAATACTATTAGTTACTTAGTGACTTCTGCAGATGGACTCTGCTCAATACTATTAGTTACTTAGTGACTTCTGCAGATGGACTCTGCTCAATACTATTAGTTACTTAGTGACTTCTGCAGATGGACTCTGCTCAATACTATTAGTTACTTAGTGACTTCTGCAGATGGACTCTGCTCAATACTATTAGTTACTTAGTGACTTCTGCAGATGGACTCTGCTCAATACTATTAGTTACTTAGTGACTTCTGCAGATGGACTCTGCTCAATACTATTAGTTACTTAGTGACTTCTGCAGATGACTCTGCTCAATACTATTAGTTACTTAGTGACTTCTGCAGATGGACTCTGCTCAATACTATTAGTTACTTAGTGACTTCTGCAGATGGACTCTGCTCAATACTATTAGTTACTTAGTGACTTCTGCAGATGGACTCTGCTCAATACTATTAGTTACTTAGTGACTTCTGCAGATGGACTCTGCTCAATACTACTTAGTTACTTAGTGACTTCTGCAGATGGACTCTGCTCAATACTATTAGTTACTTAGTGACTTCTGCAGATGGACTCTGCTCAATACATTAGTTACTTGGGGGACTTCTGAAGATGGCCTGCTCAATACTATTAGTTACTTAGTGACTTCTGCAGATGGACTCTGCTCAATACTATTAGTTACTTAGTGACTTCTGCAGATGGACTCTGCTCAATACTATTAGTTACTTAGTGACTTCTGCAGATGGACTCTGCTCAATACTATTAGTTACTTAGTAACTTCTGCAGATGGACTCTGCTCAATACTATTAGTTACTTAGTGACTACTGCAGATGGACTCTGCTCAATACAATTAGTTACTTGGTGGCTTCTGAAGATGGGCCCTGCTCAATACAATTAGTTACTTAGTGACTTCTGCAGATGGACTCTGCTCAATACTATTAGTTACTTAGTGACTTCTGCAGATGGACTCTGCTCAATATAATTAGTTACTTAGTGGCTTTGAAGATGAACCATGCTCAATACAAGTAGTTACTTGGTGGCTTCTGAAGATGGGCCCTGCTCAATAGTTACTTAGTGGCTTCTGAAGATGGACTCTGCTCAATACAATTTCATACTTAGTGACTTCTGAAGATGAACCATGCTCAATACAAGTAGTTACTTGGTGGCTTCTGAAGACGGGCCCGCTCAATAGTTAGTGGCTTCTGACGATGAATTCTGCTCAATACAATTAGATACTTAGTGACTTTGAAGATGAACCATGCTCAATACAAGTAGTTACTTGGTGGCTTCTGAAGACGGGCCCCGCTCAATAGTTACTTAGTTGCGAGTCATACAACGGTAACATATAGTCATACAACGGTAACATATAGTCATACAACGGTAACATAGTCATACAACGGTAACATAGTCATACAACGGTAACATATAGTCATACAACGGTAACATATAGTCATACAACGGTAACATATAGTCATACAACGGTAACATATAGTCATAAAACGGTAACATATAGTCATAAAACGGTAACATAGTCATTCCCTACACGTACTGCAGCTTAAAGCGAGGACTATCAACAAACAGTCCACTAACTGTTCTTCACCATTAAGCCGTAACAGCCACGAAACAGACCAAACTGTGACACGAAATAAATTACATTCTGCAAAAATTACGCACGGCCATTCACAACATTACTAATTCCACCGGTTTTTGAGTAACTACACAAACATCATTATGCATAACTAACACATTCACACACAACTAAACTAACTATAAGTACCACGTGTTCTAATATTCGAAAACTTTTTGTATTGTGTATGTACGTGCTACATATGATTGTCACAAAAACAGCGATATTCCCTTCAGGAATATTACGCGGCCAGGCTTGTAATGGCACGCAGCGTAATTACTGCGAGGCAGGAAGTTGACTCTTAAACGCTATTTAGATCGCCGTCTGTCTGGATTAAGGGCTTTAGCGACTACGTGTGTGTCTTCAGAACGAACCGCAATGCGCAAAAACCAAACAGCCAAAACAACGTAAACCCAGTCCAGTATGCGGGCTTACATTGAGAATGTTGCTATCGAATTTAGATCTAACGGACTCAGGCACACCATAATACCCAACACCACCGTACTGCCTGCCTGTATGTATGTAACTAACCACTTGTTGCGTATCCGGAAGCACAGTTAGTTAGCATCCATCATAACAATCAAACCGTCTCTTCCCTTCATACTTTCCAACCAACATTTTACAGTCTACACATTTCTGATGTCTCGTGTGTGCAAAATACCTCGCCCACTTCGTCCTCGTGAAGACTACAAATCATAAAGGTACTCATTACGCAATCAACCCTCCAGGTCCATATCAGCGTCAAGGTCCGTATTCGCATCCGCTAGGTCCCTATCCGCACCCGAAAGGTCCCTATCCGCATCCGCAAGATCCGTATCAGCATCCAATAGGTCTTTATCCGCACCCGAAAGGTCTCTATCCACATCCGCTAGGTCTTCATCCGCACCCGCAAGTCCCTATCTGCATCCGATGGGTCTTTATCCACACCCCAAAGGTCCCTATCCGCATCCGCAAGGAACCGCTAGGTCTTTATCCGTACCCACAAGGTCCATATCCACGTCCGCAAGGTCCCTATCCCCATCCGCTAGGTCTTTATCCGTACCCACAAGGTCCATATCCACGTCCGCAAGGTCCGTATCCCCATCCGCTAGATCTTTATCCACATCCACGAGTATCAATGTATGTCGTAAATGTAACAACGGAGTCACGTTACGTATAATGGAATGATTTAAATGTAAATTTCATCCACAAAATTAATCACCATAAATTAACAAACGCATGCAGAAGTTTATTCCTTGTACGTAATGTTCATCCAAAGCTACCAATGTAACATAGTTTATTTTATAACTAACACTGACGAAGCACTCCAATTAAACTTATATCTTCCTTACAGATTAAGACATCAGTTATCACTTACGAATGACAGCACTGCGCCAAGCACTGTAATAGGGGCCTTACACGATCAATAATACTGTCATTACTTGAAATTAATGACAGTATTATTGATCGTGTAAATTCGATATTGATGGAATGACGGCAAGTAATGATGCGGATCCAGATATTCTGATATCGGAGCATCAGTATTGGCGAGTGGAAGGGATACTGTCATTAATAATGGTCGTGTACGGCGCGCGCATCATTACTCCATCATTACTCAGTTCGAATTGCGGAGCCGTGATGGAAGGTTGTGTCACCGTTGGTAGTGAGTCCGAAGTCCCGGGAGGCGAGGCTATTCAGGATGATGATTCAACAAACGATGAAGTTCTTCGGAACTTCATTGAAACATATGAAAGTCTTCCAGAACTGTGAAATTCTTCACACCCTTCTTACATGAATAAAACAAGAAGAAACTTAGCTGTAGATAAGCTGGTAAACATTTATAGTAAAATGAAACCAGGGGCCAATCGTGCTGACGTGAGGAGGAAAATAAATACTCTCAGGTCAAACTACAGAAAAGAATTGAAGAAAATTGTTTCATCGAAGAGGTCAGGAAGTGGTACGGATGAGGTTTACCAGCCAACCTATTATCACGTTTTTTCAGCCATTCCTTCATCCAACAGCGGCGCTTAACATGACGTTTCGTTCCTAAAGCTAAAATTAAAGCTAAACACGCTTTTCGTCGCAAATCCATTCTCGGATGAAGACAAACTCGGTGCACTCTCCTAGGCGACTCTACTGGTACTGAAGCAAAATACTGACAATAATACTGAGCGTGTAGGTGTGGAAATTAATGACGGAGTAATGAATGAGTAATGACGGCTCTGTAATGAAGTGCAGTAATGACAGTATTATTGATCGTGTAAGGCCCCTATAAAAGATAAGTGACTGTAGTTGGACTTAGTTGGAGTTAGCGAACTCGACAACAAGGTTCAGCAATAAACTAATCTGCAGCTCAGCTGTCTACTTCGTGAGAGAGCTGTTCAGCAAAATACCGTCGGTTGTGCTGGGTCTGAGACAGGTGCGTCGGTCCTGAATCACGGATCCTGCCGTGCAGGTCGCAACATCAAATATTCCAGCAGACTGCATCATGTTACACCCATGCTTACGACACTTCGTGCGCCGTCATCATTCATATCGTACCTGCAATGCCGGATGAATCCTCGAACTCGTCAAAGTCTCCCACATCCACAGCACTATCCGCAATCCGCGCAGGACTCTACCTATCAGAACCAAAAATACTCCTCAGCGCTCGTTCTCGAATGCTTTAGGTCTCTGTCTTCACTTAATGTGAGAGACCAACTTTCAGGCCCAAACAAAACAGGTAAAATCATAGATTTGTATAGTTCTATCACAAGTCTTCCAGATAAAAAGATAACGGGAAAGTTTTCCCTGTCCACGCCATGAAGGCACATAGGGGGAGTAGAGGTATAGCTCCACTCATCCTTAACCTCGTCGCTAGATGGAGGTGAGTGGTTAACTTTACGCTCCGGGGAAAGAACGTAGGTACCAATTTAACAGGAGGCTGGGTGGGACCGAGAGCCGGTCCGGACGTTTTTAGGAGAAAATCTCCTGCCCCTACCGGGATTCAAACCCCGGACAATCCAGCCCGTAGCCCAGCCAGCAGACGGAATATCCATACGCTGTAGTTAATGTTAGTAGGCGCCCGTCTCCAAGGCATGGGCGTTCGCAGGTTGCGGATGCAACAGACGGCCACCAGATATGGAGCGAACTGCAACTATAATGAATTAGCAGCTTCGGACGGCAGCCAAGGGGACCGTCCCCCATCTTTGGAGTTTGGTGGAGCCTAAGAGTCCCTCCACGTGCAATGGCCAGCATGGCATGGAACTGGACATACCGCATCGGACTTCGTGCGTCTTCTGCCGTGGCAAACTGGTTAAAACAGTCTTCATTAATTTAATTAACCGCAGGGCTAATGACTTACGAATACCGGAGCGCGCCTTCCCCTTCCGTAACTGAAATATTGCGGAAGTCTACCTATTCCGGGCTTTATCCACACTACAGAAGTTGATATGACATTCGAAATGTTCGTAGCGCTAACAGTTCAGATCGCAGACTTCTGAATTACACTGTCTATTGTCGTGGGAAGAAATTACTTCTATAGTGAAGGAGGAGATAGCAGGTTCCATCGAAACGTCTTTACTCACGAACAACAACCTCAAATTTTGCATCGGAGTTTTCAAGACTACAAAGTGTCACAACTTAGAAGGTCACACGAGATTTTCCGCAACCGTCCAGACCAGTCCAGGGGCCCACGCAGCTTCCTGTACAATGGGTACCTGGTCTCTTTCGGGGGGGGGGGCGGGTAAAGCGGCCGAGGCGTGGCGTTCACCACCCACTCCCATCTATCACCAGGTTTAAAGAAAGAGTAGACCTATACCTCTACTCATTTTCCATACCTTCATGGCATGTTATGGGGTAAATTTCACCTTTATCGGTACTAGGAGAATATTCAGGCACTAAGTACATCTTCACTTTTGGGCAGTGCCATGGCTCAGGCGGTTAGTGTCCATCCTCTCACCGCGGAGGCCCGGGTTCGATCCCGGGTCAGTCCATGTGGGATTTGTGGTGGACAAAATGGCACTGGGACACGTTTCCCCCCCGAGTACTTCGGATTTCCCCTGTCAATTTCATTCCACCGGTGCTTCATTACAAGGAAAAACGAAAAAAAAAAAAAACTAGTCATCTTCATCACAGGGTTGCACAATAAGCCTCAAGGCTGCGGTGCGTGCGTAGCATCTGCTGTGGGGCCCTTCACCACCCCCAAAAAAATCTTCACTTTTCCCCAGCAAGTTATGAGCACGTTTGTTTAAACCGTCGATTCCATAAATCCATATGAATACATAAATATTCACCTCACAGAAAACAGTCTAGAGTAAAAAGAGCCAGCTTATGCTCTTTAGAGAAACCATACCGGAGAAGACGCTGAGGTCTTCAATGGTAAACCATATGGTGGTACACATAATTAACAGTTTCGTTTATATAGTCATGCACTATCTTAATAAGGGGCGAAAAGTTTTTTGGTAACAGCGTTTTTAATTGCAGTGTGCCAAGTCAGCGCTGAATGAACCGGACAGCTAGGGCCTGTGGCCCATTTCATTAACCCGGTAAAAGGTAAAGGTAAAGTTCTCCCTACAACAGGCCATGAAGGCCCAGAGGGGGAGCAGAGGTATAGCTCTACTCTTTCTTTAACCCTGGCACTAGATGAGGGTGTGGTCAACTCCACGCCTCGGCCGCTTTACCCCCGGGAAAGAGACCCGGTACCCATTGTATAGGAGGCTGGGTGGGCCCCAGGGCCGGTCTGGACGGGTGCGGAAAATCTCGCCCCCACCATGATTCGATCCCCGGACCGTCGAGCCCGGAGCGAGTCGCTATACCGACTGAGCTATCCCGGCCCCTATTAACCCGGTGTACTGCGAAACCTGAGTCAAACAACGGGAAACCTGTGCCGCTGTAGTGGCCAAGGCTCAAACCTAGTACACACTGGACGCCTTACCGTTTGAACAGCCTGTTGTTCGCTCGTGATCAAGATGGTGGTGGTCACAAGGTTAATTGTGCATCAATTCTTGGCAATGGCAAAAAGGAATGAAGCCAAGCCAAGCAGAGGATGTGGGAGTTGGTTTATCAACACAGAACTTTAAAAAAATACCAAGCCATTTGTCTTATTTAAACAGAGAAAAATATACAGGGTGCCTGCAGACTAGCGGACCATCTGAAGGGCCTGTAATTTTCCAAAGAACATACGGAAAAACTATTTACAACGCAGTCTCCAAAACATGGTGTCCCCCCACCCCGACGTAAGTATAAGTTCGTAATTTCTCCGCTAGTGTCGTGACGATCGAACAATAATAGCGCGCTTCTGTGCAAGTAAACCAGCTTGTTGTAGTGTCGTACATGAAGCAACACAATTTCGTACCTTAAAAGAACAAAATATTCAGACCAAACACAACTACAATCGAACCCGGTTATAAAGACATCGGTTTATGCGACACCTCGTCTATAGCGTCAGATATTCTGTGTTACCAATTAATTCCCCACTGTTAACCATAACATTATACTCGTTTATAACGACACAAAATATTCAGTCCCTTTCATGACGCTATAACCCAGTTTGTATTTATTTCTCAAGGAAATCAGCTACGTGTTTCGGCTAAAATATATCCATCATCAGGGTGATTATGAAAACAAAAAGGAAACATTCACAGCTGCATTGGGTTTCAGATCTCGAACCTAACAGTATGTTATATAATATACATAAAGTAAAGATATAAGCAGCCTCAGGAATAAAATGTACTTTTCCCCAGTGGCGCAACAGCCCCCAGTGGGCCAGAGCCTCCTCACTGTCAAGCCCTCACGATCACACTGAACACACCACACTCGTTAGGACTCCTCTGGACGAGTGATCAGCCCGACGCACAGACCTCTACCTGAAAACACACAACACTCACAAGAGAGAGACATCCATGCCCCCGGTGGGATTCGAACCCACAATCCCAGCAAGCGAGCGGACGCAGACCCATGCCTTTAGACCGCGCGGCCACTGGGATCGACTATAAAATCATATACAGATTACAAAAGTAATTGTCTTTAGACTGAATATTCTGCACTTCTAACTGTACTGTAAACACGAGGATGAATCACTTAACGATCTCCTACAGCAAATACAGCTGCGATGAGTTGTTTTACAAAGAAGTTTGCAAATAACCCACCCAGCTCATCCGAAATGTCAGCTGACAGCAGTTTCTCATGACGGGAAGTGTAACGACTAAGAATCCCGGCCACGGTCGAATGCCGATTCGAGAACACGTGATAGTAGTGGTGCAGGATGCTTTCACACGCAGCCGTCGGAAGTCTTCACAAATAGCCAGTCGTGTTCTGCGACTGCCTGGAAGCACTATCAGAAAATGCTACGCAAGGGATAAAGTTCACGTCGTATAACATTCAGTAATTGCAAGCTCTCTTAGAAGGCGATAAAGAAACAATAAATTTGGCGTTGAAATGATGCATTGCAGGGAGCAAGATGACACCTTACTGGACAACTTCACCTTAAGAGACAAAGCCACAAGCCACTGTGTCACAGTCACTAGACTTAACGTCTGCATCTGGGGAACAAAACGCCCGAGGCCAGAAGCTGAGTGTCAACGCCACAATGAGCCCAACGGCAGGTAATGAGTGTCAACGCCACAAAATTCCCGAAGGCAATTGATGAGTGTCAACGCCACAAAATTCCCGAAGGCAGTTGATGAGTGTCAACGCCACAAAATTCCCGAAGGCAGTTGATGAGTGTCAACGCGACAAAATTCCCGAAGGCAGTTGATCAGTGTCAAAGCCACAAAATTCCCGAAGGCAGTTGATGAGTGTCAACGCCACAAAATTCCCGAAGGCAGTTGATGAGTGTCAACGCCACAAATTGTCCGAAGGCAGTTGATGAGTGTCAAAGCCACAAAATTCCCGAAGGCAGTTGATGAGTGTCAACGCCACAAAGAGCCCGACGGCAGTTGAGTTGCAACGCCACAAAGAGCCCGACGGCAGTGGATGAGTGTCAACGCCACAAAGAGCCCGACGGCAGTTGATGAGTGTCAACGCCACAAAGAGCCCGACGGCAGATGATGAGTGTCAACGGCACAAAATTCCCGAAGGCAGTTTATGAGTGTCAACGCCACAAAATTCCCGAAAGTAGTTGATCAGTGTCAACGCCACAAAATTCCCGAAGGCAGTTGATCAGTGTTAACGCCACAAAATTCCCGAAGGCAGTTACTGAGTGTCAACGTCAAAAAACGCCCGATAGCCGTTGCTTGAGTGTCAACGCCACAACGCAACGGAGAGCAGCTACTTGAGTGTCAACGCCACAAAGTGCCCCAGAGCAATGCTTGAGTGAGCAGTTGCTGAGAGTCGACGCCACAAACCGCCCGACAGCAGTTGCTGAGGGCAAACGCTACAAAGCGCCCGAGGGTAGTTGACGAGTGTCAACGCCACCCTGCAAAAGCTACAGTGCTTCCGAAGTTTAAGAGACTATTCTTTTTATGGAAACAATCCTCCGAAACGTCGGTAACTTTACACCAATTCACACGACGTAACATCTCGCAGCACTCGAATCTTCAGCAATAATAATGTAGGAACCTTATGTCTCTTACTGTGCAGATATGCGCTCTTCTGGGATATTACACAGCATAGAGCGGTAATTCTGTGCCGACGTTTCGGGACAACCTATCCGTCTTGGACTTCTTGGCCCTTGAAGATGGACCGATAGGTTGTCCCGAAAGGTCGGCAAGGAATTACCAATCTACGCTGCGTAATATCCCAGAAGAGGGCAGATCTCATCTACATCGCAGCGGAAACCTGGAATCTGCCCTCACCATGCAGTTTTCTGCACACTGTTCTTAATCCATAGCGGACAGGAAAACATTTTCCTCAGCATTCTTGTGTCCCGAGCCCGTAAAAATACATGTAACAAAGAGTTCAAATCAAAGATGTAATATGCACATTCCTATTGCATAGATTTCTAGCTCTACAGATCTGTTATTTAATATTATATTGGTCACACACACACAAAGTACACATTCTGTACGCGTAAAATTTGTCAGACATAACCTCAAAGTTTCACACAAGTCGCCGTTTTCGCAATTTCTAACATACAAACAATATTCCATACATAATGTGTGAGTATATTCATAATCCATCCTAGTACCAAATTTCGCTTGCTTAGATCCACCAGTCTTCATCAAATCAAGGCAAACAAATTCTCGCTCGGAAGCCATATTGATATTGCTCATCATACAAAGTATCATTACAACATACGTTGCATATCTGTCCATCAACGATCACGTGCCATCTGCAGAAACCACATTAAGCACCGCTAGTGTTACTGCCACATCGTAAATAAGTTCGCTTGGCCGCTACCATTTTATTACTCGTTGTAGGACGTTAAAAACTGCGGCGTTGGGGCGACATCAACATCGTAACGATCGTTAACAAGTTTCGTGAAAATCCGCCAAGTAGTTACGAAGTTATGACCAAAAAAGAGACAAACCCAGTCAGAATATTTGAATGGAGTATTGTACGGAAAATACGCGGACCCGTAAAAGCAGGAGAACGCTGAAGAATAAGAATATTACAGGGGAAGATACAGTAAAATTTGTAAAATCCCTCCGAGTAAGATGGTATGGTCATGCTGAAAGAATGCAAAACCAATTGCATCTCCACCATGAAAGGAACAAGGAAAAGAGGAAAACCACGTAAAAGGTGGAGAGATGAGGTTGAAGAGGATTTAAATGTAATGGGAATAAAAACAGGCAGGCATTGACCAGGGACCGCTGAGAATGGAAGAAGCCTGAACTGGAAGGCAAGGTACACAGTGAGCTGTAGTGCTTGAGAAGAAGAAGTTAAAAAGTCGAAAGGTGAACGGATACGTAGAGCGTGCAGCAGACATACAACATGCATCTCACGTCCTCTAAAGAGCCTATATTTCCGTTAAGAACAACAGACAGCCGAAAGTCTACGCATCATACATTTCCTAACTCAGAACGCAGTCAATTCAATTTGCAGCAATACAGTACATGAAACATACACTAACACTAACACTATACATCTGTTTGTTGCACCTGTAACAATGCACAAAAAGTGATAGGCGTGTTCGCCGCTCCCGTGGCCTTGCTCTTGAAAATCAGTTATGATAAACCGGAAGTTGTGTCACGTATCCGAGGTGGTGATTGAATGTCTATGTATCTGCCTCCGGACCTCGGTCGGTTTCTAAAAGGCTGCCAGCCGAATCCCTCCCAAGGTCGCGCATCTATTCCAAGCAGCTTCAGACCAGCTGGCAGGCGGTCACACCACTGCCATGCCAGAGCAGCGGTTCTGAACCGGGGAACATTACCCCTGCGGGGGCACGTGTGATATAATTCACGAAGCGTCGCACACAGGTACAAGAAGCCTTTCAAACATCTCCACGCCCCTTTAAACTGAAATAAATTGTATTTGTTGTGTCTGTAACATACGGTAACACGCACTGTGGGGTAAAAATTGAGCCGCCAGTGACCAGGGTCGCTGAACGTCTCACTCAGAAACCAAGGAACACGGTAAGTGCAGGTGGACTCAGAGACCAAGGGATACCGGTAAGTGCAGGTGCACTTAGAGACCAAGGGATACCGGTAAGTGCAGGTGCACTCAGGGACCAAGGGATACCATTAAGTGCAGGTGCACTTAGAGACCAAGGGATACCGGTAGATGCAGGTGTACTCAAGAGACCAAGGGATACCAGTAAGTGCAGGTGCCTCACAGACCAAGGGATACCAGTAAGTGCAAGTGCACTCAGGGACCAAGGGATACCGTAAGTGCAGGTGTACTCAAGAGACCAAGGGATACCAGTAAGTGCAGGTGCACTCAGGGACCAAGGGATACCGTAAGTGCAGGTGCACTCAGAGACTAAGGGATACCATTACGTGCAGGTGCACTCAGAGACCATGGGATACCGGTAGGTGCATGTGTACTCAAGAGACCAAGGGATACCTGTAAGTGCAGGTGCCTCACAGACCAAGGGATACCAGTAAGTGCAGGTGCTTCACAGACCAAGGGATACCAGTAAGTGCAGGTGCCTCACAGACCAAGGGATACCAGTAAGTGCAGGTGCTTCACAGACCAAGGGATACCAGTAAGTGCAGGTGCACTCAGGGACCAAGGGATACCGTAAGTGCAGGTGTACTCAAGAGACCAAGGGATACCAGTAAGTGCAGGTGCCTCACAGACCAAGGGATACCAGTAAGTGCAGGTGCACTCAGGGACCAAGGGATACCGTAAGTGCAGGTGCACTCAGAGACTAAGGGATACCATTACGTGCAGGTGCACTCAGAGACCATGGGATACCGGTAGGTGCAGGTGTACTCAAGAGACCAAGGGATACCAGTAAGTGCAGGTGCCTCACAGACCAAGGGATACCAGTAAGTGCAGGTGCCTCAAAGACCAAGGGATACCAGTAAGTGCAGGTGCACTCAGGGACCAAGGGATACCGTAAGTGCAGGTGTACTCAAGAGACCAAGGGATACCAGTAAGTGCAGGTGCCTCACAGACCAAGGGATACCAGTAAGTGCAGGTGCACTCAAGGACCAAGGGATACCGTAAGTTCAGGTGCACTCAGAGACTAAGGGATACCGGTAGGTGCAGGTGTACTCAAGAGACCAAGGGATACCAGTAAGTGCAGGTGCACTCAGACACCAAGGGATGCCGATAAGTGCAGGTGCACTCAGGGACCAAGGGATACCAGTAAGTGCAGGTGCACTTACAGACGAAGGGATACCGGTAAGTGCAGGTGCACTCAGGAACCAAGGGATACCGTAAGTGCAGGTGCACACAGAGACCAAGGGATACCATTAAGTGCAGGTGCACTCAGAGACCAAGGGATACCGGTAGGTGCAGGTGTACTCAAGAGACCAAGGAATACCAGTAAGTGCAGGTGCACTCAAACACCAAGGGATACCGGTACAAGGTTCACTCCGAAACCAGTGAAACTCAGTCTACGACCAAAGAATAACGGTACTTCAAAATACATTTTTAGATCAACAGGACCGAAAGTTTCATCATGACTCCAACTGGTACATACATGCAGTTCCGCCTTCAAACCAAAAGAGAACACGAACAAAACAATACATCAGGAGCAAGTTCGAAGCCAGGAAATAACCTATTGTCCAGAGTAATCCTGAGCATGTAGGCAATACAATCAACTGAAAGTTGGTAGATATCTACCAGACTACGCGGTGTCAGTGCATTAGGCCAGTGCCTCTCAACAATGCAATTTGCTTTCCACATTATCTCATAAACGCCATGATCTTCGGAAAAAAGGTATTGAACATAAATTGTGTGTTTCGATTTTCGCTACAAATTTCGTCTAAACATTTCTCATTCTAAGAATTCAGAAAGATGTCATAACTGTACAGAGGTCTTCATGTTAAGTACCCGTTATTGTTGTTAGATTTTAAAGAAAATTGAATTTTTTTGACAGATTTTCGAAAAATACTCAAATATCAAATTTCATGAAAATCATCCCGTGGGAACCGAGCTGTTCCATGCGGAGACAGACATGACAAGCCTAACAGTCGTTTCTCGCAATTTTTTGAACGCGCCCTTAAACGTGTGGTGTGGTGAGTACTGACGATTATTCTTAAATTTAAAAAAACGACGGGAGGGAAGGAAACTGCAATCGGCAAGACTTGTGCACATGAAGTATAAATAAAGAACGGCCGGCCACACATGGCAAAGCTAAGAAAAGCATTTACACGACTTCCCATTGCGAATGTGCCAAAAATGTACAGGTATAGGCCATTTTGTTACTTTCTGACTGGTGAAATATGCAAGCGCTAACTTAGAAGCACATGAACTTATACAGCAGCGACGATTGGCGGACGAAATAAAACGAAACAAAACCTCACGTACGCCAGTTCCGCTAAGTTATTCACCGGCCAAGAACTAGCAACTCACCTATAGCACAATCGTTTGCGTAACTACTAGCCCAGTAACCAGAAGGTCCGGTGATCAGCCACAACAGTCGCCGCTGATCTCAGAACAGAAAGAACAATAAAAACCTGTCAGCACTCCTACAACGTCAATAATGTGAAGAAGTGAGTAGAACCAACTACCGAAACATGCCTCATACGAATGGACACTGTCGAACGTAATGCTGATATTACAAATTTTTTCTTTTTCCTATGGCTCGACAACCCCTAGGGGGGCTTAAGCTTCCTCATTTTTCGACGCTTCACGATCACACTCAGACGCACCTCACACGGTAGGACTCCTCTGGACGAGGGACCAGCCCGTCGCAGAGACCTCTACCTGACAACACACAACACACGACAGACATCCAAGCCACCGGCGGGATTCGAACCCACAATCCCAGCAAGCGAACGGCGTTAGACCCACGCCTTAGACCGAGCGGCCAGATATTACAAATACTGCTATAAAGAAAATGCCGGTGAGAAGTTCCCTATTCTTAGTTTTAAGAATATGTTAATTACTGATTCATGTTTCACGTGATGCTAATTGAACATTCCCACCTACGTGAACACATTAACGATGTTAGTCCACAGACCGCCGTCTTCAGGCCATGTGACGCCGTGTACCGTGCTAAGTTCGCAGACCTTTCTATCCACCTGCCTCCCTGATGATGGACGCAGCAGGATCCTCCCTAACTTCTGCACACTTCTACCAGACTATATGCTGCTACATCCCTCAGCCATCGTCGTGTGAACCAGAGATGTCAGAATATAACCCCACACAGCAACTAGCTAACCAATGGCTCAGGCGGTTAGTCACCGGCCTCCCACCGCGGAGGCCTGGGTTAGACCCCGGCTCAGTCCATGTGGGATTTGTGGTGGACAAAGTGGCACTGGGACAGGTTTTTCTCCGGGTACTTCGGTTTTCCCCTGTCAATTTCATTACACCGGTGCCCCATTACTTGTAAAAAACGAAAAAAAAAATCCAATCATCTTCATCATAGAGTTGAACAATAAGCCTCAAGGCTGTGGTGCGTCCGTAGCACCTGCTGCGGGGCCTTTCAATAAGAAAAAAACCAGCTAACCAAACCCGCTCTGCTGATCCGCATAACGCATGAGTCAACCAAAAATACGAATTACATGATTCACCATTCGACGCACAGCTAAAGCACTTCTCATGTGCACACCTGCCGGCGTAAGGCTCCAAACAGACTGCTCCATGTTGCCTGTAAAGCCTTTATCTGGATCAGGGTCGTCCAAAATCTTGCAGTATGCTGCCACAAGATCTGTAGCTTGCGAGCCGCACAACAAAGACTAACTGACAGCATCTGCAGCATAGATACCCACACTGTGCAGCCTGGCGACCTCCCACACAACAGGTTAACTAAGTTACACATTGAAGATGTGCATTTAATTCTAATTCGGAAGGTAACATTACATCCAACTTTCAGTGTTGCCAAAAATTACGTAGCAGCGACATTCAAAGCCCCTAACGGCGGATTATGAAGCCGAAAGGAGGGGCCAAGCCAACGTCTGTCATGTTTTTACACGTGGCACCTAAACTGTACAGCCTGCCACGCACATTGGTCTTTACAAGGTACATGGATTGTTCTCTATAATGTACGCCCTGTATTATCATAAAAAGGTAAAGTTCTCCCTATAACAGGCCATGAAGGCCCACAGGAGGAGCAGAGGTATAGCTCTACTCTTTCTTTAACCTCGGCGCCAAATGAGGGTGGGTGGTCAACTCCACGCCCCGGCCGCTTTACCCGCGGGAATGACCTGGTATCCATTGTAGAGGAGGCTGGGTGGGCTGAAAATCTCGCCCCCACCGGGATTCGATCCACGGACCGTCCAGCTCGTAGCGAGTCGCTATACCGACTGAGCTATCGCGGCCCACGCCACGTACCTTCCAAAACTCTGTCTCTCAGGGGAATAATTTCTTGTGTAAAAAACGCAGGTCACTGGCCAGCTGGCCTGAAGTTGTACCACCTTGACCTACAGTGTACTCTCGATTATCCGGGGAAATGGGGGAGCGGGGGTGCACGACTAATCCAAAACATATTTTATTGAGCCACAAAAAGCAAAACTAGTTTATTCATTATATACATAAAAAATGTGGGCCGCGATAGCTCAGTCGGTATAGCGACTCGCCACGGACTGCACGGTCCGGGGATCGAGCGCCGATCCCAGTGGCCGCGCGGTCTAAGGCGTGGGTCTGCGGCCGCTCGCTTGCTGGGGTTGTGGGTTCGAATCCCACCGGGGGCATGGATGTTTGTGTGTTGTGTTTGTTGTAAAGACGGTAGTATGGAACGTAAAGTGACATGAAGGACGAAAGGATTTAAACAGTACAAAAATGGATCAAAAGGGGGGAAAACCCCTGACAGGCAAAAAAAAAAAATTCCTGGTGGGGGCGAGATTTTCTGCACCCTTCCAGACCGGCCCTGGGGCCCACCCAGCCTCCTGTACAATGGGTACCGGGTCTCTTTCCTGGGGGTAAATCGGCCGGGGCGTGGAGTTGACCACCCACCGTCATCTAATGCCGTGGTTAAAGAAAGAGTAGAGCTATAATTCTACTCCCCCTCTGGGCCTTCATCGCCCGTTCTAGGGAGAACTTTACCTTACACATAATACATAGCTTACGTTTACTGTTTACCAAAACAGTCCGTGATTTTTGTTGTACTGAAGATTTTGTTCGAGCACTGGGTGCTAAATCACGTTACTTCCCACCATAGTCATTAGTCATTAGTCATTAGCAACTTACGATCGAGCACGCATAATCCAGAGTACACTGTAATTAACCACCTAAGACCCGTAACGAGATACAGCTGGTGGTTACCAGCATCATACCTAGTGACACTGTGCTTTTGCACAACAACATCCCACGATCAAATAATTTAATGATCTACGGTGTTAATTATAACAGATGTTAATTATGAACGCAGTATCAGTCACAATGAGGGGTATATCTTTGTTACAACGGTAGATTAGCGGCAAAGTACGTGAAAGACGCAAGAAGGTGAATGTCACTGGTTTAAGTCAAGGGAGATGAGACTTACTGATGTCACAGGAAGCCAGGAAATTCTACACTTGACAGCCTTCAGCTCTCTAACAAAGTCGAGTGGGAGGTTACCAGGCAACACGCACATCTGTGAACGTCAGAACAGCAGGGGAATACAGACTCGAGAACAAGAAGTTCCATCGGCTTTCGGGGCAGCCAATGAAAATTTAAAAATACGATCTTTCGACAGATTAGCCACTCAAGAGTAAGAGAAACTATACGAGATCAGCTAATAGCAAGCTCAGGAATTTCCGTACGATATAGGTCATGGACATGCAACGTTTTATGGCAGCGAGCCACACCCGTTGTTGTGGGCTGGCTCGCGGGCCTCGCGTGGAAAAAAAACAACAGTAAGTGTGCCTAACCGCCTAAATTATTGTGCCAGCTTTAAAATAAAGGGTCCGGAAATAGAATGTGACGATCTTCACATCGCTGTTTTGATTAATTGGGTTGAATATAAGAAACACAAACATTACGCAGTATCAGCAGCAAAATGCAATTTAATACTTGCCTTTTACTTATTACAAATTACGCATCTTAATTGGTCTCTCTGGCACGCAGTACATTCCTGTAATGGCGATCGCAAATTAACCGTAACCGCACAAAGACACACAACTTGCCCCCGACGTTGCGGTACGTTAGTTACAGTTCAGCTCTGATTATCAGCACGTTAAGGGACGAAAGGGCAGGTCAGGGTCGAAATTAGAACCACTGATAAACATGTGCTGCAAAGTCATGGTTCATTTCCGATCACAATTACAGGAACGTACTGCACGGCAGGAAGACCACTTAGGAGATGTAACGTTTAAAAAGTACAAAGCGTATAATAAATGGCATTTTACTGCTGATACTCCGCAATGTTTTGTTTCTTATATGTAACCCGTTTAATCAAAACAGCTGTCTGAAAACCATCACACTGTATTTCCGCATCCACTTTTTTTTTCAATGGCTCGACAGCCCCTTGGGGGGCCTAGGCCGCCTCATTTTTTGAGGCTTCACGATCACACTCAGACACTCCACACTGGGTAGGACTCCTCTGGACGAGGGGCCAGCCCGTCGCAGAGACCTCTACCTGACAACACACAACACTCACAACAGACAGACATCCATGCCCCCGGTGGGATTCGAACCCATAATCCTAATAAGCGAGCGGCCCCAGACCCACGCCTTAGACGGCGCGGCCACTGGGATCGGCCCCGCATCATCGATATACATAATTTACGAACGCGGGTCGCATAATGCAATCTGACAGGCCGCGGGTTGGAGACCCGTGATATAAATCAACAAGGACTCCTTGACGATAGTTTCGGACCTTGCTTTTGTAATTCCAGTCGAGTGACACGCATTACCGTGACCTCTTCCAAATTAACAGAACCACTTGCTTGTCATTTACTACAAACACAAACTGTATCATCACCTAAGACTAACTATATGGACAGTGAGAACGTGTGGATGTGGGTAAGTGTCGCAAGTGTCGGCGTAGGCTTGCTAAAGTTACCTGCGCCTGAAGCTGGAGACTTTGTGGAATGAATTCTCCTATACTGTGACTTCACTAGCGGCAGCCTGCTGGCAACCACTCCTGCTGGATATGCCACAGAACTGTTACTCCGTCCTTCTTAATACGCTACGATAATTCCCCTAGTGTAATACACAGGCAGACAGACAGACAGACAGACAGACAGAAGTGTTTCATTTAAGGATTCTGTCAGTTTCCAGGATTATAAAGCGCCGACGGTACATGAACGGAGCATAAGTATAGAGCACAGGCGAAGTGCCACTTTCTCCACCATAACACCCACGTGAAATGGCCTGGGATCGAACCCGGGCCTCCGTCGTGAAAAGCCTGACTCCACGGCAGGGGTCTAATGACATCCGAGTCATAATATTCTCTGACTACGGTCCTACAAATAACTAATTATGCCTGACTCCCACTAAACCGGATTAAACTGGACCCCATGGTACGTCGGCCTGAAATCCCGGTTACTTCACAGAGACAGTAATTACTGAACACCAAAAAAACACGAAGGATAGAGCTAAACATCATCACGACCTTTTACTAACCATAACAACGATCTATCAACTACATACACTATACAGCGATAAGTTTTAATATCTGCCATAAATGTACAGGCCAGTTGTCAGGTTCTAAACGCCGAACAGGCGGAAGGGCCTACTCTGTACGTGAGGTGGCCATCGTTGTACAAGTGACTCGCTCCTTGACTCCCGCATGAAAACTTCACCGGCCAAAACTAAGAAATGACCTATAAGACAAGCTATTACAATTCATTAGTAAAGAAGCCATAGCTCGACCTAGCCAGACAGCCGGTTAAGGAAAAGCCAACTAAATCTTCATTGAGCAAAGTCCTTGAGAAGCAAACAACCTATTGGTTGGTCCAGAAATGACCAGTCCTTTACGTGACCTGAAAACACGTTTGCGTAGGAGACAGCCAACTGAACCCAATCATAGGCAACATGATTCCAGATCGAACTCTACTTCGTTCAGAACCACATTAACGCCCCCGCCCTACGGCCATCGAATTCTACGTCACTGAAGTGGAAAAGCCCCTATAATTGGATTAGAAGCGCGTCGGTATCGACGGCTATATGCGGGAACTGACCCTCCGTTTTCCGACAAAGTTTACATGCGTTTCTGATCTCTCGCATACGTACTACGTGCCTAGCTCACCTCAGTCTCTTTAACACTATCATCGTAATAATGTTTGGCGGAAAGTACGCATTATTATTCCCATTACCACAGTTTTCTTGTCTCTCCTCTTACTGCTTCCCTTGTGGATCGAGATTTCCCCCCAAACACCCTCAATATGTGACACTTGACGTTCTCATGGCGATAAATATTAATATTGAAGTATACTCGGATGTGACGCCGTGTACTTTGGTATCTAGGCACAGAACCACACTGCTCCATGCCCAAATGTATGTTCATACCTTAATGTGACAGATTCGAAGTCTCACTCTTCCAAAACAAAACACAGAATTACACTTTTGTATTTTATTTTTCAGACAAAAACATGAACTAAATAAAACTATTTACCGACGGCAGCAATCATTACAAGAATTCAATCTTCATTCCACCAACGTTTGTCGCTGTCTTCCCCAAACACTTAAACTTTCGATCGTTCCTGTTATAACCCCACCACTCCTGTTTTAGCTACAAAGGAGCATGTTGTAACAGAGACAGACTAGCCTGACGTCTAACCGAAGCCTCCATCATACGTCGGGAAGGAAACATCATAGACAGAATAGCCTGACGTCTAACCTAAGCCGCTCTTGTAAGTTCGGACGGAAACACGCGTAACAGACTAGCCTCACGTCTAACCGAAGCCTCCATCATACGTCGGGAAGAAAACATCATAGAGAGACTAGCCTCACGTCTAACCGAAGCCTCTATCATAAGTCGGAAAGGAAACATCATAGAGAGACTAGCCTCACGTCTAACCGAAGCCTCCATCATAAGTCGGGAAGGAAACATCATAGAGAGACTAGCCTGACGTCTAACCTAAGCCGCTCTTGTAAGTTCGGAGGGAAACACGCGTAACAGAGACTAGCCTGACGTCTAACCGAAGCCTCCATCATACGTAGGGAAGGAAACATCATAGAGAGATTATCCTGACGTCTAACCTAAGCCGCTCTTGTAAGTTCGGACGGAAACACGCGTAACAGAGACTAGCCCCACGTCTAACCGAAGCCTCCATCATACGTCGGGAAGGAAACATCATAGAGAGACTAGCCTCACGTCTAACCGAAGCCTCTATCATAAGTCGGGAAGGAAACATCATAGAGAGACTAGCCTCACGTCTAACCGAAGCCTCCATCATAAGTCGGGAAGGAAACATCATAGAGAGACTAGCCTGACGTCTAACCTAAGCCGCTCTTGTAAGTTCGGAGGGAAACACTCGTAACAGAGACTAGCCTGACGTCTAACCGAAACCTCCATCATACGTCGGGAAGGAAACATCATAGAGAGAATAGCCTGACGTCTAACCTAAGCCCCTCCCGTTCAGCAACAAAGCAGTATGGTTATAACGGGAAATGTACGGAATTTTACATATTGTCAACACATTACTCGTCTTTATAGGATGTATTTGGATTCTCTGTTGCATTTTCGTTACGGGGCATTAACACACGCTTGGTTACCTGAAAGCCGGTTATTTGACACACGTGTGTCGTAAATCGGGACACGTGTCCTAGACATTTTAATATAAATACAGGGTATAAACAGCCTCCTGACTTCTGCTCGTCGCCCAACATTACTAACTTGATCAAACCATGGATGGAACTGGCGAGGCATGTGACACGTGCGGTAAAGAAGAGATATGCATACAAAGTGTCTGTAGGAATAACATGAAAAAAACGGCAACTTGAAAGACCTAGGCGTAGAGGTAAAACAGTATTAAATGGATGTTATATGAATGAAATGGGAGCGATTGAACTGGATTCATCTGGCTCAGGATGTGGACCAGTGGCGGAGTCGTGGGAACACGGCAATGGAACTTCGGGTTCCACAAAACGCGGGAACATATTTACTACCGGAAGGAGAATTGCCTTCTGACGAAGGACCCTGCTGCATGGTATCACGTCTACACGCATTTACTTCACTTTCACTTTCACTCACTGTCACTCCGCTCACGTCTTCGCCATACGAATCACTGTCACCGGGACTCTCATCGCAATCCTCTTACAGTTAATTACGAAACTTTCTGACATTCCATCAAGAGCTCCTTCCATTTACAGCCACTCCTCTTCAATTTTCTTAACATAATTCGTGATGCCAGTTCTTGAGTTATCGAAGTAAAATTTTCTTTCCGATATTTTGACGTCATCGACGTTAAATGTCACCCAGTTCACTTATCTTGTTAGGAAATGCTGGGGCTATGCAAGTTGACTAAGTGCTGAATCCTGTAAGGCCGACATGCAGTCAAAACCGTAAACTTCTAAGCGTAAATACAGGCAAACGAGAGCCAAACGACACAACCAAAAGGCTCAAAACATTATTAAGAAGCCCTCAAGACGTGTACTCAGTACGTAGCCATTCAAAATCTCGGACGGAGCAAGTATTATCCAAACAGAATTTCCGTGAGTTTGCTCAGCACCTCCAGGAAAATTCCGGGAAACTGCATCAAATTAGACTTTCACCGCTTCCTACATCATTTCTAATTCATCATCGTCATCATCATAAACTTATACAGATGTAGGACAACTGGGTCCTGTCCTGTGGAAACTCAATTTTGAAAACGCTGTTGATCTCTCCATCTTGTTTCAATTCTAATTCACTGTTTACTAATTCACTAAACTTTATGCCATACAGTGCGAAACACAATACCGATAAATACGCCATAAACAAAATAACTACAATCGATGTGTCCCGCAACAAGTGGCACTATAACATACATTGTACAGTGCAACAATGGCTCCTCCAACCCTCCAACCAACCATGCAGCGAAGACCTCCGCTTCAGTCGACGCCTCTTGGTCCGTTTCGCATTCCAGCGTATGAAACGCACTGCTCGGCTAATCATGTCCTTCCGAGGAGACACACTTCGGTTAGACGGAAGTCTAGGGTTTGAACCCCGAGTGGCTCTGTCGCGGCATGTGGAGAGACAACAGTTACTTTGGTTGAGGGCCTCAGTGACTGGACGGGACGCGCCAGCTGCGAACACGAAGGAAATCCTCTCGGGGAAGACCAAAGCTATAGCTGATGCCGCTAATCGTTCGGGGAAGACCCGAAGCAAAGACGTTGCTACGTTCAAACACAGCGCGCGACTGTAGCGTTGTTACCGGCAGATGACGAAAACTATCCAAAGCACATTTAATTGTTTTTATTCCTATGGCTCAACAGCCCCTTGGGGGCCTACGCCTCCTCATTTCGAGGTTTCGCGATCACACACTTTAGACACACCAAACTCGGTAGGACTCCTCTGGACGAGTGACCAGCCCGTCGCAGAGACCTCTACCTGACAACACACAACACTCACAACAGACAGACATACATGCCCCCAGTGGGATTCGAACCCACAATCCCAGCAAGCGAGCGGCCGTAGACCCATGCTCTTAGACCGCGCGGCCACTGGGATCGGCGCACATTTAATTAGGGTGGCATAATACGTCGTAATACTGACAGAATTCACAACCCTTTTCTTAATACTGACATATGTCAGTTCTCTGCCGTCTGTCCCCGTGACCCAACAGAACACCCAAATATACTACATCATTTACGTCACGCCCTTATCAATACGTAAGGCAGCCATGGCGCTTAACGTACATGTGCCAGTATTTCGGTACGGTTTCTGAACGCGACTCGAATCCTGAGCACAGTTCTCTCAGCCATAATTGCACGTGTAAAATGTTTAATTCATTAATTTCAGAGTTACTACTTCTTTAAAGCTCTACCTACCCTGTGCTGTTTTGACGAGGAAAACAAATATATCCGGAGCGCAAAAGACGTACTTCCGACTCAAGGTCACGGTAAAGTAGTCTCTGTTCACGCCATGAAGACACATGGGGAGTGCAGATACAACACCAATCATTGTTCGCCTTGGCAACAGATAGAGATGAGTGGTCAGCTTCCAGCTCTACCAGCTTTACCTTCCGGTGAAGAGTCCCTGGCACACTCTGGACACGAGGTTTGGTGGCCATAGAACTAGCAGAAAATATATACTTCCCCTGGCGGGAATTTATCCACGATTACGCTGTCGTCCAGCACGTGACGTAGACAATATGAACGTGATTACAATTTATGCACGATTACTCGGTCGTCCAGACCGTGACGTAGACAATATGAACGTGATTACAATTTATGCACGATTACTCGGTCGTCCAGCACGTGACGTAGTCAATATGAACGTGATTACAATTTATCCACGATTACTCGGTCGTCCAGCACGTGACGTATTCAATAAGAACGTGATTACAATTTATCCACGATTACTCGGTCGTCCAGCACGTGACGTAGTCAATATGAACGTGATTACAATTTATCCACGATTACTCGGTCGTCCAGCACGTGACGTAGTCAATATGAACGTGATTACAATTTATCCACGATTACTCGGTCGTCCAGCAAGTGACGTAGTCAATATGAACGTGATTACAATTTATCCACGATTACTCGGTCGTCCAGCAAGTGACGTAGTCAATATGAACGTGATTACAATTTATGCACGATTACTCGGTCGTCCAGCACGTGACGTAGTCAATATGAACGTGATTACAATTTATCCACGATTACTCGGTCGTACAGCACGTGACGTAGTCAATAAGAACGTGATTACAATTTATCCACGATTACCCGGTCGTCCAGCCCGTGACGTAGTCAATATGAACGTGATTACAATTTATCCACGATTACTCGGTCGTCCAGCCCGTGACGTAGTCAATATGAACGTGATTACAATTTATCCACGATTACTCGGTCGTCCAGCCCGTGACGTAGTCAATATGAACGTGATTACAATTTATCCACGATTACTCGGTCGTCCAGCCCGTGACGTAGTCAATATGACCGTGATTACAATTTATCCACGATTACTCGGTCGTCCAGCCCGTGACGTAGTCAATATGACCGTGATTACAATTTATCCACGATTACTCGGTCGTCCAGCCCGTGACGTAGTCAATATGAACGTGATTACAATTTATCCACGATTACTCGGTCGTCCAGCACGTGACGTAGCCAATATGACCGTGATTACAATTCCTATGCTGTCGACATTCAACTGCTACTAAAGTTAAAATTACTGACAACAAAGCAGGCTAACAGACTAACACGGACAGTATGAAAGAAATAAAACCAGCGGAGCATATTTACAGCCGTTCATAAAAGCGGAATTATGCATCAAGCAAAAGGCATAAAAGACACCAGGAGAAAGGAAGCATTCAGGCATCATGAAGTCGAACGAAATTAGTTTCAATCACGCGGCTACATCTCCACGGCGACAAATACAGTGATGAATCGAAATAGGGGCTGCGACGTGCGTCCAGGTGCGTATCGAGCGGACAGATACACAGACAGAGAGAGAGACAGACAGCACAGTCACATTATAAATCCCATCAGCTCTCACCTTCATTAGACTCTAGCTCGAACCGCTGTATCAAAACAACACACACCAGTTTTAATTTCAAAAAATAAATTTCAGATAATTAATTCGACGACGCTCTACTGATGTCAGCGTGATGAATACAATTGTATTTATATACAGAACAGAATACTTAAGCACTTTACTTTACAAAGCAAACTTCCTAAACAACTAACCCCATGGAGCGAAGTCCTTTTCAGAAGATAGTAAGTTTCTCAGCTAGTCAAACAAACTCAGGGCATTTTAGGCAACACCAAGTTTCCTCGCCGTGTTCACAAAAGCCCTTCATTTTCCCCTCTCCTGAGCCAAATAAGCCAGTCCACTCCCTTACAACTTATTTCTTCTAAGATCCATTTCCAGGCGCGTTCGCAAAATCGCGAAAAGCGACTATTAGTTTCGTCATGTCCGACTGTTCGTCCGTCCGCATGGAACAACTCGACTCCCACTGAAACGATTTTCATGAAATTCGATGTTTCTCGAAAATCTGTCGATAATATCCAAGTTTCAATAAAATCTGACAACAATAACGGTACTTCACATGAAGACCTAAGTACATTTATGATAATATCTCGCTGAATTCTTCTTAGAACGAGAAATGTTTCAGACAAAAGTTGCACAGAAAATCAAAACGCACATTTTATATTCAATAACATTTTCCCGAAATCGTGCCGTTTATGAGATAATATGGAAAAATATGGCAGAGCCAGACAGGCCACAGATGACAATATAATACGGCGCATGCGCTTTGCATATTCGTCTTCATCGAACTCTGGTATGTAACTTTCAGCCTATGAACGATACGTAAAAGATGCATCAAAGTTAAAACATTAACGAATGCCACTAAAAATCAAGCCTTAATGCAAGGAGACATTAAGAGCAGACTACAGTTATACAACGCCTGCAACCATTCGGTCCAGAATGCGATGTCATCTTATATGCTATCTGCAAACATGACGGCTAAAATATACATAACTATAATTTTGCCTGTTACTTCAGATGGGTGTGGAACTTCGTCTTTCTCATTAACGGAGGAATAAATACTTAGGGTGCTCGACAATGCAATGCTGGGCCTAAGGGCGATGACGTAACAGGAGTCTGGAGACAATTACGTAACGAAAAGATTCACTATTTATACTCAAGTTTAGTAGGATAATAAAATGGAGGATGAAATGGACGGGGGCATAGGGCACGTGTGGGGAAGAAGAGCATTTGAAAGACCAAGACAGATAGGAGTATAGTATCACAAGACAGGCAGTGTACGTATAATCGTAACATAGAAGCGCGTATCGTAACCGTTGTTGCCGTGGCATATTCCGAGTGTGTCTGCAGCCTTAGTTATCTAGCATGCAAAGCGCATGCGCCGTATTATATTGTCATCTGTGGCCTGTCTGGCCCTACCATATTTTTCCACATTATCTCATAAACGGCACGATTTTCGGAAAAAAGTTATTGAACATAAAATGTGTGTTTTGATTTTCTCTACAACTTTTGTCTGAAACATTTCTCATTCTAAGAAGAATTCAGCGAGATATTATCACAAATGTACATAGGTCTGCATGTAAAGTACCCGTTGTTCTTGTCAGATTTTAATGAAACTTGAATTTTCTCGACAGATTTTCGAAAAATACTCAAATATCAAATTTCATGATAATCCGTCCACTGGGAAGCGAGTTGTTCCATGCGGGCGGGCGGGCGGACAGACAGACATGACGGAGCTAATAGCCGCTTGTCGCAAATTTGCGAACGCTCCTAAAATGTGGATGTTATAGGTACAGTGATGCTGACATACTCTTAATTAAACTTCACTGATGTGCCACTGTTGATACTGTGTGGGGCTACATGCATAGAAACGTCTCGTATCGAAGTACACAGCACTCTTCAGCACGAGACATAACTACATGGCACAGTGACTTGATACTTACGATCGAAAGCTTCGATACTAGCTGTTTCTATACATACGTAGCAACACACAGTATCAACAGTGGCACATCAGTGAAGTTTAATTAAGAGTATGTCAGCATCACTGTACCTGTAACATCCACATCTTTATATTTATAGCTGCCATTATTCATTTTTAACACTGCATATGTAAACTGGATGTATTAATTTTACATTCCTTTGTATTGATATCTCCCTGAGGATAGCGATTTATCGCTAAAACACGCAGCACAGTTCATCTTTACGGATAAATTGTGATTTGATATAATTTAAATGCATCTGTTGGTATGTGTATATGATTACATAGGAAGAAGTAGATATATAGTCCTACAGCATCACGCGCCGTCCGCTTCACCACTGGTTTGGTTTCAGACCCGTTTTTATAACTATACATATTCTAGCATTTCTTTTTTTCCAATGGCGCAACAGCCCCTTGGGGGCCTAGGCCGCCTCATTATCGACGCTTCACGATCACACACTTTTTAGACACACAACACTCGGTAGGACTCCCCTGGACGAGTGATCAGCCCGTCGCAGAGACCTCTACCTGACAACACACAACACTTACAAGAGACAGACATCCATGCCCCCGGCGGATTCGAACCCACAATCCCAGTAAGCGAGCGGCCGCAGACCGACGTCTTAGACCGCGCGGCCACTGGGATCGGCTGTAGCATATTAGTGACACTAAATGTAAGTGTTAGGTGCGTTCGCAAGACAACTGCAACACTTAGTGATGCATGTCTGCCAGCCTGTCTGTCTGTCAATCGGCACAGAACAACGCGAACGAAATGGACGGATTTGAGTGAAAACTGACAATGCGAATTGTTACCGAATGATATCGAAACTTTCCAATTTCGGTTAAGATTGGACAAAAATAACAAACACGCTACTTTGGTAACTATGTTACCATGCTTACCTAGGTTACCAATGTTCCTACGCTTACGTCCTACCTTTCGTACCAGGACTGGTGTGGTTAGTAAGGTTACCACTGATGACTCAGGCTTCCGCCGCGATGTTGATGAGAACTGCGCTCTTCTGGGATATTACACAGCGTAGAGCGTTAATCCTTTACCGACGTTTCGGGACAACCTATCGGTCCCATATTTAGGGGCCAAGAAGTCCAAGACCCTTGACGATGGGACGTTGTCCCCCACACGTCAGTAAAGAATTACCACTCGACGTTGCGTAATACCCCAGAAGAGCGCAGTTCTCGCCTCTGTATCTTATTCGTATTTACATCGCGCCACGACCGACCTACACTACTATCAGTCCCACCAAAGCCACGTGTCCTGCCATTCAAGGAATACTGGTCCAATTATACTTCATGCAACAAGCATAAACTGCTTTACAGAACGTACGTGCTTCAGGGTCGGAATCCTTTCTTAAACACCATTTCACCCCGCATTCCGTCTTTGTTTAGATGTTCGAAGGGGGCAGAGATGACACAAAGCAAGCACTCACTGAAGCAAATACCGACCGAAGCCTCCGAGACGAAACACGAAGCTTAGAAATAAGCGATGACTGCATGACAGTGTATTGTGACTCACGAAAATACGATACTGGTCACGAAAATACGATAATGGGTCACGAAAATACGATAATGGTCACGAAAATACGATACTGGTCACGAAAATACGATAATGGTCACGAAAATACGATAATGGTCACGAAAATACGATACTGGTCAATTATCGCGTTACTAGTTACACTACTATATTACTCCTGCTTATGAAAGCACATCTCTGACAGTATGAAACTTACCGGGTACAAGAAATGAACATGGCAACAGCGCGTTCCTCCGAAATACCGGTATCCGTATACCAGCCTACACAATGTCACACCCCAGAAGACCACAATATTAGTCTCTACAGCAGCAAAAACCTCAAACGTGCAATACAACTTACGTTTTTAAAACGGCGTTCCTTAACATAAATTTTAATATTATATCACATTTCCTTCTCGGTATGGCATTTCATACAGCTGCATCTGACATCAACTAGCCCTCAGGATTACACTCCGAACTCTCGAACGCAAAAGTTCTCTGCTTAACACGAATGTCTCCAATCCAACATATTCGTACAGTACATTCCAGTACACTATGGCTGACAGTTTCTTGACTCAATAAAATAAATGCAGGTTTGCTCAGCACCAATACGTAAGACGTGTAGGTGTATTCAAAAGTTCATCATTCATATCTCGGTCACAGTATTGGCACTCTTTAAGCCTACTCTGGTTCTCACTTCTTCAAGACAAACTCCGAGCAGTGGCGCAGTTGGTTGAGGCACTGCGCTACCGGCCGGAATGTCGCGGATTCGATTCCCGATGGTGCCATTGGAATTTTTCATTGAGATAATCCTTCCGGTCGCACTATGGCCCTGGGGTCGACTCAGCCTCTTAACAGAAATGAGTACAAGGAATATTTCCTTGGGGGTAAAGGCGGGCGGTGCGTAGGGCTGACAACCTTACCAACTTCATGTGCCGATTGTCTAGAAATCTGGGAGCCTCAACCTCCTGGAACCCTAAGGGCCTGTCCAGGCCTGTAATGGGATTGCTGTACCTTTTTACCTTACAATGAAGTAGACTCAAGAGTGTCCCTGCCCCCTGGTCATTACACACCCAATATCACAGCAGACTGGCCTTCCATGCTATGGAAGTGATATCCCGTTTGGTTGCAAAGATACTAGGCCTTACGTGTGAGAACGTCAGCCCATAAAGTGATAATCTATCAACAGATAAATCTAATCACTCATGGCTTATTAAAGGCAAAGGTGCAAGATACACTTATTCCTGCACTTAACGCAGCACCGCGCCGTGAAAATGTATGGAGGAGTAAAGATACAGCTCCACGCACGCATTCCAATCCTGACCATTTACTCCTAGGAAGCACCTCTTCTGCACACGTTATAGTGCCTGCTTCTCAGCACTTAACCCCTACAAAACTCCAATAAAACTAAGGACACACTTTCCAAAATTAGGTAAGCACAACTCGTGGGCCACCGTCTGAAAAACGCTGTTGTACAGGATTCTGGGTGGGCCCCAACAGCCGCTTCTCAGCATTTCTGATACCACGCAACATCTATACAGCCCCACTAATTATATGGACCCCCTTCCCATAATTATTTAAACTCACAGACCTCTTTGGCACAACTCGAGGGCCCCCGTATGAGGAACACTGTTGTACAGGACTCTGGGTGGGCCCCAACAGCCGCTTCTCAGCATTTCTGATACCACGCAACATCTATACAGCCCCACTAATTATATGGACCCCCTTCCCATAATTATTTAAACTCACAGACCTCTTTGGCACAACTCGAGGGCCCCCGTATGAGGAACACTGTTGTACAGGACTCTGGGTGGGCCCCAACAGCCGCTTCTCAGCATTTCTGATACCACGCAACATCTATACAGCCCCACTAATTATATGGACCCCCTTCCCATAATTATTTAAACTCACAGACCTCTTTGGCACAACTCGAGGGCCCCCGTATGAGGAACACTGTTGTACAGGATTCTGGGTGGGCCCCAACAGCCGCTTCTCAGCATTTCTGATACCACGCAACATCTATACAGCCCCACTAATTATATGGACCCCCTTCCCATAATTATTTAAACTCACAGACCTCTTTGGCACAACTCGAGGGCCCCCGTATGAAGAACACTGTTATACAGGACTCTGGGTGGGCCCCAACAGCCGCTTCTCAGCATTTCTGATACCACGCAACATCTATACAGCCCCACTAATTATATGGACCCCCTTCCCATAATTATTTAATCTCACATACCTCTTTGGCACAACTCGAGGGCCCCCGTATGAGGAACACTGTTATATAGGACTCTGGGCGGGCCCCAACAGCCGCTTCTCAGCATTTCTGATACCACGCAAAATCTATACAGCCCCACTAATTATATGGACCCCCTTCCCATAATTATTTAATCTCACAGACCTCTTTGGCACAACTCGAGGGCCCCCGTATGAAGAACACTGTTATACAGGACTCTGGGTGGGCCCCAACAGCCGCTTCTCAGCATTTCTGATACCACGCAACATCTATACAGCCCCACTAATTATATGGACCCCCTTCCCATAATTATTTAATCTCACAGACCTCTTTGGCACAACTCGAGGGCCCCCGTATGAAGAACACTGTTATACAGGACTCTGGGTGGGCCCCAACAGCCGCTTCTCAGCATTTCTGATACCACGCAACATCTATACAGCCCCACTAATTATATGGACCCCCTTCCCATAATTATTTAAACTCACAGACCTCTTTGGCACAACTCGAGGGCCCCCGTATGAGGAACACTGTTGTACAGGATTCTGGGTGGGCCCCAACAGCCGCTTCTCAGCATTTCTGATACCACGCAACATCTATACAGTCCCACTAATTATATGGACCCCCTTCCCATAATTATTTAAACTCACAGACCTCTTTGGCACAACTCGAGGGCCCCCGTATGAGGAACACTGTTATATAGGACTCTGGGTGGGCCCCAACAGCCGCTTCTCAGCATTTCTGATACCACGCAAATCTATACAGCCCCACTAATTATATGGACCCCCTTCCCATAATTATTTAAACTCACAGACCTCTTTGGCACAACTCGAGGGCCCCCGTATGAAGAACACTGTTATACAGGACTCTGGGTGGGCCCCAACAGCCGCTTCTCAGCATTTCTGATACCACGCAACATCTATACAGCCCCACTAATTATATGGACCCCCTTCCCATAATTATTTAATCTCACAGACCTCTTTGGCACAACTCGAGGGCCCCCGTATGAGGAACACTGTTGTACAGGATTCTGGGTGGGCCCCAACAGCCGCTTCTCAGCATTTCTGATACCACGCAACATCTATACAGTCCCACTAATTATATGGACCCCCTTCTCATAATTATTTAAACTCACAGACCTCTTTGGCAAAACTCGAGGGCCCCCGTATGAGGAACACTGTTATACAGGACTCTGGGTGGGCCCCAACAGCCGCTTCTCAGCATTTCTGATACCACGCAACCCCTATAAAGCCCCACTAATTATATGGACCCCCTTGCCATAATTATTTAAACTCACAGAAACCTCAGACACAACTCGCCGACCCCCGTCGGAGGAACACTGTTGTAGAGAGTGCTCGGTGGGCCCCAAACGCCGGTCCGGACGTCATTAACAGAAAAACCTCCCCCCCCCCCTCCCCCCGACAATGGAACCCCGACTCCACAGTCGTCCGACTCAATCATTGATTTGCTGTGCTCTAAAAGAAGAAGAAGAGTCCGGGTGGAAAGGGTTAGACAAGCCACGAACCAACAGGACAGAACTTCTGAATGCCACCAACCATTCACTGTGAAAGCAGCAGCTGGCAGAACCGGACCAACTGGACAAGCACGTTTCCTCTGCAGAATCAAGCCTTCGCGTGCAATTAATGGTGCGATATAAGAAATATCCTCTGCTGTCAACTTGTATTGATCCAAATGCAGCGCGCTACGAGCACAGGAAGCCTCGTCTTCAGCCAAGTTCCACCAGTCTCTTTGTGCCCGATGACTTCAACGCGCACGGATATATATCACACAGTCTCCGCCACCCATGCCAAGTTCGTGGCAGTATGTTCCTCCGAAAACCTGGTACCACACAATACGGTGTCACAATCCATAAGCCCACAACATGAATCTCCACCACCTGAATATTTGAAATCACGTATTGGCTGGTGGTCTTGTATTAAATCACAGATCTTACAGTTTCCGCGAGGAAACATAAACCAAACGCAAAGTTTCTCTCTCAGGATTTTCACCCCGAGACCGAAGGGGTGTGCTGACTCAGTCAGAGACTAAGAGCAAAATGAAGTTTCTCGTATATATATGCGACGGTGGTTGAGATGAGAGGGTCATGTAGACCATATAGCGAGCTTACACGGTTCTGGCCGTAAGTCCTGGAAGAAATAATTTAGACCAGCGGTTCCCAAACTTTTCGGTCCACCGCCCCCTTGGTTCCATATACACACCCACAGCGCCCCCCTAGCTTTTTTAAAAAACATAAATGCGCTTTTGTTTCCACTTTTATTTTATATTTAAAAAATCGTTTAAATAAAATTATAAGAGTTAAATTTAATGTTTTATGTGTTAATTAATAAATTAAAATTTATTATATTTTTTATGATTAACAATAATTCATCTAGCAATAGTTTATTACAAAAACAATATGTGCTTGAATAAGATTCATAAATTAAAATACTAAGAAATTTAGTTCATTTTTTATTTTTAACACAAAAATTACTTTATTTGAATTTTATTATAAAAATAAATGCACTACTTGTCTACTAGCGCCCCCCTGTGATAATAACAGCGCTCCCTTCCACCTCTCGTAACTACTAGCGCCCACCTCGTTAATCCCACCGCCCCCTAGGGGGCGGTACCGCCCACTTTGGGAACCACTGATTTAGATTATAGTCTTCAGGAATGTGAAACCACGTAATCTTGTACATACTGGTGTTTCCAAAGAACTCGGTGCCCCCATTCTCAAGGTAGAAGTGAGATATCCTAAACATGGAAACACAGGGTCCGTCAGAACTTCGGTACCGATACACTAAGCTACATAACGTCACATCATATGAGCCTTTAATTGTAACATTTACCGCCGTCAGAACTTTAGTAAAAGGTAAAGGTAAAGCTCTCCCTAGAACAGACCATGAAGGCCCAGAGGGGGAGTAGAGGTATAGCTCTACTTTTTCTTTAACCTCGACGCTAGATTGGGGTGGGTGGTCAACGCCACGCCCCGGCCGCTTTACCCCCGGGAATGACCAGGTACCCATTGTACAGGAGGCTGGGCAGGCCGCAGGGCCGGTGTGGACGGGTGCTGAAAATCTCGCCCCCACCGGGATTCGATCCCCGGACCGTCTCAGAACATCAGTTCCGGAATCAAAGAGGTCACCTGCAAAAGTTCCGTTCAACGCGAGCATAATATTAAAATGTATCCCAAGGAAAGTAGGTCGGAGAATGACTACACTCATCTATTTGTGGATACGGCCCCACGACGGGCTCTTGTGAACAAGGTAATGAACATTTGGGTTTTAGGTGTGCAGTTTACTGTGTAGATAAGGTACTCAGATTTATTACATAACCCGCCCTGTAACTAACAGTGAGAAATACTTCAAAAATGCAGATTATATGTCGTACGAATCACCGCAAATCCTGAATTGCGTAAGACCTACAAGAACAGTGGATGATTCAGTCTGTCAGGTAGAGCGCGCGGTCAGCTGACACTGCATTCTCCCCACATACGACTATCATAGGGAGAGAAAGCGCGAGGGTGTTCCTCCCCATTGCTACCCTTCGTTATTTCACCCTCTCAGTCCACGTTTACCATACACCAGGGGAAACCTGCAGGGACTGGAGGGTGAAACTCGTTTCAAGAAAATAAAAAAGAGCGGAGAAGTTTGTTACTCAGTACTTCTGTAGTGTCTCCCAGCGGTGCAGTTAAGGTCTGATCAACACTCGCCGTACGTTAGTAAGTCACAATGTAGTCAGGAGCCTGACCTAGGCTGGACACAATGCCAGGCAGAATGTGTCACTGCCTGCGGTACAATTCAGCTACAGCGGGACTCGGTACCAGAATGGCCAGCCGTGCCCTGCATAACTAACTAACTAACTAACTAACTAACTACAAGGAGCAGAATCCTTCCTGAGAAGCTAACAGGTTATCAGCTAGTCAAGAAATTCCCAACCGCCACCTGTCCCTATCCTGAGCCATATCAATCCAGTCCATGCCCCCCATCCCACTTCTTGAATATCCATTTTAATATTATCCTCCCATCCACGCCTCGGTCTTCAAAGTGGTCTCCTTCCCTCAGGTCTCCCCACCAAAATCCCGTATGCATCTCTTCTGTCTCCCATACGTGCTACATGCCCCGCCCACCTCATTCTTCTTTATTTGATCACCCGAATAATATATGGTGATCAGTACAGTTCATAAAGTTCCTCGTTACGTAGTCTTCTCCACTCCCCTGTTACCCCGTCCCTCTTAGGCCCAAATATCCTCCTCAGCACCCTATTCTCGAACACCCTCAGCCTATGTTCCTCCCTCAGTGTGATAGACCAAGTTTCACACCCACACAAAACAACAACAAAATTACAGTTCTGTATATCTTAATCTTTGTATTTTTGGATAGCAAACTGTAAGACAGAAGATCCTGCACCGAATGATAACAAGCATCACGTGACTTCAGTCTGATCTTAATTTCTTCCTGAATGGAATTTCCATTTGTTACGGTTGTTCCCAGATATTTGAACTGTTCCACCCTTTCAAAGGCTTTATTATCTAACATTATGCTGTGATTTTGTCCTGCATTCTGATCTCCAGACATGACCATGTACTTAGTTTTCTCACCATTTACTTCTAGACCAATCTCCTTACTAGCGACTACTACACCTTCTGGGTTTTTCTTTATAGTATGCCCTCGATATAAAGACGAAAATTACTCCACCAGGCCCAATGCAGACGTGCCCTCCCCCCTCAGAATATCAGTGTTTGAATCATTTGAAGCCCAGTGAGACTGTTTACCTTAACATTAAAGAAATCTGAACCTACGATTTTCACATGACTTTCATAACAAAGATCATTTCCCTAAACAGCATTATTATCTGTAAGGCAGGTAGCCATTTTAAACATTATTTAAGTGAACTTCATGCTTACGACAGTTAAGGGCAGTAACTCTTATATGACAGTTACAAATACAGTAACTCTTATATGACAGTTACAAATACAGTAACTCTTATATGACAGTTACAAATACAGTAACTCTTATATGACAGTTACAAATACAGTAACTCTTATATGACAGTTACAAATACAGTAACTCTTATATGACAGTTACAAATACAGTAACTCTTATATAACAGTTACAAATACAGTAACTCTTATATGACAGTTACAAATACAGTAACTCTTATATAACAGTTACAAATACAGTAACTCTTATATGACAGTTACAAATACAGTAACTCTTATATGACAGTTACAAATACAGTAACTCTTATATGACAGTTACAAATACAGTAACTCTTATATGACAGTTACAAATACAGTAACTCTTATATGACAGTTACAAATACAGTAACTATATACAGTTACAAATACAGTAACTCCTATGACAGTTACAAATACAGTAACTCCTATATGACAGTTACAAATACAGTAACTCTTATATGACAGTTACAAATACAGTAACTCTTATATGACAGTTACAAATACAGTAACTCTTATATGACAGTTACAAATACAGTAACTCTATTACGTTACAATACGTACTTATTACAGTACATACAGTGAGTTTTCTGAACAGGGTTGCTGTTTGGACTCTGCGCGCTGAACACGTTCGCTGTTATCAGCAAGTTACAAGGCACCACGCCGGTAACTATCAGTCACCACGGCGTAACATCACAGAAGACCTGAATCGTCTGCAGCACCGCTCGAGAGAACATACAGGGTGATCCAAAAGGAAAGGTCAATATTTTGGAAGGTTACAATATCTGTCATTTTGAGAAAAAAAAAAAGTTCATATGCACACGTGTCTAATTCTAAATGGTTACCGAGATGGAGTTCTTTGAATGTCCAGAACTAACTCCATTAGATTTTTTATTGTGGGGATGGATGAACAGCGAAGTGTACAAAACAAAGGTGGACACACAGACGAATTGCTCGCTCGCATTTTGGATGCTGCTGTCGGCATAAAGAGACGTGAAGATCAACTCAGCTAACAATACGTGATCTTCGCACACGAGTTGCAAAGTGCACTGAGGTTGACGGTGGAACTTCCGAACATTTATTGTGAACTGTAACAAATTTGTCATTTTTATGTAACAAATCTGTAATTTAAACATTAAATTAGAATTGAAATAAATTAACAATAATTATTTTCTCTTTCTTTCATTACCATTCACAATGCTTTTCTATCTGTAGACTCAAACAGCTCCATCTCGGTAACCATTCACAATTAGACACATGCTCATACGAACTCTTTTTCTCACAATGACCGATACTATCACCTCCCAAAATATTGACCTTTCCTCCTGAATCACCCTGTATAATACTTCCATTGCCGTATACACGTAGGAATGTTTGACGTTCGCAGCACAACTGACCAAGTCACGTGGCAACCCCGCTACGGACACTCATTCACAGACCCAGTCCTATCACACACAACAATAGTCTTCTCCTCCGCAAGACACTACACCAGAACAAACAGCCATTAAGGCTACCACAGTAGGAGGCATTTAGACGTGAGGGCACTTAGCAAATGATTGTGAAATCCGTGAGCTAATTAGGTTTTAATAGACACTCCTAACACAGAACATGCTGGAATATTTAATTTTAACATTGTAAAATGAGATCACCAGGATAATGGAAGCCAGGTTACGATGGCAAATCCCTACAAGCATCAAGCAAGTCCGAATATTTAAACAGCAACATCCTAACCCACAACAAACACACCGCATCTTAATACAAATATCAACCCGTACCGGACACATCAATACAGTGAGTGTGGGAAAATACAGGCTTATCGTTACAGCAGGTGTTATACAGGGTGATTCAAGAGGAAAGGTCGACATTTTGGGAGGTCATAGTACAGGTCATTGTGAGAATAAAGTTCATATGAACATGTGTCTAATTCTGAACGGTTACCGAGATACAGCTGTTTGAATCTACAGATATAAAAGCATTGCGAATGGTAATAAGGAAAGAAATTTACTCATGCTTTCTTTTACTTTAATTTAAATTTAATGTTTAAATGACAAATTTGTTACAGTTCGTAATCCCACGAACAACACGCCACTTTCGCACACGAGTTGCAAAGTGCACTGAGGTTGACAGTGTTAAACAATACCAGCCCATCACGAAACTCCTCACAAATAATAACCGCCACAGCCCGTAATACTGGGGCCAATTTAACAAGCCAAGGCACGATATACAGTGCGTTTCCTTTATCGGTGTCCTGAGCACCGCAGTTGTCACCGGATGTCCCGGCAGATGGAGACATGTTATGCGATAAATCATCCGCGATCGATGCAGCAATAAAAGAAAGAACCTGTAATATACTGTGATGTGTCATATGCACAGACTATTTATTTATTTCGGCTTAAGTTGTTGAGAATTTGTTACAGCGGAACGAATTGATTTTGTCACTGTATTGTAACAACAACCGCCAATCCAAAGTGCACGTATCTGTGTTCAGTTACAAACACCAGGAATCTACAGGACGAGTTTTGTAGACAGCTCAACCGCCAAGCGAATATGTGTGTTACGAGGAGGCCACACTCGCCCGTAGGACAGTCCCACTCTCCCGCCTGCCTGCGCGCTCAAAACACACCTGTCACCACGTTCACCGTTCACCAGACCTCAAAAGAACTTCACATGTACAGGCCCAGACACAGCAAAAATAACTCACACGTATCAATGAAGTTGTCTATCACAAACACGAATAGCCACCACATGTAACTGCATTAAGGGAATTGCTCGAAACTGCGTTAGGTATTCCCAGTAGCTATGCTGTTGCATTGTGGGTACAGAAACTGCGTTAGGTATTCCCAGTAGCTATGCTGTTGCATTGTGGGTACAGAAACTGCGTTAGGTATTCCCAGTAGCTATGCTGTTGCATTGTCGGTATAGAAACTGCGTTAGGTATTCCCAGTAGCTATGCTGTTGCATTGTGGGTATAGAAACTGCGTTAGGTATTCCCAGTAGCCACGCTGTTGCATTGTGGGTACAGAAACTGCGTTAGGTATTCCCAGTAGCCACGCTGTTGCATTGTGGGTACAGAAACTGCGTTAGGTATTCCCAGTAGCCACGCTGTTGCATTGTGGGTACAGAAACTGCGTTAGGTATTCCCAGTAGCTATGATGTTGCATTGTGGGTACAGAAACTGCGTTAGGTATTCCCAGTAGCTATGCTGTTGCATTTTGGGTACAGAAACTGCGTTAGGTATTCCCAGTAGGCACGCTGTTGCATTGTGGGTACAGAAACTGCGTTAGGTATTCCCAGTAGCCACGCTGTTGCATTGTGGGTACAGAAACTGCGTTAGTTATTCCCAGTAGCCACGCTGTTGCATTGTGGGTACAGAAACTGCGTTAGGTATTCCCAGTAGCTATGCTGTTGCATTGTGGGTACAGAAACTGCGTTAGGTATTCCCAGTAGGCACGCTGTTGCATTGTGGGTACAGAAACTGCGTTAGTTATTCCCAGTAGCCACGCTGTTGCATTGTGGGTACAGAAACTGCGTTAGGTATTCCCAGTAGCTATGCTGTTGTATTGTGCGTACAGAAACTGCGTTAGGTATTCCCAGTAGCTAGTTGTTGTATTGTGCGTACAGAAACTGCGTTAGGTATTCCCAGTAGCTATGCTGTTGCATTGTGCGTACAGAAACTGCGTTAGGTATTCCCAGTAGCTATGCTATTGTATTGTGCGTACAGAAACTGCGTTAGGTATTCCCAGTAGCTATGCTGTTGCATTGTGCGTACAGAAACTGCGTTAGGTATTCCCAGTAGCTATGCTATTGTATTGTGCGTACAGAAACTGCGTTAGGTATTCCAGTACTATGCTGTTGCATTGTGGGTACAGACCGCACACACTCCTCATGATCACCCACACAATGACACAACGGGACAGGGGGAATGGAAAATAGTCCTGAGGGTGACACATCAAACAAGGGAAGACACTGGAGGAGGAACATACACCCGAATCGAACTGAAAGGGAACATATGCACAGAGCAATACAAGCTGCTTCGTGTCTCCCGCGCACAGCACTGCTCACATTGTGGAACATCGAAGGCATTCCACGATGAAGATAAACCATCCAAATCACAGCAGTAGATTACTAATTTTACGAATGATTTCATAGTAAAGTTTGAGATCACACACTACATTTTGCCGTTGTGTGTCAGAACTTTTTCTTTTCTTCTGTAAAGCGCCATGATGCTATTAATGTAGCCGAAACATGTAGCTATTTATATTGCTACAATATGTTATATGTTGTGTTGACGGATTATTGATTGATTTTATTAACAAGACAATGTACGTATAAAGATAACATTGAGGCGCGTTCGCGTAACTACTGTTGTCGTGGAAAAGCAATAAGTATTACATATTCTGAGCGAGTGTATGTAGCCTTAGTTATCCAGCATGCAAAGCGCATGCGTCGTATTATATTGTCATCTGTGGCCTGTCTGGCTCTACCATATTTTTCCACATTATCTCATAAACGGCACGACTGTCGGAAAAAGTTACTGAACATAAAATGTTGTTTTGACTTTCTCTACAACTTTTGTTTGAAACATTTGTTATTGTAAGAAGAACTGAACGAGATATTATCATAAATGTACATAGGTCTTCATGTAAAGTACCCGTTGTTCTTGTCAGACTTGAATGAAACTTGAATTTTCTCGACTTATTTTCGTAAAATATTCAAATATCAAATTTCATGAAAATCCGTCCTGTGGAAGCCGAGGTGTTCTATGCGGACGGACAAGACATAACGAAGCTAATAGCCGCGTCTCGCAATTTTACGAACACGCCAAACATGCACCATCTGCACAAACAATGATCTCATTATTCATCTGAATTTCTCCACCGTGTATCCATGCGTCGTGTGTTACAACAAACAGTGACTACTTCCCTCAACATCAGTAATGGACTGGTCCCTGCTCTGCAGCGGCACTGCTTTTTGTGAGGTAGCAACCACATTGTGTACATGACGCACTCTTCAAAGGCGGACGTTTATCCGCTAAATCCACCAGTTCCTTAATCCCAATACTAGCCAGCTTAACAACAACGTACATTCCGGGTATTACTCCTTTGCATTCGCTAAGTCCCGGGATCAAATATCGACCATAAAGACTTGTTTATCGTGGAATTCTTTCATGGCCTGAGACGAATTCTGGGTTGAGGCTCCAATACCTTTCTAATCCCAGCATTCGACGTTACACGGTCCAAGCTGACAGCGCCGTTAATAAACTACAGTGAAATCTGTCTTAAATGGAACCTGGACATAACGAAAACCTGTAATTAGCGGAAAACTCTTACAGTCCCGAGAATCACACTTCAAGTACCTGTATTAAACGGGACTTTCCTGCAACGAAAAAAAAAAATTTCGGTCCCTTGCGGTTCCGTTATAGGCAGGTTTTACTGTACTTATATTCAGCGGACATATGATATCTTAGTGATATTCACGTTCGTTTAGTGAAAACAAATCTATTTTAACGCCAACACAGCCACGCTGGGGAGTCACATGAACTGTTTTTCAATTTCAACCAACAGACACGGCGTATGTTGCCAAATCATTCACTCACACTACAAGAGTAAAAAAAAAATGTTTTATTAATGAGTCCAACAAAATAAACTTACACTACCTATACAAATTATTTTCCATGGCGCAACAGCCCCTAGTGGGCCAGGGCCTCCTCATTATCGAGGCTTCACGATCACACTTAGACACACCACAGTCGGTAGGACTCCTCTGGACGAGTGATCAGCCCGTCGCAGAGACCTCTACCTGACAACAACACACAACACTCACAACAGACAGACATCCATGCCCCCGGTGGGATTCGAACCCACGATCCTAGTAAGCGAGCGGCCGAAGACCCACGCCTTAGACCGCGCGGCCACTGGGATCGGCAAGCTTCCTATTGTCAATCTAAACTTAACCAAAAGCGCTCAAACCGTTTTCAAGAACAACACGCCGAATGGAGTGGACTTGGGGAAACCAACCGTTATACTAAATCCCATGACTTGCAGGACACTAACTTCATTACTGCGTTATCAACAGCATACCGGCGGTGAGCCACCATGTCGTGTATAATTTCGTAACACACTGTAATTTTATGGGAAGGAGTCGTAACTCCCCCCCCCCCCCCTCTCCGCTAACCCCTAGAGACCCATCGCTGGCACCCTATACGCGTATGTTAACCCTCTGAAGACTGACTTTCATTTAAGTTATACATAATAATACAAGGAGGGGATAGACCAATCGGTATAGCGCCTCGCTACGGGCTGGACGGTCCGGGGATCGAATCCCGGTGGGGGCGAGATTTTTCGCAGCCGTCCAGATCGGCCCTGGGGCCCATCCAGCCTCCTATACAATGGGTACCGGGTCTCTTTCCCGGGGGTAAAGCGGCTGGGGCATGTAGTTGACCACCCACCCCCATCTAGCGCCGAGGTTAAAGAAAGAGTAGAGCTATACCTCTACTCCCCCTCTGAGGCTTCATGGCCTGTTCTAGGGAGAACTTTACCTTTTATAATAATACAGGGCGTACATTATATAGAACACAATCCATGTACCTTGTAAAGACCATTCAGTTAATGCTGTTAAAGGAAACAATCGATATTTACCGCGAAAATAATAATAATAATAATAATAATAATAAAACAGTTGCTCTTGCAGGTATCCATATTTGTTTTGGTCTCTCCAGATCACGCCGCTACTCGGATGAGGCTGGAAAGCCACGAGGATCTTCTCCAACACTGCCACACGCTGCTTCCATGTCTTTTCTTTCAATTTTGTACAGGTGCTCGTGTTGTCTGTCTGTGCAGTCTGGTTAGGCCTAAAATGCTCTTAAAAATCTCATCTGCGCAGCGAAAATCATACGAAACAAAAAACAGACAACGTGCCAAAGAGCAGTGTCCCAACACTACAACACATGGTATAGTTACCGAACAACTTTGAATTCATTCATTACAATTTAGGGTTAACCTTCACCAATGTCCCACATGCGATGTCGTGGCGACAGACATAACACGAGAATTCACTGCAACTTGCCTGTAACGCTACCTTCATTCACTTGCAGACAATACGCACCACATGCAGAGAACACCTGTGTGCAGTGTAAACACGAACATGGAACACAATAAAACTGTCATCAACCGTTCAAGCAGATAACATTCCTAACATGAAACACAGCGCAATATGAACCAACCGCCTGCCTTTACGGTAACTGCCTCGTATACGTCCGGTCGGCAACACAAGTTTTAAGTTACGCCAGCTTCCTGAAGAAATTCAGTACTCTGCTGCATCCGTTTTCAGGGCAAAACAGAGGTCCTCTACCTTGAAGATGAAGCCAACAGATCCATCAAAAACACTGGTACATCTCCACATAGTAACATGACGTCACATTCCACAAGACAGCACACATCGCAGCAGCAGCAACAACAACAATAATAACAATTTCGCTCATACATTCCGGCCATTATATTAAGACCTCTTTATACAGGATGATGCAGGAGGAAAATACAATATTTTGGGAGGTGACAGTATCAGTTATTGTGAGAAACAGAGTTCGTATGAACATGTGCCTAATTATGAATGGTTACGAAGATAGAGTTCTTTGAATGTCCAGACCTAACTCCATTAGATTTATCTTTGTGCGGTTGGATGAAGAGCGAAGTTTACAAAACAAAGGTGGATACACGAGAAGGATTGCTCGCTCGTATTTTGGATGCTGCTGTCTGCATAAAGAAACGCCAAGATCAACTCAGACGAACAACACGCTATCTTCGTACTAGAGTTGCAAAGTGCACTGAGGTAGACGGCGGGACTTCAAAACATTTAATGTGAACTGTAACAAATTTGTCCTTTCTGAGTAAAAAAAAATCTGTCATTTTAACATTAAAATTACAAATAAAGTGACAGTAATTCCTCTTCATTACCATTCCCAATGCGGCCAAAACGAGCGACTTCAACTTCTTCAGTCCTGCGACTGTTCACCTGTAAACACTTGCACTAACGTTCTAATCGATATGCAAACAGCTGGCCCAGCGCGAGCAGCCTCACACTGTACCGCACGTGTCAGATCAAGCAAGTCAACTGAAACATTCCTGACCTACAGCCGAGGCCACACCAAATGAAACGTCGGCTCATTCCCCGTTGCTGTCAAATCTTCACCGCCAAAGGTGCATTAAATACGCTACCAGCATTAAACAACAAACAGGAATTAACGAAACAATGTACAGAATGACAATATCACGGCATGTTACGTATATGTGTATGTATGTATATATGCACGCAATGAAGCAATATGAGAAAGTGGAGGTATTGTTCCAATAATTTTTAACCTTAGTGCATGGGGGTAGGGTGCTGTCAGCTTTACGCTACGACCGTTGTACCCCCTATAAGACTCAACAGGTGGCCGGGTGAACCCTAGAACCGGTATGGATGCGCTGGCAGTTGAAGAAAGCCAATGTAGGGAATGGAACAATTCCTAGGTCGTCCAGCATGTAGGTCTAGATACATACACACATATACATACATACATACATACATACATACATACACAACATGTACTTACGCACGCGCACACGCACACGGTACACTGACTAGGCTGTTACTGGCCGTTACAGCAATTGTACGCAGCCCCCGCAAAGCAGCAATGTACCTGTTGTTGCTGTGTTAACAAAGACACTGTATGTCACTTCTGTCCGTCATGATGAACTACAAACACCGCCACGTAGTTACTTCACGCACAATGTCACTACATACTTCACGCACAACGTAACTACATACTTCACGCACGATGTCACTACATACTTCACGCACGATATCACTACATACTTCACGCACGATGTCACTACATACTTCACGCACGATGTCACTACATACTTCACGCACAATGTTACTACATACTTCACGCACAATGTTACTACATACTTCACGCACAATGTTACTACATACTTCACGCACAATGTTACTACATACTTCACGCACAATGTTACTACATACTTCACGTACAATGGCACTACATACTTCACGCACAATGTCACTACATACTTCACGTACAATGTCACTACATACTTCACGCACAATGTTACTACATACTTCACGTACAATGGCACTACATACTTCACGCACAATGTTACTACGTACTTCACGCACAATTAGTACATACTTCACACACAATTAGTACATACTTCACACACAATGTCACTACGTACTTCACGCACATTGTCACAACGTACTTCACGCACAATGTTACTACATACTTCACGTACAATGGCACTACATAGTTCACGCACAATGTTGCTACGTACTTCACGCACAATGTCGCTACGTACTTCACGCACAATGTCACTACGTACTTCACGCACAATGTCACTACGTACTTCACGCACAATGTCACTACGTACTTCACGCACAATGTCACTACGTACTTCACGCACAATGTCACTACGTACTTCACGCACAATGTCACTACGTACTTCACGCACAATGTCACTAAAGTACTTCACGCACAATGTCACTACGTACTTCACGCACAATGTCACTACGTACTTCACGCACAATGTCACTACGTACTTCACGCACAATGTCACTACGTACTTCACGCACAATGTCACTACATCTGCGCACACTGTCGACAAACGGCACGTAATTATCCAGGAATGTTTCACTAAAGTAAAAGCCCGTGGTCTGCCCTAAAAGGCGAGTTCTGCACAGACAAACTGCAGCACAGCCTGCAGTTTGTCTGTGCACGTCTCATACCCGAAAACCATCATCAAGGAACGAAAAAAAAAACCATAAAGGAAGGCTATTTAAACATTGTCCACCAAGACAATACTTTATCACATAGCTGAGACCTCAGCTTTACCAAACATGAGTTATATTAGCCGAAACTGAATAAACGTGGCAGTGCATATGAAAGTGCAGTGCTTACATTGAAATCGTTGTACAATAATTCGGGTGTGAAAGAGAAATGCTTCAGCGTCCAGTAACTGACTGTATGAAACATGAAGAGCGGAAAAATTACGGATACTAAACTATACAGCATACTAAACTATACAGCATACTAAAAACTAAAGGTAAAGGTAAAGCAATCCCATTACAGGCCCTTAGGATTCCAGGAGGTTGAGGCTCCCAGATTTTTAGACAATCGGCACATGAAGGTGGTAAGGTTGTCAGCCCTACGCACCGGCCGCCTTTACCCCCCCCCCCCCCCCCCCCAGGAAAGATTCCTGGTACTCATTTCTGTTAGAGGCTGAGTCGACCCCAGGGCCATAGTGCGACCGAAACGATTATGTCAATGAAAAATTCCAATGACACCCATCGGGAATCGAACCCGCGACGTTCCGGCTTGTAGCGCAGTGCCTCGACCAACTGCGCCACCGCGTGCCCCATACTAAACTATACAGCATACTAAGCTATATTTCTCCAGCGTTGATCAAAATTAAGAATCAAAACTAAACTACTTCGCGAGGCTTATTTTATCACTGGAGAATTTATCTTTCACACCCGAAGTACTGGACAACAACATTAACATGATACATCATATTTCAATAAACACTCTCAACTTTTACCTAGTTTCGGCTTACACAACTCCGATTTTGAAAACTTCAAATCTCAGCTATCTTAAAAACTACAGTCAAACTCAGTTATAACGCCATGAAAGGGACTGTATATCGTGTCGTTATAAACGAGTGTCGTTATAACCGAGGAGAATAATGTTATGGATAACAGTGAGGAATTAATTGGTACCACAAAATATCTGACGCAACAGACGAGATTTCGTATAAACCGATGTCGTTATAGCCAGGTTCGACTGTATTATTTCGACGGATTGCATTTAAATAGCTTGTGTATTTTCTTATATTTTCTTATGGTCGGTTTCCACAAAAGCCGAAACATGTGACAAGAAATAAAACAATATAACTATAGTTGTGACTCTGTTATTTCCGTCGCCGCTCATCTTAATGTTCAAATTAGTGGCACATACGTCTTCCACAGAGCTCCTACGCAGTTTACCGTGACATGACAGACTCAATACAAGTACAAGTGCAAGTACAAGTACAAGCACTGATGTTAATGTCAGTGTGCAGGTGGAGCTGAGAGTCATGTTGCCTGTCACGAAGTTCCAAGTGACAGGCACTAACTTCTTATCCAGCAGACAATAATGGAACTTCAAGAGGACCTTCACGTTAAGCAATATGGCGACGAGTAACGAGCATTAGCAGGAGAGTGGAACACCCTCGCAGACACCTAAATTGCATTTCGGGCTGCACGCACAAACACCCCTAACTCACAACAGTCTGACGAAGCAGCAAGGCGTAGCCGAAGACAGACATCTGCACGCTACCGGAGGGGAAACTGACAGCTTCGTCGAATCTCGAGGGGAGCAGTGCGGGGGGATTTATAAGCAGGATCTCAGAGCTGTGAAAGTAATTAATTATTTTACAGCACCAGCGAATTATATATGGCGTCTGTTACACCGCGTTCAATCCTGAGGCAAAAAAGTAACGACGTAAGTTGCTAGCTGAAATGTTACGTCACGTCACGTCACGTCACGTCACGTCACGTCACATCACATCACATCACATCCAAGTATGGCAGGGTCCCATAACTCACAATATTAGACCAGTAAGGTCATCCTGACTACACGGAAATATTCAAGAGTTACAAATATAGCTGAAGACACAGAGACAACAAGACACAGACAGACAACAAGACACAGACAGACAACAAGAAGACACAGACACAACAAGACAGACAGACAACAACAAGACACAGACAGACGAGACAGACAGACAACAAGACACAGAAAACAAGACAGACAGACAACAACCAGACACAGGCAACAACAAGACACAGACAGACAACAAGACACAGACAGACAACAACATAATTCGAAGTCACTTGAAAGAACAGAAAGAGACCTAACAACTGGGTCTCCGTAACTGATGGGACGACGACACACTGAGTGACAAAGAAGACAATGGAAAGACGAAGACATCTTCGGATTCATAGAACAGGCCTTAAATGCCTAACTAAACAAGGTTCCTGATTATAATTATGGTAATGACAAACTCTGACGAAGATCGGGGTACGGACTGGATTCGTCGGGCCCAATATCGCGACTAGTGGCGGGTTCTTATAGCCGCGACAATGCACTTCCGGATTTCGTAAAATGCTGGCAGTTTTTGAATAGATGAGCGACCATCAAGGTGACCATGACTTCAGTCCTGATGTGTGTCTTTTGCCTTAGGCGTGAACTACTCGCATGTAACAGCGTTCTCTTGAAGTCATGTCAGGCAGCTAACATTCTCTGTTGGAATTTCCAGACAGTAAATCAGCTTGGGGTGCGACTTCGCCCAGTGGCGTTTATGTGCCTAAAATCATCCAACTCAGCTGAAGCTCTGAAGTGCTTCAATCCACCACCCAACCTGAGTTACGTAGAGTAACTTTTGCACTTGCGTTTTACATCTGCGAGTTTTGAGTTTTCAGAGGGTGTACTGGGAATGCGCATCTTCTGGGATGTGACGCTGCGTCACCGCGTTCCTGACGTTTCGATCGAACATGTCGCCTACATCTTCGAGTTCAAGGTCGTCTTCATAGACCTTGAACTCTTTAAAGCTAAAGGTGACTCGTTGCTTCGAAAAACCCAGCTCCCCTTGAAAATGAAAAGGGCGCCTTTCGAAACGTCGGGAACCAGTCAGCCAGCGACACAGTATCACATCCCCGAACAGGAACCACTCAGCCAGCAACACAGTATCACATCCCCGAACAGGAACCACTCAGCCAGCGACATAGTATCACATCCCCGAACAGGAACCACTCAGCCAGCGACACAGTATCACATCCCGGAACAGGAACCACTCAGCCAGCGACAAAGTATCATATCCCCGAACAGGAACCACTCAGCCAGCGACATAGTATCACATCCCCGAACAGGAACCACTCAGCCAGACACAGTATCACATCCCCGAACAGGAACCACTCAGCCAGCGACACAGTATCACATCCCCGAACAGGAACCACTCAACCAGCGACACAGTATCACATCCCGGAACAGGAACCACTCAACCAGCGACAAAGTATCATATCCCCGAACAGGAACCACTCAGCCAGCGACATAGTATCACATCCCCGAACAGGAACCACTCAGCCAGCAACACAGTATCACATCCCCGAACAGGAACCACTCAGCCAGACACAGTATCACATCCCCGAACAGGAACCACTCAGCCAGCAACACAGTATCACATCCCCGAACAGGAACCACTCAGCCAGACACAGTATCACATCCCCGAACAGGAACCACTCAGCCAGCAACACAGTATCACATCCCCGAACAGGAACCACTCAACCAGCGACACAGTATCACATCCCGGAACAGGAACCACTCAGCCAGCGACAAAGTATCATATCCCCGAACAGGAACCACTCAGCCAGCGACACAGTATCACATCCCCGAACAGGAACCACTCAGCCAGCAACACAGTATCACATCCCCGAACAGGAACCACTCAGCCAGACACAGTATCACATCCCCGAACAGGAACCACTCAGCCAGCAACACAGTATCACATCCCCGAACATGAAACACTCAGCCAGCGACACACAGTTAAATCACTTTTACGTTGCTTATTCGTGCATTGTGACAAAGTGTGACACTTATGCAACACCAACAATACGAATAGAATAAAGAATAGTGCATTTGCTGGTGTTACCTACGTTCTTACTTAATTTCTTAAATCGGTTTTCTAACCTAAGCTCTGCAGTTCCAAGTTTTTACATACTACAGAGGGCCGCGATAGCTCAGTCGGTACAGCAACTCGCTACGGACTGGACGGTCCGGGGATCGAATCCTGGTGGGGGCGAAATTTTCCGCACCCGTCCAGACCGGCCCTGGGGCCCACCCAGCCTCCTATACAATGGGTACCGGGTCTCTTTCCTGGGGGCAAAGCGGCCGGGGCGTGGAGTTGACCACCCACCCTCATCTAGTGCCAGGGTTAAAGAAAGAGTAGAGCTATACCTCTACTCCCCCTCAGGGCCTTCCTGGCTTGTTCTAGGGGGAACTTTACCTTTACCTTACATACTACAGAATCATTTAGCACTAAAGCGTGTGGTACATATGTTTACCACTAAGTTCATAAGTGAAAATAAAACAACTTTATGGACCAGAATCACAGCTTCGTGACACAACAAATCTGACAAAGGTCCGCTGATACAATACAGAACCACATTCACACACTCTGGCCTGCAGAGTCTATTTTTACAATGCTTTAACACTGCGGTCATGTCTCGAGACCAGAATGCAGGAAAAAAAATCAACACCATAAACACAGATAATAAATCCTTTGAAAGGGTGGAACAGTTCAAATGTTTGGGAACAACCCTAACAAATCAAAATTACTTTCATGAAGAAATTAAGAGCAGATTTAAGTCACGTAATGCTTGTTATCATTCGGTGCAGGATCTTGTGTCTTACAGTTTGCTGTAAAAAATACAAAGATTAAGATATACAGAACTGTAATTTTGTTTTGTATGGGTGTGAAACTTGGTCTGTCACACTGAGGGAGGAACATAGGCTGAGGGTGTTCGAGAATAGGGTGCTGAGGGGGATATTTGGGCCTAACAGGGACGGGGTAACAGGGGAGTGGAGAAGACTACATAACGAGGAACTTAATGATCTGTACTCATCACCAAATATTATTCGGGTGACCAAATCAAGATGGGCAGGGCATGTGGCACGTATGCGAGACAGGAGAGGTGCATGCAGGGTTTTGGTGGGGAGACCCGAGCGAAAAACGCCACCAAAAAGACCCAGTCGTAGATGGGAGGATAATATTAAAACGGATCTTCAAGAAGTGGGATGGGGAAACATGGGCTGGACTGATCTGTTTCAGAATAGCCAGAGACGATGTGTTTTGAATGCGGTAATGAACCTTCGGGTTCCATAAAATGCTGGAAACATGACTAGCTGAGGAACTGTTAGCTTCTCATGGAGGACTCTGTTCCATGCAGTTGGTTGGTTAGTTAGTTAATTTCATTCTTCGAGTTTCAATAGTTTTACGTTGTACTTTTCCATATTAGCATTTCGATATTTCAAATCTTCAGCTGACATCTCGGCACAATCATATCTTCTAAACCTCCTTCCAATACAATGTCTGCTTCAGCAACAGCGACTAACTTAGCAAGATCACAGCCCGACTGCAGGCAGTGGATGCTCTTTGACCTTTGATGTACTGTTTACAGCATCTGTAATACTCTTCGATACCGTTCGCCTACGGGACTGCGACATCCTTAACCCTTTAAAGACTAAAATCAATCTACACAGTACTTGAATTCAGTTCTTACTTCGCGATACACAACAAGAAATCAAGCACTTTATTCTAATTAGGGAAATAATTACTACTTAATGCGAAAATATGAAGAGAAATGTAGTCATTTGTCGTAAGTAGTAGGTATATAAATTGCCGATCCCAGTTGCCGTGCGGACTAAGTGGTGGGTCTGCGCCCGCTCGCTTACTAGGATTGTGGGTTCGAATCCCACCGGGGGCATGTATGTCTGTCTGTTGTGAGTGTTGTGTGTTGTCAGGTAGAGGTCTCTGCGACGAGCTGGTCACTCGTCCAGAGGAGTCCTACCGAGTGTGGTGTGTGTAAAAATTGTGATGGAGAAGCCTCGAAAAATGAAGCGGCCTAGGCCCCCAAGGGCCTGTCGAGCCATTGAAAAAAAAAAAAACATAAATTACCACTGGTCCTTTACTGGCTAAGTACACTCATCGCAGCTGTAATACAGTACATGCACTTGACAGAAGAAAGATAAAGGTCGGAACAGTCTGGACAAAAACGGCCCGTGCCACAGAGGAACGACCCCCTGGAAGACAGGCCGATAGGTTGTCCCGAAACGTCGGTACAGACCTACCGCTCAACTGTGCGTAATATTCCAGAAGAGCGCAGATCTCATCTACATCGCGACGGAAGCCTCAAATCACGAACTTCTAACAGAGTACCGGAATACGTTAGATCTTGAACGCAGGCGCTGGAACGTAAGAAAGCACTACTTGAAAAACCGTACTAATTCAGTCAAGGCGCCTTACAGCAACATACTGAACTACGAGATGTTCTACTGCAGGACAAATCACGTAACGTCAAACCACGTAACGTCACGGTCCACATCCTGCAAACTGCATTTCCTCCAAAGGTCAATAGGACTCGTCTCCTTTGCGCCAATCCATAAGGCAACGACTTTACATCCTCAAAATAACATCCAAAACTGGCGCGTTTTGACCTTTCGGTTTAACTGCGTTAGTAACAAAGGTGCCTAAGCACAAATCGCAGAAATGTCCTATGATGCTTCCTGCCCGTCTATCCAACACTGCAGTTTATCGCTCACAAAGACGAACTAAACCGTATAGTGTTGCAATTTCTTTATACAATCACATGACACTGACAGCTCTGAAGATCTACGAAAACCTTCCTGTGTCGTTACTAAAACAATCGGAGCTATTGCGGTAATTCTATGATCCGTTTGCCTTCTGATGTCACGTAGAACCACGCCCAGAGAATATGCAGACTACACACACACGAACCACATTCGCTGTTGAAAAGCTAACAGTTGCTCGTCTACTCGAAAAATTTCCCACATTTTAGGGAACCAGAAGAGTCACTATTGTGTTCACAACATAACGACAGGAGTTTGTGTCCTGAACTACACCATTTCACACCACACACATCCTATTTCTTAAGATTAATTTTAATATTATCCTCCCATATACGTCAGGGTCTACGGAGTGGTCACTTAGGTACCATTACAGCGGAGATTGGTACAGGCGAGTTAGGATTTGGATTCATTCATTCATTCTGTAGTCTGTCTTACGACAGGTCCGTAGCCTCTTCCAAAGCGAGTTCTCCACAGAGTGCGATCTAGTGCTTCCTCTTTCAATTTCCAGAATCTTCTCTTTTCCTTAAGGTCATCCAGTCAATTCCTTCAATCACGTGTTTCAGAAGGCAGTTTCTACGCAAGATGTGACCAATCCAGTTAGCCTTTCTTCTTTTTATTGTATGTACGATATTCCTCTCCTCCTTCACTCTATGTAATACTTCTTCATTTCTCACACGATCGGTCCAACTGATCTTCTCCATTCTTCTCCAGCACCACATTTCAAAACTTTCCAGATACTTCTGATCTACTTTCCCAAGTGTCCACGTTTCAGCACCACACAAAGCTACGCTCCAAATGTAGCACTTTACTAGTTCCTTCCTTACATTTAAGTCCAGTTTGCTGGTGAAAAGATTCTTCATCTTGTTGAATGCTGCTTAAGCCATGACAATTCTGGATTTAGTTTCACGTGTTCACCTTGCATCATTTGTTATCATGCTACCCAAATAATTGAAATATTCCACATTCTCCAATTGCTTTTGATCTATCATAATTTTTATTGGAGCTGGTTGCCTTGAGATTCTCATCATCTTAGTTTTTCCACATTCAAGGATTTGGATATGCTAATGAAATACATGGGGCACGCAGTAACGCAGTTGAGGCACTGTGCTACAAGCCGGAAGGTCGCGGGTTCGATTCCCGATGGTGTCAATGGAATTTCTCATTGATATATTCCTTCCGGCCGCACTATGGCCCTGGGGTCGACACAGCCTGTAACAGAAATGAGTGCCAGGAATATTTCCTGGGGGGAAAGGCGGCCGGTGCGTAGGGCTGACAACCTTACCACCTTCATGTGCCGATTGTCTATAAATCTGGCAGCCTCAACCTCCTGCAACCCTAAGGGCCTGTCCAGGCTTGTAATGCGATTGTTTTAGCTTTAGTGAAATGCATATAAACGCAGGCGTATCCGCTTTCAGGTCCCGGATTTCTACGATTCCGGTGCTTGTCACTGTTCCCAATACATATCACCTCTAGCATCAAACGAAGAACAAGACTCTAATGAAGGTAACAGAACTTACTCGCGATATTCAAGAAAACAAGCGTGAGAAATCAAATCACGTTAAAAGAACCGGACCGCGGTACTTGTACGGAGTTTTTAACAGCTATGTCTAGCGTCCACACGTCTCACATATTTGGACATTCTCTGCCAGGTCCGCGGCAGGGAACAACAAACAGCAGTCACATGATTGAGGTCAATACCGATCCAACATAAGAATGACAAATTATCTGCAATCAACAACGCAGCAACACTTTATGAGCAATAAGGCAATCTCGACACGTATTTTAAACTTCAAATAGCCTGGGATACTAATGCAGTATTGCACTGCATTTTGTGTACTTTTTGATAACTGATGTTGCAAGATGATGATGGGAAAGGGTCGAAAAATGTTCATTCATTTCATTCTGCAGTCTGTCTTACGACAGGTCCGTAGCCTCTTCATTCTGCAGTGTGTCTTACGACAGGTCCGTAGCCTCTTCATTCTGCAGTCTGTCTTACGACAGGTCCGTAGCCTCTTCATTCTGCAGTCTGTCTTACGACAGGTCCGTAGCCTCTTCATTCTGCAGTCTGTCTTACGACAGGTCCGTAGCCTCTTCATTCTGCAGTCTGTCTTACGACAGGTCCGTAGCCTCTTCATTCTGCAGTCTGTCTTACGACAGGTCCGTAGCCTCTTCCAAAGCGAGTTCTCCACAGGGTGCGATCTAGTGCTTCCTCTTTCAATTTCCAGTATCTTTTCTTTTCCTTAAGGTCATCCAGTAGCTGCTTACGTCTTCTCCCTCGTCGTCCCGTCATTTATATCCTTCCTTCTAATTTTCCTTCAATCACGTGTTTCAGAAGGCAGTTCCTACGCAAGATGTGACCAATCCAGTTAGCCTTTCTTCTTTTTATTGTATGTACGATATTCCTCTCCTCCTTCACTCTGTGTAATACTTCTTCATTTCTCACACGATCGGTCCAACTGATCTTCTCCATTCTTCTCAGCACCACATTTCAAAACTTTCCAGATACTTCTGATCTACTTTCCGAAGTGTCCACGTTTCAGCACCACACAAAGCTATGCTCCAAATGTAGCACTTTACTAGTTTCTTCCTTAAATTTAAGTCCAGTTTGCTGGTGAAAAGAGTCTTCTTCTTGTTGAATGCTGCTTTAGCCATGGCAATTCTGTATTTAATTTCACGTGTTCACCTTGCATCACTTGTTATCATGCTACCCAAATAATTGAAATATTCCACATTCTCCAATTGTTTTTGATCTATCATAATTTTCATTGGGGATGGTTGCCTTGAGATGTAGCAAGTTATATTTAGTATAAGAAGATAGTTGTGCAGACTCAGAGGGTGACAGCATTTATTATACACACAGCAGTTACACGCTGATGTGTTATACCGAAACGTCACAAACAGGGATGCAAGTGGACAGTTAACATGCTATCTATCAAAGGCAAATCACACACCACAGAATGGTACAAACATATCTGCCGAAATACTATGAGCGAAGATATTGTAAGCGAACAAAGCAACTCGTAACCGGTCAACTCCAGATTCACTTACATAACAGACATGCGCACAAATGTAAGGCAAACAATCTTCTGCCACACTGAACTCTTGACATAACCTCTCACGTCAGACTAGTACAACAACGGGCATACGGTCTCTACCGTCAGTGTGCTGCGTCACTCCTCCCCTCTTAACTGCACTGTATGTACTGCAATCCGGTAATTACGCTAAGTAAATTGAAATACATGCCTGAATTCTACTGTAACTCTTGTTACAATGACAATTCGTAAGCCACCAGGGAAGACGGACCATTTATGACTGGGAAATACTGTTGACAGACTCCTCAACAGAGGGATCATTTATGTAATTTTACAGAATTCATCCCATTGTGCTATCGAACATTAAATAACAAATATCTAAACGGTCCGTTCACCACATGTTTCGGGCACAACTGACCATCATGGGACTATCACACGATAGAACGTAAAATTTAATACATGTAAATTAACCACTCTGTTTTACTCTGAGAGATCCCCACAACCTCACAATTATTTTTTCCCCTATGGCTCGACAGCCCTAAGGGGCCTAAGCCTCATTTTTCGAGGTTTCGCGATCACACACTTTATACACACCACACTCGGTAGGACTCCTCTCGACGAGTGATCAGCCCGACGCACAGACCACTACCTGACAACACACAACACTCACAAGAGAGAGAGACATCTATGCCCCGGTGGGATTCGAACCCGCAATCCCAGCAAGCGAGCGGCCGCAGACCCACGCCTTAGACCGCGCGGCCACTGGGATCGGCAGGGTGAACTTTACCTTACCGTAAACTGTAGTAAAGAACACATGAGGCTCTCACAGCGGTGGCTGTAAAAATTAAAGCTGTTCGCGATACGAAACTGTATTGTCTGGTAGAGAAGCACCGAAGTTTCGAAGAACCTTGGCGCCTCCATCTTCAAGTACACCGGCCTCAGTACATGGACTGTCTATCCTACTCGTCTTATGACACTGCGCATGTCTCGTACCGCACCAGTCCAAACGGCGGAATATCACAGAAGACAATAATCTCGTGCCTTCAGCCTGACACGGAAAGGTGTGTCAAGAGAATCAATCTCGTAATTACATGCATACTGCTACTTCTGCTAATCCTTAAGCTTTCACGACCTGTACTTTTTTACAACCAGGGCTTAGCACTGGGGACTAGGCATTACACAGACATTCATATTAATTAATTCTACAGTCTGTCTTACGATAGGTCCATAGCCTCTTACATAACGAATTCTCCACAAAGTGCGATCCAGTGCTTCCTTTTTCCACTTCCATTATCCTTTCCTTTCCTTAATACTACTTCCAGCCGCATTATGGTCGACTCAGCCTCTAACAGAAATGAGTACCAGTAATATTTCCTTGGGGGTAAAGGTGGCCGGTGCGTGGGGCCAACAATCTTACCACCTTCATGTACCGATTGTCTGGAAATCTGGGAGCCTCAACCTCCTGGAACCCTAAGGGCCTGTCCAGGCCTGTAATGGGATAGCTTCACCTTTACCTCGTTTCCTTGATGTCATACAGTGGCTGCCTACGTCTTCTTCCCCGTCTTCCCGTCACTTTCATATTTCCTTCAATAAAGTGTTTTAGAAGGCAGTTTCTACGCAAGATGTGACCAATCCAGTTAGCCTTTCTTCTTTTTATTGTATGTACGATATTCCTCTCCTCCTTGACTCTCTGCAATACTTCTTCATTTCTCACACGATCGGTCCAACTGATCTTCTCCATTCTTCTCCAGCACCACATATCAAAACTTTCCAGATACTTCTGATCTACTTTCCGAAGTGTCCACGTTTCAGCACCACACAAAGCTATGCTCCAAATGTAGTACTCACTAGTTTCCGCTGCCAGGTCTTTTTTCCGTGTGGTCAGTCTATTTGCATTTGCGGAAGCCATTTGGATTCACAACAAAAGGTCTTCATGGGGTGGGGTTGTCAACCCCATGGCCAACCCCCAGCCCGGAGGAACAGGCTTCGGACACAGGGAGGTCGATTCTTCTCCAGCACCACATTTGAAATCCTTCAAGGTATTTGTGATATACCTTCAGACGTGTCCAAGTTTCAGCACCATACAAAGCCATGCCCGTATTCATATACATTACTTTTAATAAATGACGTTACAATTATGGTACTTGTAGAGGGAGGTACTCGTATACGGAACGTGACAAATGGCACAGTACGAATATCAATTTTGTAACATTCGCAACTACAGGTACCAAAAAATGTGTCCGTCAAATTCGCCACTTCTGGATCGCTATAAGATGTTCAGTTGAAAGATTATGCCTTAGTGATCTAGCACAGTGGTATTCAACCTGGGGTACGCGTACCCCCGGGGGTACGCTAAGACATCTTAGGGGGTACGTAAAATTAAAAAAAAAATGAATATATTATTTCATGATAAACACTGAATAATCAGGGCCAGATTTACGGTTAGCCATAAGAGACCCGGACGTAAGGACATGCGATTTGGGAACGCCATTTCTCTCTCTCCCCCCTTTATGCGATTCTTATCTGGGCGGCTAGTTTCATTTTATTCCACATAGTGCATATAATTTTGCTTTGCTAAAATATCTTTCTTCCTTTATTAATTTTTATATGATAGGCAATAATATATTTGTTACTTAATAGCTTGATTCTCCTTTTTCTCATTTAAAACTTATTATTTAATACATTATTTTGGATGTAATTTATTTAACTTATTTTATATGTAGATTATAGACTATGTATAACTTGAATTATGCACCAACAACTTTGGAGGTACAAAGTTGAAGAAAAATTATATCTGGGGGTACGCGAACAAAAAAAGGTTGAATACCACTGCTCTAGCATAAAGTACGGAAGGTCACAATGAGAAACTCAGAGGCCTAGCCGAGTTTACGCTACTAATTGCATTATGTAAACTATGCAGACCACACAACTCTGTTAATACAAAGTAACTACTTGTTCCAACGGGATCCAAGCGACATGCACGAACAGGCAGCTCGCCTCGGGACGCAGTCGTCTCTCGTTCAAGTTGTCTAATATCTGCAAAATGTGAGTTTCCTGTATGAATTGATAGCCTGCCTACAAGCTTTCTGTCGCCGCTGCAGCTACAAGGGAAGTTCCCCAACACTGACGCTGCCAACATTAATTACCTCCTTCCTGTGCCGACAGACCATCACTGCCATGTTACTACAACTTCCCTCAAAACTTTATCACATTCACACATACTTGACTAAACACGAAACGAACGCGGTTCAAGTTTATAAGGAGCTGAGGTTACTTCACAAGACAGGCAGCGTACGTTTAACGTAACAATGAGGTGATTTCGCGTGCGAAAGCAGTGAGTTTACACATTCTGAGTGTGTGTCTGTAGCCTTAGTTATCCAGCATGCAAAGCGCATGCGCCGTATTATATTGTCATCTGTGGCCTGTCTGGCTGTACCGTATTTTTCTACATTGTCTCATAAACGGCACGATTTTAGGAAAAAAGTTACTGAACATAAAATGTGTGTTTTGATTTTCTCTACAACTTTTGTCTGAAATATTTCTCATCCTAAGAAGAACTCAGCGAGATATTATCATAAATGTACATAGGTCTTCATGTAAAGTAACTGTTATTATTGTGAGATTTTAATTAAACTTTAATCTTCTTAACATATTTTCGAAAAATACTCAAATATGAAATTCCATGAAAATACGTCCAGTGGGAGCCGAGTTGATCCATTTCGGCGGCCGGATAGACGGAAGGACGTGTAGACAGACAGACAGACAGACAGATATGACGAAGCTAACAGTCTACTATCAGTTTCATCATTACATGTTTTTAAAACTGTCTGTGAATCTGCATGTGGCCTACCGTAGGCCAAACATGTCGCTCCATTAAGTTAAATAAAATTCAGTTGTGTTTAGGCTGATGTCAAGTTTCTATATCTAGTTCAAATTATTGCTAAAAACTTATGTGTTTACTTCATAAATTTTATATTACTGTCACCGTGCATTTTCACTTACTATTCAGTTCACAAACAAATGCACAAACATTTGTTGGTGAACTGAATAGTATTATGTGTTTACTGTTTGGACTTTCGCAGCTAACATACTACATACTACATGCATGTCATAAGTCTACGTACTGCACAAGTGTCCCTGAATATGCAGAGGCGAAAGTGGCGGTGACGGTAGTAGTGGTAGTAGTAGTAGTGATAGTACTACTAGTAGTAGCAGTAATAGTACTAGAAATGGTAGTAGTAGTAGCAGTAATAGTACCAGCAGTAGGTGTCCAGTTCCTTTTCGGCTAGCAGTCACACGTTCCATAGTCCCTAACTTTCCTGCTAGACCTACGACTATAACTATCAGCAGGTTGCTGTTTTCAGGTTGCCGCCGTGTAGTGACTGCTGACAGTCGCTACACCACTCTTCACTCGTGTTAGCACCTCTTCCTAAGAAACTGAACGGCCCTGATAATGTCCAAAATCATTTGCATTGCCCATTCATATTCCCCTACGATCGCTCACTGCCTCGCACAAGCCTATCAAATATGTGGGACACAAATAAATGTCGGAAGACATAGTGACTGCGGAGTTTGCAGTTGACCTTGGCAGCTGTTTGCGTTGGGGAAAGCCTAGCGTCTCCTGTTTGTGACCAATAACCGATATATTCCAGTTAAAAATACATTGGCCTCCTTAAGTGCAGTCGTGTTTTGTGCGTGTTAGATGGCACAGTCATTTACTGTAATGTTCTGCGTGGTTAAAGCTGTACATAACGTTGACTTCAGGCTTCTTATAAACGAAAAAAAAAAAAAACCTACGCCTATATCTTTCCCCGACCGCCGTCGCGAAAGGACTCTCACGCGGTGTTAAGGTCAAGTGCCCGCTCTTGAGTAAGCGACTTTATGCGCCTAGCAGCGACCTTGAGTTGTTCCAGGTATTTAACGACGCTGCTAGCTCAGACTTCAGTAAGGTCGAACTGAAAAGGATATGTACAGAGCGGTCGCGGCTGAGGTACTAGGATCCAGAGGGGGAGTAGAGGTATAGCTCTACTCTTTCTTTAACCTCGGCGCTAGATGGGGGTTGGAGGTCAGCGCCACGCCCCGGCCGCTTTACCCCCGGTAAATAGACCAGGTACCCATTGTACAGGAGGCTGGGTAGGCCCCAGGGCCAGTCTGGACGGCTGCGAAAAATCTCGCCCCCACCGGGATTCGATCCCCGGACCATCCATCTCGTAGCGAGTCGCTATACCGACTGAGCTATCCCGGCCCACAGAGGGCCTCGGTAAAACCACGAAAACCGCTGGCTGCTTTTTTTCGGGACTGAAATGACCTCAGGCAGATATCGGTACGTGGACAGAGATCTGAACACCAGACCTCCCGAATACGAAAACCCACTCAATCGCGGCATTCAGTAAGTGCATTATCTTCCAACCAGATATGCTACGTACTCGCTAGAACATTCTTTTTCCCATTCCCTGTCACTCGTGCCAGTAACTCGTTCTGAAAGTATACGCCACTCTTCAAAGTTCACCTTACAACACGCTACGAAGGCTAGATAAGGGTGTGTGGTCAACTCCACGCCCCGGCCTTTTACCCCGGGAAAGATACCCAGTACCCGTAGTACAGGAGGCTGGGTGGGCCCCAGGGCCGGAGTTGATGGGTGCGGAAAATCTCGCCCCCACCGGGATTCGATCCCCGGAACGTCCAGCGCGTAGCGAGTCGCTATACCGACTGAGCTAACCCGGCCCACATAAAGTGTAATGCCAACAGCACATGGTGTTCCCTGACGGCCACCGACCCAAGTACTAACCATTCCCAACGTTGCGTAACTACGTTGATCGGACGACAACCGGTGTGTTCAATGTGGTACAACTGTAACATCAAGATAACCATGTCAAGCCACAGTCGCCTCTATATGCGCCAACTGCTTTACCATTAACGAGCCAACTCCTATTAACGTGGTTCGTATACTGTCACAGTTACAGAACGATTATTTCCCAAAACAAGATTTGTCTGTTGGTATTTATAATGGAGGCCGATCCCAGTGGCCGCGTGGTCTAAGGCGTGGGTCTACGGCCGCTCGCTTACTGAGATTGTGGGTTCGAATCCCGCCTAGGGCATGGATGTCTGTCTGTTGTGAGTGTTGTGTGTTGTCAGGTAGAGGTCTCTGCGACGAGCTGGTCATTCGTCCAGAGGAGTCCTACCGAGTGTGGTGTGTCTAAAGTGTGATCGTGAAGCGTCGAACACAAAAAGAAAAATGAGGCGGCCTAGGCCCCCAAGGGGCTGTCGAGCCATTGAAAAAAAAAAATTATAATGGAGATGGCGTGCGTTCTCTGTGGGGTAGGAAATCGGTATTTAAATGTCAATTCGACTGAATTCTCAAGCTGGATGCCAGCCTCTCAACGCGGAGACCCGGATTCGATCTCCGGCCCGTTCTATGTGAGATACGTGGCGTTCAAAGTGACACTTGGACAGGGTCTTCTTACAGTAATCCGACTTCCCCCGGTCACTATCATTACCTCAATGCTCCATACTTACCTACACGCTACTCTAACCAGACGGACGAACGGGCAAAGCCTGGCAAATTTCAAATATCGATGCTTTTCCATAAATTGTGGGACACTTATAGAAATACTTTCACTTTCCTACAGGCTTTTTAAGGCGTGCCATGGCTCAGGCGGTTAGTCACCGGGCTCTCATCGCTGGGGCTCCGGTTCGATCCCAGGTGGGTGGTGGACAACTTGACACTGCTACAGGTTTGTCTCCGAGTACGCTACTTCCTGTTTTCCCAAGTCACCTTCATATTCTCTTATGAAAACAACATAAGGGAGCAGACTGGAAACTTTCAAATAAAGCTATGCTCTTTCGGGTATCGGGAAGCACTGGGCAGAGCAGTAAACTCACGTTACTCAGGATTTCCGTCGCGGAGACCGTAGTTCGATCCCGCGCCAGTCCACGTGAGATCTGTCCTGGACGAAGTGGCACTCGTACACGTCCCCCCCCCCCAGTAAATCGACATTCCCTTCTCAGCATAACTCCACCAATATGCCATACTCGTCTTCATCTTAATGCTGGTCTTATCGGAAGGACAAGCGGGCGACACTTGAAAACCATGAAATGAAGAAATATTCTTCTGAAAATAGAAGCATTTGAAAGAAATGGCTTAGTTTTATTTTTTCAGGCTACAAATGGCTGAAGTTAATGAGTTAATGAGCACAAGCCGCAGCTCCTAACAACACAACAGCAAGGTTACTTGAAGAACTTCATCACTCAAAGACGCTCCCTTGTCACTTGATTACAACGGAAATTAAAAATGTGACAACGATGACGTAACTGGAAAGAGAAGCTACACAGAAGTGCTGTTTGTAAACTGAACGGGGCGTGACAGAAATACGCGGGGCGTGGTCTGTTTCAATGGCCAGTACACGTTCGTCTATTAACTGCAGATTACCTCATTGGAAACCCATCACGACGCGCCGTGTCACGACATTAATAACCACCGTCGGTTGCAAAAGGTCACGTGACAGTTTTAACGATTCTATGACAGAACATCCTACGCAAAGACACGGACGGGGTACCTCCCTCAAGACAGTGCGTACGCAGCGGCTGGACGACCCGAGAACCGTGGAACGATTTTCGGCAGAAGTCAATTTCCAGACCGTCTCTAAGGTCACCCACAGCAGGGGACAAGTGCCATGATAAGTGGGTCCCTGTCACCACGATAAGTCGGTCCCTGTCACCACGATAAGTCGGTCTCTGTCACCACGATAAGTCGGTCCCTGTCACCACGGCATGGCGCGCCCTCAGGTTACGGATGGAGGAACGGCCTCCGGATATGGAGGGTAGCTGCGAATACATTGAATAAGCAGTAGCGGACAGCCGACAGGGGGTGGTCCTCCTCACCGTAAAAAATTACCAAGTTACGAATCATTTAGCAAAGTCTCGGACCTGGACTGATTCTTTGGTACAACTTAAGCTCAGGATAGGGACAGGTGGCGGGCTCTTGTGAATGCGGTAATGAACCTTCGGGTTCCATAAAACGCGGGGAATTTCTTGACTAGCTGAGGACCTGTTAGCTTCTCAAGAATGACTCTCCTCCATGGAGTTAGTTAGAGTTAGTTAGGGGACAAGTACATCGGGTTAAAGCGGTCGGGACCGGTGGCATGCCTAGAGTTTTCTGGCGCCCGGGGCGAGCAATCACAATGTCCGCCCCTAAGAGAAATTACAAACTTTAAAATACTCACAATTACTTATTGAAATTCCTTACATTTGGCTGAGTAATTTACTATCTGTTGAGCGTAGACAAAATTTTTTTTTTCATTTAAAATATTCATTTTGTTGCCCCCTAGACTCTGCTGCCCGGGGCGGCTGCACCACTGCCCCCCGCCATCTACGCCCCTGGTCGGGACATAAACCTAACCACACACTTCAATGTAGTGCAGATGTTAAGTACACGTGGAGTCATACCTCCACTCCACCATGTGTCCTAATGACGCACTGTTCAGTCAAGCACAGGGACGGCTCTACCTTCACCTGGCTCTAGTAATATTAATTCCTCCCTCCGCCAACTGGATTCGCCCAAAGAACAATTTTCCGATATAACCTCACTAACCGCGTAAATCCGATATCCGATCTCGCATGCCTCATAAATAAAAAATGAAGAATGTACAAGAAGACTCTTCTTATCAAAGTAGGTACAGGCAGTCCTTCAATGCACAGTGGTAAGTATATGTACCACCAGCTGCAACATTAAGCTGTAACTGCACGCTCACACGAGTCTCATAACAGTAATTATTGTCCCAAATAATAATAAACGATTGATCTTTATAACTGTGACGGAGTGTGTTTACTGCGAGGTACGAACCGCATACAAACGAACTTCGTTTCAAAATTTACCGTTTTGTTACAGTGAAACCTGGCTATAACGGAACCACAAGCGACAGAAAATTTTTCCGTTGTAGGAAGGAGCCGTTTAATACACGTATTTGAAGGATCATCGAAACTGTAAGATTTTTCCGCTAAAGACAAGTGTCGCCGTATTTAGTAATAAGGGACATTCCGGTAGTCTTGGGACAGCCGGTACTCTGACAGTTCTCTAATTCATGTTTCGACGTTACAGCCTACTTTGTGTTTACTGCGTCATCTACAGAGGGACCGAGAAGATGGCAGTCGGAAGGAGCTGTAAGGTGGATGAGACAGGACAGTCCACTGAAGCTTTGTGACGGCCTCTCGGGTACGCAGACTTGTGTGTGGCCTCGCATTGTCGTGGTGAAGAAGCACTTCTGTCACATGTTTATGGGAACGAACCCTCCGGAAACGCTTCTTCAGAGTTTCCCTTGAAAGATGCAATCCGCGGAAAGAGGTATGAGGACGACGAGGAGGTCATTACCGAAGTAAAGAGGTGGTTGCTTCAGAGACGTGCAGAGTGGTACCGCGAAGTCACACAGGCTCTCGCATCTCGGTGGCATAAGGCCAAAGATTTAGAAGGAGACTATGTTGAAAAATAGGTTTAGGTAGCCAAAGATTCATGTAATGATGTGACATATTTGAAGTTTTAATAAAATCAATTGTGAATGGGAAACAAAATGTGTTGCATTACTTTCTGGGCGCTGTAATATTTAAGACAGTTTTCAATATTATCTTCCAAGCTACACATATCCAGAATTCTCCCACGTTGAATCTAGCCATCAGGTTTGTAGACTACACTCCTATACATAATATACAGGGCATACACAAAAGAATGGTGCGGTTTCAAACTGAATAAAAAATTTATGTTCTCACTTACACGGGCACAACAAACACCGCCAGCGGCGGCAACTGTCCAAGTTTCTCATTTGGTAATTACAATCCTTCAATGTGTGCACCCTGGGTCACATGACACACATCCACACGGTAATCAAACTCATCCCAGACCCGGTGTAGCATGTCCGCTGTAATGGCCTGCAGTGCATGCGTTATCCGATCACGAATTTCATGGATGGACGTGGGCAATGGTGGTACATAAACGCTGTCTTTAACGAACCCCCAAAGAAAGAAATCGCACGGTGTAAGATCTGGCGAACGGGGTGGCCAAGGGAGAAGGTTCTTGTCTCCATTTGCAGCAGCACGTCCGATCCAGCGCTGTGGAAGAACACGATTGAGACTTTGAGATCTTTGAAACTGGCCCCGCGGCCACGCAGTAAGCATGAGAAACGAACTGCTGGTAGCGCATGAGAAACTTGGACAGTTGCCGCCGCTGACGGTGTATGCTGTGCCCGTGTAATGTGAGACATAAATTTTTTATTCACTTTTGAAACCGCACCATTCTTTTGTGTATGCCCTGTATATGTTACATCTCATGCGTAGAACATCCCAGAACATAGAAGGCCACGGTCAAGCAATAGGCCATTACATGACCTTTACATAAGCAAAGAATTTAAGTGCCCACTAACTCAGAAGAGAGTGACCTTGAACATTGAATTTAAATAAAAGCAGCATAAAAGTCAGAGTTGTGAATATGATAGACTTCAAACTGTAGCCGCATTTCAAGGACCTAGACAGCTACCCGGCCATACGGCCATCTTCAGGGATGCAGAACACAAGCGTTAGACACGTTAAAAGTATAAAATGAAACTGCAAAAATTATCACAACCAATCCATGGGTGTAATTATCACACAATGTGGTTTACCGTACCGTTCACATCACAACACTTTATCTTGGATGGTAAATCACTAACTGCAACCTTCTACGTAGACCATCCAATCAAATATCAATAAACCCTTACTGTAATAACTTATATGTACGTATTTTTTAAACAATTGGTTCTTATAACTAATTAAACTCTATGGATTGGTTCTGATTCTCTTATAATTTAATTGTATACTGTTAATGTATCCAACCTTTATATTTACGTCACTGACGATGGCCACATGGTTGGCCGAAACATGTAGCAGTTCATTGTGTATATAAACTAATTTCAATACACTTGTGTGCATCTGTTGATAACATTATTGTATACATATTCGATTAATGCAAACAGTATGGATCATATAAAGCGATTGTAGCCACATCTAACGCAGTGCTATGCTTTCTGTTACTATGGTAACCAGTGCCGGCCTTGGCAAACGGGGGCACGATTGCGTTCATTATGGCGGGCCCTAAAAAGTTATTGTGCAGAGCAAAAAAAGGACTAACATTTTGGTATATTAACGTAAGTTAGGTACATAAATTAATATGGTCCATTTTTATCATTTTTTTAAAATGTACGAATCCTCCATACAGGCCCGAAGGTCGCGGGTTCGATTCCCGATGGTGTCATTAGAATTTTTCATTGACATAATCCTTTCGGTCGCACTATGGCCCTGGGGTCGCCTCAGCCTCTAAAATAAATTAGCACCACAAATATTTCTTGGTGGGGGGATAAAGGCGGCCGGTGCGTAGGGCTGACAACCGTACCACCTTCATGTGCCTCCTGGAACCCTAAGGGCCTGTCCGAGCCTGTAATGGGATCTCGAATCCTCCATTAGCGCGGGGGGCCTACTGCGTCAAATCGGTCCAATCGGCCTAAGGCCGGCCCCGATGGTAAACACACAATAAAGCTATCTCTCACCTGAGCCCCATATCGGTAACTTGAGAAGCTTCTTGAAGCTGCTGCTCCTTTTCAAGGACGCCGAGCGAGTCGCCGTAACTTCATGGTGTTCCATATAGAAGATGTTACAGATATCCATACAGGCGTCGCTCACAACCATACAACACAATGTCTGTCCCATAAGTAAAAATGCCTCAAAATGGAATTCTTACACAAAATACTCAGCGAAATGACGGGAGATGCCAAAAATACGAGCTACGAAAGTCTTTCATCATGTTACCAGTTAAGTTAAGGGAAATTGCACTGAATCACTGCCAGTAAATATTCCCCTGCCACAGAACATAAAGTTACACTCTTACATTACATCGTACCGTTCAAAAGATCCATTTGTCTTGCTACGGCAAATCAGTGATAACAAATCGGTACAAACAAGGTCACCATATTTAACACCACCGGTATGATTTTTCAATGCACGTGTCAAAACTTAAGTACAGTTGACCTTGGAACAATAAAACTCGGGACACAAACTGCCAGAACACACAATAGTGCAACTTTACTGTACACTATGAATCTGACGCTGTCTTCTACTTCAGACGAGTCACCAGCCGCGAACAAGTTCGCACTTCACGAGACGCACCTTGCGTAAGCACACATAATTAGACCAGTGATAAGATTAAATGTCCGGACTATAGCAGACGAGGGGCTTAGCCTTCTACAGACGCCTGCAATTACGTACAAACATACTCCATCCAGGGTCAATTTAAATATACCGCACTTAACGGCATGTCTGCGATGGCCAGAGCAGCAAACCACAGACGTCTACAGCTTACAACAGCAACACCAGACCCAGAAAAACCAAATTCAAGTAGTACGTGACACCCCAAAAATCGTGAAATGTTACATTCTGAATATCACACCCCAAGATATGCGTCACAATGCAGCACTTTACGCTTTGAACCACGTGTGACATCATCACGATACGACCAACACCACACACCGCATTAAGCAGGAAGCCCCTGCCACACAAATCTGCTAGTTAATAAATCTTTACGTGTACGAAGGAGACTGGGAACTTCTTGTTGACGTGCGCAAGCTTCGTACGAGGGACACGACCCTCACACAGCGGCGGCGCGCCCGACCAACTGCAGGCAAAGCGTCGCGCACACTGCAGCACCCAGCCAGTCAGCCAGTCAGCCAGCCCAAAACACTGCCGAGGCACAATCAGCAGCGCCGCCGCACGGCACGGGTTTAGCCATCAGCCAATTGGCAGCTCAAACGCCGACGAACCTTCGGGTGTCGTAAAACCGGGGATATTTCGATCGACTGAATAAATATGAACTGCTCACGGCATACAACGTGCCATGGGACTACTGCAGGGGACTCGGGTTACGGACTGCGCTACACTACACGACAAAGGAATCGGGGTTCGCTTACCGGTAGGGGCCAGATACTTCTCTCTTCTACAGTGTCCACGTGGACCGTGATACCTCAGTCGGTACAGCGACTCACTACGGGCTAGACGGTCCGGGGATCGAATCCCGGTGGGGGCGAGATTTTCCGCACCCGTCCAGATGCCCCCCAGGCCCACCCAGCTTCCTGTACAATGGGTACCGGGTCTTTTTCCCGGGGGTAAAGCGGCCGGGGCGTGGTGTTAACGACATCCATCTAGCACCGAAGTTAAAGAAAGATATCTATACCTCTGCGCTACAAACCTGAACGTCACGGGTTCGATTCCCGATGGTGTCATTGGAATTTTTCATTGACATAATTATTTCGGTCGCACTATGGCCCTGTGGTCGACTCAGCCTCTACCAGAAATGAGTACCAGGAATAATTTCCTGGGATAAAGTCGGCCGGTGCGTAAGGGTGCCAACCTTGCTACCTTCATGTGCCGATTTTCTATAAATCTGGGAGCCTCAACCTCCTGGAACCGTCAGTGTCTGTCCAGGCCTGTAAGATCTATACCTCTCCTTCCACTCTGTGCCTTCATAGCAGGTTACAGGGCGAACATGACAGTGTCCACACCAGGTCTGGGAACCACCCCTCGTATTCAATGGGTATTGGAGGCTGACCGCAGACATACATCAAATGTCGGGATTAACAATGGGTGGAGCTATAACTCCACTCCCATATACGCCTTCCAAGGCCTCGTGCTTACTTAACCACAGCAACAAATCAAATTACTCTTCAAAACACGTAGGCCTTGTTTTATGCCAGTTTCTTTTGCGTCTTTTTGCTTTAACGCCCCTGCCTATTTACAGTCATTCATTAATTTGCGCTCTCTTGAGTTTCGGTTTGTCACCCTTTGGCTGGCTGCGTCCTATTACACTGACCCCTTATTTCTGACGAGAAAGTCATTTTTTATTTACGCCTTTTCAGATTTACATCCATTTTTTAGGAACGCAACTAGGGCGTAAAACAAGGCCTTGGTGTATACGATTTGAGGATTGCTAGGACCACACTACACAGTACAGCACATGAGATAAACCATGAATCCACAGAATGACTTCATACTGGCGTAATGCCCTAAGATTGTGAAATCAGATGACAAAGGTGTATCATCACCGTCACGGTGTTTCCATCAGTACACATTATAAACATGTTTCACAATTTAAAATTTACAAATCCAAAATTACGTTCCTGTCTGTGTTTTCAGATAACAAGGGCGCGTCCGCAACACATTCTTTTTACACGCACATTCACAAACACAACGGATGGACCGGAAATGAGTGCTCTAATAGTGTAACGGAGCTAACAGCAATGAAGCTAAAGGCAGGTCAGGGCAAGAATTTGCATTATCCCCCGCCAGTCTGCGTATCAGCTACCTCCCCTACGCAGTCTTCCCTCACTCCCTCCATTGCCACTTTTACACAGGTTATCGCACTGTCTCTATCTTACGCTCTCGGCTCTTTACTGGAGTAAAGAGACAGAAACGCATGCAGTAGTCGGTAGTGTGGAGAAGCAGGAGTCAGAAATGAACCCACACCAGCCGTGTTGATTCTTTCCCTGACCCGAACATAAGAAATTCGACTGTAACAGGCCCCGACGATTCATCACTGTCGTCACAGCCAGCCACTCGCCATTTATCGTATGCAACAGACAGTGCCTCGTTGCAAATTCAACGCACAGCATCCTAAACTGTCACTTTTTACACAGGCATTACAGTTTCCCTTACCGATATGATTCAAACGCCAACAGAAACAAAAGGTAAAACGGTAAAGCTGTTCCTGTGCATGTCATGAAGGCAAAGATGGCGGTGTGGTCAGCCTCAAGCCCCGGCCGCTTTACCTCCGGACAGAAACTCTGGTACCCACTGACAGGAGACTTACTGAATTTCAGAGCCGACCGGCTCTGGACAATATCAGACCTCAAATACGTGCACACTTGTGTGTTCGTGACCTTAGCTCATGCGCAAGGGTAGCGTCCTGCGAGTTCATAAAACCCTGCATCATACCAAAAATCTTTGTACACAAAATTATAAACGGCACGCCATTCTTGAAAAAAGAAAGGACAGAAGCAATATGACATTCCGTTCGGAGTAAATTTATCATAATGCATCGCTGTCTTATGTCAAATAAAATTAATTAGTGTGATGCACGTTGAAAATTCAACGGAAAGCCTTTCCGAGCGTCTTCGCTGCGGTACGCGTTCTATGAGACTGCAAAAACCAAACCAACTTTCCAAACAACCGCGAACCACGCTCGCCTTTGTACACACGTACAATGTACACATATGGCAATGTATCAGCAAATGATACGCCCACAACCACACATGCATCATGCGTAAGTTGTGCCATCCAGGATGATTATGGCCATCTTCAAAAATAGAACCTCTTCATCCTGCTTTTACATCCTTTGTTTCGTCCTAACTACATAGAGCACAGTCCTTCATGAGAAGCTAACAGTTCCTCAGCTAGTCAAGAAATTCCCCGTACTTCATACAACTCGAAGTTTCATTACGGCATTCACAAGCATCTACCAACTGTCCGTATCCTGAGCCAGATCAATCCAGTCCGTGACCATCTCACTTGTTGAAGATCCAGAGTCAGTCCAAGTCCGAGTTCCTGCGAAATGTTTCGTAACATCACAGATATTTACGTTGAGGCGTTCTTAGCACCTCGCCCAAACCCCCTAAGCTGAAATACCACCCCTTGTCGGCTGTCCGCGACTGCTTATTCAATATACTCGCAGCTACCTTTATATCCTCCATCCGCAACATGACGACGCGCCATGTTGTGCTGACAGGGGCCCAATGTTGTGCTGACAGGTACCCAATGTTGTGCTGACAGGGACCCAATGTTGTGCTGACAGGGGCCCAATTATCAAGGCTTTGTATCGTCCTTCAAGGGGGGGGGGGGAAACTAACGCCCATATTACCACAGCGACCATGTGTGCGTCCGATCTTTCAGCTACTGAAACTGTGGGCCGACTTCCACAAAACTTGATATTAACAGTATGACATTGGAACGCACACCTAACGTCGCACACTTTAATCAGTAACAACATGGCGCGCGCGCGAACCGTGACGAAGTAGCCACAACAGTACTACTTTCCTCATGACTGGAGTCCGGCATTTAAAATTACGTACGAAGATAGATCATTAAATATATCGACACGTTTTATATCGAATATTTCATGCAAGTCACCAACTGCAAACATGGCGACAATGCGAGTCTTTGTGGTTTTATAACTATACCATCGGGTCTTCTGGACTATAAATCTGTACAATGAGAATGAAACTTACTGAGTTGCGCCCGAAATACCTCCTCTAAACAATTTATTCAGGATGACTATCCCAAATTTTGGTAGCTCCGCGGAAATTGCAGAATCCCGCTTCTTTATACACTGACTGCAAAACGAGAATAACAACTCCAGGTAAAATTTAGTACGGCACGCCCGCAAATACTTTTACTCCGATGCACACAATTTTTTCTACAAAGAGGAGAGGAATATCCTACATACAACAAAAATAAGAAAGGCCAAGTGGATTGGCCACATCTTGCGTAGGAACTGCCTTCTAAAACACGTTACTGAAGGAAAGATAGAAGGAAAAAGTGACGGGAAGACGAAGAAGAAGAGGTACACAGCTACCGCATGACCTCAATTAAACGAGAGGCTAGTGAAAATTGAAAGAGGCTTCACTAGATCGCACTCTGTGGAGAACTCCTTTGGAAGAGGCTGACCTGTCGTAAGACAGACTACAGAATGAAGAGGCTGACCTGTCGTAAGACAGACTACAGAATGAAGAGGCTGAACTGTCGTAAGACAGACTCTAGAATGAACAGAGGATGGTGATGCAATATATCTTATGTCGCTGATCTCCAAGAACTACGACGTGCGGCATGACCTTACCCCACGACGTCTGCCGCACACAGGACGAGAGACAGGCAACAGACACGAGATAATTAACTGTAATTAGGACAGTGAATGGTTCAGTTGCTTCCTACTGCCATCTGTAGGTGACGTAGCTGGGCTCGATGGCGCCCGGGGCGAATAATCACAATGACGTCCCCTAACATAAATTACATACTTTAAAAATCACATTATTGGAATATCCCTATATTCGGCTCAGTAATTAACAGTGTCGAGTGCTGAAAATTAATTTTATCATTTTAGCAGTGGTCCCGAAAGGGTGCTCCCCGGATCCCTTGGGATCCGAGACCAGTTCCCAGGGGATCAGTGGATACATTTCTGTAATGGCTACTCTGAAGTTTATTTTTTTTAAATAAAAGGAATAACGTTTGGTTAAAAATAATCGCAGAACTGCTTTAATTGGCGGTGTGTTTATTTCCTCTGTTCGTTAGAATATCTAATTAAGGAACCCCCTGTACCCCGAAGCGAGAGACAATCAGTTTAATTAATGTTAGATCATGCAATGCATTGTTACGTGTGTTACTGGCATGTATTGGTAGCTATCTAAAATCAGTTATGAGATATAAATTGTTAATTCACGAACATTATCAGTATATTCTATGTATCGCTCCTGATTTCAAACTGGACGCTTCCAGAACACAAGCAAAAAAAAAAGAGTCGCCGCTTCAGCCAACCTCATGGTTGTAAAATAATAAAGAACTAATAAAAATTATGTTTGTAATAAAAAATTAATAATAATAAATATAATAATAATAAATAATATAATAAAAACCACGTGACTGCTATAACAGTATGAGCAATACAAAGATAAACGTTATGTCAATTTCGCTGTTTCGTTTGTTGAGACAATGTGTTGCACACACACACAGTCACGTAGATACGACAGTGCCCTACATAATTACAAGCGAGGTTTTAATGCAGAACTGCTGTGTGCAGCGTCTCTGGCCACAAGACCATAACAGACATTCACATACTTTATTTAATATTAAAATCATATTTTAAAGTGTTACAAAACTTTCATTCCTTCAGCCACAGCCCTTTCCCGTCAACGTGTTTGCTTCTCATCCAAATGCAATCTATGTAAAGAACACCGGACTGTCCAACTGTCCAACCAGTAGCCTGGTCACTAAACAGTCCAACTGTCCAACCAGTAGCCTGGTCACTAAACAGTCCAACTGTCCAACCAGTAGCCTGGTCACTAAACAGCCCAACTGTCCAACCAGTAGCCTGGTCACTAAACAATCCAACTGTCCAACCAGTAGCCTGGTCACTAAACAGTCCAACTGTCCAACCAGTAGCCTGGTCACTAAACAATCCAACTGTCCAACCAGTAGCCTGGTCACTAAACAGCCCAACTGTCCAACCAGTAGCCTGGTCACTAAACAATCCAACTGTCCAACCAGTAGCCTGGTCACTAAACAGTCCAACTGTCCAACCAGTAGCCTGGTCACTAAACAGTCCAACTGTCCAACCAGTAGCCTGGTCACTAAACAGATCACTCACCTACAAATAACTAGATACAGCCGAACCCGGTTATAACGACATCCGTTTATACGACACCTCGTCTATAACGTCAGATATTCTGTGGTACCAATTAATTCCTCACTGTTAACCATAACATTACATTCCTCGGTTATAACAACACTCGTTTATAACGACACAAATTACTCAGTCCTTTTCATGACGTTATAACCGAGTTCGACTGTATTTTCAAAACGCGCCACAATTCGTACTTACTATAAATCGTGTTTCAATACCAAATGCAAATTAAAACCGACAGTTCTGTAAAAATGTTTCTCACATGCACATTCACAGAACCGGTGCCCTTCAACGATCACACGGACAGCTGAAACCTGGACGAGTCAATAAAGCGAACAAATGAAAGAAGCCATTGCTGTGACACAATTACAGATACAGGGCCTTAAAACAGCTCCCATCGTTTGTACAGACCGCATTTAAATGTTGGTATTTACGTATTCTCCGTCATTACGCCTTGCAAATAAAAGACAAGGAGACGTCAGTCACTACACCCCACCACGAATTTTGACCTTCCTATGCAGCCCCGCTCCAGTCTTTTCTGAACCACCGGCGGGCGCTACATGTAAGTGAGAGGTTAGCGTCACAACCCGTCCTCCTTAACCCCGGGAGAAACAGACCGCACGCCGCCCCACAGACGTTCTGAAAGCAACGGCAAACGTGAAGATCTCAGCACCCTGCCTGGAATTGAATCCTGGCTCTCAAATTCCCTAACCCATAACCGATTCTGAGTTACCTCTCAGTTTAGTACGTCGTTACCCTAAAGAAAAAGGCGATATACACCTCCGAAACGTTGATATCCACCTACCCGACAACAAGACATCACAATTCAAACTACGAGTTCTTCACTGCGGTGAAAGAAATCTCCAAATCCCTTCGATTAAATAAGCAATGACACTACTCGTAGTGCTACACTAATTATGAAAAATCTCCCATAACCCAGACGAGTGCAAAGCAGTAAATGAGAGGTGATAACTAGCAGGGTAGGCCCATACTTGTGAGGTGTAAGGTCAGTGACACATAAGGGCGCTTAGAAAAGTGAAATTAGTTTTACAAGTTTAACACAGGTAAGGCACTGAGAGAGATATCTCCCCCTGAACTTACCCTCAGCTGAATCCACAGAAGGAATCAATCTTCAATAATACGGCCATTGTACAGAAGAACTTACCTGCAACAAACAATACATCATTAAACGCATTACAGTAAGTTGCAGTCAGCTTGTGTAGGAAAGGGCTACTGAGTAGCCACTACTGTACGCAGTAATGAGACAGGCAATGTACGTTTAACGTAACACTGAGACGCGTTCGCGTAACCATTATTGCCGTGGAAAAGCAATAAGTATTACATATTCAGAGTGTGTGTCTGTAGCCTTAGTTATCCAGCATGCAAAGCGCATGCGCCGTATTATATTGTAATCTGTGGCCTGTGTGGCTGTACAATATTTATCCACTTTATCTCATAAACGGCACGATTTTAGGAAAAAAGTTATTGAACATAAAATGTGTGTTTTGATTTTCTCTACAACTTTTGTCTGAAACATTTCTCATTCTAAGAAGAATTCAGCGAGATATTATCATAAATGTACATAGGGCTATATGTAAAGTACCGTTATTGTTGTCAGATTTTAATGAAACTTGAAGTTTCACGACAGATTTTCGAAAAATACTCAAATGTCAAATTTCATGAAAATACGTGCCGTGACAGCCGTGCTGCTCCATGCGGACGAACAGACGGACAGACATGACGAAGCTAATAGTCGCTGTCGGCAATTTTACGAACGCGCCTGAAAACAACGTGTAGGTTCTATTTATTTACCGGCACAAAACCCGTTGAAATGTTATTACTGGCCTCGCAGCCTATTGAAATGTCGACGCTAAAGCGCTGTTTCACCAACGTTATTACTGACCTCGCAGCCTATTGAAATGTCGACGCTAAAGCGCTGTTTCACCAACGTTATTACTGGCCTCGCAGCCTATTGCAATGTCGACGCTAAAGCGCTGTTTCACCAACGTTATTACTGACCTCGCAGCCTATTGCAATGTCGACGCTAAAGCGCTGTTTCACCAACGTTATTACTGACCTCGCAGCCAATTGAAATGTCGACGCTAAAGCGCTGTTTCACCAACGTTATTACTGACCTCGCAGCCTATTGAAATGTAGACGCTAAAGCGCTGTTTCACCAACGTTATTACTGACCTCGCAGCCTATTGAAATGTCGACGCTAAAGCGCTGTTTCACCAACGTTATTACTGACCTCGCAGCCCATTGAAATGTCGACGCTAAAGCGCTGTTTCACCAACGTTATTACTGGCCTCGCAGCCTATTGAAATGTCGACGCTAAAGCGCTGTTTCACCAACGTTATTACTGACCTCGCAGCCTATTGAAATGTCGACGCTAAAGCGCTGTTTCACCAACGTTATTACTGCCTCGCAGCCTATTGCAATGTCGACGCTAAAGCGCTGTTTCACCAACGTTATTACTGACCTCGCAGCCTATTGCAATGTCGACGCTAAAGCGCTGTTTCACCAACGTTATTACTGACCTCGCAGCCAAATTGAAATGTCGACGCTAAAGCGCTGTTTCACCAACGTTATTACTGACCTCGCAGCCTATTGAAATGTAGACGCTAAAGCGCTGTTTCACCAACGTTATTACTGACCTCGCAGCCTATTGAAATGTCGACGCTAAAGCGCTGTTTCACCAACGTTATTACTGACCTCGCAGCCATTGAAATGTCGACGCTAAAGCGCTGTTTCACCAACGTTATTACTGGCCTCGCAGCCTATTGAAATGTCGACGCTAAAGCGCTGTTTCACCAACGTTATTACTGACCTCGCAGCCTATTGAAATGTCGACGCTAAAGCGCTGTTTCACCAACGTTATTACTGGCCTCGCAGCCTATTGCAATGTCGACGCTAAAGCGCTGTTTCACCAACGTTATTACTGACCTCGCAGCCTATTGCAATGTCGACGCTAAAGCGCTGTTTCACCAACGTTATTACTGACCTCGCAGCCAATTGAAATGTCGACGCTAAAGCGCTGTTTCACCAACGTTATTACTGACCTCGCAGCCTATTGAAATGTAGACGCTAAAGCGCTGTTTCACCAACGTTATTACTGACCTCGCAGCCTATTGAAATGTCGACGCTAAAGCGCTGTTTCACCAACGTTATTACTGACCTCGCAGCCCATTGAAATGTCGACGCTAAAGCGCTGTTTCACCAACGTTATTACTGACCTCGCAGCCCATTGAAATGTCGACGCTAAAGCGCTGTTTCACCAACGTTATTTTGATCTCGCAGCCTATTGAAATTAGACGCTAAAGCGCTGTTTCACCAACGTTATTTACTGACCTCGCAGCCATTGAAATGTCGAGCTAAAGCGCTGTTTCACCAACGTTATTTCTGATCTCGCAGCCTATTGAAATGATAGACGCTAAGCGCTGTTTCACCAACGTTATTACTGACCTCGCAGCCTATTGAAATGTCGACGCTAAAGCGCTGTTTCACCAACGTTATTACTGACCTCGCAGCCTATTGAAATGTAGACGCTAAAGCGCTGTTTCACCAACGTTATTACTGACCTCGCAGCCTATTGAAATGTCGACGCTAAAGCGCTGTTTCACCAACGTTATTACTGACCTTGCAGCCTATTGAAATGTAGACGCTAAAGCGCTGTTTCACCAACGTTATTACTGCCTCGCAGCCTATTGCAATGTCGACGCTAAAGCGCTGTTTCACCAACGTTATTACTGACCTCGCAGCATATTGAAATGTCGACGCTAAAGCGCTGTTTCACCAACGTTATTACTGACCTCGCAGCCTATTGAAATGTCGACGCTAAAGCGCTGTTTCACCAACGTTATTACTGACCTCGCAGCCTATTTAAATGTAGACGCTAAAGCGCTGTTTCACCAACGTTATTACGACCTCGCAGCCTATTGAAATGTAGACGCTAAAGCGCTGTTTCACCAACGTTATTACCGACCTCGCAGCCTATTGAAATGTAGACGCTAAAGCGCTGTTTCACCAACGTTATTACTGACCTCGCAGCCTATTTTAAATGTAGACGCTAAAGCGCTGTTTCACCAACGTTATTACCGACCTCGCAGCCTATTGAAATGTAGACGCTAAAGCGCTGTTTCACCAACGTTATTACTGACCTCGCAGCCTATTGAAATGTAGACGCTAAAGCGCTGTTTCACCAACGTTATTACTGACCTCGCAGCCTATTGAAATGTAGACGCTAAAGCGCTGTTTCACCAACGTTATTACTGACCTCGCAGCCTATTGAAATGTAGACGATAAAGCGCTGTTTCACCAACGTTATTACTGACCTCGCAGCCTATTGAAATGTAGACGCTAAAGCGCTGTTTCACCAACGTTATTACTGACCTCGCAAGCCTATTGAAATGTAGACGCTAAAGCGCTGTTTCACCAACGTTATTACTGACCTCGCAGCCTATTGAAATGTAGACGCTAAAGCGCTGTTTCACCAACGTTATTACTGACCTCGCAGCCAATTGAAATGTAGACGCTAAAGCGCTGTTTCACCAACGTTATTACTGACCTCGCAGCCTATTGAAATGTAGACGCTAAAGCGCTGTTTCACCAACGTTATTACTGACCTCGCAGCCTATTGAAATGTAGACGCTAAAGCGCTGTTTCACCAACGTTATTACTGACCTCGCAGCCTATTGAAATGTCGACGCTAAAGCGCTGTTTCACCAACGTTATTACTGACCTCGCAGCATATTGAAATGTCGACGCTAAAGCGCTGTTTCACCAACGTTATTACTGACCTCGCAGCATATTGAAATGTCGACGCAAAAGCGCTGTTTCACCAACGTTATTACTGACCTCGCAGCCCATTGAAATGTCGACGCTAAAGCGCTGTTTCACCAACGTTATTTCTGATCTCGCAGCCTATTGAAATATAGACGTTAAGCGCTGTTTCACCAGCGTTATTACTGACCTCGCAGCCTATTGAAATGTCGACGCTAAAGCGCTGTTTCACCAACGTTATTACTGACCTCGCAGCCTATTGAAATGTCGACGCTAAAGCGCTGTTTCACCAACGTTATTACTGACCTCGCAGCCTATTGAAATGTTGACGCTAAAGCGCTGTTTCACCAACGTTATTACTGACCTCGCAGCCTATTGAAATGTTGACGCTAAAGCGCTGTTTCACCAACGTTATTACTGACCTCGCGGCCTAATATCAACTGAGAAAAAAAATTTGTTCATTTCTTTCCCACAAAAACAAACTTCATCAAAAGTTTCTAACACAGACGTCATTACAAAAGAAGAAAATTAAAAGGAAGCAAAGTAATTCGACTGAGCTACAGCCAACAAATCCCGGCCCTTTTTATGAAACCCTCCAAGGCTCATTACTACTTTCGCCAGAACCCTCCAACAGCCCTGCCCTGGCCAACACCAATCGACACACCACCACACCCAACTTCTTTACGGCACGGTTTAACACCACCACCCCCTCCACCTATGGCCAGGTCATCAATTTTCCCCTCACTTTCAGGGATTGTGACTAAAATTTTGTACATATTTCTGTTCTCTCCCAAATCTCAACCATTTCATCTTCACCATTAAAATAATGTACGGTGTAAGAGTACTGAGACGTTCAATTAAATAATTGTTACCGAAAACGTCACTCGTGTCAGCATTTGCTTCGGACGTGACTTCTCTTATTTGTTTGTGTATTGTGCTTAGCCATGCAACTATAATTACGTCGCCAAGTGTCTGAATACAGTGGGACTGTAACACTGGATTGTTCCCAACTGATCATCTGACATCTCCGGCCTTGCGGGTGCATTTTATATCCAGACACAAATACGATCTACTACTAACACACGTATAACTCCAGTTCTTGGTTCAATCTGACGTCTACAGTTGCTGTCCAGGGCAATGTAACAACAGACAGCTATAGCACCTAAAGCTTGAAACCAGTGGTTCCCAAAGTGGGCGGTACCGCCCCTGGGGGGCGGTGGGATTACCGAGGTGGGCGCTAATAGGTACGAGAGGTGGAAGGGAGCGCTGTTATTATCACAGGGGGGCCGCTAGTAGACAAGCAGTGCGTTTATTTTTGTAATAAAATTAAAATAAAGTAATTTTTGTGTTAAAAATAAAAAATGAACTAAATTTCTAAGTATTTTAATTTATGAATCTTATTCAAACACATATTGTTTTTTTAATAAACTATTGCTAGATTAATTATTGTTAATTATAAAAAATATAATAAATTTTAATTTATTAATTAACACATAAAACATTAAGTTTAACTCTTATAATTTTATTTAAACGATTTTTTAAATATAAAATAAAAGTGGAAACAAAAACGCATTTTTGTTTTTTAAAGGTAGGGGGGCGCTGTGGGTGTGTATATGGAACCAAGGGGGGCGGTGGACCGAAAAAGTTTGGGAACCGCTGATGTAGATGCTTTAAACGAAGAAATAATATAAAATTTCAGCAATTAAAAGTTTACTGTTGTAAGTTACGAAAAAGATTACAAACGAAGATACGATTTACGTGCACAAAGTACACTGCAATACACTAACATCGCACGTTGTGTTCACCGTGCATCTTGACATTCATTTTCAGTTTCTTAACCAACAAATGCGCTTTTTATTTTCGTATTTCTGTTCAATTCACCCTACACATGTTTCGGCCGTGACTCTGCCATCATCAGGGGTACACTGATAAGACAATAACAACAAGTAAGCCAGACTACCAAAAAAAAAAAGATTATAAAGTCATATAATGTGTCAAACCTTCACGAAAAAAACTTTGATAGCCTTGTTGTTACAGGTTACGGCCGTCAACATCCATACAAGACCAACTGCCAGCAATTTTAACAATCTTCAATAATTTTAACGATTTCAACAGCTTCCAAAGACAGTGCTCTATACAGGGCATACACAAAAGAATGGTGCGGTTTCAAAACTGAATAAAAAATGTATTTCTCACCTTACACGGGCACAACAAACACCGCCAGCGGCGGCAACTGTCCAAGTTTTCATTTGGTAATTACAATCCTTCAATGTGTGCGCCCTGGGTCACACGACACACATCCACACGGTAATCAAACTCATCCCAGACCCGGTGTAGCATGTCCGCTGTAATGGCCTGCAGTGCATGCGTTATCCGATCACGAATTTCATGGATGGACATAAGCATGAGAAGCGAACTGCTGGGTAGCGCATGAGAAACTTGGACAGTTGCCGCCGCTGGCGGTGTATGTTGTGCCCGTGTAATGTGAGACATAAATTTTTTATTCACTTTTGAAACCGCACCATTCTTTTGTGTATGCCCTGTATAATCTTCATGCAATCAGTATTTCACCCGAACACCACACCTCTCATTTCAAAACTGCTTAAAGTAAAGAAGCCCCAACTTATCTCCGTTGAAGTATATACAACACCTAAGCCTCCTCCAGTACACTCTTCATATATCGGCAGTTACCTCAGTTACAACGGTTCCAAATCAACACACTGCTCAGAGAAAAATTATCTTAACTTCTTTCCACCGAAGACTACAATATAACAGACATCTGCAAAGACCCTAACCAACCTTCAATACAAAATGGTTAATTGTAAAGCACGTCCGATCCAGCGAAACTGGCCCCGCGGCCACGCAGTAAGCATGAGAAGCGAACTGCTGGTAGCGCATGAGAAACTTGGACAGTTGCCGCCGCTGACGGTGTATGTTGTGCCCGTGTAATGTGAGACATAAATTTTTTATTCACTTTTGAAACCGCGCCATTCTTTTGTGTATGCCCTGTATTTACAATTTATAGTGCTAGACAGGGCATACACAAAAGAATGGTGCATGTTTTAATAGTGTTCACTATTAAAACCGCACCATTCTTTTGTGTATGCCCTGTATTTACAATTTATAGTGCTATACAGGGCATACACAAAAGAATGGTGCATGTTTTAATAGTGTTCACTATTAAAACATGCACCATTCTTTTGTGTATGCCCTGTATTTACAATTTATAGTGCTATACAGGGCATACACAAAAGAATGGTGCATGTTTTAATAGTGTTCACTATTAAAACCGCACCATTCTTTTGTGTATGCCCTGTATTTACAATTTATAGTGCTATACAGGGCATACACAAAAGAATGGTGCATGTTTTAATAGTGTTCACTATTAAAACCGCACCATTCTTTTGTGTATGCCCTGTATTTACAATTTATAGTGCTATACAGGGCATACACAAAAGAATGGTGCATGTTTTAATAGTGTTTCACTATTAAAACCGCACCATTCTTTTGTGTATGCCCTGTATTACAATTTATAGTGCTATACAGGGCATACCACAAAAGAATGGTGCATGTTTTAATAGTGTTCACTATTAAAAACCGCACCATTCTTTGTGTATGCCTGTATTTACAATTTATAGTGCTAACAGGGCATACACAAAAGAATGGTGCATGTTTTAATAGTGTTCACTATTAAAAACCGCACCATTCTTTTGTGTATGCCCTGTATTTACAATTTATAGTGCTATACAGGGCATACACAAAAGAATGTGCATGTTTTAATAGTGTTCACTATTAAAACCGCACCATTCTTTTATGTATGCCCTGTATTTACAATTTATAGTGCTATACAGGGCATACACAAAAGAATGGTGCATGTTTTAATAGTGTTCACTATTAAAAACCGCACCATTCTTTTGTGTATGCCCTGTATTTACAATTTATAGTGCTATACAGGGCATACACAAAAGAATGGTGCATGTTTTAATAGTGTTCACTATTAAAACCGCACCATTCTTTTGTGTATGCCCTGTATTTACAATTTATAGTGCTTACAGGCATACACAAAAGAATGGTGCATGTTTTAAAAGTGTTCACTATTAAAACCGCACCATTCTTTTGTGTATGCCCTGTATTTACAATTTATAGTGCTATACAGGGCATACACAAAAGAATGGTGCATGTTTTAATAGTGTTCACTATTACAACCGCACCATTCTTTTATGTATGCCCTGTATTTACAATTTATAGTGCTATACAGGGCATACACAAAAGAATGGTGCATGTTTTAATAGTGTTCACTATTAAAACCGCACCATTCTTTTGTGTATGCCCTGTATTTACAATTTATAGTGCTATACAGGGCATACACAAAAGAATGGTGCATGTTTTAATAGTGTTCACTATTAAAAACCGCACCATTCTTTTGTGTATGCCCTGTATTTACAATTTATAGTGCTATACAGGGCATACACAAAAGAATGGTGCATGTTTTAATAGTGTTCACTATTAAAACCGCACCATTCTTTTGTGTATGCCCTGTACTTCATAATTCAAACGCAATACTATATACACCAAGCCATTTCAAGAAAAAGCTTGAAGAAACTTTGCATACGGGTGATTGTCAATGTAAAAATAGCCTCAAACAGTGTAACGGTTGTGATAATACCAAATGGACCAGTGAACAGTGAAGTGAACTTATCAATGTACCGTGACGATGGCAGAGTCACGGCCGAAACATATGTAGGGCGAATTGAACAAAATAAAAAAAAGTGTATTCGTTGGTTAAAAAAACTGAAAATTAGCACTAACATCGCTTTCAACAGTCGTGGCTACCGCCAATGGTGGCAACAGTACGGATTTTAAATGTCCGCAGCAGGAAACAGACAACAGACAACAAACAGCTGCATTTCAGGAGCGTTCGCATTCGTGGGGAGCGTCTACTAAAATCGATGCCTGTCGGGCCAGCGGACTGACACTGTACTCTTGACGCATCTCGAGAACTACTGAACGGATTTCAATTAAATTTCGTATTGGGGGATACACAATACAGGATATACACAAAAGAATGGTGCGGTTTCAATGGTGAATAAAGGTAAAACGCACCATTCTTTTGTGTATACCCTGTATGTCTGGCTAAAGCTGGACAGCGATAATGACACTATACACGAGGGCTGTCCAACATGCGTCGGCGGCAGCCCTCGAGGAAAGTATTTGCGGCCGTCAGTCACCTGAACATTTTCAGTAATGCAGTTTAACTAACATATGTGTACAGAACATAATATGGCAACTTTACATGAAATGTTTACAAACTGTAAGTCACCACCTTTAAGACAAATCATTCTTTGTGTCTTATCCAGTTCAGTATGACCTTCTGCCTTCTCTTTCAACAGTACTTTTAGTGTGACTTATTGTTTGTAAATGACGGCGTTCTAGTGAATTCAATATATGTACACACGACTGAGGCCCTGAGGCGAGTTCTTACAGAATTACGTGGCCCTCCTGTGGGTTGAAGTTGGCTAGCCCTATTTACACGAAGACCTACGTGCGTATGTAACGTGTATCTAGCACGTATCTAGCTAATCCTAATCACAGCAACAAATCTGGACCTGAGAAGCAGAAGGGCGTAAGTCCAATTTTATATTCGATATAATACTTTTCTTTTTGAGACCAATATGTGACTTACGCCGTTTAATTCTTGGCCTATCTACACTGGGACAGTATGTGGACTTACACACATCTGCGCCTCAAAGAGCTCGAAATTCTATGGAAAATGATGTAAGATAAAGGTAAAGTTTACCCTAAAACGGGCCATGAAGGCCCAGAGGGGGAGTAGAGGTATAGCTCTACTCTTTCTTTAACCTCGGCGCTAGATGGGGGTGGGGGGGTCAACGCCACGCCCCGGCCGATTTACCCCCGGGAATGACCCGGTGCCCATTGTACAGGAGGCTGGATGGGCCCCAGGGCCGGTCTGGACGGCTGCGAAAAATCTCGCCCCCCACAGGCATTCGATCCCCGGACCGTCCAGTCCGTAGCGAGTCGCTATACCGACTGAGCTATCGCGGCCCACATGGAAAATGATGTATTGTCTCAAATACGATAAAACTGGACTTACACCCTTCTGCTTTTCATGTCCAGAAATGTCCGGAACAAAAACTCGGAACGATGGTGCCCACAATGTGTCTACCACATTTTTTACCACAAATATTAACAGTCTTCGAAATCCACTAAACGAAGCGAAAGCACCAGGGTTGTTACGCTATGAGTTCATTTCCGAACTTGTTTATAAGACAGGCAATCAGTGAAGGAATACGGAAGGTAAGACGGCTTACAGTGACAATCAGTTCAGGGACAGGGCCCGCCTCTTCAGAGCACAGCGTCACTCACTGTCTTCCAACACCAGTTCTATACATTTACGTTTTGTTAATCGGAATTAAATTCTTATTTCATTTGTCCTTGTCGATCCCAGTGGCCGTGCGGTCTAAGAGCGTGGGTCTACGGCCGTTCGCTTGCTGGGATTGTGGGTTCGAATCCCACCGGGGGCATGGATGACTGTCTCTTGTGAGTGTTGTGTGTTGTCAGGTAGAGGTCTCTGCGACGGGCTGATCACTCGTCCAGAGAAGTCCTACCGAGTGTGATACTGAAGCGTCGACAATGAGGAGGCCTTGGCCTACTAGGGGCTGTAGCGCCATGTTCTTGGTCACGTGACTTTCACAGCAACCCAAACTGACTTTCTAACACAAAATACGACCCTGTCATTGGTACGGTACAACACTTGTGCTTCACTCAAATAACACACATGATATTGCAGGGACGTCTGACAGGAGGTATTTTCCTATCCAATGCTGACCCATTTCCGAAAGAGCGTTGTTTTTTTGAAGGTTTTCTGGCTTTGCCTGTTTGTCCTTCTGGTAAGAGTAACATGATGAATATGTGTACGGAGCAATGGTAGAATGATACTGACCGTGGAAAACTAGAGTACTCGGAGAAAAACCTGTCTCAGTGCCACTTTGTCAACCAACGATGACAGGCCGAGTCATGAGACGGAGGGGAAGCCTCAATTTCACCTACAGATAATATTTCAAAAGTCAGTTCCCACCTCAGAGAAAAACCCACTGCTTTCATACGGCAAAGACCGACTGGTTACGGCGGCATTGGCTTTTGTGAGAACCACGCAGAACACATTGTTACGCACAACGACAGGTCTTGTGTTCGCTCGGCACGACAGCACCACGCTTGCATCCACGACTTCTAGCAATCCAGCAACCATCCGTAGCTTTGCCATCTGCCAGACTTCTACCCAGCCTTCCCTTCAGCAACTTACCACACCACCATTACCAGCACTTTCAAACAGGAGTACTGCCGCAGTTTTTGTAACCCAAGCCACTTCTCTCTCCTTACACACCGCCAAATCCAACATCAAAAGAGCCATGGAATGACACAAGTTACAATCGTTTCCGTAAGACATCCAAGCATCATCGCGCGCGAACTTCTACAAGGACAATGTTCTTTTCGATTGTGAATTTCAGACTTACGACGCTATGGTGTCCTGTACATTATTACCATGTTTCGGATGAACCTGATGCCTACATCTTCAGGGTACAGGTGAGTCATGTGGACAGTTAGACATGTGTAGGAATGACGGTCAATGCCACAGGGGCCCCTCAGAATAAACGACGACGCACGGACCAAGGCACAAACCACTCATGCTCCCTCTAAGACAGTGGTATTCAACCTGGGGTACGCGTACCCCCGGGGGTACGCTAAGACATCTTAGGGGGTACGTAAAATTAAAAAAAAAAGAAATATATTATTTCATGATAAACACTGAATAATCAGGGCCATATTTAGGTTAACCACAAGAGACCCGGACGTAAGGACATGCGATTTGGGAGCGCCATTTTTCTCTCTCTCCTTTATGTAATTCTTATCTGGGCGGCTAGTTTCATTTTATTCCACATAGTGCGTTGGAACGTGACTGAACACTATTGGGCGGGATTAACGTTTTGCCTAATACCGTTTTCACTTCTTTTAACCACGCAATGAACCTACTTCAAAATACTGTTGTGGCAACAAACAAACAGACGACACTCCTTCAAATTACCTTGTTCTTTGACAATTTCCGCTGCCGTAATTTAATAGCTTGATTCTCCTTTTTCTCATTTAAAACTTATTATTTATTACATTATTTTGGATGTAATTTATTTAATTATTTTAGATGCAGATTACAGACTATGTAAACTGGAATTATGCACCAACAACTTTGGGGGGTACAAAGTTGAAGAGAAATTATATCTGGGGGTACGCGAACAAAAAACTGCTCTAAGAACTCCTACTACAGCCAGGCCTCCTCCTCGAATTCCTAACCTTCCAACACAACCACATACCAGGTTAGCTCACGTCTATCCAAAGAACTGTGGAACAGGATCCGACGAAACGTCCGTAACCGTCAACACAACTACACTGCCGTAAATGTATACGTTCAGTATCTCAGACAACATAACCTCAAAAGTGAAAAATACGTGGAAAGAATCGGAAGTGACCTATTTCCAGAATAGTATTCCGGCATTCACCTAAGTGCAGAGGGAAACCAAACACCCCGGTGAGTATTACCGGTGTCTAGGAAGACATTCGAACCAGGCATCTCAAGAATACAAGAAAGAAGTCACCACCTGTCATAACTCGCTCGATACGTTAGTAAAAACGACAGACCTGACAACAAATGCCTTTCATTTTAACATAATTGAATTCCCACCCCGAAATACAAGACTTGATATATCTTTGGACATTCATTCACGTGTGTGTATTTAATGACAGTCAGAAGCTCAGACTATACGGCGTCGAATAAATGAATACTGAATAACCAAGTGGAAAGCGTATGAAAGAAAGCCATCGTTAACCTACTCTGAGATATGGACCGACGTAAATAATGGACACGCAGGTTTGCCTGTGACTCAGATTCGCATTATCTGCTGATGTAGGTAACAGATGACGCTGTCCCTGTCCACGCCATGAAGGCGTGTAGGTGGAGGAGAGGTACAGCTCCACTCATCCTTAAACCTCGGCACTAGACAGAAGTGAGTTGGCGCCTTACCTCCAAGAAAGAACCCCGGTACCCATTGAATACGAGACTAGGTGGGCCCCAGAGAATGTCTAGACGTTGTGGAGAAGAGAATACTTCTTGCCCATGCCGTGATTCGATCCCCGCACCGTCCAGCCCGTAGCTAGTCGCTATACCGACTGCGATATTCCGGCTCGATCTGCTGCAGGACACTCAAAACTAGAACACACCGCTCGCTTCTCGGAGTAACTTCTTTGCGTTCGGCGTCGGTTTCTGGTTTCTTACACGGATATTACGTTTTTACGTGTTAACAACACAAAAGACACGGTCTCTACCTCAACAGTGAGCTACACTTAATAAACATGCAAGTGGTAACAGTTTAGAAACTGCTTTTCTTATGGAATTGCTGAACATCGCGATCCAGTTACTGCTCAGGTAAGGCACCGGTATTTCAGGCACGTGCCTATAACGGAACCGCAATGCACCGGAATATTTCCGTTGCAGCGTTTAATACAGGTCCATGAAGTTAAAAGATCCTCTAGACTGTCAAAGTTTTCCGATCAAGGCAGAATTCCGTTCTACCCAGGTTCCGTTTAAGACACATCCCACTCTAGTAGCACCCACCGCAACTCTTTCCCGGCAATGACGGCAGGAAATACAGCCAAATCTGTCTTAAACGGAACCTGGACACAACGGAATCCTGTCTTCAGAGGGTAACTTTCACAGTCCCGAGGATATTTTAACTTCAAGTACATGTATTAAATGAAACTGCATGAAACGGAAAAATCCCGTCCCCTGCGGTACCGTCATAGGCAGGTCTCACTGTACTATTCCAGCATTCGCGTGGAGGAATACCATAGACATCGAAACAGTTGGCATTCGGGGCGAGATCTCAACTCGCGACCTTCAGTTGCGAAGCAGTTCTTCCAACAGGATCATGAGCTGGCGACGCACGAAGTGCTGTGAACCATTCCTCAGCATCGTTAAGTTGCGTGGATTACAGCGGGCAGTGTTAAGCAAATTTAGTTCTGATTGACGGGTTATTTCAATACAGGTGTAAACTACCACAACAGAAGGCTCTTTCCACCAGCAAACTGGACTTAAATTTAAGTAAGAAACTAGTAAAGTGCTACATTTGGAGCGTAGCTTTGTGTGGTGCTGAAACGTGGACACTTGGGAAAGTAGATCAGAAGTATCTGGAAAGTTTTGAAATGTGGTGCTGGAGAAGAATGGAGAAGATCAGATGGACCGATCGTGTGAGAAATGAAGAAGTATTACACAGAGTCAAGGAGGACAGGAATATCGTACATACAATAAAAAGAAGAAAGGCTAACTGGATTGGTCACATCTTGCGTAGAAACTGCCTTCTGAAACACGTGATTGAAGGAAAGTTAGAGGGAAGGATAGAAATGACGGGAAGACGAGGGAGAAGACGTAAGCAGCTACTGGATGACCTTAAGGAAAAGAGAAGATACTGTAAATTGAAAGAGGAAGCACTAGATCGCACACTGTGGAGAACTCGCTTTGGAAGAGGCTACGGACTTGTCGTAAGACAGACTACAGAGTGAATGAATGTCAGCCTAAGCCCACCTGCAATGTTTGAGTGCAGCTACAATTCATGAAATACGTTCATACAAGTACTCTGTGTAAAAAAGAATAACAATCAACAGGTACCAGTTAAAACATTCTCCGAAGCACTAGTGCCGAAAACATAATTTGCAAGATGGTGCGACTTACCAATGTGTGAAGTGACCAGGTATTTCATACCTTATAAATCCTAACGGGTAGTTTATGTGCCACCATGTTTAGCATTAACAAATTCCATGTTCTGCCCACACAGTGTATTTATGTGCTTTGTGTGGATCTCAGAACAAACAGCGACGTTTGCCTTTTATAGTATTAATTGATTGATTTTTATAATCGATATGGAAAGTGTTTACTGTGCGGTACGAGCTGAATGTTTATAAAAACATTACTTTCCGTTCAACGATCAACGCTGGACAAGACACTAACGTAGTTGTCGTATAATTAAAATCCTTAAATAATCCTCAAATTAAAACTACAGGAATGTTACGAAATTAGTTTTGTTTCTTGTCGAAGTTTCGATTTAATAAATTATTAACTAACTAACTAACTAACTAACCAACTAACTCCATACAGCACAGTCCTTCCTGAGAAGCTAACAGGTCGTCAGCTAGTCAAGAAATTCCCCGCGTTTTATGGAACCCGAAGGTTCATTACCGCACTCACAACAGCCCGCCACCTGTCCCTATCCTGAGCCATATCAATCCAGTCCATGCCTCCCATCCCACTTCTTGAAGATCCATTTCAATATTATCCTCCCACGTCTGTGTCTTCCAAGTGGTCTCCTTCCCTCAGGTCTCCCCACCAAAATCCTGTATGCACCTCTCCCCTCACCCATACGTGCTACATGCCCCGCCCACCTCATTCTTCTTGATTTGATCACCCGAACAATATATGGTGATCAGTACAGTTCATAAAGTTCCTCGTTATGTAGTCTTCTCCACTCCCCCGTTACCCCGTCCCTCTTAGACCCAAATATCCCCCTCAGCACCCTATTCTCGAACACCCTCAGCCTATGTTGCTCCCTCAATGTGACAGACCAAGTTTCACACCCATACAAAACAACAACAAAATTACAGTTCTGTATATCTTAATGTTTGTATTTTTGGATAGCAAACTGTAAGACACAAGATCTGCACCGAATGATAGCAAGCATTACGTGACTTCAGTCTGCTCTTAATTTCTTCCTGAATGGAATTTCGATTCGTTAGGGTTGTTCCCAGATATTTGAACTGTTCCACCCTTTCAAAGGATTTATTATCTAACATTATGCTGTGATTTTGTCCTGCATTCTGATCTCCAGACATGACCATGTACTTGGTTTTCTCAACATTTACTTCTAGACCAATCTCCTTACTAGCGACTACCAAAGCTTCCGTGTTTTTCTTTATAGCATGTACGCTTCCGCCCAATATATTAATATCATCACCATAAACTAGAAGCTGATGTGTACCATCAATTTCAAGCCCTCCTCGTTTGCCTGAACCCTCCTAATGGCATATTCTAAAGCAAAGTTGAAAAGCAATGGCGATAAAGCATCTCCTTGTTTCAAACCATTCTTAATAGGAAATGTGTCAGACAAATGTTTGCCTACCCGGACTCTGCTATAGGTTTCATTTAGACACATTTTCCTAACCTTACTAGTTTCATAGGGATACCAAATTCAATGAGAATATTATACAAGACCTCCCTCCTAACTGAATCATAGGCTTTCTTTAAGTCTATAATAGCTGATGCACTGCCTCATTGTATTCCCACTTTTTCTCAAGTATTTGAGGAATGCACAATATATGATCAGCAGTCGATCTGTTACATGTAAATTCACACTGATGATTCCTAATCATTTCCTCTGCATATGGAGTTAACCTTGACAGAAGGATGTTGGATAGAATTTTGTATGTGGTTGACAAAAGTGATATGCCTCGATAATTACTGCAATCTGTTTTATCGCCCTTCTTATAAATAGGTACAATGATTGACTCCTTCCACTGCTCAGGCAATTCCTCCTTATTCCAAATAGAATTAATAAGTTTATGGATCTCAGAACGAATTGTCCTACCTCCTGCTTTAATCAGTTCTGCTGGAATTTGATCAATACCTGGTGATTTGTGCCTTTTTAACTTTTCAATAGCCATCTCAACCTGAGAGTCACAGGGCTCAGGCACCAGTGGCTCTGCTGTATGTATTTCAGTCTGCCTAACATCATTAACCCCATGAACATTCAATAGCTGAAAGAAATGACTCCTCCACCTAGCCAAGATACTGTGGCAGTCTGCAACCAGATCACCCTTCTCATCCTTTACTACATTATTTCTAGGCTGGTAACCCTTCTAAAAGTCACTGATGCCCCTATACAAGTCTCTGACATTCTTGTTCTTACTGTTTGTTTCAAGTTCATTAATTTTAGCTTTCAGATATTCCCTCTTTTTGTTCCTGAAATGTCTACTAGCTTCACGTATGACATTGTTCATATTATCTACATTACTTTGGTTTGGATTCTGTAACCACTGCATTTTAGCCTGCTTCCTTTGATATAAAATTTTTGAACATTCTTCGTCAAACCATGGTTTGTGCTGCTTCCTTTCATACAGCCCTAGACTCTCTGTAGCTGAGATTTTGATACTCTCATTAATGTTTTCCCAAGCCCTATTTATGTCCTCACTAACATTTAAGTTCTGCAAAGCTGCAAACCTGTTTGAGATCTTTATCTGATACTGTTTCCTAACCTCCAGTTCACTTAGCTTCTTGAGATTAAATCTCTCCGCATCAAACTTCTGTGCTGCTTGTTTAATTACTGCTAGTCTTTCCCTAACTTTTGCAACCACCAGATAGTGATCAGTATCACAGTCAGCTCCCCTGAACGATCGCACATCGAGTATACTTGAATTTGATAATTAATATTTTTCGTAAATCTGTCGAGAAAATTCAAGTTTCATTAAAATCTGACAAGAATAACGGGTACTTTACATGAAGACCTATGTACATTTATGAGAGTATCTCGCTGAATTCTTCTTATAATGCAAAATCTTTCAGACAAAAGTTGTAGAGAAAATCAAATCACACATTTCATGTTCAATAACTTTTTCCCGAAAATCGTGCCGTTTATGAGATAATGTGGAAAAATATGGTAGAGCCAGACAGACCACATATGACAATATAATACGACGCATGCGCTTTGCATGCCGGATAACTAAGGCTACAGACACACACTGAGAATATGTAATACTTATTGCTTTTCCACAGCAACAATGGTTACGCGAACGCGCCTCAATATTACATTCATACGTACACTGCCTGTCTTGTGAAGGTTCAATTACGCTTACAGATGAACCTATTCGATGACTGTTGCTGCAAGTCTCCAGTGTTAATTAAAATACATACGCTCACATCTTCGACGGTTTAGGCGCTTAGATGACAAAACTGACAAACATGACCTCCCCATGAGGCCTCATTTTATTTTGCAAAAAAAGAAAGAATCTAACGCACCAGCTTGCTGTTCCTTACTGGTGGCCAAACACTGAACCACCAACTACGTAACATTCACTCCGTACTCTGGCCAATATGTACGGCGCTCACGCCCATTAATGTGACCAGCAAGCATTGCGGGACAATCTTTTGAATCGCATTTCCGGTTTTCTTCCAGTAAGTCATTAAACTTTAACTTAATGAGCGATAATCCTACTGCAAATTCGCAGCCACTAACTATACATTCTGATCAAGACAAGGGAACTGTCGTATCCCGGACGACGAACGTATGTTTCTGCATCAAAATCAAATAGTCTACACGACTCTACAGTCACATTCTATTTTCCTCAAAACCTGGCCACTGCTGCAGCACAGAAACGTCTGTCCACGCGGCATCTTATATCTCATATCCTATCCCAGTCTAATAATATTACTTGAAACTTGTTCATGGCCACTCAATGTCAAACACGGCTCATAAAAATATAAAACGCCTGTCCAAAGCAAACACAAGCACCGGCTGCCAACACACGCCGTCTTGGTGCAGGCCGTCACTTTAGGGCAGGAGAGACGCCAATGAAGGCTACAGTTAAGGAATTCCATTTCATATTGATAAACCGGTAAGTCCAGGAAAAATATTCGATATCGAAATGGATTCATCATATCCATAAATAGCGTCATATCTTGGTATCATTACGTCACTATTTGAAAATAGTGAAAAATCCAAACTCCGTGATTTCAGGCTCCCGGCACGATGTTGACATCTGCGATCTTCTGGGATATTACACAGCGTTAAGTGGTTGTTCTGTACCGACGTTTCAGGACAACGTATCGGTTCCATATTTTCTTCTTGGACTTCTTTACCCTTGAAGATGGGACAGGTAGGTGTCCCGAAACGTCGGTACAGAACTACCACTCAACGCTGCGTAATATCCCACAAGAGCGCAGATCTTATGTTCACCAGCTTCAAGAAGGTCAAGAAGTCCAAGGCCCTTGAAGATGGGACAGATATGTTGCCCCGAAACGTCGGTAAAGGATTACCACACGGCGCTGCGTAATGGCCCAGAAGAGCGCGGATCTCATCAATCCGAAGTCCGTTCACTGAACAGAACATGGGCAGCTGCCGTAACTGCAGATGCAGAAGACATTCTTCAGACCTTGCGGTCCCACGACAATCACTTCTTAAAACACACTGTGACGCCGTGTAGTCTGGCATATACGTACCGAGGTTCACCTATTATGTCATCAATTATGAAACGCCTAGACACCGTCTGGCATAAGTGTATTCTATTTATTGTACCAACTAAATGCACATTACAGTAGGCCCTCGATTTAACGGACTAAAGATTTCTGTCCTAAAGGAAAAATTTAGAACCTTTCTCCTGGTTCCCGTCGTAAACTCATTTTTTATATTTTTAACAGATATTTTAGTGGCGCGTATAAATTACTAAATGTACATTATAATAATATTTTATTCATACCTACACATTATAATAACACTTTAATACACCCTGTACATTGTAATTTCGTTATTAATATACGGTTTTAAAATACATTCGATTTAACGGACTTTCGGCAATAGCAGATACCCCTTCCCCCAATTAGTCCGTTAAATCGAGGGCCTACTGTATTAGTTACATGTGAATGTTAAACACGTGGCTACATGTTTCGGTACAAACGTACCATCTTCAGACAGCGCAATACGCCATGTTTAAAACCAACTGCCAGTAACAAGCCACTATTTACACGGTTCCACAGTCTGCAGTAGGCTCCGTTGTTGATGTAATTTGTGTGTAAATGGTACAGCTTGTACTGTTATTAAAATCTTATGGTTAAAATGTGATTAAAATATTTCTTACATAATAATTATGATTTATAGAAATTAAAATTATTGTTGCAGCTGGCAGTGGTAACTTCTAGTTTGTGGCATTATGTGTTCAGGTCTGTAGTGCGTATCTCAATCCAAGGTGGATCGGGTCACTGTGTTACGCTGTGTCGTGTATCGTAGTCACTAGCATACTGGCATACAGCATACTAGCATACAAGTTGTACCTTTGACACAACAAATGACATCAACAACGCAGCCTACTGCAGACTGTGGAACCTTGTAAATAGTGCCTTACTCCTAGGAATTCCCAGTGGTCTCTTTCCCTCAATTTCCCCACCAAAATTCTGTATGCACCTCTCCTCTCCCCTAACGTGCTACATGCCACGTCCATCTCATTCTTCTTGATTTGATCACCCGAATAACGTATTACAGCAACGCATTTGTTCCATCTCCGACATTAAATGAATTTTGAACACTATTTACACTAATGCAGGCTTCAAGAAGTTACGAAGTGTGCCTACCTTGAATGTGTCTGTCGCAGCAGAGTGCAACGCCTTTAATGACCAGAACTGTACACAGCGCAGCCATCTGCGCAGCATGACACTCACAGTAAACAGAGATTATTTCTCTAAATGGAATTTAGCGAGTGGTTCTTGTAACGGTGAAGCGGTGTGTTTTCTGTGCGGTGCAAACTGAACGTTTTAGCTTTATTTACATAAACTTCACCTTAACGTTTAACACATCTGCAGCTACTATATTCTTGGGCATTGATAAAGTCTCTGACATTAGACAGAACCCTGGCTTGCCACACAGTCCGTCCACTGACGAAGACAAACGTAACTGTCACTGTCTGTCTGTCTCCTGGTAGTGGCAAAATGATTCAGCGCCAAGCCGTAAGAGCTGCTGCAGCCAAAACTTATTCACACAAGTTTGCAACAGTCTAACGCCGTGTTAGGTACTGCTTGTGACACAAATCTGAAACAGTCTAACGCTGTGTTAGGTACTGCTTGTGACACAAATCTGCAACAGTATAACGCTGTGTTAGGTACTGCTTGTGACACAAATCTGAAACAGTATAACGCTGTGTTAGGTACTGCTTGTGACACAAATCTGCAACAGCCTAACGCCGTGTTAGGTACTGCTTGTGACACAAATCTGCAACAGTATAACGCCGTGTTAGGTACTGCTTGTGACACAAATCTGCAACAGTATAACGCTGTGTTAGGTACTGCTTGTGACACAAATGTGCAACAGTCTAACGCCGTGTTAGGTACTGCTTGTGACACAAATCTGCAACAGTATAACGCTGTGTTAGGTACTGCTTGTGACACAAATCTGCAACACTATAACGCTGTGTTAGGTACTGCTTGTGACACAACTTTGCAACAGTATAACGCTGTGTTAGGTACTGTTTGTGACAACTTTGCAGCAGTCTAACGCTGTGTTAGGTACTGCTTGTGACACAACTTTGCAGCAGTCTAACGCTGTGTTAGGTACTGCTTGTGACACAACTTTGCAGCAGTCTAACGCTGTGTTAGGTACTGCTTGTGACACAACTTTGCAGCAGTATAACGCTGTGTTAGGTACTGCTTGTGACACAACTTTGCAGCAGTCTAATGCTGTGTTAGGTACTGCTTGTGACACAACCTTGCAGCAGTCTAACGCTGTGTTAGGTACTGCTTGTGACACAACTTTGCAGCAGTCTAACGCTGTGTTAGGTACTGCTTGTGACACAACTTTGCAGCAGTCTAACGCTGTTAGGTACTGCTTGTGACACAACTTTGCAGCAGTCTAACGCTGTGTTAGGTACTGCTTGTGACACAACTTTGCAGCAGACTAATGCTGTGTTAGGTACTGCTTGTGACACAACTTTGCAGCAGCTAATGCTGTGTTCGGTACTGCTTGTGACTGCGTGGGATATAAACCGATATGCCGATGAAAAGCGTCCTTATTATTTACTGTACGAGTCTCATCTAAAATACGGTTCTCCATTTTCAAAACAAGCCGGAAGGTCGAAGGTTCGATTCCCGATGTTGTCATTGGAATTTTTCATTGACATAATCCTTCCGGCCGCACTATGACCTGGGGTCGACTCAGCCTCTAACATAAATGAGTACCAGGAATATTTACTGGGTGTAAAGGCGGCCGGTGCGTAGGGCTGACAACCTTACCACCTTCATGTGCCGATTGTCTTGAAATCTGGGAGCCTCAACCTCCGGAAACCCTCAGGGCCTGTCCAGGCCTGTAATGGGATACCTTTACCTTTACCTTTATTACACAATTAAGGTGTGTCGGTAATTTAAGGCTTCCGCCGCCGTGTAAATGAGATCCTCGCTCTTCTGGGACGTTACACAGCGGTGATTGGTAGTTACCGACGTTTCGGAATAACCTATTGGACCCATCCTCAAGAGTCAAGCTAATCAAGAATTCTTGTTCTTGGTCTCATTACTGCACATTAACAATAACTATATTAGAGGGGTCTCCAGCGGCATAACACTATAACCACAATTTATAAATCAAAAAATCGTTTAGAGTGTTTTGATTAAAACAGTGACATTCAAGAGCGAAAACACAGACGGCACGTAGATCTAATAAGTTTCGCTCAGTTAAGAGAAAGAATAAATCAGTCACGTGGTTAGCGTTTCTGTTTACTTGAGCCAAAACAAAAAAGGTAACGTCCCAAGAAAATAAATTACCTGCAATTAAATGTACACAGCACGCTTCCTCCACAATGAAAACAAGCAGGGCCTGCACACGTGTGACAGACTCTAAATATACACACCTGACTTGCACAACTATACAACCACTGCACTAGATACGATCTTATGCATTAAATACTTGGCCAAAAAACTACTAAAAAAAAGGGTGATAATTAACATCAAAGAAGTAATTTGCCTGATTATGTAGGGTGAAAACTTGTCCCTCCATCAGGGGAACATAGCTAGGTTACGAGAATAGGTGCGACGGATATTTGGTCTAAAGACTTAAACAGACAGTGAGAAGACTACATAACGAGAACTTAATGATCGACTGATACTAAAGTGGCTGAGGGGATATTTGTCTAAGAGGGACGGTAACAGGGAGTGAGAAGACTACATAACGAGAACTTATGATCTGTACGATCGAATATGTGCTGATGGGATATTTGGTAAGAGGACGGGTAACAGGGGATGGAAGACTACATAACGAGGAACTAGATCTGTACTGATCTGAATAGTGTGCTGAGGGGGATATTTGGGTCTAAGAGGACGGGTAACAGGGGAGTGGAGAAGACTACATAACGAGGAACTTATGATCTGTACTGATCTGAATAGTGTGCTGAGGGGGATATTTGGGTCTAAGAGGGACGGGTAACGGGAGTGGAGAAGACTACATAACGAGAACTTTATGATCTGTACTGATCTGAATAGTGTGCTGAGGGGGATATTGGTCTAAGAGGGACGGGTAACGGGGAGTGGAGAAGACTACATAACGAGGAACTTAATGATCTGTACTGATCTGAATAGTGTGCTGAGGGGGATATTTGGGTCTAAGAGGACGGGTAACGGGGAGTGGAGAAGACTACATAACGAGGAACTTAATGATCTGTACTGATCTGAATAGTGTGCTGAGGGGGATATTTGGGTCTAAGAGGGACGAGGTAACAGGGGAGTGGAGAAGACTACATAACGAGGAACTTAATGATCTGTACTGATCTGAATAGTGTGCTGAGGGGGATATTTGGGTCTAAGAGGGACGAGGTAACAGGGGAGTGGAGAAGACTACATAACGAGGAACTTAATGATCTGTACTGATCTGAATAGTGTGCTGAGGGGATATTTGGGTCTAAGAGGGACGGGGTAACAGGGGAGTGGAGAAGACTACATAACGAGGAACTTAATGATCTGTACTGATCTGAATAGTGTGCTGAGGGGGATATTTGGGTCTAAGAGGGACGGGGTAACAGGGGAGTGGAGAAGACTACATAACGAGAACTTAATGATCTGTACTGATCTGAATAGTGTGCTGAGGGGATATTTGGGTCTAAGAGGGACGGGGTAACGGGGAGTGGAGAAGACTACATAACGAGGAACTTAATGATCTGTACTGATCTGAATAGTGTGCTGAGGGGGATATTTGGGTCTAAGAGGGACAGGTAACGGGGAGTGGAGAAGACTACATAACGAGGAACTTAATGATCTGTACTGATCTGAATAGTGTGCTGAGGGGGATATTTGGGTCTAAGAGGGACGGGGTAACAGGGAGTGGAGAAGACTACATAACGAGGAACTTAATGATCTGTACTGATCTGAATAGTGTGCTGAGGGGGATATTTGGGTCTAAGAGGGACGGGGTAACAGGGGAGTGGAGAAGACTACATAACGAGGAACTTAATGATCTGTACTGATCTGAATAGTGTGCTGAGGGGATATTTGGGTCTAAGAGGGACGGGTAACAGGGGAGTGGAGAAGACTACATAACGAGGAACTTAATGATCTGTACTGATCTGAATAGTGTGCTGAGGGGATATTTGGGTCTAAGAGGGACGGGGTAACAGGGGAGTGGAGAAGAAGACTACATAACGAGGAACTTAATGATCTGTACTGATCTGAATAGTGTGCTGAGGGGGATATTTGGGTCTAAGAGGGACGGGTAACAGGGGAGTGGAGAAGACTACATAACGAGGAACTTAATGATCTGTACTGATCTGAATAGTGTGCTGAGGGGGAATATTTGGGTCTAAGAGGGACGGGTAACAGGGGAGTGGAGAAGACTACATAACGAGGAACTTAATGATCTGTACTGATCTGAATAGTGTGCTGAGGGGGATATTTGGGTCTAAGAGGGACGGGGTAACAGGGAGTGGAGAAGACTACATAACGAGGAACTTAATGATCTGTACTGATCTGAATAGTGTGCTGAGGGGGATATTTGGGTCTAAGAGGGACGGGGTAACAGGGGAGTGGAGAAGACTACATAACGAGGAACTTAATGATCTGTACTGATCTGAATAGTGTGCTGAGGGGGATATTTGGGTCTAAGAGGGACGGGGTAACAGGGAGTGGAGAAGACTACATAACGAGGAACTTAATGATCTGTACTGATCTGAATAGTGTGCTGAGGGGGATATTTGGGTCTAAGAGGGACGGGGTAACAGGGGAGTGGAGAAGACTACATAACGAGGAACTTAATGATCTGTACTGATCTGAATAGTGTGCTGAGGGGATATTTGGGTCTAAGAGGGACGGGGTAACAGGGAGTGGAGAAGACTACATAACGAGGAACTTAATGATCTGTACTGATCTGAATAGTGTGCTGAGGGGATATTTGGGTCTAAGAGGGACGGGGTAACAGGGGATGGAGAAGACTACATAACGAGGAACTTAATGATCTGTACTGATCTGAATAGTGTGCTGAGGGGATATTTGGGTCTAAGAGGGACGGGGTAACAGGGGAGTGGAGAAGACTACATAACGAGGAACTTAATGATCTGTACTGATCTGAATAGTGTGCTGAGGGGGATATTTGGGTCTAAGAGGGACGGGTAACAGGGGAGTGGAGAAGACTACATAACGAGGAACTTAATGATCTGTACTGATCTGAATAGTGTGCTGAGGGGGATATTTGGGTCTAAGAGGGACGGGGTAACAGGGAGTGGAGAAGACTACATAACGAGGAACTTAATGATCTGTACTGATCTGAATAGTGTGCTGAGGGGGATATTTGGGTCTAAGAGGGACGGGGTAACAGGGGAGTGGAGAAGACTACATAACGAGGAACTTAATGATCTGTACTGATCTGAATAGTGTGCTGAGGGGGATATTTGGGTCTAAGAGGGACGGGGTAACAGGGGAGTGGAGAAGACTACATAACGAGGAACTTAATGATCTGTACTGATCTGAATAGTGTGCTGAGGGGGATATTTGGGTCTAAGAGGGACGGGGTAACAGGGGAGTGGAGAAGACTACATAACGAGGAACTTAATGATCTGTACTGATCTGAATAGTGTGCTGAGGGGGATATTTGGGTCTAAGAGGGACGGGGTAACAGGGGAGTGGAGAAGACTACATAACGAGGAACTTAATGATCTGTACTGATCTGAATAGTGTGCTGAGGGGGATATTTGGGTCTAAGAGGGACGAGGTAACAGGGGAGTGGAGAAGACTACATAACGAGGAACTTAATGATCTGTACTGATCTGAATAGTGTGCTGAGGGGGATATTTGGGTCTAAGAGGGACGAGGTAACAGGGGAGTGGAGAAGACTACATAACGAGGAACTTAATGATCTGTACTGATCTGAATAGTGTGCTGAGGGAGATATTTGGGTCTAAGAGGGACGAGGTAACAGGGGAGTGGAGAAGACTACATAACGAGGAACTTAATGATCTGTACTGATCTGAATAGTGTGCTGAGGGGGATATTTGGGTCTAAGAGGGACGAGGTAACAGGGGAGTGGAGAAGACTACATAACGAGGAGCTTAATGATCTGTACTGATCTGAATAGTGTGCTGAGGGGGATATTTGGGTCTAAGAGGGACGGGGTAACAGGGGAGTGGAGAAGACTACATAACGAGGAGCTTAATGATCTGTACTGATCTGAATAGTGTGCTGAGGGGGATATTTGGGTCTAAGAGGGACGAGGTAACGGGGGAGTGGAGAAGACTACATAACGAGGAACTTTATGATCTGTACTCATCACCAAATATTATTCGGGTGATCTAATCAAGAAGAATGAGATGGGCGGGGCATGTGGCACGTATGGGGAAAGGGGGAGAGGTGCATACAGGATTCTGGTGGGGAGACGAGAGGGAAGGAGACTACTTGGAAGAGCCAGGCGTAAATGGGAGGATAATATTAAAATGGATCTTCAAGAAATGGGATGGGGGGCATGGACTGGATTGATATGGCTCAGGATAGGGACAGGTGGCGGGCTGTTGTGAGTGCGGTAATTAACCTTCAGGTTCCATAAAACGCGGGGAATTTCTTGACTAGCTGACGACCTGCTAGCTTCTCAAGAAGGACTGTGCTACATGGAGTTAGTTAATATTTTAACATCGCACTATTTCAAACTATGATTGTGGCTTTTGTAAGTTTTAGGTTTTTAACGACCTTTTCAAAGTGTAACTATTGTGTTGATCTTGTATTACTTTGTGACGAACACCCTGAGGATGACACCTTGTTGTCAAAACATATGTAGGGGTCTTTAATATACATTATGTATGTATTGTAGTGTATTGGTTCGCTGTAATGAAGACTACGATTCCACAGCTTCACACCAAAACACAGCCTACATAACGGTCCGTTTTACATCTTCACCCTAACACACCTGTCACTAGTTACCGAGTTCTGACGTTCGATCCTCCGCACGGTAAATGTCTTCAACTTTCTGCAAAGCGCCCGGACCAAATCAGACACACACACAGCAACCTATTTCAGCGAGTACTCATGGCTCATTAGACGGCGGAAAAGCGACCGGAGTGTGAAGCTATCCACTCACCTCCACCTAGTGACAAAGAATGCTTGGTGCTATGCCTCCACGCCACAGACACACTCATGTCGTTCTACTATATCTCAATGACCGCTTCGTAAATGAGGTGTAAGCAAACAGTCTTTAGAATCTTTGTTGGGGAAAATTACAACACCGTCAATGCGAATTTTGTATGCTGTTATTGTCACGTTATTTTATGCTACATGTTTCGGCTTCTTCTTAAAAAAGGCATCATCGGGCAGTCGTAGTACTCGAAGAAAGATTTTTTTCCTTCTAAATTAATGTCATGATACACATGTATAACAACAAAATATTGTTATCCTGTCTATTATATTGAGGCACGCGGTGGCGCAGTTGGTTCAGGCACTGCGCTACAAACCGGAACGTCGCGGTTTCGATTCCCGATGGTGTCATTGGAATTTTTCATTGACATAATCCTTTCGGTCGCACTATGGCCCTGGGGTCGACTCAGCCTCTAACAGAAATGAGTACCAGGAATATTTCCTGGGGGGTAAAGGCGGCCGGTGCGTAGGGCTGACAACCTTACCACCTTCATGTGCCGATTGTCTAGAAATGTGTGAGCCTCAACCTCCTGGAACCCTAAGGGTCTGTCCAGGCCTGTATATAATTATCTTATTCTAATCTAACTTCAGACAGTCTATTTCACCATCCACAACAAATGAGACACTCCACAGTCAATATCCTCAGCCTTGTATCCACACATACGTAATTCTTGCTTCCACATAATAATAATAATAATAATAATAATAAAAATAATTCTTGGCTCAACAGCCCTGTATGGGCCTGGGCCTCCTCTTGCCTCCTCTTGTCGAGGTTACTAAGTCATGCGCATTCATGGCAGCTGGTGACCGGCCAGCTAGCCGCGCTTAGTGTTCTATCGATCCTGATGTGCACGCCAGAGCCATCTGGCAGGCAGTCATGAGACTTGGATGAGAAATGGAGGCAATTTGGCTTACGCAACATTTTTATTCATGCCCATAAGGTTCTTTTACATGCCGTAAATCTACGACATCTTGCTTCCACATACACTTGAATAATCGACACCCTCGAGAGCTTACGAAAATACGCACGTTTCTCCTTCTTGTATCATGGAAGTACATTATTTTGACCTTTTATCAATTTTACGATACACGAAGGACACAACACGTTTGTACAGTTTACTTGTACAACCTTACGAATTTCGGCTTCCATTTTATAACTTGTTCGTAAGGTTCCGGGAGACCTAGGTGTAAATGGGAGCATAATATTAAAACGGATCTTCAAGAAGTGTAATCGGGAGGCGTGGACTGGGTTGATCTGGTTCAGAACAGGTACAGGCGCTTGTGAATGCGGTAATGAACCTCCAGGTTCTATAAAATGCAGCAAATTTCTTGACTAACTGAGGACCTGTCAGCTTCTCAGGGAGGACTCTGCACCCATGGAGTTAGTCTGTCAATTTGAGATCTCAACTGTGTCTTACGATATAATTTTTACATTGCAGAGGGCCAGCTTTCTTTGAGTGTTTGGACTGCTTGATGATGGCTCTGTGGAAGAAGCCGAAACATGTTGCATCCAATAATGTGAGAATAGCACCATACACAGTTCTGATTGACACTGTCTTAATTATCCTAATCTTCTGTTTACATCACAACGGTACGTCCCATATCAAGGTTTTACCACCTCCACCAAGTTCCGCTTCCTCGATGCAGCTCGCCGAACATGTGTGTGTCTAAGGCCGAGAACAGACGAAGCGACTTTGGTCGAGCCGACCGTTGCCACGACGTCGCGCGCAAGTGTCCACACGGAAGGACTCTTGTCGAGACGGCTGTCGTGACGGCGGTCGACTTGCTTGGCCAGTCTCACGGCGTCTAAACCGTCTGGCTCCTCCACATGTGAACTCTTCCACTGTCAACCATGGACTGATGTGTCGGAACGACCTTCCGTGCCGCTCCAAAGTCGCGGGGAAATCACGAGTCGAGTCGACCTTCGAGCAGCGGCAGGCCGCGTCGAGTGTCATGTGTTTTGTTACTTTTAACTATATTGAGTGACGCGTCGATTCGACGATCGACTCGACGGTCGGCTCGACCAAAGTCGCTTCGTCTGTTTTCAGACTAACGGTATGACATCGTAACGAAATATCCGCTGCTTGGAGCACTGACCACTAGTTCGTAACTAAGCCTGTTGCTTACAGCAATTAAACACAGAAATGCCTACTGGAGCAAGCTACTCAACAATGCAAAGGCCGGAACAGTCATGAAGGCTTGCAACTCCCAAGCCAAAGGCACTCTCCAATTTTAGCACGTAACTTAATACCATAGCTTAAATTAAAAAGCAACGAACGCAACGATGCACCAGTTACGTGTTTAGCTCGAATTACGGAGATACAAGGTTCGAATTGAAGGACAAATGATTTAACCTCAGCTAACTAAAAGCAGTTTCCGACTTACGTAGGGGGTTCCGTTCTTGAAACTTTTTAGTAACCCGAAATTTACGTTAAGTCGGAACTGACCCCACCCCCAATTACTTATCACACCTCATCGGTTACGTATTATCAGCTGTCCAAATTCCCTGGATTTTATATATCTGGACAGCTGATAGTGGTGATATAATTGAACTAATGGATGTCGAGCATATGTAGAACTTTGACCCCCTGAAGATGGCTCGTTGAAGCCGAAACATATGTAGGGGCATTTGACTTACTTGTAAGAATACAGTGCATGTGTTGGTTTTTAGACTTATGATGCACGTGAATATAACGTGAAACAGACAGATAGCTTACATAAAAACGCACATGCGTTTGTGCGTGTCTCAAGCATCGCTCACAAAATGGGAAGCGGGGGGGGGGGGGGGGGGGGGGGAACGAAAGAGCCAGAATTGTTTAAACTCCTAAATTTGTAATTATTTTACAGATTAGAATCCAACGTTGCTTCATTCCCTTTAGCTGATTGACACGAACAAAAAAAAAAAATTCAAACACAAAGAAATAAATTACAACTGTCTAAAAATGAAACAAGTCGATGAATGTTTGTGACAGCCCCCCTACCTACCCCCCCGGGCAAGAAGTCAACAATTTATTTGCCATCAATATTTACCAGTTTTGAGTATAAAGCCCGTAAAGCATTACAACTATGCCACTGCACACCAAATTGTTGCGGTGTTTGTACACCCATTACGTCACGACATCTGTAACCACGTAAGCAGTTGACGTAACCTGATACGTTATCGGTCTGTTTGTCAAGCTAAATCGCCGCAGTTATCACTACCGTTTCCTAATTACCGCTACTGCAGCTCCTTATCTCTGCACGCAGATGGACCGTCATGACCACAGTAAGCTCACTCTGCCACTAAACACTTCTGACTCCTATCGGGACGCGCCCTCTTCGAATCTTGACCGGGCAAAAACAATCATCAGTTACGCATGGCTTTCTTTAGTTCCTCCAGGTGAATTCTGGGACACTGCCTTGAATCGGCATAACAGCTTTCTTCCACGTCGAACTGATCACTCCTTTTATATATATATATATATTATATATATATATATATTATATATAATATATGTATTGCTTTCACCACGCATTTTTCTCACTAATTCAGTTTTTTACCAACAAATGCACACATAAAAAAACCACTCTTTTATAAAATCTGTGGTCTTCTGGGTAATTACACGGCGTCGTGTGGTAATTATTTACCGACGTTTCGGGACAACTAATCGGTCCCATCTTCTTGGAATCTTGACCCGTGAAGATGGGACCGATACGTTGTCCCGAAACGTCGGTAAATAATTACCACACGACGCCGTGTAATTGCCCAGAAGACCACAGATTTCATCAACATCGCGGCGTAAGCCTGAAATCACTCTTTTATAGTTTTATTGGTATATATTTATACCGCTACACGTGTTTCAGTCCTTGGACCATCTTCAGGGGGTTAACAAGCCACTGCACTTCAGCTGCATGCTAGAAGGGCCCAATGGGCACACTTGTCTCAATAATAAGTTTTAAAAACATATGAGATTTTAAAATTTATAAAACTGTAAAACTTATAATTTTCTATAAGTTAAAGTCACGATTTAAAATGTTTAAAATGTTTAAAATAACGACGTTGGTTATTTGCGCACAGAATCGTGGTATTGTAACCACCGTCGTTATTTTAAATATTTTAAACATTTTAAATCGTGACTTTAACTTATAGAAAATTATAAGTTTTACAGTTTTATAAATTTTAAAATCTCAGATGTTTTTAAAACTTATTATTGAGACAAGTGTGCCCATTGGGCCCTTCTAGCATGCAGCTGAAGTGTAGTGGCTTATTAACCCCCTGAAGATGGTCCAAGGACTGAAACACGTGTAGCGGTATAAATATATACCAATAAAACTATAAAAGAGTGATTTCAGGCTTACGCCGCGATGTTGATGAAATCTGTGGTCTTCTGGGTAATTACACGGCGTCGTGTGGTAATTATTTACCGACGTTTCGGGACAACGTATCGGTCCCATCTTCTTGGAATCTTGACCCGTAAAGATGGGACCGATACGTTGTCCCGAAACGTCGGTAAATAATTACCACACGACGCTGCGTAATATCCCGGAAGAGCGCAGATCCCAGTGATAGTGTATATGTAGAGGCTGGTGACAGCAACAGGGGCTCAGAAAATCTATTGAAACTTATTTAACCCCTATAGAGAAAGTCCATTTATATATATATATATATATATATATATATACGCCAACATACATTTTTCAAAATTATATATATACAGAGATAACAAGACAAAGCATCCCCTTGGCCACCATCACTGATCAATTTCTACAATTCTACTAAGAAGCATCAATTCTAAAAATTTTAATAATCCAAACGATTTTAATACTTCATAATTGATATTACTGTATGACTGCAACTATAATCATTCTTAACCTTTCAAACGACTGCTACTGTACACAGGGCATACACAAAAGAATGGTGCGGTTTCAATTGAATTGGAAATTTAAACCGCACCATTCTTTTGTGTATACCCTGTACATGTATCTTGCACCCAATAATTTTCGGCCCATCATACATCATATATCGCACATGTAACAGCAGTCTGTCGTAACCCACACAATACGTCAAACTGATATTCCCGCATTACACAGTCGTGTTACAAACACACCTTCTGTCAAAATTTTGTATCTATAAAAATATTACTTGTCCTTACATTTTCGTACAAACATAACACGCCGGATCTGTCAAGCTTTTTCTCTCTCTTGTAAAACTGTGTGTCGCTGCGTTACGATAAATTGCTATTACACGAGCGATATATATATATATATATATATATAACTTAAAATTTGAGATCTCAAAGCAAATAATACTAAAACTAAACAAGGTGAGCCACGTGTATAATTTTCCTTGTGTATCCTACTGCCTGCTGATGGCTCTTTTATACTTCAGCCGAAACATGTAATTAATAAATTTCAACTTACTATAAGAAGACTTGTGACTGATGATACACTCTTAGCTTTCAGTAAAAAAAAACCCCCCCAACATAAAATTTAACATAAATCTGTACAGCGAGAGTCGAGTTGTTCAACGCGGACAGACGAACACACACACATACACACACACGACGCTAATAGTCGCTTTTCGCCAACTCTGCAAACGCGCCTAAAAATTCGTTGCTGTTATGAAAGCACAAAAATCCCAATGTCAGGCACACGACACTGTCACTAAGGGTGACACCAACAGACAACGCAACGACCAATAACTGACACAGACGAGTGCTTAGGAATGAAATCTTTTAAATAAAGAGGCACTAAAGCTACAGCTCAAGAAGTCTGTTGGATCACCGATCTCGCAACAAAAACCTCACAATCATTCACGCCGTCACGAAATAGCACTATCAATCTGTCTTGCACTCCATGTCACATTATGCAGGTATCAATGAGGCACGATTTACAGTCTCCACAGCACAGTCTTCCCTAAACACGTGACACCATTCAGCTTTTTAACAAATTACAGAACGCAAGTTTCCATCTTCAATGCCTTACTGCAGGACAGTGCAAGCCTGTCAGATCCTCACAACGCACATCGCAACATAATTACTAACTGTTCTCTGCCACAGTTATGGCTGCTTTCCTCCTCAGTAAGGCAATACAGGCACTTTCCGAGTTATGTACTACAGAAAAGTCCTTTATTTAGTATTGCATTTACGATATTTATAACAAAATGTAAAGTTAACCCTATAACCCGCCCTGAAGGCCCAGAGAGGGAGTAGAGGTATAGCTCTACTCCTTCTTTAACCTCGGCTCTAGATGGGAATGGGTGGTCAATGCCAAGTCCCGGCAATTGGAGCCACAACAGCAACTCAGTACGGCGACTAGACTACCGGCTGGACAATGCAATTGGAGCCACAACAGAACTCAGTACGGCGACTAGACTACCGGCTGTACAATGCAATTGGAGCCACAACAGCAACTCAGTACGGCGACTAGACTACCGGCTGTACAATGCAATTGGAGCCACAACAGCAACTCAGTACGGCGACTAGACTACCGGCTGGACAATGCAATTGGAGCCACAACAGTAACTCAGTAAGGCGACTAGACTACCGGCTGTACAATGCAATTGGAGCCACAACAGCAACTCAGTAACGGCGACTAGACTACCGGCTGGACAATGCAATTGGAGCCACAACAGCAACTCAGTACGGCGACTAGACTACCGGCTGGACAATGCAATTGGAGCCACAACAGCAACTCAGTACGGCGACTAGACTACCGGCTGTACAATGCAATTGGAGCCACAACAGCAACTCAGTACGGCGACTAGACTACGGCTGGACAATGCAATTGGAGCCACAACAGCAACTCAGTACGGCGACTAGACTACCGGCTGTACAATGCAATTGGAGCCACAACAGCAACTCAGTAGGCGACTAGACTACCGGATGGACAATGCAATTGGAGCCACAACAGCAACTCAGTACGGCGACTAACTACGGTGGACAATGCAATTGGAGCCACAACACACTCAGTACGGCGACTAGACTACCGGCTGGACAATGCAATTGGAGCCACAACAGCAACTCAGTACGGCGACTAGACTACCGGCTGGACAATGCAATTGGAGCCACAACAGCAAGCTCAGTACGGCGACTAGACTACGGCTGGACATGCAATGGAGCCACAACGCAACTCAGTAGGCGACTAGACTACGGATGGACAATGCAATTGGAGCCACAACAGCAACTCAGTAAGGCGACTAGACTACCGGCTGTACAATGCAATTGGAGCAAACGCAACTCGTACGGCGACTAGACTACGGCTGGACAATGCAATTGAGCCACAACAGCAACTCAGTAGGCGACTAGACTACCGGATGGACAATGCAATTGGAGCCACAACAGCAACTCAGTACGGCGACTAGACTACCGGCTGTGACAATGCAATTGGAGCCACAACAGCAACTCAGTACGGCGACTAGACTACCGGCTGGACAATGCAATTGGAGCCACAACAGCAACTCAGTACGGCGACTAGACTACCGGCTGGACAGTGCAATTGGAGCCACAACAGCAACTCAGTACGGCGACTAGACTACCGGCTGGACAATGCAATTGGCCACACAGCATCATAGGCGACAGCTACGGTGGACATGCATTGGAGCCACAACGCACTCAGTACGGCGACTAGACTACCGCTGGACAAGCAATTGAGCACAACAGCAATCAGTACGGCGACTAGACTACCGGCTGGACAGTGCAATTGGAGCCACAACAGCAACCAGTACGGCGACTAGACTACCGGCTGGACAATGCAATTGTGCCACAACAGCAACTCAGTAAGGCGACTAGACTACCGGCTGGACAGTGCAATGGCCACACAGCAATCAGTGGAGACACCGACAACCCAACGCAACTCAGACCGGCTGGACAACCCACGAATTACGGTTCGATTTCCAGCACCAGCAACAGACGTTTCTTTCCACAAATCAAAACTGGATCTGGGGGCACAACCAGCCCCTAATTCAATGGGTTCTGGCACCTCTTTTCCCAGGGCATAAATCAGCTGGACAAGAGCACCTGACCTGCATGCACCCAAGTGCCAAAATTAAGAATGAGGGGACCTATACCTCCACTCCACTGTGTACCTGCATGGCATTTACAAGGACAACTTTACTTCCACCTTTACTACAATGCAGTAATTGCACACGGCTGTAACAGGTCTGGCAAAAGTGAAGGGTAAAGTTGTATCTTTGGGCAGTGCTTCCTTTCGTAAAAGAAAAAAAGCGGAAAAAAAAGAAAAATCAATGCTAAAAAAAAACTTAAATTAATTTGCATTAAATGGCTTGGAATCAAAGTAATTTCCAAATAGGCATCAACTTGTGGCACGTCTGTTGCTACGCATTCTGACATACGTCACTGAAAAGATCGATGTTTTTGGGTTTCTTAGGCATGCTCGCACATTTGTGAAACGTGACCGTTAGCTTCGTCACGTCTGTCTGTCCATCCATATGGAACGGCTCAGCTCCCACTGGACGGATTTTCATGAAATTTAATATTCGATTGTTTCTCGAAAATCTGTCAAGAAAATTCAAGTTTCATCCATATCTGACAAGAATAACAGGTACTTTACATGAAGACCTATGTACATTTATGATAATTCTCGCTGAATAATTCTTAGAATGAGAAATGTTTCAGACAAAATTGTAAGAAAATCAACACACACATTTTATGTTCAATAACTTTTTCTGAAAATCGTGCCGTTTATGACATAATGTGGAAAAATATGGTAGAGCCAGACAGGCCACAGACAATATAATACAGCGCATGCGCTTTGCATGCTGGATAACTAAGGCTACAGACACACACTGAGAATATGTAATACTTATTGCTTTTACACGGCAACAGTGGTTACGCGAAGCGCCTCAATGTTACGTTTACACATACATCGCCCATCTTGTTACAAAATAGGGGCAATATAATAAACCAAATAAAGGCAATCACAGTCAACATAAATTCTGTACTTATTTACAAGACCATCATCAGGGCAACTCAAGAATCACACAGAAATATTGACACCACAAAATAAATAAGCTGCGTTGACTGCAACACACCTTTTAACTGGTTTATTACATTTTGAAACAATTGCATGACCAAGTTAATGACTATAAATAAAATCCTACATCTGCTGTAAATATTTACAAGACCATCAGACTCTGTATAACTTTATGCACTTCGTAAGAATGTCCGATCAGACTTGTAATACAGACTGAAGGTCTATGCTTGGCAGCAACAGCCTCTAACAGTTTTCAGTACTTCTAAAGTTACATTTTCACTCATCAATCACTGACAGCATGTCTGTCTGCTACATTTTGTCAGCCTGCAGCAATCATCTGCTATCAATATATACTTTATACAAGTTCCTATACTTGGATTTCCAAGAAAGATTGAAACAATCATTGTAACACATACCAACGGCCACTCCACACGCAACAATAGCTCATTTAAAATGTTCACACAAGGGGTTAATCATCCTGTTCAATCGGTACATGCATGTACTCACCTGAACCACTTTCGTTGTCTGTAAGGCCACCGCTGTCGTCTTCCGATTGTTTCTTGACTCGATCAACTAGAATAAACCAGGAAAAGAAAATTACGATCTGACTTAACAGGATGGCGGTATCAAACACATCGAGCTAAACATACCGAGTATTCTGTCAGTGTCTAATTCTCATCTAGAAGACATCTCACGAGGAAAACTAACGACATGAAGTGACAGTACTAACTTAACGTTATACTCTGTTTCAGAGCCACATATGCATGAAAGCAGTCTTAAGATCTCTAGTCAACACTAGTAAAACTGTACCAACACATGCACTTTTTATTAAAACAATAATAGTTTTAAAAAACAAGCCCTACATATGTTTCGGCCAGCTAACTGACATTAGTCGGCATGGATAAAGAAAGTACGTGCTTCACCGAAACACGCAACACAACAGTGCTTTAAAACCAAGTCAGTGTTTTATAATACAGTGACCACAACAACTGATATACAGTGACCATGGATGTGTCTCCGATGACCGATGTGAACTTTATTGTTTTAACGTTTTTATACAACACCCACACATCTTAATATAAACCTATTGAACGTGATTATGCTGTGGAACGCTAGTTGCCCCTGATGATGGCCAGTTAGCTGGCCGAAACATATGTAGGGCTTGGTTTTTAAAACTATTAATGTTTTAATAAAAAGTGCATGTGTTGGTACAGTTTTACTAGTGTTAATAAACAAGCACGGTGAAAATAATATTAAGTATATCTCTAGTCAAATTCAGCACTAACTACGTAAGATAACAGTTTCACATCGGCAGTCATTCAATTACACATCAACACATGCTAAGCACTGCTTTAACACTGGGGCTGCTCTTAAAAATCACAAGATACGAGTGAAACAACATAGAACAGAGAACTGTTTCCAGTAACGATTAAATAAAATATCAAAGACTTTTGCCAGTAAAAATCCCACCAGCTTGTAGGGAGAGAAAAAAAAAAAAAAAAATAAAAAATAATATTATTATTATTATTATTATTATTATTAATTCCAAGTGTGGGCATCGTTTACTGAAACCCCGTGGTCGCTAAAATTTGTGAATGTGAAAATGAAACAGCTGTGCTTTGGGCAACATTAAAAAAACAACTGGATGGACAGAAACCTGTCTGAAGAGTTAACAAATAAATTATACAAAAATGTGTATAAATGGGGGTGGGGGAGACACAGAGAGAGACAGAGACAAGCACAGACGTGCACATGCGCAAGCACAGAGTATTCACTGTTCACCTTTCTACAGGTCCATCTTCGTCTTATACATGTTTTTTAATTCTTATTAAAATGCTGACTACAAAAAATATCAAACAAACACTCCAGCAAGGTCAAAGCACAACTCAACAACAAATACAACTATCAGAAGTTAATTCAAACCATAACAAATGCTTAACTAACTAACTAACTCACTCCATGTAGCACAGTCCTTCTTGAGAAGTTAACAGGTCGTCAGCTAGTCAAGAAAATCCCCGCGTTTTATGGAACCCGAAGGTTCATTACCGCACTCACAACAGCCCGCCACCTGTCCCTATCCTGAGCCATATCAATCCAGTCCATGCCCTCCCATCCCACTTCTTAAAGATCCATTTTAATATTATCCTCCCATCCATGCCTGGGTCTTCCAAGTGATCTCCTTCCCTCAGGTCTCCCCACCAAAATCCTGTATGCACCTCCCCCCCATACATGCTACATGCCCCGCCCAACTCATTCTTCTTGATTTGATCACCTGAATAATATTTGGTGATGAGTACAGATCATTAAGTTCCTCGCTATGTAGTCTTCTCCACTCCCCTGTTACCTCGTCCCCTTAGGCCCAAATATCCCCCTCAGCACCCTATTCTCGAACACTCTCAGCCTATGTTCCTCCCTCCCATAACAAATACTGCATCACAAATGTAACTGTACGCATTACTGTTATACTTGGTAAATATTTATAGGACTTTTTAAATTATTTCTGGACCGGAAGGAGACGGGGAGACAGAGTGTGTGCCCTCTTTGGGACTAAGCCTTCAAAGAGGCCAAGCCCCAATAATGCAGGAATATGTAGCAATGGTAGAATAACAAGGAAAACCAAAGAGCTCAGTGAGAAATATGCCACAGTGCCATTATTTCACAGCATACAGATTCACCTCACATCTCTGTACTTAGAAGGGAACAACTAACTGCCAGCACTATCGTATGGCTAGGCAAATATCTATTTCAATATTATCTAAGCCATCAGCACTACGTAATACGCACACTGACAGCGTCATTAAACAGAACACCCCCCTCTCACTCACTCACTTACTCTCAACAATGCCCTACTATGTTGTACTTTATTAACAAACACTATTTAAACTAATTACCATCGTTTCTTTAATTTCAAATGTCCAATTTTATAAAAAGTGAAATCTGGAAATGTATTCCATTGGGTGAGGTTGTAAGCTGACTCACAACATTCTGATGTGTATTGATTCATGTAATTTGTTACTAGTTAACCATCCTTTACAGGCACCTTTACACGGCTATAAATTGTTTCATGGCTAACGGTCAATAAAAGCAACACACGTCGCCAATGCCAATGAGACAATAAATAACAGAATAATAATACACTATTTACATACACCAACTGGATGCAACTTTATTTAAAAAACTGTATAGTTTTTTAAAACATATTTAAAAACTTTTTTTAAAAAAAAAAGACGTTTTAATATATGCAGTTTTAACAACAATAAACCCCTGAAGATGGCTCTATAAGAGCCGAAACATATGTCGGGTTTTAAAAAGTTTTTAAATATGTTTTAAAAAACTATACAGTTTTTTTTAAATAAAGTTGCATCCAGTTGGTGTGTGTAAATAGTGACTGTGAAAAGATGCACGGTGATTACAGAATAATAAATGTTATCCTGTGAACTGTGCTAACCTTGGAGGTTAAGCCTTAACTGTCATCTCATCACTGCGAATTTGAATTAAAATAAGATGAGGGAAAACGAAGCAGATCGTCAGACTTGGGAGGTCTAACACAATATCTGTAACAAAAACTATTTTGTGCAGGTAAAATACATGGTACTCTGACAAAAGAATTCAGAATATTGTCAGTAAATGGGTTACATGATTTACAAGTTGTGACCACTTGCAGATTCAAAAACACGCCAAAGGGCCCAACTTGAGTTTCAACACAGTGCACCTGCAAGCAGTCTGTAACTGCTGCAGTTTCAAAAGAGCAAGGCAGCGAGCAGTCTTCACGTAACCAACCTGCGCAAGTTTGTTTGTTTCAATCAAACTGCCACAACTGATGAAATGGCTGAGTATACTTATGCTGAAATGGCCAACATGCATCTAATATTTGGCCACGTTTATGGCAATGAAGATGAAGCACATTCCTTGTCCCAAGAACACTTGTAGCGTCGTCAAATTCCAGACCAAAAACCTTTCCCTGTCTTTCACAGATGGCCTAGGGAACACAGTACGTACAACATGTAGTGAAGTAACTGTGGGCGACCATCAACAGTGTTAATGTCTCAGACAGAAGACAAAAAATTCATCTGATTTCTGCAAATCCAGAGATGAGCATTACGAAAACAGGCACACATGACAGTTTCACAGAACGCAGTACAGTGAGTACTGCGCACACAACTCCCTGTCCCTACCATCTACACAAGCGCAATGGCTTCAGCCAGAAGAACTTTTAGCAGGTGATTTCTTAGAAAATGCACTGGTAATCCCAAATTTCCATCCTCCATTTTCTTTACCAACAAAGCACAGTATTCTAGAGGGGAAATAATAAATTTCCTGAATCAGCATGTATGGGCAGATGAAATTCCATAAGTGAACTTGAACTCCAGGCATCAGCAACAGTTTTCTCCAAATCTGTGTGCAAGCAGTGTAGTAAACAGACTTTCTGGGGCCTACTTTGTTCCACCACATGTGACTGGGGTTGTTTACCATTGCATCCTGATACTGCAAACTGTGGATCTGCAGACTCAGATTTGATTATGGTTTATGCCTGATGGTACTCTACCCCAGTGGTATTCAACCTGGGGTACGCGTACCCCCAGGCATACGCGAAGACATTTTAGGGGGTATGTAAAATTAAAAAAATAATATATATATATATATATATATATATTATTTCATGATAAACACTGAATAATCAGGGCCAGATTTAGGGTTAGCCACAAGAGACCCGGATGTAAGGACATGCGATTTGGGAGCGCCATTTTTTTTCTCTCTCTCTCTCTTTATGCGATTCTTATCTGGGCGGCTATTTCATTTTATTCCACATAGTGCATATAATTTTGCTTTGCTAAAATACCTTTGTTCCTTTATTAATTTTTATATGATAAGCAATAATATATTTGTTATTTAATAGCTTGATTCTCATTTTTTTATTTAAAACTTATTATTTAATACATAATTTTGGATACAATTTATTTAACTTATTTTAGATGTAGATTATAGACTATGTATAACCTGAATTATGCACCAACAACTTTGGGGGTACAAAGTTGAAGAGAAATTATATCTGGGGGTATGCGAACAAAAAAGGTTGAATACCACTGCTCTACCCCATTTCCTTCTTGCAGTTCAAGCACTCTTGAACGTGTATCTAGAACGATGAATTGGACAGGTTAGAATAACAGCACTGCTCGCTCACGCCCCAGATTCTTGTGTCTGCAGACATATACACCTGCAGGCAGCCTATTGCCCTGAAATGTCCACAGACATCTACCAGACAACGCAGCATCTCATCAAAGACATTACTCGTCAGACTGCGTTAAGGTTGACTTAGATCAGATACACATTGCTATCACCAGGTAAGCTGAGGTCAGGGGTTACAGGAAGAGGAGTGAAGGCTGCCAAGATGCTGTGTGCATTCACCACTACTGGAACTGAGCAAGGCAGCTGTAGTTTTTCTGGCATGTATACAGGAGGTATCGGTTTTGAATCTTGGCCTGAGCACAGGCTATGATGAGGTGATTCATGTTCTGCCTCAGTCCCTCCAAGCAAATACAGTGACAGTACCTTTATCAGGCCACAAATGTTTCATTCCACACCTGTTCCAGTTCATTATCACTCAACACAACACCATTCAACACTACGTAATCTGAGCAATTAACAGTGATGTGAAACCATAATTAAATAAATAAAAGTACACTGGCTAAAAGAAACCCACAACAGTAGTACTTGGTACAGGAGCTCTTGGTCAACATGCCACATGGATTGTACAGCAAAGCAGAGCATGCACAGCTCAAAAATGTCAACATGCCTGCTGATATATTTCTATTCAAAATCAGCCAGAACAACTGAGGACAGAAAGGCGCACCAATCTATATACAGACCACATCATCTCTGTCTTGCAACATATCACTTCCAGACCCACGTAAATTTACACAATTACTCCCCCGTGAACGCATCAAATTCAATGAAGAACAAACAGACTGACACTTTTGTCTTCACATATTCATAACCTAGCTGAAGTATAACTTTGGTTTCCTGAATTTAGCTCCATCATATGTAGAAACTGTTCCAAGGTTTCAACATACACTGCAGTCACCTTCTACAGGCTGCAATGTATGCCAAAATGTTGGAACATTTTTAACATACAAAACAACTTCACATACAAAGCTAAAGTTACACAACAGATGCACACTGCTAGCTGCTGACTTGAGAATTCTAAGTCTTAACTGACATCACAGCATAAAAAACACACAAAAATGAACAAGAAAGGCCTAAAAAAGCCAAGAAACACATGAGGAAAGCAACACATAGGTAAAAGGAACAACAAATTTATCATACTTATCATTGGTCCTATGTTTGGCATTGATGGCAAAACTTGAAAACCTCCATCTAAATATGCAGCATGCAAAAGACAACAGAACAGCCTTAAAAAATTTTGCTGATTCAACTTCAGTCAGATCCAGTCCGTGAAAACATTTTCACAAATTCAATCTGGAATTAGTACATCGTATTTAACCAAATGGCAGACAAGATTCTTTCCCTCGTTTCAAAGTTACAAAATGAAGACACATTTTAATTTCAATGCAAAATACATAACATATTCAATCAAAGTGAGTGAGTGCGAGTGTGTGTGTGTGTGTGTGTGTGTGTGTGTGTGTGAGCGAGCAAGTGAGCATGTGCGAGTATGCGAGTCAGTGAGTGAGAGAGGTTTCAAAATCAGGACCCACAACTTACAAGAAGCTGTCAATCTTAATTACCACATATACCTAACTATAAGACAAAGATTTTTTCAAAATTCATCATCTGAGGGTCACCTCACAATTGCACATAAAAATACATATGTTCTGTACAGGCATTTCCCTGAAAATTGAAGATTAGGAAGGAGGGTCACCTTTTAAGCAGTTTCAACTTATATTTCGGTAAGTGCAATATCTACGTCAAGATTAGGAGCCACAAGTTTCCGTAAGTTTGCCACAATACCACCAAAGCTATGACTAAAAAATACCAAATTAATGGATTACGGATATTAAGTGACAGCAAGGTTCGGAACAGTCTTGACAGTAACAAAATTACGTTTGATCTACAGACATGTTTCTTACTGTGAGCGGGGCGTCTTCCATTCACACTCATCTTCCAAGTGCATACACACAGTACACGTAACACTGTTAGTCTACTGCCATAATAACCACACATACGTACAGTACACATAACACTGTTAGTCTACTGCCATAATAACCACACATACACACAGTACACGTAACACTGTTAGTCTACTGCCATAATAACCACACATATGTACAGTACACATAACACTGTTAGTCTACTGCCATAATAACCACACATACACACAGTACATGTAACACTGTTAGTCTACTGCCATAATAACCACACATAGTACAGTACACATAACACTGTTAGTCTACTGCCATAATAACCACACATACACACAGTACATGTAACACTGTTAGTCTACTGCCATAATAACCACACATAACACAGTACACATAACACTGATAGTCTACTGCCATAATAACCACACATATGTACAGTACACATAACACTGTTAGTCTACTGCCATAATAACCACACATACACACAGTACACGTAACACTGTTAGTCTACTGCCATAATAACCACACATATGTACAGTACACATAACACTGTTAGTCTACTGCCATAATAACCACACATACACACAGTACACATTAACACTGATAGTCTACTGCCATAATAACCACACATATGTACAGTACACATAACACTGTTAGTCTACTGCCATAATAACCACACATATGTACAGTACACATAACACTGTAGTCTACTGCCATAATAACCACACATACGTACAGTACATGAACACTGTTAAGTCTACTGCCATAATAACCACACATACGTACAGTACATGTAACACTGTTAGTCTACTGCCATAATAACCACACATACTCACATACACAGTAAAACTGTTAGTCTACTGCCATAATAACCACACATATGACAAGTACACATAACACTGTTAGTCTACTGCCATAATAACCACACATACTACAGTACAATAACACTGTTAGTCTACTGCCATAATAACCACACATACACAGTACACATAACACTGTTAGTCTACTGCCATAATAACCACACATATGTACAGTACACATAACACTGTTAGTCTACTGCCATAATAACCACACATACACACAGTACACATAACACTGTTAGTCTACTGCCATAATAACCACACATACACACAGTACACGTAACACTGTTAGTCTACTGCCATAATAACCACACATACACACAGTACACATAACACTGTTAGTCTACTGCCATAATAACCACACATACGTACAGTACAGTAACACTGTTAAGTCTACTGCCATAATAACCACACATACGTACAGTACATGTAACACTGTTAGTCTACTGCCATAATAACCACACATACTCACAATACATGTAAACTGTTAGTCTACTGCCATAATAACCACACATACACACAATACACTGTTAGTCTACTGCCATAATAACCACACACAGTCTTACTTTGGCTGAAGTTATGAGCACTGGGCTTTCTTCTTGCTTCACGTTCAGGGCGGATTTTCTCCATCAGCTTACTTATTCGATCGTTGCCCTTTTCCTTTTTTAAAAGGGGCCCTGGGCAGTTCTCTTCCACAACCTTCACACAGCGTCTATGGATATTTAATGAACAATCTGGAAAGAGAATAAATTATACATTTTATACTTTAACACAAATGGCTAATAAGATGACTTTATCTAATGCCTCAAGATGAGGTCAGTGCTGACCTCTGCTGACCCACAGGATGGATCATGTTATCTTCAGTAATACGCCACTCACGGAAATGACGGTCAGCAGAGGGCAGCTACAGCTTAATGTGGGCTCTCAACTATGGGCAGCCTTGGAATTGTTTACAGTCAAAACGTTTTGTGTTCTGTAGAAGTGACAGTTTCTTCAGCTCAGCACGAAAATCTGCACAATACCTGACAAGATCAAACTCAGAGCCACATGAATGAGACTCCAGGACTTTGCCCACAACACAACCAGGTCCCCAGTACGTTCATATAATGCAGTAATAACACAATATTACAAGTTCGAAGTAGGCTTATGCAATAAAAACTTAACTGTGCTGTAAAACTTTGGCAACTGAATTAAGTGATAGCTGTATAAACTAAAAATCATTGGACAGCATGTGCTGTAGGTGGAGAGACCATGACCCTCCAGAAAAATCAGTGACCACAGTCATCCCTCACTTTTTGGAGGCTCATACTACACGGTCTCGCAAATTTGCTGGGTCATCCTAAGAACAGGGATATAAAAAAAGTCCCTGAAAATTCCAAAACATTCTAAAAGGCTTTAAAAGTGTCATACAAAAGTCATGCAATAAATTGTTCAACAACTCAAACAGATCTTCGAGCCACAATGCATGATGTTCAAGCAGCTAAAGGTAAAAGTAATCAGCTCCCCATCTCAATTTTGTTGTTAAATGAATAAAAGGGATTTAGGCATAAAAATAAGCATTAAAACACATTATTACAAAAAAAAACCAAAACACTGTTTTTGGGATGGTGGTCAATTATTCGTGGAATTTCACTGGAGTCTTGGAACCTAACCCCCATGAAAATTGGCTGTCAATATGATTTAACATCCCAAAAGAGGTTTTTTTAAGGTTTAACAAATGCTTTTCCCCTAAAGATACACATGGCAGGTTCCTTGGAAACATTACTAACAACCTACCAGACTACACGGTGCCATAACCCAGAAGACAGCAACATGTAGGGTCATCAAAATGGACTGAGACTAATGAACTGTGTCACAGAACATGTAACAGTTGGGCAGTTTACTGTCAGTTGATGATACCCCTTGGCAGTTTGCAAAAATAAAGAAAGAAATCACTACTAGAGAACTGCTGCCTGCAGTTATCGGAAATTTCAAAATTTCTCTAAATGCTATTGAATGTACAGCAATAACATAATGAAAATGTTTCATACAAATAAAGTCCCTCTGCTTTTTCAGTGCTGTGACATCAGGACTAGTGCTTAAGTGCAATACATGCACCACTAGTGCATTCTATTATAACAGGGGTGGCCAAACTGCGGCTCGCAAGCCACATGCGGCTCTTTGACGTATAATGTGCGGCTCGCGGAAATATGTTGGCTGAGCTCCTTTATGCATTACAATTCATATAAAACGTAAACTAAAAAATTTTCAAGCTTTATAATGATTTACCGGGAATAAACTGCGAGTCCACTGGATTAAAACGTAAGTTTAATGTTCATGGTGAGTAAATATATTTATGAATTTTTGTAACAAATTGTGCTGTAACAATAAAAATGTGTATGTAATATCTGTTCATGTCTTGCGGCTCTCAAACATCTGAAGTTTATCGTATGTGGCTCTTACGTTAAGCAAGTTTGGCCACCCCTGTATTATAACCATGAACAATTTCTACCAAAGCCTAGCAGCAGAATAACTGGCCTGCTGAATTGGATATGAGCATTTCACTGCAACATGGGGTCTCCAACACAGCGATATTACAACGCACCATGTTACATACCTGAGCACTGGTATCCCTGAGGGCCGATGCCAAAGATTATCAGTTGACAGTGGTTACAGTAGGTAACTGTATAATACTGATGAGCAACAAAGTGATGACCACATACTGTCACCTGAAAAAAGATGTATTATTAGGATATGGTTAACTGTAACCTTAGCATTTACATAATATTCAATCAACATTGTTTTTCAGAAGAAACAACATCAAGAACTGGCTCTTTGTTTGAACCAACATGATGTATCACCAAGATCTGTGTATTTTAATCCACCCTCAAATATCTGGGGTTGTCACCGTGCTGTGACTATTTACAAGTCCTTTGCCTATGACACAGGTGCTTGCACAGTCTGCATCACAACATACAGTACCTACACCTAACCTTACAGCAGGTGAGCAGGGTCTACAAGACCATGAGGGAACAAGACGTTTTGTTCACTCTAGGTCAGCGGTCGCCAACCATTCGGACCTCACGGACCACTAAACTCACAATTTTGAATCCCGCAAACCACTAACATGAATTTTTTTAAAAAGGTATAAACATCTATAAAATAATGATCATAAAAGTTCCATTTTATTAATATGAAATGCCTTGTTTAATTATAACAAAATTATTAGTGTGATATTTGTTGCTGCTTGTTTGAAATAAGTTTATGGATTCTTGGCTCCAATGACGTCACTGCAATGTCCAAATTTCTCCACGGACCACCAAAATTTTCTCGCGGACCATCAGTGGTCGGGACCACGGTTGGCGACCGCTGCTCTAGGCCATAAATACATACATCCACTACTTCCCTGCACTTTCTCAGCCCTCTCACTGGATCCAGCCAGTAATTAGCATCACACAAAATGCTCAACGTATGACATGTGGCTATTACATATTTCCACCTTTGGGTCTGTCTCTCTCTCTGACACACACACACACACACCATATTTTGTGATGGGATATTTTAAATTTAATTTTGCATAACTCTTAACCTTCATCCCACCAGGTTACCACATGGTTTATGAAACACATGGGTATTATTTCAACAAAAAAGACAAAATTATGAAATAAATGGCATTTTGTGCAAAATAAAACACAGATTATGCAGCATGTCTTAAAAATACAGTATATTTCCTTGTTGCCTAAATATATAAAATAAATTTTAGGGTTTTTTTTAATGTGTGTTCACATACATTGAATGCAGGTCCTTTAAAGTTTAAACATTTGCTATTTATTTTCAGAAACTTGTCATTTTCATTGTTCAGTATCAGCAATATAGAGATAAAAATACAGTGCCCAAGTGGTAAATAATGTCAGTAAATAATTACCACACGATGCCGTGTAATAACCCAGAAGACCACAGATTTCTGATCCCATGTGGAGATATTTGAGGGACCAAATCACTACACCACCTTAACTGCAAAGCACGGTAAATACATAATCTAAAGTATAACACTCTTATGCACCTTTCTGTTTTTCCCAATAAGTTTGGCCTTAAGCGATTTATCTTTGGAAACAAATGTGGGCACCGGTCAAGCAGGGCACTGGAATGTGGACTGCGCAGACCAAACACTTTGCCCATTACCGTACCCAGAGCAGCAGCTGTTGTAAAGCGGCGTACATCTACATTATCCTTCTCCATGTGTTCCCTGGAAATAAATACATGTCACTGATTACACAAGTGAACTGGTTCCAGGCAACAAAGACTAATTATCGGAGCTCAACCTAACCAAAAATTCATGACTCTGGTATATAATTATCATTTCAACGCTTCCTGGAAGTACTCATGCCTGGTACTCAGAAGGAAATGAACAGTGACACTATGGTACAGTAGTGCTCTTAGTGCAGTCAGGATATTAAGTAACCCAAAGTGTACCATGTCACTGTTAAAACCCTTCAGAACAACCCTCATGTTTGAAAATCAAGACAGACATGTTGTCATCTAGTATAAGACAAAAGGCAGTCCCTTAATGCGCCAAGCAGGCACTGAGGGGAGGAGAGGTACAGCTCTAACCATACACAATCTTGGCACTTGGTCAATGCCACACCCTTACCCCTTTACCCCCCAGAAAGAGACCTGGTACCCATTGTACAGTAGGTTGGATGGGCCTTGGGGCTAGTCTCGATTGGTAAGGAAAATCTTGCGGCCACAGATATCTGAACCCTGGACCATCCAGCCCGTAGTGAGTCACTATATCACCTACGCTATCCAGGCAGCCTGTTGTCATCTAGCATTCTGAACCAAACACAATGTTAAAGAAACTTATTTGTTTCCATTCTTAAGTGAAGATGTACCTCACTGCTCATCAGTCAACTTTCACTTAGTGCCATAATCCATGCTATCTTCACTCAAGTCAGGGGTGAATTAATATGGGAATTGGCTGCATGCATACCTCCCCTCTGCTAACAGCTCATTATCACCTTCCTTCCCTAAGAGGATAGGAAGCCTGTACATTATTTATTATATTATTATTATTTATTATTATTATTATTACTAATTTTTGTAACTGCTAGTCCCTCATTTTAATGAAATACATCAAACAATACAGTAAATATTACATTTAATTTATTTTAATAAAATAAAGTGACATGATTTTTGTCAGAGGGAAGTCATAAATCACCAGGTAATAATACACATGAATAAGTGGAGGAAGAAAGTAGCTGTTACGCAGATAGCCGGAGAAGGGCCTGTGTTATAGCTGTTATGCAGACAGCCGGAGAAGGGCCTGTGTTATAGCTGTTATGCAGACAGCCGGAGAAGGGCCTGTGTTATAGCTGTTACACAGATAGCGGAGAAGGGCCTGTGTTATAGCTGTTACACAGATAGCGGGAGAAGGGCCTGTGTTATAGCTGTTATGCAGACAGCCGGAGAAGGGCCTGTGTTATAGCTGTTATGCAGACAGCCGGAGAAGGGCCTGTGTTATAGCTGTTACACAGATAGCGGGAGAAGGGCCTGTGTTATAGCAGTTATGCAGACAGCCGGAGAAGGGCCTGTGTTATAGCTGTTACGCAGAAGGGGAGAAGGGCCTATGTTATAGCTGTTATGCAGACAGCGGAGAAGGGCCTGTGTTATAGCTGTTAGCAGACAGCGGAGAAGGGCCTGTGTTATAGCTGTTATGCAGACAGCCGGAGAAGGGCCTGTGTTATAGCTGTTATCAGATAGCCGGGAGAAGGGCCTGTGTTATAGCTGTTAGCAGACAGCCGGGAGAAGGGCCTGTGTTATAGCTGTTATGCAGACAGCCGGAGAAGGGCCTGTGTTATAGCTGTTACACAGACTAGCGGAGAAGGGCCTGTGTTATAGCAGTTATGCAGACAGCGGAGAAGGGCCTGTGTTATAGCTGTTACGCAGAAAGCGGAGAAGGGCCTAGTGTTATAGCTGTTATGCAGACAGCCCGGAGAAGGGCCTGTGTTATAGCTGTTACGCAGAAGCCGGAGAAGGGCCTGTGTTATAGCTGTTATGCAGACAGCCGGAGAAGGGCCTGTGTTATAGCTGTTATGCAGACAGCCGGAGAAGGGCCTGTGTTATAGCTGTTACACGGATAGCCTGGAGAAGGGCCTGTTATAGCTGTTACAGATAGCAGAGAAGGCCTGTGTTATAGCTGTTACGCAATAGCTAGAAAGGCCTGTGTTATAGCTGTTACGACAGATAGCAGGAGAAGGGCCTGTGTTATAGCTGTTACGCAGATAGCTGGAGAAGGACTGTGTTATAGCTGTTACCAGATAGCTGAGAAGGGCCTGTGTTATAGCTGTTAGCCAGAAGCCGGAGAAGGCCTGTGTTATAGCTGTTAGCAGATAGCGGAGAAGGGCCTGTGTTATAGCTGTTACGCAGATAGCTGGAGAAGGGACTGTGTTATAGCTGTTATGCAGAAGCTGGAGAAGGGCCTGTGTTATAGCTGTTAGCAGATAGCGGAGAAGGGCCTGTGTTATAGCTGTTACGCAGAAGCAGAGGAGAAGGGCCTGTGTTATAGCTGTTACGCAGATAGCTGGAGAAGGGCCTGTGTTATAGCTGTTACGCAGATAGCGGAGAAGGGCCTGTGTTATAGCTGTTATGCAGAAGCGGAGAAGGGCCTGTGTTATAGCTGTTATGCAGATAGCGGAGAAGGCCTGTGTTATAGCTGTTAGCAGATAGCGGAGAAGGGCTGTGTTATAGCTGTTAGCAGAAAGCGGAGAAGGGCCTGTGTTATAGCTGTTACGCATGCAGGCCGGAAGAGGGCCTGTGTTATAGCTGTTACAGATAGCTGAGAAGGGACTGTGTATAGCTGTTACGCAGATAGCTGGAGAAGGGCTGTGTTATAGCTGTTATGCAGAAGCCGGAGAAGGGCCTGTGTTATAGCTGTTAGCAGATAGCGGGAGAAGGGCCTGTGTTATAGCGTACGCAGATAGCGGAGAAGGGCTGTGTTATAGCTGTTATGCAGACAGCCGAGAAGGGCCGTGTTATAGCTGTTACACAGAAAGCCGAGAAGGGCCTGTGTTATAGCTGTTACACAGAAGCTGGAGAAGGGCCTGTGTTATAGCTTTAGCACATAGCTTGAGAAGGGCCTGTGTTATAGCTGTTACACAGAAGCTGGAGAAGGGACTGTGTTATAGCTGTTAGCAGATAGCTGGAGAAGGGCGTGTTATAGCGTTACCAGATAGCTGGAGAAGGACTGTGTTATAGCTGTTACCAGATAGCTGAGAAGGGCTGTGTTATAGCTGTTACGCAGAAGCGGAGAAGGCTTGTTATAGCTGTTACCAGATAGCTGGAGAAGGGACTGTGTTATAGCTGTTATCAGATGCGAGAAGGCTGTGTTATAGCTGTTACGCAGATAGCTGGAGAAGGCTGTGTTATAGCGTTACGCAGAAGCGGAGAAGGGCTGTGTTATACTGTTACGCAGATAGCTGAGAAGGGCTGTGTTATAGCTGTTACCAGATAGCTGAGAAGGGCTGTGTTATAGCTGTTAGCAGATAGCGGAGAAGGACTGTGTTATACTGTTGCAAAAGCAGAAGGGCCTGTGTTATAGCTGTTACAGATAGCGGAGAAGGCCTGTGTTATAGCTGTTAGCAATAGCGGAGAAGGGACTGTGTATATAGCTGTTAGCAGACAGCCGGAGAAGGGCCTGTGTTATAGCTGTTATGCAGACAGCCGGAGAAGGGCCTGTGTTATAGCTGTTACACAGATAGCAGTAGAAGGGCCTGTGTTATAGCTGTTACGCAGATAGCTGGAGAAGGGACTGTGTTATAGCTGTTACGCAGATAGCTGGAGAAGGGACTGTGTTATAGCTGTTATGCAGATAGCTGGAGAAGGGACTGTGTTATAGCTGTTACGCAGATAGCTGGAGAAGGGACTGTGTTATAGCTGTTACGCAGATAGCTGGAGAAGGGACTGTGTTATAGCTGTTACGCAGATAGCTGGAGAAGGGACTGTGTTATAGCTGTTACGCAGATAGCTGGAGAAGGGACTGTGTTATAGCTGTTATGCAGATAGCTGGAGAAGGGACTGTGTTATAGCTGTTATGCAGAAAGCCGGAGAAGGGCCTGTGTTATAGCTGTTATGCAGATAGCGGGAGAAGGGCCTGTGTTATAGCTGTTACGCAGATAGCTGGAGAAGGGACTGTGTTATAGCTGTTATGCAGACAGCCGGAGAAGGGCCTGTGTTATAGCTGTTACACAGACAGCCAGAGAAGGGCCTGTATTATAGCTGTTACACAGAAAGCCAGAGAAGGGCCTGTGTTATAGCTGTTACGCAGATAGCGGGAGAAGGGCCTGTGTTATAGCTGTTATGCAGACAGCCGGAGAAGGGCCTGTGTTATAGCTGTTACACAGACAGCCGGAGAAGGGCCTGTGTTATAGCTGTTACACAGACAGCCGGAGAAGGGCCTGTGTTATAGCTGTTACGCAGATAGCGGGAGAAGGGCCTGAGTTATAGATGTTACGCAGACAGCCGGAGAACGGCCTGTGTTATAGCCGTTACACAGATAGCGGGAGAAGGGCCTGTATTATAGCCGTTACGCAGACAGCCGGAGAAGGGCCTGTGTTATAGCTGTTACGCAGACAGCCGGAGAAGGGCGTGTGTTATAGCTGTTATGCAGACAACCAGAGAAGGGCCTGTGTTATAGCTGTTATGCACATAGCTGGATAAGGGCCTGTGTTATAGCTGTTACACAGATAGCTGTAGAAGGGCCTGTGTTATAGCTGTTACACAGATAGCTGTAGAAGGGCCTGTGTTATAGCTGTTATGCAGATAGCGGAAGAAGGGCCTGTGTTATAGCCGTTACGCAGAAAGCCGGAGAAGGGCCTGTGTTATAGCCGTTACGCAGAAAGCCAGAGAAGGGCCTGTGTTATAGCTGTTACACACATAGCTGGAAAAGGGCCTGTGTTATAGCTGTTACACAGATAGCTGGAGAAGGGCCTGTGTTATAGCTGTTACACAGATAGCTGGAGAAGGGCCTGTGTTATAGCTGTTATGCACATAGCTGGAGAAGGGCCTGTGTTATAGCTGTTACACAGATAGCCAGAGAAGAACCTGTGTTATAGCTGTTACACAGATAGCTGGAGAAGGGCCTGTGTTATAGCTGTTAGACAGATAGCTGGAGAAGGGCCTGTGTTATAGCTGTTACACAGATAGCTGGAGAAGGTCCTGTGTTATAGCTGTTAGGCAGATAGCTGGAGAAGGGCCTGTGTTATAGTTGTTATGCAGACAGCCGGAGAAGGGCCTGTGTTATAGCTGTTACGCAGACAGCAGGAGAAGGGTCTGTGTTATAGCTGTTACACACACAGCTGGAGAAGGGCTTGTGTTATAGTTGTTATGTATATAGATGGAGAAGGGCCTGTGTTATTTCTTCCCCTGGTCCAAGGCCTACCTTTATCCAAAATAGGCTCACCCGCTGAAGAAGTCTGCTAATTTTTTTACCAATCAGTCACTACAGTATCGACTTTACTTACAGATATTGTTCCATTTTGGGCACTAGAATATTTTCCACGATTTTGATTTCCTTATTCTTGTCATGTATGCTTTCATCAAGCTGTGCCTCTGGTGGTCCAAATATTGTTCCAAGTCCAGCAGTTCTCTTCTGTTGGAAATCTGCCAACTGTTCATTCAGGTCATCTTTTGCTTTCTGGCGAGCTTTGAAAAATACCTGAAAAACACAGATGAGACCAAGTTTCGCTTCACTGAAGCAATCTTCATACCAACGCTATTCTAATCACAGTGATATGATTAAAGTGAAAACAGACACACAATGAGTGCTACACGTGATGATGCACATGGTAACACAGAAATGAGAAATGTTCAGTAACACAGTAACTTCATAACATATGAAAACATACACTCGTTGTTCACAAATAACAGAACAGTAGAAAGAACCAAAATTTAGTTGTAAGAGTAAAATTTCAGTAAGACATACTAGCATAACAAGAACAAAACATAACAACAATTTCAAAAAACATAAGCAGAGTGTCCTTATGGGGAGGAAAGAAAGAAATAAACAAAATGGCACATATAAAGCCCATTTACCCCCCATACACCCACATCTAATACGCTACACCAATACTTTATACCTGTTGACCCAACTGAATAATGATAGTTACTATTACATAATTGTCATCGCCGTCATCATCATCATCATCATCTCACTGCTTCTACAATAGCAAGTGATGATTTCTGCAGCTTTCAATGTGCTTGCATATCCCCTGGCTTGTATGTGATGATAAAGTGTATGATTAATAAAAATGACTGGAAAAGAATCAGAAACTGAGCTACTGTGATAATAAACCAGGGGTCAGGGATTTCTTTGGTGAGATAGCAACGTGTGTGCGCGCGCACACACACAACATGAAGCAAGACAACTGCAAAACATAATGTATCAGAAGTCACCATAAAGTCAAGGAAGGCAACTGTAAAAACATAATGTAACAGAAGTTACCACAAAGTCAAGGAAGGCAACTGTAAAAACATAATGTAACAGAAGTTACCACAAAGTCAAGGAAGGCAACTGTAAAAACAATGTAACAGAAGTTACCACAAAGTCAAGGAAGGCAACTGTAAAAACATAACATAAAAGAAGTTACCACAAAGTCAAGGAAGGCAACTGTAAAAACATAACATAACAGAAGTTACCACAAAGTCAAGGAAGGCAACTGTAGAAACATAACGTAACAGAAGTTACCGCAAAGTCAAGAAAGGCAACTGGAAAAACATAATGTAACAGAAGTTACCACAAAGTCAAGGAAGGCAACTGTAAAAACATAACATAACAGAAGTTACCACAAAGTCAAGGAAGGCAACTGTAAAAACATAACGTAACAGAAGTTACCACAAAGTCAAGGAAGGCAACTGCAAAAACTTAATGTAACACAAGTCACCGCAATGTCAAAAAGACACTTGCAAAACATAACGTAACATAAGTCACCAAATCTAACTACAGCCGCAATGAGAGATGATGCCTGCACACATCACCCTATACGGTCTTTTGGTTCTTTTCTCTGGGAACTGTGACAGAGGTTTCTAGCTCAATTTGAGATCAGACTTAGGATCACCTCAAGTGATACTTAGTGACATAGCTAAATAATATAAGGCCGCAGCAACTTCAGTTGAAGGCACGCCTACGCAGATGTTAATATTCTCTCTGTACATACCACACTGAAATTCAGCACAATACATGTAATAAATGATAACTGTGTAACAACACTTCATATAAATTCAACGTGTCCCAAATATTCTCCTGCAATCTGCACATGCTGATGTACAAGCTGTGTTTAAGTCAGGTGCACCACAATATGATTCCTACAGTCTGATCATCCCTCCTTCCATACAACTGAAAACTGGCAGACAATCCACGCCTGATGACATAAACTATTCCTTATATGCAACAATTAAAAATTCCTTCATTTCACATAACAGTGCATATGCCTAGAAGTAATGTGATTGGCTTTCAAAGTGGCATAAGTTGCTCTTATGGTCTCCACCTCTCTTTATTACAACAAAACAGAGCCTCAGATATTCTACTGATGTGAGCAAACCAGGGTTAGGGCTGTGTGCCTTTCACACAAAAATGGTGTTGTCTGAAACCTCAACCTCTCAGCAAACAGAAAAAAAATTTCACACAAGCCAAAGATCATACCTTCAAAGCTGTTCTACAAAGCTACATAAACGCTTAATATAAAGTCATTTCTAGTGCACAGTTCCATTACTGACATCATCACTATTACATTCTCAATCCAAGTCTGTGTTCTTACATTTGCGTCTGTTAATCGCGTCAGTTAGACATCAGAGCACATGCAAAGTGTCATCACATGAACTAGCTACAAGCCTCACACTTCTCACAAGCCAGTACTGGTGCTTACCTTCCTGAGACAGTCCTCCTTCTCTGAATCCTTCAACAGCACATCATCAATTTCCCTTGCAACATTCTCATCTACATTATTCAGTCTCAATGGCTACAACAGAAAAAGAAACACAGTTTTAACAACAACATTACATACAAAGTCCTAGTCTTAGAGTAAGTAATATATGGAATTATGTATTTTGCATCCTGACATATTGATATCAGGGTTTCCATCAAATATAATCCTTATGGTAATGTGTGTATTCTCACCTGACAATATACTTAATCTAGCTACATGTTCTGACACATACTGCCATCATCAGATATTTGTATAAGCTGTTCATGAGAATGGCACTACATACCAAACCACATAGATTAGGCTTATGATCTGATGAGAATACACACTATTAAAGATTGTCTTTGACAGAAACCCTGATATGAGTATAAACAGTATAAGATTCACAAATTAACTTAATGGGTTTGCTTCCACAACAGTTACACAGTATTTCTTGTGGAAAGTAAGTTCCTGACTAGGAACATAAATTGATACTGTACAAAATCTAATTTATGGTACAAAATATAAACCAAAAATCCCATGAAACTCCACACACAGAAATTTTATGTCACAAAATATGTTTAACTCTTTGTCTTACCGAAACACGTGTCCTCTGTGTCAACTGACAAAAGGTAAAACAAATTCATACGTCACATGGAGAACACTGTGACGGAATGATTGAAAGAATAAGGGGCAACACACGCAAACAATAAATAAACCTGGTCTCCAATTCCCAGCATACCTAAGCTGAAGCCCACCACATACTGCTACTGGTAACATAAATATGTTACAGGAAAAGTATTAAATTACACAGCAGATATTGTATACAATTCCCACACAAGACACAGAATAGCCAGAAACATCATTAAACTGTAAAGTGTTTGTTGTTTCATACATTGCTGGGCCATTACAAACAGTGACAATGTGCTGAGGATGAACTCAACACCTGACAAGTGCCAGATTATCAAATATTCCAGATTATCAGACAGTACCTACAATCTGTGGTCTTTTGGGTAATTACACGGCGTCATGTGGTAATTATTTACCGACGTTTCGGGACAACGTGTCGGTCCCATCTTCACGGGTCAAGATTTCCTTTCCTACTTGGAATCTTGACCCATGAAGATGGGACCGACACGTTGTCCCAAACGTCGGTAAATAATTACCACACGACGCCGTGTAATTACCCAAAAGACCACAGATTACATCAACATCGCGGCGGAAGCCCGAAATCAAGGTCAGTACCTACAATGACCTAAGTTCTTACAATTTATGCTGTTCCACCAGATTATGGAATAATTCACTAAACCATTACGCAGCTTCAAAATCAGCACAGAGCATTTCACCACTAATATCCACCTTTCTAACACCATGGTGTTCTTTAAACTTTGCAGCCAGCCATCAGAGAATGTGCACTGTCAATTATTTTCATTTCATCATACATCAACTTAGCTTTCTCTATTATTATAGGCCCAGTCACAGGTTTTCCTACAGAACATACTGCTGTAAACCACTTAAAAAAAAACTTTGTACAACTGAGCTAATTTAGGCTCCTTCAATGTCTGTCATTTGATTAGGCCCTTCAGACTTTCAACTGATGCTATAAACAACTGTAACTGGTCCTTCCAATTAAATTAAATCATAGACAGCTGACGACCCAATGTTGCATGAAGCCATAACCACACTTGGTCTTTTGCCACTTTCAAGTCTCGTAATTATTCTAAGTTTACGAGGAATCAAATCATGCAGAGATCTTCTAAAGCCATTATAATAGTCACGGAATCAGTGCACATACTGGATGTAACTGACGGCAAAATTGTGGTCTTGGGACTACTTTCAAGTGCCCAACTATCAGGATTTCCAAAGCATCGGTAGCCAGATTAAAGGGGCTCTGTTGTACTCCTTTAATCTATTCTAAGTAAACATTCATCCAAACACATTTCAAATATTTTAGCATATTACACATTAAACAGGGAAAGAGTAATATAACATCACAAATTATGCACAAAAGAAAAAACAAAATTTTGTGGGATATTATGCCATATTGACTGGTAAATAATTAATGTTTTGGAGGACCATGCCACTTCCATCTTCAAAGTACAGCAGTCCATGAGCACTTCTTTGACTGCTAGGCCCAAAGACAGAGGCAGCAACCACCTCCGAAAAATTCAGTACTATTTACCAGGCAACATCCTAAAACACACGATCTTCTTTGACACGCTGTGACAACCTCAGTCTCATGTTATGTAGAATTAGTAAAAAATAAGAACTTACTGCTCCAGGAACAAGAAAGCTCGAATGAATTTCATACGCCCATTTCTTCATTTCCTTAGCATTTCCTTCTTTGTACAAGTCTGTTATCAAATAGAATAACTGAAATCAAAGAAAAGATCATCACTATGTTATTTTGCGTTATATTTAACAGAGTTAGTAGAACACATCACTCTGAGAGCAGTAATGAACAACTTTATATGTGCATATAAGATAACCAAAAATAACAAACTGCACACTGAATGACCCAACACATTTCAAAACTAGTCACCTTCAGAGACTTTATTTTTTAAATAAGCTATTATGGTTTGCAATGGATCAACCAAATTTCATGGTCATTGGGGTAAAACTCCAGTGTCCTAGCTGAAAGGTCCTAGGTTCAAATCTTGGCCCAGAACTGGCTATCATGACCAAGAATTATTGAGTTTCCTCAGTTGCTCCATGCAAACGATGGGACAGTACGTCAAATCAGTCATGACCACTGCCCTCCACATCCTTTCCAATCCTCACCCACATCATCCCACCACCCAATGCTACCTGAACTAATGATAGTGTCATTATGCAAAACATACTTAAATATACAGCCTCAACAGACACACACAAACAGTTATATCTTACACGAAATATCACACTTCTGCCGCAGTGCAGTTGACACCTTTGATCTTCTGGGATGTTGTTGTAAGGTGTGGATGTTTTTGTAAGGTGTGAATGCTTTTGTACGGTGTGGACGATTTGTAAGGTGTGGATGTTTTTGTAATGTGTGTACGGTGTTCTAATGTGTGTACTTGTATTTACTGTATGTATTTTGTTTTGTATGTGTATGGGTGTTTTTGTAAGGTGTGGATGTATTTGTAAGGTGTGGATGTTTTTGTAATGTGTGTACGGTGTTCTAATGTATGTACTTGTATTTACTGTATGTATTTTGTTTTGTAATTGTGTATAGTTTGTTTTGTATTGTTATTTTTATGTATATTTATATGTCCATTTGTATTGTGTGTACTAGTGTGAGGACTACTGCCACCGGGTGAAAACCCAATTACAGTAAATAATAATAATAATAATTTAATAATTACACAGTGTACGTTGGCCTCAGTCATATCTTAATTCCATTACAATGTACATACTTTCTAAACCTTTGAAATCTATTACAACGCAAACACTATGCATTATATAGAGAGGCTGACTGTATACAAGGGCTTTGAACATATGGCCTTGACTTGTGTGTGTGTGCTAGTCAGCATGATAAATGTGTTACCATGGCTGCCATCTGAATCAAGCTACAAGCACTTAGTCATCCTTTGTCAGTTGCAGGGTGCAGACAGTCTTTGTGCACTTGTGAAATGCAGCCTAATCAACTGAAAAAATAATCTTCAACTGCAACACTTTTCTGAAGTAGATACAGGTATCACGGAAAAAATGCTGTAGTAGCCTGTGTAAAAGTGATCCAGCATGAAGAGTTGTGTGAAACAAGAAGCAGCAAATGGAAAAATTCTGAATGACAGAATCAATACTGGACGAAAATAAAACATCTAAACATCCTGCCTTCACTAGAGAAACATTGGAAGATGATGGTGAATGATTCAAAGGAAGCCCCCATAAAATTCTGTTAACTCTACAGCAAGAAACGTCAAAAAGCCTCAGCTTGACACAGCAACGAAATTTTTATAACTACAGCCATACAATGTCTGAGTCATAACAGAACTCCTTCTTTGAGAACGGAAGACAAAAAACTGCCCATTTCATCTGCAACTTGTGTCTTTCTCAAATGCGGCATGGTTTACATTAAATGGCAATGCAAAGAGCCAAAATAAAGCATGTTGGTGTTACAAAAATCCCCACACAATTCAAGCAATTCTGTTTCATGACCTGAAAGTCAGTCAGGCATGCAGTAAGTGCAAGTAAAAGTGCGTGCAAAATCATGGGAGCCCATGTTTTACGAAGAAACAATAAATTCCCACCACTACAGTCAGTTATTACTAACATCATTCTTGGGAGAATCAATAGAAAAATTAAAACTGTACAGTTACTTCAAGCAGGACAATGCCACTTGTTAAGTCATGAACTGTGGCATCCTAGATCCCCAGTCTTGAACCCAGGTAATTATTATTTGTAGGGCGATACTGTACGATAACAGCTTGTGAGAAAAATCTGTGCTCTTTACAAAAACTGAAGGACAGTATTCCAAGAGAAACTGCATACATTTCAAGACCATTGCTCCACTACATATCAAGAATTGAGCACATGCAAGGACTGTACAGAAGCAGTAAGTTGACACTTCCACATCTCCCCCCTTAAATTAGCAAAACTAAAAATGCAGGCAAAAAGCAAAACATTCTAAATTCCCAGCAGATTCAGCCTTTCTATGCAATAACACTTCCATGACAGGTGCTGTAGTTTTGATACATTAAAAAATATATCTGAATGTAACCCACAAGTGTCAAAACATGTCTGTTCAATAACATCTTGTGTTTAATGGTCATCATATACAGAATTTCCCACAAAATATCTGTAATACATCAGACAGTTATTAATTTTCTTATTTTCTGTGGATAGGTTATGCCAATATGGTTTGCAACCTCAACCATTACATAGTTACAGTGTCATGTTTAATTAAGTTATAACATAACATCCTTGAGTGGTTTCCCCTTTCATATTGTCTCCTGCATTGGCTATGCACAAGCAACCTCATTTTAACCTTTAAACGACCTGCGTTCGCGAGAAAAAAAAACACCCATGGAAATTCTTTTTATATATTTAAGCAACAAGGAAATTTGCTGCATTTTTAAGATACATTGTTTAATCTCTGTTTTATTTTCCACAAAATGTTGTTTATTTCATGACTTTATATTTTCCATAAACCAACTGCTAATATTTAAATACCAAAGCAATTGTTTAAAGGTTAAAACAGAACACATTGTTTTCCATGTACTTTCATGACTGTTCCATAAGACAGCAGCACTGTCCATGATATACCTTACAAATTCACCTTGTACCTGCAAATTCTCCTGACATAACTCCCTCATGTGTCCCCACAAGTAGAAATCAATCCTGTAAGACATGCAGGTAACAGCCCATTGTTAAACATCCCTGATAAACAAATGGCCCAATCAGCTTGTTGTCAATAAGAACGCACCACACATTCACCAAAAAGTAATGCTGGAGGTGAATTGCAGTAGAATGGTGATGAATGTTAGGTGAATAGACATGGGTGCTGAGGCAACTAGTTACTCCATCTCATGTAAATTGGACCTCATCACAAACCAAAACATGCTTCAAGATTGCTGAGTTGAACAGACATGGGTGCTGAGGCAACTAGTTACTCCATCTCACATAAATTGGACCTCATCACAAACCAAAACATGTTTCAAGATTGCTGAGTTGAACAGACATGGGTGCTGAGGCAACTAGTTACTCCATCTCACATAAATTGGACCTCATCACAAACCAAAACATGTTTCAAGATTGCTGAGTTGAACAGACATGGGTGCTGAGGCAACTAGTTACTCCATCTCATGTAAATTGGACCTCATCACAAACCAAAACATGTTTCAAGATTGCTGAGTTGAACAGACATGGGTGCTGAGGCAACTAGTTACTCCATCTCACATAAATTGGACCTCATCACAAACCAAAACATGTTTCAAGATTGCTGAGTTGAACAGACATGGGTGCTGAGGCAACTAGTTACTCCATCTCACATAAATTGGACCTCATCACAAACCAAAACATGTTTCAAGATTGCTGAGTTGAACAGACATGGGTGCTGAGGCAACTAGTTACTCCATCTCATGTAAATTGGACCTCATCACAAACCAAAACATGTTTCAAGATTGCTGAGTTGAACAGACATGGGTGCTGAGGCAACTAGTTACTCCATCTCACATAAATTGGACCTCATCACAAACCAAAACATGCTTCAAGATTGCTGAGTTGAACAGACATGGGTGCTGAGGCAACTAGTTACTCCATCTCACATAAATTGGACCTCATCACAAACCAAAACATGTTTCAAGATTGCTGAGTTGAACAGACATGGGTGCTGAGGCAACTAGTTACTCCACCTCATGTAAATTGGACCTCATCACAAACCAAAACATGTTTCAAGATTGCTGAGTTGAACAGACATGGGTGCTGAGGCAACTAGTTACTCCATCTCACATAAATTGGACCTCATCACAAACCAAAACACGTTTCACTAGCCAATGCCATTCCATAATCCAATGACAGCAGTCTACTCAAACTGCATAAGCCTCAAGTTGGAAAGTTTGCACACATGGCAATGGTACAGTACAAACCCTTTTCATGAGAAGTTTGCTGTAACTGCATCTGAGGTGTGCATTTCATAATCAATTTGGCACTCACACTCAGACTGCGATGGACCCTTCACAAACACTGTCATATATCACACTCACTGGTATTTGCGGCAAATTACCCAGTGCCTCACGACTACTGATATATACTGCTCAATACTGATCTGAATTCGTGTTGAGCGCTGAGAAACTAACATTTCTGTGGCATTAACCATGTAGTCCATGCAGTCCCATCACATAAGCCATTAAAAAAATTAATTTGTGAACTGTACATTTGTCATCATTCACAACAAAGGCACTTCTTCTCATGACAACGGAATGTGAACTGCCTGCCAGCTAGTACATACACACATTCAGCTCAGATGAATCCACTGCCTCTGAATGACGGGGCAATTCTACTATAACAGGCTGTAACTACGGTTGAGATTTCAGTCCATGGTGACATAACATTTTTCAGTCAGAATATGCCAAAGCATTACCACCATCAGAGCTTTCACACATCATCTATATATAAGATTTTGAAGAACTGTACAAAAGTTCACAGGTAAAAAAAAAAGCAGTATAACAGTTTCGAATTAAAAGAAACATAATTCCATACCAGACTGGAAGGATCGCTGTTTGATATAACATAGTTCATGAAGACTGCCAGATGTGCGTTATGTTCCCACAACCTGGCAAGGTTTTTGAATGGTCCATGGTCTTGTAACTGCCCCTGAAATAAATGACAGAACAAAAAGCATAAACACACTGTGTTTGCTTAAACACCAGACATCATGTATGGAAGGAGGTATGAGAAAGCGACACTGTACAACAGTTTAGCAACCAATGGGGAGGTTGGGACACACAGAAAGCCATGCGAGGAAGTATAGTGACAGACATGAATCTGGAGACTCAAGTCATGCTACAAAAACAATAATTAGTGTGTAATAAACATAAAGAATGCAGCCACATACCAATGGTATGAAGAAACAAAGATACAGAGGGAACATATCCTAGATACCAGATTTTGGAATACTGACACAGATAGTGGTATTAACACTTTCACTGCCTGGTATTTAAATCCCCAAGAATGTTAAATTGCCAGGGATTTATTGAATGTTAAACAACTAGTGCGTCATCTTATAAATTATAAAATATAATTATATATAAAATTATATATAAAATGCATATATTTTTTCTAGTTGTCAGCTAGGGATTAATAGAGATGTAAAATATGTTTCCTGAAAGAACTTATTGTGTGCGTGGCCTATTTAAGGCAAAAGAGCAGAGTAAATTTTAGATCGACTAAAGTCGATGCTGGCAAATTAAAACATAAATACTTAAATCTACCATGGTCAACTTTGGCAGTGAAAGTGTTCCAAGACATTCACAGGATGTAAGAATAAAGGGCAATGGTAGTAAAAAGGAATATGTATGGTTAAATATACTGAGAATGTGAACTGATAATAAAGGTACACAGATATCAGCCAGAAATAAACCTGAGTAGTAAATACAACAGGGACAGAAATATCGCTCATGAAACAGCAGTTTGTAATAACCCACACAACTGTCGAACTGAGATTCCCGATTTACGAGACAGTTGTGTTACAAACACACCTTCTATCAAAATGCTGTCTCCAAAAAAAAAAAAATTGCTTGTCCTTATATTTTCATAAAAACATAACATGCTTAAGCGTTGGTCGGTTGAGGATCAGCCAAGTTTCTTCTGTCTCCTGTAAAACTGTGTATCGCTGGGTTACGGCAAAGTGCTGTTTCATGAGCGATATAAAAATATCAACTAAACGTTAAGATACTGTGCATAATGCATGAATTGTGTACAGACGACAGCACCAATGTAAGTGGGTTGTTCGAGTGTAAGACCAAGGATTCAAACTCTGGCACCCCGAAGTTTAACTAGTGACTCCATCCAATAACGTACTCATTCATCAATTAATTAGGAAGGGAACAGAAGTGCTTATTTAATGACCCTGTCAACTGTTAATAACATGTATTGCTGATAGAAATGAATACACTATGAGTATGGAGCATAGATGGATGATACTGACATGAGAAAACCCAAGTACTTGGAGAAAAACCTGACCCAGTGCCACTATGTTCATCACAAATCCCACATGGATTGGTCTGGTATTGAACCAGCACCTCCTTCATGACACGCCAGGAACGAAGTACCTAAACCATTTAAAATGCGGATCTGTCAAAGTAAATAGGCTGACGATGACATTCTGGGTGCACATCCACTGTTACAAGGCACACACTGCAATGAGAACTCATTTCAATGAGCCAAAGGTACTGCCTTGTTGCCATACTTTTGAATCTGGCTCTATACTTGCGGCATGCAACATGCGACCCACCGGCCAAACGCTATTTGACCCTGGGGTACAACCCAACTGAGACTTTCAGCAGAAACACTTTTACCTAGTTACCCAGCACAAATGCACTAGTAGGCCAGTTGGGCCTAGCCACCTGCCCGCCACTTCTGTATTACTCCTAAAATATCCGTACTGTCCGACAGCTAACAGGCCCTACTGTTATCAATACAAAAATTCATGCAACCAGCCTGATGTAAGAATTTATCCTCATGTGGCTCACATGTGAAGAAACATGGATACCCCCACTAGAGACCCTACAAAAAAGAATGCATTAGTGTATCCAGTATAGAATAAAATTTTATTAAGTAAAAACATCCTTTCCATATAACTCCTCACATGCTGAAGTTTCTGGATAATTCTGAGTAAAGAACTGTTGAAGGACGTATATGTATGTCTGTATCTTAACCTGAACACCTAACTTAACCCTGAGACTAAATGAAATATTTCACGGCCCAGAACAGTCAAGTCACACTCAAGGAGTAGCTCTTTGGTCTTTCAATGTGCCAACGAGTCAATTTCACTATTAGGGCCCTAGGAACCAATGTAAATGAACTTAAACACAAGACATGTCTGTACATCCATAACACAGAAAGGGTTACATAGGTTCCAGTGAGTTTTGCCAGATATGATAAAATAGACATCTGAAAAGACGCAGGGTGTCCTGTGACTTTGTGTCATAACTTCAGGATTAGGTTGCTGACCTCTTATCAAATAACAACTGTCATATCAACATAGGTCCGATTTGAAGCTGTTACAAAGCTACGGGACTTCGAACTATAAAATTTGTGCTCGTCAGCAGACTACATGGCAGATGCATAAAACATCTGACAGGTGACATTTACATTAATTTTTCAGAACATAAACTGCCAGCACTCTTAGAAGACATTCGTCTCCATACATACACCATCAGATGTACTACCAACAAGCTGGGGCATCCGTCCATTTCTCTAGGTGCGCTAAAACTGGCCGGACTGTGCATCCTGGCTGAAGGCACCCCATTGAACACTTCTAAACACACAGCAACATTGTAACATTGTTTGAAGTAAAGAAAAACACATCTTCCACTACCTTATGTGTTTTTGTGTCCACCTGTCATTCATTCACATTTCAAAGTCCCGTAGCTTTGTGCATATGACCCATGTTGATACGACATTTTTGACTCAGTATGAGGTCAGGAATCGAAACCTGAAGTTATGACATAAAGTCACTGGACACCTTATTCTGTTTGACACCTGTACTAAATATCGTAGTTCACACCTGAGTATTACAGCTCTGCTCAAGCATTTGTCCGTATTATATTAGCAGATGAAGTGACGGCACAGTAGACCAATACTTACTACTTCCTGATCGGACATCTCGTCCTCCTCCATGGATATGATGGACTGTTGCTGTGCGGCAGCTGTATTTAGACAGGTACCACAACTAGTCCTGTGCGGCGACATCTCTGGTGACGCGGTGTCCCCAGCCTCATGCTGCACGTGATCAAAACATATTTCAATATGCCATTATTAATGAGAACAAAATGTCATTAAGTTTAAGGGGAAGGACCAATTAGCAGGACAAAGGTTATGTGAGCTAAGCAATATCAGAAAGAGAAAATGTTGCAGATTACAAGAAAGCTGATAACATCAACAAATATGCAAGGTTTGAAATTTTTATGACGGCAAGGATGCACAGTGCGGTATGCTGCGTCATTTTACTGCATATTATGCAGTGGATACCAACAGCTCACAAGAACACACCGCAGCACAGTCATCCTAAATACTGGTTCCACCTTTTCCATGATGTGTTTTCCACGCACTGTTTCACCATCTTTCATGTGCTCTTTCTCTTTTATTCTCTCCCCTTTCCCCACCATTTCACCCTTACACCCTGGCCTTGTGAAGCCTGGCTTGGCCTCAGCACTCTGTACATGCTACTCAACCTACCCACATGGTTTCAAGTTGAGCTTCAGATACCATTTCAATGTTACAGTCTAGTTTTTGTAGGTTTATGTTGTTTTGCTGTAGTGGAGCTTTTCTAATTCCTAAGTGTTGCAAATCTTGATTGTTCTATTTTGTGTCTGAGTATCATCAAACCACCCTGCTCCCCAGTTGTGCTGTGTATGTTAATCAGCTACAGGTGCGGCATGTCATGTACAGCACACGTACTATCATACTGTGTCACAACCCAGAAGATTATACTACAAAACTTCAAAAAGTGATCCAAAAGTGTAAAAGTGATTGGAACAGTGAAATATCTTAACAAATTGGCTTTTTGGAACACAGCGCACATGAGAGAAACTGTGAGATTGACTACAACCACAAAGAATGCCAGGTCAACATGGCACTGAAAATCATTGGTGGGGTGGTGGGGGGGGGGGGTCCAACAAAGGCGTGGTGTCAATACCAAAGGTCAAACCTACACCCATCTACTATTTTACATCAAAGAATTTTTCTATCACAAGTTCACTCCTCATAACAACTGCGCACTGTACCTCATAGTTTGGACTGTTTAATAGAGCAGGGCCATCAAAGACAATGAAATCTTTCACTGGGCAAGCAGACTTTGCATCACTGCAATAAAATTCCGACAAAAAACCCTTAACACATGCAATTTTGGCCAAGAAACAAACACCAGTGATTGCCACCCACTATATTCCTCTGATTTAATTCTGTGTTAACTGTTTCACTTTCCTGACACAAAACATCTCCTTTCAAATTTTTTGAAGAAGACATTCAGTGTGATGTGCCAAATGTACTACACAGAATTTCAAAAACTTATTTTCAGCAGTTTCCAAACATGGCAGAAAAGACTAAATGCATGTGCAATGTCAGAAGACGAGTGCAGAGATTACTGATAATGTAACACGCTTACTACTCTATCTGTATACTACATATTAGTTAAGAGCTGGCATCAGAAGATGGCAGGGTTGGTAGTAGTTACAAAAACGAACAGAATATATGGTACTGCAGGTACATCTAAGTCACAGTACCTAAACAGATCACAAAATTTGCATATTTGCCATTAAAGTACACCAAGCTCTTGTTTTATGCCCTAGTTGTGTCCCTGAAAAACTGGACATGAATCAAAAATGATATTCCCGCTTAAAGCTTAGATGCAAGTAAACCAACCAAAACGGCATTAAACAGAAAATGAGGGAATAGATTAAGATGTGGTGTAAACTGGTAAGAAGCATTAAAGAAAACGCTGTAAAACAAACGGGCATAAAACGAGACCTTGATGTATATTACAAATTGCTTTACAGAGGTAAGGTAATTTTGAGAAAGTTTGATTTTATAGGCAAAAAAAAGTTGCAGCACATGCACTGAAACTGGTTTCCTGATAAAATTTTGAGTTCAAATTTCAATGCGCTTTACACTAGTATGCATTAACAAACATCCATGACCATTAGCTTTGTTCTTGAAGAAATCACAGTGCAGTTCGTCAGCAAGTACTACATCAAACTGATCTTATCCATATACAACATGTCAAATCCGCACCTCATCCGCAGGACCGCCATCCTCTTCCATTTGCGAAGCTGTCTCTGATCCTTCACTAATTGTTGCACTACTACCACCATAAGGAGGTGGTGGTGTCCCTGGTGGTGTAACTCTTGGAGAATCTACATCCCAAGTACTTCCAGCTTTCACCCGTTTCGGCCCATAAGACAGGTCTGACAATGACTCAGATGCAATCAAACGTTTCGATGCTAAAAAATAAAGAACAAGATATCTTTCACTGTCAATTCAGTTACAAATTAGACCATCAATATCAACCTCTGAAGCAGTACAAAGCTGCTAGAATACATTAATTAACCCTTCAAAGACTGCGTGATAAATCCCCACTACTGCCCGGACAGAGCGGCTTTAAACTTGTACGAAGCGTATTCGGAAAGTAAGTACCGTTTGCGAATATTTCCGCCGCAGCGCTGAGGTCGTGACAGCGCTGCGGCCTCATTCACTGGCAAGCCACAGACGTCAAAACGAGAAAAGCAGATAGTGTTTACGTATTGTTCTGTGCGTTTAAAATGTTCAAGATGATCGAGCGCCCCGCTGACTGTGAAATACGGTCTGTTATCCGTTTTTTTAATGCAAGAAATGTGAAACCGGCTGATATTCATCGTCAGATATGTGAAGTGTACGGTGAAAATGCCGTGAGTGATGGAATGGTGAGGAAATGGGTTAGAAAGTTCAACGAAGGTCGTGATAACGCGCATGAGGAGCCGCGGAGCGGCCGGCCGTGGTCAGTGGCGGTCACGTTCTACGAGGAGGGGATGCACAAACTGGTGCCCCGTTATGATAAATGCCTTAATAATGGTGGAAACTATGTAGAAAAGTAGTTTAAGGTATGGCGAACGTGATAAAAATAACATATTTTGAAAATAATTTTTAGTTTTTTTTAATAGCCTAACGATACTTACTTTCCGAATATGCCTCGTAGCACCCTAAGTTGCATCCCTGCCTGCTCAGTGCACTGAGGCTGGCAACGTGTGTAGAATTGCAGGTCCATACAGTGCACCATGACTGGCACTGAAGGGTTAACACAATAAGTACAAAAAAAATTCTTTCTCCTTCCTTGAACGTTCTAAGACACAGCTAGCACAGTGGTTTTTAACACAATTATTTAGATGGAGCAACATGCAACTTTCTCGCTCACCACTGACGATAAAAATGACAAACATAGTTGACAACTGCTGAAATACGTGAGGTTCTGAGAGCGGTATCAAGGTTGTCTTCTCAGACGGTATACAGGTATCAATGTTTCAGAGCAACCTATTTACCAAATTACACAACACTACATTCCAGAACACCATATCAAGAAAACTGTTATCTGATACACAAATACGAAATATAATAAATTAGGGAGTATGTACCTAAGTGTTATTATGCTGGAAAACATTTTATTTTTCCCACCTCTGTCTGGGAACAAAATCCTAAATTATGACTACACACTCTGACTACAAAAGTGCTAATGCATGTTACATGTATGTTATGTCAACAGCCACAATTCTATGCTCACATCAATCTTACATTCAGCGATGCCATCTGCACCACACTAAACCCAGCAAGCTGGCAATCACAGTAACAATCCTGACTTCTATTCAGAAGGTGTCTGGTTCCAATGTCAGTGTCAGTTGAACCAATGCAGTCATTCACAAGAACATTCATTTGATCGTCATCCCATTCTGCTTAAATATTAATACAGATAAATGCACAAACCTTCTAACACAACTATTCACTTTTAATACAACACAGCTGCATGTGTCGGTCCACTACAGAACCATCATATGGTTATCAAATAAAAACTTTTTAAAAAAAGGTACACATGCATACAAAATATACACTTCATTTGTTATGAGATCTCACAAATTATGAAAATCAGTTAAAATGCTTCCTTCTTTTGTTAGTTACAGCTCTTATTTATATAAACCCATCAATTTATAAAACCATTTATTTTTAGAAACAATGTGTACAAAATTTTACATTGGGTATTTAAATATTTACCTTATATTCAAAACTATGTTCAAATGTTCTTTTTTTGAGCTCTACTTTTGTCTCTTGTCTTTCTTCAGTCTTCTAATTGTTCTTAATAGGTTGTGTGGAAAAGGTTTATTTCACATGGGGTATATGGACAATCAATAACAAAAGATTATATACCCTGTGTGAACACAACCTTCACCACACAACCTTATAACAAAAATTACAAGACTGAAGAAACAAAGGGAGAAAAAGTAGACCTCAACATACAGAAAATTTGAACATAGTTTTGAATCTAGGATAAATATTAAAATACCAAAGGTAAAACTAGATACACATTTCTTGTAAAAATAGACGGTTTCATAAATTTATGGATATATAAACAACAATTTGATGCTATCCATCCCGTTGTGTATAGAATTACATAAATAACACTACGTACTTCATCTGACACAACCTTTATTTTTTTATTAATTTTTTCAAACACTACATGCTTCGATCAAGCCGAACATAATCAGGTGTTTACTTACACAAGAACTAAAAATTCAAAATTACATATTTAGCTTCAATTTTAAGTTTTTGTACAAATAAACACCTGAGGATGATCAGCTTGATTGAACTAGTGTTTGAAAAAATTAATAACAAATCAAAGTTGTGTCAGATGGAATATGTAGTGTTTACTTATATAAACAGCAGCTACAAATTGACAAAATAAGAAAGCATTTAAACTGATTTCCATAATTTCTGAGATCTCATAGAAAACTAAGTGTATTGTGTATGCATGCTTGCCTTTTTTAAAATGTTTTTAACAGCCTGATGGCCACGTACAAGTAGTCAACAGAAAGATGTAGCCGTACTGCAATGAAAGCAAACAGTTGTGTTGGACGGAAAGTCTGCGTATTCATGTACATTAACAACAACATTCACTTTCGGAAACAGAGGGCAAGAAGGTTTCCAAAGATGCTGTGCCAAAGATGAATAACCCTTATACAATGAAACAAAACACGCAGGCAGCTTTTCAACTTATTCTGCTAAAGACTGCAGTAGGTACCAGAAATAGAAATAAAACAATGATAATACATATGGTACATCAAACTAGGTCATCCTGTGGAATGAAGCTGATAAAAGCAGATATGAGGATGGTGTTCATAAACAACACTACACACACGTGCATGCACGCACCTGCTGTTTTTGCCCCACGAAGGATGGCCTGGGCCTATACACAGCAGGCATATACAGCATTGCTTGTGGGTGTTTGGAGAGTGTAAACTGGACAGAGTAGTCACACAATCAGTATGAGGGTTAACAACACCACTACCATGCATAAATGTACCAAGCAGGAAGTTCTGTTGGCTCAGACCATTCCATTCCCCACCCCTGTTCTGTGGATTTGACTGGCCACACTCCTTGCGACCCACCTGTATGACCCACTGCATCCTGACCCTACCCACTTTGCCCCTGAGGATGTGAGGCAACACATTGCTCCAAAACACTGCAAGATCTACAAGGCAAAACAGTGTCATAACCCAAAAGACCACACCTGAACAAATCTCAATCTGCCACATTCTTAACCCACTGCCACCTAACATCATTTCCAGGCCATGGTTGGCCAGCCATACCATGTGCCTGACATGAATTCACACGAAGACCATTCTAATATTTAATCTTGTGATCTGCAAACAGCAGTCCTCCTGTGGTCCTTCTCAAACCACACTGTGGCACTTCCCTTACCCACACACATCGACGATGTTCTCAGACACACGCACTGTCTGCAACCACACTGCAACAGCTCAAGAAAGGCGGCAGTGTGCCACCTAAAGAAGTTGTGAAAAGCTAGGATACAGAGGCAGAAAGTTCCTCCAAAACTCTTGAGTATCAAATTGCATGGTCACATACCATAACATGTGTAATAGACAGCATGCCCACCTGCAGAGCATTAACTGCATGCCAACAGTTCGACATACTGTCAACGATTCATACGCTCAACTCATACACACAGTAGTTACCCCTCACTCCCAAGCAAGCTCTTGCACACAAACGCACACACGCATGCATGGACACCATGATAGCAAGTCCCATGAGTGGTGGTGGTGACGACGATGATGATTATGATGGTGGCGGCAGCGGGGGAACTCGAGGCTTCCCAGCCTCTTCCTACTGTTCTAATGCCCTCTGGTGTGTGAGTCAACAATGTCACTAAAAATCTCGTTTGCCACCAATATCAACACTAATGTGAATGAAAATGGATAATAATTAGGGGGAGGGGGGCCATACAGTTGGAGGAGGTCAATCCATGAACTCTACGCATGGCCTCAGTACAGTCTATACACAGGGTATCCGAAATATGACCTGCCTGAGATTTTTACCAAGAGAAAAATTTTACGTTATCATCCAGCACACCACACGAATTACCAGGCCGGTAAGGCCTAACCAACTGCCCGCAACAAGTGTTTTGTGTAACTACTGACTTCCACCATGTGTCACTGAATCAAAATTTAATTCTCTCCTTATACTGAGAGTTAAGCAGGTACTTTAAAGATGGGAAAATGGCTAATTCATGTGACCTACACACACTGATTTCGGATCATGTGCCCGATACAGAAAAATACTCTTAGATATCCCTGGTCTATACATTTCTGAGATATTTAATTACCCAGTTACAGTACAGAAGACTTACCTTCAGCCAGCGACATGGTCTGCGTGTTCAGTGGATCGGGGCTGGACTTCGTTCTGTGGTGTGTATGAAGGGCTGACACTTGTGGACACGCAGCCTGCAACATTTGTAATATCACATCACCTCTTTACACAAATATTCCGCTTGATCCAACAGCCATACAGTGGAACTTTGTGCTGCTCAAAATACCTAACTAAACTTCAAATATGTCAACTTAGCACAATAATTTTGTGTAGATACAGATGCAATAAGTAGCACTATGGTATACGTAGCTCTACAGTTACAGGCTACCTCTATATTATCATACACTACTTTAGGTGTTCAAACTGGCAACTAGCACTATGGATATCCCGCTTGAATCTCACACTGATACTTATCAAGGTTAGGTCAAAGCTTGTAACAGTGTCATGTGGATGATCAGTTCTTACTAGCTGCCTCTCAGTAATGTAATGACATTTTTAACATCACTGATACACATTAAATTTGTTTAAAAATTTTCATTCATCATTCTAATGTTAAAATCACAAAATGTAACCTTGATTTCAAGCTTCCGCCGCGATGTTGATGAAAATCTGTGGTCTTCTGGGTTATTACACGGCGTCGTGTGGTAATTGTTTACCAACGTTTCGGGACAACGTATCGGTCCCATCCTCACGGGTCAAGAGTCCGAGTAGGAAACAGTCCGAGTAGTTTCCTACTCGGACTCTTGACCCGTGAGGATGGGACCGATACGTTGTCCCGAAACGTTGGTAAACAATTACCACACGACGCCGTGTAATAACCCAGAAGACCACAAATCACAAAATGTAAACTCACCACATAAACCTTCCATGATACTGGCACTTGAATTACATACAGGCTTGGTCCCCTCAAAAAAAACATTGCAAAGGGCTGTATATACCTACGAGTATGTCAAAGCTTGAAAATACATTATATGGTAAAAGCATAGTTGGCCCAGTGCATTTCATGGAGGCATACGGGAAAGTGGAGTTACAGCTGCACTCATTAATGGAGACATGGGGGTCAGCTTCACGTACCAGCCGCTTCACCCCCCCCCCCCCCCCAGAAAGAGTCCCCACTAACCACCGAATACGAAGCTGGTTGGGCCCCACGTTCAGGCCAGATACTTTGGAGAGGAGGGAAATCTCCTGCTCCCCACAGGGAATCGAACTGACCCCTCGGTTTTCAAGCTCACAGCCAAGTAACTACACTGACTGGGCTATCCTGGCTCGTGATTAGGTATTATTATAGTCACTCATACAATACAGTTACCAGAAATATTTTATGGCACATGAAACGTCATCAGTCTTCAAAATCTTTAAATTAATGCTGCTGTTGTCATTTGGCAGTATCAGAACACTCATTATTACAGTAATCATTTACTGACTAGCGGAAAAGTCCTGTAATTGAACATTAATACATCACACTGTAGCAGACACTACTCTGCCACTCATACACTGTAGCTATGAAACAAAAACATTTAGCTGAATTTGTTAGTTTAATCCAAAGTTTCTGAGAGTCTGGAACACACACAAATTATATGATACAAAAAGACATCTCTGGCGGATGTAAAACTCCCAACAAATGACTTTTGTGGAACCAAAAACGGTATTACAGTATTCAAAGGAGACTACCGCTGGACCCTATCCAAAAACCACGGGCGCACCTAATGGGGGGGGGGGGGGGGGCTGCCGGGCTGCACCCCAAAACCAAGAATAAAAAAAAACAGATTTTGTAGATATTATATCAAAAGTTTTACGTGATTTACCCTTCAGCCGAAATCGGCTGATGACTAGTACATTAGAATTTTGAAAAATAAATTAATAAAATTAAAAAAAAAGATGGGACACTGTGATTGAGTCATGGAACATGTAGTTATATTTGTGTGTATATAAATGCAGTTGCACAGTTTTATGTTATACTTACAACATGATTCTTATAACAATTTATAAAATCAAACATAAATTACATATAGCCTCAGGGTTAGCACCCCCCTCCGCCCCCCAGCGAAAAATTCTGGGTGACACACCTACCAACAACAATTAAACCAGTCCACACGCTCAACACTGAGTTTCTCTAAGATAATTTAAATATTATCCTCACATCTAGCCCTGGTCTTCCACATGGTCTTTTCCCTTCATGGTGCCTGAACATTGTGCATCTGCCTCAATCATACAATACATCACACCAAACTCATCCTCATCGCTTTTGTCTTCCTAGTATTCTGTGAGCAGTACAAGTTATGAAGCTCCTCATTACAGAATTTTCTCCAGTCTTCCACTACCCTCCCCCCCCCCCCTGCATTAAGTACAAATATTATCAACATCCCTTTCTCAAAACAGTCAACTGTGTTTCCTCCAGGGTGACACACGAAATTTCACACCCTGTCCACGCCATAACGGAGGAGACGAGGCATAACTCCACTCATTCTTAACCTCGGCACCGGACGGATGTGAGTTATAAGCTTCACGCTGCGGCCGCTTCACTCCCAGTACCTGTTGTATAAGAGGCTGAGTGGGCGCAAGACACGGTCTGGATGTTATGGAGGAATAAAAATCTCTTGCCCCTGGTGGGAATAGAACCCCGGACTGTCCAACCCATAGCCTAGACACCATGATGAGTACAAAGCCATGAACCCATAAACAACTAGTAAAATAGTAGTCTTGTACATTGTAATCTTTTGGTTCTGTAGATCACCCTCATTCATGCCATATTCTCTACCAGCCTCATTCTCCTTAATCTGACCATCCCAATAAGCCCATGAAAAGCACGCATTATGAAGCTGCCTTTTATTCAGCTTCCTGTAACCTCTCTTAGGTTGTCAAGACAGTCTCATATAAGTACTTTTACATTTCTGCCTAGCAGACATGAAGACGACAGATTCTGAACCGAATGGCAGCAAGTATACCATGAATTTAGATCTGCCTTGATCACTTGCGTAAACGCGTTTTTCGGCGCGCGGTGCGAATAGTCAAAATGACCGCCCTTACAGAAATCACTAACTTGTTTAAAAAAAAACACACATTTATTGAATTTCCTTTTATCTCAATAATTTAAAAGCTTGTGTGCGCAAAAGAATCACATTTTTTTCATTTAAAATATTCATTCTTGCCCAATTAATTGAATTTCCTTTTATCGCAATAACTGAAAAATTTCTGAGCGCAAAAAAATAAATTTTTTAATTTAAAATATTCTTTGTCCATTTTGCCCGCCCTTGGACTCTACCGCCGCGGGCGGCCGCACCCCCCCCCCCCCCCCCCCCGCCTGCTACGCCCCCGGCCTGTATCTCAATACAACTCGTTGGTGTCATTCTCGACTGGTAATTGATACACTTTCACAAAATGTATTAATATCCTTACGTTACGGTTTGCCCAGCGTTCTATTAACGAGACATGAATATGCATCACATTCTGTTCTCTAAGCATTTTTATTTAGTTCTACACCACTTTTCTGAGCTTGTGTATTCCTTTGCGGTATTTATGTTTACAAACACAGCTAGGACAGTATATGAATATGATTCATAAATTAATGTATGAATGCATTGGGGGAAGTAATTTGAGTACATGATTCAGCACATACCCATGAAGCAAGCAGAACAAACTACTAAAGCAATGAGTCAGTATAGTAGGATTACATCCACAAAGTCACCGTCATTTTGCATGACAACCTTCAACGCGAGTCTCACAAACCTTACAGCCCTCCTACCTCAGTCACGTGATTGCAGCTACTACGTAAGCAGACCAATATGGTACCTCCACCGCAATGACTGCACAAACACACTGATCTACATGTACAAGTCTCACAAACCTTACGGCCCTCCTACCTCAGTCACGTGATTGCAGCTACTACGTAAGCAGACCAATATGGCACCTCCACCGCAATGACTGCACAAACACACTGATCTACGCACACACGACTTCGCGCACTCTCCCGACTTGTGACATCAACCTAGGCTCGCTAACTTTACCTCCGCCCGAAGCTGGAGACTTTGTGGAATTTATCCTGCTATACCTGAGTAGTAGTGTTACTTACGTAGTGGTTAGTCGAAGACAAATGCACGTTATGGTGATTCTCTAGGCCCAAATCACCACCTTCACTACAGTGCAAGCGAGGGCAGTACTGACGAGGGGGTAATGGAGGTGGAGCAGCAGGGTTCTGAATCAGGGGCAACGCAGGACGGTTCCGAGAAGGTAATGGAGGAGGAACCTCTGATTCCTGGTGATTAAAGTTACCACCTGTATGGTGGGATTGCAAGGATAAGGAATACTGGAAGAGAAAAAACAGAAAGCCACAATGTTAGAAGAACCAACACACATAGTTAAAACATGTACTGCAGAACACACCGCCTGCTCATCAAACTTCTACGAACTGAGGCTTCCAACGTCAGTGAAGATTCCTGTTAAGATTTCTGTCCTACGGGATGTGATGGCACACAACCTGGTGCCCTCTGCACAGAGAATCTATAGATACCGACTCTGAAGTGTGCAGTTGACCTTGGCAGTGGTTTGCGCTGGGGAAAGGCGAACGTACCTTCTTTGTGACCAGTAACCAATGTATTCCAGTTACAAACACATTTGGCTGAAGTGCTGTCGTGTTTTGTGCGTGTGAGATAATACATTTATTTTCTTAGTGTTCTATGTGGTTAGAGCTGCGCATAAGTTGAATTTGGGCTTGTTCTGGGCGCAAGAGAAAAAGTTCATACAGTGACAGGATCTGTATGCTTTCCCCTGACCGTCGTCGCGGGTGTTAAAGGACTCTTACCCACGCTGTGAAGGTCAACTGCATTCTCTTGAGTAAGGGACACTACCTCTGCAATCTTGGGACGCACCCCTAACAGAGGATGCATTCTAATGTGCTGCAACTTTCAATTACCCCAAGTGCTAGTCACTCCCCATCGGGTTATTATGCTGTACACTTCCCACACTGCTTATCACAGCGTCTGTGAGGTCCCTGCAACTAATCTCCGTACTACAAACATGTTAAGTACAGCTGCTACATGAAACGTCGTCATAAAATCAGAAAATTTCTGAATGGGCAAGTGCCACACACGACAGAATTTACATTTTATGTTAGTCTCACCGTGCATTTTACGATTCAAAGTTAAAAAAAACCAACACAATGCACTTCACTTTCACTGTAATATGTATTAATTAACACCTACATATGTTTCGGGTTTACGTAAAACCATCCTCAGGGGGTTCAAAACTACGTTACATCACATCCAATGTTAATACAAGTTATTATAATCACTGTAAAATCAGAGTTTAATACAAAATGTTGTTTAAAATCCTTAAAATTCGTTGAATTTTGTGTCACAATAACAAATTGTAATAAAATAGGTCACTGAGTTATTCCACACCTCTGATTATTTTGGTTCTTGGGTTTGTATACTACGGTGAAGTCTTTAGTAAATACAACCTGCGTTGTTCTGTCGTGTTTGTTCCGTGTTGTGTTGTGTTAGGATTTTAAACAACATATGTCTGTGTCACGTCTCTGTGTATGTTGGTTGTGATGCCGTGTCCTGGTGGCTGAGGTCTGTTTGCCTACCATACAAAAAAAGCCAATAAAATATACGCCGAGTTCCACTGAAAAGAACATTTCGACCAACGGAAACAGGACAGCTAGACATACTTCTGGTTTACAACATCATGTACGCATCCTGATGTGCGGAGTAACTAACGAAAGGCTTCCAACATATCGTGCGTAACATACAATTTACAACACGACGTAAAACACTGGTGAAAAGTGTAAATTCAATACGCAGTGAATCTAGAACTATATATTTTATTACGCTGTTTTTATAATACTCTCACTGGACTATTTTAATCCACACCTCTAGATGTGTATATATATTTTTTTTTTTTAGTGAAGGGCCCCGCAGCTGATGCTACGGATGCACCGCAGCCTTAAGGCTTCTTGTGCAACCCCTGTGATGAAGATCAGCAGTTTTTTTTACCAAGTTTTACAATTAATGGAGCACCAGTGGAATGAAATTGACAGGGGAAAACCGACAACTAGGAGAAAAACCTGTCCCAGTGCCACTTTGTCCACCACAAATCTCACATGGACTGACCCGGGATCGTATCCGGGCCTCCGCGGTGAGAGGCCGGCGACTAACCGCCTGAGCCATGGCACGGCCTTAGATGTGTATATACTAAGTAACTCTAGTCGCCCCTGACGATGGTCGGTTAACCGACCGAAACATATGTAGGGCATTTTAACGAACTATTAATTTTTAATAGAAAAAAGCGCATGTGTTGGTAAATTTGTAACATTATATTAAACATGCACGGTATAAGCAATACTAAGCATAACTTGTATTAACATTGGATGTGATGTAACGTAATTTTGTTCCCCCTGAGGATGGTTTTACATAAAAACCGAAACATATGTAGGTGTTAATTAATACATGTTACAGTGAAAGTGAAGTGCATTGTGTTGGTTTTTTTAAACTTTGAAACAATTTACAGCTAAGCGAAACAGTTTCAGGCAACACGTTCAACTTTAGCCAGTAACAGAACAATCTCTACATGAGGAAAAACTGAATGAAACCTCTGCTGGGTTGGAGATATCTGTTAAAAGATTATGGACACGAATTGCGTAGGAACCGGGTGTGTTTGTGACGTCACCACGAAATGCAACAAACTGATGCGTCTGCAGCCATGTATACGAACTGTGGTTCACAGATTCTACAAAGCAAGCCATGATGCAAAACCGAATTTTGTGAACTGTTACCTTCAGGGGATGCATGCTGGAGAAACTGACCCACGACTGTTCCGTTTAGCAATAAAGAACAAACAATGAGCACAGGCAATGACAGTCTGCACAAAATTCCACGTTAGTCCACAAAATGCCATTACATGATGTCATACATCGTTTACGTGTTATCACTAACATTTTTCCTTATTGTCATTTGTTACTGCAGTTATTTTTATGACAGTTTGTTCTATGCCACGCTACACTTGTGAGCCTTTTTAAAATTTTATGTAGGTGCCCCATGTTTAACATTTTAAAGCCTAATGGCTACTTGACCCATCAACAGTTGTAACATTCACAAATTCTACATTCTGCCCACACTGTATTAATGTCTACTGTATTTATATTACAGCAAACAGCGACTTTTGCCTGTTATACGTAAATTGATTTGTTTTTGTAACCGAGATGAAAAGTGTTTACAGCGCGGTACGAACTGGGTCTTTATATGAAACAGTTTATGCTTCGTCTTTAAAGGGTCTTCGTCTTTCAGTATCTGCCATTTCACAAGACTGAAGCTATGTATTTATATCACAACTTCTTAGTAACCTTAGAATTGTATAAATCCTTACATTATTAACCTTTTAAAGCCTAATGGCTACTTGACCCATCAACAGTTTTAACATTCAACAATTCTACATTCTGCCCACACTGTATTTATGTCTACTGTATTTATATTACAGCAAACAGCGACGTTTGCCTTATATAACATAAATTGATTTGTTTTTGTAACACATGATGGAAAGACGAAGACCCTTTAAAGACATAGTGTAAGCTGTTCATATAACGACCCAGTTCGTACCGCGCAGTAAACACCTTTCATCTCGGTTACAAAAACAAACCGAGATGAAAAGTGTTTACTGCGCGGTACGAGCTGGGTCTTTATATGAAACAGCTTACGCTTAGTCTTTAAAGGGTTAATGTAATGCATAGGTGTTGTTTTTAAGTTTGTAAATGAAAGCAATTTTGATCTAAGTCTGAATGTTTATGACGGTGGTGTGTTACAGTAAGCACATTATTATGTGGGGCCTAAGGTTTTTTTTTAAATACATTATTTCCAAAACTAGATCAGTTTCCATCCTCATTGTATAAGGATGGGAAGATTCTTCCTTATCTGGTTCTAACCATTCTTTGAACATCTATCCAATTACAATAGAACATATAACATTTTCCAGCAACACAATTCAATCCCTTACATAAGAAACTATTTCCAGCAAATTATTTAAATATGGTAAGTACAAACCTAATACGAACTGCATTACAAAGGTCATTCAAATGAAAACCGGGGGAAAAGAATGTACGAGCATACAATTCGTAATATGAAACAGCCTGTGGTAACTTTATGTTACAATTTTCAGTCCGTTGGTAACAACGTGCGAGCCATCTGGCGTTAGAAGCTTAAATTATCAGATGCTGAACATGGCGACTTCAAAACAGGAGGACAAGTAATTCGCACTGTGAAATATGCAGATGACCTTGTGCTACTGGCTAGGGAAGAAACGGTGTTGATAGGCTAAGTGAAATTGGAAGACGTTATGGAATGGAAATGAATGTGGAAAAAACTAAGGTAACGAGAATCTCAAGGCAACCATCCCCAATAAAAATTATGATAGATCAAAAGCAATTGGAGAATGTGGAATATTTCAATTATCTGGGTAGCATGATAACAAATGATGCAAGGTGTACACGTGAAATTAAATACAGGATTGCCATGGCTAAAGCAGCATTCAACAAGAAGAAGAATCTTTTCACCAGCAAACTGGACTTAAATTTAAGGAAGAAACTAGTAAAGTGCTACATTTGGAGCATAGCTTTGTGTGGTGCTGAAACGTGGACACTTGGGAAAGTAGATCAGAAGTATCTGGAAAGTTTTGAAATGTGGTGCTGGAGAAGAATGGAGAAGATCAGTTGGACCGATCGTGTGAGAAATGAAGAAGTATTACATAGAGTGAAGGAGGAGAGGAATATCGTACATACAATAAAAAGAAGAAAGGCTAACTGGATTGGTCACATCTTGCGTAGAAACTGCCTTCTGAAACACGTGATTGAAGGAAAGTTAGAGGGAAGGATAGAAATGACGGGAAGACGAGGAAGAAGGCGCAAGCAGCTACTGGATGACCTTAAGGAAAAGAGAAGATACTGGACACTGAAAGAGGAAGCACTAGATCGCACTCTGTGGAGAACTCGCTTTGGAAGAGGTTACGGACCTGTCGTAAGACAGACTGCAGAATGAACATGGCGGCTCGCTTGCAGTAGTGCACCAGCACCAAACAAGACATGCGATCTATTATCCGATTTCTCAATGCAGAAGGTGTCAAACCAACGGAAATCTATACGACAATGTTGTGCGTATCATGTATGAGTAAAACGTAAGTCTACGAGTGGGTCCAGAAGTTAAATAACGGGGTACAAATTGTTGAAGATTCTCCATGGCCTGCACAGGCACATCGTGTCACAACGCCCGAAATGGTTACGGCAGTTGACGGTGTCATACCAGAAAATGGAGATAAAGATTAGTGTTGCTTCTGCGCACATCATCGCTGCAGAAGAGCTGCACTACAGAAGAGTCAGTGCACGTGGATTCCTAGGCGTTTAACACCAGAAACCAAGGAACGACGACGGATTTGTGCTTTGTGCTTCTTGGACGTTACGAGCAGCAAGCAGAGACTTTTTGAAGCGCATAATTACCGGAGATGAATCCCAGTACACTTTTTCACACCAGAAAGCAAAAGCGCTAGTTCAGAATGGCAGCATCAAAATTCACCTCGACCACAGGCAGTCCGCTCACAAGCTTCAACCAGAAAGGCGTCACACACTGTTTTCTGTGATAACAAAGGAGTGATTCTTGAACATCACCTGGAGCAAAGACAAACAGGAACAGTGAAAGCTACGGTGATATCCTTCGGAATCAATATAAGCCAGTAATTCTAAAAAAAAACGCCGTGATTTGTCTTCTTCTGCCGTGTGTCCGCAGCGTGACAACGCCCGACCTCATACAGCGCGTCATAACGTGAAACTGATTCAGGATTCAAAATTGGAGGTGTTACCCCATCCGCCATATTCACCAGATTGGGCCCCCCCCCCCCCCGCGATTTTCACATCTCTTAGCCCCTAAAAGACGTCACTTCAGATCGGATGAAAATGTAAAGGAGGCGGTGCATGACTGACTGTCACAGCAAACAAAAGACTTCTTCTGCCAATGAATTTATGCCTTAGTGGAACATTTGAGGAGTTGTGTAGAATGTGGTGGGGACTGCACTGAAGATTAATGTCATTGTACTGTATCTTTTTTTTTGCTATAAATCACTGTATATAATTTTTCCGATTTTCATTTCAATTGCCCTCTGTATTGAACTAAAATGCATACATTCCTCCTCCTCACACACACACAGCAAACTGGAAGTGTTGATCACTTTGCTCCCTGACATCACGTAGAACAAAGTGTACACTGATGCATGACGTCGGTTAAAGAAAAGTCCCTGTATATACTGTATTGTCTTCAGGGCCCATATTCAAGACTTGCTTAAATATGCAGAACAATGAAAGCAGCAATAATGATTACATCTGTATTACACGAGAGTGTATCAAGAAAACTTTACGAGTCCCACAAACTCGGTGACATTTCAAATGCTGATGATATATACGACAGAGGGATCTAGTGTTCACGGTCACGGTACGCCGTGTACTGTCGATGTAGTTTCCCGATATAGATGGTGCTCACGTCAGGAACTAGACTGCGCAGGGTATTTACCTTTCCCTCCCTACCTGTCTTCCTTTCCATCGAGCTTCATAGATGTTACCTATAACTGGTTCTTGCTGGTGCTCCAGAAGCGGTAACATCTTTAAAATTTGGTTTTGGGTTGTGGTTCTAAATTAGGTTTCGGCTCGTAAGAAAGTCACATCAGGTTGCCTGTACGCGGTAGTCTTCAGAAATATGTTGTTTATGTGTATTGTTAGGTTCGTTCACAAAATTGCGAAAAGCGACTATTAGTTTCGTCATGTCTGTCTGTCCGCCATGAAACAACTCGGCTCCCAATGGATGGATTTTCATGAAATTTATATTTGGAATTTTTAAAAATCTGTCAGAAAATTCAAGTCTCATTAATATCTGACAAGATATACAGGCTACTTTTACGAAGACCCATGTACATTCATGATAATATCTCGCTGAATTCTTCTTAGAATGAGAAATGTTTCAGACAAAAGCTGTACAGAAAATCAAAACACACATTTTACGTTCAGTAACATTTTTCCGAAAATCGTGCAATTTATGAGATAATGTGGAAAAAATATGGTAGAGCCAGACAGACCACATATGACAATATAATACGGCGCATGCGCTTTGCATGCCGGATAACTAAGGCTACAGACACACACTCAAATATGTAATACTTATTGCTTTCCCACGGCAATAATGGTTACGCGAACGCGATGTCCATGTAGCAGTGAACAACCTTAGAATCTGAGTTCAGAACTGAACTCAAAATATAAAGAAACAATGCTTAACCGTAACTGGTCCTCGTGTAATTAAATACAAACGGTGCACTGACAAAATTACTACAGGAACTACACAACATTATCATAAGACCAGGTCACCAACCAACGTTCCGTAACTTTCTGTTGACAGGAGATGTGAATCTGCAGTACAAGACATACATTAACACACGCACAAAAAAATTAGAGCACAAGAACAAAACAGCAGCAATAGGTCTTAAAATTAAATAAAGGACTTTAAGCTACTGTTATATGCAGACTGAAGGCACCACAGCTGTAAGATTCTGTTACTGGGAAACAAACAACGACCCGGCCACAGCAGTACATCCACAAAACACCAGTCCTTAAGTCAGCGGTTCCCAACCTCAGGTCGCGACCCAAATCAGGGTCGCGGGGTGTCTGACGTAGGGTCGGCAGAGGGTTTTATGGAGAACTGATAATTATAAAAAAAAAAAATAAAAATTTGTATCTAAATTCAAACAGAATGATCAAGAAAATGTAATTATTGAATCTGTGTTTAATTAATGTTAAACATACTGCAACAATTACATTTTACAATTACATTATTGTTCTGTTCATTTTCTGTAACGTTCCACGATGTTCAGTATTTCACAACTTTTATTTAGAAGCAAATAATTTGTCTAACCAGCACATACATGAGTTATTTAAATAAATATTTATTTCTTGCATGCTTTGTGTATTCAATATTGTCCCAAAAAAAAAATACTGGATTTGACAAGAAACATCAAAAGTTTAATAATTTTTTCAATAAGTATCAATGTTACGCAGTGTTCAACAAAAGACATTAGTATCAGTTCATTTACAGTAAATATCACTGACTATCGCCGTTACCATGATAGTGTCGCGGGTCACATACCGTCTGCTACTTCAGGGTCACACACATAAAATGTTAGGAACCGCTGCCTAAACTGAAAAACATAAATTGTTAACATCTTAATGACTGGCAATCTTACCGAACAGAGCAGTGCTGTACATGGCCAATATTATTACCTTTACCCACTTATAACGCATACGACAAAACAAAATCAAGGCATATTACACGCAGTTGCAATGTCAAATATCAGCATAAATTTACTCAACATCTGCAGCGTTAATGTACTTTTCTATCCAATGCTCCCCCATTTCCGAAAGAGCACTGATTTCTGAAAGGTTCCCAGGCTTCGCCCATTTGTCCTTCTGGTAGTCGCGACGTGTACGTGAAGATGAGTACGGCGTATTGGTGACATGATACAGACAGGAGAAGACCGGAGTAATCGGAGAAAAACCTGTCCCAGTGCCACTTCGTGCACCATAAATCTAACATGGAGTAACCTGGGATCGAACCCGGGCCTACCTGGTGAGAGACCGGTTAGTAACTGCTGACTTGGAGCCCAGGATCGAAGCCAGGCCTTCACGGTGACAGGCCGGTGACTGTCTGACTTGAAGCCTAAACTTCATTCAAATTACACTTAAAAATTTCGTCCCTACCTCACAGAAAACACTCCTCTAAAAACACTAACTTGTTCATGTTGCTCAGGGGTATGACGACAGGTTTGAGAATCATACAAAACACATAAATACATGCTGTTGGTAAAACGCACAGTTTTTTTTGTATGTGGTACACATAGTAACCATTGTGTTTTAAAGGGTTAAAACATTTATATTTCACACACAAAATAAATTACGCTAACCTGAACATATACAACAAGATTCAGAACATTCTACATTAAATTCGAAAGAACATCTACTAACACGTGGGTCTAACAAGGCTATAGTAACATAAAATTTACTCTAATATGCTGCTTTCCAATATCAGGTACCAACATTTTTATGTTACGTCTCTAAAACATAAACATCGCTTAATAATGCTAGCACAGCTGCAGATAAGATGCTACGTATCATGTTACGAGTCAATAAAAATTATTCTCACTTAAATAATATCATTATTTCAAACTGCATAATCAGAGTTCACTACATTCGTTAAGTGTTGCATACAGATAAAAAAAAAAGGATGACAAAGAAAACCCCCCGTATGAACGATGACTAACATTTTATCAGCACACTGATTCAGTCAACATAAAGTTATTTTATACATGATCAGAAAAAAATTACTTTACTGTGTAATTTCCGTTAACCCACCTCCTGCATACTGTCTCAGATCGTCCACAGCTCCTGAGGTGCGTTTAGATTACTACCGCCACTGATCAGTGGCGCACCGAACACTAAAGCTTAATTTGCCAGTAGCAGTCTTCACTTTATTAATTTGCCAGTAGCAGTCTTCACTTTATTAATTTGCCAGTAGCAGTCTTCACTTTATTAATTTGCCAGTAGCAGTCTTCACTTTATTAATTTGCCAGTAGCAGTCTTCACTTTATTAATTTGCCAGTAGCAGTCTTCACTTTATTAATTTGCCAGTAGCAGTCTTCACTTTAGCCTGTGTCCTATCCACACCTCTGACTGTGCTTACGCATTTAGAAACATACACACCTTCCATGCTATAAACGAGATTTCTCGTACAGGGAGTGTTAATTCACATTATTTATTCGCGACGCTTCACCTGAATATAAAAGCACTGCTACATGTTTCGGCTATTTTTATAGCCATCTTCAGGGAGTATCAATACTAAAAGACTTATACAGCGTTGTTATACTGCTTTGTCAATTGTAAATGGTACAATATACAGAGTGTTCCACTTAAAACTGGCCCGCGTGCATGGCAAAATCAAGAAAGCGGGCCAGTTTTAAGTGGAACATCCTGTATAATGCAACTATGCTATTAAAACATCAATGTATAGAGTTGTATTAAAGTTACATTAAAATTAGTATATTACAAGACAGTTACTAAAATCCAGTCCATCCTGACATCTTGAAATAGCAAACTATCTTGTAACACTGTGTATACACCATGAAGGATCACTCTGTACAGTTTAGAGAAATAACGAAATATCCGCCCTTCGAATGGCTTAAAAGATTCAGATACGACGTCAAGACTTCAACTCTCTGCAGTCCAACCACTTTGCACCATTAAGCCAATCAGGCACTGCCGAAGGCCGTCCGCCAGTGGCTGCAGAGGGTTTTAAAAAGAAAGCCTGCAAAAGCACCATTACGCCAATCAGGCACTGCAGAAGGCCGTCCGCCAGTGGCTGCAGAGGGTTTTAAAAAGAAAGCCTGCAAGAACACCATTACGCCAATTAGGCACTGCAGAAGGCCGTCCGCCAGTGGCTGCAGAGGGTTTTAAAAAGAAAGCCTGCAAGAGCACCATTACGCCAATTAGGCACTGCAGAAGGCCGTGGGCCAGTGGCTGCAGAGGGTTTTAAAAAGAAAGCCTGCAAGAGCACCATTACGCCAATCAAGCACTACAGAAGGCCGTCCGCCAGTGGCTGCAGAGGGTTTTAAAAAGAAAGCCTGCAAGAGCACCATTACGCCAATTAGGCACTGCAGAAGGCCGTCCGCCAGTGGCTGCAGAGGGTTTTAAAAAGAAAGCCTGCAAGAGCACCATTACGCCAATCAGGCACTGCAGAAGGCCGTGGGCCAGTGTCTGCAGAGGGTTTTAAAAAGAAAGCCTGCAAGAGCACCATTACGCCAATCAAGCACTACAGAAGGCCGTCCGCCAGTGGCTGCAGAGGGTTTTAAAAAGAAAGCCTGCAAGAACACCATTACGCCAATCAGGCACTGCAGAAGGCCGTGGGCCAGTGTCTACAGAGGGTTTTAAAAAGAAAGCCTGCAAGAGCACCATTACGCCAATTAGGCACTGCAGAAGGCCGTCCGCCAGTGGCTGCAGAGGGTTTTAAAAAGAAAGCCTGCAAGAGCACCATTACGCCAATCAAGCACTACAGAAGGCCGTCCGCCAGTGGCTGCAGAGGGTTTTAAAAAGAAAGCCTGCAAGAGCACCATTACGCCCAAACAGGCACTGCAGAAGGCCGTGGGCCAGTGGCTGCAGAGGGTTTTAAAAAGAAAGCCTGCAAGAGCACCATTACGCCAATCAGGCACTGCAGAAGGCCGTGGGCCAGTGGCTGCAGAGGGTTTTAAAAAGAAAGCCTGCAAGAGCACCATTACGCCAATCAGGCACTGCAGAAGGCCGTCCGCCAGTGGCTGCAGAGGGTTTTAAAAAGAAAGCCTGCAAGAACACCATTACGCCAATCAGGCACTGCAGAAGGCCGTGGGCCAGTGGTCTGCACAGGGTTTTTAAAAAGAAAGCCTGCAAGAGCACCATTACGCCAATCAGGCACTGCAGAAGGCCGTGGGCCAGTGGTCTGCAGAGGGTTTTAAAAAGAAAGCCTGCAAGAGCACCATTATGCCAATCAGGCACTGCAGAAGGCCGTCCGCCAGTGCTGCAGAGGGTTTTAAAAAGAAATCCTGCAAGAGCACCATTACGCCAATCAGGCACTGCAGAAGGCCGTGGGCCAGTGGCTGCAGAGGGTTTTAAAAAGAAAGCCTGCAAGAGCACCATTACGCCAACAGGCACTGCAGAAGGCCGTGGGCCAGTGGCTGCAGAGGGTTTTAAAAAGAAAGCCTGCAAGAGCACCATTACGCCAATCAGGCACTGCAGAAGGCCGTCGCCAGTGGCTGCAGAGGGTTTTAAAAAGAAAGCCTGCAAGAGCACCATTACGCCAATCAGGCACTGCAGAAGGCCGTGGGCCAGTGTCTGCAGAGGGTTTTAAAAAGAAAGCCTGCAAGAGCACCATTACGCCAATCAGGCACTGCAGAAGGCCGTCCGCCAGTGGCTGCAGAGGGTTTTAAAAAGAAATCCTGCAAGAGCACCATTACGCCAATCAGGCACTGCACAGCAGCTTTTGCCGAGCAGAAATACATGCTCTTGTTTCAAGACGGAAGACGACTGTCGACAAAGATGGAGACTAAAACGAAAAATAACTACGCCTTCAACAATGTCGTAGTGAAGTTCTGAGACATCTTCACCTGTTCAACCTTTAAACAGCACGATATAAAAAAAACAGGGGGCATTACTTTCTGACGTTCCATTGCAAGTCACAAGAGCACCGCAACCTTTTTAATCCTCACAGTAAACACACTGTGTCTCCATTACAAAGTCCAAACGGTTACTAACGTAAAGGAAATAATCGCCGTTCATCCTGAGAATTATACAAAACACATAAATACACTGTTTGGGCCTGAACGTAGTTTCAAAATGTTACTGCAGGTTACTTTTTTTACATTATCTTCACCGTACATTATTTAACAACTCACAAATTACACACCAACAAAATGCACTATATTTTTCACTTTCTATTCTTTAACCCCTACATATGTTTCAGCCTTTACAAGGCCATCTTCAGGGGGCTCGTAATCTATATGTCATATATCACATACAGTCAAGTTTCAATATCATTGACGAACCTCATTTAAGGATTTTATATTCTGTGTTTTATACATTTAAATACAGAAATTGTAAATAACTGTAATCTGTAAATCATAATGAAACTTGAATACATGTGATATATAACATAACAGCGGACTTAAACAATGGATGTAGTGTAAAGTAAATGTACATTACGAGTCCCCTGAAGATGGCCTTGTAAAGGCTGAAACATATGTAGGGGTTAAAGAATAAAAAGTGAAATATAGTGCATTTTGTTGGTGTGTAATTTGTGGGTTACTGCAGCTTGTTCATACAGTAACAACTGTCCTTTAATAATTAGATTAAAAAAAAATGTCGATATACGAAAAAAAACCAATTCGTACGCCACGGTACTCACTTGCAACTTATTAAACAGTAATTCCTCTTGTAATGGTAACAGCTACAAATCACTTTCGCTACTGTAACACGATTTATCGCCATTAATCTTCAGAGCCATAAATCGGTCGCACGTTTCCAACGCCCTGCTGAAAGAAATGCCGAGCTTTCGAGAGATGCCAACACTTAACCTTTGGTAGAAACAGAAGGCTAAGAAGGAAGATAACACTGGGAAGTTTAAAACGGCTGCTTCGAGTTTCATGCAGTATCGATTCCCGTGCAAACAAACAAAAGAACTGCGCGCGTGCAGCTCTGAATGACTTCCTCGGGCGTGGTGCTCTGTCACTGTGGACTTTGCTCACGTCCACCCAGTCACGAAACCAGACTAACTCTCATTCAGAGCTCCGCTTTTTCGTCAAAGAAATATTCTGGCAGCTATGTTCTTAATCACAACATTTGAACATTACGAAAACAGTAAAATACTGCAAACCCCAGGAACTTAAAGCATTGGCTCCCGCCTTCATGAAACTGAGATATGATGAAGACCTCAACCGATACGTGGATGATAATCGTTCGCTGGCCCTATTTACTTTATTTGCAAAAGGCAGTTCTTTCTGATTACCCCATAACTTCTGGAGCAGTGTTTACCACCTTGGTGAATGGATTCACTCAATGTTAAGAGTTTCCCTTAACCTTTATTCTAAACATCCCGTTGTGATATTCATTCATTCATTCACGCATTCATTCCGTAATGTCTTACGACAGGTCCATAGACTCTTCCACAGCGACTTCTCCGCAGAGTACGATCTAGTGCTTCCTCTTTCAATTTTCAGTATCCTCTCTTTTCCTTAAGGTCATCCAGTAGCTGCTTACGTCTTCTCTCTCGTCTTCCCGTCATTTCTATCCTTCCCTCTAACTTTCCTTCAATCACGTGTTCAGAAGGCAGTTCCTACGCAAGATGTGACCAATCCAGTTAGCCTTTCTTCTTTTTATTGTATGTACGATATTCATCTCCTCCTTCACTCTGTGTAATACTTCTTCATTTCTCACACGATCGGTCCAACTGATCTTCTCCATTCTTCTCCAGCACCACATTTCAAAACTTTCCAGATACTTCTGATCTACTTCCCGAAGTGTCCACGTTTCAGCACCATACAAAGCTACGCTCCAAATGTAGCAGTTTACTAGTTTCTTCCTTAAATTTAAGTCCAGTTTGCTGGTGAAAAGAGTCTTCTGTTGTGGTAATTTACACCTACATTTAAATATCCCGTCAATCACAACTAAATTTGTATTACTTTCACAATTTGGTTGCCATTCATGACATATTTCGGCCGACTTGGCCACCTTCAGGTAATACACACTATATACAAAATACTTGGAAGGAAATTAGCAACATTATTATATTATTATTATTATCAGCATTATTATTATCATTATTCCTCCCTGAAACTCAAGGATTGGGTGACGTAAGCCAGTCTCAGTGTCCAGAGTTGTGAAACTCATCTTGCCATCTACTTGTGGGTCGTCCCTTTATATTGTAAGAAAACTGTGAAATGTGACAGGCCCCAATTAAGTGTGAAAAATTACAACTGAAGTCATATTAATTGCTGCACTAATTTTCTGCACTATCAGACGTTTCAGTTCGATTCTACCTTCATATCAAGCAACGTTACGTCTGACCAGTTGTAACCAAAATTAAGCTACACCCAACCCTTATTTTACGCCCTATTTGCGTTCCTCAAAAAAGTTAGCGTAAATAAAAAACGACATTCCCATCATAAATAGGGAGTTACCGTAACAGAACGCAGGCAGCCAAAAAGCGTTATACCGAAAATACGAGAGGGCTAAATTAAGAAGTGGTGTAAATAGGCAAGGGGCGTTAAAGCAAAGAGGCGTAAAACAAGGACTTGGTGCAGTTCGACAACTTCCAGCGTACACCCGCAGCATCAAAGTTCATCGACATCCTACAGTCCCCGAGTTACAACAGGCATATAGGAAGAGAAATAGAGGAATAGTTCCAGTCATTATTTCAGGCTTCCGCCGCGATGTTGATGAGATCTGCGATCTTCTGGGATATTACTCAGCGTCGAGTGGTAATCATTTACGGACGTTTCGGGACAACCAATCGGTCCCATCTTTAAGGGTCAAGAAGCTGATCCTTAAAAGATGGGACCGGCGCGTCCCGAAACGTCGGTAAATGATAACCACTCGACGCTACGTAATATCGCAGAAAAGCGCAGATCTCAAGTCCAGTCATTCTTAACCTCTACACCAGACGGCGTGAGTGGTCAGTTTCACGCCCCGTCCGCACAACCTCCGCGGAAGGGCTCCCGGTACCCACTGAATAGGACGTTCGGTGAGCCTAGGGCCAGTCTGGACGCTCTGGAGAAGGGAAAAGTCTCTTTCCCCTGCCGCGAATTGCACAATTCCTCAGACATCGGCCCGTAATAAGGTCACCATATCTGCTACGCTATCCCAGATCCCGTTACGTCACAAACACGTATTGCACAATTCCTCAGACATCGGCCCGTAATAAGGTCACTATATCTGCTACGCTATCCCAGATCCCGTTACGTCACAAACACGTATTGCACAATTCCTCAGACATCGGCCCGTAATAAGGTCACTATATCTGCTACGCTATCCCAGATCCCGTTACGTCACAAACACGTATTGCACAATTCCTCAGACATCGGCCCGTAATAAGGTCACTATATCTGCTACGCTATCCCAGATCCCGTTACGTCACAAACACGTATTGCACAATTCCTCAGACATCGGCCCGTAATAAGGTCACTATATCTGCTACGCTATCCCAGATCCCGTTACGTCACAAACACGTATTGCACAATTCCTCAGACATCGGCCCGTAATATGGTCACTATACCTGCTACGCTATCCCAGATCCCGTTACGTCACAAACACGTATTGCACAATTCCTCAGACATCGGCCCGTAATAAGGTCACTATATCTGCTACGCTATCCCAGATCCCGTTACGTCACAAACACGTATTGCACAATTCCTCAGACATCGGCCCGTAATATGGTCACTATACCTGCTACGCTATCCCAGATCCCGTTACGTCACAAACACGTATTGCACAATTCCTCAGACATCGGCCCGTAATATGGTCACTATACCTGCTACGCTATCCCAGATCCCGTTACGTCACAAACACGTATTGCACAATTCCTCAGACATCAGCCCGTAATATGGTCACCATATCTGCTACGCTATCCCAGATCCCGTTACGTCACAAACACGTATTGCACAATTCCTCAGACATCAGCCCGTAATATGGTCACCATATCTGCTACGCTATCCCAGATCCCGTTACGTCACAAACACGTATTGCACAATTCCTCAGACATCGGCCCGTAATATGGTCACTATACCGGCTACGCTATACCGGATCCCGTTACGTCACAAACACGTATTAAACGCGTAGTATAACAACTAACGGTCTATGAGATCTGCGCTCTTCTGGGATATTACGCAGCGTTGAGTGGTAGTTCTGTGCCGACGTTTCGGAACAACCTATCGGTCCCATTTTGAAGTACCTAGAAAAACGATCTAAATCCCTCTGTTAACAACTGTAGTGTTCAGGGTTCTGGCAGAGCTAGGCACCAAAACCTATTTGCTTTGGCCCACGTTAAGCACAGGGTTAGACTGTGCAGCGGTCAGTGAGTTGCTGCGACAGTGCAAAGGGCAAATGTACAGATGTTTATTGCGCCCTCTGTACGCACCCCTGTGAGGGGTTAATAAAGACACAGTTAAACAATACTGGCAGTGTACGTATAACGTTAACATAGAGGCGCGTTCGCGTAACCATTGTTACCGCGGAAAAGCAATAAGTATTACATATTCTGAGTGTGTGTCTGTAGCCTTAGTTATCCAGCATGCAAAGCGCATGCGCCGTATTATATTGTCATCTGTGGCCTGTCTGGCTGTACCATATTTTTCCACATTATCTCATAAACGGCACGATTTTCGGGGAAAAGTTATTGAACATAAAATGTGTGTTTTGATTTTCTCTACAACTTTTGTCTGAAACATTTCTCATTCTAAGAAGAACTCAGCGAGATATTATCATAAATGTACATAGGTCTTCATGTAAAGTACCCGTTATTGTTGTCAGATTTTAAAGAAACGGATTTTCGAAAAAAAAAATCCTCAAATATCAAATTTCATGAAAATCCGTCAGTGGGAGCCGAGTTGTTAAATGCGACAGACAGACATGATGATGCTAACAGTCGCTTCTCGCAAGTTTGCGAACGCGCCTGAAAATTCAAAAGGCAAATTTGTTTACATGTTCTCTTCCCCAAAGCCGTCCAGACCGCTGCGGCGCCCACCCTGCGTCCTACGCACAGCATAAGTGCGTTATTTCACGTACGTAAACCGACCGGGCAAGAAGGTGACCGAACACTCACCTCCACCCAGTGCGATAACTTCACTTCACCTTCGCTTCAAAATTCTTCTCAGACGTGATGCCGTACAGTCTGGTAGATACGGACAGACGTTTTAGAGAAACGTGCTGTTTCTGTCATCAGTCCAGCATATATATATATATATATTATATAAAGGTAAAGCAACCCCATTACAGACCTAGACAGGCCCTTAGGGTTCCAGGAGGTTGAGGCTCCCAGATTTGTAGACAATTCGGCACATGAAGGTGGTAAGGTTGTCAGCCCTACGCACCGGCCGCCTCGACCCCAGGGCCATAGTGCGACCGAAACGATTATGTCAAGGAATAATTCCAATGACACCATCGGGAATCGAACCCGCGACGTTCCGGTGTGTAGCGTAGTGCCTCAACCAACTCGCCACCGCGCGCCCCCATATATATGTAATATATACATATATATCGATGTTTACACCGTCACATAAATCCAAAAACTCGCTGCAACCAAGCCATGTATTAGGACGGACACCATACAGTAACACTGAACACATTCATTAAATCAAACCACCAGGACAGTATGCGCGTGCGTCACGGAATACTCAGCTGTGAAGAAACCCAACACACTACCACATAACGGTACTGCACTTTCACATATCTGATTTGTCATCCCAGGTTAAAGGTCCGATCAAATACAAACATTATCGCGACCTCTCTGTAAGACATGCATGCCGCCAAGGCTAGGCAGCTGACGTTACTTGCAAATGACAGCACGACCTTTATCATCAGCAAATTAGTACAGATGACTGCTGGTTTCATGTTTCTCCGACTTACCTTTAGGTCATTCGTATATCTGTTAACATTTTGACAAGTTTCAGTCGTTCGATGATACAGGACGAAATTATAAAAAAAAAAAAAAAAACTCGTTCGCCGGTTACAAAACACGGGATGCAAAACTGTCTCAAGCACAGTAAACTGTGAAGATCGAACGGATTCGAGTAGCCGCTGTACCTCGGTCACAATGACGAGGCTTAGTGGCTGAACGGCCCGAAAATCGGAACCCGACTGCCGACGGGGCTATATTTTACCCTTCATCACCAGGCTTCTCTGGAGCTCCCCTAGTCCAATTATCGTGTGATGTAGGATGCTCGATTGTGGTGAATAGTATCACATTTTGAAGATTTTATAGGGTAGATACTTCAGTTTAAAGTGGGCCGGGATAGCTCATTCTGTATAGCGACTCGCTACGGGCTGGACGGTCCAGGGATCGAATCCCGGTGTGGGCGAGATTTTCCGCACCCGTCCAGACCGGCCCAGGGGCCCACCCAGCCTCCTATACAATGGGTATCGGGTCTCTTTCCCGGGGGTAAAGCGGCCGGGGCGTGGAGTTGCACCACCCATCCTCATCTAGTGCCAGGGTTAAAGAAAGAGTAGAGCTATACCTCTACTCCCCCTCTGGGCCTTCCTGGCCTGTTTAGGATGAACTTTACATGAGTTTAAAGTTTTCTTGACTAAATACTGCATGAAGGAATTGGTATTGCATAATATATTTTCATATATGTAATATGTAGGTTATAAACATCTTATATGGTGAATTGATTTCTGTATAATCCTTGGAAACTTATGTTAAGTGTTTTTACTGTGGTGTAGTTTTGAAAATATAAAATGTCTACGACATATGTGCAGATGTAGATACTGTTTGTATTACGTAGAAGCTGCAAACTGCTGAACATCTCCTTCCAAGTACTTCTTTTTCATAACGTGTATGACCTGATTATGGCCACGTTGGCCGAAGAATGTCGCAAAGTACACTAAATCTCCGAAAGCAATAAAATGTTTTTGTTCTGACTGACGGATTACTTCGCTATACTTTACGTATTTTCACAACGGAATGTTTACAGTAAAGTTACTTAATAAAACCCATATTACTTCGTCCTCAGGCTTCACACGGCTCACGTCCACAAAGTAACCTCTACGTCTGCAACAACTTCAGGGCTTTCACTATTTCAGCCATCATTAATCAAACATTTCCAGCCTTCCACGCACCGCAGCAGCCTGAACAAGTTTTCTGACTTAACAGCTTCGAAAAATTTCCATGGGCATCCAAGTGAAGGGGAAAGCAAACATTTCAGCCCTTCGTTTCGCTGCTGCTGAGGAAGCAAACTAAAGAGAAGGCGGAGACGACAAGAAGCGGAAGTTGCTGTGGTGGGATGAGTGAGGAGAGACGCCGCCAAGGCTGAGAACAAGAGAAGCATATGAAGAAGGTTTATGCGTACTCGTGTTAAAGGAAATGTCACAGAACGTAGAACTAACGCACCTTGCTGCAGCTGGCAGCGATGAGCTGCTTACGAACTGTACCAACAGACGAAGAGCCATGAAGCCTTCGCTTTAGAACAGATGCGAATTGTAACTTCCGGCGCTCTCTCACAAATATCGCAAAACAGGCACAACTGAACGACATCAGCCTTCTTCACGTTCTCTCTTGAAGGAAGTTGTAATACAAGCGACTCGCGTTTAATCGGTGTAAATGGGCTCGAGCAGTAGACAAGCTTCCGGGTCAGAGAGACGCAGCCAACTGCACGCATTGTACTGCATCGGTGTGAATGAATAAAATGTGCGTATGAAGCACTGGTGGCATGATGCTGACAGAGGATTCGTACTTGAATAAAAAACCTGTCCTAGTGCCACCATGTCCACCATAAATCCCACAACGACTGGTCTGGGATCGAAAACGGGCGACCGCGGTGATGGGGGGCTAAGTAGAACGACTAGTTAACGCAGACACTAAAAATCATTCAAAACTATCAAAAATGCCACACAGTGAAAAATAATCACTGACAATAAACACAAAAATGATTTAATAAGCGCAGATACGCCATTCTGCGGTCACAATATTTGAAAGGAAGATTTTAAGGAAAATATACGGACCCGTCAAAGACGGAGAACGCTGGAGAATAAGAATAAAGAAGGAGATAAAGGAGAGGATGTATTGGCATGTGAACAAGACAGTAAACAAGGAGATAAAGGAGAGGATGTATTGGCATGTGAACAAGACAGTAAACAAGGAGATAAAGGAGAGGATGTATTGGCATGTGAACAAGACAGTAAACAAGGAGATAACGGAGAGGATGTATTGGCATGTGAACAAGACAGTAAACAAGGAGATAAAGGAGAGGATGTATTGGCATGTGAACAAGACAGTAAACAAGGAGATAAAGGAGAGGATGTATTGGCATGTGAACAAGACAGTAAACAAGGAGATAAAGGAGAGGATGTATTGGCATGTGAACAAGACAGTAAACAAGGAGATAACGGAGAGGATGTATTGGCATGTGAACAAGACAGTAAACAAGGAGATAAAGGAGAGGATGTATTGGCATGTGAACAAGACAGTAAACAAGGAGATAAAGGAGAGGATGTATTGGCATGTGAACAAGACAGTAAACAAGGAGATAAAGGAGAGGATGTATTGGCATGTGAACAAGACAGTAAACAAGGAGATAACGGAGAGGATGTATTGGCATGTGAACAAGACAGTAAACAAGGAGATAAAGGAGAGGATGTATTGGCATGTGAACAAGACAGTAAACAAGGAGATAAAGGAGAGGATGTATTGGCATGTGAACAAGACAGTAAACAAGGAGATAAAGGAGAGGATGTATTGGCATGTGAACAAGACAGTAAACAAGGAGATAACGGAGAGGATGTATTGGCATGTGAACAAGACAGTAAACAAGGAGATAAAGGAGAGGATGTATTGGCATGTGAACAAGACAGTAAACAAGGAGATAAAGGAGAGGATGTATTGGCATGTGAACAAGACAGTAAACAAGGAGATAACGGAGAGGATGTATTGGCATGTGAACAAGACAGTAAACAAGGAGATAAAGGAGAGGATGTATTGGCATGTGAACAAGACAGTAAACAAGGAGATAAAGGAGAGGATGTATTGGCATGTGAACAAGACAGTAAACAAGGAGATAAAGGAGAGGATGTATTGGCATGTGAACAAGACAGTAAACAAGGAGATAACGGAGAGGATGTATTGGCATGTGAACAAGACAGTAAACAAGGAGATAAAGGAGAGGATGTATTGGCATGTGAACAAGACAGTAAACAAGGAGATAAAGGAGAGGATGTATTGGCATGTGAACAAGACAGTAAACAAGGAGATAAAGGAGAGGATGTATTGGCATGTGAACAAGACAGTAAACAAGGAGATAACGGAGAGGATGTATTGGCATGTGAACAAGACAGTAAACAAGGAGATAAAGGAGAGGATGTATTGGCATGTGAACAAGACAGTAAACAAGGAGATAAAGGAGAGGATGTATTGGCATGTGAACAAGACAGTAAACAAAGAGATAAAGGAGAGGATGTATTGGCATGTGAACAAGACAGTAAACAAGGAGATAACGGAGAGGATGTATTGGCATGTGAACAAGACAGTAAACAAGGAGATAAAGGAGAGGATGTATTGGCATGTGAACAAGACAGTAAACAAGGAGATAAAGGAGAGGATGTATTGGCATGTGAACAAGACAGTAAACAAGGAGATAACGGAGAGGATGTATTGGCATGTGAACAAGACAGTAAACAAGGAGATAAAGGAGAGGATGTATTGGCATGTGAACAAGACAGTAAACAAGGAGATAAAGGAGAGGATGTATTGGCATGTGAACAACACAGTAAACAAGGAGATAAAGGAGAGGATGTATTGGCATGTGAACAAGACAGTAAACAAGGAGATAAAGGAGAGGATGCATTGGCATGTGAACAAGACAGTAAACAAGGAGATAAAGGAGAGGATGTATTGGCATGTGAACAAGACAGTAAACAAGGAGATAAAGGAGAGGATGTATTGGCATGTGAACAAGACAGTAAACAAGGAGATAAAGGAGAGGATGTATTGGCATGTGAACAAGACAGTAAACAAGGAGATAACGGAGAGGATGTATTGGCATGTGAACAAGACAGTAAACAAGGAGATAAAGGAGAGGATGTATTGGCATGTGAACAAGACAGTAAACAAGGAGATAAAGGAGAGGATGTATTGGCATGTGAACAACACAGTAAACAAGGAGATAAAGGAGAGGATGTATTGGCATGTGAACAAGACAGTAAACAAGGAGATAAAGGAGAGGATGCATTGGCATGTGAACAAGACAGTAAACAAGGAGATAAAGGAGAGGATGTATTGGCATGTGAACAAGACAGTAAACAAGGAGATAACGGAGAGGATGTATTGGCATGTGAACAACACAGTAAACAAGGAGATAAAGGAGAGGATGTATTGGCATGTGAACAAGACAGTAAACAAGGAGATAAAGGAGAGGATGTATTGGCATGTGAACAAGACAGTAAACAAGGAGATAACGGAGAGGATGTATTGGCATGTGAACAAGACAGTAAACAAGGAGATAAAGGAGAGGATGTATTGGCATGTGAACAAGACAGTAAACAAGGAGATAAAGGAGAGGATGTATTGGCATGTGAACAAGACAGTAAACAAGGAGATAAAGGAGAGGATGTATTGGCATGTGAACAAGACAGTAAACAAGGAGATAACGGAGAGGATGTATTGGCATGTGAACAAGACAGTAAACAAGGAGATAAAGGAGAGGATGTATTGGCATGTGAACAAGACAGTAAACAAGGAGATAAAGGAGAGGATGTATTGGCATGTGAACAAGACAGTAAACAAGGAGATAAAGGAGAGGATGTATTGGCATGTGAACAAGACAGTAAACAAGGAGATAACGGAGAGGATGTATTGGCATGTGAACAAGACAGTAAACAAGGAGATAAAGGAGAGGATGTATTGGCATGTGAACAAGACAGTAAACAAGGAGATAAAGGAGAGGATGTATTGGCATGTGAACAAGACAGTAAACAAGGAGATAACGGAGAGGATGTATTGGCATGTGAACAAGACAGTAAACAAGGAGATAAAGGAGAGGATGTATTGGCATGTGAACAACACAGTAAACAAGGAGATAAAGGAGAGGATGTATTGGCATGTGAACAACACAGTAAACAAGGAGATAAAGGAGAGGATGTATTGGCATGTGAACAAGACAGTAAACAAGGAGATAAAGGAGAGGATGCATTGGCATGTGAACAAGACAGTAAACAAGGAGATAAAGGAGAGGATGTATTGGCATGTGAACAAGACAGTAAACAAGGAGATAAAGGAGAGGATGTATTGGCATGTGAACAAGACAGTAAACAAGGAGATAAAGGAGAGGATGTATTGGCATGTGAACAAGACAGTAAACAAGGAGATAACGGAGAGGATGTATTGGCATGTGAACAAGACAGTAAACAAGGAGATAAAGGAGAGGATGTATTGGCATGTGAACAAGACAGTAAACAAGGAGATAAAGGAGAGGATGTATTGGCATGTGAACAACACAGTAAACAAGGAGATAAAGGAGAGGATGTATTGGCATGTGAACAAGACAGTAAACAAGGAGATAAAGGAGAGGATGCATTGGCATGTGAACAAGACAGTAAACAAGGAGATAAAGGAGAGGATGTATTGGCATGTGAACAAGACAGTAAACAAGGAGATAACGGAGAGGATGTATTGGCATGTGAACAAGACAGTAAACAAGGAGATAAAGGAGAGGATGTATTGGCATGTGAACAAGACAGTAAACAAGGAGATAAAGGAGAGGATGTATTGGCATGTGAACAAGACAGTAAACAAGGAGATAAAGAAGAGGATGTATTGGCATGTGAACAACACAGTAAACAAGGAGATAAAGGAGAGGATGTATTGGCATGTGAACAACACAGTAAACAAGGAGATAAAGGAGAGGATGTATTGGCATGTGAACAAGACAGTAAACAAGGAGATAAAGGAGAGGATGTATTGGCATGTGAACAAGACAGTAAACAAGGAGATAACGGAGAGGATGTATTGGCATGTGAACAAGACAGTAAACAAGGAGATAAAGGAGAGGATGTATTGGCATGTGAACAAGACAGTAAACAAAGAGATAAAGGAGAGGATGTATTGGCATGTGAACAACACAGTAAACAAGGAGATAACGGAGAGGATGTATTGGCATGTGAACAAGACAGTAAACAAGGAGATAAAGGAGAGGATGTATTGGCATGTGAACAAGACAGTAAACAAGGAGATAAAGGAGAGGATGTATTGGCATGTGAACAACACAGTAAACAAGGAGATAAAGGAGAGGATGTATTGGCATGTGAACAAGACAGTAAACAAGGAGATAAAGGAGAGGATGCATTGGCATGTGAACAAGACAGTAAACAAGGAGATAAAGGAGAGGATGTATTGGCATGTGAACAAGACAGTAAACAAGGAGATAAAGGAGAGGATGTATTGGCATGTGAACAAGACAGTAAACAAGGAGATAAAGGAGAGGATGTATTGGCATGTGAACAAGACAGTAAACAAGGAGATAAAGGAGAGGATGTATTGGCATGTGAACAAGACAGTAAACAACGAGATAAAGGAGAGGATGTATTGGCATGTGAACAAGACAGTAAACAAGGAGATAAAGGAGAGGATGTATTGGCATGTGAACAAGACAGTAAACAAGGAGATAACGGAGAGGATGTATTGGCATGTGAACAAGACAGTAAACAAGGAGATAAAGGAGAGGATGTATTGGCATGTGAACAAGACAGTAAACAAGGAGATAACGGAGAGGATGTATTGGCATGTGAACAAGACAGTAAACAAGGAGATAAAGGAGAGGATGTATTGGCATGTGAACAAGACAGTAAACAAGGAGATAAAGGAGAGGATGTATTGGCATGTGAACAAGACAGTAAACAAGGAGATAAAGGAGAGGATGTATTGGCATGTGAACAAGACAGTAAACAAGGAGATAAAGGAGAGGATGTATTGGCATGTGAACAAGACAGTAAACAAGGAGATAAAGGAGAGGATGTATTGGCATGTGAACAAGACAGTAAACAAGGAGATAAAGGAGAGGATGTATTGGCATGTGAACAAGACAGTAAACAAGGAGATAAAGGAGAGGATGTATTGGCATGTGAACAAGACAGTAAACAAGGAGATAAAGGAGAGGATGTATTGGCATGTGAACAAGATAGTAAACCACTCTGTACTGCAATCAAAGCGTATGCGAATGACCTCATTCCTCAATCTCCCTGACAGCCCATTCGCCTTCAGTGCAGAGTGGTCCACTGTTTTGTTTTTATGAAGGGCCCCGCAGCAGAAGCTACTGACGCACAGCAGCGTTAAGGCTTATTGCGCAACCCTGTGATAAAGATTATCATTTTCCCCCCTCTCCAAGTAATGGAGCACCGGTGGAATGAAACTGACAGGGGAAAACCGAAGTACTCGGGGGAAAACCTGTCCCAGTGCCACTTTGTTCACCACAAACCTCATATGGACTGACCCGGGATCGGAACCGGACCTCCGCGGTGGGAGGCCGGCGACCAACCGCCTGAGCCATGGCACGGTGCCACAGTCTTGTTTACATCACAATGCGTTCTCCCGGTACGTATTTCACTTACTTCGGCCGTACCTTCCTGTTCCACTATTCAGTAATTATCTAACAACGCATTACCAATTTCCTACACACACATATTCCTAGTCATTACAGCACGGTGCATTACTGCATGTCACGTCTGCGCATTCCATCCACTCAATAATGGCACATTTACAGCAACATCTTATCTATTTTAAACTGTGATTTTTATCAATGTCACTTTATATCTAGGATTGGGTTCCTGCGCTACACTATCAAAATTTCTCACAATAATTTAGGCAGTTAGGTATATCACTTACTGACTTACTGTCATTTTTTCACGTGCGGCCTGCGAAGCAGTCCACAATAACGAGTGTGGCCATTTGCCATAACAAGGCTGGAGACCCATGCACTAAGATAATGGCAGAACTACACAAAAGCAGGGAGAAAAATACGGCGTTTGCCTTGTTCGTGTTTCTGATAGGAAGAGGATAAGAAGCGTTACAAACACAAACAACCAAACATATACCACTGTAAACCAGCTCACCATCAGGCATTGAGCTGTTTTAGTCTTTTTCACTAATATTATTTTTATTTGCTCCTATTTATAACTTTCGGTCCATGTACTCATTTTAGTTAAATTGGTTATCGGAACAATTTTTGTAATTATTTTCCTTGAATACTCTAAATACTGTAAATTATAATCTTCAATACATAATTTAAGAAAGCGTAACTGAGAAGTGATGTGCTGCCATATCTTAAAACAAAGATCTACCCTAAACGAAGACGATAAAAAAAATGCGAATACGTACACGATTAGGTAAGCAAAGCGTTAATCTTGCATTTTGATGGGATTCATCCCGTTGTGCTTATAACAAATCAATGGTAATCTGCATATACCGCCAAAGACAACAATTTATTGTATTCTACAATGCTCAACAATGCTACATGTTTCGATCTGTACGACCACCTTCAGGCGTAAAGGTACACGATTTTAAAAACAATGTAAATACGATAAAAATATTTTGGAATTTGCATCATGTAAAATTTTACATTTATTGTAACATTCGAATATTAGGTATTTTATTTTATGTAAGGTAAAGGTAAAGATCTCCCTAGAACGGGCCATGAAGGCCCAGAGGAGGAGCAGAGGTATAGCTCTACTCTTTCTTTAACCCTGGCACTACATGCGGGTGGGTGGTCAACTCCACGTCCCGACCGCTTTACCCCCGGTAAAGAGACCCAGCACCCATTGTATAGGAGGCTGGGTGGGCCCCAGGGCCGGTCTGGAAAGGTGCTGAAAATCTCGCCCCCACCGGGATTCGATCCCCGGACCGTACAGCCCGTAGCGAGTCGCTATACCGACTACGCTATCCCGGCCCACTTTATTTCATGTAGCTTTTTGTTATTAAAACCATACTGCACTGTTTCTTATTAAAAATGTTTGTTAAAATATTTTGCACCAACTGTGTTCCGTTGGCTTGCTGGCTACTTCGTTCCCTGGTGTGTTTCTACTAGGTGCGCCCAGAAAGTAATGCAACGCATTTTTTTTCTCGGCCCAATTTTGTTGGATAAAAATGATATTTTGCGTGCTGTATCTTTAAAGTGTCCCGCGTTTATGCACATAGGTGCAATGTTTCCCGTTGGATAGCAGCGCAGTAGCGAGCTTTCAAAATGGAGTCTGCAAGTGACGTGCGTTCTAAACAGAGAGCAGTAATTGAGTTTCTTTTGGCAGAAAACGAAACGAGTGAATCAATTCACAGGCGCTTAAGAAAGGTCTATGGAGACATGGCAGTGGATAAAAGCACCGTCAGCCGTTGGGCGAAGCGATTGGCGTTATCAGAACAAGGACGGGGCACTCTGTCTGATCTCCCGCGCTCGGGCCGCCCATCAACAGCTGTGACGCCTGCAACAGTGCAACGAGCCGACAGTCTTATTCGAGACGATCGGAGAATCACAACCAGGGAACTCGCCGCTGTACTCGATATTCAAAGGTCTGTGCCCGATGGGTCCCTCAAAACCTAACCGAAGAGCACAAGCATCAAAGAAAAGCCATCTGCTCCGAGTTGCTTGCTCGTTACGAGGTTGAGGGTGACGATTTCTTGTCCACCATTGTCACGGGTGATGAGACATGGATTCATCACTTCGAGCCCGAGACGAAAAGGCAATCCATGGAGTGGCATCACACGACCTCTCCTCGGAAGAAAAAGTTTAAAGCAGTTCCCTCAGCCGGCAAGATCATGGCGACAGACTTTTGGTACCGCGAAGGCATACAAGCTCTCGCATCTCGGTGGCGTAAGGCCAAAGATTTAGAAGGAGACTATGTCGAAAAATAGGGTCAGGTAGCCAAAGATTCATGTAATGATGTGACATATTTGAAGTTTTGATAAAATCAATTGTGAATGAGAAAAAAAATGTGTTGCATTACTTTCTGGGCGTACCTAGTATTTGCATGCACAAGTTCTCGTCTATCCGGCACGTTCTACTTACATAATTTGTTATTCGTTTCGATATCTCGGTCGCCTGTGTCGGCGATGTTATGTTTTTGTGTTTACGTTTTCTAATCGGTCCGTCCTTTACAGTATCGGTTTTTGTGAGGACGCTGTTCCCTCTATCGCACTCTTTGCTGTACACAATAATGCTGAATACAATAAACTGTTGCATTTGACGGTAAATACAAATTACCAGCGAGCAGTCAGATATGCTAACTAAAACCAATAAATGCACACAAGTTTATGAAGATATAATACAAACGTAGTAATACCTGCTACACGTTTCGGCCACTCATGTGGCCGTCCTGAGGGAGGTGCGTTACGAATAATAAATACATTGAGATGTCACAAAAGTTATGTGAACCAAGGCACATGTAAAATGTTAAATATTGAAATTACATAACTCAAAATACGTATTACAGTTTAAAGTACAGATAAATGTTTAATGTTTGCATGTAACAGTGCAGTGTGGTTGGCCGCTACAGTAACATCAGCAGTCCTCTGCTTGCACGGTGACTACATACACTATTTGTTACGTAACAGAGTTAAGCTTCTAACTGTATTTTAAACTGCAATAAGTATTGTAAACCATGTAATGTTAATAGTTGCCGATCCCAGTAGCCACGGTCTAAGGCGTGGGTCTTCGGCCGCTTGCTTACTAGGATCGTGGGTTCGAATCCCACCGGGGGCATGGATGTCTGTCTCTTGTGAGTGTTGTGTGTTGTTGAAAGGACGGTAGTATGGAACGTAAAGTGACATGAAGTACGAAAGGATTTAATACAGTACAAAGATGGGTCAAAGGGGAAAAACCCCGGGCAGGCAAAAAAAAAAAAACCGTGGGCATGGATGTCTGTCTGCTGTGAGTGTTGTGTGTTGTAAGGTACAGGTCTCTGCGACGGGCTGATCACGCGTGCAGAGGAGTCCTACCGACTGTGGTGTGTCTAATATGTGTGACCATGAAACCTCGACGTAACGAGGAGGCCCAGGCCCATATAGGGCTGTCGAGCCATAGGAAAAAAAAATTTTAATATTTAACATTTTACATGTGCCTTGGTTCACATAACTTTTGTGACATCTCAATGTATTTATTATTCGTAACGCACCTCCCTGAGGACGGCCACATGAGTGGCCGAAACGTGTAGCAGGTATTACTACGTTTGTATTATATCTTCATAAACTTGTGTGCATTCGTTGGTTTTAGTCACCATATCTAACTGTTCAATGCACGGTTATGGATCATTCAAATACCAGCGATTTATTCTTCCAGTTCACATAACAAACACGGGGAGGGTACACGAAAAAATGGATCCCTTCTACATGCAAAGCACATACTTCTTCACAACAAGCGTAATGCAAAATAATCCGACTTCGCAGGTAGTACAGACGGGACAGACCGCTGGGAAACACGTTATACAGGTCGTTCAACATCTGTGAAGAAGTTTATCGGCTGATTAGATACCATTTTTGTTTAAATTCAGTCAACAACGCCAGTCTCTTATACAGAAATGAAGATCTGTCATACGAACAGCTCTGCTTCTGCGACGCAACCTGCTTAAAATTTAGAATGCGGCCCTCAAAAACTTCGGCCACCACAAAAAAAAATCAGCTCCTGACTGTACAAGAACCCAATAAAGGGTGACAGTCACGCCTCAGACAACCGTAAACTAAAACTTGATTTTACTGAAAACCCCAACAATCACCGTGCCTTCAGAAATACAGTTCCAACAGCACTTCATGTTAAAACAGCCAAAACAGTGTGTGGATGGACTCGGGGGGGAAACTTTCCGAAATTGGGTTCTTTCCGAATTCGGCCCTTCAATAGAAATCTTATTAACATCAAAACCCACGACAATGAAAGCAATTCTTATCACTGATAACTCGCCTTATCATTCTGATGAACAGAAACAAAATACTAAGGATTTCAGGCTTCCGCCGAGATGTTGATGAAATCTGCGATCTTCTGGGGTATTACGCGGCGTCGTGTGGTAATTGTTTACCGACGTTTCGGGACAACGTATCGGTCCCATCTTCACGGGTCAAGAGTCCGAGTTTTCCCACTCGGACTCTTCACCCGTAATACCCCAGAAGATTTCAAAATACTAAGGAAATAAGAGTGATTTCTACACCACCAAATATCACCTCGCTGTTGCAACCTACGGACCGAAACGTCGTAGAAACAATGAAGACAAAATATCGGCGTAGACTTCCTCGCTTATAGAAGTTATTGGAGAGCGGAAGTGTGCGGAAATCTGAAGAAGGCAAACCTACAAGACGTCGTTGAACACCAAAAATTTGGGAGAATATCGACCGAAAACTACTGACCGCGATCATAAGGAAAATTACCTGGAGAAAGAAAAAGAAATTAAAGACGCAACTGACAGAGTAAAAGGTAGAAGAATATTGCCAAAATCTTGTTCCATACAAGAATGGGCAAAGAGAAAACTCTTGCCCTGCCGGAAGCCGAACCACAAGTCCGTAAACTTCGTCACTTTGTCGAATGAGCTATCCGGCTATAGGCGACAGATAAAAAAGGCCACACTATCTGAGCAGGGTCGATCATGATCGGAAAATTAGGAACAGGAAGCAAAGGACGGATATCGGGAAATATTCCTTTGTAAATAGGACCATCCAACTCTGGAACCAACTACCTGCAGATGCTTTAGGGACTTTCCCTTGTAAGCCGAGTATTTTTAGGAAGAGGGTTAGGAAAGTGATAAGCGAAGTGAAGTGAAGTGAAGGGTATCGAAGTGTGGGAAAAATCATCTAATAATGCAGCGAAGTGAAGTGAAGGAAGGCAACACGCGGAGTGCCGTGAAGTGTATATAAGCGTAGTGAAGTGGAGTGAAGTGAAGGTCCTGGTGAAATGTGTGTGCATCACTTCTTCAAGACATGGAATTTTTATTTTTGTACAGTAGGTTGACTCATTGCTTTGTATACCTAATTATTTTAACTCTGATTCATCTACAATACGTTTTATTTTTGTTAGGCTTAGCTACTCTTTTTTTGTAGTATGTGTGTTGTGTATTGTTTTTTGTAAGTTTGTGTGTTGTGTATTGTTTTGAGTGTTGTGTGTTATTTTTGTGGATGTATGTTTTTTGTGTTGTGTGTCATTGTAGTACCACTGCCAACGGGTATAAACCCATTTGCAGCAATAAATTATATATATATATACATATATATATGTATATATATATATATATATATATAAAGCCCTACTCCTGCGCGTATCAGCACACTCGACACTAAGCACTTGCACGTGAACCCTGCATCTGCACCAAACAACACAGCCAACACGAGGCACGTTGAACATCTCCCGCACCCATCTTTATGACACTTGACAGATAGAGTCAGCGGCTATAACTGTCTTTGTGACGTCAGCTGCAGCCATGATGTCACACACTGCAACAGGTTTACTACAGCTGGCAGGAACCAGTCACACCGTCCGTCCTGCCTTACCGAATGAATTGCGTAACCGCGATATACAGCAGTGTATAAACACTTGACGCTCAACACCGACGAGGCATGCAAGTTACAACAGTTGGACGAAAAAGCCGTATAATTCATAATTCATAAATGACAAAGGTAAAGCCCATCTAATTAACACAGCTACCTTCCACACAAAAATAATCCCACGTTTCACACCAAATGTGTCATGTTCAGGGGTAGACTTTCATTAAAAGAATCCTCGCTAAAAGTACTGACTTTTTTCCCCCATAGCTTAACAGCTCCTAGTGTGCGGTTACAGCAATTTACTTCACAATGCAGACGGAAAAATTTCTAATGGCGATCTTTGCATTTTAAGCAGCGTACTTGTGATCCGTTTACAACTCCATTTCAGCAAAACACAAAATGCATTAAACATAACGAGTTTGGCCCAATTCATTCCTACTCAATTTTTCTTTTTCATGTCGCAACAGCCCCTAATTGGGCCAGGACCTCCTCATTATCGAGGCTTCACGATCACACACTTTTAGACACACCACACTCGGTAGGACTCCTCTGGACGAGTGATCAGCCCGATTCAGATACCTCTGCCTGACAACACATAACACTCCACAAACAGACATCCACGCCCCCGGCGGGATTCGAACCCGCAATCCCAACAAGCGAGCGGCCGCTGGGATCGACCTTATACAGCTATACTACAAATAACTGTCTCACTTTTACCTATCTGACTCCTTTACATCATGTCCGTGTACAAAATTTGGTTTTATGCAGGACACCATTCGGAAGACACAGAAGCAGGCTGGGATAATATTAAAATGAATTTTAAATAAATGTGATGGTGTGGTGTGGACTGTATTTATCTTACTCGGAACAGAAACCAGTAGCGGGCTCGTGTTGGTATGGCGATGAACCTTCGGGTTCCGTAAAATGCGGGGAACTTCGTAACTGACTGACGACTAGGCATCGCGGTGTTACTCAGCCAGTTAGCTAGGCAGTTAGCCAGACAGACACGCCTTTATGACAAGATATCGAATTAGCGTACACGTCTGAAGCAAGTCACGACAACGTTCCTTATTAGCAAATTACTTAAAATTTATAGACAGTTTAATTCATTTTGCAATCAGCGATGCTGCCAACACAAAATTCAACTCACCACCCAACTAAAACACACAGCTATTACCGTATCGACCACATACATTACCACTCAAACTCCCTGGTAAGGTAAAGCAATCCCATTACAGGCCTGGACAGGCCCTTAGGGTTCCAGGAGGTTGAGGCTCCCAATTTGTAGACAATCGGCACATGAAGGTGGCAAGGTTGTCAGCCCTACGCACCGGCCGCCTTTACCCCCCCCCCCCCCCCCAAGGAAATATTCCTGGTACTCATTTCTGTTAGAGGCTGAGTCGACCCCAGGGCCATACTTCGGCCGAAAGGATTATGTCACTGAAAAATTCTAATGACACCATCGGGAATCGAAGCCGCGACCTTCCGGCTTGTAGTGCATTGCCTCCACCAACTGCGTCACCGCGTGCCCCTTCAACATCGGTAACAAATTACCATTCCACATTGCGTAAAATCCCAGAAGAGCGCAGATCTCAGGTGCAAACCCATAACTCGAACCTTATTAAACTATACTTATTCTGTAGTTTCACCATGTACGGCTAGCTACCCATTCAAATTAATCTTCATTGGCCAAACGGGTCGCTCATGTCCCGTTCAATGTAAGATTTTGTGAACAAAAGGGAAAATACTGTCCCACTCAGGTGCACGGGTGGGCATTTAAAATGAAATTAACTCCGGCCGTCAGCAGCTACATTCGGATTTAAAGATCGGAAGATGAAGGTTAAGCACATATCCTTGATTCTGTCTTGCCGTCTATAGTTTGCGGTTGGGTAGTAATTTGCTTTTAAGAGTGTTATCAAGCAAAATGTAGAGCTGTATCCTACCTCGTGCTCCGCATGCATTGTCAGGTTGACCAGTTGATCCTGCAGCGTCCGAACTCTGCGCTCTGCCCCTGCTAATTCCTGATGAACCTTTGGTTCATTCGACTTTGCGAGTTCGCTCCGCAGGGCTTCCACAAACCGCTGTTCCTTCTCCAGCATGAGGCGGAGCGTGTGCACGCGCTGACACTCCACCTGTCTCTGTTGCTCGTGCTGTAACATACGGTGCATTTCTCTATACAAAGCTGCATTACAAACCACACACAAACGTATAATGTACAGTCGAACTCGGTTATAACGTCATGAAAAGGTCTGAATATCGTGTCGTTATAAACGAGTGTTGTTCTAGCCGAGGAGTATAATGTTATGGTTAACAATGAGGAATTAATTGGTACCACAGAATATCTGACGTTATAGACGAGGTGTCGTATAAACCGATATCGTTATAATCGGGTTCATCTGTATTTTATACATCACTCAACACAACATAAATGAATGTTTGCCAAATATACTAGATGTGAATTCTACTTCCTCAGCTAGTCCAAAAAAAAAATCCACTCATTTCATACAACTCTAAGGTTCATTACCGCATTCACAACAGCCAGCGGTATGTCCCCATCCTGAGACACATGCCGCCAGTCCACGTCCTCCCCCAGCACTTATTTATCCTCCCATCTACTACTAAGTTTTCCAAGTGGCTTCTTTCCCTCAGGTTTCTTCACCGACACCCTGTATTCACTTTTCTGTCCCATACGTGACACATGCCCCACCGATCTTATGCTCCTTGATTTTACACCGAATAACATCTGGTGAGCAGTACAAAGCATGGTATTCTTCAGTGCGACATCTCCACAACCTTCCTCACACTTAAACCCAAATCTTCTCTTCAGCACCCTGATCTCCAACACCCTGATCTGCAACACCCTCAGCCAATGTTCCTCCGTTAATGCACTTCAGCAATGGTCACACTATCACAACACTAATGAAGCACAGAACACACGCAATGTACGTATAAACGTAACATTGAGGCGCGTTCGCGTAACCACTGTTGCCGTGGAAAAGCAATAAGTATTACATATTCTGTGTGTGTGTCTGTAGCCTTAGTTATCCTGCATGCAAAGCGCATGCGCCGTATTATATTGTCATCTGTGGCCTGTCTGGCTCTACCATATTTTTCCACATTATCTCATAAACAGCACGATTTTCGGAAAAAAAGTTATTGAACATAAAATGTGTGTTTTGATTTTGTCTACAACTTTTGTCTCAAACATTTCTCATTCCAAGAAGAACTCAGCGAGATATTATCATAAATGTACATAGGTCTTCATGTAAAGTACCGTTATTGTTGTCAGGTTTTAATGAAACTTCAATTTTCTCGACAGATTTCCGAAAAATACTCAAATATCAAATTTCACGAAAATCCATCCAGTAAAAGCCCGAGTCGTTCCATGCGGACGGCAGACAGACAGACAGACAGACAGACAGACAGACAGACAGACTTTACGAAGCTAATGATCGCTTTTCGCAATTTTGCGAACGCGCCTAAAATTCCAATCATTAACCAACACGTGATACCTGTACATCCTATACTATTTACCAAAAAAAAACAGACATGTTTCCGTAACCACAGCCAGAGTTCCTTTCTCGTCACTTACAGCCTTCAGTTCATATCCCAGTCACTGGATATCACTAACCGACAATACACTGCCAACCGTACTGCGCTATGGACACTACACTGATGACATTCGGGGCAACAACCGCGTCTCTTACGAAGCCCCTACAGATGTATTTATTTGTAGCTTACTGATCGATGGACTATATATAACGTCGCATACAGTGAACCCTCCCTGGACCGACTTCCGCAATAACCGACCCGCCCTGCAGAACCTCCACAATTAGTGGCAAGCTATTCCGAATAATTTGTGTATAAACTTAAATTTAGCGTTTAGGTAACACTGTATTTTGGGCCTGGGGGGGGGGGGACAATGCAGCATACAGAAACACACTTAAGAAGCGACAGCACTTTGGCCTACTACGAGGCCTGCGCCTACCTACACGACACAGGCCAAACTTCGTTCAGTGACTGGAAGCTCCCGACACATATTTCGGTCTTACAATACCGGTAATACCAAAATGTCTGTTGTCAGTCTTTCTTTCTTCACTGTCTATCAAAGTTCTATCTGCCTCGGTGGACTCGTGGACACTGGACCCAAGGTTTGCGGGTTCGATCCCGACCGAGGTCGATGGATTTTTAAGGGTGATAAGAATCCGTAGCACAACTTCCTTCGGAGGGGAAGTAAAGCCGTCGGTCCCATGTCGTAGATTTACGGCATGTAAAAGAACCTTACGGGCATGAATAGAGATGTTTCGTATGCAAAATTTAGCGGCCATTTCTCACCCAAGTCTCCTGATCGGCTGCTAGAGGGCTCTAGCGGTCCTATCAGGATGAATAGAATCGTACACGGCGGAAGGCAACGGGAAACCACCGCTGGTAAATTCTCCCATGACAACCTATGGCTTCGTGCCAGTAGGGTCACGACACTCAGAAATGAGTATAAACGACTCATTATATATATATATCAAAGTTATAACTATGCATATGCTGTTTTCAGTGCGAAAACATTGCCTCGGTTAGGTTATTTGGCTTCCTAACTTCGCATCTATAGGCTACTAGACCAGTGTTTCCCAAACTTGTTTGTTCGCGGACCTCTGTTGGCCTCGTAAAATAACCACGGGTCCTCACATCCTTGCTCACGTAAATATAGTGTGTCCGTATGATAGGTGTACTAAATGAAAAATTTGTATCAAAGAACTGTTTTCAGATAGCTACGAATACATACCAGTGGCATACGTAACAATGCATTGCATGATTTGACTTTAATTAAACTGACTGCCGCTCGCTTCGTGGGTACAGGAAGTTTCTTTATTAGATATTCTAACAGTCATACGAAATAAACACACCGCCAATTAAAGAAGTTCCGCGATTATTTTTAACAAAACATTATTCCTTAAATTTAAAAAATATAAACTTCAGAGTAGCCATTACAGAAATGTATCCACGGATCCCCTGGGAACTGGTCACGAACTGGGCTGGACTATAGGCTAGAGTTCGGACCCGAACAACCAGCTAATCGGCTCTTCCCATCAACCCCCCCCCCCCCCCGGGGCAGTAAAAATGTGGAAGAGTGCGGAAGGGGCAGGTGGTCTGCAGGAACTGCGCAAAAGCAAGAAACACCTCAGCGAAGACTCCTTGCCAGCAGACATTTCGCACCCGGTACCTCCCGAATACAGATCATAAACGGCCCGCTCGGCGACGTCCCTGAACGAAGCAAAGCATCGCGAGCAGGACGCTACGAACCTACATAAGCCGTCGGCAATTTCTGTATCTTTACCTTACCGCAAGGTCATTTACAGAGCGGGGGATAAGCGAAACAAAGACCTGCTTTCACCAGCACAAAGCCACCCACGGCCAGGCGGCCATGCGTACAACGCAAGGGCAGACCACTTCACTTGCATGCCGCTGCAGGGATGTTCTCAAACAGCTCACTGCGAGATACATAATGCAGGCAACGAACTTTACGCAAAGATTCGTCAACGACTGACATATTCGTCAGTCAATGACCGACCAGCTGCAAAGATCACCGTCTGCAGCAGGTACCCAAGTCAAAGCGTGACTGTCGGTCGGTCCGTGTTGGCGTGAACCCCACGTGTGCCCTTTTTTTTTCCAATGGCTCGACAGCCCCTTGGGGGCCTAGGCCGCCTCATTTTTCGAGGCTTCACGATCACACACTTTTTAGACACACCACACTCGGTAGGACTCCTCTGGACGAGTGACCAGCCCGTCGCAGAGACCTCTACCTGACAACACACAACACTCACAGTAGACAGACATCCATGCCCTAGGCGGGATTCGAACCCACAATCCCAGTAAGCGAGCGGCCGTAGACCCACGCCCTAGACCGCGCGGCCACTGGAATCGTCTCACATGTGCCCTTAGGATCGCATATTTATATACATCGCCCCCTATTTTGTAAAAAAGAGGACAAGTCAATGTAGCCCAAAGTGGCAGTTAGCTCCTTTTTTTTACAAAACAGTCCTTGTACGTCCCGGTTGCGTTCCTGAAAAAGTGGGCGTACATCAAAAATGATATTCCCACCAGAAAAAAGGGGTTGGCGTCCTACAGCGCAGCCAGACAAAGGGCGTTAAACAGACAATGTGGGAGCGTATATGATGAATGGCGTAAATTGGCAAGGGACTTAAAACAAAAAACGCCTAAAACAAAAGGGCGTAAAACAAGGGCTGAGTTATGTATATGTATGTATATATAATTACGCGTTTATTCAACCACGCTTGTCCAGTTCTAAGGTCATGCAGTATCGCTGGCAAGTGAATGGACTGACTACGGATTAGTGGAATGCTGGAGTGACACACACAGTGATAAACGTAAGTACTGTAGAGCCTCGAATTAACGGACCTCTTATGTACGGACTTCGGAAATAACGAACGAAATCTGTTGGTTCCGAAATTTTCGTCCGCAATGGGAATACGTGAAATTAGCGGTCTTGACTGTCAATTGGCGGCCGCTACGTGGCGGACACGGACACGCGCTCGTCTGTGCTGACACTCGCGTGGAGGCGGTAGTGTATTACTCTTTTGATAACCTGGATCGTGGATTTATTACGTTTATCCGAAATTCATAAAATTACAATTAACGATGGCGTCCAGACAAGGTGACAGTACTAACAGGACAGCTGTGTACAGTATTATGTGTACGCGTTAGTGTTATATATACCAGGGGTGGCCAAACCGCCACATGCGGTTCTTTGACATACAATGTGCGGCTCGCGGAAATATGTTGGCTGAGCTCCTTTTTGCATTACAATTCATATAAAGGGTGAATAAAAAATTTTAAAGCTTTATAATTGTTTACCGGTATAAACTGAGTGTCCGCTGGATTAAAACGTAAGTTTAATGTTCATGGTGAGTAAATATATTTGAGAATTGTTGTAATAAATTGTGCGTGTAACAATAAAAACGTGTGTGTAATATTGTTCATGTCTTGCGGTCTCAGATATCTGAAGTTTATCGTATGTGGCTCTTACGTTAAGCAAGTTTGGCCACCCCTGACATAACAGTACATTATTACTGTTTTGGCGACTTTTTAAGATATACGTATAATTCGGAAGTACCGGACAATCGGCATTACCGGACCACCCTCTGCCCGTATTACTCCGTCCATCCGAGGGTCTACAGTACTCCGGTAAGAATGTGTACCAGTGCCTTACATCTGACCATCAACGACCACAGCCGCCCTAGGGCGTCATTCTGGACATGGGGAGCGGTCTGTCCTTTGCCAAGTGTCACAGTCTTCGTCACTTGTACATATTTACACACTGCAACACTTCCCACAGCATGTACAATTTCACACCTATACAGTACACATAAGGCCGCGGTACGCCCTGGCCCTGAACTAACTGCACCTTATGCCTTATCTTCCTCAGCTTTTGCTATCGGGACAGCTGAGTCACCCGACGGCCGTAAACTAAACCGCCGCCAAACTTAGACCCTCGCATTTTCTGTCGGGCTTCACTGTCCTATGTGACAAAAATTACATTTTCGGGATTTTTGTATGACTTCTGCTTGCTGCCTGCGTAACTTTCTGATATCATTACAAGCGGAGGCTAGTTCGAAAGCCATATGCAACTCGCGACCCTGTGTGCGCCTTTCAAATTTGCCAATGGTGCCAAGAACCGTCTTTGACAGGTCCTGCGACACAAGACAAGGTGGCAGTCCGCGGCAAATTAGCACGCGGGACAATCACATTGTCTTTACACACTATACCAATGAGTGCTTTATGGGGAGCGTAATTTTAACGTTGGCACTTACCTGTTCATTTCTCATTATTCCTGAAGGCCTTGGCTTCGATCAGTTCTATATGTATCTCTATGTCATCTTGCTATCAAAGATTATACTGAGGTATTTTTCGTGATTAACGAAGGGAGTGTTCAAGCACATTACACATGAAAGTTCATAGCGAACACACCGCGTTTCAACTACAATGACCAACCGGTTAATGCTGCTTAGGGAACGGGTAGACAAATTTTCCAAAAATCTAGAAGCCACATCCGAAAGGTGACGTGAAGCAAGTTGCATACTGAGAACCCCTAACTCCGGAATTACCTCTGAACTCAAGTTACCTGGCGCCTTCTGCTCGGTGCACGTGAACAGATACACATTTGTGTAAGAAAAAACTGCATTATATACTGAAAACATGAGAGGCGACCTTACAAAATTTAGTCGCCCGGGCGACTACGCACACAGAATTTGTGCACGCCTTGTTTACGGAAATAATCGCCGTTTTCTGATAATACAACACACACAAAACACGATATGAGCAAACTGCAAGGTTTAGTTAATGTTACAGCAACTGACAACTATAGTAGCCAACACGCTTTACAACGGCAAGTATATAGTGAATTATATTCAGTCTGAATCAAATCACGTGGTCTGTCTTACGACAGGTCCACAGCCTCTTCCTCTTTCAACTTCCAGTATCTTCCAGTTTCCTTACGGTCATACAGTAGCTGCTTACGTCTTCTTCCCGTCGCTTCTAACTTTCCTTCAATCACATGTTTCAGAAGGCAGTTTCTACGCAAGATGTGACCAATCCAGTTAGCCTTTCTTCTTTTTATTGTATGTACGATATTCCTCTCCTCCTTCACTCTGTGTAATACTTCTTCATTTCTCACACGATCGGTCCAGCTGATCTTCTCCATTCTTCTCCAGCACCACATATCAAAACTTTCCAGATACTTCTGATCTACTTTCCGAAGTGTCCACGTTTCAGCACCACACAAAGCTATGCTCCAAATGTAGCACTTTACTAGTTTCTTCCTTACATTTAAGTCCAGTTTGCTGGTGAAAGGAGCCTTCTTCTTGTTGAATGCTGTTTTTGCCATGGAAATCCTTAAATCTCTATCATCTGCAATCAGGCTACCCAAATAATTGAACTATTCCACATTCTCCAATTTTAATATCATACTTTTTTTTGTAGTTATGTTTACAATTGGTAGTTTTCACGGTGCGTTACGACATTACTGTCCTCATCTTCGGAACACTGTGGAGGAGCCCCAAAATGCTTCTACCGCCACGACGGAAAACGAAATGTCTCTACGACATGTGCGGGCCGTGCGGTTTGTACTCAGGCCGTTAGTCGCAGGCCTCTCACCGCGACGGCCCAAACCCAGGCCAGTCCACGTGGGGATTCTTTAATGGACAAATTGGCACTAGGACAGGTTTTCCTGTCAATGCCATTCCACCAATGCCTCATACTCATTCATCCATCACCGACGCCATACAATCTTGGCAACTGACAGTATCGTGATGTAACACACACACCCTGACATGGTACCTTCCTGAATTAAAGGCAACGTTCGAGGCCTTATGTCGTGTTCCATTTACACACGAAACACTGGCTGACATGCAAACTACAAGAAACCAATCACTCGGAACGGCTCAAGGGCAGACATGTTCCCTTTTTCAACTTACGGATTCGAGTGTCCTTCATAGGAAGATCTGGTTTAACCAACAACTACACTACTAGGCTTTAATAATTGTTGTTTTTTCCTTTGCACTACAGCCCTTATGTGGGCTTGGGCATCCCGAAGGTTTCCTGGTCGGTAAGTGTGCATTCTGTAGTGAGTGACCAGCTCACTGACAGCACAAGTTTTTGCTCAATCCTGATGTGACTGCCAGAGCCATCTGGCAGGCAGTCGGAGACTTGGGTGAGAAATGGCCGCTGAATTTGGCTTACGGACATTACTGGTTCTATTCATGCCCGAAGGTTCTTTTACATGCCGTAAATCTACGACATGGGACCGACGGCTTTACTTCCCCTCCGAAGGAAGTGGTGCTCCGGAATTTTATCACCCTTAAAAATCCATCGCCCTCGGTCGGGATCGAACCCGCGAACCTTGGGTCCAGTGGCACGCTAACCACTAGTCCACCGAGGGCGACAGGCTTTAATAATTACAACGCACTAATTAAGTACAGAGACACTCTTTTAACTTATTCCGCTCTTACGGCCTGCGGGTGGGGGGAGGTATCTTACGATACAGAAAAAATTGCGTAACACAGAGATTAAATGCAATCGTCATGACCCGCTTCCAAATAGCAACGGGTATCACACTCCCACCTATAACAACAAACTTAGATAACAATCAGACAATGAACTTTTCCGTGTGCTTTATTAAGCACCACGACATGAAGACTTATGGAGTGCTGGCGTAGCTCCACGCATTCTTAACCTCAGCACCAGATCAAGACGGTCAGGTTCACGGTCCAGCCGCCTTATCCCCGGATAAAAAAAAAACTGCCGGCAAATGGGGTTACCGATAGCGTCGTTAAACAGACCACCGACCCGGTAAGTAACGCCGAGCTGCTTCAAATCTTCATTCCTCCCAGATGTCCACAACCATCTACCAAACTACACGGCGTCATATCCCACAAAATAAAAAGGTAAAGGCTTTTTTTTCCAATGTCTCGACAGCCCCTTGGGGGCCTAGGCCTCCTCATTTTTCGAGGTTTCACGATCACACTCAGACACACCACATTCGGTAGGACTCCTCTGGACGAGTGACCAGCCCGTCGCAGAGACCTCTACCTGACAACACACAACACTCACAACAGACAGACATCCATGCCCCCGGCGGGATTCGAACCCGCAATCCCAGCAAGCAAGCGGCCGCAGACCCACGCCTTAGACCGCGCGGCCACTGGGAACGGCAAGGTCTATGTATGATTATGCAAAATTGTGTTTTAATTCAATATGCATTGTGAACAGTACAGCTATGCTTATTAATTAATTAGCTGTAATTAAACAAATTGGGTATGAACCGTACTTAAAATAACTAACTAACTAACTAACTAACTCCATGTAGCACAGTCCTTCTTGAGAAGCTAACAGGTCGTCAGCTGGTCAAGAAATTCCCCGCGTTTTATGGAACCTTAAGGTTCATTACCGCATTCACAACAGCCCGCCACCTGTCCCTTTCCTCAGCAGTCCACCATATAACCCGTCAATAACGCCCACATGGGGAGTAGAGGTATAGCTCTACTCTTTCTTTAACCTCAGCGCTAGATTGGGGTGGGTGGTCAACGCCACGCCCCGGCCGCTTTACCCCCGGGAAAGAGACCCGGTACCCATCGTACAGGAGGCTGAGTGGGCCCCAGGGCCGGTCTGGACGGCTACAGAAAATCTCGCCCCCACCGGGATTCGATTCCCGGACCGTCCAACTCGTAGCGAGTCGCTATACCGACTGAGCCATGCCGGTCCTCTCCCACAACAATGTGATCCTACTTACGTCAACTGGCAGCGGGCTGGTGATGCGGTCGGTCGCTCTGGCCGGGGCAGAATGGTGATGGTGCAGTGGGCGGGCGTGGAGACTGGGCGACGGCAATCCAGTGCTCGCGGGTCGCTGCTGGCTGTGCACCGGCCTCTGCTGCACCGTCAGTACCACTTGCGACGACGCTGCACACAAACAGAGTTACGTTAACCCTCTAAACCTTTTAAGGATCTACGTTCAATGCGAACGCACTTTCGAAAATACCCTTACAAATTCATTTTATATACAGTCGAACTCGGTTATAACGTCATCGGTTTATACGACACCAAGTCTATAAGCATCACATATTCTGTGGTACCAATTAAATCCTCACTGTTAACCATAACATTACACTCCTCGGTTATAACAACACTCGTTTATAACGACACAAAATATTCAGTCCCGTTTATGACGTTATAACCGAGTTCGACTGTATTTAGGAAACAAGCAAATTTACTGCATTTTAAGACATGCTGCATAATTTGTGCTTTTTCCCCCCACAAAATTCTGTTTATTGCGTAGTTTATCCTTTTTTTTGTTCAAACGATACGCTTTTCATAAACCATGCGCTAATATTTAAATACCCACCCCGATAGTATGAAGGTTCATATGAAGGGCATTGACATTACGAAACTATATTGCTCTGAAGAATCGCAGGCAGTACCCGCTCGTCCTCCTCTTAAAGCAATGATGGAGAGAACGTAACTGAGGCCGGTGATACCCAACTACACCGCTAGACTTTATGTTATTGTCACCGTACATTCTTATTGTATACAGTCTTATTCCGACAAATGTACACTTTATTATCTTCTATTTAATACATGCTTATGTCAATAAATAGTCGACATGTTTCGAACTGTATCAGTTCATCTTCAGGGCTTCAGGGTACTCATTAAAATAGATACAATGTCTTCAACTCTGCTGAGTATGTGTTCTTTGAAAATAATATTAAAACATTTCTTAAGTTACAATATTTAAGTAACAATCAGCATTATAAAATGATATAATTCGGCAGTACGATTGTTGCAGTGTCACACTGTACATACCTGCATCTGCTGTTACGTGCTTGCTCAATATTTCTTTGTGGAAGGCGTACTAATCTTACGGTATCCGAACGGGGGTTTACGAGGGCTGTCCAAAAAGTATCCGACTATATTTTTTCCCGCGGTAAGTAATGGCGAAAGGGTGGGGAAACTGAGCGTAGTGGTAGAAGGGACTTTCATGCGCATGCGTGATTTTTTTGCTGCCTCGCAACACCGCCGGATGCGTCTGTCGCTGCCAGATAGCGAAGTGGTGTAACACGTGTTCGTCGCATTCTCGTTTCGCTCAAGATGACAGAATGTTTGGAGCAACGATACTGCATCAAGTTTTGTCAGAAACTTGGGGATACCCAAGCGGAAACAATCCGCAAAATTCAGCAGGCTTTCGGTGATGATGCAATGGGGGTCACTCAAATTAAAGAGTGGTTCAACCGCTTTAAAGATGGCCGCATGTCGGCGGACAGTGACCAGCGTTCCGGGAGACCGTCAACGAGCCGAAATGCTGATGTCATTGACAAAGTGCGGACATTGATCATGGAGGACCGTCGTTTGACCGTCCGGGAAATTGCTGATGAGGTTGGGATCAGCAGAGGTTCCGCAAACACGATTTTAACTGAGGATGTGGGCATGCGAAGAGTGGCGGCAAAATTTGTGCCCAAGCTGCTTTCGCCGGAGCAGCAACAACTCCGCCTTGAGGTCGCGCAGGACATGCTGGAGTGCGCCAACAGGGATCCTGAGTTCCTGAAGACTGTGATCACTGGTGACGAGACGTGGATGTACGGATATGACCCGGAAACCAAGGTCCAGTCGTCACAATGGAAGCATCCAACATCCCCGAGGCCCAAAAAAGCACGACACGTTCGGAGCAATGTTAAGGTGATACTGACTGTTTTCTTCGATTACCGGGGTTTTGTGCATCATGAGTAAGCACCACTAGGCCAAACTGTTAATAAGGAGTAGTACCAAGAAGTCCTCCGTCATCTTCGTGATGCAGTTCGGCGCAAGAGACCGGAGCTGTGGGACGCACGCAACTGGCAGCTGCATCATGACAATGCCCAGCTCATTCATCACACCTGATCCAGGGTTTCCTGGCTAAGCACGGCATTCCGCAGGTTCGCCAGGCTCCCTACTCTCCTGACATGGCTCCTTGTGATTTCTGGCTGTTCCCGAGATTGAAGACACCGCTAAAAGGCTCCCGTTTTGACAGCCGCGAGGACATCATACAGAACGCGACGGCGCAGCTGCACACCATTCCAAAACAAGCCTTCCAGAATTGCTTCCAGCGATGGAAGGACCGCTGGGCTAAGTGTGTGGAGTCACAAGGGGCCTACTTTGAAGGGGATTAGGTATTGTAACCACCCAGATACAGAACTTTTTTTTCCCGGCCCAAGGTCGGATACTTTTTGGACAGACCTCGTATATAGGTCAAATGTCGGCCTTCAGAGTCGCCTCTTTACCACAGGACATTGACCTATATATACCCGCCGTTCGGACACCGTAAGATTGGTACACCTTCCACAAGTCAGTAGTGAACACGTAACAGCAGATACAGAATGTACAGTGTGACACTTCAACAGTCGTACTGCCGAATTATATCATTTTATAATGCTGATTGTTACTTAAGTATTGTAACTTAAAATTGTTTTAATATTTTCAGTGGCTATATACCCAACATGCCGATCCCAGTGGCCGTGCGGTCTAAGGCGTGGGTCTGCGGCCGCTCGCTTGCTGGGATTGTGGGTTCGAATCCCGCCGGGGGCATGGATGTCTGTCTGTTGTGAGTGTTGTGTGTTGTCAGGTAGAGGTCTCTGCTACGAGCTGATCCCTCGTCCAGAGGAGTCCTACCGACTGTGGTGTGTCTGAGTGTGACCATGAAACCTCGACGAAACGAGGAGGCCCAGGTCTATATAGGGCTGTCGAGCCATAGGGAAAAAAATATATACCCAACATAGTTGAAGACATTTTATCCATTTTATGTATTTTAATAAGTACCTTTTAGCTGGTGTAAATATGGAAGTATTAATAACAATACGTCCCTACTCAAACAAGTAAATAAAGGACCGCATATTAACTCCATGGAACAGTTTTACGTTCAATTATATGCACACAACACAAAACTAGTACCAGAACAAAACCCAGGAGAATACAACCCCATATTCAGTTTTGTTTACAACCTTCTGAGTCGTCTTTCTACTGCATGACACTGACCTATATATACCCCCGTTCGGATACCGTAAGGTTAGTGGTGTGATTGGAATGACTTTTTAGTTGGCTGTGAGTACCGACTTTGGTGTTGAGTTCGGTGTTAGCTGCAGAGGAGAGAGGACGTCCTGAGAGCCGAACCTAGCGAAGAAACCATAGTCACTGCAACGAGAAGCGACTGAGGAAGGAGTGGTCTCTAGCGTGCTGACCCTAACTCACTAGGAAGTCGGCGCAGCATCAGAAGTACAGTGCCCCCCCCCCCTGCTGTAGGCGTAATGCTTAAGCAGGAGGAAGCTGCCCTTATGAGGGCTATTGCATCGGTGCAGGGCAACCCCGTCCTCTTGCGAAAGCTGAGGACGGCCCTTGCCGCGAATAAGACCAGTAAGGCCGCTGCTTGCACGGTCAAAACGTCTCGCGTGACGCCTTCCAAGCGTCATGCCACCGCCGCCACCATCACCGGAGCCAGGGTTTTGTCACCGCCGCTACTCATCGCGGGAAAGAGGAAGGCTGAGTTTTCATGCTCAGACGGCCAGCCCACCCCGGCTGCTAGGCGCCCAGCGCCCAACGCACAGGGCACATCCGATGACCCTGCACCTTCTACCAGCCGGCAGCCAGACGCCACGGCAGGTAAGGCAGCATACGCTGCGGTTGTAGCCGGGGATTCAAACCCCCGTCAGTCGAGTGGGCAGCCCAAGCCCATAGCCGCTGGTTCGGACTCTTCCGAACCTGCTGTCTCTACTGAGGCAGCCACCAGGCGCATGTCTGTCGACATGTCCGGGCCTCTGGGCAGCATGCCAGCTGGCGCCACTGAGGCTGGGGCCGTTCCCGCAGGTGAGCGGCCCAACAAAACCCCTGTTTTTGTTTCAGGTGTCAAGGACACGCGCGGGTTTCTCGCGTGGCTACGGTCCAAATGCCCCAGCAGTCTGTCCGCCCAGATGAAGGGGGAGAAACTCATGATCGTGCCGGGTACTGCTGACGGATTCAGAGCAACAGTCAGTGCCCTCCGATCCCTTGACGGGAGCAAGGGTGTGACATTTCACACCTTCTCTCTCCCAGAGGATCGTTGTGTGCGTCTGTTGTTGAAGAACCTCGGCAGACAGATGCCTGAGAACGTCGTCCAGGAGGAGCTTGAGGCCCTGGGAATCCGTGTCCAGGGCGTCATGCAGCTCCTATCTGGGCGCCGAAATCAGGATGCCACAGGCGATCGGCCCCCCACTCCACATTTCGTAGTGTCGGTGGCTCGAGGCCCAGAGGTGCAGAAGGTGCGATCCCTCACCGAACTCTGCGGCTTGAGAGTCTCTGTAGAGACATACGTAGCCCCTAAGGCCCCGCTTCAATGTAAGCGCTGCCAACGCTTCGGCCACACGCAGCGTAACTGCGGATACGCACCCCGGTGTGTTGCATGTGGTGAGCCGCACCCCTCCGGGGAGTGCTCTACCCCTAAGCAGCAGCTTAAATGCTGCAGCTGCGGGGGCAACCACACGGCGAACTACCGGGGCTGCGTAAAGTGGAAGGAGGCCAAGGCCGCGCTAGCAAAGCGGACGCCAGCACCTCGCGTCCACATGAACGGTGCAACTGGTCGCTCGGCTTCAGCGCAAGTGACCCGCGCCGAGCCTTCTGCTGAGCAGAAGAGTTTAGGCCCTGAGTGGTCTCATGTGGTGCGAGGGGGGCGGGTAGTAACACCCACCATCCCTCCGCAACCTGTGCCTATCCCCAAACCGGCCGCGGCCCCTCAAACGGGCAAAGCGACCTCAAGCAGGAAAAGGGTTCAGGCTACCCAACCTGCCGTTGCGGCCCCTCAACAGGCCCCAACGAAGAAGCAGGCGATGACTGGTAAACCATCGCCTCAACCTAACAAGCCTAATCCTACCCCCATCCCACCACCTAACCCGTCTCCAATCGAGGAGATCTCTGATCTGCTCGACAACCTTCCTGTACACGCGTGTGTAGAGCTGACACGGCGGCTCCTCACAGCGGTACCCTCCCTCCCTTCAGGCGCAGCACGCTCGCGGGCTGTCCTGAAAATTGTTATCCTTTTTGTAGCTGAATATGGTAGCACACCCTAAGGCTCACAGTGTGAGGGCACTACGGCTGGCCTGCTGGAACGCCGATGGCGTGCGCGGCAGAAAGATGGAGCTGGACCACTTCCTTGGTAAACACGGGGTTGACATATGCCTCCTGACTGAAACCCATCTCAGATCAGGGCAAGTCTTTCGGCTCGCAAACTATGTTTGCCACCGTACAGACCGGCCTACCGAGGGCGGCGGAACAGCTATACTGGTCCGCCGGGGTATAGATCACTACGCTTTACCCATCCCTGGCCTGACCCAGTTGGAGGCAACTGCCATACATGTTATGTTGGCAAGTGGACCACTGAAAATCCTGGCGGCTTACCTTTCGCCTTGCCGGCCCCTAATTGAAGCGGATTTGTCTGCGTGCTTGAGCGGAGGGCTTCCCGTCCTCATGGCGGGGGACCTGAACGCCAAGCACGTGGACTGGAACTCGAGGCTAATCACGACAAGGGGCAGGCACCTTCGTGATTACGCCAACGATCATTCGTGTTTGATTTATGGGCCGGAAACACCCACCACTATCCCATACAATCCCTCTTGTACTCCTGATGTCCTAGACATAGTAATCACTAAAAACCTAGTCATCCCAGTGCATCTGACAACGTGCTCTGCACTTAGCTCAGATCACTTGCCTGTACTGATCGACACTAAATGTCGATCATCCTTTCTTAACCTACCGGACCGCCCGGACTTCAGACGGACCGACTGGGTCAAATTCCAGGCCTGCCTGGAGGACAGCCTTCCGTCCATCCCGAAACTCCGTAGCGGGGTTGAAATCGACACGTGTGTAGAGGAAGTGTCCAGCGCCATCACTGAGGCACTAGCAGCGTCGGCCCCCGGAGACGCCCTCGTGACGACCCGCGGCCCCCAATACCGGCACGTATACAGGATGAAATACGCCTGAAAAACCGGTTGAGGAGGCAGTGGCAAACCACCAGGGACCCTGCTCTAAAAGCTGAGGTCAACCGCCTTCAGCGGTCGGTGACCCACCAGCTAAACGAGTGGCGGAATGAGCAGTGGGGTGCCACACTGGAAAGCCTAGATCCCGAGGACCAATCGCTGTGGAAGATGACAAAGAGGGTGATGAGAGTGCCCACTCCCTCTCCACCCCTGGTCACGCAGGGCGGGCTTGCTCTCTCAGACTCTGAGAAAGCCGAAGCCCTGGCGGACAGTCTTGAGGCTCAGTTTCAGCCGGTAAACGACCCGTCGGATCCGGCAGTTATTGAGATGGTTGGCGAGGCGCTGCAAGCATACTCTTATGCACCTGCAAGCGAGCCCAAGTTAACCAACCCCGTGGAGGTTCAGGATGCTATCCAGGGTCTCAAGGCCAGCAAGGCTCCGGGCCCAAACGGTATACCGAACAGGGCACTGAAGCACCTTCCGCAGCGAGCTGTCTCTCTCCTTGTTGCCATATTCAACGCTGCTCTCCTAGCGCAGTACTTCCCATCGGTGTGGAAACATGCCCGCATTGTCTCCATACTGAAACCCGGGAAGGACCCAGCGCTTCCCTCCTCCTATCGTCCCATAAGTCTTCTGGACACCATCGGCAAGTTGTTCGAGAAGATCCTACTTAGTAGGATCTTAAGTGAAGTAAGCGGGCGCGGGCTTCTGCGAGACGAGCAGTTTGGATTCAGACCCAAACATAGCACCTCTCTCCAGCTAGCCCGCCTTGTCGAAAGGGTGACCAGAAACTTTGGTGAGAAGCGGCTAACAGGCGCAGTCTTTCTCGACGTGGCTAAGGCTTTCGACACTGTTTGGGTCGACGGTCTCCTTTTCAAGCTTACGGCCCTTAACTTCCCCTCCTACCTGGTCAAAACCATATCCTCCTACCTTTACAACAGGACGTTCGAAGCGTCCTTCCAAACGGCCATATCCTCCCGTCGTGGCATGCGGGCTGGCGTAGCACAGGGGGGACTAATCTCTCCTGTCTTGTTCAGTCTGTATGTCAATGACATGCCCGTCCCTTCCCGCCACGTCGAGTTGGCATTGTACGCGGATGACACGGCAATCATTGCCACGTCCCGCAGCCCGGCTCTGCTTGTTAGCTACCTAGAAGCATACCTCAGTGATCTAGAGAGATGGTTGAAGGCGTGGAGGATCGCCATCAATGTCTCAAAAAGCAATGCTATGCTCTTTGCGAAGGCAGGGTGGAGGTCCCCCAAGCCACGACCGGTGCAGTTCCTAGGAGAGCCAATCCAGTGGTAGACACAGCCCGTTATCTAGGAGTGATCCTTGATACACGGATGACCTGGTCGCCTCACATCGTCCAGGTCAAGAAGAAAGCGGCCCAACGACTGGGTCTGCTTAGCTCTCTCCTTCACAGGAGAAGCGGCCTGTCCATCAGGAACGGGGTTCTGCTGTATAAGCAGCTCATACGGCCCATGATGGACTATGCGTGCCCCATTTGGAGGTCTGCTGCCTGCACCCACCTCAGAAAGCTGCAGGTTCTTCAATCCAAGTGTCTTCGCATTGCTACTGGTGCACCTTGGTACATGAGTAGCGTGCAAATTCACGAGGATTTGGGAGTTCCTCTCTTTGCTGATCACATCAGAGTTCTAACCGAGAGCTTCGACTCTAGGTTGGCTGGGTGGGGAACCCCTTAACTCAGCAACTCGGCAGATATCTGCGCTGACCGAGGGCTGACCCAGTCCGTCTAGCGCAAGCTACGGGGATGGGTCAGTGAATGTGTCGAGGCCCTTAGTGGCCAACAGACACTGCACCTAAAATTAGGCGCATTCCGAATACCCTGACTGAGGTTTTCCGTGATTTTCCTCAGTTGTAAGGTGAATGCCAGGGTATAACACAAAGCCGGGGCACGGCCCGCACCCCCCACCCCCCGGTAGGACTAAATTATTCGTTTGTAGGTTTGAATTTTTTGTGAAATTATTTGTGAAAATGCCACTCTGGGTTCAAATCCCAGAGAGCCACCCAACCAAAGTATTCCCCCCACTTGGAAAAAGTATACGCTCTTAGAGCTTTAGCTTTTGGTATGCCTGGTCCCGACTTAATCGAGACCCTAAATTTGTTAGCGTAAGCAAAATCCCCAGTTCAGAATTAAGAGTCTGTTATTGAGTCCAGCAATGCGGTAAAACGCAGGTATGGCTAAACAGATCAAGGGACGTCGACTTGCGCTCCGCGCAAGTCTCCGCCCTTAGTTTTGCACTTTGGTTGGTGGTTGGCCGTAAGGTTAGTACGCCTTCCACAAACAAATAGCAAGCACGTAACAGCAGATGCAGGTATGTACAGTGTAACACTTCAACAGTCGTACTGCCGAATTATATCATTTTATAATGCTGATTGTTACTTAAATAATGTAACTTAAAATTGTTTTAATATTACTTTCAGTGAACACATACTCAGCAGAGTTGAAGACATTTTATCTATTTTAATGAGTACCATACAGCTGGTTAATGATAAAGAGTCCTGAAGATAAACTGATAGTTCGAAACATGTCGACTATTTACTGACATAAGCATGTATTAAATAGGACATAATAAATTGTACATTTGTCGGAATAAGACTATACACACCGCTAGAGGCGCTGACATCGGTACATTTTACGTTGTACACGTATACATGCTACGGTATCAGTCTTTTGGCGTTCAAGATTTTTTTTGTGCGAGTCAACAGTTTTTGCAAGCAAAAAACAATTCAGTGTCCGTAAAATTTACTACTCTTTTAGCGAGGTCATTTGTTCTTCGAGGAAAATACTGTTTTCGAGACTTTCGTGGAGTGAAAAATGCCTCGAATTCAAGACACACCCTAATTTTCTGTTCGGAATAATGTGAAAAAAAAGGTGCGTCTTAAAATTTGAAGTAATACGGTATTTAACTGTATTTGTATCACACACAATTTATAAACAGTATCATTACACAAAACCTGCTACAGGAACGGAACGTACGTTTCTGTGTAAGGTACATCTCACGACGACTTACAAACACTGCAATGCAACACGGTACATTCTTGCTGAATCACAACCAAGTTATTCAGGACACACCGACACACCCACACTATCACCTGCACAGCACTGCGCCTCAGTCCGCTTCCTCTTACAGCAGTTACTGCATGCAGCTTATCTGCGTATCCAAGCGCACACACACTCGACCCATGAGCGGAATGTCGAGTGTTCCACGAAATACGTCAACTCGGAACACGTCATATCAGCACCCGGCCGACAACACCACCTTCACCCCAGCTGTCGACTGGGATACAGATGCGGACTGATAAAACTTAACGATTGTCACCACCTGCGACGGGACTGTCAGGTGATCTCTCTCCAACAGAAAAAAAAACCTTTAATAGTAAATTCCACTACTAATAGGGGCAGGACAGCTGGGCCAACATAGTGACTAGACCACAGAGTGGACATCCGAGAGATCGTGGTTTGATTCCCGTAGGGACCAATTATCTGGTCTACAAAATTTCCAGACCGTTCCTGGGGCCCACCTTTCTACTCAGAAGGTAACAAGAGCTTTCCCCCAAGAGTAAAGTAGTCGCCGACGGAAGGTGACCGCTCACCCCATCTCGTGTGGACGTTAAGAGTGAGAGGAGCTATACCTCCACTCCCCCACATACCTTCACGGCGTGCAAAGGGACAAACAACCTTACTTCTACCTCACACGGGAAACTGAGTGTGAATGTCGTGGAATTACAATCGAACCCGGTTATAACGTCATCGGTTTATACGACACCTCGTCTATAGCGTCAGATATTCAGTGGTTATAACAACACTCGTTTATAACAACACAAAATATTGAGTCCCTTTCATGACGTTATAACCGAGTCCGACTGTGCTTGTTTGTGGTTTACTTTACGACAGTGAATGTCTGAGATTATACAGCGCCGATGGTACGACGGGTGAATGATAAAACTGAAAAGCATCTGGAAGGAAGCGGTCGTGTTTTAATCGGAGTGCTATACTGGTTATTTGAGGGAAGGGCTTAATGAAACCACGAACCCCCCCCCCCCCAATCGAGATAACTGGTGCCCTACCGAGATTCGATCCGGCCAGCTTCCGAGTGTAAGTTACTGCGACAGTACAGTAACTCAGCACAACTACAGTAACCTAGCACATAACTACAGTAACCTAGCACATAACTACAGTAACCTAGCGCATAACTACAGTAACCTAGCGCATAACTACAGTAACCTAGCGCATAACTACAGTAACCTATCACATAACTACAGTAACCTATCACGTAACTACAGTAACCTATCACGTAACTACAGTAACCTATCACGTCACTACAGTAACATATCACGTAACTACAGTAACCTATCACGTAACTACAGTAACCTATCACGTAACTACAGTAACCTAGCACGTAATTACAGTAACCTAGCACGTAATTACAGTAACCTAGCACATAACTACAGTAATCTAGCACATAACTACAGTAACCTAGCACATAACTACAGTAACCTAGCACATAACTACAATAACCTAGCACATAACTACAGTAACCTAGCACATAACTACAGTAACCTATCACGTAACTACAGTAACCTAGCACATAATTACAGTAACCTAGCACGTAACTACAGTAACCTAGCACATAATTACAGTAACCTAGCACATAACTACAGTAATCTAGCACGTAACTACAATAACCTAGCACATAACTACAGTAACTTAGCACACTAACTGCATGCAACAGCGCACATCCTAGACATCTAACAGCTGTTCAGGTAGCGAAGAACTTCCCCGCACTTTACGTATCCCCAAGGTTCATTACCGTGTTCATAAAAGCCCGCCAATGGGCCCAATCCTCAGACACATAAATCCAGTTTTACACCCTTCCAATTGTTACTTCTAGACAAATTTCGGTATGATGGCCCCATCTATGAACAGGTCTTCGAGTTTTCCGAATAAAAATCTGTATTCAGTTCTTATCTCTCCGGTGCGTACCACACGACCCGCCCATCTCAACCTCCTTCTGAATTACACGTTACGAAGCTCCACAATATACAGTTTCCTCACGCCTTCCGTTCCACTTACGGAAAGATGAACTGCAAATGATAATGAGAAGGCCCTGCACACACACACGCTGTGTACAATAAAAAGGGTACTGGTAAAGCTTCCCCTGCGCTTAATTAGGCACGACGTCATTAAGGCGTATGACTGGAGGTACAGCTCCATGCGTTCTTCGACACTACATGGAGGTGAGTGGTCAGCTCCACGCCCCAGCCGCTTTACCGCCGGGGCCAAAGTCGCCGGTTATGTGTAGGATGGGTTGGCCGACGAGCCAGTCCGAGAGCCATGTAAACCACAAAACGCTTCATTCTGACAGGACTCGAACCCCACGTCCCTCCACTAACCAGCCCCTAGCCCAATCACTACACCACCTCCGCTATCCCAGCTCGGTTTCTCAGTACACGCTATTTTGCAATTCAAACCTACGACTCCTGTTGCATTCTGAGCGGTGTACAGCTAACTCCTCGCACAATGTGGTTCTGCCCAGCACTGTCTTGACTATACGAGGCTGACAACAATTACACATTACACATGGGTAAAACCTGCCGAAGCACAACGCTGAAGTACAACATCGACGTCCACCAACCGTCGCCGAAGGTGGCAGCATCGGTTCCGTATCTGTAGCGGACGTGCGCCAGGCGGACCGTGCGCGAAGCGGACACGTCGTGGTTGAGGCGGACATATTTGTCGATAAGGAAGAGGATATGATTACGTGGCTGTAGCGGCCGTGGGCCAGGTGGGCATACTTTTTAAAAGGAAGAGGATGTGAAAGAATACAAGAAATACCTGCACACCTGTGTACTTGTGTGGAGATGAGAATGCAGGACGAAGTGAAAACATAAAGATAGATAATACCTTTAGATAATACATTTTGAAAGGGTGGAACAGTTGAAATATTTGGGAAGGACTGTTGAGGAATGGAAATACCATTAATGAAGAAATTAAGAGCACATTGAAGCCGGGGAATGCTTGCCATCAATAGGTGCAGGATCTTCTGTCTTTCAGTTTGCTATCCAAAGATACAAAGATTAAGATATACAGAACTATAATTTTGTTGTTGTTTTGTGTGGGTGTGAAACTTGGTCTGTCACATGAGGGAGGAACACAGGGTGAGGGTGTTCGAGAATAGGGTGCTGAGGAGGATATTTGGGGCTAAGAGGGACGGGGTAACAGGGGAGTGGAGAAGACTACATAACGAGGAACTTTATGATCTGTACTCATCACTAAATATTATTCGGGTAATCAAATCAAGAAGAATGAGGTGGGCGGGGCATGTAGCACGTATGGGGAGGGGTGCATATAGAATTTTTGTGGGGAGACCTGAGGGAAGGATATCACTTGGAAGACCCAGGCGTAGATGGGAGGATAATATTAAAATGGATCTTCAGGCTGGACTGGATTGGTCTGGCTCAGGATAGGGACAGGTGGCGAGCTCTTGTGATGCGGTAATGAACTCCGGGTTCCATAAAATGTGGGGAATTTCTTGACTAGCTGACGACCTGTTAGCCTTTCAAAAAGGACTCTGCTCCATGAAGCGCATTTCTGTCTGGGCTAAATATTTCCTCCAGTTCTTTACCTGACGTCGGCCGGAAAGCGGGTGCCTCTACACACACAGTTCCCAGAAATGATAAGCTGCCATCTAGATCAGCCGTCGCCAACCGGTGGTCCGCGGACCACTGATGGTCCGAGAGAAAATTTTGGTGGTCCGTGGAGAAATTTGGACATTATTTGCAATTTTTATGTTTATTATACTTATTTCAAACAAGCAGCAACAAATATCACACTAATAATTTTGTTATAATTAAACAAGTGCATTTCATATTAATAAAATGTAACTTTTATGATCATTATTTTATAGATGTTTGTACCTTTTTAAAAAAAAATTCATGTTAGTGGTCCGCGGGATTCAAAATTGTGAGTTTTGTGGTCCGTGAGGTCCGAATGGTTGGCGACCGCTGCACTAGATGTCTGCATTCCGGCGAACTTCATGTGTATAGGAAAAATTGACCTTCGGTCAACGGACTGTCAGATAACGGCCTGACCAGTAACTGCATGTGCATGGATACCTTAAACTATGGGTTCCCCGCCGTTTTGCCTTAGTCATTTGGTATTTGGTTTTGAAACAGTAAACAGCTTTATGCCTGCGCGAGTCAATAAGGGAATCATGGCTGGTGAAACTGCAGTAGTTTGTACTAGAATGGGAAAACCGTCCTTGATATTTGGCGGATTTCAATATCGAATTCATCGTAAAGATTCGAAGTTGATAAGTTGGGCGTGTGTTAAGACAAGTGCGGTAAGTGCAAAACTACTTTACAGTATGAAATCGTTAGTAAAACGGACCATAGTTGCGTTCCAAACCTATCTGGAAAGGAGGTTAAAGTAAAATTGGAAAACTGCATAAAGAGAGCTGGGAAGACATGTCTGTGCCTGTACATACAGTCTATAAGGAAGAACTGTCAGACACGCGAAAGTGTATGACATGGTAACGGAAATACCAAAATACGAACAGTGATAAGTCTCGACTGTGTAAAGAACGGCGAAAAGTTCTGGGTACTGAGCAAAATCCAGAAGACAGTTCGAAAATTGTATCTCCGAAAGAAGTTTTACGTCTGGCAAATAACTCCAGTTCTCTTCGAATCGCTCACACTGATGACTAAGGAAAAAGAATTCTCGTCTTCGCTGGGGAAGATTGCGAATATTTACTTAGAACCGGAACTTATCTTTTTCTAGACGGCACATTTAAAAGTTGTCCGAGGCAATTCGCTCAGTTGTATAGCTTGCACGTAGATCTTGGAAGCACATCGCATGAAAATTACATATATCCGGTTCTGTTTGCACTTTTACCGGAAAAAAAAGAAAAAACGTATCATTTTTTGTTAACTCTGCTGAAGAATTGGTGTGTGTTCTGGTCACCAAAAATTATAAGTCGATTGAAGCACGGTCATCAGTGCAATAAATAAAGCCTTTCCAGGCTCAGTTATTACTGGCTGTAATTTTCATTTTAATCAGTGCCTGTGGAGACAAATACAAAATATGGTCTTGCGGTGGAATACAAAGAAGATGAACAAGTCCGAATAATTTGCAGAATGTGTGCTGCTTTGGCATACCTACCTATCGACAAAGCAGAAGAAGGTTGGCTCATGATCATGGAAAGTGTTCCACAGAATGAGAAATTAACCTTATTTCTCGATTACTTTGTCGAGCAATGGATGGAGAATCAGAATGTTCCCGTCGGGATGTGGAACATACATCAGCATCGGCATAGGACCAACAGTGCCGTCAAGGGTTGGAATTCCAAACTGAACAGCATTATAGGAAAGCAACATCCTAATGTTTTTCTGCTGATACATAAATTAAAAGAAGAAGCAGAGTTGGTATCTTGGCAAATAAAATCAAAGGAACTTGGACTGGCTGGCCAGAAACGAAAAAAGACTTACGTAAAACAAGATGAGATAATTGAAAGAATTATGGCAGAATACGACAAATCAAATGATCTGTACAAATGTCTCAAAGCGTTAAGCTACATAAATACATTTGAATAACGTGTTAATGCCAGCTTGTGTGACGAAGACTTTTGGTCTGCAGTTATTGTGTTCGGGAATAATTATAAATAATGAACAGAAAAATGTGTTAATGCCAGATTGTGTGACGAAGACTTATAGTCTGCAGTTATTGTATATAAATATTAAATAATGAAAATATTATATGAGTAACTGACTGACAAAGCTTCTTGTCTGCATGTCATGAAGACATTGACTAGTCCCAAGTTGGGGAGAGAAAAATGTGTGAGGGAAAGTTTGCAGATAATGGACTTGGGTAACTTGCATAACCTTAGTATTCTTATCTTAATCATGTAGCAGATAAAAAGGGATCAGTTTCACTGTCCGCCTGAACCACGCTAATTTACACTCTGTCCGCCTCACGCACGATTAGCTTGTCCGCCTCACGCACGTCCGCCTCGCGCACGACACCCCATGAAAGCCTCGAAGGGGAGTAGAGGTATAGCTCTACTCTTTCTGACAGCCTCGGCGCTAGAGAAGGGTGGTGGGTGGTCACGCACGCCCCGCCGCCCCCCCCCCCCCCCCCCCCCCCCCCCCCCCCCCCCCGAGAATGACCCTGTACCCATTGTACTGGACGGTATATTCACAGTCCGACAAAATGTACAATTCAATCACATCAATTGTGCAATTCCACTGCCCTACATGTTTCGAACCCTTAATTTGGATTCATCTTCAGGGACTCATTACATACTATTCACATCAACTGGTACAACTGTTTACATGAATTCTTTACATCTGTGTATGTACGTTGTCTAAAATTAATAAAAACTGTAATTTGTGGTTGTTTTATAAGTTGAATAGTCTGTGCTGATTTGATATCCTGTTTTATGGGAGTACGTTGTCTGCTGGGTGTTGAGACAGGTGCGGAAAATCTCGCCAACACCGGGATTCGATCCCCGGACCGTCCAGCTCATAGCTCAGTCGCTATACCGACTGAGCTATCCCGGCACACACACTTGCTGGCCATCTTGAAGAAAGAAAGAAAGAAAGAAAGAAGAAAAAAAAGAGAGAGAGAGACAATACTGACGAGAACAAAACTTTCACGCTGTCGCTTGTACCAGCGTTAAAAAAGAAACTGGATGATGATCAAAAGCACTGGACGAAAATGTAAATGTTAGGCATCATGAAAAGGGCGGAAAATATGCTGGTACCAGCCTCAGCATGAACCCTGATTTCGTGCACCTACTTCCTTCCATAATGCCCCGTATACTTATGAGTATAATTTTCAATCACATTCATTAGTTCAGCCACAAAACTCACTACAATTTCGCAAATTTCATATAACAGAACTGTGAAATTCCTACGTCTGTCAGACACATTATCACACGAAACGCGTCATCTGTTTCCTCATTCCTAAATAAAATTACAATCATTAAGAAGTGAGATAAGAGATACGATATTTTCTTATATCTTAGCAAAGGCAAAGGTTATTGTCCCTATCGGCCACCGTTTCCCAACGAATGGCTCGCGACCCAACTGTGCGTCGCGAAGCTGAATGGGCCATGAAACAATGATTTAAACGCTGATTTTACAACATTCATTTCATTAAGTCATTAAAATGTCACATTCGATACACCAATCATGCTTTCTATTTTACACCTATCTTCATTTTTTCGACAGTTATCTGCCCGGTCAGCCGTATTTTTCGTAATTATCTCGTAAACGGCACGACTTTTAGAAAAATGTATTTAATACGAAATGTGTGTTTTGATTTCCTCTACGACTTCATCTGAAACATGTTTCAATTTCGGGGCGACTTCAGCTAGATATTACCATAAACGTATGTACATCTTCACGTAAATTGCCTGATACTTTGATCCAATTTTAACCAAACTTGGATTTTCTCTTGACAGAGATTTAGTAAGATTTCTCAACATAAAATTTCACCACTAAGAACTGTTCCGTGCGGACAGACAAACAGACATGACGAAGTTCAGTCGATTTTCACAAGTCCGTGAAAGCGCCTAAAATCTTCAGTGCATATGTCCTTAGTTCTTCTTACAGACAGTAGAATTTTATTTTTAGTAATATTCGATTAGTTTTGCAGGGGCCCAAAACTTTTCTTTTCTTTACCTTTCTAGATCGAAGTAACAGAGATAACACCTGCTGTAAGCTTGCTGTCCATGTGGTAACTGAATCAGTGCGTTGGTCGCCCTTGTGTGCGGTCTCACTACAAAAATCGCCAGATACTTGAATCGCTGCTACTTTTGTCGCAACGATGCATTCAGTTCTTTAACGCTCAGGGAAAGCTTTCCTCTTATGTTAGCAATTTTAAATACGGTCTCGTCGTATCGCAGAAATGGTCAGAGTGCTCAAAAATATTGCAAATTATTATAACCTTAAATGACACTTCTTGGGATTGCAAGAATGCCTAGTACACCTAATGACAACATGGCGGACGACAAAGTCACTGAATTCTGGCATTTCAAACACAAAAGACATCAATTGCGCTGAAATGGAATATTGTCTCTCCTCTGTGTACATCTGTAGGCCTTGCAGTCCCTTTGTGTGTTGAGATCTGCGCTCGTCTGGGATATTACGCGTCGTCATGTGGTAATTGTTTACCGACGTTAAGGTAAAGGTAAAGTTCTTCCTAGAACAGGCCATGAAGGCCCAGAGGGGGAGTAGAGGTATAGCTCTACTCTTTCTTTAACCCTGGCACTAGATGAGGGTGGGTGGTCAACTCCACGTCCCGGCCGCTTTACCTCCGGGAAAGAGACACGGTACACATTGTATAGGAGGCACGGTGGGCCCCAGGGCCGGTCTGGACGGCTGCGGAAAATCTCGCCCCCACCGGGATTCGATCCACAGACCGTCCAGCCCGTAGCGAGTCGCTATACCTACTGAACTATCGCGGCCCACGTACCTAACGGGTAGACCCCAGAAAAGAGTCCTTCCTTGTCAATGGGCACCACGGTCAAGTCAAGAGGCCAAGTGTTGTCCGTTGGCATGGTAGGGTCACCCCATTGCATGCCTGGGCGGGCACATAGGGTAGGCGCATGTATAATTCCAACGAATTCCCAACCCGGTGCTAGAAAGAGGTTGGTCGGCACAACGCTCCGGCCGCTTTACCCTGGAGAAAGACCCGGTACAGTAGGCTGAATGGGCCTCACGGCCGGTGTGGACGGTACGGAAAATCTCGCCCCAACCGGTATTCGATCCCCGGAACGCCCAGTCCGTAGCGAGTCACTATACCGACTGAGCTATCCCGGCCACCGTTGTCCGCCTGTAGTAACCAGAAATCTGTTCACGTTGTCACTTAACTCCAGGAAACAGGAGTCCTTGAGAAGCTGATAATCGCTAGTCTTATGGAACCCGAAGCTTCATTACCGCGTTCGCTGAGTACGTTTGTAGACACGTGGGTCATCTAAGTACAACCAGCCCTTGTTTTACGCCCTAGTTGCGTCCATTAAAAACCGGCGTAAAACAAGAAGTCGTAAACGCAAAATGATACTCCCGTCAGAAATTAGGGCTTTGCGTAACAGAAAGCAGCCAGCCAAAGCACATTAAACCGAAAATGAGTGCGCGCAAATCAAGAAGTGCTGTAAAGTGGCAAGGGAGTTATAGCGAAAAAAGGCGTAAATCAAAGGTGCGTAAACCAAGGGATGGGTGTACATGAAGGCCACTGTCGTTACCATGGTCTGCCCTGACACACTAAACGCTCACGCTCTAATACATCACGCGATAACGTTTATTTACCACAAACGTCGATATTCCCCGTTCAGCATACCAACAGACACAACAAAACGTACCAATCTGATCTTCCCCGACTGTCAGCTTGCCTCACGTTCCGTCTGACCATTCTTGGCGTCTCTCTCGTTAGACGCTTTATAAATACGGAGTCCGAACTATCACCGACAACACGAATTCCGGAATCCTAAAGAACGCGGCGCGAGCGTCCTTACGCCTCACACGTTCGCACAACCGCCATGCTGTTTTTACTGGTTATAACTAATTCCACGGAGCAGAGTGCTTCCTGAGAAGCTAACAGTTCCTCAGCTAGTCAAGAAATTCCCCTCGTTTTATGGAACCCGAAAGTTCATTACCGCACTCACAACAGCCCGCCACCTGTCCCTATCCTGAGCCATATCAATCCAGTCCACGCCCTCCCATCCCAATTCTTGAAGATCCATTTCAATATTATCCTCCCATCTACGACTGGGTCCTCCAAGTGATCTCTTTCCCTCAGGTCTCCCCAACAAAACTCTATACACACCTCTCCTGTCTCCCACACGTGCCACATGACCTGCCCATCTCGTTCTTGATTTGATCGCCTATTACTGGTTACAGACAATTAAAAAAACGGCTCTGGGTAACATCTAGTGGCATACCGTTCATACTAAGTTCCGTATGAATCAGTAAACTCGTTCAAACGTAGAAATGACGACACAGAGTGCGTGACGATCTCATGCTCACGATTTGGGCTCCTCTCGCCTTTTTTGCCTCTCTAATATTTCTTATGAACGGTTTGGTAACGCTTTACTGCGAGACAGCTGCGTCTTACGACTATGACTGTTTCTGTTAGTCTTTCTGGCTCGGCTTTTTTCCGTTTGTTAACTCATGCTTTGTTTAACGCCCTGCTGTTTATGTATGCTGGCGGTGTGATTCATTGTATAGGGGATTCTCTGGATATTCGTTTTAATGGGCGGCTACAGCCCCTTCTTTATTTTGATTAATGTCTTCATTCGAGTGATCCTTGACTTCATTAGTGGTATAGTCCAATAACTGCGGATCCCAGTGGCCGTGCGGTCTAAGGCGTGGGTCTGCGGCCGCTCGCTTACTGGGATCGTGGGTTCGAATCCCGCCGGGGCATGGATGTCTGTCTGTTGTGAGTGTTGTGTGTTGTCAGGTAGAGGTCTCTGCGACGAGCTGGTCACTCGTCTAGAGGAATCCTACCGAGTGTGGTGTGTCTGAGTGTGTGATCGTGAAACCTCGACAATGAGGTCCTGTTTTGTGTTAGGTAGAGGTCTCTGCAACAGGCCGATTACTCGTCTAGAGGAGTCCTACCGACTGTGGTGTGTCTGAGTGTGATCGTGAAACCTCGACAATGAGGTCCTGTTTTGTGTTAGGTAGAGGTCTCTGCAACAGGCCGATTACTCGTCTAGAGGAGTCCTACCGACTGTGGTGTGTCTGAGTGTCATCGTAAAACCTCGAAAAAAAAATGAGGAGGCTTAGGCCCCCGTGGGGCTGTCGAGCCATAGGGAAAAAATATTCCAATAATTAGGATTTGCAGGAATACGGATCTAATTAGCCGATCCCAGTGGCCGCGCGGTCTAAGGCGTGGGTCTACGGCCGCTCGCTTGCTGGGATTGTGGGTTCTCGAATCCCGCCGGGGGGCATGGATGTCTGTCTGTTGTGAGTGTTGTGTGATGTCATGTAGACCGTCTGCGACGGGCTGATCCCCCGTCCAGAGGAGTCCTACCGTGTGTGGTGTGTCTAAAATGTGTGATTGCGAAGCTTCGAAAAAAATTAGGCCTGGGCCCCCTAGGGCCTGTTCAGCCATAGGAAAAAAAATAGTCCAATAATTAGGATTTGCAGAAATAAGGATCTAATTAATATTCATGATTTTCCTTTTCAGGGAGGAAAGAAAGTTAAAACCTAGTAAATGTACAACACACACACACACAGTTGTCGCAATGCCTGATATTATTTGAAAGTTGAGGGCGTTACTGGAATTTCAAGGCGGAGCTGATGAAGGGTGTCGCCAATACAAATGCAGTGTGTGTGTGCTGTACGAGCATAAACAGTGGATGTCTGCCTTGTGGGCTTTCCTTTCGGTAAAACAGGGCTCTCATAAAAGCAGGCCGCATCGCATAAAAACATGAAAGCATGTGCTACTCTACTGCGTAAATAAAATATTTTGTCAAATGTGTGTACGTTCAAAATTACACGACTGTTTACCACTAGAACGCCACCAGATCTTAATTTTGCACAAATATATTTCTGTTGCATTAACATGCACAATACAATCTACGTCCTTTAATTTAACCCTCTAAAGCCCAGTGGTTACTATATGTACCACCACGTTTAACATTCACAAATTCTAGGTTCTGCCCACACAGTGTATTTATGTGTTTTGTGTGGATCTCAGAACAAACAGCGATTATTTCACTGTACAGCATTAACTGACTGGTTTGTATAACTGAGACGGAGTGTGTTTACTGCGCGGTACGGACTGTATTTATGTGTTTTGTGTGGATCTCAGAACAAACAGCGATTATTTCACTGTACAGCATTAACTGACTGGTTTGTATAACTGAGACGGAGTGTGTTTACTGCGCGGTACGGACTGTATTTATGTGTTTTGTGTGGATCTCAGAACAAACAGCGATTATTTCACTGTACAACATTAACTGACTGGTTTGTATAACTGAGACGGAGTGTGTTTACTGCGCGGTACGGACTGTATTTATGTGTTTTGTGTGGATCTCAGAACAAACAGCGATTATTTCACTGTACAACATTAACTGACTGGTTTGTATAACTGAGACGGAGTGTGTTTACTGCGCGGTACGAACTGTATTTATGTGTTTTGTGTGGATCTCAGAACAAACAGCGATTATTTCACTGTACAGCATTAACTGACTGGTTTGTATAACTGAGACGGAGTGTGTTTACTGCGTGGTACGGACTGTATTTATGTGTTTTGTGTGGATCTCAGAACAAACAGCGATTATTTCACTGTACAGCATTAACTGTCTGGTTTGTATAACTGAGACGGAGTGTGTTTACTGCGCGGTACGGACTGTATTTGTGTGTATCTCAGAACAAACAGCGATTATTTCACTGTACAACATTAACTGACTGGTTTGTATAACTGAGACGGAGTGTGTTTACTGCGCGGTACGGACTGTATTTATGTGTTTTGTGTGGATCTCAGAACAAACAGCGATTATTTCACTGTACAACATTAACTGACTGGTTTGTATAACTGAGACGGAGTGTGTTTACTGCGCGGTACGAACTGTATTTATGTGTTTTGTGTGGATCTCAGAACAAACAGCGATTATTTCACTGTACAGCATTAACTGACTGGTTTGTATAACTGAGACGGAGTGTGTTTACTGCGTGGTACGGACTGTATTTATGTGTTTTGTGTGGATCTCAGAACAAACAGCGATTATTTCACTGTACAGCATTAACTGTCTGGTTTGTATAACTGAGACGGAGTGTGTTTACTGCGCGGTACGGACTGTATTTATGTGTTTTGTGTGGATCTCAGAACAAACAGCGATTATTTCACTGTACAACATTAACTGACTGGTTTGTATAACTGAGACGGAGTGTGTTTACTGCACGGTACGGACTGTATTTATGTGTTTTGTGTGGATCTCAGAACAAACAGCGATTATTTCACTGTACAGCATTAACTGACTGGTTTGTATAACTGAGACGGAGTGTGTTTACTGCGTGGTACGGACTGTATTTATGTGTTTTGTGTGGATCTCAGAACAAACAGCGATTATTTCACTGTACAACATTAACTGACTGGTTTGTATAACTGAGACGGAGTGTGTTTACTGCGCGGTACGGACTGAATCTGTAACTATCACCTTCAAAGCCCAGTGGTCAGTATATGTACCACCAGGTTTAACATTCAACAATTCTACGTACTGCCCACACAGTGTATTTATGTGTTTTGTGTGGATCTCAGAACAAACAGCGATTATTTCACTGTACAGCATTAACTGACTGGTTTGTATAACTGAGACGGTGTGTGTTTACTGCGCGGTACGGACTGGATCTTTATATATAATTCAGTTTAAATCGTCTTTAACGGTTAATGAAGATCTTTTTGTTTCAAGTCCGACGAATATACACATTTATTCACTATTAATTTGTGAAACACAGTGCTACATGTTTCGAACCTTAACCTGGTTCATCTTCAGGGACTTCAGTATTTTTAAATTATACTGAAGTTTTTACATCAATGGTACAATTTATACACTGGTTTAAATTATAAAAACTGAATAATATATCAGTTTGTTTGTATGAAGATTTAAAATCAAGTTATACACTGTTAAAAATGATAAAAACTGCTATATAGCAGCTGTTTGTTTCGATGTTACAAATCAGGTTATACACAGGTTTAAAATGTTAAAAATTGAACAGTCTTTGCTGTTATGATACACTGTGGATTGGAGTTGGTAGGTTCACTATTGAGTGGTGAGATATTGGAACTTAACAAGGAGGAAGTAACAGGTAGATTTGCACCCCTCTACAAATATTGTTAGGCAGGGCGCCGACATGCAATTTTTCAGTTTGCAATCGTTTGATTCCGAGATGCCGTGCCCCGCTCACATATGCAATCAAACGATCGGCCGACTGACGTAGCCGCACACATGCGATAGATTCCGATTCAGTTCCAACATGGACTTCGTGGAGGCGGCTTGTATCTGTGCCCTCGAAATTTCGAGGAGAAGAAAACTGAAGAATAAAAGACGATTTTGGGTGCATCCACTAAAAACTCAACGCTTGTTAAAAGGACAGTTTCATAAAATTTATGAAAATTTAAGGGCACATCCAAATAAATTTTTAAATTATTATCGTATGAGTGTGAACAGTTTTGACGAACTTCTGAAACTTGTGGGACCTTCAATAACATACCAGAACACCAAATGGAGACAGGCTATCTCTCCAGAAGAGAGGCTATCAGTTCTAAGAGCAAAGACATGTTGCTTGCTTTAGTTATAAGAAGAGACTGTTTGGTTTCATGTGAGCGGACGTCCATTGGATCCTGTGGTTTACAAAACGACTGCGCTATCAGACGATTTCTACTGGTTCGTGGAAAATTAGAAACTAAACAGTTGGCAGACTAAACGGTTGCAAGTCGGCGGAGTCCCATTTAACTCTTCGGTTGTTATTCATGCAATCAAACCATTGCGCAACTAAAAATTGCATGTCGACGCCCTACCTAAGAGGTGGATTGAGAAAACCACATAACGAAATGTTTCGTCATTTGCACCCCTCAACAAATATTGTTACGGTGATCAAATCAACGATGATGAGAATAGGGGACATGTGGCACGCGCGGGAAGGAAGACATGTATATAAGATTTTGGTGGTGAAACCTGAAGGATACCGCTTGCATGACTTAGACGCATATCAGAGGATAACATTAAAATACATCTTAAAGAAACGGGGACGCGTTGCATTGGATTCGTCTCGCTCAGGCTACGAAAGAACCAGAGGACTCTTCCGGACACGCTATAGTAATAAACCATTGGGTTCCATAAAACGCGGGAAATTTCTTGACCCGCTGACAAACTACAAACCCCTTGGAGTTAGTTTTGCTACGTACAGTCAAACTCGGTTATAACGTCATGGGACTGAATATTTTGTGTCGTTATAAACGAGTGTTGTTATAACCGAGGAGTGTAATGTTATGGTTAACAGTGAGGAATTAATTGATACCACAGAATATCTGACGCTGTAGACGAGGTGTCGTATAAACCGATATCGTTATAAACGGGTTCGACTGTACTTGTAGCAGTCGTGCCATACTTCTGGCAGTCTCATCCATGTATCCACGTAGAAAGACCTGACAGAGGAGGAAACCATACCAGAACTTTCATCGTGTCCTGCGTCAGACATACCGTATCTTAAATCCAGAGATTCTCAAACCGCTAACACTACTTTACCAACCAAAAATTTGTGTAAAAGTCCGCAATCTCGGCGTCTAGTGTACCGTTGCGACAGTGAACTTGCGAATACTGAAACAAGTGACAGATCAGTGAACAATCCGACAATACACGCAATGTACGTATAACGTAACATTGAGGCGCGTTCGCGTAGCCATTGGTGCTGTGGAAAAGCAATAAGTATTACATATTCTCAGTGTGTGTGTCTGTAGCCTTAGTTATCCAGCATGCAAAGCGCATGCGCCGTATTATATTGTCATCTGTGGCCTGTCTGGCTCTACCATATTTTTCCACATTATCTCATAAACGGCACGATTTTGGGGGAAAAGGTTATTGAACATAAAACTTTTTTTTTTCATATTCTCTGCAATTTTTCTAAAACAGTTCTCATTATAAGAAGACTTGAGCAAGATATTGTCATAAATGTACATAGGCATTCATTTAAAGTGCCCGTTATTCTTGTCAGATTTTAATCCAACATGAATTTTTCGACAGATTTAAAAAAAAAACTCGAATATCAAATTTCATGAAAATCCGTCCGGTGGGAGCCGAGTTGTTCCATGCGGGCGGACAGACAGACATGACCAAGCTAACGTTCGCTTTTCGCAATTTTTCGAACGCGGCTAATAAACCATAAATAGGGGAATATGGGGCTAACTGCACCATTTCATTAAATTTCCCCCCCAAAACTTACGTTTATTGAAAGCATAAGCAAACACTGAAAAATGGGTACATCCGCTATATTTAAACACCTTAGTGACGTACAAACGTAACATCAATCTAATGTGTTTAACTATAATTGTAATTTTTCATAATCCGTGTCTATGTTACAACGCACCCTAAACTCGGAGCAAGTAATTGAGGGTAATTTGCAAAAATCACCCCCCCCCCATCTGTTCCGCCGCTACGCAATATATCTTCCTGCACAGTCCCAATACGCCCACACCACACATGCTTCATTTGAGGCACATCTTCCGCAACACACAGGCTGGCCTAACATCTGTTCCGCCGCTACGCAATATATCTTCCTGCACAGTCCCAATACGCCCACACCACACATGCTTCATTTGAGGCACATCTTCCGCAACACACAGGCTGGCCTAACATCTGTTCCGCCGCTACGCAATATATCTTCCTGCAGTCCCAATGCGCCCACACCACACATGCTTCATTTGAGGCACATCTTCCGCAATACACAGGCTGGCCTAACATCTGTTCCGCCGCTACGCAATATATATTCCTGCACAGTCCCAATGCGCCCACACCACACATGCTTCATTTGAGGCACATCTTCCGCAACACACAGGCTGGCCTAACATCTGTTCCGCCGCTACGCAATATATCTTCCTGCACAGTCCCAATACGCCCACACCACACATGCTTCATTTGAGGCACATCTTCCGCAACACACAGGCTGGCCTAACATCTGTTCCGCCGCTACGCAATATATCTTCCTGCACAGTCCCAATGCGCCCACACCACACATGCTTAATTTGAGGCACATCTTCCGCAACACACAGGCTGGCCTAACATCTGTTCCGCCGCTACGCAATATATCTTCCTGCACAGTCCCAACGCGCCCACACCACACATGATTAATTTGAGGCACATCTTCCGCAACACACAGGCTGGCCTAACATCTGTTCCGGACCTTCCGCTATGCGCCCAATATTAGATCTTCACTGCTAACATGTCCCGTCAATCCGACACACGCCCACACCACACATGCTTCATTTGAGGCACATCTTCCGCAACACACAGGCTGGCCTAACATCTGTTCCGCCGCTACGCAATATATCTTCCTGCACAGTCCCAATGCGCCCACACCACACATGCTTAATTTGAGGCACATCTTCCGCAATACACAGGCTGGCCTAACATCTGTTCCGCCCGCTACGCAATATATCTTCCAGCACAGTCCCTACACGCCCACATCACACATGCTTCATTTGAGGCGCATCTTCCGCAATACACAGGCTGGCCTAAAACTCTAGAACTCTTCCGACAAGTTTTCGCTCGCTCCTCCCTTCCCCTGTCAACCGTTCTGCGTACAGTTGCCTCTTTTGAAGTTCGTTTCTTACCCGCCTTCGTTGACTAACACTACTTTTCTTCATTATTTTTCTCCCCTTTTCCTCTTTTGCGCCGCGTTTATTCTTCATTAGCTTTACTTTCGGGAGTGTCTGTTACAAATGCTGATTGTCTTGCCTTCCTTCCCCTGTGACATGATTCACTTCGCGGTGGGCCTTCACGTGAAGGACGTAGTGTCCCCCCGTTACAGGAACTGCACAATCGGTGCAACTGCCCTCTACACATTCTTCAATACTCTGGTCCTTACAAACGCTGTCGGACTCGTTGTTACAATCCAAGTCACTCGAACCAAGCAACAGCTCTCTGTGTTGCAACCAACAAATGCAAAAATAAAATACATCACATCAACTTATTAACACCAAAAAATGCCCAACGTGCATATACAGCGTGTATTAGAAACACCTACCTATGTTTCGAAAAATTTCTGTCATCATCAGGGGGTTCAAACAAAGGTGAACAAGAAATTCGCATCCAATCACACGTCAAAACAGCACATGTGTGTTTTGATTTTCTAACGTGTGATGTTTTGACATGTGATTGGATGCGAATTTCTTATTCACCTTTGTTTGAACCCCCTGATGATGACAGAAATTTTTCGAAACATATGTAGGCGTTTATAATACACGCTGTATATGTATTTACCTTGTACATTTGCAGGTGTTCATAAGTTCACGACAAAATGCACGGTCTATATAGTACAAAAAAATCACATCAAGTACGATGTGTTGATCTTGTATTACTTTGTGACGAACACCCTGAGGATGACACCTTGTTGTCGAAACACATGTAGGGGTCTTTAATATACATTATGTATGTATTGTAGTGTATTGGTTCGTTGTAATGAAGACTGTGGCCGATCCCAGTGGCCACGCGGTCTAAGGCGTGAGTCTACGGCAGCCCGCTTGTTATTGTGGGTTCGAATCCCGCCTAGGGCATGGATGTCTGTCTGTTGTGAGTGTTGTGTGTTGTCAGGTAGAGGTCTGTGTGACGGGCTGGTCACTCGTCCAGAGGAGTCCTACCGAGTGTGGCGTGTCTAAAGTGTGTGATCATGAAACCTCGAAATGAGGAGGCCTAGGCCCCTTAGGGGCTGTCGAGCCATAGGAAAAAAAAATGAAGACTATGCCAAGATGCACGATGTATATATTACAACGTTTGCAAGCAATGGCTGGTCATTTGAGATCCTGCTGACTTCCTGCCTCTCTGCGACGAAAGCTCAGGGACACATCATGTGCGGGCATTTCTGGATCCAACACTGAGTGAAGGAAGTGTGCAAGATCAAAGATCGCGTTTTTACTGGGCGACTTTTTAAGCCAAACAACGCCGATTTTCACAACGGACCTTCAGTGAACGGTAAACCGACACACCCAAGGGATGCAAGCGACACGAAGAGGAAGAAAACGAAAAAATGGCTCCAGTTTACTTGAACACGTCCAGAACTTCACAACCGATGTGTGAGGAATGACCGTCTGCAACGAGCACTACAGGATTCTCAGGAAAAGGACAGGTATGTGATATGAATAGCTCCGTAAGTGTTGCAATTGTCTGTGCGCCATCCTGACTTTTGTAACTCCAATGCAACGAATCAGAATGTCTATAAATAACTTGCTTGAGACCAACATTGCTAGAAGGACAATTCCTGTAGCGTTCGCAGCCACAGCGACGGTGATCACTTCACCTCATGATCCCACGTGTTTCGTTCCCGTTCCAGCCACAATTTCACGTGTTTTCAGAACAGCAGATATCCCCGTCTCATCCGTGTTACAAATGTGGCAGGTGTACTAACACACCGTGTCAACAGTTACAATTTATCAAACAAATTTTCTTTGCTGGATAAGGTGCACTTCGCAGGGCTAAGGTCTACACACTGCCTGACTGACAGGCCAAAATTTCGTTTCAGAAAGCCGGCAGACCAATCTTGACCAATACACATTTTCTCCCAGAAGGCTGGAATTCTGCTGTATTTTACCGCAGAAATTACATTTTCTTCCTGCAAGACGAACTGTGCTTTAGTGGCTGAACACCGAACTCACGCAAAGGCAGTCAGGAAGACATTCTAACACACACACGCGCACGCACGCACACACACGTGAAAAGAGTGAATTTAAACGAGAACATAAATCCGCTGTAATTACCCCCCACACCTAAATTAAGAACACAAAGAGCCCAACACCGCGGTCGAGTGCTTGGTTAGCACCACTCAGTATTCGAAAGGTCTTGTGTTCAAATCTTTCGTATTCGAAAGGTCTTGTGTTCAAATCTTTCGTATTCGAAAGGCCTTGTGTTCAAATCTTTCGTAAACGAAAGGTCTTGTGTTCAAATCTTTCGTATTCGAAAGGTCTTGTGATCAAATCTTTCGTATTCGAAAGGTCTTGTGTTCAAATCTTTCGTATTCGAAGAGGTCTTGTGTTCAAATCTTTCGTATTCGAATGGTCTTGTGTTCAAATCTTTCGTATTCGAAAGGCCTTGTGTTCAAATCTTTCGTATTCTAAAGGTCTTGTGTTCAAATCTTTCGTATTCGAAAGGTCTTGTGTTCAAATCCTTCATATTCGAAAGGTCTTTTGTTCAAATCTTTCGTATTCGAAAGGTCTTGTGTTCAAATCTTTCGTATTCGAAACGTCTTGTGTTCAAATCTTTCGTATTCTAAAGGTCTTGTGTTCAAATCTTTCGTATTCTAAAGGTCTTGTGTTCAAATCTTTCGTATTCGAAAGGTCTTGTGTTCAAATCTTTCGTATTCGAAAGGTCTTGTGTTCAAATCTTTCGTATTCGAAAGGTCTTATGATCAAATCTTTCTATTCGAAAGGTCTTGTGTTCAAATCGTTCGTATTCGAAGAGGTCTTGTGTTCAAATCTTTCGTATTCGAAAGGTCTTGTGTTCAAATCTTTCGTATTCTAAAGGTCTTGTGTTCAAATCTTTCGTATTCTAAAGGTCTTGTGTTCAAATCTTTCGTATTCGAAAGGCCTTGTGTTCAAATCTTTCGTATTCGAAATGTCTTGTGTTCAAATCTTTCGTATTCGAAAGGTCTTGTGTTCAAATCTTTCGTATTCTAAAGGTCTTGTGTTCAAATCTTTCGTATTCGAAATGTCTTGTGTTCAAATCTTTCCTATTCGAAAGGTCTTGTGTTCAAATCTTTCGTATTCGAAAGGTCTTGTGTTCAAATCTTTCCTATTCGAAAGGTCTTGTGTTCAAATCTTTCGTATTCGAAAGGTCTTGTGTTCAAATCTTTCGTATTCGAAAGGTCTTGAGCTCAAATCTTTCGTATTCTAAAGGTCTTGTGTTCAAATCTTTCGTATTCGAAAGGTCTTGCGTTCAAATCTTTCGTAATTCGAAAGGTCTTGTGTTCAAATCTTTCCTATTCGAAAGGTCTTGCGTTCAAATCTTTCGTATTCGAAAGGTCTTGTGTTCAAATCTTTCCTATTCGAAAGGTCTTGCGTTCAAATCTTTCGTATTCTAAAGGGCTTGTGTTCAAATCTTTCGTATTCGAAAGGTCTTGTGTTCAAATCTTTCGTATTCGAAAGGTCTTGTGTTCAAATCTTTCGTATTCGAAAGGTCTTGTGATCAAATATTTCGTATTCGAAAGGTCTTGTGTTTAAATCTTTCGTATTCGAAGAGGTCTTGTGTTCAAATCTTTCATATTCGAAAGGTTTTGTGTTCAAATCTTTCGTATTCGAAAGGTCTTGTGTTCAAATCTTTCGTATTCTAAAGGTCTTGTGTTCAAATCTTTCGTATTCGAAAGGTCTTGTGTTCAAATCCTTCGTATTCGAAAGGTCTTTTGTTCAAATCTTTCGTATTCGAAAGGTCTTGTGTTCAAATCTTTCGTATTCGAAAGGTCTTGTGTTCAAATCTTTCGTATTCTAAAGGTCTTGTGTTCAAATCTTTCGTATTCGAAAGGTCTTGTGTTCAAATCTTTCGTAATTCGAAAGGTCTTGTGTTCAAATCTTTCCTATTCGAAAGGTCTTGCGTTCAAATCTTTCGTATTCGAAAGGTCTTGTGTTCAAATCTTTCCTATTCGAAAGGTCTTGCGTTCAAATCTTTCGTATTCTAAAGGCTTGTGTTCAAATCTTTCGTATTCGAAAGGTCTTGTGTTCAAATCTTTCGTATTCGAAAGGTCTTGTGTTCAAATCTTTCGTATTCGAAAGGTCTTGTGATCAAATATTTCGTATTCGAAAGGTCTTGTGTTTAAATCTTTCGTATTCGAAGAGGTCTTGTGTTCAAATCTTTCATATTCGAAAGGTTTTGTGTTCAAATCTTTCGTATTCGAAAGGTATTGTGTTCAAATCTTTCGTATTCTAAAGGTCTTGTGTTCAAATCTTTCGTATTCGAAAGGTCTTGTGTTCAAATCCTTCGTATTCGAAAGGTCTTTTGTTCAAATCTTTCGTATTCGAAAGGTCTTGTGTTCAAATCTTTCGTATTCGAAAGGTCTTGTGTTCAAATCTTTCGTATTCTAAAGGTCTTGTGTTCAAATCTTTCGTATTCGAAAGGTCTTGTGTTCAAATCTTTCGTATTCGAAAGGTCTTGTGTTCAAATCTTTTGTATTCGAAAGGTCTTGTGTTCAAATCTTTCGTATTCGAAAGGTCTTGTGTTCAAATCTTTCGTATTCGAAAGGTCTTGTGATCAAATCTTTCTATTCGAAAGGTCTTGTGTTCAAATCTTTCGTATTCGAAGAGGTCTTGTGTTCGAATCTTTCGTATTCGAAAGGTCTTGTGTTCAAATCTTTCGTATTCTAAAGGTCTTGTGTTCAAATCTTTCGTATTCGAAAGATCTTGTGTTCAAATCTTTCGTATTCGAAACGTCTTGTGTTCAAATCTTTCGTATTCGAAAGGTCTTGTGTTCAAATCTTTCGTATTCTAAAGGTCTTGTGTTCAAATCTTCGTATTCGAAAGGTCTTGAGTTCAAATCTTTCCTATTCGAAAGGTCTTGTGTTCAAATCTTTCGTATTCGAAAGGTCTTGTGTTCAAATCTTTCGTATTCTAAAGGTCTTGAGTTCAAATCTTTCGTATTCTAAAGGTCTTGTGTTCAAATCTTTCCTATTCGAAAGGTTTTGCGTTCAAATCTTTCGTATTCGAAAGATCTTGTGTTCAAATCTTTCCTATTCGAAAGGTCTTGCGTTCAAATCTTTCGTATTCGAAAGGTCTTGTGTTCAAATCTTTCTTATTCGAAAGGCCTTGCGTTCAAATCTTTCGTATTCTAAAGGTCTTGTGTTTAAATCTTTCGTATTCGAAAGGTCTTGTGTTCAAATATTTCGTATTCGAAAGGTCTTGTGTTCAAATCTTTCGTATTCGAAAGGTCTTGTGATCAAATCTTTCGTATTCGAAAGGTCTTGTGTTCAAATCTTTCGTATTCTAAAGGTCTTGTGTTCAAATCTTTCGTATTCGAAAGGTCTTGTGTTCAAATCTTTCGTATTCGAAAGGTCTTGTGTTCAAATCTTTCGTATTCGAAAGGTCTTGTGTTCAAATCTTTCGTATTCGAAGAGGTCTTGTGTTCAAACCTTTCGTATTCGAAAGGTCTTGCGTTCAAATCTTTCTTCTGTCCCTCCAGGCGACAGAACCTCCAGTCAAAACTCGCTTCCTTATACAACTTTATAACTCACAAATATCATACATTCGACGCGCTACGTAACAAAACAGTCATCACGTGAAGCAAAATTTTCAAATTACAATAGCGCAGTCTATAACAGCGATTTCATGATATCAAGACATTGTGGTCTAGCAGACACATATCGACGTTGCAGAGTAACCTGCTGTCGCCATCATCACGTTAACCTTGGGTTATAGAATAAGCGGGTTCCTTATAAACGCCAATGCACAATCAGGGTACATCTATCCTCATGATGGAGGCAGCAGGTTCTTCTGAAACGTCGGTACATATCTACCAGACGACATGCTGTCACATCCCAGATGACGGTTACCTTCGCAACACGGAACTGTTTCGTGATGTTTCACAGAAAAACAATTCAATTTCAATGTCAAACAATTCGGGCGTTCCTTGCACGCAAGGTCAAACAGGCGATAACCTACCCACGTCCTTTCCTCCACATATACAGGCGGTAACGACTTTGGTGCGTTCGCAAATAAAAGATCCAAAATGCCTTCGAGCGAAGATCTCAACTACACCGCGGGCAAGCCCACTTATGCCGGCCACACACGTTCAGGTAGGCCTGTCAGTTTTGCCTGCACAGTTATGCCTGCGACAGGCCGCCGGAGCGTGTGTAGGTTCCGGCACACCTTTCAGTTAAAACTGTACAGGCGGCCGGAGCAAATACGAAAACTCGTTCGACCAAACGGCAGGCCTGAGGACTGCGCAGGCGTACCGGAGCGTGTGTAGGTTCCGGCCGGCCGGAACGGCGTCAGTTCAGGCCACGTGTTGAAGCCATTCAGAACCTGCTTTGTATTTTTCTGTGTTGTTCGTTTATCTTTTGTGAGCTTCTTTGTTTCTTCGTTCTTTGTTTTCAATTATGTCGCGTGAAAGAGAAATGCAGTGCCTTGAGGAGTTTTCTTTGGGTGGGATCGCGTTCCTCATCACTGTACAGGGCATACACAAGAGAATGGTGCGGTTTTAATAGTGAACACTATTAAAACCGCACCATTATTTTGTGTATGCCCTGTATTTTTCTTTTCAAGTAATGGCGCCACTAATGAAAGGAGTTGTAAGTATGTTTCTTCATCCATTCGCAAATAATTATGCCAGTCTTTAGGGCCCAGCTTCAACTCAGTCAACAAATTTACATGGGAATACGTGTTTCCTTTTTGTAACCACTCTTTACACCACATTTTACGCTTATTTTTACTCTTCATAGCTATTAGCAAGCCAACAATAGCGAGCGTGTCGTCGTCTGTTGAGGCCATGATCAAGACTACCGGGATTCGCCTGAACGTGTGTGAGGACTTCAGTTTATCCGGCCGCCTATCTTCAGGCTGCCTGCGCAGGCAAAACTGACAGGCCTACCTGAACGTGTGTGGCCGGCATAAGCAATACTCCTCCGGTCTCTCTCTCTCTCCACATGTAAGAAATTAACCGATTAAGGAATTTTCATAAACTTTATACTACTAACAACACACGCAATGTACGTATAACGTAACAATGAGGCGCGTTCACGTAACCATTGTTGCCGTGGAAAAGCAATAAGTATTACATATTCTGAGTGTGTGTCTGTAGCCTTAGTTATCCAGCATGCAAAGCGCATGCGCCGTATTATATTGTCATCTGTGGCCTGTCTGGCTCTAACAAATTTTTCCACATTATCTCATAAACGGCACGATTTTCGGAAAAAAAGTTATTGAACATAAAATGTGTGTTTTGATTTTCTCTACAACTTTTGTCTGAAACATTTCTCATTCTAAGAAGAATTCAGCCAGATATTACCATAAATGTACATAGGTCTTCATGTAAAGTACCGTTATTCTTGTCAGATTTTAATGAAACTTGAAGTTTCCCGACATATTTTCGTCAAAATTTTCAAACATCAAATTGTATATAAATCCGCCAATTGGGAGCCGAGTTGCTCCATGCGGACGGACATATATAACGAAGTTAATAGTCGTTTCCCGCAATTTTGCGAACGCGCCTAAACACCTGCCTAAACACTCCAATTTCAAACTCAGTATTATTAATTCCGTGCATTGCTTTCGATATCATTCATTTACACCAACATATAGCATACACAACACACACCAATACACGTTACTGCGACTGCATTTCGATCGATCATGTCAAAACTACGCATCTGTGCACAAGACAGCACGTACTATAAAAACTTTGAAATTTAACTAGGAACTTATCAACACTGCAATATACCATGGTGGGTATTGTAATTGTATTGTAAGACTGCTGTTTTATACATTTTAAACTTTAGCATTTTCATTATTTAAAAATAAATACCAACAAAATGCACAACTTTCAAGGCGCAGACCAGCTCCTTATATCATGATACTATCCAACGCGTTTCGGCTCTTTGCGAGCCATCATCAGGGATCTTTTACTCTTATAAAAGTGCTTCACAAATGAAGCATCTGTTTGATTATTTAAAAATATGCACTATCTGGAGCATGAGTGCATATTTTTAAATAATCAAACAGATGCTGCATTTGTGAAGCACTTTTATAAGAGTAAAAGATCCCTGATGATGGCTCGCAAAGAGCCGAAACGCGTTGGATAGTATCATGATATAAGGAGCTGGTCTGCGCCTTGAAAGTTGTGCATTTTGTTGGTGTTTATTTTTAAATATATGAAAATGCACGGTGAATTAAGATTAAAGATTTAGCATTTCTTTTCAGTCGTCCTCTTCTACCTACTCCGGTTTTCCCGTTTCAGTGTCGAGGTTTGTAATTTCTTTTGATCACACTTTTTAGACACACCACAGTCGGTAGGACTCCTCTGGACGAGGGATCGGCTCGTCGCAGAGGCCTCTACCTGACAACAACACACAACACTCACAACAGACAAACATCCATGCCCCCGGCGGGATTAGAACCCACAATCCTAGCAAGCGAGCGGCCGAAGACCCACGCCTTAGACCGCACGGCCACTGGATCGAAATCAAGCATTTAAATACTGTAAATAAGAGATCAGTGTATTGTTATTATGTATTCCTTTGTACTTAGAGCTCCCTTAAGTTGGCGATTTAATCGCCGAAACGTGTAGCAGCACACAAGATTATGTATGAAGTTTAATTTCCATTACGTGTATAAACGAATGGTAACTCCAATTTAAATTAAAACGCGTTGCTTTCCTCAGCACCTCCGGACAAATTCCAGACTAATATCTCCAACTGAATCCTTTCAAAATGGCATGTCACTGGAACCAGACTTTACCAGAGAAACAATCACCGCACGAATGTAACTAACCTATTTCACAGACGGGACATCTTTTCTAAACGTGCTGCAGACACCCTGTAGAAAGCCCCCTAGATCCATCACAGATGTTACATAAATATATATAAGATCTGCCGACTCACGGTCTTTACAAAATAAACAATTCAATTACGTCACACGAATACTTTCCACAGCCTTTTCCATTCAACATTCCCTGATCACTCTTAACTCCGCGGAGGAGGCGGTTAGTCGCAGGCCTCTCACCGCGGAGGTCCGGGTTCGATCCTGGGTCAATCCATGTGGGATTTGTGGTGGACAAAGTGGCACTGGGACAGGTTTTTCCCGACTACTTCGGTTTTCCCCTGTCAATTTCATTCCACCGGTTCTCCATTACTCATCTCATCACAGGGTTGCCTTAAGCCTTAAGGCTGTGGTGCGTCCGTAGCATCTGCTGCGGGGCCCTTCACCACAAAAAAAACTCCGTGGAGTAGAGTCCTTCCTGAGAAGCTAACAGGTCGTCAGCTAGTCAAGAAATTCCCCGTATTTTATGTAACCTGAAGGTTCATTACCGCATTCACAACAGCCCGCCACCTGTCTCTATCCTGAACCAAATCAATCCAGACCATGCCCCACCCCACTTCTTGAAGACCCATTTTAATATTGTCCTCCCATCTGCGCCTGCTCTTCCAAGTGGTCTCTTTCCATCAGGTCTCCCCACCAAATCCCTGTATGCACCTCTCCTGTTCCCATACGTGCCACATGCTCCACCCATCTCATTCTTTTTCTATTGAATCACCCGAATATTTAATGGGTACAGATCATAAAGCTCCTCGTTATGTAGTCTTCTCCACTCCCCTGTTACCTCGTCCCATTTAGGCCCTAATATCTTCCACAATACCCTACTCTCGAACATCCTCAGCCTATGTTCGTCACTCAATGTGGGGGACCAAGTTTCACACCCATACAAAACAACAGGCAAAATTATAGTTCTGTATATCTTAACCACTGACCACCCTACCATTCGAAACTATATTTTTCCCCCCTATGGCTCGAACAGCCCCTAGGCCGCCTCATTTTTCGATGCTTCACGATCACACTCAAGACACACCACACTCGGTAGGACTCCTCTAGACGAATGATCAGCCCGACGCAGAGACCTCTACCTGACAACACACAACACTCACAACAGACAGACATCCATGCCCCCGGCGGGATTCGAACCCACAATCCCAGCAAGCGAACGGCCGTAGACCCACGCCTTAGACCGCACGGCCACTGGGATCGGCTTTCGAAACTATATAGCCTGCGATATTCAGAGTTGTTCAATAAACCACAAGTACAAAATTAAAACACAGCCATCAATGTGCTCTAATGGGTTGAGCGTTTCTCTGTCTCTTGTCTTTCCGGTTTACTCCTCATTTTCAAACTGTTAATGCTTTCCAGATACGCAATCGCTCTCTTTTCCCCGAAATACAATGACGTGATTATGAACGCAAGGCGGATTGACGGTGAACCTCCCCCCACACACACACGCACGCACACACACACGCACACACGCACGCACGCAATTAGCTATTCGTTTAACACCACAGAAATACAAATACGACGACTTCGCATACACAAACCTGCATTTTATACGACTGATCTAAACCCAATTTCACTACACTTACAAGACGATACTAAAGGCGCACCATGCAACAGCGTCGGTTCGCGACAGGATTGTACTTCACACACTGACCGCACCAGACGCCATCCCAGAACATACCAGAACCTTTGGTGGTAACTAATCCTTCTGTATGTCAAGCTGAGCGTTCGAACTGAGAAGTTACACGGCTTTAAGGGACCTGGATACATGTACATACTGAGTCACAATACTAGACTTTCATTGCCTTTATTTCCATATATTGTTTATTTATTTATTTAATATTTATTTTATTTATTTACATTTTTATTTTAGAATTTATGTCTCAGACTATGTGTGTTCGCAAAAATTAATAGCATTTATACCTTAAGAGCTTACTGAATCAGCATAAAAATACAGGGTATACACAAAAGAGTGGTGCGGTTTCCCTTTATTCACCATTGAAATCGCACCATTCTTTTGTGTATACCCTGTATACACCACCTAAATTTTTCAGGGTAGCTTTATTCAGTTTTCGTTTAATTCTGTAAACCACAACATTCTACTAAAGAACACAAACATATACATCACAGACTTCACCTGACGTGTATCAAAGCAATTCTATCTTAAAGGTGTCAAAGTTAAACTGTGGCCTGTCAGGTACGTACAGTAACAAGCCCTTAAATTAAATTTGGGCGCCTGAAAACAGAGGGGAGTCTCCCTGGGGCTTGGGACCCGGTCTCGCCCGAACTCCCCCCACCCCGCGCCCCAACACTTACGTCACTGCTCGAGGACAATAGCACATAAATTAAGTTACAGCTTTCCTTTCGCAGTTGTCACGCTCTCCATGCATGTAGGGTCGTGTGTATTCACCACTGCCCTAGCGTAATGAAACCAAAGGAGTTGCAGATATATACAGGACAGCCGCTCTTTGTAAAGAAACAATATGGCACGTCAAACATGGACGGCTGAAAGTGGGCAGTCGATGAACAAAAACCATGTACGAGGCAACGCAACGTATTAATCTGTAAATAATATCGATTTTTTTTTTTCGAAAAAGATTATGAACCTATGCGTTTCATCAAATGTGTAAAATTTCTTGACTAGCCGAGTAATATAAATTCCTGAAGACGAACCCTCTTCCACGGAGTTACTAAATGTCCTTACAAAACAAGGCAGGCAATGTACGTATAATGCAACACTGAGGCGCGTTCACGTAACCATTGTTGTCGTGGAAAAGGGTATTACATATTCTGAGTGTCTGTCTGTAGCCTTAGTTATCCAGCACGCAAAGCGCATGCGCTGTATTATATTGTCATCTGTGGCCACATTATCTCATAAACAGCACGATTTTCGAAAAAGAAAAGAAAAAGAAAAAAAAAAGTTATTGAACATAAAATGTGTGTTTTGATTTTCTGTACAACTTTTGTCTGAAACATTTCTCATTCTAAGAAGAATTCAGCGAGATATTACCAAAAATGTACATAGGTCTTCATGTAAAGTACCGTTATTCTTGTCAGATTTTATTGAAACTTGAATTTTCTCGACAGATTTCCAAAGAAAATACTCAAATATCAAATTTCATGAAAATCCGTCCAGCGGGAGCCCAGTTGTTCCAAGCGGACGGACATGACGAAGCTAATAGTCGCTTTTCGCAATTTTGCGAACGCGCCTAAAAACCCACATCTGAGGTTCGATTCCCTTCGAGGGAAAAGGGGTGACGTTCTCCAGAACGTGCAGACAGACTATGAGCCCCACACATTCCCCAGTTCAATGGACACAGAACGTGCAGACCGTCTATGGGCCCCACACATTCCCCAGTTCAATGGACACAGAACGTGCAGACCGTCTATGGGCCCCACACATTCCCCAGTTCAATGGACACAGAACGTGCAGACCGTCTATGGGCCCCACACATTCCCCAGTTCAATGGACACAGAACGTGCAGACCGACTATGGGCCCCACACAGTCCCCAGTTCAATAGACACAGAACGTGCAGACAGACTACGGGCCCCACAGCGTCCCCAGTTCAATGGACACAGAACGTGCAGACAGACTATGGGCCCCACACATTCCCCAGTTCAATGGACACAGAACGTGCAGACCGACTATGGGCCCCACACAGTCCCCAGTTCAATGGACACAGAACGTGCAGACAGACTACGGGCCCCACACAGTCCCCAGTTCAATGGACACAGAACGTGCAGACAGACTATGGGCCCCACACAGTCCCCAGTTCAATGGACACAGAACGTGCAGAGACTATGGGCCCCACACATTCCCCAGTTCAATGGACACAGAACGTGCAGACCGACTATGGGCCCCACACAGTCCCCAGTTCAATGGACACAGAACGTACAGACAGACTATGGGGCCCACACAGTCCCCAGTTCAATGGACACAGAACGTGCAGACCGACTGTGGGCCCCACACAGTCCCCAGTTCAATGGACACAGAACGTGCAGACCGACTATGGGCCCCACACAGTCCCCAGTTCAATGGACACAGAACGTTCGGACAGAATATGGGCCCCACACAGTCCCCAGTTCAATGGACACAGGACGTGCAGACCGACTATGGGCCCCGCACAGTCCCCAGTTCAATGGACACAGAACGTGCAGACCGACTATGGGCCCCACACAGTCCCCAGTTCAATGGACACAGGACGTGCAGACCGACTATGGGCCCCGCACAGTCCCCAGTTCAATGGACACAGAACGTGCAGACCGACTATGGGCCCCACACATTCCCCAGTTCAATGGACACAGAACGCTTTAACCGGGGTAATACGGCAGGGGGACTCAAGGTAACTACTGACTTCCAATCAGTGCCGAGACTAAAAACGCATGGCGCTATACCTCCACTCCCACATACGCCTTCGCGGCGTGTGCAGAGACAACTTGAACTTTACCTTTGACTTAATACATGACCGCTCTACATGTACAACGGAGCAGCAACTCTGAACGAGCTCCAACTGTCGGTCAGTAAGCGGTCATGACCTACTGTGCACGTATCAGCACGTGACCGTAGGGCGGCTACTGGAGAAGGTCACGACAAAATTCAGTGATAAATTTTGATTTCAGGCTTCCGCCGCGATGTTGATGAAATCTGCGGTCTTCTGGGTTATTACACGGCGTCGTGTGGTAATTATTTACCGACGTTTCGGGACAACGTATCGGTCCCATCCTCACGGGTCACGATTCCGAGTAGGAAAGAAAGCCTATAACATAGAAACTGGAAAGCACAGCGGGGTAGCGAAACGTGTGATGTGATGACAGCCAATAGGATGAGAGAGAGGGGTGGATACAACCAACATATAGCTGCTGGGGGGGGGGACCGAGAAAGCAAACAGCCAAGACAGTTGGAAAACATATATGGAACAGAATAACTTGGAGGAGGAAAAATAAAATAAGGATAAAGATAGATAAATGAAATACAAATAAGCCACCAGAAGAAATTTAAAAAATATAAATGAATAAATGGGAAGAAAAAAGAATCAAAACAGAGTGTGTTGGGGGGGGGGGGGGGGGAGAAACGAACAGTGGCGGCGCGGATATCTGTACGAAACGTAGTGCTGCCCTTGGGGCAGGGTGGGAATAATGGGAGAAATATGTCTGGAATGCAGCAATAACTTTAAAGGGAAGTGAACCAACTAAACGAATATGAATAAAAGAGTAATCGTACAAAAAAACCAAGGAAAAATAAACGAATAAAAGTAGAAGTAAAACAATTATTTGAAATAAATTTTAGCATAAAAATCATAAAGAAAGGGAAAAAGGGGCAAATTAAATAAGAATAAAGAATTAGTTAAATTGAAAAATATGAACATCGAAATGAAAATTGAAAAGAAAATTAACTAATTTAACTAATTCTTTATTCTTATTTAATTTTTCCTTTTTTCCTTTGTAATAACCCAGAAGACCACATATTTCAGTGATAAATTTGTCTCCTGGTCGTGAATCGAAGCGGATACCTCCAGCTTGCAAGATAATACAAGCAAGAGAACATTCTTCCCTACTGGGCGTGACGTCTGGTAACTCGTCACAAGGATAGAACTCAGAATCACAGCGTCTGAAGGAGCATATTTGTATCTACGAGCGAGGAGGGACAAAACTGTACGATGTGGCCTCATAATTCACACTATAATCAAAATCATGGAGGATGAGATGCAATACGAGGAAATACAGATCTTTACTCAACAATTAAAGCAACAAATACACTTTATTTCTTAAGCATGTCCAATAACCCTACACATGTTTCGGCTGCAATAGAGCCATCATCAGGGGTTCAAGGTCACTTGACATACATTGTGGTGTATATGTGATGATACCAAATGGATTAGTGAATGTTGAAGTGAACGTGACCTTGAACCCCTGATGATGGCTCTATTGCAGCCGAAACATATGTAGGGTTAATGGACATGCTTAAGAAATAAAGTGCATTTGTTGGTTTAATTGTTGAGTGATATCAAAATGCACGGTGAGCACAACTTAAAAAAAAAACAAACTTTAGTCGGAAATCCTGAGAGGAAAAAGACCATCTGCTAGACCTAGTCACTGATGGCAGAATAATAAAACGCATAGAAGGCAAAATATGGCGTCACGGTTCAGGACAGAAACAGGTGTCCTGCTTTTGTGACTCGGTAACGAACCCGCCGGTTCTACAAAAGGCGATGAATTTGACAATCAGCTTCTGAAGAAGGATTCTGATTCGTGAAGTTACTCACAGTTCTGTTTCAAAGCTATCAACTGTTTCCCCTTCTGCATTATAACGCAGTCCTACCTCAGGAAGACACTGATCATCAGAATCATCACAATCATCAACACCAAACATCCAATAAAAACAAAGTACGGTTTTAGTTAAAACAATTGACGGTATTTTCAGTTTTGCGCTCTACGGTAAGCTGGCTACGAATTTTTCTGCAAATTTTACGGTTTTCGAGATGATTAAACAGAACTGAACGCACCAAAACTGTTAAGTTCCGCGTAATTTCTCTGTTTATTTACCTCCAAACGTTCGAACTTCCTGCCAAAACGCGAGGATAAAGTAAATGCCCGCTGTCATAGCATAACAACACGTACACAGCTCACAGGCACAGTAACAATGGACACAAAGCATACGGCCACTGTAACAAAGAGCGACAGCAACGTGTGCCGATAACTGCCTTGAAGTTTGGACAAGTAAAAACAACATCTAACTGCAAGCAGCAGAGTCCTTGGCAAGCTAACATCGTCCTGATGATCTAAAAATTCCCTGCCTTTTATAGAACCCCCGAGTTCATTATTGCGTACACAAGAGAATTAAAACTAAAACAAGACAGACAATGTACGCTTAATCGTAACATAGAGGCGCGTTCGCGTAACTATTGTTGCCGTGTAAAAGCAATAAGTACTACATATTCTGAGTGTGTGTCTGTAGCCTTAGTTATCCAGCATGCAAAGCGCATGCGTCGTATTATATTGTCATATGTGGCCTGTCTGGCTGTACCATATTTTTTCCACATTATCTCATAAATTGCACGATTTTCGGAAAAAAGTTATTGAACATAAAATGTGTGTTTTGATTTTCTGTACAACTTTGTCTGAAACATTTCTCATTCTAAGAAGAATTCAGCGAGATATTATCATAAATGTACATAGGTCTTAATGTAAGTACCGTTATTGTTGTCAGTTTTAATGAAAAGTAACTTTCTCGACAGATTGTAGAAAAATACTCAAACAGCACATTTCATGAAAATACGTCCAGTGGGAGCCGAGTTCCATGCGGACGACAGACGGACGGACATGACGAAGCTAATATATTGTCTCTTTTTGCAATTTTGCGAACGCGCCTAACAATTGAGATAGGGACAGGTGGCGGGCTCTTGTGATACGGTAATGAACCTTCGGGTTCCATAAAACGCGGGGAATTACTTGACTAGCTGACGACCTGTTAGCTTCTCAAGAAGGACTCTGCTCCTTGCAGTTAGTTAGTGTTAGTTAGTTAGTTGTTAGTTGCACAGACTTAGTATGTTACAAAATTTCAGACTTGAATAAGTTTCGAAAAATTAATGATAAAAACAGTAAATTAAAATTGAACGTGACGACAGTAGAGGGGAGGTAGAGGTACGAGCTGTACCCACACTCGACCCTGACGCTAGATGCGGGTGGGTGGTCAACGCCACGCTCCGGCCGCTTTACCCCGGGAAATGGACCCGGTATCCATTGTACAGGACGCTGGGTGGGCCTGGGGGCCGGTCCGGATGGGTCCGAAAAATCTCGCTCCCAGCAAACTTTCTTTAAAACGCGCGCCAACTGGTAAAGGCGCAGTGAAGCGGTGGCGACAGAAGAAGACGGCTGGACAAGGCGCTCAGTCCACTGCTGCCTTACAGCAGCTGTTACTGAGAGGATGCTTGTTGCTTCGGCTTCGTTATCGTGCTGTTTTATGTGTTATTTTGAACCCCTATTTGCCCATAATCATAACTGCAAAGCGCCTTTGTGACAAAGTGGAGGACCAGCTCATAAGGAAAGACAAATTTACAACTCGAAATGAAACTTACAAAGAAGCCTAAAGACGAAGAAAACCCAACTTTCCTTTTCTCGAGAATTCGATATAGCTACCTAAGCTGTGATTAAAAGATCATACGAAAGTTCTGCCCCTCAGTTAAGTAAAACCCTGGCATTACGTGAACTCGACTTAAATATATTTTCCATACACTAGTTTTCATTATTTACATTTCCCTGGTTACTGTAACAACAATTATTTTTAAGGTTTTAACACAATTACACTTTTCATAATATCACAGTACCGTTCTAGGATTAACAATACACACACATACTACATAAATAAGGACAGCTGAGTGTACATATTTGTATGTACAGACGTCCAAATGAAACCTTTACAATTTCTGAATACGTACTGTTCATGAATGGGGTCACACACATATGTTAAAGCAACTCACATGCCGATCCCAGTAGCCGCGCGGTCTAAGGCGTGGGTCTTCGGCCGCTCGCTTTCTAGGACCGTGGTTCGAATCCCACCGGGGGGCAGGATGTTGTGTTGTTTGTTGTAAGGACGTAGCATGGAACGTAAAGTGACATGAAGGACGAAACGGATTTAAACAGTACAAAAATGGATCAAAGGGGAAAAACCCCGGACAGGCAAAAAAAAAAAAAAAACGCCTAAGGCATGTCTGTCTCTTGTGAGTGTTGTGTGTTGTCAGGTAGAGGTCTCGTGCGACGGTCCCAGAGGAGTCCTACCGACTGTGGTGTGTTACAGGGTGTGATCATGAAGCCTTGAAAAAAATGAGGAAGCCTAGGCCCCCCAAGGGGCTGTCGAGCCATTGAAGAAAAAAAAATAAAAAATAAAAAAAGCAACTCATAGTTTATTCTTATTTACTAGTATTTAGCGTTCTATTTATATTTTACTGTTAATTACTTTTATTTATTACAGCCAAAATTGACGATGTCGACACTCCAAATAAAGCGTAGTGTGTGTACTGGTTCGACGTGACCAGGCTACCTTCCATGTCTCAGACAGTCAATCGCACCAGCGGTAGGATCTGGGCATGTTGTGCTCTCACGCCAGGATCCTGTCTGCCAAAGGACACTTCTACTCTCCATAAACTTGTTACGCCACTTATCGACGGTCTACTTGGTGGTGTCCTTCGGCACTTGGCTCGCAAATTACCCTGCGTGAGGACTGACTTGGTCCAATGAACAACCCCCGTGGGGTGTCGACATGTCAGCTTTGCTGTAATATATAGTAATTAAAGGTAAAGTTCACCCTATAACAGGCCATGAAGGCCCAGAAGTGTAGTAGTTATAGCTCTACTCTTTCTTTAACCTCAGCGCTAGATGGAGGTGGGTGGTCAACGCCATTCGCCGGCCGCTTTACCCCCCGGAATGAACCGATGTCCATTGTACAGGAGGCTGGGTAGGCCCCAGGGCCGGTGCTGAAAATCTCGCCCACACTGAGATTCGATCCCCGGACCGTCCAGCTCGTAGGGAGTCGCTATAACGACTACGTTACCCCGGCCCACATATAATAATTAATAATAAAAAATAGTAAATAATAAGAACGTTCTGATTTACTTTTCAATATGCAAAAACAAACTGCATTACGTTACGTGACCCCATTCGGAAGGCGTATGTATTCAAAACTGTAAATGTTTCATGTGAACACCTGTACATATCATGTTTGGTAGACAGTATGTCGAATTCTGACATACGTAAAATGCCAATTACGTGTAAAGTTTTGCGAAACGGAACCCTTTCGTAAGTCTTCTCTACTCCCAGCCACAAAACAAACACAACATTTACAAACATGTTACTTACCTTTGATGAGTCCCACCACCTCCGTGTGCGTCGACTGCGTCACGTTAACGCCATTGACCTAGTCACAAAAAATAATAAAATATCACAACGAGACAAAGTATGACAGTTCACTAGTTAACACTAAGTCTGTCGCCTTCTAGGGTGTGGCATCGTGTACTGTCAGTGCCGGCCTTAGCAAACGGGAGGGCCCGATTGCGATCCTTGCGGCGGGCCCCTAAAATTTATTGTGCACAGCAAAAAAGGGCACTGACGTTTCCGTATATTAACGTACGTTAAGATAAAAATTAAAATGGTCAATTTTTATCATCTTCTATTTACTTTTAATCAAGCAGTCAAACGTATTATTTACTTAATTTCAAAAAAAAAATTTAATCAAACCAAATAACACAAGTGCATCCACATTTTTTTTTTGTTTAAATCAATTTATTCTGTATTCTCATTGTAATAACAGTCCGAGAGCTTCGTGTCGTATCACAATGCGTATTTTTTAAAATTACTAATGCGCGAATCCCCCACTAGCGCGGGGCCCGATTGCGTCAAATCGGTCCAACCGGACTAAGGCAGGCCCTGTGTGGTCTGGTAGAGGACCCTGCTACCTGCATCCTGCATCTTTGAATACAGTACAACAGTTCTCTTCACATCACATCCCAGAGGACGATAAACTTCGCAATCATCACCGCACAACCTCAAACGGGGTAAAGGTAAAGGTAACGTTCATCCTAGAACAGGCTATGAACGCCCAGAAGTGGAGTAGAGGTATAGCTCTACTCTTTCTTTAACCTCCGCGCTAGATGGGGGTGTGTGGTCAACACCACGCCCCGGCCGCTTTACCCCCGGGAATGACCCGGTACCCATTGTACAGGAGGCTGGGTGGGCCCCAGAGCCGGTCTTGACGGGTGCTGAAAATCTCGCCCCCACCTGGATTCGATCCCCGTATCTCGTAGCGTAGTCGCTATACCGACTAGTATCCCGGCCCACCCTCAAATGGGGTACAATTCTAATCTACGTAAAAATGTTGTCAATACTTCAGGGAATGATGTCGAAGAGGTCATGACTTATTTAAGGTACCAATACGGAATTTGCTTGGAAGAACTGGTAAAGCGACGAAAACCTCCATCGGTGCACTGGTGAGGATTCCAACCGGCAAATCCCGAACAGCATTACTGCTTGAGAAAGCTTGTTTGGCCGCCATATCAGGTACGGTGTCAGGTTCAGTATTGCGACTTGGCGACAGAGAAGGACACGCGATCATGAGTCATCGGCAGATAACGTGAGCAAACTTGATAAATTCCGACTGTAGGTTCCAACACCTCTACTGCATGCCTCCCAGTTAACCGTCTGAATTATGAACGCAGAAAAATCCAGTTCGTACCTCACAGAAAACACAATACATCCCCTTACAAACACTAGCCTCGTAATGGCGAATGTGGGAAAAATCGCTGTTAATTTTGATGATCAGAACAACAGTACGATTACCATCACACGAAATAAATAAATATGCCTCCACTCTGATTGGGAAAACGTTGAACCACGTGACACATACAGCAGTCTTCGTCCTCCGACAAGTTCGATCGCCCAAATTCCTAGCAAAATGTTGAACCACGTGACACACACATCAGTCTTCGTCCTCCGACAAGTTCGATCGCCCAAATTCCTAGCAAAATGTTGAACCACGTGACACATACAGCAATCTTCGTCCTCCGACAAGTTCGATCGCCCAAATTCCTAGCAAAATGTTGAACCACGTGACACATACAGCAGTCTCGTCTCCGACAAGTTCGATCGCCCAAATTCCTAGCAAAATGTTGAACCACGTGACATACAGCAATCTTCGTCCTCCGAAAAGTTCGATCGCCCAAATTCCTAGCAAAATGTTGAACCACGTGACACATACAGCAGTCTTCGTCCTCCGACAAGTTCGATCGCCCAAATTCCTAGCAAAATGTTGAACCACGTGACACATACAGCAGTCTTCGTCCTCCGACAAGTTCGATCGCCCAAATTCCTAGCAAAATGTTGAACCACGTGACACATACAGCAATCTTCGTCCTCCGACAAGTTCGATCGCCCAAATTCCTCGCAAAAATTGCGAGACAACATAATATAGCAATAAAGTTCAGTCAGCGGAAAGAAATCAATCCTGATGTTGGGAATATGCTGAGAATTTACTGCATAAGCGGTCGCAGACAGATCATGGAGGGCGGTGCTTTATATTGGGGCGTTCGGTATGAGGCGAAGAAATCCTAACTTACTAAATTTTGCACGGGGCCTCACACTAGCAGTTACGGGTTCCTGTGAACAAGCCAAGTCCCTTCAGGTTCCAACAAACACAGGGACAATCCATGCGACTTAAATTCAACAGAAAAGGCCCGTCTTTCAACGTCCCCTCTGACCTTACAACCTAGAACAGTGGGGCACAGCGGGCGACTTCCAGGGGTTCCGCGAACACATTTCCTTTACAATGATACTGGCAAATATAACTTTCATACATTTAACTGCATTTCTATTTCCTCTCCATCCTTAAGCATTATACACGCTGCGTTTATTTTCAGTGTGTACCACAAATAACAAAAATCTGTTTTTCAACATGAGAGGCAATGTACGTATGATGTAACAATGAGGCGCGTTCGCGTAGCCATTGTTGCCGTGGAAAAGCAATAAGTATTACATGTTCTGAGTGTGTGTCTGTAGCCTTAGTTATCCAGCATGCAGAGCGCATGCGCCGTATTATATTGTCATCTCTGCCCTGTCTGGCTCTACCATATTTTTCCACATTATCTCATAAACGGCACGATTTTCAGAAAAAAGTTATTGAACATAAAATGTGTGTTTTGACTTTCTCTGCAACTTTTGTCTGAAACATTTCTCATTCTAAGAAGAATTCGGCGAGATATTATCATAAATGTACATAGGTCTTCATGTAAAGTACCGTTATTGTCGTCAGATTTTAATGAAGCTTGAATTTTCTCGACAGATTTCCGAAAAAATACTCAAATACCAAATTTCATCAAAATTCGTGCAGTGGGAGCCGAGATGTTCCATGCGGACAGACAGACATGACGAAGCTAATAGTCGCTTTTCACACGTCTGCGAACGCACCTGAAAATGCAAGTCAATACTTCGTTTTTTGACAACGGACTGTGTTGCAGAAAGCTTTATTTCGTTGTTGCAACCAAAAAGGACATTTCTACTTTGCAGGGATTTCTCGAAATTTCAGATTCGGTGTCATGGGTACCACAGATGTGATGCGTTTAAAAAACACCTCTTGACAATTAATTTGGTACACTCCACATAAGAGAATCTTTCCAGAGTTTTACGCACACTACTGTCAGACACTGCAAAAATTTTGTACGTAATTTTAGTTCATGCTTATCTACTTAAACATTTAAACGCAATGTAATTATACGTACCACCTGCCGTAACGTAAAGACACTCTGCATTCTGCACACACGGTGTGTTTGTTTCGTATGATTCTCACAACAAATACCGAGTACTTCCCTAAACATGTACCGACTGGTCTTTCTAAAGGTTACACACTCCGTTCTCTGTGATGTAAGAACTTAAGTTTATAGAACTTAGATGTCGGACTGGACGGTCCAGGGTTCGAACGCCGGTGGGAGTGAAATTTTCCGGGCCCATCCAGACCGGCCACGAGGCCTACCCAGTCTCCTGTACAATGGGTACCGGGTGTCTTTCTCGGGGGTACAGCGGCCGAAGGATGACGCTTACCACCAACGCCTTCTACCTCCAAGGTAGAGTATGCGTAGAGCTATACTTTGGCTCCCCTCAGTGGATGCTTTGCATATTACAAATGGTCTTTATCTGCTGATGAAGGTCTATCATCAAAGGGTTTATTTTACTCCAGAACTTCTCTACAAATACATCATTGTTCATTACATCTGATTTATTACACGGCGGACAAAAGGAAGACTGTTTAAGTTTCCTCTTAGTAATAGTTGGTGGGTATTTATACTAGGCTCTTATGGCCTTGAAAAACAGTAATGTACCTTTAATCTTTCAAAGCACACTGCTTCCTGTGTACCATTGTGCTGAAATCCTCACTGTGCACACTATGAATTTCTTTCGTACAACTTCCATTAAAATAACATCGTCCTTAACAGCAGTAACAGGTTGGTCTGCGCAGGGCATCATACATGCAGCGCGTTCACTGTAAGGTCATTCATTCATTCATTCTGTAGTCTGTCTTACGACAGGTCCGTAGCCTCTTATAAAGCGAGTTCTCCACAGGATGCGATTTAGTGCTTCCTCTTTCAATTTACAGTATCTTCTTTTTCCTTAAGGTCATCCAGTAGCTGCTAACGCCTTCTTCCTCGTCTTCCCGTTATTTCTATCATTCCTTCTAACTTTCCTTTAATCACGTGTTACAGAAGGCAGTTCCTACGCAAGATGAGACCAGTCCAGTTAGCCTTTCTTCTTTTTATTGTATGTACGATATTCATCTCCTCCTTCACTCTGTGTAATACTTCTTCATTTCTCACACGATCGGTCCAACTGATCTTCTCCATTCTTCTCCAGCACCACATTTCAAAACTTTCCAGATACTTCTGATCTACTTTCCCAAGTGTCCACGTTTCAGCACCATACAAAGCTATGCTCCAAATGTAGCACTTTACTAGTTTCTTCCTTAAATTTAATTCCAGTTTGCTGGTGAAAAGAGTCTTCTTCTTGTTGAATGCTGCTTTTGCCATGGCAATTCTGGATTTAATTTCACGTGTACACCTTGCATCATTTGTTATCATACTACCCAAATAATTGAAATATTCCACTTTTTTCCAATTGCTTTTGATCTATCATAATTTTTATTGTGAATGGTTGCCTTGAGATTCTCGTTACCTTAGTTTTTCCACATTCATTTCCATTCCATAGCGTCTTCCAATTTCACTTAGCCTATCAAACATGCCCTGCAGCACATTTCCTTCCCTAGCCAGTAGCACAAGGTCATCTGTATATTTCACAGTGCCAATTACTTGTCCTCCTATTTTGAAGTCTCCAAACCCTTCAAGAGCTTCCTTGGTAAGGTACTCGCTGTATAAGTTGAACAGAATCGATGACAAACAGCAACCTTGTCTAACTCCTCTTCAATCTTCACACTTCTCGTCTCCCCTTGGTCCAGTCGTATTTTGGCACTCTGTTCCATGTACAATTTGCTGATCAATCTTCTTTCGCGCCAGTCTATCCCAATTCCCTTTAGGATCTGCATTAATTTGGTCCAGTTGACACGGTCAAATGCCTTCTGCCAGTCTATCAAGCAAGCACACAATTCCTCATCTATGACCAAGGTTCGTTCTGATATTATTCTCAGCATCGCAATTGCATCCCTAGTTCCTTTTCCTCTCCTAAATCCAAACTATCTTCTCCAAGCACATCCTCAGTCTTCTTTTCAATCCTTCTTCTAAGTATCCTCGCTACTATCTTTGCTGCATGTGCGACGATCGCTGCATTTTGTAGCTTTGGGCTTCTTCTTTAAGGCAGTCAAACTTCAATGAAATCTCTGGGCCACTCCCCAGTTACATATATGCTGCTGATCATCTGTGTCATTAGCCTTAGACCACCTTCTCCCAACAATTTGAGTACATCCCCAGGTATATCATCATCTCCTGTAGCCTTCTTATCCCTCATCTCCTTGATAGCTTTTTCCACTTCACTTTGCAAAATATAAGGACCTTTCTCGTCTTCATCTACTTTAGCTTTAGGTTCGACTTCCAGGTGTTCTGGTTGATTAGCTCGATCGTAGAGCTCTGTAATATAATTATCCCAAATTTGCAGTACTCGTCTCTGATCTATTATCATATTCCCTTGAGAGTCTTCGATGCCAATGATTTGAATCCCATGGTTTTCTTTCCAACCTAGTTCCTTTGTCTTCATGTACATTAGATCATAACGTCCTGTTCTTTGAAATTCTATGATCTCGTCGCATATGCTCTCCAGATATTCCTTTTTGGCGTTGTCCGTGGCTCTTTTCAATTCGTTCCTCAGTCTTCTGTAGTTCCTCCTTCCTTCTTCGTTGTTGACATTCTTCCATTTCCTTCGTTCATCCATTTTACTGATCATCTCCTGTATAATCCATGGCTTTCTTGCTCTCCTCTCGACTTTTCCAACCAAATCACTCACAGTATCTAACACACATTTCTTGATATTGTTCACTGCACTTCCACATTCCCACTTTCACATTTGATTGCACAAAGTTTTTCTTCTAGACTATCGTGTACTTCCTGTCGTCGAGCACATAGCTTCTCCAAATCCCATCTTGGTTTTCGCTTGTGGAACCTTACGATTTCTTCAATCTGGTGCAGATCGTTGCAACCAGTAAATTGTGGTCACAGTCAATATCTGCTCCAGGCATTGTCTGCACATCCTTCACACTGTTCCTGAATCGCTGTTTCACTAGTATATAGTCCAATTGATATGGACTTCTATCCCCTGGTGATTTCCATGTGTACAAGACGAAAAATTAATGTTATGTAGGTGAACTTGATGCTTCGAAGGGTTATCATTTCAGTAAGAGAATATCGATGAAGAATTCATGACACCATGCTACTCCTTACACCTCCGTCTACGAAAAGATCAGTCTCACCAACTTGGAAATTAAAAATCGTCCACCTGAGTGGTACATTTCATGCATTAACCCTAGTAAGTACGACTGGTATCCGGAATTAGGCGAATCCAATCCACAGCCTCACATCCTACACACTATCTTCACCCTACAGCTCAGTTAACCTCTCATCTACCTCATGGCACTTCAAATTACATATTTTTTTCTCTTTTCTTCAAAACTACGGACATATTTGAATGCATTTCTCAAATTCTCTACGCATGCAATTTAACCAAGAAGATGTACAAACATTTAGTGGAGGGTTACGAAGCGGAGAGCATAATACCTCAATCCCAGAGAAACTGGTTACAAACGTCAGTAACAATTTCAGAGTTCTATGTTGGACATGAAGAACCTGACGCAAATATAGTATGGCGATGTGAACTGGCTTTATCCTGCTCAGGACAGGGGCCAATGGCAGGATCCTGTACGCACCCCTGAGTTCCATTAAAGAACAGCTGACCAAATATTAGCTTCTCACGAAAGACTGCTCCAGGGAGTTAGAACTGTCATAACTCTGTGTAATGGAAGGCAGTGAAGTTCATCACTCGGCCTTCACTTAAGACTATACAGCTAAAAGAACCTCCCCGCCTCAAGGTACCCCAACGTTCATTACCGTGTTTACAAATATAGGTATATAACAGGACCATTCTACCGTGATTACAAATACAGGTGGATAATGGTACCATTCTATCGTGATCACAAATACAGACAGATAACGGCACTATTCCACCGTGTTCACAAATACAACTAGATAAAGGCACCATTCCATCGTGATCACAAATACAGACAGATAACGGCACTATTCCACCGTGTTCACAAATACAGCTAGATAAAGGCACCATTCTATCGTGATCACAAATACAGACAGATAACGGCACTATTCTACCATGTTCACAAATACAGCTAGATAAAGGCACCATTCTATCGTGATCACAAATACAGACAGATAACGGCACTATTCCACCGTGTTCACAAATACAGCTAGATAAAGGCACCATTCTATCGTGATCACAAATACAGACAGATAACGGTACTATTCCACCGTGTTCACAAATACAGCTAGATAAAGGCACCATTCTACCAGACAACATTACTTCACGTCCCAAAGGCCCCATGTTCACACTGAAGAACTGCCCCTTATGGGAGATTCAAGCCAACGTTTCCAAATGCAGACGTTTGAATTTAAAGCCGACTACGCTACGCATGCACTACCCAAGGACAAATACAGAATGTATCTAAAACGCTTAGACAAACTTCGAGAGTAAGTTCTTCACATTAAAACACGGAAAAAAGTTCACATAAACATATGTGCGGAAATTAGTGTTTTTTTTTCAGTTTAACCGAAAGACATTCAACAACAAACACCTTAACTACGTAAAAATATTTTCTTACAAATGACATGTACATTCACAATACACGTTCCCAATGTAATAAATCATGAGGTATTATTATGAACAATTCTCAAAATGTACTCCATCTGAATCAACAGCATGACCACTTCTGATCATATAGACTATTGCACCATTTCAAAGGTCCTGGGGCGGTTGCGAATAGTTTGGCAGGCATAAAAAATGCGCTGGTGAAGTGTCTCTTCATTTTCAATTGGAGCTTAATAGACTATGGCTTTTAAGTGTTCCTACAGATAAAAATCCAAAGGACTGATGTCAACAAATTGTTTGGCTGTACCTAAAAAAAACTTTACGGACATATACTGATACGAGTATGAACTTTTTCCACCCTGTTTTGGTGTGGGGAATTCAAAGCTGAAGTTTTTCCAAACATTTTAGACACACCCTGTATATCAATAGTTTAAAAACGGAGGAGTCAGTGTGAATCAAGTTTCTGTTTTGTAACATCACGTCAACGCAGAATATGAAACTTCGATTCAAGAGCTTCTGTTTACATCTTGCCTCATTCCCTAAGAGAAACAGTGCCGCTTCAAATTCATGTAAATATTTAAACATTCACTTCCTAAAGCACCGAGAACATTAAAGTCAAACCAGTTAATACTGTTCAGGGAGCTAGCCGCTTTAAATATACTACGTAGGCAGAATGAACACAGTTTTCTATATGTTTAAGGCAGCTGGTACACATATCACCGCATTTAAATGACTAAAAGCTAACCACGTGTACGCCACTTTGTCCAAGATATGTACGAACTAGGTAAGATCAGTCAGAATACGTAAACCAAAGAAACAATTAAAAACACGTTTTCCATTAAACTGTGTGCTTTTCATGGAGTGCATCTTCTTAACGTACGGCAGTACGTAAAGGACTACACACTGCATGAGCGAATCTAAAATAAGAATCGCACGAGGCTTCGGTTGACCGACTCCACCTTGCATTTGCGAAAAATAAAGGTTAACGTTGTCTCTGCGTTCCATTAAACAGTATGCCATACGGACGTGTGGGCCGGGATAGCTCAGTCGATATAGAGACTCGCTATGGGCTGGACGGTCCGGGGATCGAATCCCGCCGATCCCAGTGGCCGTGCGGTCTAAGGCGTGGGTCTTCGGCCGCTCGCTTACTAGATCGTGGGTTCGAATCCCACCGGGGGCATGGATGTTTGTGTTGTGTTTGTTGTAAGGACGGTAGCATGGAACGTAAAGTGACATGAAGGACGAAAAGGATTTAAACAGTTCAAAAATGGATCAAAGGGGAAAACCCCCGAAAAAAAAAAATCCCGGTGGGGGCGAGATTTTTAGTAGCCGTCCACACCGGCCCTGGGGCCCACCCAGCCTCCTATACAATGGGTAACGGGTCTCTTTCCCGGGGGTAAAGTGGCTGGGGGGTGGAGTTGACCACCAACCCTCATCTAGTGCCAGGGTTAAAGAAAGAGTAGAGCTATACCTCTACTCCCCCTCTGGGCCTTCGTGGCCTGTTCTAGGGAGAACTTTACCTCTACCTTTGCCATACGGACGTATGGAGAAGTGGAGGAACATGCCCGTGTATTAACGTCAGCAGGAATAGCCAAGTCAGTATAGAGATTACAGTAGGTGCCGAAAGAAAAGAAACAGTGGTTCCACCCCCCTCATGGGCAAGAGATTTTTCTATTCTTCAAAGCCTCCAGACAGGGGGCCAACGGGGGGGCTCTTTCTCAGGGGCTAAAGCGGGCGGCACGTGAAGCTGACCACTCACCTAGTTTACAAATTGACTCTCCCATGTCTTAATCGCGTTCACTAGGACACATTTACCTTTCACCCGTAGCGTACTGAAGAGCGTACGACGTTTCATAAGCAAATGACGTTTCATACACGGCCCGCAGTGTGTCGCATATCGCTGGTGAACTTCACAGACTTTAACGTGGTGACAGGCAGCGCAGCGTTCGCCGCTGTTCCAATCTGCCGTCAGTCTGGGTCCACGCGTTATAATTCAATGTATACCAATTCGTGAGTAGCTCTTAATCTGTCTCATTTATTTAAAGAAAGTGCTGAAAAGTTTTAGGTCAGTGTGAGTCTTGCAGTTAATATTGGGTTCTTACTCGCCATATTTTAGGGAGGTGCTGGGAATTGTTCCCTTTGACTCGCAAACACGCCCTCACACCCAACAAACATGCTATAGACCAGCGGTTCCCAAACGTTTTCGGTCCACCACCCCCTTGGTTCCATACACACACCGACAGCGCCCCCTTTTTTAAAAAACATAAATGCGCTTTCGTTTCCACTTTCATTTTATATTTAAAAATCGTTTACATGAAATTATAAGTGTTAAACTTAATGTTTTATGTGTTAATTAATAATTTAAAATTTATTATATTTTTTATGATTAACAATAATTCATCTAGCAATAGTTTATTCAAAAATAATATGTGCTTGAATAAGATTCATAAATTAAAATACTAAGAAATTTAGTTCATTTTTTTATTTTTAACACAAAAAAAATACTTTATTTGAATTTTGTTATAAAAATAAATGCACTACTTGTCTACTAGCGCCCCCCTGTGATAATAACAGCGCTCCCTTACACCTCTCGTACCTATTAGCGCCCACCTCGGTAATCCCACCGCCCCCCAGGGGGCAGTACCGCCCACTTTGGGAACCTCTGCTATAGAGGTATTCAGTCTTCAGTCTGTTGTTAGTAGCTGGTTATCACCTACCAACACAGCAACATCGCAGAAGAGCGAAGACCTCGACCACGCCGCGGCGGAAGACTGAAACCTCGCACTGTTTACTGCACGTCCAAGTGCTGCTGGTAAAACTGAAGACAGTACATCCTCAGTGCGTTTTTTCACACCGTCGTCAGTGCGATAAACATTACCCTACGCCTCACACTTTAACAAGACCTACCAGCAAAAAAAAATCGCACGGCTTCAGATCTGGCGAACACAGAGGCCACAATCCGCTGCTTATTAAATCTGTAACCCAAAACACTCCATAAGCAACGCATAAAAGTGTTTGCGGTGTTAGCTGTTGTACCGGCTTGCTGAAAAAAAAACGGTACAGGTTCTGTCGTAATTGGACAGGTAATAAAAAGCTGTCACAATGTGTGTGACATATTCGTGTGAATTCACAGTCTCACGAAGCAAATGGGCCCAATAAACGAACGTGTGTGCATTCACAGCACACCAACACACCAACCTTAACGTCATATAATGAAATTTTGTAAATTAACACGGGATTTTCTGCAGCCCAATTAATTACTACTATTTTTTAGATTTAATTTATGCACTGAAATGGAATCCAATTCCTCACTAAACAGGGCCACTGTGAGGTCTATCTCCCCATCACGCACCGCATAAAGGTACCAGTTCACAAAATTCAGTCTTGCTTCACAGCGTCGTGGAGTTCACGCAACCACAGCTGTCTTCCGAGTATATAGACGTAAATATAACAGTTTTCTTGCAATTAGTGTCAATTTCGTCTCGTTTTCCCTCATTTAGCGCGTGTCTTATGCGTACGCAGTCGACCGTTTCCGATGCAAGTCGAAATAACCATTTCTTGCAGATAAGCATCAATTTCGTCTCGTTTTCCCTCATTTAGCGCGTGTTATGCGTATCTTATGCGTGTTCTCTTGCTGCCTACAAAAGAACCTGCCGCTGAAAACCTTTCTCACAGATCTGAAATTTGCTTTCGTGTTTCGAACGAAGGCTTCAGGAAACTTTCGTCCGAATTTAGGACGACTCTTCTTGAACGTTTACGTTCGGTGTTAGCATAAACAGCGTACAGAAAAACGCGATTTTTCAATGGCACTCCTACTGGGACTGAACACGGATGTTATAACAGGCATAACCTACGCGGCAGAGTGCAAGTGGCTAGCTGAGTCAGCCAAGTTCCGTGCCATAAGTGAGCCGACAGGAAGTGACCAAGAGATATGGGCCAAATAAAATACCAACTCCACATATCCAAATACTGTATCACCAAGTATAATTTTACTGTTCTCTGAACGGGTAGAGAACTTGGTCTTTCAAGGCACGATGACTGATTATGGAAGAAGAAAAAAAAAAGAAAAAAAAAAAAAAGAAAAAGAAAAAAAAAGCCGAGGAAAGATCTGTAATTACGAGGGTTTAAATAAAGGGAGTATGGAGAAAATTACGAAATAAAAAGCTTCACAGCTGTATCCTTCAATAAATAATAACAGTACTATGTATGATGTGCTGGGCAGGGCAAACGAGTGATGATAAATGCATACAAAATTTTAGTCGTACAAAGAGAATGAGAGACCACTTGGAAAACGCAGGTGTGGTTAGCATAATATTTAAAAATCTAAACAAAGCAGGGTGTGACACTGTACACTAAATTCATCTGGCTCAGGATGCGCACTCAGAATTTTTCATTGGGGGGGGGGGGGGGGGCTGAACCTGAGGCTATATATAATTTATGTTTGATTTTAAAAATTATGTTATACGAATCATGTCGTAAGTACAACATAACACTTTGCAACTGCATTTATATACATACAAACACAACTACATGTTCCATGACTCAATCACAGTGTCCTATCTTTTTGTTTTTTTTTTTGTTTAATTTTTATTAATTTACTTTTCAAAATTCTAATGTACTAGTCATCAGCCGATTTCAGTGGCTGATTTCGGCTGAAGGGTAAATCACGTAAAACTTTTGATATATATACACACACATATATATATATATAATATACACAAAATTTGAGTTCTTTAAATTTCGGTTTTGGGGGGTTTGGGGGGGGCTGCAGCCCGGCAGCCCCCGCCTTGGGTGCGCCCCTGCCACTAGCGGGCTCCCTTGAACACGATAATAAATATTACGTTTCCATTAAATTCATCAGCTGGTTTGGCGACTATGTATGTGTGTAACAAGCAACGGCTTAAGAAGGCCATGGGCGGATCTAAAGCAAGAATCGAACCTGATTTCCGTGGAATGACTCCACATTTCATACGCGAAAAATTGTGTCCGTTTGTAATGAAGCACCACGCCATTATACGAATCTGCAGGATTCGTGACACATAATTCCTTATGGCACTGTAAATTGAGCAATTTTTTTTTTACAAATTTGAACTTTGTATTGTGTTACTTAATTTATACCGTACGTTTTTAAATTTTAGTGTTTACAACACACTGGCATTTTATACACATGTGGACATATCACGCCAATAGCAACGCTATTTCCACATCACATATACAGGGCATACACAAAATAATGGTGCGGCTTTAATACTGAACACTATTAAAACCGCACCATTCTTTTGTGTATGCCCTATATGTAATCCCTGAAGATGGCCTAGCTTGGCCGAAACATGTAGGAAATGTTTACATCAACACATAATCATGTCTATGCTCCGTGTATATCTGACGGTACTGACCTGATACTATTCACAGGGTGTACATTGCAAATGACGAACACCACATCGACACAAAACCTGACTACAGTCCGACGAACAAGCCCTTTGGGGGTCTTCGCTCTACTGGGATGTTACGCAGCGCTGATTCGTAGTTACCGACGTTTCGGAAGAGCCTATCGTTCCCATCTTTAAGGGTCAAGCAGCCACTGTTTTACCCTTAAATATGGGGCCCACAAGCTGTCCCCAGACGCCCGTATCTACCTACCAATCAACGATGTCTAGCGCCGCAGAAGAATAAAGACCTCATTTACACCGCGGCGGAAGCCTGAGATCACGAGCAAGCCATTTATTTGTCAAACATCTTACCTAGCTTCCCTCTTGAGAATCTAACTGTTCCTCACCTAATCGAAACTTCCTCCGTCTTTTACAGAACAAGAAGCCTCGTCGCCGTGTTCAAAAGATCAATCCGCTGGTCCCTATCCCCACTCAAATCAACCCTACCACTATATTTCTTTCCTATCCGCTCTAATATTATATTCCCATCTATGCCTAGGTCTGCCTAGTAGCAGGTGCGCGGCGACAATGTAAAGGTTGCACACGCTGCTTACACCAAATAAAATAAAATCCTTCTTCCTTAACAATTCGGTATAGTTTAGCCTATACTTAACATTTCCCTCCACTCAGAAGCACTCTAAACAAAAACCTTCCCTGTACTCAGACGCATCTAACAAAAAAACTCATATCATGCCTGCAGCAGGGCCCATAATGAAAGGGGAGAGAGGAAGCGATATTATCGCTGCGCGCAAAGACGTCTTACAAATTACAGCATGTCCAAATTTTCCTCTTTCATAGTCCCTTCTTCCTCTGTATGTGACCTATTCTGGAAAGGTTACGGGCGCAGCCATCTGACGGGCATGACTACAAGACAAATGACGACAAAACACCGAAGGCCTACTCCCCGACCTCCATATCTCAGTGCCCAAACAAAACCTTACATTCGCCGCTATTAATCTTGGCACCAAACTTTAACACAGTTGTGTTCTGTTTTCGTATGGCCTGCTGTGGACTAAAAATTACGTCAATTTCACGAATCTGAAAAATCGACAAACATTCAGATTCACGTTATATCTGTAACGGCATTAACTGAACCTGACGCTGAGTGGACTTTTATATGGTTACTGTTCTGACATTAAGTGTAACAACACCTCATCACTTAGTGCTCTGAATGAAGCACTACAAGAAAGATCACAGCCGCAGAACACACTTTCTGGATTGGCGTTGATGTCCACTGTATCTCGACTTTTGAAGAGTTATGATGCCAAAAGTAATATTGTAGGACTCCATCACAGTTCTCGACCACAGCCGTCGCAGTGTTCATTTAAAATACAATAAAAGTGTAGATGGCTTCGGACGTTTTAGACCAGAAAGGTGGCAGAATTATTTAAAATACAATAAAAGTGTAAATGGTTTCGGACGTTTTAGGCCAGAAAGGTATCAGAATTATTTAAAATACAATAAAAGTGTAAATGGTTTCGGACGTTTTAGGCCAGAAAGGTATCAGAATTATTTAAAATACAATAAAAGTGTAAATGGCTTCGGACGTTTTAGGCCAGAAAGGTATCAGAATTATTTAAAATACAATAAAAGTGTAAATGGTTTCGGACGTTTTAGGCCAGAAAGGTATCAGAATTATTTAAAATACAATAAAAGTGTAAATGGTTTCGGACGTTTTAGGCCAGAAAGGTATCAGAATTATTTAAAATACAATAAAAAGTGTGTCACTCTTCAAGTCATCGTTGAGGCAACAGGCCCACATGCATCACGTGACATCGTTATATAAGCCAACAATCAGTTGCAGTAACACAACTACGCGTCCTGTACAGCAAGTGGCCATAACTGTAGCTATAAGTCTATTACCCTTACATAATACGATTCATCAGGCAACGGCGCTCGCAAATAGATAGCAGAACTTGAAGCTTGAAGACGAGAGACACAAACAACGAACAGTAGAAATGTAAGTCAACGGACGAGTTCACAGAAGTACAAGAGACTTTTTTTTGAGGGCAGAAATAGCATCAATTTGTTAGGTTCCCAGACTTTACCCGATCGTCCTTCTGTTAAAAGTAAAGCAGCAGTAATTCCGCAAAGTCTCCAGCTTCAGACGCAGGTAACGTTAGCGAGCCTAGGATGACGTCACAAGTCAGGAGAGTGCGTGAAGTCGTGTACGCGTAGATCAGTGTGTTTGTGCAGTCAGAGCGGTGGAGGTGCCAGTATTGGTCTGCTTACGTAGCAGCTGTAGTTATGTGACTGAGGTAGGAGGGCCGTAAGGTTTGTGAGACTTGTACATGTAGATCAGTGTGTTTGTGCAGTCAGAGCGGTGGAGGTGCCAGTATTGGTCTGCTTACGTAGCAGCTGTAGTTATGTGACTGAGGTAGGAGGGCCGTAAGGTTTGTGAGACTTGTACATGTAGATCAGTGTGTTTGTGCAGTCAGAGCGGTGGAGGTGCCAGTATTGGTCTGCTTACGTAGCAGCTGTAGTTATGTGACTGAGGTAGGAGGGCCGTAAGGTTTGTGAGACTTGTACATGTAGATCAGTGTGTTTGTGCAGTCAGAGCGGTGGAGGTGCCAGTATTGGTCTGCTTACGTAGCAGCTGTAGTTATGTGACTGAGGTAGGAGGGCCGTAAGGTTTGTGAGACTTGTACATGTAGATCAGTGTGTTTGTGCAGTCAGAGCGGTGGAGGTGCCAGTATTGGTCTGCTTACGTAGCAGCTGTAGTTATGTGACTGAGGTAGGAGGGCCGTAAGGTTTGTGAGACTTGTACATGTAGATCAGTGTGTTTGTGCAGTCAGAGCGGTGGAGGTGCCAGTATTGGTCTGCTTACGTAGCAGCTGTAGTTATGTGACTGAGGTAGGAGGGCTGTAAGGTTTGTGAGACTTGTACATGTAGATCAGTGTGTTTGTGCAGTCAGAGCGGTGGAGGTGCCAGTATTGGTCTGCTTACGTAGCAGCTGTAGTTATGTGACTGAGGTAGGAGGGCCGTAAGGTTTGTGAGACTTGTACATGTAGATCAGTGTGTTTCTGCAGTCAGAGCGGTGGAGGTGCCAGTATTGGTCTGCTTACGTAGCAGCTGTAGTTATGTGACTGAGGTAGGAGGGCTGTAAGGTTTGTGAGACTTGTACATGTAGATCAGTGTGTTTGTGCAGTCAGAGCGGTGGAGGTGCCAGTATTGGTCTGCTTACGTAGCAGCTGTAGTTATGTGACTGAGGTAGGAGGGCTGTAAGGTTTGTGAGACTTGTACATGTAGATCAGTGTGTTTGTGCAGTCAGAGCGGTGGAGGTGCCAGTATTGGTCTGCTTACGTAGCAGCTGTAGTTATGTGACTGAGGTAGGAGGGCCGTAAGGTTTGTGAGACTTGTACATGTAGATCAGTGTGTTTGTGCAGTCAGAGCGGTGGAGGTGCCAGTATTGGTCTGCTTACGTAGCAGCTGTAGTTATGTGACTGAGGTAGGAGGGCCGTAAGGTTTGTGAGACTTGTACATGTAGATCAGTGTGTTTGTGCAGTCAGAGCGGTGGAGGTGCCAGTATTGGTCTGCTTACGTAGCAGCTGTAGTTATGTGACTGAGGTAGGAGGGCCGTAAGGTTTGTGAGACTTGTACATGTAGATCAGTGTGTTTGTGCAGTCAGAGCGGTGGAGGTGCCAGTATTGGTCTGCTTACGTAGCAGCTGTAGTTATGTGACTGAGGTAGGAGGGCCGTAAGGTTTGTGAGACTTGTACATGTAGATCAGTGTGTTTCTGCAGTCAGAGCGGTGGAGGTGCCAGTATTGGTCTGCTTACGTAGCAGCTGTAGTTATGTGACTGAGGTAGGAAGGCTGTAAGGTTTGTGAGACTTGTACATGTAGATCAGTGTGTTTGTGCAGTCAGAGCGGTGGAGGTGCCAGTATTGGTCTGCTTACGTAGCAGCTGTAGTTATGTGACTGAGGTAGGAGGGCTGTAAGGTTTGTGAGACTTGTACATGTAGATCAGTGTGTTTGTGCAGTCAGAGCGGTGGAGGTGCCAGTATTGGTCTGCTTACGTAGCAGCTGTAGTTATGTGACTGAGGTAGGAGGGCCGTAAGGTTTGTGAGACTTGTACATGTAGATCAGTGTGTTTGTGCAGTCAGAGCGGTGGAGGTGCCAGTATTGGTCTGCTTACGTAGCAGCTGCAGTCACGTGACTGAGGTATGAGGGCCGTTAAGTTTGTGAGAATCGCGCTGAAGGTTGTCATGCAAAATGACGGGGACTCTGTGGATGTAATCCTGCTATATGTATGAAAGCGAAGACGTTGTAACTGTGAGATGTGGCTTATGACATGGGCCGAGATGACTCATTAATGATGAAATGCATAGTTTGGAAACATGATTTGGTGACTTAGACTCACGCAGCTAACACACAAATTCAGTTCTTACCTCACAAAAAACACATTTCGTCTGCATTACAGAGACAAGTCGCTTAATATTTTCTGTACAGAGAATCGCTGTTTATACAAACAATCGGTGTTTACAGTGAGAATCATACGACACGCTGTATTATATTGTTCATGTTAAACATACTTCCGACATTTCGCCCGCTCGTCCTTCTCGTAACAGCAGTATGAAGGTAAAGACGTTAGAATGGTGAGAAGCGACGGCTGGAAACGCATTTTTTAAATTTTATGGTTACGGTAAAATGCACAATTTTGAAAATCAAAAACTCCACGTCCTGGCACAAAACACCGACCACATTACTAAGACCAATCAGTTGACGTTGTTAAGAAAAACACTTGTTGTGCATTGTGAGAATCATACAAAACACATAAATGCCACAACGAGTGGAACTTTACATGTAAAAGGACGTGGTACATACAGTAACCACTACGTTTTTGAGTTAACCCACGCGATACAGTAACACTTGGACACTTCAGAATGTAGATCAGAATACCTGAAAAGTTTTGAAATGTGGTGCTGGAGAAGAATGGAGAAGATCAGTTGGACCGATCGTGTGAGAAATGAAGAAGTATTACACAGAGTCACGGAGGAGAGGAATATCGTACATACAATAAAAAGAAGAAAGGCTAACTGGATTTGTCACATCTTGCGCAGAAACTGCCTTCTGAAACACGTGACTGAAGGAAAGTTAGAGGGAAGGATAGAAATGACGGGAAGACGAGGATTAAGAGGTAAGCAGCTACTGGATGACCTTAAGAAAACGAGAGGATACTTGAAATTGAAAGAGGAAGCACTAGATCGCACTCTGTGGAGAAATCGCTTTGGAAGAGGCTACGGACCTGTCTAAGACAGACAGCAGAATGAACAGTAACACAGCACAGGACACAATACCACACTACAAAGTCAGTTCTTGTGAGCGCGGAGTGTGGAGAAGTCAGACATCGCGTCAGGCTGGACCGATCCAGAACATAGCCCCCTAATGTTTGCTGGACACCTGGGCTATGTACGAAACTCACTCTATTGGTGCATGCACTAAGTCTAAAATTTAAAAAAAATGGCATGCACTGCTACTACGGACAGCGTTTCTAACCCAGTTGCATTGGTTCCTGTTTATGAATACAGAATATTATAATTAATCTCTCACTAGTACCCTACACATGTTTCGGCCCCATTGTGGCCATCATCAGGGGTAACATATTATATATACACTTCACTTTGAGCTGTCCAATTTGGCACTGTTAATTCATATTGGTTTGTCAGTGTTATTACTTTACACTGAAAGTATGTATACACTGCACTTTTTGTATTGTGTTAAATTTGTTGTCTATGAGATCGTCGTGTTTTCTAAAAGTATTCTGCGTTGTTAGAAACAGTTAAAACGTTGAATTTCACACTATTACCACCGTGCAATTTTTAATCAAATAATTAAACCAACGAATGCACTACTTTGACCACTTTTATTCCGCAAACAGTGAATGCTACGCACATTTTACAATTTTAATCAGGTTTTAAATATACACATATTTATGGTTTTAAATTCTAACCAGACTATCGTACCACATAGTGATACGTACATACAGGGTATACACAAAAGAATGGTGCGGTTTCCCTTTATTCACCATTGAAACCGCACCATTCTTTTGTGTATATCCTGTATGTACGTACCACATAGTGATACGTACATACAGAGTATACACAAAAGAATGGTGCGGTTTCCCTTTATTCACCATTGAAACCGCACCATTCTTTTGTGTATACCCTGTATGTACGTACCACATAGTGATACGTACATACAGGGTATACACAAAAGAATGGTGCGGTTTCCCTTTATTCACCATTGAAACCGCACCATTCTTTTGTGTATACCCTGTATGTACGTACCACATAGTGATACGTACATACAGGGTATAACAAAAGAATGGTGCGGTTTCCCTTTATTCACCATTGAAACCGCACCATTATTTTTTGTATACCCTGTATTGTACATTTGTCTTAATATGTGCTTAATTTAGTAGTACATTGTAACCCCCCGAAGATGGAACTATAAAGTTCCGAAACACGTGTAGGGTTGAAGGGACATAGGCTACAAGTAGTGCATTCGTTGGTTTAATTATTTGAGTTAAAACGTTGGTTTGTTTATACTGTAGTCCATGTTATGTTGTGTGACGTGGTATGATGCTGCGGTGTTGATGTTGCGACAGTTGATTATACAGGGTATACACAAAAGAATGGTGCGGTTTCCCTTTATTCACCATTGAAACCGCACCATTCTTTTGTGTATACCCTGTATGTACGTACCACATAGTGATACGTACATACAGGGTATAAACAAAAGAATGGTGCGGTTTCCCTTTATTCACCATTGAAACCGCACCATTCTTTTGTGTATACCCTGTATTGTACATTTGTCTTAATATGTGCTTAATTTAGTAGTACATTGTAACCCCCCGAAGATGGAACTATAAAGTTCCGAAACACGTGTAGGGTTGAAGGGACATAGGCTACAAGTAGTGCATTCGTTGGTTTAATTATTTGAGTTAAAACGTTGGTTTGTTTATACTGTAGTCCATGTTATGTTGTGTGACGTGGTATGATGCTGCGGTGTTGATGTTGCAACAGTTGATTATACAGGGTATACACAAAAGAATGGTGCGGTTTCAATAGTGAATGCTATTGAAACCGCACCATTCTTTTGTGTATGCCCTGTATTCCGTATTCGTTGTAAGATGCTACGTTGCTAATGGCTATTGTAGTCGATGAAATGTTGGTGGTGGTTAAAATTATAAAATTAATAAGAATCTGCTGGCAGCTGGTCGTTCTTAAATTGAGTCTGTATCCTGTAGCTGTGTTGCTCGGAGGCTTGGCTATGGTCACCCATATCTACACAGGCGCAAAATTTGGTTCAAGTGACAATACGTCTAACATATTCCTAGTTACCCGTTGTGAATCTCGACCGAGACACCGAACATCATGCAAAGTTTTCCGTGGTTTCACTCTGTCCTGCGCGATAAATACAGGGACAGTACCTCAAACTGGGACACAAAGGCATCCTTCTACAGCCCTTTGTTATGGTAAAGCCGCAGCTAGCACTATCGTATGATCAATCAGAAGTCTAATACAGCGATTATTTCAACACAGCCACTCAACCACTTTAAAGTATAAAAGCTAAAGCAATCCCATTACAGGCCTTGACAGACCCTTAGGGTTCCAGGAAGTTGAGGCTCCCAGATGTCTAGACAATCAGCACATGAAGGTGGTAAGGTTGTCTGCCCTAAGCACCTGCCGCCTTTACCCCCCAGGAAATACTCCTGGTACTCATTTCTGTTAGAGGCTGAGTCGTCCCCAGGGCCATAGTGCGACCGAAACGATTATGTCAAGGAAAAATTCCAATGACACCATCGGGAACCGAACCGACGTTCAGGCTTGTAGAGCAGTGCCTGAACCAACTGCGCCACCGCGTGCCCCACTTTTAGAATATACAGCAGGGTCAAATTTTCTCACATAGTTTGAGAAATAACTAAATCAGGTGTTGCACGATCTAAATTCTTAATCTCGGTCTTCTCGGCGAGAGTTAATTGCGAAAAATTGATGCTCCGTAAATACTAAACGTTAGGCAAAGTAAGCTGAGTCACAAAGACCTCCTCGACACACTGACTGCAGCCCCACCCGCAGGCCTAGCTCGGTGAGTCTCCCCACCACTCGCACTAGCCGTGTTGAAGTAAGCGCGCAAGGTCTGGGTAGGGCACAGCCCGCTCCGATCTCCGCAGCGCTTGGAGTCCATCGCCAGTATTTGAATTTAATATGAGTTCATTCACATCTGTTCAAATAATGTACATGTTTAATGTTTCTCAAAATTTCTGGAGGGCTACAGACCTGCAGCCCTTATGGACGAGAGGCCCCTGGACGTTAGGCCGCGTTCTCACGGGGCGTGAACCACGCGCGTGAATCACACTGGCGTGGGCCACTACCCGTGTGAACGCGGAGTCGTGGACCTTGCGTGTGACGTCAGCAGTCCACGATCCTGTCGTGGCAGGATCAAACCATGTTTGATTTCCAGTCGTGGTACTGGCGTTCGTGATGTAAAAGATGTCCTAACGTGTGCTAAGACTCAGTGACAACGAAACGTTACGTTGGATTTATATCAAAATAAACCTGTTCTGTATAATGCCACTTTGGAGGAGTATCGGGATCGAGATTTAAGGGCGGCGGCGGCAGCAAAACGAATATCAGCCGCTTTACACATATCTGGATTCGGACCTGCAGACATGTTAGTGAAGTTGAAAACTTGAGAAGTTCATACTGTCAGAAAGCAGCAAGCCAGAGATCGGGATTTTATGTGCTAAACTCACATAAAACACAGAGCACACTACGGCACAGCCCTCAGCAACTGTCCCGTCCATGGTCACGATTGTACTGAAACCTTTTGTCCGTCTGAACAGCTCACGCTTTCCACCAAGCGTGGAGGCAACACAAGTGAGCACGCCAGTGTGATTCACGCGCGTGGTTCAAGCCCCGTGAGAACGCGGCCTTAGGCTAGTCTCTGTCATGCGCGTTTTCTTTCCTCCTTACGAGAGACGCTTAAGTTAGGCGTCAGGCTAGTCTTTCTCGAACACCCTCAGCCTATGTTCTTCTCTTATGTTAGACCACAAGTTTCATATCAATAACGAAGTCAGCGGCAAATTTAAAGTTCCGCATATTTTAATCCCGTGTTATCACATAGCCAAGGGGAAGACAAAAAAAATATTCTGGACCGAATGATACAGGACATTCCCTGAATTTAATGTGCCTGTAATTTCTTCATGAAGACAATTTTGATCTGTCAGTGATGTTCTCGCCGATCCCAGTAGCCGCGCGGTCTAAGGCGTGGGTCTTCGGCCGCTCGCTTGCTAGGATCGTGGGTTCGAATCCCACCGGGGGCATGGATGTTTGTGTTGTGTTGTAAAAAGACGGTTGTGGACCGTAAGTGACATGAAAGGACGAAAAAGGACTAATACGGAACAAAAATGGATCAAAGGGGAAAACCCAGGAATTAGTATAAAAAAAAAAAAAAAAACCCACCGGGGGCATGGATGTTTGTGTTGTGTTAGATGTATGGACGATAGCATGAAACATAAGGTGACATGCAGGACAAAAAGGACTTCAACAGTACAAATGGATCAAAGGGGAAAACCCAGGAATTAATACAAAAAAAAATCCCACCGGGGGCATAGATGTCTGTCTCTTGTGAGTGTTGTGTGTTGTCAGGTAGAGGTCTCTGCGACGAGCTGGTCCCTCGTCCAGAGGAGTCCTACCGACTGTGGTGTGTCTAATGTGTGTGATCATGAAACCTAAAATCTCGACGAAACGAGGAGGCCCAGGCCCATATAACGCTGTCGAGACATACAAAAAAAAAGAAAAAGTGATCTTCCCAAATGTCTGAACTCTGCCACATTTTCAAAGGACTTATTATCTACCTCTGTGTTGTAATTTTGTCCTGCATTCTGATCACGAGACATGAACACAGACTTCATTTCTCAGTATTTAACTCTAGACCAGCCTGCTTACTAACGACTACTAACGTTTCTGTGTTCTTTCTAGTATGTATGTTTTCGCCCAATAAATTAACATCAGCGTAGACTAGCTGTGCCCCATTCAATTTCAATCCCTCGGGCTTTCCTTGGACCTTCCCAATGACATATTCTAAAGCAACGAAAAAGCAAAATGTGGCAATTTTTTAACTGCAATGCGGCCCAACATCCGATTTCTCCACCATGAAACAAATATACAGGATATACACAAAAGAATGGTGCGGTTTCAATAGTTTTCACTATTGAAACCGCACCATTCTTTTGTGTATACCCTGTATATCAAATTCAATGACTAACAGTTTTATCTGCACTCGTACGATAATGTTATTCGGAAATGCGCTGGATTATTGACAACACAGCGCAGTTTATACCAAATACAAGCAGCAGTTCCACCTGCCACAAAAGTAAGTACCGCGCTGTTTGGTTTAGGAACCGCAAAGTAAATCGGTGTCCAACGTTAAGCGCCTGACAACAACAGCGTGTGCCTTAAGTCCTTATGTGGTGCAAGTCTCGTTCCTGCTCTTTCCTCAGTCACAGTCTGCGACTGAATGGGACAGATCGGTGGCACCAGACAGAAGTAAGGACTTGTCAGGTACGTACAGGACAGATCGGTGGCACCAGACAGAAGTAAGGACTTGTCAGGTACGTACAGGACAGATCGGTGGCACCGGACAGAAGTAAGGACTTGTCAGGTACGTACAGGACAGATCGGTGGCACCAGACAGAAGTAAGGACTTGTCAGGTACGTACAGGACAGATCGGTGGCACCAGACAGAAGTAAGGACTTGTCAGGTACGTACAGGACAGATCGGTGGCACCAGACAGAAGTAAGGACTTGTCAGGTACGTACAGGACAGATCGGTGGCACCAGACAGAAGTAAGGACTTGTCAGGTACGTACAGGACAGATCGGTGGCACCAGACAGAAGTAAGGACTTGTCAGGTACGTACAGGACAGATCGGTGGCACCAGACAGAAGTAAGGACTTGTCAGGTACGTACAGGACAGATCGGTGGCACCAGACAGAAGTAAGGACTTGTCAGGTACGTACAGGACAGATCGGTGGCACCAGACAGAAGTAAGGACTTGTCAGGTACGTACAGGACTTCATACGATTGATCCAATTTTTAAGATTAATTTTTGCATCTTCCGTGTATTGCTGCACTATTTATTAAATTCCAAACAAAATACACTTGTTAAGCAAAATGCATACATATATACATACATATACACACATGCATACACATATATATATATACATACATACATACACACACATACCACACACAAACATAAATACATACATACATATATATGTACACACACACGAGCACGCGCACACACACACATACACCTCATTATTTTACATTATCCTTCCGACATATTTCGCTACGAGCCATCACCATCTCCCTGATGATGGCTCCAACAAAGCCGAAACATGCCGGAAAAAGTGTAATATAAAATAGGTATATATATATATATATATATTGGCTAATAAGTTTATTTGGTTGGAAAGTAATAAAATTTTTTTACGATAAATGTTACCGCCCTAATACTGACACTAGGTACGACATGATACTATAATTAACGACGCATTACGGTAAGGATGTCGATCCCAGTGGCCGTGTGGTCTAAGGCGTGGGTCTTCGGCCGCTCGCTTACTAGGATCGTGGGTTCGAATCCCGCCGGATGGATGTCGGTCTGTTGTGAGTGTTGTGTGTTGTCAGGTAGAGGTCTCTGCGACGAGCTGGTCACTCGTCCAGAGGAGTCCTACCGACTGTGGTGTGTCTGAGTGTGATCGTGAAGCGTCGACGAAAAGAGGAGGCCCAGGCCCATATAGGGCTGTCGAGCCATAGAAGAAGAAGACTACGGTAAGGACACAACTGTTATATCATAACGTGGCCAGCAAACACTTTTCTCCTCACATGGCCCTCGTCCACAAACGTTTTCTCACCACTGTTCTACAGCATGCGGTACAACCGAAACGTTTATATATTATTCCGATCAGCTTCGCCTCTTAAAGCATTAACTGACATCTACGATATCTATATCATTAAAAATTTAAATCCATGTTAGAAATCATTCTACTTCAAAACAAGCTTCCATAAATACCGAAAAACAAACATAAAAAACAGAACCAATGCATCTGCAACTAATAATAAGAAATGAAGAACAAAATATAGTGTAAATACCTTGATAATTTTATCGTCACTGTGCAAGCCCGCCCTCTCCGCGGCCCCACCTGTGGAAAAAGGTGCAAACAAATGCCAACTATAAACAAAAAAATGTCTGAACAGAAATGTGATCCATTCGTAACACACAATCTACATTACGTGCAAAAAACATAACACACAGACATGACACGAGGTCAGTTATACTTCCGGGAAAACCCGTCAAAACGATTACAAGCATCCCTTTCAACAATCAGCCCACTGCACTAATGTTGAATGAAGCCCGATTCATCCATCGAACGCGCTGTGACCTTCCGGGTTATGACTCCGTGTGCACAGCCTCGTATGGGGGGGGGTACATACATTTCGAATAACATATTGTGACCTTCTTCAGGATGGATTACATGTAGTTTATTTAACGATGATGTCAGAAACGCAGGCGGTAAAGCGATTAATAACCGAAAAGAATGTGGTTTTAAAAAAAGGCAGTGTCCTAATTACAATGCCATCCCTCCATCTACCTGCTGGGACTGAGAAAACCAAGACAACTCAATCAGGAAGGGCAGTGTCCCGAACGAGATTCGAACTGGGCACCTCCAGAATGTCAGAAGCGTTACCACTTGTACAAATTGCTCGGTTTCAGGGCAAGAGAGTAATATACTCTTCCGAAACGTCGGTAATGTCAATAAACACTGCTGTCTTTAGCACACTGCTGAAACTGTAAGAAACTAGGTAACAGAGGCTTGCATTTCCATTTACAATGCAATTTTCCGAAGGACTTGGTTCAAGCAAATAAACTACTTCGCTTCAAAATTACTTACGAAAACGAAATCTTTCCTGAAGATGGAGGCAGTATAATTCTCCGAAACGTTGGTAACCACCTACCACACTATACGGTTTCATAGCTCAGAAGACCACGATAAGGGCATTCATAACTGTCTCTTGAATTCTCTAATCTTGTTTCCCGTTTCGTAAGCATTCCCGAAAGTACATACCTCCAGGTTTAAACAGGAAGCGGCGAACACCGACTTACCTTCCTTCACAGACTGGACATAGACGGGCTTATCACCGGATACTTTCATACCGTAGCCATTCTCATCTTTATGAACAATTACAGTCACAAAAGGTAAGTGGTGTGGCTGAACTGCAGTACCTCCACCGCCATCCAACTGCGGATTTACCGAAATCGGTCTGGAGCTCGGGGTGCGGCGGAGGGACGGCCCGTTCGCAAGATCAGTACCGCCGCACGTCGACCTGAAACAGATATTGCAATAGACAACATAAATGTCACCGAATTAAGATAGAGTGCGCGGATATCCTTACATGCACCTGGGACTCAGGACCATAAACATACTTTTTCTCGACGACCTTAACTTGATAAATGTATACAGCATCTCTAAATACAACATCCTCATGGCCTTGTTGCCAATTTCCACTAAACCTCTCTCAGTTCTAAACAGTGTATCTCTATAATTTATATTGCTTTCACCGTGCCATTTCACTTAGTATTCAGTAACCAACAAATGCACAAGCATATAGTTTTATTAATATCGATGCATTCCCCTACACGTGTTTCGGTCCGTAGACCATCTTCAAGGGGGTAACAAGCTACTACACTTCACATGCCGAAGAACACACTTGTCTTAAAAGTATGTGATAAAAACACATTTGAATTTGTAAAATACAGACAGAATATTTTCTAACTATATATATTTTTATTCATATTACAGCTTATAATCACCAGCATATACAATACCATGATTATGTGCATCAAGTGACATCACTGCTGTAACTTATACGATAAAATTATAAGTTACTATACAGTTTTATAATAATAATATAATAACCATGGCTCAACAGCCCTATATGGGCCCGGGCCTCCTCTTGCCTCCTCTTCCCGAGGTTACTAAGTCGTGCGCATTCGTGGCAGTTGGTGACTGGTAAACTGGCCGCGCTACTGTTTCTATCGATCCTGATGTGCCCGCCAGAGCCATCTGGCAGGCAGTCAGGAGACTTGGGTGAGAAATGGAGGCAATTTGGCTTACGCAACATTTTTATTCATGCCCGTAAGGTTCTTTTACATGCCGTAAATCTACGACATGGGACCGACGGCTTTACTTACCCTCCGAAGGAAGTGGTGCTCCGGATTTTTTATCACCCTTAAAAATCCATCGACCTCGGTCGGGATCGAACCCGCGAACCTTGGGTCCAGTGGCAAGCACGCTAACCACTAGTCCACCGAGGTCGACACTATACAGTTTTACATATTTTACAAATTCAAATGTGTTTTTATCACTTACTAGTAAGACAAGTGTGTTCTTCGGCATGTGAAGTGTAGTAGCTTGTTACCCCCCTGAAGAAGGTCTACGGATCGAAACACGTGTAGGGGAATGCATCGATATTAATAAAACTATAAAGTAGTTTAAGTTTGTGCATTTGTTGGTTACTGAATACTAAGTGTATCTCTAATCTGCATAGCGAAATACGAGCTTGGTCACGCAAGGCGAGTCAGCCACGAGTTGCGTCAACGTCCTTCGACTTAAGCGTGATTCCAGGCTTCCGCCGCGATGTAGATGACATCTGAGCTCTTCTGGGATATTACACAGCGTTGAGTGGTAGTTCCGTACCGACGTTTCGGGACAACCTATCGGTACCATCTTCAAGGGTCAAGAAGTCTTGGATGGAACTTCAGACGCTCGCCCAGTTGAGTGTCTCATACACAGCAGGTGGTGCGTTTTAGAAATGTCTTCAGTGGGGCAAAGAGTGCCCATTTACAACACTTCGGGAAAGTGTGCGTCACAGTAAAACCGTCGCTGAAAAGGTTTCTACAAAACATTTTCCGCGTCAACAGTGTCGTGTCAAAAAAAATATGAAAAATGGAGGAAAAATTTAGAACAAGTTCAGCGTTTAAGAAAGATAAAACACGAAACCGTGATGTTATAACTTAAGACAAACTAGACGGCAGTTGTGCTCGAGTGTAAACAAGCTCCAGTGCTTGTCCCGGTTGGTTTGGCAGGTCGAATAACGCGTTAAAAGCCTCAGCTCACGGGGCAACAGAAGTCCTAAAACTACGCCCATATAGGATTAGAACTGTGCAGTACCTCTTCCTCTACACTGATACAGCAGTTTCAAGAATCGGTACCGTATGGAACTCCTGGTCCGAAATTCATTTCATCTCCGAACAGGTATGGTTTACATCAGCGGTGCACATTCTGTGGCCCTCGACCCTTTCCTAAGCGACCCGTGGAGCCTTCAGTTCAGTGACATTCTAATGAGCTTCAGTCCCACATAAATTCCATCTGGAATCCATGTAATCATCATTACTTCTTAAATAAGAGACACAGTTCATCGTAATCTAATACAAATTCAGTAGAACCCGGTTATAACGACATCGGTTTATGCGACACCTCGCCTGTAGCGCCAGATATTCTTGTGGTACCAATTATTTCCTCACTGTTAACCATAACATTATACTCCTCGGTTATAACAACACTCGTTTATAACGATACAAGATATCCAGTCCCTTTCATGACGTTATAACCGAGTTAGACTGTATTAACAAAATGGATAAAGTCGATGTTTCAATATACTATTATGTTTTCAAACTTTTACGGCACTTCGCCAAATCACTCGTGTCTAAGTGACCCGCGGTTAAACAAGGTTACGTATCACTGGTTAACATTAAGTGGGGCAGTAAACAGCCAGAGTCAGATACTATTGTCCCGAAAATCCCCATGCAGTTCACCAAGTTCCTTCGCATGACGCTAAAGTCGGGGTCTGGGGTGCTGCTGAGTATACGTTTGTCTACGAAGCGATAAACTGCATTCGCTACGTTCTGTTAATTCTGGCACCATTCTTCAAAGAATTAACAGAAGAGGAAAGCTGTACGGTGACTTCATGCAGAACGGCCACACAACAAACACTCAACGTCTGCCCTACAAGAAGTGTTCGGCAAATGGTTAGCTCTCGGACTGTGAACTCGCAGACCTCCAGATCTGAATCTGTGACTTGTAGGGGACACTGCAGGATAATTTACGTGAACAAACCACATTCTGTGACTTGTAGGGGACACTGCAGGATAATTTACGTGAACAAACCACATTCTGTGACTTGTAGGGGACACTGCAGGATAATTTACGTGAACAAACCACATTCTGTGACTTGTAGGGGACACTGCAGGATAATTTACGTGAACAAACCACATCCTGTGACTTGTAGGGGGCACTGCAGGACAATTTAAGTGAGCAAACCACATTCTGTAACTTGTAGGGGACACTGCAGGATAATTTACGTGAGCAAACCACATTCTGTGACTTGTAGGGGACACTCCAGGATAATTTACGTGAGCAAACCACATTCTGTGACTTGTAGGAGACACTGCAGGATAATTTACGTGAACAAACCACATTCTGTGACTTGTAGAAGACACTGCAGGATAATTTGCGTGAACAAACCACATTGTGACTTGCAGGAGACACTGCAGGATAATTTACGTGAGCAAACCACATTCTGTGACTTGTAGGAGACACTGCAGGATAATTTACGTGAACAAACGACAATCTCTGCAAGAAATGAAACACAATATTCATGCTGTATAAACACTAACCGCATAGATAGCCCGACAGTACACACTACAGCATGAGACACACACAGACAACAGAAAACAGCAGGTATGTCATTCGAATCAAACGTGTCAACTTACAAAGTTATATTAACTTCATTAATTGAATATTATGGTTCTGATACTCATTATTTTACAGGACATAATATACAAAACCAAGAACAAATAACAGCCAGAGATGTAGATGTAACACAGTGATCCATACTGCTGAATTTCACCATTTTGACACGAATTTTAACGAATTTTTAACGATTTTATACTCAGTGTTTCCATATACGTTTTAAACTCTGATTTTATAAGTGAGTGTAACTTGCATACTAAGATATTGCACAACTATGAGGGCAGAAATAACATTGTATGTAGAATGTACGTAATTTTGAACCCCTGATGATGGTTTTTACATAAACCGAAACATATGTAGGGGTCTATTGATACATAATAAAGGTAAAAGTGAAGTGCATTTTGTCGGTGTTTTATAAGCAGTGATACAGAACTATAATTTACGTGTTGTTTTGTACGCGTATCAAAATCTGTCACACTAAGGGAAGGACAAAGTTGAAGGTACTTGAGAACAGGGTGCTGACGTTAGAGGGACACAGTTGACAGGTCGTCGCATAAAGCCGCACAATGTGGTACTTTCACAATGTCTCGCATTCATAATTTCTGCTTTTCACAAATGTTATCACCATGATAAGGTCAAATTTATGACATGGATGAAAGAAATATCTCGTATTGCACGGACGAGCAATGCAAAAATACCTGACTCTTGCCTGGAAACCTTACAAGCAAAGATAACTGAAAACTTAGCAACGGTGACATCATTAAAATGTATCGTACACAGATAAAAGGGTAGTCGTAAATCAGAATATGGTTCAACGGGAGGTTTTTGTGAACCACCGGGCACCAAAAAAGGTAGAAATGGGTGTATCAACTTCTCAAGGCTTCTCTGTAGGAGTTGACTAATACCCCACTATCACCGATCTACTTTTCGCGTAAAATCCATATGACGGGGGTTTCAGCTTCCGAACTTTGCAGAACAAGTGGAATTCAGTATAAAAACCGAACTAAAACTGAACCACCTCCATACAGCACAGACCCTCTTGAAGACCCAACATTCTCTCTGTTGGTCAACAAATGTCTCACTCTTCGCAGAACCTCAGATTCGCTGATGTGTTTACTTACTTCGCCTCTAAATCTGTGATAACTGATTCTAGTGTTAACCAATTACGACTATGGATTTACCTGCATATCACGTATACCTTTACAATCACAACGAAACCTATCTTAAACTAAACCTGGACAAAAAGGAACACCGTCTTCAATGGAAAAATTTTAGTCCCGAGGACCTTGTGTAAAAAAAATCGTGTAACACCACCTTTAATAAACGGGAACTGTCTAACGCGGTCACGGAAAGCAAAGACAGGAGTTTAACGGAAATTCATCTCCCACAGAAAAGGACAAACATTCCATTTACGGTAAAACATCCAAAGATTTATACTTGTTTCAATTACTTGTAGCCTCGCCTCCAAAGAAGAGAGTAATGCTTGACTTCACTACAAAAATAAAAGTGATGGAAGCAAGTGAAAACGACAAGTTGACAGTACATCCTGGCAAAGTTTTAATACTGAAAAGCCTCGAACTACAATTAGCAGGTGTTGGATTAATCAGGTACAGCACGTAATCCACAAGTTACTTTATAACAGTGGATCCCAACGTGGGCGGTACCGCCCCCTGGGGGGCGGTGGGATTACCGAGGTGGGCGCTAATAGGTACGAGAGGTGGAAGGGAGCGCTGTTATTATCACAGGGGGGCGCAAGTAGACAAGTAGCGCATTTATTTTTATAATAAAATTCAAATAAATCAATTTTTGTGTTAAAAATAAAAAATGAACTAAATTTCTAAGTATTTTAATTTATGAATCTTATTCAGGCACATATTGTTTTGTAATAAACTATTGCTAGATGAATTATTGTTAATCATAAAAAATATAATAAATTTTAATTTATTAATTAACACATAAAACATTAAGTTTAACTCTTATAATTTTATTTAAACGATTTTTTTAAATATAAAATAAAGTGGAAACAAAAGCGCATTTATGTTTTTTTAAAAAAGGTAAGGGGGGCGCTGTGGGTGTGTATATGGAACCAAGGGGGGCGGTGGACCGAAAAAGTTTGGGAACCACTGCTTTATAAGATTACTTTGTCTCTGGACTTCCTCTACCGCACAATGTCAACATGATACGGAGATTCAGAACAATTCCTTCCATCCGACCCAACTGAATGGGTGTCTTACCCAACTTTCCACCTGAAGATTGGAACAGATTCCGTTTCTAAAACACTATGACGTTTTTGGAACACGATGATGGACAAGGCCCAGAAATCAGGCGATCCTGCGTGTAATATAACATCGTCACAACACTATACAATTGAAATTACTTCATACATTACTGTGTCAAGAGCAGCACAATGGAAGGTGGAGGTAAACACAAGTCTCACTTCTCTTCCTACTCAATCCTCTTACGAACTTGATTAATGGCCGAGAAGAAAGGAACAATGTGAGAAGGTGGACCGGTGTGTTGGTTTTACATATGGTTCTGCATAAGCCATAAAGAAAAATGGCTGTAGATTAAGTACGTTACTGGCGTACTGTTCTTAGTGTGTCTATCACAGTACTTTTTAAGAAATTCCCCGCAAATGACGATCCATTTTCTTAAGCTGTCCATCTACGTACAGCAACTAAAAAGGTACAGTAATCCCATTACAGGCCTGGACAGACCCTGAGGGTTCCAGGAGGCTGAGGCTTCCAGATTTCTAGACAATCGGCACATGAAGGTGGTAAGGTTGTCAGCTCTACGCACCGGCCGCCTTTACCCCCCAGGAAATATTCCTGGTACTCATTTCTGTTAGAGGCTGAGTCGACCCCAGGGGCCATAGCGCGACCGAAAGGATTATGTCAATGAAAAATTCCAATGACACCATCGGGAATCGAACCCGCGACCTTCCGGTTTGTAGCGTAGTGCCTCAACCAACTGCGCCACCGCGCGCCCCCACGTACAGTAACTAGTCACATAATAATTCCAAATAGTCTGACATTTACGTATTTAAAGGCATTTTTGCACCAAATTACGGCCTGAAAATCGGTAATCAGGCAGATGGTCAGTTACGTTTCTTTTTTCCTATGGCTCAACAGCCCCTTTTCGGGTGCCTAGGCCTCCTCATTTCGAGGTTTCACGATCTCACACACTTTAGACACACCACACTCGGTAGGACTCCTCTGGACGAGTGACCAGCCCGTCGCAGAGACCTCTACCTGACAACACACAAAACTCACAACAGACAGACATCCATGCCCCCGGTGGGATTCGAACCCACGATCCTAGTAAGCGAGCGGCCTGACCCACGCCTTAGACCGCGCGGCCACTGGGATCGGCAGATAGTCAGTTACTAATATCCAGAAAAATCATAAACTGCAGAAAGTGTTGTGACTAAGGCCGTGCCATGGCTCAGGCGGTTAGTCGCCGGCCTCTCACCGCGGAGGCCCGGGTTGGATCCCGGGTCAGTTCCATGTGGGATTTGTGGTGGACAAACTAGCACTGGGACAGGTTTTTCCCCGCGTACTTCGGTTTTCCCCTATCAATTTCATTCCACCGGTGCCCCATTACAAGGAAAAACGAAAAAACACTAATCATCTTTATCATAGGGTTGCACAATAAGCCTTAAGGCTGCGGTGCATCCGTAGCATCTGCTGCGGGGTCCTTCATAAAAGAAAGAAAGTGGCGTGCATTCGACTTTCAGGGCAATTATTTGGATATTTTATACAATCGCATCATCTATACAGCCAGCTGGAGAGAACAATAGCAAAGGACAAAAAAAATGTTACAAACACAACAACGATCCTTTTCGATTTCCAATAACGGGCACTGTGCTAAAAATGCATATGACTGAACTGCATCTTTTAAATCGTTAAGTACTCGCTTATAACGTCCTCGGTTTGTGCGACACCTCGTCTATAGCATTACACATTCTCTGGTACCAACTAGTTTCCCATAAAACACGTGCTTTTCCGCCTTGCTTAGTAGGACATACATAAAAGTATCTACCTCGGATATAACGACATTGCCAGTTATCGGTTCCAATATTATTTTCCAAGAAGTAAGCTATTTTGAGAATACAACCATCTCCTCATCCTTGAGAAGGCAATCGCACTACGCTTCCAGGCAGCTATATAAATTCCACGCATGAAAAATGACAACAGTAATGGTAACTCACTTTCTGCGTTAAGTTGCCCTCTACTTTTTAGACGCATTCGCACATAAGACAGCGCAAAAATTTAATTAATATGCCTACAGGCCTGCATTTTGTCTCGAAATAGTCTTCCTTCACTTTTACCATACACCTCGGTTATAACAACACTCGTTTATAACGACACAATATATTCAGTCCCTTTCATGACGTTATAACCGAGTTCGACTGTATTTATTTTTACTCCAGCGATCCATAAAAACGTAAAATGACTTGAAAACTGTAGAAGTGGTTCTTGGTGTGGTGTTCTTACAACCAACGCCACAATTTAGCGATCAATGCATTTTCATCATCATCTCTCCATATAAAAGCATAGTTTGAGTGAGTACGAAGATAATGCCTAATCTCGCAGTTCAAGAACACATTAAAACACTGACATCGATACTTGACGTTGTCACATTCGTACGTGGTTTCTGGGTTACAGGACCGTGCGGTCTTGCGGGTGTAGACGAACGTCACAGACGAACACACCGCCTTACAATCCCTGACAATGGAGGCAGCACGTTCCTCCAAAACGTCGGTAACCGCCACCCAGACTGAACGGCGTCACAACCGTCAGAATCTCTCACAAACAATATTTACCACTTTGCAGTCATTCAGTTCATCACGTGGACACACCAACATTTGGCTCTCCCATCCACCACCCTTCGATAAATTCCGGAAAATGATGCAAGCATCCAACAGGCGTGAATTCCTAGTACTAACACTGTGATCGTCTAAGATGTGATGTCGTGTAGTTTGGTAGAGTACCATCTTCAACGTAGGGCAACAAGTTCCTCCGAAACATCTATATCTACTACACTGCAAGGGGTCACATCCTACAAGACCACTACCGCGATAAGCCTCGGCACCTCTATTAAGATCTGAAATTAGAGAACTCCACGGGCGGAAATTTTGGAATCAAACCCGGCCCGGCCTGACACGGCAGTTTACCTTCAAACGTTTCACTGCTGATGACCGAAACCCTGCTCCCTTTTACTCTAGCCGAATGAAGCCTTACAATTTAAAACTTCCTCCGACTATCGTGTCATTAAGACAAGTTTGTACTAATGCATAAACATCAACGTCTAAATAAATTACTTAACGACCCCATAATCAAATATAATATTATTTTAGCGTTTGAGGAACGGTACATAGATACTGAAGACCACGTGACATGCCTATGCAGGCACATAAGGGAGACGGAGGTATAGCTCCAACCATTCGCAACCTCGACGCTAAAAGATGGTTGGTCAGAACCAAGCCCCGGCCGCTTTATCTCCGGCAAAAAAAAACCTGGTACCCATTGTACAGAAGGCTGGGTGGGCCTTGATGCCGGTCTGGAAGGGTACGGAAAATCTCACCCCACCGGGTTTCGATCCCCGGACCGTCCAGCCCGTAGCGAATCGCTATACCGACTGCGATGTCCCGTCCACCACAAATGTGACATCTCTATTTCTGGAAAGAAGCAGCTAGGGAAATCCCCGAGAAAATGTTTCCGGAGGCCAACACAATTTTCCACTCTATAATAATATTCTCAACTCATGGTACTATATGCCCGTTCAGTCCGGTCGCTGGTCAACTGCCAAAGCACAAACAGCGTCACAGATCCCTGTCACAGCAATTTTCTGTGTCACGAGCAACAGATAAACGCAACTGCGAACAGCCTTTCCTTTACAAAGAAAGAACGGTCCGCAAAAAGCACGAAATGTTTGACAGGCATCACCTGATTTAACCTGGCCCGAATCTGAACATCGACTGTGCTGCCAAGCCTTGGCCCATATCCGGCCCGACCACCGGGGAAAGCAGAAGCCGGGAGCCTGCATACCTATACTTCAATCCTCATAAATTTACTTCACTTTAAACAATGTGTTATTTGAGTGCACAACATTTCCGTTTTAACAAGTGTCAAGGCAGCATCTATGAACGTGAAAACCAGTCGCTTCAACTTCACATTCTGAGACTGTTACATAACAACTGTGCCCCCTATACGACTCGCCTTATTAACAAGTTCGTGACAATTTTTTTTATATCACTCTCACCGTGCATTTTTTACAATTCACTGTTTAAAACCAACGAAATGCACTTACACTTTCACTTTTATTATTTATACATCAACCCCTACACATGTTTCGGTCTTATATAAGGCCATCTTCAGGGGGCTCGTACACTACGTCCAAAGTTCCGTCTGCCATCAGTACACACCGCAACACGGGACACACGCAACAAACAGACGTAATTACTTAAATGACCATCCAAATACAAAACCAATACCACAACCGCAAAACTAGCCAAAGATGGAAGATATAAGATAATAATCCACACTGTAGCACCTTACCATTTTAACACGAATATTGACGAATTTTTAAGGATTTTTTTATATTCTATGGTTTTTATACATATACTTCAAATACAGACATTGTGACTGTAATTTATATACAAAGAGATTGGACTAGTTATGATGGCAGATGTAACATTGGATGTAAAATGAACGTAGTTTATGAACCCCCTGAAGATGTCCTTATATAAGACCGAAACATGTGTAGGGGTTGATGAATACATAATAAAAGCGAAAGTGTAGTGCATTTCGTTGGTTTGTCAACAGTGAAAAGTTCGTGACAGGTTGGTACCCCTTCCTCATTAACTTACGAAACTTCCCAGAAGAACTCTAAAATTACTGTGTCTACTGTTTCTTTCCGACCAGCTGCATGCTCATACTGCTGCTGTCACGGCAGTGCTGACGATTCCAGGCCGTGTGATATGACGCCGGTACACCGACATATACGTACTGATCTTCCACTCCTTTGGATCTATACAGTAAAATACAGTGGCCATACATAAGAAAGCAGATCCCAGTGGTCGCGCGATTTAAGGGTGGGTCTGCGGCCGATCGCTTGCTGGGATTGCGGGTTCGAATCCCGCAGGGTGCATGGATGTCTGTCTCTTGTAAGTGTTGTGTGTTGTCTGGTAGAGGTCTCTGCGACGAGCTGATCACTCGTCCAGAGGAGTCCTACCAAGTGTGGTGTGTCTGAGTGTGATCGTGAAGCCTCGATAACGAGGCGGCCCTGGCCTACTAGGGGCTGTTTCGCCATAGAATATATATACAGTAGAACCCCCGTATCCGCGGTTTACCGCCGCCCGAAAATATTAACACATTCACTGCCAAAGTCGACCATGGTCGATTTAAGTATTACGTTTCAATTTGCCAGCGTCGACTTTAGTCGATCTAAAGTTTACTCTGCTCTTTTATATATAGGGTTCGCAACTATCCGCGGTTTCGGGCATCCGCGGTAGGTCTTGGAACGCATCACCCGCGGATACAGGGGGACTACTGTATATATATACAGGGTATACACAAAAGATGGTGCGGTTTCCATACTAAATACATAGTAAACCGCACCATTCTTTTGTGTATACCCTGTATATTATATATATATATATATATATTATATAATTTTATTCTTGTATTTGTAAATACGTTAGATTGTGACAAACACAATCACGACCAGGCATAATCTCAACGTTCATGCATCCTCGCCATGGTGACAGTATGTTATAGTGTGTAGATGTGTGTTCAGTGTCATCCCGTGTTATCACGTGACTAGCCCAGGCAGTGTAGTTATCGCCATCAGACTGATGGCTCAGAAGTAACAGAGAAGTTAAAGAGGATTATAAAATTCGAATCCCAGATGGGTTTCGATTTGTAAAATTAAAAAGTGCAAAATTGCGAACCGAATTATGATGGCATGGCAGTAGGGAACATATTCAATCAAGAACAAAAATGTGCGTGCCCCTCCGGCTTGTGGCTTATTATAAGGGGGAACTTGTACTTTATGACCACTGGAAAAGAAAACAGCATGTTACGGAGTGTAACACATGATAATGTACAAATTATAGCAACGTAGTGATAATCAAACATTTTCTAACACTGGACGACAGTTTTGGTTCCATGCGCTGAGTTCGTAAAACAAGAGAGATTAGATTTCAGTAATTTAAAGGCTTTAGTCAAGTGGATGGACGTAGGGGCTTCCAGTTTTGTTGGATATATATTTAATATTTCTATCTGTGCATTGGTTCAAAAACTTCTGTAATATTTCGATGTATCTGTCCTTTGTAATGCACCTCCCTGAAGATGACCACATGAGTAGCCGAAACATGTAGGACGTATACAGTGTGTATAATATACTTTCATACACTTCTGTGCATTTGTTGGTATTGATATCATACCTAATTTTATACTATATATACTGTGCATTTCAGTAATCAATTATTTCATTCCAACAAATACACTACACTATTTTAGTGTTTTCTGTCCATACACATGTTTCGGCACTTCCTGTGCCATCATCAGGGGTGCCGTCGAGAGTTCACAATCCTCAATGCATCCAGTTCAAAAATTATATGTTGTGAAACTGAACTGGATGCATGAGGATTGTGAACTCTCGACGGCACCCCTGATGATGGCACAGGAAGTGCCGAAACATGTGTATGGACAGAAAACACTAAAATAGTGTAGTGTATTTGTTGGAATGAAATAATTAATTCATCATATCTAACATTTCTCAGTTTTCAACACACACGAGTACTTTGCCGTCTTCTAACTCCAAGTTCCTCTCTAAATTCTGCTATCACTGACGCCTATCCGTAACACAGTCACAGTATAATTCCACCATCACCTTCCAGGTTTAGGCATGTTACTCTCTTTCAACTCCAGCAGTCTTTTTCTTTCTCATTTTTCCCTGACGAGTACAAGTAAAATATATGCAAAATTTTGTTTAGAAAATAAAATACCTCAATATATCTTGGTAATCGATATATCGATATATCACGACGTGAAATACGCTATTCATAGCACATGTTCCAAGACTGTAAAAATTTAGCATCTCCACTCCACCATCATGAATATTCATTTCATTTCAATCTGATTTTCTGTTAACTGAATTGTGACCAGCCTAGTGCCTACTCAAGGCTTTCACACACCTCCCATGGAAGTGACATGAGAAAGGAGCAAGACTGCACGGCGAAACAAGATGAAGCTAAAACAAACAAAGCAATCCTGTGCCATTCCGTCCACGATAAATGTCAAATAAAGTCACCCAAAACTGAGGCCGAATCTACGCAGTGAAAAGCCAGCATCCAACCACCAGAAATATGGAACACCCCTGCAAGTGAAGGTAAAGCAATCCCATTACAGACCTTGACAGGCCCTTAGGGTTCCAGGAGGTTGAGGCTCCCAGATTTCTAGACAGTCGGCACATGAAGGTGTTAAGGTTGTCAGCCCTACGCACCGGCCGCCTTTCCCCCCAGGAAATATTCCTGGTACTCATTTCTGTTACAGGCTGAGTCGACCCCAGGGCCATAGTGCGGCCGAAAGGATTATGTCAATGAAAAATTCCAGTGACACCATCGGGAATCGAACCCGCAACCTTCCGGCATGTAGAGCAGTGCCTCAACCAACTGCGCCACCGCGTCCCCCCCCCCCCTGCAAGTACGGGGTCCTTATTTTATCTGAGCAACATCATTTGTCACTTCACAAACCATGTTACATGGCGACAGAATCCGCAGCGCTCGCCGCTCTTCCAGTTTCCCGTGAATCGAGATCCACGTTTTCAGTTCAATGTATGGCAATTAGTATCTTATTATTTAAAAATGGTGGCGGCCAATTTTATTTAAATGTATTGTAGTTAATATTACGTTTTTTACCAGCCGTATTTTTTAAAAAATTGTGCTGGACACGGTTTCCTTCGTCTCGCAAACATCCATCACACCCAACACTGTTCACAACACGCCAAAGCTCTGCTGATGAAACGCAACACAATACATCCGGAATGCTTTTTGCCATAACGTCTTCAGTGCCAGGACTTCCTACACACTCTATCCACGCAGCAGTTCTGCTGTCATGCAGACATGTCCCTTTGCTGTTTCACGCCGAACCAACCATCTTCCTGGATATCAGCAACAATTTCTTCTGGTTTTTTTTTTTTCAGCCAGTACCTGTCTTCCGCGTGTTCTCCTTTCTAGAGCCGAAAATGCTGCTCGAAACCTCTTCACGGATTTGAACATTTTTCCGTGTTTGGAACATGCATATCAAAAAACCTTTGTCTGAATTCAGAATCACACTTCTTGTACGATCGTATCTGGCACACACAACGTACAGAAACATGATGCAATGTTATACCCACTGGATGAAAGCGTCATGCATACAGACACAACCTCTGCGACAGATCAGGTGTAGGAGGCTAGCCAAGTCGGCCAAGATCGATTCGGCAAGGAACCCGACACGAACTGGCCAATGATATGGGCCAAATAAACTACCTGACCTAACACTGGAAACTTCCACTGCTCTTCAAACATACGTACCCATTCCCCAACCACATAGGCCTATTCCTTTATTGCCACATTTACTTCCCACTCGACTACTCATGTTTACACTGACATCAGACCCCGATATACCACAACAGACCATCTTGGCAACGCCTACATTTTAAAATAATTACATTAAAGACTAAGCACTTAATACGTTTAATTAACACATCAACCAACATATGCACTTAATAAAATACATTCAAGAACAAGTACAAAACTCCTACGTGTTTCGGCACCGGGATGCCATCAGAGAGTTATTCAGAACAAAGGAGTAAAAGCCCAACACGCTAATCTAGGTTTATACTCCTTTGTTCTGAATAACTCTCTGGTGATGGCATCCCGGTGCCGAAACATGTAGGACTTTTGTACTTGTTCTTGAATGCATGTTATTAAGTGCATATGTTGGTTGATGTATTAATTGTAAGAATATGCACGGTGTGAATAGCATAAAATTTACTTAATACTCATTAACTGTGCCATTATGTATGTGCAGCAGTCAAGAGTCCTTTGTTCTGAATAACTCTCTGGTGATGGCATCCCGGTGCCGAAACATGTCGGACTTTTGTACTTGTTCTTGAATGCATGTTATTAAGTGCATATGTTGGTTGATGTATTAATTGTAAGAATATGCACGGTGTGAATAGCATAAAATTTACTTAATACTCATTAATTGTGCCATTATGTATGTGCAGCAGTCAAGAGTTTATTTCATAATAAAGAGAATACAAAATGGAAAAATTGAACAGCAGTGGAAAAAAACTGCCATAAACCACACGGCAGCTTTAACGTTCACGGCGTGAACATTCGATGAAAATGTGATTTCGGAATTTCAGAAGATTCTGATGCATAAAATACGAGACCTGTGACATAAGCGGTGTGAAAAGTATGATGCTGAACTTCCGATAAACTTTATGTTATGAAACCTGAAGTTCTCACAGCGGTGTTACTTTAGATCCAAATCTGTTACACCGTGCCGACTGGTAAAGTCACCTATGTTTCGAACATCCTCAGTGCCTTCGTCTTCAGGGTAATAATAATAATAATAATTCTTGGCTCAACAGCCCTGTACGGGCCTGGGCCTCCTCTTGCCTCCTCTTGTCGAGGTTACTAAGTCATGCGCATTCATGGCAGCTGGTGACCGGCCAGCTAGCCGCGCTTAGTGTTCTATCGATCCTGATGTGCACGCCAGAGCCATCTGGCAGGCAGTCAGGAGACTTGGATGAGAAATGGAGGCAATTTGGCTTACGCAACATTTTTATTCATGCCCGTAAGGTTCTTTTACATGCCGTAAATCTACGACATGGGACCGACGGCTTTACTTCCCCTCCGAAGGAAGTGGTGCTCCGGATTTTTATCATCCTTAAAAATCCATCGACCTTTGGTCGGGATCGAACCCGCGAACCTTGGGTCCAGTGGCGAGCACGCTAACCACTAGTCCACCGAGGTCGACCTTCAGGGTCAATAAGTCAGTTTATTTACCAATTAACACGGCATAACATCCCAGAAGACTTAAACTCTGACCTTCGTGTTTGTTCGTATAATTCGCTTATTACTAAACGACACTTCCCAAAACATGCTGTTCTGTTTCAGTACCAAACTGTACACTGCCCATCACAGTACCTTGCTCACCTCCACTGTCATCCTGTAGCTATTTTGCTAACTCAGCAATGTCAAATCAACACTGCTAAATGAGGAATTCCCGCTCGAAGGTATCCCTACTTTGATGTCGTGGTGGGGCTTGCGTGGTCAAACGATCCTGAGAGCTATGTTGGCGGTGGTGTAGCTACTGGTAGGGCCTCCCATGCCAGACAGGTCAAAGGTGATGACCCAGACAAAAAGGGATACCCTGATCCTCCAGCTTGGGGGGGGGGGGGGGGCTGACAACCCCATCCCACAAAAATGTTTTGTTGAGAAGCTTCTAAAATTGCAAGCCAGAAGAAACAGTGGAAGACGATTTTGGAAGAGGCTAAGGTCCACCAAGGACTACAATGCCAGCAGAAGAAGAAGAAATACACAAATTGTGTGCTCAAATTAAAAACTGTGGTTTACTAAAATAATTCTAAAAAAAAAAATCTGTAATCAGGACAAGAGCTACCTACACCCAAAAACTGCACTGCAATACTTGCACACTGCCTCATTCAGACGGCGCGTGGCTCGTCCAGTGACGTGACTGTCACTTGCTCGGCCAACAGATCGGAACAGAAAAGACAATCTGGCTACACGACGCGGCGCAGCTCGGCAAATGGCAGACCAGCGGCCTTGCTCGGGTAGGTTCGGCTCGGCTTGTGGAATAAGTCGTGTTGTTCTATGAACTTAAAAATGTCCTCGTTTGACCACTCCATTCTAGCCAATACCAATTGTGGGACAGAAACTTTCACTCTTCGCGCACCCCGACAGCAGAAAACAAAGACCAGACCTAAGTGTATACAGGCTTGGACGAGACTGGCTTGGCGCGTACACTGCAAGCGCCGTGTAGCCGCAAAAGCTGCCCGCGCCGAGTCCCTTTGAGGCTCGTGAGAAAACCGCTTCTGAGGCGATCCCACGAGCCTCGCTCCACCAATCACACTCCGCGCCTCGCCAGGCCGGTTACACGGCGCGTTTGATTACGATTCTTTGTCAGTGACGTCAGTTATGACGTAAAACGAGCCGAGCCACGCGCCGTCTAATCCCGGCTTAACAGTCATGGCGACACGACTTAGTGGCTACAGTATGGATAAATATCATATCTTCAGGTGCTATCAGGTCCACGGTTTGAAACAGGAAACAGAAACATTACATCTGACATGTATTAGATATGAACACCAGCTATCATTTTACAGACAAATAAAAGTCGGTATTGTATAGCTGATCTCTCTCTGTACCATTCCTTTGTACACAGTTTCTTAGTGGGCTTACGTACTACAGTGAGTCCTCGTTTAACGCTAGGGTTACAATCCCGAAGATCCCAAAGTAGGACGAAACAACGCAGAACTGACTCCTCCCTCACAAATAGGTCGATGACCCCGCCAGCTGGCAGCGAAAACAATGTCAATCCGAGTCCAGGCAACAGTCATCAAAACTCTGGTCACTAAAATCTGTCAACGTTAAAACTTAACAACACTGTTCGGGGCTACGTTCAGTGAGTACTGTCTGTATTTCTACTCCCAGTTATTATTTCAAATTTTCAAATACTGAGGCAATGCAAAGAAGTCCTATGGATAAACGCCGTCCACGCCCCCGTTGACCTGTCATGCCTTCCCCGCATTATATGCATTTCCTACGTAATCCCTGCAAAGCGGGCCGATCACCCGGTAGCCCGCGAGCAACGTTTTGCCCGCGACAGTGTGTTACGTTGCCCGCAAAGACATCTGAAATAACGAAAACGTCTTTTAACCCTTTCCCTGGCAAGGTTGAGACAACGCCGAAACGACTGCAAAAATTTAAGAGCTTTTTATTTATGGAGACATAACTCACACTACTAATTCGTTTCGTAAAACCTGTGCTAAACAAGCGACAGCCTAGTCTAATTCCACCGAGCACAGTCCTTCTTGAGAAGCTAACAAGTCCTCAGCTAATTAAGAAATACTCCGGGTTTTATGGAACCCGAAGGTTCATTACCGCTTTCACAACATCCCGCCACCTGTTCCTATCCTAAGGCAGATCAATCCAGTCCACACCCACATCCCACTTTTTGAAGATAGATTTTAATATTATCCTTCCATCTACACCTAGGTCGTCCAAATTCTCTTTCCCTCAGTTCTCTCTACCGAAACCCTGTATGCACCTCTCCTGTCTCTCATACGTGCCACATGCCCTGCCCATCTCATTCTTCTTGGACACCCTAGTCTAGGTTGTGAACTTAATTTTTAAATACTTTTCCTATTACTGTCCGTATATTTACATTGCACATAATGTATAGAAAAGTACACACAGGTAAAAATACACATATAATTATATTCTTCATTCTGTGTACTGAATTTTATGTTGGCCGCATGCAGACCAAATTTTGCCAAAGTTGCCCGCATCACACATAAGGTTGAGCGGGCCTGCTGTAAAGAGTAACCGGATGTTACGACTCCTAATTTTGTGAGAAGTAATTGTTACACGTATTTGTGGTCACTGAACTTTCTGAAATGTTACTACAGTTTATGAACCCTTAACAAGGTCCATGCATGTCACATGTCACATGCACAACACCAACTAGCAACTGAAACAACCCACTGCAGCAATTAGTTTATCTTGAGCATTCCAAATGCACAGACCCCGTAAAGTATACCTCCACTGCCACACACAAAAAAAAACCAGTGCAGTGCAAAAAATTAGACGTATGATTATATTAAACTACAACATATCAGAAAGTTCAGCTCCTGAGAGATATGTTTAATAGTTACATTTCAATCCAAAATTAAAGAGTTCACAATTTGGTATTTTCAACAATCAAACTAATATAGTGTGAACATAACTTCTTCTATGTACCCCGACTGCCGAAAAATATCTTACATCCACAAGATTAGAACTAAATTTATCAAAACATTTTAAGGCACTTACTGATTATTACAGTATATAAATAATATCCCTTGGTTAGTTTTACAAAATGCTATTGTAACAAAAAAAAGTCTTGCATCTTAATAAAATTGACTTTAGTGTACTTACATCAAAACATGCAGCACCAACATTAATAGTGAGGAACACAATATACGAATAAATACCGACAGTGTACACTACAAGACGTTCAACATCTATTAGTGTACACTGTTGGTATTTACTCATATCATTTACTATGTACACTGTCACAATGTGTTGTAACAAGCATAAGACATAGCTGTGCTGACAGAACGTATGTATCACCTATCATAGCACAGTGTGACATACTGCATCAAAGGACAGGATACGTGTCAGTTCAATGTTGGTTTCCAAGTAATCCAAATGACAATCCCAGCTATGACAGCACCATCAGATGGTGACAGTAAAGGATATTGTACTACATGCTTCAGCTTGTATAAGCTCCCAATCACAGCAACACTGCATACTGTATAAGGCTGCCTTTACAAAACTTAGCAGAGAACATTCTTGGTGCTTTAAATGTTTTATATGCATTTAAAGGACTAAATGAAAATAAATTCAGATCAAACAGTATGAAAAGAACAACAGTATTTCTCTTTAAAAAAAGAGAGAGAGAGGGGGGGGGGGGAGCCTATATACAGTTATTATTACGCTTAAACTACCAACACGTCTTAACAGAAATTTTTTAATTCACAGCCTGTCTATGCAGTAAACCCACGTAGCAAAGTCCCTCTCAATGCTTACATGTGTAAGAGTGGACGAACAGAAGGCTCATGTATGCAAACTGCGGCTAGGGATGCGATATCATACTGTTTTGTTGAACTTACAGTGGTTATTCCACTAACAGAATCCTGAACGTTAAGCGAATGGCAGCATGTAATAAGTGATCAAATACTGACTTGACGGTTAACACCATCAGGATGCCAGGAAACGCAGAAGACATGCAAAAATACTTGAGGTGTGTTACAAAATTGATGCTGTACAATTCTGTGGACAGGTCACCATAATCATGAACTTCCAATCAGTAACATGCTCATTATTCCAGACCAGCATTTCCAAAAGTGGTACCTGCGAGTTCCTGGAGACTGTGAAGATTCCCTAACGCAAGCATTACAGACTGCTAATGGTCCAACCATAATACTTTTTTTTTTCAGTCGTCCGCTTCTACCTACTCCGGTTTCCCGTTTCAGTGTCCAGGTTTGTAATTCCTTTTGATCACACTGAGAGACACACCACAGTCGGTAGGACTCCTCTGGACGAGTGACCAGCCTGTCGCAGAGACCTCTACCTGACACCAACACACAACACTCACAAGAGACAAACATCCATGCCCCCGGTGGGATTCAAACCCACGATCCTAACAAGCGAGCGGCCGAAGACCCGCCCCTTAGACCGCACGGCCACTGGGATCAGCAACTATAATACGTATCAACTGAAAATAAAATATGTTCCACTATACACTTCACAAGTTACAAACACAATTCAATAGTGTATCATTAATGTTCAAGTCATTACTTTTCCAAAACTGATAAATCACATTTCAACTCATTTGGTGCAGTCCCCTTCTAAACAGTAATAAAAGCAGTCCCTTCAGATCACCTGTGTGCACATGTGTCCACACATCCACACCAACTTTTCAACCACCTGACCAATTTTCACAAAACTCGGTACCACTGGAGCCCATCTCAAACCTACAATAAAACGGAGACGTGCAAACTTTTGAGGTGGGAGCAACATCCACAGGTCCAGAAGCAAAGTATGGAACAGACCTTGGCTAAATATACAATTCAAGTTATGATTATATTTTTGTAAAATGTAAAACCACTGGATTGTGACCATGCAAAAAAGTCCCCAACTTTCAGTCTGATGGTGATAACTGATGAACTGTTAGAGTGATGTTATGTGAAATTTGGTATGGCGATAGATCATAAAGATACCTACACTTTCGATATGAAATACTGTTTCTAAGTCAGCAATTATAAAATTTAAACCTTGCGAACCACTCACCCAATGACATACAAGACCTGAATCCTCAACAACCTTACTGTGAGAACCTTAAATCTCACAATTACAAACACGACAATAACGCACGGCATCACATCCCAGAGACCTGCATCTTTTCGGTTAGGCCTACGTCTGACAAATATGAAGCATACAGAATCTGCATGTAATGTTTCTTCACAAAAATAAAACAACAGCTTGTACTTTCCCTTTTACACAACAGTAATAAGATTAACAGATATGTTAGAAATATAAATACGTACATGCAAAAGAAAAGCAGGCTTTCAACACCAAGGCAGACTCCAACAAAAAGAGTATGCAAAATGCAGTTCTGCAGAACAGCTTATGACAATTGAACATATGTTTCTGATATAGGCTACTTCTACTCTGTAACTGTTGATAATATGCTAATACAGTAAAACCCCGATTTAATGTTCCTGCATTTAGCGAAATCCCGGATTTAGTGATGATTTTTTCATGTCCCGACAATAGCTCCATATAAACAATAAACCTCCATTTAATGAAAACCTTCATTTAGTGAAATATATTCTAATCCCCCAGCAATTCATTAAATAGGGGTTTTACTGTATACGAAATGGTCCGCAAAGTACTTTTTAAGACGCTTCTCCAAACCAGGAACCTAGAGGATGTCCACACACACCAGTGCAGTAAAACTGTGTACAAATGCAAAGGCTCTAATCTACAACTAAACACTGCCATTTATTATGCTTTACCAAACGTAACAAATCAATACATGTGGGTCAAAACGTATGCAGGTTTTGTACGATCGAGGTGATTTACCTGGACACTGGACATGAACACGCACAGGTTCGTCAGACAGTAAAACCTTCTACATTTTAACTCCATGCTATTTACAAGTTAGACACATGAAAAATTCACAGAACTTCACTACAACACTGCTCATGGAAGAGTTAATTTTCAATGTAGTCTCCATCTTTGTTAACATTCTACTTCCACCTTTGAACAACAGCAGATATTCCCACCTGGTAACAGCTGCACTCTTTCCTTTGCAGCCAAAGGCACACGGTATTTTGCAGTGTCTCATCATCTGTGTTAACAGCGTCTGTCTTTCAGAGGACCAAACAACTCAAAATCTGGTGTGACATCAGGACTGCAGGATAAGGGCAGCAACACCATCTGTGCAAATTCTGTGATGATGTCAGTGGTGCGCACACTTCTGCGTGGCCTGGCATTGTCATCGAGGAGCAACACTTCTGTTATTTTTCCTGCGAGATAAATTCAATGATGGCGATCAATTAGACTTCTCAGTGTTTCAATATAGTGGTCACAGTTCAATGTTGTCACTCTGCACAAGAATTGCACAAGCCTCTGTGTACATCTGTCAGCAATCATGGTGTCAAACAAGCACAGACCTTGGAAGGGTCAAGCTCTTCAATTAACTACCAATACACTTCCTCTGCTGATGGACAATATGCAGCATAATTCATCTGCTGTTATGCCACTGGTGCCACATGTTCCTTCATCTACCTCGCAAATATCAGTCTTTACTGCAGTGCAGGGGTGACCACTCCGTAGTGCATCACAAAGCTCTCTGCTCCTGCTGTTTCAGCTTCTTAAATTCTTCTTAGCCATCCCCAAACAATAATCACATATACAGCTGCTTCACCATATACTCTGAGCATTGTCACATTCAGCAACCAAAAACTCAATCACTGCTTACTGTTTTAAACACATATCAGCCACTTCGGAATAAACAGTTGTAAATACTAGAAAATTATCAAGAATGTTCAAGGACTTCACTGCTGTAGAGTTATTCCAATAAAAAAAAAAGAATGTAAGCAGATAAAGAAGGAGATATTTCTTTTGGCTGCCCCATGTACTATGATGGCAACATCATTAACATTCAGTGTTGCTTGAATTCACATCTCCAGTAAGACTATAACCTATATTTGAACAAACACCACACACATATGCATCTTGCTGCTTAACAATTCAAACTACATTGAGAAATGTTCACTTTGTTACTCACTATAAAGGTTCCATAAAAAATACACTAACGTAAGCTGTAAAACCTCTGTCTACATTTCTTCACTGATATGGTAACCGTCCATTACCTGACATAAAATTTCCTTATTAATATGTGTAGAGCAATTACATACACACACTTCCTTAAACCAGGGATCAACAAATCTTTCTTTGACATATGAAGTCATGTGTATCACAGTAAATGATTAGTGGCTTGTGTGTTAGATCATGCAGTATCATCTGCATACACTAATGCCAAACAACTGCCTGGCTCCTATTTTTCTGGGATGGTTCCTAATCTAAAGAAAACTGTGTCATCTCTTCCTTCATTAGTAAGGTGCTTCTAAGTTGTTCCAGAATATAAAAGATGTTACATGAGTTAATCACCATTTACAATCTAAAAATCTGAAAACTTTATGGTATCAATTAGCCACATAATTTCATCCTGTGCTTTTATTTGGATTTTTGTAAAGGGGCAATTGTCTTGAAATTAGACATAGCTGATATTACAAAAGAACTAATATTTTGTCTTGCTGTTTTCAATAGACATTCCCCCAATATTTCATACATATGCTTGGTGACTATTACTGAATCTCACAAGGCAAATAAATTAAATTCATCAAAAAAGAAAGTCTGGTTATACGCTGATATAAAAGCAATGGTCCCAGTCAGTGTTTGACATTGGAAAACACAAAGTGAAATAATTTTAAAATTTCAAGCAGTCATCCAACTGTGTAAGCACAACAGAAGCACCGTGGGGTCAACAGTATTGTATTACACAGTATCATACCTCTTGCTGTCCAAATGGAAATTAAAAAAAAAAAAATTGTAGGCATGATATCAAACATTATACTTGATTTACCGCTCAGCCGAAATCAGCCACTGAAATTGGCTCATGACTAGTGTATTAGAATTTTGAAAAATAATATAAAAAATCTTAGATGTCTTGGATGAAATTAAAAGAACCAAGAACATTAGACCTTGTGATTTAAATTAGGTGAGTCATGGAACATGCAGTTACATCTGTACATATATAAATGCAGTTTCTAACAGTGTTATGTTACAGTTATACTTCAGACATGATTTTTATAACATTATTTTCAAAATCAAACATAAATTACATATAGCCTCAGGGTCAGCTCCCCACCCCCGCACTCCCAATTCAAAATTCTGGGTATGTGCCTGGTCTCACTAATGATACACACACCATAAAAATAAGATCATACTATACCATAGTATGACAAATTTTCCCTAAATCTAGGTGCCAACACAAAAATTTAGGCGCCACACTTCTTATCCTGTGCATTTATGTTGTAACAACTAACAAACTTAACCCTCCGCTATTGCCCTTGCTTGCACTGCATGTCTGTGTCTAACAAATCACAAGATTCCTACACTGAGGATATTCTGACATAACACCACTTCCTGCAATCTTTTTAACAGAAACACTCCGAAAGGCATGTAAATCAAAATAAAAACTAAAAATCCTTGTAAGTATATTGAAATAACAAGCCTTATATTAAAATGCCTTATATAACATGAAATTACAACTTGAACTTGAAAGTATTACCAAATTCCTCTATTTCTTTCTCTATCCTCCATGCCAATCATGGCAAAGACCCTTAAAGAGTTCCTTCCACACATTTTGATATTACGCTCAACTGATTTTAATAGTTAAACTATTCACCGGTGGCAAAGAGCAAGCTGCTTAGTAACTAACTGCAAGTTTCAGCATGATCTTTAAATGAAACACAGATGTTAACTTACAATACATGCTTCTGAATTCTAGGAACCATGACAAATCATCTGGGAGCCATGACAACCGCTGCATGGGATGTGCTGAGCCTTGTACTAAACTAACTGAAAAAAGTAGACCCTATGCCCTAACATCATAATTATGCAGTGCACATGAGAATTAAAACTCACTCCATGGCAGACAGTTCCTGTTGAACAAATAAGAGTAGTTCAGCTACTTAAGAAGTCCCCGCCTTTTTTTAAAAAAAAAAAAAAAAAAATCCCGAGTTTCAATACCAATTTTTTTATATTAGTCTCACCATGCATTTTTACAATTCACTGTTTAAAACACCAACAAAATGCACTTCACTTTCACTTTTATTATTTATACCTCATCCCCTACATATGTTTCGGTCTTATATAAGGCCATCTTCAGGGGGTTCACAAACTACGTTCATTTTACATCCAATGTTACGTCTGCCATTATTCTAGTCCAATCTCTTGTATATAAGTTACAATCAGTTACAAAAGCAGAATTTAAGGTATACATAAAAACACAGAGTATAAAATCCTTAAAAATTCGTCAAAATTCGTGTTAAAATAGTAAAATGCAGCAGTGTGGGTTATATGTTACCTCTTCACCTTTGGCTGGTTTTTGTTCTTGGTTCTGTACATTTTGATGGTCATTTAGTAATTATGTCCTGCTTTTTATTTCGTCTGTGTCTCATGCTGCAGTGTGTAGTTTATGAACCCCTGAAGATGGTGTTATATAAGAACGAAACATATGTAGGGGATAATTAATAACTGATATATAGTGAACGTAAAGTGCATTGGTGTTTTAAACAGTGAATTTCAATACCAAGTTTGCAAGAACCCTACATTCACGACAAAGATTAAAAGTAGTTGTTCCTATGCTTAATTAACCCTCTGAAGACTGACTTTATCCAAATTATACATAAGACTTCAGTTCTAACTCATGGAAAACAGTGTCTGAATCCTTATCAAAATCAGTCAATGCTGTTAATGGAAATGATCCGTGTTTATTGTGGGAATCATAGGGAGACACACATAAACACACCATGTGCCTAAATGCAGAGGTTCACGATGCTGCAGCAGATGGTTCACACAGTTACCACTGAGCTTTAAAAACTCAAGTGGACGCATATCATCATTCATCTCAGCAGCAGAAAATGATCAGTACCCAACTTATGCCCCAGCTACTCTAGGCCCTCAGTACCCACTAAACAGCAGACTGGATGGACCCAAAAGCCAGAGAGGATGCAATGGTGAATAGAAAAATCACTCTCTGTGCTCAAAATAAAACGTGATTCTCCAATCACCCAGTCTGTAGCCCATTCACTACGGCAATTGTGTCATACAAGCTGATATATATAAAACAGAAAACAAAACACAGCAAATCCAAACAGATTGCTACTAGTGTTTGCACATTACTAGATGCCATTCTCTTTCAGCACTGGATGTAAACGGTTAAGATACAAAATTCTATACTACATTACATTCTTATGAAAAGCTCTATAAGCCTGTCTTCAGTGGTCACCCTAAATTCTCCTCCCTCTACACTCACATATTTAGGTACATCCATAAGCAAAAGAAAGGTATCATCCTAACACTGCGCTGTTTCCTGGCCACCAAAATATCCTGCCTACTAGGTTCATAAAACTCCTTCTTCTTCCTCCTCCAATGGTGCTACATCCCAGGGTGGGATTTGACCACCTCAATGAGCTTCCATCACTCCTCTCTTCACTGTGCCTTAAGTCTCCAATTTCTACATCCACACCCTGCGACGTCCTCCTCTAACTCATCGCACCACCTCAACTTTGGTCTGCCTCTTTTTCTAACTCCAATTCCTCCCAGTTTAGTACAAATGACTTTCCTTACAGGGTCACCTTCTTCCACCCTCATCACATGTCCAGCCCAACTAAGTTTACTCAGCTTAATAAATTTAACAACATCATGTTCATCATACAGCCTATATATTTCAGAGTTTTTGCACCTCTTCCAACATCCATTTTCAAGTACCAGGCCAAATATTTTCTGTAGAACTTTCCTTTCAAAGGACCTAAAAAGATTCTCACCTTGTTTACCCACAGCCCAAGTCTCGGAGCCATATGTGAGTACTGGCCTAATTAATGTTTTATAAATGAGGCACTTAACTTTATGTGACAACAGTTTTGAACTAAGATGCTTCATTAAGCCAAAGTAGCATCTGTTCACTGCCTCTAGCCTTGCCTTTATCTCCATCATAACACCACCATCATAGAGGTACATAAAACTAGTTCACTAAATATGAATACAAGGATGAGTAAGACAATGAAGAAGAAGAAAAATATATTAACACCACAGTGCATGAACTTTGTTGAAAACCTGATAGTTATTAAGCTGGCCAACAAGTTCCCTGATCATAAAAGCTCACCACTGCTTACCCTGAGCCACTCACTCAAAAATCCATTTCAATATTTTTCTCCCATCTACACATATATCTTTACACTGAGACCAAAATTTTGAATGTATTTCTTACTTCTCCTACGGGCACAGCATGTCTCGCCTATCTCACCCTTCGTTGATCTAATCCTCCTCTCACCCCCCACAGGGTACAAATATTCTCAGCAGCCTCACCTATACCCTTTCCTTAAACGAGCACATTTTCACACCCATAATACAACCTGTTGTTGATATATGGACACATGTCTGTGTGTCTACTTTACATGCAGATTCAATGAGAAGTAGGGCTATCACCACTCAATGTGCACGGTTCACATATTTTTAGAAGCGAAGTGTGTATTTTCCATAATGTACAGTCAAGAAAATCCAGTCACAATGTTGTTAGAAATACAGGGGTACACAAATTTTCCAAAAATCTTGAAGTTGCCAGGAGGGGAACATGAAGCAAGATCAGTACTGAAGAGTAGCATGTATTAGTTGCCAACGTACAACATTTCGTCACCACGGCAACCTGGCACCTGGGATTTGTGCACCCCTGTAGTAACAAGACTTCAATCTATTAACCACTTAATAAAATTCACTCACGCGCAGTAGCTATTACATGTACCACCTGTCCGAACATTAAAATGAAACCGTATTTTGTCCACAGTATGTATTAATGTGACTTTTATGATTCTTTTAATACAGACAGACAAGGTGCTTAAGCAGCATTACCCAACTGGTCTTTGTAATGGAGATATAAATTGTAAACTGTGGTAAGAAATTAATTTTACTATATCATGTAGGTCATGTCATGCTTGAAAGTGTTAAAACTGTCTGGGTCATGAATATGAACACATATCAAAATTCTTATCCGCATAATGTGTGGTGTATTTACATGTTCTGCACAGTTCTAATAAAGCTCACTACAAAGAAATATAAATTCAGGCTTACAAAGGATTCCAAATATCTATATATCTATATATATATATATATATAACATACATATACACATACATTATAAAACATGTATGATAGTCCACAGCAATTAATTTCCATTCTTTACATTCTCATCTCTACATAATGCATAAAACACGGACGTCAAGTTGGATCTGATAAAGCAGACAATACTTCAGGTCCACAGTCATCCTTATTAACAAGAACAAGATAAGCAAGATTAACATGGCCTGCTGTAGGGATATGCCACCTTAATCAAGAAACTTCAACTACTTTAAAATAATCTTCAGACTTTCCACAGGGAAGAGTTAGTCACAGCAATACCCTTTCAACATACACAAATTCATAATCCAATACTCAGAAGTCTGCAGACAAGTTCCATAAAATATTTAAATAACAAATATTCTTAATTAAGAAAACTAACTGTTATTTATCACATGCTTAGCATTACGACCTATTTTACAATTTGTCACAGAATGTAACATAATTGTGTTCATTAACACAGAACATTCCTTCCAAGCCTTAAAACAGGGACACTATCTTTATACGAAATCATTTGAGACTATAAATTTACATTCATATTATCCAAGCCTGAAGATCTATCAACCTCCATACAGGGTGTGATAAGAGAACTGAAGAAGCAAGAACAACTAAAGTCCATGGCTTACTAACTGATAATAACTTAACCTGGAAAAAAAATGCTGAGTTATCTAAGTTAACTATTCTTGGCTATGACAGTCACATGAATCATAAACACAGATGTTCAACTATGAGTTTACTTTGTCTGCTTTACCCCAATGTGTCTTATGGGGTCATCTGCAGGGGAAAAGTGACAGTAAAAGTGTGTTTCATAATCAAAACATATTATAATAACAGCAGGCTTCAAACAGGTCTTTCATTGTAAAGAAGTATTTAAGAATCATGATACAGTTCCCCCTTCCAGAGAATTCTGACTCCCGTTGCTATTATAACTTAATTACTTAATTTAAGAGGATAACAGTTAAAGGTAACCCTCTTCCATGACCAGAACCAAAGGCAAAAAAGTACTTATTCATGTGTTTAATCAGGCAACACAGGGCCGATTCCTCGATCGTGCAGCTCGTAGCCTAGTCACTACACCAAATGAACTAACCTGGCTACTTTCAAAACCAAAAAAAAAAAAAAAAAATCCTGTAATTATATAAATGTAGTTTTAATTGCCATGTTAAAGGCATTACGTGTCATGCCCAGTCTAAATCCCTGTACACCAAGTAATAACATAAAACATAGTCCTCTCCCTCCCGTCACAACGGTACTGACCGAAATCTGTCCACTTTTCTACACAGAACCCCCTTATACTTCAGAGTCCCAGATTTCATTCACTTACGGAACAAGAAATGACACACGTAACACCTGATTGACTCGTAATCCCACCATGTGATTATTTAATAAATATAATTACTCACCTTTCTGCTAACCCCGATGATGAATTATCCATGGTATATATATATATTACAATTTCAGCGATGCCATTCAAACATTGCCAAATGAAAGATACAATGATCACTTCACTTCACTCACTAGTCACTACTCACAATTTATCCAAATTAAATTCAAGTTTTAACGGCACATTATATATTGATCATCACACGTAAATAGTCCCAAAACCATCATAAATATCAAATAAAAGGCACATCATCAAAAACAAATACAAAGTCGCACAACACACAACAACCAACAAGTGTCAGCCATCTTGAGCATTATGTCTCACCCATAATAAAATTCCTATCCGCTCCTTCCACAATAATTAGTACGGTATACTATCTCAATAATTGACAAATTTACACAATATGTGAGTGTAAGAAACCATGCACTTATTAAATACGGTGATGTTATTTATTATTTATTACTTACACCTTATGACAAATTCGATTACTTTATGCTTGACGTTTCACGCACATTTAACAGCGGAAGGTTACATAACATACTGCACGATGCGTACATGTAACCACCAACAGATGGCAGGACATGCTACGCTGGCCAAGGTACAGCTGTTTGTGAAAGAGAAACCTTCAGTTTTCCCGTCCCTGTTTATTATTGATTGTAATATGCTTTTAGTCTATTACTTCCGAGTCTCATCCTAACTATTTGAATTGTAGGTAACTTACTTTTAATGAGTACCCTAAAAACAAATATGTTAGGAAATGAGTTAATGCAAAATTCCCGCTTTCGATACATGACAAATGGATCACGAGTCAGTACAGTAGTGCCACAACGCGATGCAATATCGTGCAAAAGTCCCGTTTCAACATTACAAGTGGAAACACAAATTCTTTCACGCAACCCTTCGCCGCAGTTTGTTCGACTGCTACGAATTCCCACCCTGAATTCTTCGGTAGGACTGGCACAGTAGAATGATAGTGGGAACCAGAACTAAGTGCGGGAAAGACAGACAAAAATGAACTTGTACCCCTCGGCCGTACGAGTGGAAAAGATGCAAAGAGTTATCTTCGGAAGACTAGCGGCATTTATACTCGATTAACACTTCTGAACACATAAAATAAATACATTTCCTTAAACCTTAATGATAGCAGATTTCATTTCACAAACAAGTCGTTTTTAAAAGGCCTCTTCTATCTGAACGCGGTGACAAAATTAAAAATCCCTGCGTCCACTTGTAATACGAATCAAACAGTCCACCTCGTATTCATGTATGACGTCATGTACCCTTAATTCTGAAGGTGTTTCAGTTAAGAAGAGAAGACCAGCGGAAACGTAAGTATGGACGACGACGCTAAATGAAGATAAGGAAAATTATTTGGGGATGATAACTTACGAGTTAAGGCACTGGCGCGCCCAAGGGGGGGGGGGTGCTTTGGCCCGGCAGGGGCTGCCGCAAATACCCGCAAAACAAAATTTAGAAACACAGACTTTACAGACACAATTACATTTACGAGCCACTGAAATCGGTTGCTGACTAGTACATTGCAATTCATTCATTCATTCTGCAGTCTGTCTTACAACAGGTCCGTAACCTCTTCCAAAGCGAGTTCTCCTCAGGGTGCGATATAGTGCTGCCTCTTTCAATTTCCAGTATTCTCTCTTTTCCTTAAGGTCATCCAGTAGCTGCTTACGTCTTCTCCCTCGTCTTCCCGTCATTTCTATCATTCCTTCTAACTTTCCTTCAATCACGTGTTTCAGAAGGCAGTTTCTACGCAACATGTGACCAATCCAGTTAGCCTTTCTTCTTTTTATTTTATGCAGGATCTTTCTCTCCTCCTTGACTCTGTGTAATATTTCTTCATTTCTCACACGATCGGTCCAACTGATCTTCTCCATTCTTCTCCAGCACCACATTTCAAAACTTTCCAGATACTTCTGATCCATTTTCCGAAGTGTCCACGTTTCAGCACCATACAAAGCAATGCTCCAAATGTAGCACTTTACTAGTTTCTTCCTTACATTTAAGTCCAGTTTGCTGGTGAAAAGATTCTTCTTCTTGTTGAATGCTGCTTTTGCCATGGCAATTCTACATTTAATTTCACGTGTACACCTTGCATCATTTGTTATCATGCTGCCTAAATAATTGAAATATTCCACTTTTTCCAATTGCTTTTGATCTATCATAATTTTTATTGTGAATGGTTGCCTTGAGATTCTCGTTACCTTAGTTTTTCCACATTCATTCCAATACCATAGCGTCTTCCAATTTCACTTAGCCTATCAAACATGCCCTGCAGCACATTTCCTTCCCTAGCCAGCAGCACAAGGTCATCTGTATATTTCACAGTGCCAATTACTTGTCCTCCTATTTTGAAGTCTCCAAACCCTTCAAGAGCTTCCTTGGTAAGGTACTCGCTGTATAAGTTGAACAGAATCGATGACAAACAGCAACCTTGTCTAACTCCTCTTCCAATCTTCACACTTCTCGTCTCCCCTTGGTCCAGTCGTATTTTGACACTCTGCTCCATGTACAATTTGCTGATCAATTTTCTTTCGCGCCAGTCTATCCCAATTCCATTTAGGATCTGCATTAATTTGGTCCAGTTGACACGGTCAAATGCCTTCTGTCAGTCTATGAAGCAAGCACACAATTCCTCATCTATGACCAAGGTTCGTTCTGATATTATTCTCAGCATTCCAATTGCATCCCTAGTTCCTTTTCCTCTTCTAAATCCAAATTGATCTTCTCCAAGTGCATCTTCAATTTTCCTCTCAATCCTTCTTCTAAGTATCCTCGCTACTATCTTTGCTGCATGAGCGATGATGCTGATTGTGCGATAGTCGCTGCATTTTGTAGCTTTTGGCTTCTTGTTTAAGGCAGTCATTTTAACTTCAATTAAATCTCTGGAATATTAGAAATATAATAAAAACTTAAGAATACGTATTTTTTTTTCTTTTTCATTTAGTTTTAATATTCCATGTAACCTAACTAGACGTCGGCTCGGAGATTTTGACATGATTTTCATAACATAGTTCTTAAAATCAAACATAATTTATGTATATCCTCAGAGTGGGCCGCGATAGCTCAGTCGGTATAGTCACTCGCTACGGGCTGGACGTTCCGGGGATAGAATCCCGGTGGGGGCGAGATTTTCCGCATCCGTCCAGACCGGCCCCTGGGGCCCACCCAGCCTCCTGTAAAATGTGTACTGGGTCATTCCCGGGGGTAAAGCGGCCGGGGCGTGGAGTTGACCACCCACCCTCATCTAGTGCCGGGGTTAAAGAAAGAGTAGAGCTATACCTCTACTCCCCCTCTGGGCCTTCATGGCCCGTTCTAGGAAGAACTCTACCTTTACCTTTACCATACCCTCAGAGTCAACCCCCCCCCCTCCCCGCCCGCGCCAAAGAAAAGCTCTTGGTGCGCCTATGAGTTCAGGAACCAGTATTACTGGAGCCGGTTCGCATCGGTTTTTTGACCTAACCGGTATCTAAAAATTTAAAACAAATAGAAAAGTGTCCCGGAAGCAAGCTTTTCCCTGTCAGACACTGCCAGCAAAGCGCGCACCGCCCCTGAGGGCGACCTTGGCGTTGTGTTGTGGAGAGCTGCGGTACGAGACTTCGTACATATCGAGTGAGAATAAAGCTATAACATTACAGGCCTGGACAGGCCCTTAGGTTCCAGGAGGTTGAGGCTCCCAGATTTCTACACAATCAGCACATGAAGGTGGTAAGGTTGTCAGCCCTACGCACCGGAAGCCTTTACCCCCCAGGAAATATTCCTGGTACTCATTTCTGTTAGAGGCTGAGTCGACCCGAAGGCCATAGTGCAGCCGGAAGGATTATGTCAATGAAAAATTCCAATGACACCATCGGGAATCGAACCCGCGACGTTCCGGCTTGTAGCGTAGTGCCACTGCGTGCTCCACAATTTCTCCGCATTTTCTTCAGATTACTTGCACTTCCACAAATGGGTATAATTTTAAGGATAAGTATAATTTGAAAAAGTATCGTCACTGCGTAAGGTTTGCGTCTTACTTAAATAAATGTCAGAATACTCGAAATTCAAATATAAAAATGGGTACAAAATAAAAAAAAACTGTCGTGATATGCCTCGCTATCATTTTATTACATATTACTGTACATTAATTTTACAACTTTTAAATGATGCCAATTAAGAGTAAACCAATTTTTTCATGCAGCGCACTTTGTTGTATGGCACTTGTAAGTAACTTTCCACGGAACACAGTCCCTGTTTAGAAGCTAAGAGTTGTTCAGCTAATTAAGCAATTTCAGACATATTATGGAACCACAAGACTAGTTACCATGTTCACAACAGCCAAAAACTCTTTATTCTGAAGCCGGTTACTCCATTCCACGTCCTCCTTATTTTAAGTTTTGGCAGTTCTCAATAGATGGCCACATAAAATACTAGACAGTTAGTTTTCACCGTTCTCTATAGATGGCAAAATAATTTACTCGACACTGTTAGTTTCTGCCGTTCTCTATAGATGGCTCAATTACAACACAATGCACAAGAAACGTGTGAATTGGCATTGGAACACAGATGTCTACCCAATTTCGTGGCGATTTTAAGAGTGTCGTACCATAGAAAGGGTAGTTTTACCCTCCATATTACATCGATGTTACGTAGTTAACTGGAAGACAGACAATACAGGCAGTGCACGTACAACGTAACATTGAGGCGCGTTCGTGCAACCATTGTTGCCGTTGACAAGCAGCAAGTATTACTTATTCTGAGTGCGTGTTTGTAATCGTGCCTTAGTTATCACGCATGCAAAGCGCATGCGCGGTATTATATTGTCATCTGTGGCCTGTCTGGCTATGCCATTATTTCCACATTATCTCACATCCGGCACGATTTTCGGAGGGTGGGAAGTTATTGAATGTAAAATGTGTTTTGTCTCTACAACTTTCATCTAAAACATTTCTTATTCTAACAAGAATTCAGCGATATATTATCATAAATGTACATAGGTCTTAATGTACAGTGCCCGTTATTCTTGTCAGATTTTAATGACATTTGAATTTTCTCGACAGATTTTCGAAAAAAAAACCTTAAATATGATTTCATGAGAAGTCCAGTGGGAGTCGAGTAGTTCCATGCGGACGGACGGACAGACATGAGGAAGCTAGTAGTCTCTTTTCGCAATTTTGCGAAGGCGCCTAAAAACTGAAGGTAGTGGAGCGTGTAGTCGTCGTCACAGGATGATGGACAGGGCACGGCGCATGTGCGCTGAAGGTGTGACGCAGACCGGCCCACACGGCGCTCCGTGGCAACACACCTGTCCTTTCGAACAATCCGAAGACGCTATACATTTCTTCTTCTGACAAATGGCAGACTGCGGTCTAGCTGGGGTGGGACAGGGCGACACATCTGCAACAGAAATAGCGTTCTCCTGTTATGACCTGCAATTTATTGCAGTGGCCTTCAACAATTACGCAAAATGTTTGCTGTTTAACAAACAAGTTACGAATATTATCTTACATTCACCGTGCGTTTCCCTTCAATATTTAACAACCAACTAAATGCACATTTTATTTCAAACTATTTTATAGTTTTCTTAGATTCCCCTACATATGTTTCGGTCTGATTTCAGACCATCTTCAGGGGGTCATAAACTACACTACCTACACGATAAAACGGAAGTGATCTACACTACATATGCAATTGAACGAACACATATGGACGTGATATAAGTGTAGTTTATGGCCCCCTGAATATGGTCTGAAATCAGACCGAAATATATCTAGGGGAATCTAAGAAAACTATAAAAAAATTTAAATAAAATGTGCATTTAGTTGGTTGTTAAATATTGAAGTTACGAATAATTAAGAAACTCTTTAAAATATTCAAATAAATGACCGATTCATTGCTTTATCAAACACCATAAGAAGTCCAGCAAACATAACGTAACGTAACATAACGTAACGTAACGTGTGTATTGTGGCACGACACAAAACTATCCAGCAACTTAACTGACTTTCTGAAGCTTCAGAAGCAATAATCGCTCAGCTACTTAAGGAATTCTCTGAGATCTTCGGTCTTCTGGGATTTTACGCGGCGTAGATTGGTAGTTACTGACGTTTCGGGACAACCTATCGGTCCCATCTTCACGGGTATCTTGTAGATTGGACCAATAGGTTGGCCCGAAACGTCGACAACCACCAATCTACGCTGCGTGACATGTCAGAAGAACGAAGATCTCATACCTAACCCTGCTGTGAAACGAACCCCGGTCTTTCATCACGCAGTCCGTCGCTGTTCGTGTTTAGCTAGGCGGTAATATTGTTCGTGCCCTAGCGTAGTGTCGTTCATTAACGGCTGTAGGGCGCCGTTAATGACAGGCGTCCGTAGTCACGTCAGGAACCGGAAGCGTAATACGCCGTCCGTTCACAAGTGCGTAGACTGCGTCACTACAGTGACGTCAAGGTGACTAACGCCGGCACGCAGTGACGCGGAAAAGGAGGTCCAAGTTTGGGACCCAGACATGGTCACATCCGGTTGTCGCAGAGAGCGCCGAACGGGGGCAGTAATGGCCAAGACTGGGAAGCCAGGCGTGGCAATCCTGCTTCTTGCAGATTCAAGTCTTCTGAGATGTTACCCCGTGTTTACTGGCACACAGTTACCGACGTTTCGAACGAGAGTAGTTTATTCATCTTCAGGGTCATGCAGATAAAAAAAAACGTCTAATTTCTTAATTTTCCTTTCTTCTTCGCTCTTCCGACTGCTTGACCCTGAAGATGGATGCTCCAAGTTCCTTCGAAACGTCGTTAACACGGCGACACATCCAACAAGACATGAATCTTCATCAACACTGCTGTGAGAACCCCGAACCTCGCCTTCCTGTTACGTATTAAGACTAAGTCATTACAGACGCAATTTGGATGCTTAATAATCACTCACTTTTTAATAGGGAATAGACTCCAATAAATGTTCTGAAGACCTTGGCTTCGATTGTTTTTATATGGATTATCCATGTAATCTTTATACCGAAGATTTTTTTCATGGCTTGACAACCTTAGTGTTAGCCTCATTGTTGAGGTTTCGAGATCACAGTCGGTAGGACTCCTCTGGACGAGGGATCGGCCCGTCGCAGATACCTCATCCTAACAAGACACAATAATCACAAGAGAAAGACATCTATGCTCCCGGCGGGATTCGAACCCACAATCCCAGCAAGCGAGCGGCCGCAGAACGTGCGACCAATGGGATCGGCATACCAAAGATTATACCGCGATATTCCATGTGGTTTACACGCAAGAATATTCAATCCTTTTAGTGGAAGACGACATAATGCCGGTCTACGCTCATGAGAGAGATAGATTGCCTGAGTCTGGCCTTCATGGATTTGAATATTCCGGGACGCACGGTAACCGAACCACGGACAATTAATGATGAGCATGTTATGTTAAGGATTTGGCGCTATTAACACTGCAGGTAAATACAAGATAGGTAATGTACGAATAACGTAACATTGTGGAGTGTTCGCGTAACCATTGTTGCAGTGGAAACGCAACAATGGATTTTGTGTTTCTTCGACATTATCTCATAAACTGCACGATTCTGGGGAACAATTCATAGAACATAAAATGTGTTTTGGTTTTCTCTACAACTTTTGTCTAAAATATTTCTCATTTTATGAAGAATTCAGCGAGATATTATCATAAATGTACATAGGTCTTCGTGTAAAGTACCCATTATTCCTGTCAGATTTTAATGAAATTGAATTTTCTGGACAGATTTTCGAATAATCCTGAAATATCAAATTTCATGGAAATCTGTTCAGTGGGACCCGAGTTTTTCCATACGGAAGGACAGACATGACGAAGCTAAAATTCACTTTTCGCAATTTTGCGAACGCGCCTAAAAAAAGTGAACGAATATTAAGACTCATCTACAGTCTGGCTAGGATCGGGGTACATATGAGTGTTGTGTCAGGGACTTGAACGTGCGGTTAGTAGTGTCAAGTCGGAAGAAACACTTGGAGAAGTGTATGTCTTTCACTGAGGGAAAATTTACACGGAAATGCACATTGGAGTGCTTGATTTTGCCGTACAATTTCTACATATTATTTCACCAGCACAGAGATCAAAGGCAACTCTGATGGCATATTATTACGCTCAAGTTCTAACGTTACTTTGCTCTACACAGATCAGTGCGAACCTCGCTGCACTCAACAGGCAAGAATTTCTCGGTTTCGAATTTCTGTGGAGTCGTGGAGATTTTGTTTCTATGTAACTTACAAGTGTGTGAATCGTCCCACATCATGATATATCACGGTCACTGTGTGACAACGCTTTTCACATTTGCTTAAAGTAAGGGTTGCTGATTGGTGAGTCAGGTGTGGTAGCAGTGGTGTAGATAAGGCCTCCGCAAACACCACTGCATGGAGGCACGTTGGGTTGGGGGCCCCAAAACATATTCATTCATTCAATTCTGCAGTCTGTCTTACGACAGGTCCGTAGCCTCTTCCAAAGCGAGTTCTCCATAGGGTGCGATCTACTGCTTCCTCTTTCAATTTCCAGCACCTTCTCTTTTCCTTAAGGTCATCCAGCAACTGCTTACGTCTTCTCCCTCGCCTTCCCATAATTTCTATCCTTCCCTCTAACGTTCCTTCAATCACATGTTTCAGAAGGCAGTTTCTACGCAAGATGTGACCAATCCAGTTAGCCTTTCTTCTTTTTATTGTATGTACGATATTCCTCTCCTTCTTCACTCTGTGTAATACTTCTTCATTTCTCACACGATCGGTCCAACTGATCTTCTCCATTCTTCTCCAGCATCACATTTCAAAACTTTCCAGATACTTCTGATCTACTTTCCGAAGTGTCCACGTTTCAGCACCATACAAAGGTATGCTCCAAATGTAGCACTTTACTAGTTTCTTCCTTCGTTGTGGGTTCTTTTAGACTCTATTGCGTTTACCTGACAGAAGGCAGTATTCTGAATCCTCGCTTTGAGATCAAGGAGTAACTTCATCGTTATTTAGAAAGGAGCCCCATAGTATTGAGTCGCCCGGGGCCACACATTGGTAATCTGAAGAAAAAACTCAGAAGCATGTGTTCTTCCCATGGCAACGTAACCAAAAATGTTGTCTATTTCACGCTGTCTTGATGCAGTACTCCCGATATGAAGCAAACCATAATGCAACCGCACCTTACTATCAAATCAGCCATGAGATAAAAGCGGGTCGCACTTGGCATGCACAAAAATGAAAAATCTTTCATATGCAACGCAGAGGATTACCTCTGCAAAACTCACTAGAACAGTGGTATTCAACCTGGGGTACGCGTACCCCCTGGGTTACGCGAAGACATCTTAGGGGGTAAGTAATATTACAAAAAAAAAATATTATTTCATGATAACCACTGAATAATCAGGGCCAGATTTAGGGTTAGCCACAAGAGACCCGGACTTAAGGACATGCGATTTGGGAGTGCCATTTTTTCTCTCTCTCTCTCTCCTTTATGCGATTCTTATCTGGGCGGCTAGTTTCATTTTATTCCACACAGTGCATATAATTTTGCTTTGCTAAAATACCTTTGTTCCTTTATTAATGTTTATATGATAGACAATAATATATTTGTTATTTAATAGCTTGATTCTCCTTTTTTTCATTTAAAGCTTATTATTTAATACATTATTTTGGATGTAATTTATTTAACTTATTTTAGATGTAGATTATAGACTATGTATAACTTGAATTATGCACCAACAACTTTGGGGGTACAAAGTTGAAGAGAAATTATATGCGGGGGTACGCGAACAAAAAAAGGTTGAATACCACTGCAGTAGCCCGACTCAGAAGGTAGGGCACCTAGTGGCAAAAAGCGGTACTAGCTACTGTTCTCAGAAGGCTACAACGTGGCCTCACATCGCGTGCGTTCTGGAATATTAAAATCTAAGAAGGCACGTTACAGGCCATCTATAACTCTCGTCGACGCATACGTCCAAGTTCCAAAGTCAGGAAACATGCTGCGCGAAGTGTAAGTTAGGACTTGGAACACGCGGCGGATACCAGCAACGTTTGTGCCTGCAGAAGCAGCGACAACCTTTAGGCGCGTTTGCAAAATTACGAAAAGCGACTATTAGCTTCGTCATATCTGTCCGTTTATCCGAATGAAGCAACTCGGCTCCCACTGGACGGATTTTCATGAAATTTCATATTTGAGTATTTTTCGAAAATCTGCCGAGAAAATTCAAGTTTCATTAAAATCTGACAAGGATAACGATACTTTACATGAAGACCTATGTACATTTATGATAATATCTCGCTGAATTCTTCTTAGAATGAGAAATGTTTCAGACAAAAGTTGTACACAAAATCAAAACACACATTTTACGTTCAATAACATTTTTCCGAAAATCGTACCGTTTATGAGATAATGTGTAAAAATGTGGTACAGCCAGACAGACCACAGATGACAATATAATACGGCGCATGCGCTTTGCGTGCTGGATAACTAAGGCTACAGACACACACTCAGAATATGTAATACTTACTGCTTTCCAGGGCAAAAGTGGTTACGCGAACGCGCCTCAATGTTACGTTTATATGTACATTGCCTGTCTTGTGCATGTTAAATGCGAAGGTACTGAATAAGAATTGGACAAGAAGAACGGTGATAACGAGAACTGATATATAAGTATATAGGCCTATATATACATATATATGTCCCATTAACTTATTATCACTTCCATGATCACGAAAAGACCCATTTCTCTAAACTGATATCAATGTAAAATCCTTCATTTTATTAACATTAACATTTGGAGCCGAGATAGCTCAGTAAGTACAGTGACTGTGTTACTGACTGGACTACCGGGTGTGTCAGTGTTCAACTTCTGGCGTAGGCATACATTTGTCTCTCCGATATCGCATCCGGACTGACTCTGAGGCCCACCCACCTACTATCCAAAGAATACCGAGGGCTATTTTCCCAGGATAAATCAGCTGGAGCGTGGAGCTGAGCACTCGTCTTCATTACACGCTGCGGTCGAGTATGCTTGGAGCTATACCTCCAGTTTACCATACGTATTTATGGCGTGGTGCAAACCTTTACAGCCTGAATACCCATATATGACTCGCAGGGTGCTGGGTTCAGTTCCCGAACGACGCAGCATATGTGTCGGCCAATTATGGTCATTATTGTTGGAATTTTTTCCTTGGGGTTTGAATATTCTATATAAATGTTCGCATGAAAAAAATAAAGCCTGGAATTTAAATCCGGAGGTTTGCAAATTGCACGGGAAATTTTATTGCGGTTAGTTGCTGAAATTTTACCTTTTTAATTTACCCTGCTCTCTTTACTATTCAGCGTTTTGAGTGTCAGTTGCTCTTTCGTTTATTATAAACACTAATGAGGGGCAAAGCGTGGACAAGGTCAGTAGTGAATTTGTACAGGGCATACACAAAAGAATGGTGCGGTTTTAATAGTTAACACTATTAAAACCGCACCATTATTTTGTGTATGCCCTGTACAAAAGAATGGTGCGGTTTTAATAGTTAACACTATTAAAACAGCACCATTATTTTGTGTATGCCCTGTACAGTGATGAAGCAGCACAAAACACTGTCCTACGACGACCTCCACTTTCAAGCCTTTTTACTTGCACGGTAATTAGGTTATTTATGATCTATGTTATGCTTAACAGACACTGTCAACAGCTCAGGCTGTACTGCAGTCAGACCAGTGGATAATGAATTGGAAAGCATTGGGAAGAAAGCGGTCCTGACCCAATTTGACGTACTATACCGGCATTTTACTGGACAGAAGTGTCTGGCTATAAAATAAGAATAATAAATTACAGTTGAACTCGGGTATAACGTCGTGAAAGGGACTGAATATTTTTGTGTCGTTATAAACGAGTGTTGTTCTGACCGATGAGTATAATGTTATGGTTAACAGTGAGGAATTAATTGGTACCACAGAATATCTGACGTTATAGACGACGTGTCGTATGAACCGATGTCGTTATAACCGGGTTCGACTGTACTTTTCTAAATTCTAGTATAATTGTAATTGTCATTTGAACTACACATGTAAGTGGGCCGCGATAGCTCAGTCGGTATAGCGACTCGCTACGAGCTGGACGGTCCGGGGATCGAATGCCGGTGGGGGCGAGATTTTCAGCACCTGTCCAGACCGGCCCTGGGGCCTACCCAGCCTTCTGTACAATGGGTACCGGGTCTATTTACCGGGGGTAAAGCGGCCGGGGCGTGGCGTTGACCACCCACCTCCATCTAGCGCCGAGGTTAAAGAAAGAGTAGAGCTATACCTCTACTCCCCCTCTGGGCCTTCATGGCCTGTTGTAGGGAGAACTTTACCTTTTACCTTTACTACACATGTAAATCTTATGACTAAAATAAACTCTAATCAAGTATACAAGTTTTCATACTTGTGAAGGCACAGTATTGTGGTCTTCTGGGCTATATCACTATGCAGAGTAATGGCGGGGTACCAACGTTTTGGAGGAGTAAACTGCCTCCATCTTCAAGGCCAAACCTGGAGACAGTATGTTTCTCCTACAAGCACCTACCAGACTACACGGTAGCATAATGCAGAAGGCTACACTGACGACACTGTTCTTGAACTGCAGTTGGTCACCGGGCTCCCAGTAAACAAACCACTACAGTCGTCTGCTGCTCCTCGTGAAGACCCGGTTTCGATCCCAGGGCAGTTGATGCGCGATGTGTGTAGAACAAGATTGTTCCGTTCAGGTTATTTTACGAATGCTTTGGTTTTAGCCTCTCAGTTATCGTTCAACCAATGTTCCATATTCGTATTCATTCATCTACCACTGACGATGCACTGTGTAGTCTAAGACACTAATGGCTTAATTAAATAACCCACTAACACTATCGTCACAGTGTTTGCTACACTTTTATGGTTCATAATAACACACAGTAATAAAAACAACAATAATAATAAATTACAAACGACATACATCGAGAAACGATAGAAGACCTTTGAAGAAAGAATTGGATAAACATGGCTGAATTGACTGCTAGATGATAATACTTGCGACGATTTTGATGATTTTAAAGCGCGTTTATCATCACAATATCAGGTACTGCGCCCTCCAAAAGCAGGATACGATGCTGCCTGATTTATTTTGCAGCCTTCTCTTTAATCATTCAATTGTAGTAGACTCTAGCCTCAAAAGATGGTAGTCGCCGAGCTATTCAATAAATTAACCGATTTGTACACAATCCGAACACTCACATGTTATGAAGAGCCCCCCTACAGGACCCTGCAATAAACCAGATGTATCCAACCCAAATCAAATCCCATTTCTATCTCCTATATACTTAGGTCTTATTAGTTGGCTCTTTCTTTCATGTATTCCCACCAAACGTTTGTATGTATTCTTTATTTCTTTCTCATGTGTGCTCTATTCCCCACCTGTCCCATCCTCTTTAATCTCATTATTCTAATCATATATGGTTAAGAGTATACCTAATGTAGCTGCCCCTTTATGCAATTTTCTCCATCTTCCCTCATAAGTCCACATATTATCCTCAGAAACCCGTTTTTATATGTTCTTCCCTACTTACACAAACAACAAATGTTGAAAAATCTACAGCAGAAATCGCTGTTTGTGTCGATACAGGATGAACAGAATTCTTCAGCCGGCGCCACTCCTGTCTGTACAAGCGACGTCTGCATCACACACACACAAACCGCCACAAGAAACACTATCAACGGTTTCATAATGCGGAATGGAACTTAAGTACGTGCTTTCGCCATTTTAAAGAACACATGTGGCTCTACGTCATGAGCGACGGAATATCCCAGAGCACACCCAAGTTACGTGCCCTGTGTCTGGACATGAATTATACAATGCGATTGCTTCCTGTGTCCAACACATTAAGTCAAGTTCAGCGCTCTACACGACGAGCCAACAGTAAAACAGTCGGCCTCGTTACGTCATTTCCTACACGTCTTCTACTTTCCGATATATGCGTACGCGTATGCAGTGTACTGCCGTGCTGCTTAGATTTATAGTGCTACAGATGTTAGTGTAGTCACATTTCTGAAGAAATTATTTCGTAATACCGGTACAGATTGTGTGTCATATTTGTAGGCTATATCTTGCAAGCTATGAATTGTAACTGTTCAACTTACTAACGCAATTTCATATGTAGCGGATAGAGAAGGTTATGTTCTTTCTTTGTACCAATTTTCACAATCCCAATTCAAATTGGGTCACTAAATATCGCCATAAAACCTAAACCTAAAAGAGAACTGCAAACCCGACACACTGTTACTTTGCAAACTACAAAACATAACCTTAAAGGTAAAGTTCACCCTAGAACAGGCCATGAAGGCCCAGAGGGGGAGTAGAGGTATAGCTCCACTCTTTCTTTAACCTCGGCGCTAGATGGGGCTGGGTGGTCGAAGCCACGCTCCGGCCGCTTTACCCCTGAATGACCCGGTACCCATTTTACAGGAGGCTGGGTCGGCCTGGACGGGTGCGGAAAACCTCGCTCCCCACCGGGATTCGATCCCGGGCGTCCAGCTAGTAGCGAGTCGCTATACCGACTGAGCTAACGCGGCCCACAAACATAACTTTAAGGAAAGTTAAATAATTGCCCAGGACTTTTACTGTACATCATATCAGGACCCTACAATAGGCAAAGTGATGCTATCTTCGATTCCGCTTCAAGTTCACGTGTCTGTAATGTTGTTATTACTTGTGAAAATCGGTAAATCAGAACAAAAGTTGAAATGGAGTACTGACAAAGGCACACAAAAGTATCATGATTTCATATTCATACTCAGTCATGGCAGCAGAATGAAAGATTTCAACAGCAATCCATGCAGTCACGCCTGCTGTTTTGCCAGTCAGGCAACCGAGTGGTGACGGGTCTTGTTTCAGTTCTGTAGGCAGTCGTTAATGTGTTTATAGTCACTGGGGCTGCGGGTTTCAATCTTTTCTATCCACCAACTCATAAAACAGTAGTGGGTTGTCCAAAAAGTCATTAATTTTTACTCTGTAAATAGACATGTTTTGATGTGCTGTATTGGTTATGAATAGAACTGTACATTATTGTTTGTGCTGTACATCCTGTGTGACACTGGGTACCACACAGATGGTCTACATATCTTGTCATTAACCACAGAGCATCTGATCATGGCTATTTGCACTATAAAAATTGACACAATTCTCATGTCGTTAATTGAAGAAACATGACATATACAGTAAATCCCCTATTTAATGAATTGCTGGGGGGATTAGAATATATTTCACTAAGTCAAGGTTTTCATTAAATGGAGGTTACATTGTTTGTATGGAGCTATTGTCGGGACATGAAAAAATCATCACTAAATCCAGGATTTCACTTAAATCGGGGTTTTACTGTACCAATAAACAAGTACATTTATACTCAGCTACATTACTCTTTTCATTCCTGTTCCTTCCTCTGTCAATAATCACAGCATTAAACCTTGACTGTAAACTCCACATTTACATTTCTCTGATTTATTTATTGGCAGTCAGTAGCATATACTAGCATCAGCTCTCATGACAAGTAAAGAATAATTGGTGCAGCATGAAACATTTATGCCCTCATTTCAGATAGTGTTATGGCATTTGCCTGGAAGGACTGAGGAGAACCACAGAAACAAGTCAGGATATTCTGTGTGCTGGCTGAGAATCAAACTCTACATCAGACATATACAAGTCAAGTGTTCCTGCTTCATACTGTTCAGAACAGAACTGCTGCGGTGTGGGAAGAGAATTGGCACTGTAGTCGAACTGCACTTGCAGGCACATACGATGGGATCGTTACATGTTTATGTGGTAGTACATTAACATGCAATGAAATTGCCTTTTGTATGCAGTATTAGTCTAAGCTGAGTGTTGGGTCACGGGATAGTTTCCTGCCCTTAAAACTGTTTTGTGCACAGCAGTTGGCATCACTACACGCCACCTGTTCTACAACCCACTCTCTGACTCGAGTTATCACGCCACCAGCAAATGCTTGCCTGTCTGTACGCATGTAGTTATAGCGTCAATCCACCAGCTATTTGTCTCACAGTAGACACGAGTTCCAGGCGTCTCAACAGTGCGCATATGTTACCACAGTTGTACGTCAAGTTTCCTTTTTTGCAACTAAACTGTAATTTGAGCTTATCAATGCATCAAAATATCTTATAATTGCACAGTGCATATCAACAAGTGACTGTGATAAACAGATTTCCAAATGAAATTGTTGTGTGAAATCGGATAGTTACATCAGCAATAGGCCTATATTCTCAGTTATAATTGTACATTCATGATACATGTACTTGCTTACCACAGCTTTTAAACTAACAGAAATTAGCACCGAATCAGCCCTTACAATTAACCGGTTGTAATTTGACCTGGGGTCAATTATTGTTAATGGTTTTGTGTTGCCCATTCAATTGCCAGTGTGCCAACACTGCATTTGCGAAAATTATGACCCACAACTGATTTGCTCTTACTAAATACGGAGCTTGGATAGCATAGTCTGTGTAGTGACTAAGCTATAGGCTGGGTGGTAAAGGGTTGATTCCTGGGAGGGGTAACAGAGGTTTACTTTCTCCAGAACTTCCCGAGCATCTCTGGGGCCCACACGGACAGCTGTTCATCGGGTACTAGATCTTCCCACATGGGTAAAGTGGACAGGGCCTAAACTTAACCACTTACCTCCATTAGTGTCATGGTTAAGAATGAATGGAGCTTAACCTCTAATGCTCCTAACTGCCTTCACATTGTCGACAGAGACATTTTTACCCTTCTTTCTTAATAAATGTCATATACAAAATGTGAAAGAACATGAATATACTGTTTGTTTGTTTACTATGGCCAAAACACTTACTACTTTTTATTTTATGAACATACAAATCTTTATATAAACAGACAATTAATGAGGAAATAAAATCTTTAACAAGAAAGCACAAAATAATATGCAATACATCACAAAAAATAAAAGGAAAATTACTTTCATGAAGTCTCAAGCAATCATAGTGCTAACAGTGAAGAATACTGTGTTATCAAATTTTATGCCACATGGTCTGACAGAAAAGTACCAGTATTTCTGAGCAACTTTCTGCCTCCATCATCGACGCAGGAAGTGTCACTTCCTACAACCCACAGGGAATATTTGAGGTCTGACTGCAAGAGCCTTGCTCATATGGTGGCAGGGTCAAGTGCAGACACGATTCTTCATTACACTCTCTCTTACACAAAACTATGAATACTGCCTGCTATACATACACATATCATATTACAACAATACTAAAGCATATTCTTGCACGCACCATAATATGACAGCACGTAAGCATCTAGCGGTCACTGGACTGGGGATGTTCAGCACATTGTACGAAGACTATGCTAACGATTATGACACACATCTTAGAAAGATAGGCACTACACAAATTTTATGTGCTGATGACATCAGACTATTCTGCTACTGAATCACATCACAGGACAATGGCCGCTCTCCACTATGCAACTGTTTATGTCTTACCAGACTTTTCTACAGACTAAACACCTTACTGCACATAAGAGAATGCCCTCTCCCAACTACGAATCTGCTTATGTGTCATCAGATGACACTTTAGACCAAATGCTTTATTACATACATCAAAGCAAAATGGCTGCTCTCCACTTATGCCTCATCAAAACAGACTGTTTGGGAAATGCCTTGTTACATACATCACAGCAAAATGGCCGCTTTCCACTGTGCATCAGCTTATGTCTTATCAGACTACTCTGCTGACCAAATGCCTTATTACATACATCACACGAAAATGGCCGCTCTCCACTATGTATCTGCTTATGCATCATCAGATCAGTCCGATCAGTAAATGCCTTATTGCATACATGACTTGAGAATGGCTGCTCTCCACTATGTATCCTCTGCTTATGTGTCATCAGAGTACGCCTTTCATTAAATGCCTTATTACACACATCACAACACAATAGCCGTTCCCCACTATGTATCTGCTTATGTATCATCAGATGACTCTGTTGACCAAATGCCTTATTACAGACTTCACAGCAAAATGCACGCTGTCTGCTACTTCTACAAAGCTGTTCACCCACACTACTCTGGTAAAAAGATAAAAGGAAAAATATTAACATATATCTTCATAATAAGAAGAATGAGTCTCAAATCAGGTATCAGATTATGAATCATCACATTCAAAGAACTGGGTCCTTCAACAAATCACATTTTATGAGTAGCAACTGGTGTGCACTGTGCAGTTCAAACAAGAGCCACCATATACACTTAAAATGCAGTTCTTCAGAGTGGAATATGAAATGTGGTTGGGAGGTTTTCTCTGAAGAATTAAGCAAACAAACGAGTTACACATATCTTCAGCACAGCAATGCACCAGCTCTAACCGCATAAAACAGACAGCTGTTTGTAGAGACAGTTCTCACTGTGATCACAATTTGTACAGACTATGGCTGTAACCTTACCACATCTGAATGTGTGTTATTTTTATCTCTAGGGACACCTGAAATATAAAGTCTGCATGCGGTCTGGGAGCTTGGCAGATTTAAATTGGGAATATTATTCGAGAAAAAACTAAGCATGGAGATGAACGCATGTCACAGGGTTTGTTAAAGGATATGAAAATTATGTGCATCTTTAATTTGCCTCTTCCTCGTGGGTTACGAGGGGGAGAGCAGAGACAGCTTGACCACTTCACTCCCACTCTAGTCCTGATTTCATGTTGTGAAACATACAAAAGTATCCTCCATCTACTGACTAGCCAGTCTTGTCACTGCTTAACCCTGAACACAACAGTATCCTGCTTCCCTCCACATAAGACACCGTGCACTGTGGCAGTCTAATCGTAAGCTTGTCACATGTGATGCTGTTTAATCTTTAGGTAATGGCATGTAAATTGAACTGGTGGGGTCTGTGATACGACATACTTCAAGACTGCCCTTTAAACTTTTGCGCATGGGTTAGAAAAAACACATATCGTATGAACCAAAAAAAGATGAAATAATGAAACAAGAGGCATTTTGTGGGAAATAAAACAGAGATACTTAAGTACATCTGAAAAACACAGTAAAAATTCTTAGTACCTACATAATATAATATAATAATAACCATGGCTCGACAGCCCTATATGGGCTTGGGCCTCCTCTTTCCGAGGTCTGTTTCTGTGCATTTGCAGCAGTGAGGGACCAGCTCTCTGGCCGCGGTTTTCAACTCGATCCTGATGTGACTGCCAGACATCTGGCAGTCAGTCAGGAGACTTTGGTGAGAAATGGCCTCTTAATTTTGCTTAGAAGCACTACTAGTTCTAATCATGCCGTAAATCTACGACATGGGACTGACGGCTTTACTTCCCCTCCGAAGGAAGTGGAGCTCCGGATTTTTATCACCCTTAAAAATCCATCGACCTCGGTCGGGATCGAACCCGCGAACCTTGGGTCCAGTGGCGGGCACGCTAACCACTAGTCCACCGAGGTCGACTAGTACCTACATACACCAAGTAAATTTCCAGAACATACAAAATATTCCATTTCTTGTACTTACATTTCAGTTTGAGGCCCCAATTTTGCATAGAGAGGTCCATCTTGAACAGCCTGAAAAGTTTCAGAGATTTGCCTTGGTGTGATAGTCCTCGAAGCAGCTTCTAGCTACACAGAGGCCTACATCACACTTCCGGCATTTCACGGAAACTTTCCGGTTTTCACCCCTGGCCGAACACACGCGACATCTTATACGTTTGGCACAAGGAACAGGCCAATGTTTGCTGCCGCTAAGTTCGAGTCTACTGACTTGTTTGGCAGCGCTGGGTGGTCTCCCAAATGGCCTCGGGATATGCTCCTTGCATCCAGCCTGTGCCAACATATTCCTCACAAGGGCGAATCGAAAATCTCTGTGCGAAATTTTTGTACCCCCGCATGAGGAAAGAAGAATGTAGCTGTTCAGAATGGCCAGGTCTAACAGATGGAAGAACAACTTCTTCGTCCACTTCAATGTTCGACGGCATATGGAGTAGCTGTTCGCCATTCTGTCTCCCTTATCCACATAACCCATGTGACGGCAATAATCCTCCACAATCAGCGGCTTTATGGCCTTCCCAATTGTATCACAGAAATTACCTTCTGCGGGGGCATTGTGAATATTTGTCAATATGTGTACGTTGCGTTTGTCCATCCACAGCATTGCTATCAAGTCACCCCTGGTCCTTGCGCGAATGTCACCCCTTTTGAGTTTCATTTTCTTGGGGCATAGGTCATGTGGCATGCCTTTCCTGTTGGGTCTGACAGTGCCACAACAGTAAATTTTTTTCATGGCCAAATCTTGGAATAAGTCAGGGGAAGAAAAGAAGTTGTCCATGTACAATTTGTGGCCACATCCTTGTACTTTCTTTGTCAGTTCTGCCACTGTCGCATGCGCTGCAGTCAAGTCTTGTGCCCTTCGCTGTCTATCCTTCCCCAGGTATATTTTCATGTCATACGTGTAACCAGTTTCATCACAGAGTTTGTAAATTTTGATGCCAATACGCTTGTGTTTCTTGGGTATGTATTGTTTGAAAACGAGACACCCTTTGTACAAAACAATAACTTCATCCACAGCCAGATGTTCAGAAGGGTTGTAAAATTTTGAAAATGCCCCATTTAGAATTTCAAATAGACTTCTCATCTTCCACAGTCTGTCAAAATTTTCGTCCTTCATGTCAGGTTTATTCTTGTTGTCTGTGAAGTGCAGAAAGCGAAGGATGTGAAAATATCTGTCTCGTTTCATAGCGTTACTGTAGAAAGGCGTGTAATGCTGGTCAGAAGTTGCCCAGTAGTCTGACAGTTTGTCCCGTAAGTCATGTCCCATTTGTATTGTTATAGCAAGAAACACAAACATTTCAGCCTCAGTCACATCAGGGAGGGGCGAAGGACCCTCATCAAGTCTGTCAAGGTGGTCATGGTAATATCTGTTAGTCTCCACCACCAGCAGTGTGATAATTTCAGCAAAATACAACAGGAAAACGCTAAGTGGACTGGAGCCGTCATTTATGTGTGGCGCTTCAGTGTCCTTTTTCCCCCTGGTGCCCCCTGTGTACGTGCGTACTACACGTGTCCGAGGGCTAGAAGGTCGTGTCCACTGAAAGGTGGATGGCATTTGTACCTGTTGACCTGGCCCACTCTGAACAACTTCCTCTTCGTCCGAGGCACTTGAAGAAATTGGGCTGCTGGATCTGTGGCCACTGGATGTTGGGTGGTCCGACTGCAAGGGTGACACCCTTGGCTGGTCTTCAAAACTTCCCTCATCTTCAGAGCTGCTCTCACTTGGGGTCTCTGCTTCATCACTTTCGCTGTCCCAAAACAGTTCAGATACCTCATTTTGGGACAACTTCTTCCTCTTGGCTGGCACACTCATTATTTAGCACTTCCTGCACATGGAACACCCTTGGAAAAGTGCTCACTGAGAAGGAAAAATTCAGCCCGCCTTACTACACAATAAACACAACACACCAAGAAATGAAGACGTCATATACTGAGTTGTGTTAATGGCCTGTTCTTGACACGCCAGATGCTGTCTGTTCATCTGCTTATCCAATGGACTTTCATTCCAATTACCCTGAGCAGTACAAAGTTTTACCCCCAACGGCAACAGATAAATTTATGGAATCATTTCCATTTCGTAGCAAATGAAACAGCCTTTTGCAACGTGTATTGTAAAGGTCAGTAAGTTTCCTTCTTGACTAAATATATGGTGACATTTTAGAAGATTCAGTATTTCGAGATCACTTTATTTGAAATTCGGCAATGCCATCTCATCTGTCCTTTTCAAAGAGCTTACTTTCTTTGTCTTAAGCATACACAACCGTAACTCAATGAAACACAGTCTTAAGCCCAGACAACCTGTTAGAAATAGTAAACATATTCTTGAACACAAAATGTAGCTTAAGAAGACAAAAAGAAATTCTCAAAATTAAGAAATAATTCAAGAATGTCTTAAATTTAAAACAAATAACATTTAAAAATAATATAAAAGGATTCCTTTGATGTATTACTAGAATAAAGACAATAGAGTTTTAGTAAATTGTTGCACACAAAAGTGTTCTGGCACAGAAGTATGGCCTCACCCACTATGTCATTCCTTTGAAAGGAAATCTTTCCAACACTGCCTTACTACACAGTACAAAAATTTTGTAATTCACAAACCCTACATAGAGCTGTGTCATTTGAAATATAAGTCTCCCGTATTGAAACACGCTTTCGTCTCTCTTATTGGTGGAATTTCGTCTTTAGAAATGTCAACAGCTACCCCGACAAAACTCGAGACCATTACACTGCAGAGCGAAACAAAACAAGTCGCATGAGGAAGTTCCTATGGCTTTCAAACCAGATCGAAGATGCAGACAGTCTCATATCCAATGGGTACCTGGGTTCTTTCCTGGGGTAAAGTGGTCGAAGCATGAAGCTGACCACTAATGTGGAGTTAAGAATGACTGGAGAGCTATAACTCTTTCCCATACATGATTTCATGGCGCGGATAGCAACATAAACTAAACTGCATGACAGGCCACAACTTGTAATTAAGAACACTGCAGTGTGTAAAACTGATAACAGCTGCTTTGCACAGAGTTACTTCATTAAAACTCTCAAAATCATTACTAACAAACAAACTCCATGAACCACTCTTCTTCAGACAGCAATGGATGTCTGATACACAACAAATTCCCTCCCTTTTACACAGCCTGAATGGTGATTAACACATCTGCAGAAACCCTCCACCCATTCCTACCATGAACCTACCTACCAAACAACAGATTTTTATGTTATTATTATACATATATTATTTATTACTGCAAGTGGGTTTATAACCGGCGGCAGTCGTACTACAATGACACACAACACAGAATAACATACATCACAAAAAATAACACACAACACACAAACTTACAAACAATAAAACACACATACTACAAAAAGAAAGAGAAGCTCAGACTAACAAAAAAAAAAAAACCTAATGTAGATAAATTAGAGTTAAAAATAATTTGGTATACCAAGCATTAAGTCAACCATACTATACAAAAATAAAATTCCATATTTTGAAAAAGTGATACACATTTCACTAGGGCCTTCAATTCACTCCACTTTACTACGCTTATATACACAACACTACAACCCCCCGTTTTGCCTCCATTTACTTCACTTCACTTCACTGCATTATTAGATGGTTTCCCCACACTTCCATATCCTTCACTTCACCTCATCACTTTCCTAACCCGCTTCCTAAAAATACGCGGCTTACAAGGGAAAGTCCCTAAAGCATCTGCAGGTAGTTGGTTCCAGAGTTGGATGGTCCTATTTACAAAGGAATATTTCCCGATATCCGTCCTTTGCTTCCTGTTCCTAATTTTCCGATCATGATCAACCCTACTCAGATAGTGTGGCCTTTGTAATCTGTCACCTATAGCCTTCCAAGCCCGTCCTCCCATCAGTGTCAAGGTCTCCAAAGTGGTCTCTTATTTTCAGGTTTTCTAACCAAATTTTGCACCTATTTCTTAAATCTCAAATGCACGCTACATGACCCATCAATTTTACCTTCCTTTATCTGATTATGTTAGTATTTTTTGAAGAGTACATACGACGACATTCCTCACTATTCAATTTTCTCCAGCTTCCTGTTAGTTCCACTCTCTTAGCTTCAAATATTCCCCTCAGCGGCCTGTTTTCAAAGACCCTCCATTTTTGTTCTTCCACCGATGTGATATACCAAATTTCAAAACCACGCCAAACACCAGAACGACAAAATATTTTGAATGGAACGGTAGCAGGCACTGCCTGTATTTAGTCTGCTGTTATTTCTTGATGAATGTGGTTCCTATTTACATTTTCTTAGTACTTAATTAATAAATCTTACAACAAACTCAAACAAATTGGACAAGATATTGTACAAGCAAAGTACCATATTTTCAAAACAACTGTTCAAACCACATTCACCAGAGTCCAAATGCTTCTGTGGATGGACAGACAGACAACACAGAGTGACAGGCAACAACTCAGTGTGCATAACGCTGGACACACACAGACACACAACTTACTGTAGACTGAGTGTTTATAACTGCAGATGTTGACTTTGGCTCTTCTTCCACTTCTGTATCAGTGAGCTCTTCAGCATTGACAAAAAGAAATTGGTTTCCATCTCCAGATGATGCTGGACACATCTCATGCACCAAGTTCATCTCTCAGTATAGCCAAGCAGTTCTGCAAAGTCACATGCATGCTACACAACTCATCAATTTTATCTTCTTTCACCTGCCTAAGTTAACATTTGGCTAAGAGTACTACCACAAATTCTCTCATTAGCAGTTTTATACAGCCTCCTGTTCCTTCAGCTTTCTTAATACAAATAAACTCCTCAGCTCCATTTTCAAAGACCCTCAACCTATGTTTTTCTCTTGAGGTGACTGACCAAATTTCAAACCCACACACAACCACAGGAAGACTTGTCAGCTTTACATATTTTAAGCCTTACATTTTCTAATAACACGTGAGAAGATGAAACATTCTGAACTGAAAAGTAGGAAGCACTGCCTCAATTTAATCTGCTGTTATTTATTCATACATTTGTTACCTTTTTTAACTTTCTCAGTATTTGATTTAATTAATTTCAAAACACACTTATGGCAAATTGGAAGCTGCATTTTCCAAGTAATGTACCACAAAATACAATATTCCTGAGATAGTTTTGTTAAGTCCTAATTAATATCCATTCACTAGAGTCAAAACGTTTTTTGCCCACAGAGAATCAGGAAACTCTGGGTATCTGCGCACTGCGCATAACACTGGACACACACACACACACACAGAACTTACAGCAGGTTCAGTCTTTATAACTGCAGATGTTGTTGGCTCTGGATCCTCTTCCTCTTGTATACAGCAACCCTCTTCAACTTTTACACCAACAACCTGATCTCCATCTTCACACATCTGGTTTCTCAGTAGATGAAACAGGTTCATTTTTCCATACACCTATGCAGTTCTGTAAAACCACCATACACTCAAAATCAGGGTTGAGTTTGCCCATTAAATAATATATAACACATTTTATTATTTACAGTTTGCATGGCATCAAACTGAAAACAGCTGCTGTTTACACACCCATTTCATCGAAACTCTCAAAATCATTACCAACAAACAAACAAACAACCCCCTGCAGCATTCTTCTTCTTCTGAAGGTCACATTTGCTTCACTGGTCAAGAAATTCTGTGACTTCTACAGAACCAGGAGCCAGCCTGCCATGTTGAGAGGAACCTTCCACTCATACCTATCATCAGCCTAGCAAATCCTGTCCACGCATGCCAACTTATTTCCTTAAGATCCATTTCAAAATGATCCTGCCATCTGTGCACAGCAACTCTGTATGTATACAGGTATGTATGTTACATAGACTGCTGATATGCTCTTCCTTGAACTCACCATTCAGAAGGAACAAAATGCAAAACAATTTAAACATTTTGGATATGTATGACCATCCCTATGGAACTGAAACAATGGAACATGGAAATCAGCACAAGCCTCCCAGAAAATATTTAGTTCCTCTGGCCATGTAACCCTATGGACTACAACAATATCATTCTCTTCTGCGCACACATACACACAACACTCATCACGCTTTCTCTCAGAGCAGGAAATCTCTCTTTCACCCTCTGTAGTATAATTACTGGCACCTTTGTTGCAAGAGACTACAACGTCTTTTGTAAGCTTACAGCTTGCTCATCACACATGATGTGTCTGCATGTTGGCGATTAAAATGACTTAACAAGATTTCTAGCGATAGAACGGAATGGTTCTGTTATGATGTATGTAGCATTGAATAACTGCCCAGCCCCTGAAGGAAATCGAGTGATCTTTAGTTGCAGTGAAACATACCACACTTTATGGAAACACTTACATGTCTGAGAGGCAAACAGAAATAAACTGCACATTTGGAAATAATGTGACCTGATTACAAGACTGGAGATGGTCAGTTGTCAGACATACTTATGAGACCGGAGATGGCCAGTTTCCAGACATACTTAATAATGAAAGCAGGATTTGCATATCTACTAGGCTGGGGAAGAACAAAACTTGTTAAAGTATGTACTAAGTAAAAATGACGTGGCTGGTATGGAATACTGAAAACTTTAGACAAATCACAACGAGAAGTAGCAAGAATTACGATTCAAAGTGACAAAGCAACAGCCTAGCAGCAACAGCAACCCCACACGTATTTGCTGACAGTTTAACAGTGATATTCACTAATTTGAAGCCTGTATTTATGTGCATGCATACATGACACTGTAGAGACATACTGTACAACTTCCTGTCATCTGAACAGTTGTGACTATGGTGAGGACAACAATACAGAATAACTTAAAGCACCGATTTAAACACTGTGTGTATACGAACAAACCATACCCTTCGTTACAAAATAGAAATATAACAATACTCAAAATAATGCCACTGACAATATAATCGTTCTCGAGATGTCAAAAGTCACTCAGGTAGTCAAGAAATTTGCTGAATTTTATAGAACTCAACAGTTCATCACCATGTTCACAAAAGTTCATTACCATAACAAAAGAACATATACCCATCTCCCTCCTGCACCACAAAAACAGTCCAAACCCTCCAGTCCTATTTAACATACATTTCAATACAATCCTCCCATCCACATACACAGCTCTTCTGAGAGGCCTATTTCCTTCAGGTTCTCCGATCAAACTTTGTACTTGTTTTCTCTGGTCTTTGATGCATGCAACATGACCCACCCATCTTGATCATCCTAATACTTTACAAGCAGTACAACGGTGCACCTTCTCATTATGCAACTTTCTACAGCTTCCTGCCTGTTCCTCTGTCTTTGGTTCGAACATTTTCCTGTGCCCTCTGTTCTCAAACAGCTCCAGTCTATAAACTCTTTGATCACAGTGTCCTTAGATACCCTCAATCCATGTCCTGCACTTAATGTGAGAGACTAAGTTTCAAAAGCATACAAACAACAGGTCCAACAAAAATATTTTATATCCTCATCCTTATGTTTTTAGATAGGAGAAAAAAGATAAAAGACTCTGAAATGAATTTTTTTTTCAATGGCTCGACAGCCCCTTGGTGGCCTAGGCCGCCTCATTTTTCGGGCTTCACGATCACACACTTTTTAGACACACCACACTCAGTAGGGCTCCTCTGGACGAGAGACCAGCTCGTCACAGAGACCTCTACCTGACAACACACAACACTTACAAGAGACAGACATCAATGCCCTAGGCGGGATTCGAACCCACAATCCCAGTAAGCGAGCGGCCGTAGACCCACGCCTTAGACCGCGCAGCCACTGGGATCGGCTCTGAAATGAATGGTAGGATGAAAGTCATGACGTTGACTAAAACACAAATTTTATACCATGCACTAGCTGAATCAGAGAATTACTAAATATAGCACAACCATCGCACCTCATGCACCACAAAAAAAACCTTTAAAAATATGTTGCAGCAGCATTGCAAGAGAAGTGTTATGTCACACCACACCACAGAAGGAATATCGACAAATGCAGAATAGTGACATACCTTATTTATATTTAAACACTTGTTTCCTTACAATCCTTCATTCACTGACTCTTCAAAATACTATCACTTCATTAACCAAAACAATATTTAGAGGTGCACATATACGTAATTTCCCTTCATTTCTGCCTTACTTTCATCATTCATCTTACACAATTCTCACCATATTATTCTACGGTCACAATAAGTTCAGGCCACAGTTGGCCATATACATAAAAAACACAAAATGTATTCTGGTATAGTTCGGCCTCGAGGCTTTTGTGTTTGTGTAAAAATCATGCCCACCTTCTTGGGGTGTGTGCGTGTGTGTGTGCATATAAAACAAGGCTAGACTCTGGATTGTGTGTATAAACCAAGGGTAGGCTTCGAATTTATGTACAGACAATAGTGTAGTCCCTGCAGTGATCTGGCTACTCAATAGGCCATCTGGCAAATCGTGAATATGTAGTAGACAGTGGTATGAATTTTTTGATAATTCGGTTAACGTTTTACTTCACAAGTACAGCTACAATAAAATACGTCGCATCTATCCAAAATGTTACGTTACGATTAGCAAGACATGTAGTTTGGATGTATCGTGACTACCAACATTTGTAAAACGTTGTACATTGAATCTTCAAATTACTGTACAGCCTGTTGATGGCTTACACGAAAAGTCGAAATACGTAGCTGCGGTTTATAAACACATAAGTTTTGCTCGACTGTTATTATTACTGTTTCTATTTCAGCACTCGCCAACACTGTACTTTATCCGTATTTAAGGTACGTCCCACAACAGGGAGAAAACGATATGGTCGAAACGAGTCAATTACGCTCTTTCACAGCACTACAAGTGTTTGTACATTACAATCTGCAGGTTAGATGCTATAATGTTTAATAATTGTGCACAAAAAGAAAACATACAAGGTCATGTGCACAAATACAAAGTGTACGACCCACACCAAAACCACTTCTCCAAAATTTTTACTAACTCAAACAGCCAACGCCCTATCTCACGGATTAACTACCACATAGGACACTTCGTACATCTGTGCTTCGTACCACGGACGATCAGCCCACGAAAGTGGTTATACGGCAGAAGCCATACATATAACAGTTGCCTTCGCTACCGATTTACTAGAGCACAGATTAAAAATCGGAGCACATTACGTAGTTATCACGAGTCACGGATTATGCAGGTAGAGATGGGGAAGCCAATATCAATCCTTGGAATCGGGTTAAGTAAGAAACAAAAGCTTTACTGATATCTGGTTCATTCACTAGAAGTCACCTTCATTACCCGTTCACGGCTGCGGACCTGTCGTAAGACAGACTACAGAATGAATGTATAATTAATACCAAACTAAGGTTAGTGTTGAAGGGTCAACGTTAAAAATGTGTCCGGATTGAAGAGAACGACGGGTCCATGGAAGCATTACCCGTATCCCTTCCATCGCTTGTTGTATCGTTCGTTCAGAAATGACATGTATTTAATTCCTCGCAAAAAAGGAGGGGAAAAATAAATAAATAAATAATATCTGTCAAGGAGAATTTGCATATTATTCCTTTAGTGTAGGTCTGGAAAACCCCAAGGAAATAAAGAATAGCCAAATGTTTACTTATCAGTAAAAGTAGAGTGTACACGTATTGTGTCTTTCAACCGGAAACACATATCTAAGGTCACAGGACAAGTATTGTGCAATTCACAATACCGCCTTACAGATATAAATAAATTTGTCCTGTAACAGGCCATGAAGGCCGAGAGCGTGTGTAATGGTATAGCATTACTCTTTATTTACCCGCAGAAAAAGAATCTTTATCCTTAGTACAGGAGGCTGTGTGGGCCTTGGCCGATCTGGACGGGTAGGGAAAATCTCGCCCCCACCGGGTTTCGAACCCCGGAACGTCCAGCCCTTTGTCTCTTCTTTTCGACTAAGCTATACCGGCTCTCGAATGACTATTATTATTATTATTATTATTATTATTATGTTCATAATAATATCCCAAATTTTACGCGACAGTTTGAAACTTCTGAATCTTCGCCCTTCTCTATATATTCTAATGCAGAAGGCAGTAATACTTAATACATGCCGTATAGTCAGAAAGCTTTCAGCAAGATAATGAATGAGAAGTGTCTGGTCACTGATCCGTACGCTTTGAAAACCAGCCAAACCGTTGTGATTTAATAATAACATATAATAATAATAAATAACAATAAATCCCCTAGTCCACGGTGAACACTACCGTGCTGAGGGTCTACATTCGCATCTGCGGTGGAGGGTAAGAAACCAAGAACGGTGAACTCCCACAAGTGGCGCGACCCTCGGTTTCAAGCAGAGTTACTGCGGTAGGCGGGCTATACCGCAGCGGTAGAAATACATCCCCAGCTACTCGTGGGACAGCGATGGAGATTGCAAAACAAAATGATACAAAACAAGAAAAAGGAAAGAGCAGAGGTCCACTAACAGCACTGAAGACAATGGCAACCATACCGAGGAAACTCAACATGGACCATCTCAAATCCCACCTACTATCGGAGCCGAGCAAGCAAATGGAAAGAAATGGGCCAAAAGGAGATGAAGGTAGTGTTGTGGTGTTTCATGTACGTCAATGAAAAGACGTCAGGGGAAAACTATAAGGCAGCGTACGAACTATGGAGAGAGAGGAATACAAAGACAAGGACAAATGTAGATGCGATATTATTGTTAAATCAGAAAAACTATATTTTAAAAGCGAACAGAAATAATAGCTAAAGAATCTCCACACATCTGGAAGAGCAGGACTTATTACCAGCTGAGCAAAAAGGATGTCACCTGGAAGTAAAGGGTGCAAGGATCAATTAATGATATCAAAAGCAATATATGAGGACTGCAAGAGGAGGAAAAAGAACTTATATATAGCCTGGATGGTTACCGGAAGGCATTTGACAGCATGCCACATGGCTGGGTAAAAAAGTGAATAGTACTGGTAGGATGTGAACAGTAAAATTGTCAGATTTTGCAAATTGTCGATGGAGAAATGGAACACAACGCTTCAGCTGAAAACAAAGCAGGAAGTCACGCAGTCACAACGCATTCAGATACGTAGAGGAATATTCCAGGGGGACTCTCTCGCGCCATACTCTCCTGTATAGCACTTATCCCATTAACACATGAGCTGAGCAGACTGACTGTGGATATCAAGTACACGGATCTGAGAGGAAAATAAGTCACTTACTGTATATGGATGACTTGAAACTGCTAAGTAGAAAGTGAGCAAGATTTGGGGAATTAAATAAAAATTGTTGAAAGCAATTAGCAAAGATATTAATATGAATTTTTATTAGAAAAATGTGCAAAAAATTTGTTGAAAAAAAAGGAGGGTCCAGAGGAAAAATACGTATGTGAGAAGGACATTAAAGTACTGGGCCCGAGAAAAGCGTGTAAGTATTTAGGGATGGAAGAGAGCTATGACATAGAGCATAATAATGTGAAAGAAAGGTTGAAGAAGGAATACTTGAGGAGATTGAGATTAGTTTTGGGCAAAGAATGAAGTGCAAAGAATAAAGTACAAGCAATTGGAGCACTGGCAGTGACAGTACTTAGATACAGTTTTGGAATTATTAATTGGCACCTAGAAGAACTACGAAAACTGCTAACCATCCATGGACAGCATCACACAAAGGCAGATGTAGATCGCTCGTATGTTTCCAGAAAACAAGGAAGAAGTGGGTTGATGCAGTTAGCAGAAGCCTACATAATAGAAATTACAAAACTGATGGAATATATAGACAGCACTGAAGATCCACTAATACAAATTGTTAGAACGCACCAACACAACAACAACTCAGCAATGGTGCAGACAGCTAGAAGCCTCAAGAGAGAATTACAGGAAGGAACAAGACAAATAAAGGGCAGCATAGCAGAGAAGACAAAAGAAAGATGGCGGGGGAAAAGGATGCACGGATAATTTCCACGTAACTTAGACGAAAAACTGGTGGACAACGAACAGTCATATCGATGGTTAAAATCTCGGAAAAATCAAGGGAGAAACAGAAAGTACAATAGTGGCAGCACAAGACCAAGGAATTAGTACAAACTATTTTAAAAATGAAACTTTGAAGGAAGAAGTTGACAGTAAATGCCGGTTATGTAAACAACATAAAGACACTATTGACCACCTAACCTCAGGATGCCGCATTTTGGCGAAGAATGAGTACTTAGTGAGACACGATAAAGTTGGTGCACATTTACATTACTAAATATGCAAAGCACTGGGCATCGAAACAACAGATAAATGGTACACACACACACACACACACACACACACACACACACTAAAACCAGTATGTGAACACGAAGATGTGACAGTGTTATGGAATGAAGGGGTACATACAGACAGAAAAATTACAGCAAACAGGCCAGATATAGTAATCAAAAACAAAAAAGACAGAACATGCACACTGACAGATGTGGCAATACCAGCGGACAGAAATGTCACGCAAAAGGAAGCACAGAAGAAACTGAAATACAACAGTTTGTGTACCGAGATACAGCGAATGTGGAACATGAAATGTATGATTGTACCGGTAATAATTGGAGCCACCGGAGTGGTAACAAAAGGTTTGAAGAAATTTTGTAAGCCATAGCAGTAAAACAGTCAACATATTCACTACAACAGACAGCTGTACTTGGAACGTCACACTTAATAGGGAAGTACTGCAGTCTGAAACTTGAAGTTGAGCGGTGGGGATCACCGTTGGTACAAGAGGAGTACCGGGGAGAAAAGGCACGTGACAAGAAACAATATGATAATAATAATGATGATAGTAATAATAATAAACTGGAGAATGGGAATAGAAAAATCAGGAGTAACGGGAAACCGAGTACTCCTAGGGCTCTTTCTTGAACCGCAGCGCTAGATGGGGTGGGTGGTCAACTCCACGCCCGGCCGCTTCACCCCCGGGAATGACAGCCGGTACCCATTGTACAAGAGGCTGGATGGGCCTCGGGGCCGGTCTGGACGGATAGGGAAAATCTTGCTGCCACCGGGATTCGAACCCAGGACCGTCCATCCCGTAGCGAGTCGCTATACAGACTGAGCTATCGCGGCTTATACCGACTGAAGAATTGCTAAACCTTCTTGAATCATGCACAGACACTGAGAACAAAGTTTGCAACAGTCTGCACTGCCCTGCACAGATTACGAGCCTCTCCATACACACGACGTTTCGTTTCTCTCGGCTGAATCCAGCGGCTACGGCCTCTGGTCCTTTCAGCAGCAAGTAGCCAGATAAAACATTTTTCGTGTGATTTCAGGCTTCCGCCGCGATGTTGATGAGATCTGCGCTCTTCTGGGGTATTACGCAGCGTTGAGTGGTATTTATATACCGACGTTTCGGGACAACCTATCGGTAATATCTTCAAGCGTCAAGAAATCCGAGATTTCTTGACCCTAGACTGTTAGGATGTCCCGAAACGTCGGTAAAAACTTACCACTCTACACTGCCTAATTTCCCACAAAAGCGCCAATCTCATCTTTTTTGCTCGTTTCGACAAAGGACAAAAGCGAAACCTAAACGTTCTGCAAATTGCAGTAGTTTGTAGCACGAATCTGTCCGTCTGTTCGTCGCACGCCAACGCAACTTGCCTAAACGGACACAAAAATTCCGTTGGGGCCCCTCTTGGCGACCGACTCGGCTGTACAGCTCTCTCTGCAGACTAGAGAATGGGTCTCTATTGTTGCAGTTTTGCATACGATCATAACTCAGATAAAGAGAACTAAGAACAGTCATTATGATAAGCCTAGTTTTGTAACCTTTCTTTATTTCACTGGGTTTGTGGTTTAGAACGTACGTTCTAGTGATGCTGTTCCCCACCCCCCCCCCCCCAATGGCTCGACAGCCCCTTGGGGGCCTAGGCCGCCTCATTTTTCGAGGCTTCACGATCACACACTTTTTAGACACACCACACTCGGTAGGACTCCTCTGGACGAGTGATCAGCTCGACGCAGAGACCTCTACTTGACAACACACAACACTCACAAGAGACAGACATCCATGCCCTAGGCGGGATTCGAACCCACAATAACAAGCGGCGCCGTAGACCCACGACTTAGACCGCGCGGCCACTGGGATTTGCAGTAATGCCGTTAGTCTCCCTAATTGTAATTCTGTACATCTTTCGGATCATTTAAAAAAATTAATTGCATACATCACGCTATTATAGCCTGCTTTTGTACTGTTAAATTTCCTATTGTCTATGATAGGAACATGGCAGCCGTGGGAAAGGAAGTGCGACACTAGCGCCAGTTCTTTTGTGTATTAACACTGTGTGTGGTAATAACACTTTCAGCAGATTTACACAGCTGTGTATAATATTCTTTAAAACGTAAAACAATGACATGGCAGCGTAGCGTTATCTATAATCAGAGTTGTTTGTTATGGACTTAGTGGACGGCCTTTATCATATCTTTATTTGATCTACTATAGCGAGGTAGAACAATAGTCAAATTGTAGTGTTAATTTAAGTTTCGGCACTGGATACGTGACACACAGTAACCATGAACACAAGTTTCAGTGTAATTTTGTTTGCTACTGTCGTGATTTACATATTTACACATCAAACACTTGGGTAAGTTTTACGAAAATGGTTTTAAGACAACTCATGTGAAAGTTAGAATTACGATAAATCCAGTCAAAACACAACATTTGATTCTGTTTACTTTCAACTACATGTTTCGGCCTAAATGGCCATCATCAGATTTACCACAAATATAAAGAAATATACACACACACATATATATAGGGCATACACAAAAGAATGGTGCGGTTTCAATAGGAATCACTATTGAAACCGTACCATTCTTTTGTGTACGCCCTGTATATATATTTTTTTTTTAATGTGGAATTGAGATCTCGATACCTCACAATTTGTATTATAATGTGGGCATACATAATATGGGGAAAACAGCCCTGGTAATAAAATTTGTGTAACTATATTTGTAGTTTTAAATGAAGACATATACTTATTCTATTGCAAACCAACTACCTGCACATACAACGCATAAACAATATACATTTGACATTCCCTCCTACATGTACCGCCGACATCATGGAACAATATCTAAAAACTTACATAGTTTAAAACCTAATAAGTATATAAGTATGTAAGTATATAAGTTAAAATTATATAACATAGTTATTGCTTATTGTAAAATAATATGCAGCAATAAGTCACCAACAAATGCACAAAACCGTCAATAAAGGTATAAATTAACCTTTTATCATTATTAAATTACCCTACATACGTTTCGGCTTGCAAGAAGCCATCATCAGGGGTTTACAGTTGTACTTATCAAATGCTGTGCTACGGTCTGTCGTCGACACTCGCAATGTAACTTCACTCTTCGTTTCAGGTGGCTATAAATCACCAACTAATGCACATAAACTTTTCAATAGTTTATTCTTAAAATACCCCTATACGTATTTCGGTGGTTTAAACCACCATCTTCAGGGGGTCGTGGAGATTAAAATGCATAGACGTATAGTTATTACATATGTGGTTATATACATATATGTAGAATATGAGTGGGCTAGTATTGCTCACTTCTTACAGTATGTACAATTATGTAAAATTACTATAAAATGAATTAAAGGCTGTTAAAATGATTACGTAGTTTGTAGTTTTCCTGAAAATTATTGGCAGTTTGGTCTTGTAGTGTCTGTAGTCTTGTAGTAGTCTGTGTGTACTACGTAAGCTGCATTACGCCGGTGTTGTGCTGTTGCAGAGTGATAACTGGTACTGTTTATGTGCTTTAGTTGGTGATTTTTGAACACATCTCATTTGAAAATGCACGGTAGACACAACTATAAGGCTATAAAACAGTTTGTTAAAACATAAACGATAAGAGTGTAGAATTAAAAAGTGTATTAAAAATTACATGTTTCACTGTTTTTTCAGACGTTTGAGGTTTTTCACTGCACTTCTACGCACTTCTAGATTAAAGTTTGTAAAATAATATATTTTATTTTATTTTACAAGAAACAATAATTATGTTGGGCCCTGTATCATTTGAACTAACATATTTAAACTATATACGATTTAGGTGTTACTCCCTGAAGATGGCTGACGGAAACCGAAACATGTATTAGGGAATATCGTATGTGTATAAATATGTGCTTTGTACGTGCAAGTAGTTGGCTGTTTAATAAAACAAACTGGATCAAGAATATATCAACATAAAAAATAAATAATAACATTCAAATATTGAAAATCAAAATCAATAGAAGTGTAAGTAATTCTCCAGAGGTCGGCCTGTATAAGTTTCTGGTGGTCTCGCACATTGAAGGTGGAATTTCCTCGAAAATATGGTGGGACGTTCTGGTTTTGACACATTAGAGGCACTGAAAATAGTATTTATTTATTTATCTATCTATTTATTTATTTGCAGTGTCGGTGGACTAGTGGTTAGCGTGCTCGCCACTAGACCCAAGGTTCGCGGGTTCGATCCCGATCGAGGTCGATGGATTTTTAAGGGTGATAAAAATCCGGAGCACCACTTCCTTCGGAGGGGAAGTAAAGCCGTCGGTCCCATGTCGTAGATTTACGGCATGTAAAAGAACCTTACGGGCATGAATAAAAATGTTGCGTAAGCCAAATTGCCTCCATTTCTCACCCAAGTCTCCTGACTGCCTGCCAGATGGCTCTTCACAAAACACAAAATTAAATAATGACTCCCTGGTACCATTTATTGTAAATATGATGTTATCAAATCTATCGTGTACTTGCCATTCAGATAAATTCTCTGCGTAAAGTATATAATCCTTTAGGTTTTGAACAATTAAGTTTGAATAATAAATTTTTTTATCCTGCATAAACCAACAATAAACAATAAAAGGCTCCTATAAGAACACAGGCCAAAATTGCAGCTATAACGTCATCTAGCATAACACCTAGAGGACCTTTGGTATTTTTATCAATCAAATTTATAGGCCACATTTTTATTATATCAAAAAACCTAAAAGAAAAAAAGCACAACAACAATAAAGAGCAATTCATCTCTTGGTTCAATAATATTGAAGCAAAATTCAAAGTGGTCATTTCTCACCCTGCCAGATGGCTCTGGCATCGATAGAACAGCAGCGCGGCCAGTTGTCCAGTCACCAACTGCCACGAATGCGCACGACACAGTAACCTCGGAAAGAGGAGGCCTAAGCCCATATAGGGCTGTTGAGCCATGGTTATTATTATTATTATCTATTTCTAGTGTGTTAAAATGGGATGAGGGGAATTAAATTAGACTTTATGTGCAAGCAGAATTTTAGAAGTAACATTTAAAAAACATAAGTGTATCGGAGATTATAAATATTTTCACTGCTTTTTCACTTCTTTTTTTTTTTTTGGAAAATGATTCCTTCGCACTACTGATTCTCTTATATCTTGTATACTTACAAAATTATTATTGTTATTATTATTATTATTATTACTCGAACAGAATGTATCAAAGATCTGGGAGTGCAAATTGACTCCAAGCTGCACTTTCACAGTCATGTGGATTATATTTTCTCTCAAACAATTAGGTTGCTGAGGTTAATTAGGTCAGTGACTTTTTCCTGTTCCTCTCTGCAGAGCCACTTGATGCTATATTGCACATTCATTAGGCCTAAGTTACAATATGCCTCTGTTGCGTGGAATTACATCACTTCTACTGATGCCAGTAAGCTTGAGTGCATCCAGCGCAAGTTTGTATCTCTTTGTCATCGTCGTTTTTTTTCAGTCACTTAACCTACAGTTATGCTAATGTTTTAAATTACTTGAAATTTCATACTTTAAATGATCGTAGGTGCCACTTAGACGCCCCTTTTTTACTTAATGTTTATAATGGTTTACAATTTTGTCCTGCCTTTTTGGAAGCTGTCGGCCTTCGTGTGCCGAATCGAAATTTCAGAGATTTTAAACTGTTTCATGTTAACTTAAACCGTCGCTATTGCCCTTCCGCTAGATGTACTTCCGCTGCTAATGCCATCAGTAGGATATTTGTATATTCAGTTTTGATTAATGACTTGTAACTAACTAACTGTCGATCCCAGTGGCCGCGCGGTCTAAGGCGTGGGTCTGCGGCCGCTCGCTTACTAGGATTGTGGGTTCGAATCCCGCTGGGGTCATGGATGTCTGTCTGTTGTGAATGTTGTGTGTTGTCAGGTAGAGGTCTCTGCGACGGGCTGGTCACTCGTCCAGAGGAGTCCTACGAGTGTTGTGTGTCTGAGTGTGATCGTGAAGCCTCGAAAAATGAGGCGGCCTAGGCCCCCAAGGGGCTTTCGAGCCATTGGAGAAAAAAAACTAACTACCTAACTAACTAACTAACTAACTAACTCCATGTAGCACAGTCCTTCTTGAGAAGCTAACAGGTCGTCAGCTAGTCAAGAAATTCCCCGCGTTTTATGGAACCCGATGGTTCATTACCGCATTCACAACAGCCCGCTGTTTAATAATGTAAATCATGAACTCGACGCTGTAGTTCGGCCACTGGCGTTCCTTATTATTCTGCGCTAATCTGCGACATTTTTAAATCAACTTCCCTAGGTTTTGTCAGGGTACTGGATTTCTGCCCCAGTACTTGTTTTATATTGTTTTACTACATATATGTTTTTGTTTTGTTTCTTTAGTGTTTTGTCTTGTGTATTTCTACTGTTTTTTTTTTGTTTTATTCTTGTTTTTGTGCTGGCTTTATAATTTGCATGTGTGCTGTTAAGTCTGCACGTTAATAAATACCCATTGAATTGAATTACTATTATTATTATTATCATCATCATCATCATTACGAAACACACTCGTATAACATGTTGTATGGCACGTCTTATCTTGTCGGTGTTTGAAGGTCTATAGGAGCCCTTCAGAAACCGACAAGATAAGATGTGTCATAATCTCTACAACATGTTATACGCGTGTGTTTCGTAAAAATAATTTTATACGTATGCACGATCCAATATCATCTTTATCACAGGGTTACACAATAAACTTCAAGGCTGCGGTGCGTCCGTAGCTTCTGCTGCGGGGCCCTTCACCACAGAAAAAAAAAATCCAAGTGAATCAATAGCGTGAAGAAAGTAATTTCTTCAAATAATTGTGAAAGGCTGTGAAAATATTGATAACCTCGATGCACGAAGTCTAATATGCCACCTCAAGAAGGTCCCACTTAAACGCCATATTTTCGAGAAAATTCCAAATTCAATACGCGAGAACACTAGAAACTTAGAGAGGCCGACTTCTGAAGAATTACCTACATTTCTATTGCTTTTGCCTTTTAACAATTTAGCATTATCAACTGTCCTTGTAAAATTAAAGCGATTGCAAATATTGCTGAAGAGTTATGTATATATATATATCCATATATTTGTGTGTATGTGTGTGTTTGTGTGTACATACAGTCGAACTCGGTTATAACGACATCGTTAATGCGACACCTCGTATATAGCGTCAGATATTCTGTGGTACCAATTAATTCCTCGCTATTAACCATAACATTATATTGCTCGGTTATAACAACACCCGTTTATAACGACACAAAACATTCAGCCCCTTTCATGACGTTTTAGCCTAGTTCGACTCTATACAAATCTCTAACCTTCCCTGCAGGCAACCAGTGAGCCTAAACGTCGGAAAAGTGATTATCGACACCGATTCCGGCACTGACGATGCTGCTGCCATCTTGATGACTCTAAATTACAAGAAATACTCGTACAATTCGAGTTTGGAAGTCATAGCAATCACCTGTGTCAATGGCAATACTGCTGTTGACAACGTAGTCGTCAATGTATTGAAGACGCTTCAAACTGCCAACCGTCTTGACGTAAGTTACTCTTACCTGCATTGTTGACACTTTGCAGTCCAAATTACTTCCGTGAATTTCAGCAGTCTTCTCCAGAAAATGTCTGATCTTCAGAGTTCAAAGAGCAGCCACTAGATAGCAGAAGTTTACGAAAAAAGAACATGAAACATTGTAAAATAATATGTCGATTTAGCTCGACATTGGGACTGGAACAGCGGAAAGCGTTGTCGAGTGTAACTCGATATTGAACTGATAAGGTTTAATAAGCTGACGACTTAAAAATATGTGAATGTCTTTCCACTCACCACCATGTCATAAGGATGACGGCCATCTTAGGAACTATACAAATGTAACATCTGACGTGCTCACGGCAGTGAAAATGAAACATATTGAGCTCTGGGTTGTGACGTCATTTAGTCTGGTAGAAACTGGCCGTCGTTTCCGTGGAACACGCTGCTTCTAATTTCAGGGTATTCGTTCCAAATTAAATAGATGAAACGCAATGTACGTATAACGTAACATTGAGGGCGTTCGTGTAACCGCTGTTACCGTGGAAAGGCAATACGTATTACATATTCTGAGCGTGTGTCTGTACCCTTAGTTATCCAGCATGCAAAGCGCAAGCGTCGTATTATATTGTCATATGTGGCCTGTCTGGCTGTAGGCCTACCATATTTTTCCACATTGTCTCATAAACGGCACGATTTTCAGGAAAAAAGTTATTGACACAAAGTATGTGTCCTGATTTTCTCTACAACTTTTGTCTGAAGCATTTCTCATTCTAAGAAGAATTCAGCAAGATATTATCATAAATGTACATAGGTCTTCATGTAAAGTACCGTTATTGTTGTCAGATTTAAACGATTTTCGAATAATACTCAAATACCAAATTTAATGAAAATTATTTCAGTGGAAGCCCATCTGTTCCATGCTGACGGACAGGCAGACATGGCGAAGCTAACAGTCTCTTTTCGCGATTTTTGCGAACACATGTTCTTGTGGAAAATAAAAATCATACGGTAACCCGAGGATTCTTAGATATGCATCCTTTAACAATCCCCGACCCCATGTTAAGTGGGTTCCTGTCACCACAGCATGGCGCATCCTTTGGCTGAGGGTGAAGAAAATGACCTTCAAGTGTGAAGAGTAGCTACGAATATATTGAATAAGCAGCATCGGACAGCCGAACATGAGTGGTCTTAGGGTTTCGAGGCTGTGTGAGGGGTAAACAACAGCTCACTGTGTAAAAACAGCATGTAACAAAATGTTACACAGAGCCTCAAAATTGCGACCGATTCTTTCGAAAGACATAAGCAAAGGAACTTGGAATGTGGGGAGTACCAATAGACCAGCTAAAGGTAAAATTCAACCTATAACAGCCCATGAAGGCCTAGAGTGGGGAATATGGGCATAGCTATACTCTTTCTTTAACCTCGGCTCTAGATGCGGGTGGGTGGTCAACGCGACGCCCCGGACGCTTTACCGCCCCCCTGGAAAGAAACCCATTGTGGAGGAGGCTGGGTGGGCCCCAGGGCCGGTTTGGACAGGTGCAGAAAATCTCTCCCCAACAGGATTCGATCCCCGGACCGTCCAGCACGTAGCGAGTCGCTATACCGACAGACCGACAGATCAGCCTGACTGAAAAGATCTGCGAGGAGAGAACTGGCTAAACATATGTTAGACTTGGTGTGTGTGCAGGAGGTCAGATGGGGTAATGTGACACTAAACTATCAGATTATGCCTTGTGGGCTTTCTTTGCGAAGAATTAAGAACGACTTATGCGGAAGCCAAGCCTGTCCGTCTGTCTGTCATATATATACCCAGTAACAGCGACTAAACCGCTGGCCTGACTTTTAAAAATTCGGTATCAGAGTAATGAACAAAAAGCTGTCCAGCAAGCATGAGTCGGCCTAGTGACAGTCATACTTTGCTTATAAGAGTAAATGGGTTTCTACATTTATGGACAGATTTTAATTAAATTCGGCAAAGCAGCTCTCCAGATGATGACACTTAGTAGTTTAGTGAAAACCGGTATACTTGAAGTCATGCTCCACTTAATGGAGTGATAAAATGTTGCCTAATTTTCTACACTTTTCATTCGGTTTGAGTAAAATTAGTTGTAGAAAATCTCCGTGAAATGTCGCTGAGTAAAAGCGACTTTTATGAACCTCGATGCAGTAAAAGGTACACTTTATTCACGGACGTAGGCTACAGATGGTTTTCCAGCTCTTTCTCCATTTTTCGTCCGATTTGGACAGAATTCAGGACAGAGAACTTCCTTCATTTTTGTCCGATTTGGATAGAAATCGGCACAGAGAACATCCTTCACTTTTTGTCCGATTTGAAAGAATTCGGCACAGAAAACTTCTTTCATTTTTTGTCCGATTTCGATAGAATTCGGCACAGAGAAGTTCCTTCATTTTTTCCGATTTGGATAGAATTCGGCACACAGAACTTCCTTCATTTTTTGTCCGATTTGGATAGAATTCGGCACATGGAACGTCCTTCACGTTTTGTCCGATTCGAATAGAATTCGGCACAGAAAACGTCTTTCATTTTTTGTCCGATTTCAATAGAATTCGGCACACAGAACTTCTTTCATTTTTGTCCGATTTGGATAGAATTCTGCACAGAGAACTTCCTTCATTTTTTGTCCGATTTGGACAGAATTCGGCACAGAGAACTTCCTTCACTTTTTGTCCGATTTGGACAGAATTCGGCACAAAAAAAATTTCGACAAAAATTTACTCAGTAATCGTGAGTTTCGTGCAGTATGCGTAATTAAAGTCATTGTATCATATCTTGAGACGCCTATGAATTTCTGTCAGTACTTTGAACATTTATTTTCCGATTTGGGTTTAAAATTCGGTGTAACGGATTCGAAAGCATTTGAAGCTTAGGGAAAATCGAGCGTAAATAAAATTGCGCATGCGCGTGTACTCTGAAAACGTACGATATGAACATTCGGCAAGTAAAGGAAGCCATTGTTCACATTGCCACTACAGGATTTCTTCTCATCCTGTTCCTAATTACATTAAACATTTTGTATATGTAATGGTAACATTATATTAGGTGTATTTATCCTGAAGTAAATATTCAATTCTTCATAATGTTTACTTCTGTTTTAAGTTTTTTTTTCATGTGCGGCTCTTTATTCCGCAATCCAAAATAATATTACTTTTTCTAATAATACAATTTAATAACTTTTTATTTACCATGTTCTTTGTTGGTACTTTGTACCTTACTGTTCAGTGCCTTTCCTCCGTACGTATCCTTGTTACTGTTATCTGGCATGTGACTTTAGCTTGATAGACTCGTAACGTTTCGCAGGAACCTGCTACCTCCTTCTTCATGGTAGAGTATAGAGGCAGCATGTTCTAAAAAAATAGCCTGCATGTCACATTACGGAACACATTAATCCTGAAATCTCACATTTTTTTTTTTTTGCCCAGATTCCAGTCTACCGTGGAGCCTCAAAATCTCTCGTATTAACTCCTCCACAATCTAATTACTACGGTGAAGATGGTTTTGGAGATTTTGAATTTCCAAACCCTCCGGATCCTGAAGAACTTCTACAAAACAAGCATGCTGTTATTGCTCTAATAGACATTGTAAATCAGTACCCAGGTATGTATAGACAATCTGTTATTGCTCTAATAGACATTGTAAATCAATATCCAGGTATGTATAGACAATCTGTTATTGCTCTAATAGACATTGTAAATCAATATCCAGGTATGTATAGACAATCTGTTATTGCTCTAATAGACATTGTAAATCAATATCCAGGTATGTATAGGCAATCTGTTATTGCTCTAATAGACATTGTAAATCAATATCCAGGTATGTATAAACAATCTGTTATTGCTCTAATAGACATTGTAAATCAATATCCAGGTATGTATAGACAATCTGTTATTGCTCTAATAGACATTGTAAATCAATATCCAGGTATGTATAAACAATCTGTTATTGCTCTAATAGACATTGTAAATCAATATCCAGGTATGTATAGACAATCTGTTATTGCTCTAATAGACATTGTAAATCAATATCCAGGTATGTATAAACAATCTGTTATTGCTCTAATAGACATTGTAAATCAATATCCAGGTATGTATAGACAATCTGTTATTGCTCTAATAGACATTGTAAATCAATATCCAGGTATGTATAGACAATCTGTTATTGCTCTAATAGACATTGTAAATCAATATCCAGGTATGTATAGACAATCTGTTATTGCTCTAATAGACATTGTAAATCAATATCCAGGTATGTATAGACAATCTGTTATTGCTCTAATAGACATTGTAAATCAATATCCAGGTATGTATAAACAATCTGTTATTGCTCTAATAGACATTGTAAATCAATATCCAGGTATGTATAGACAATCTGTTATTGCTCAAATAGACATTGTAAATCAATATCCAGGTATGTATAGACAATCTGTTATTGCTCTAATAGACATTGTAAATCAATATCCAGGTATGTATAAAACAATCTGTTATTGCTCTAATAGACATTGTAAATCAATATCCAGGTATGTATAGACAATCTGTTATTGCTCTAATAGACATTGTAAATCAATATCCAGGTATGTATAGACAATCTGTTATTGCTCTAACAGACATTGTAAATCAATATCCAGGTATGTATAGACAATCTGTTATTGCTCTAATAGACATTGTAAATCAATATCCAGGTATGTATAGACAATCTGTTATTGCTCTAACAGACATTGTAAATCAATATCCAGGTATGTATAGACAATCTGTTATTGCTCTAATAGACATTGTAAATCAATATCCAGGTATGTATAGACAATCTGTTATTGCTCTAACAGACATTGTAAATCAATATCCAGGTATGTATAGACAATCTGTTATTGCTCTAATAGACATTGTAAATCAATATCCAGGTATGTATAGACAATCTGTTATTGCTCTAACAGACATTGTAAATCAATATCCAGGTATGTATAGACAATCTGTTATTGCTCTAATAGACATTGTAAATCAATATCCAGGTATGTATAGACAATCTGTTATTGCTCTAATAGACATTGTAAATCAATATCCAGGTATGTATAGACAATCTGTTATTGCTCTAACAGATATTGTAAATCAGTACCCAGGTATGTATAGACAATCTGTTATTGCTCTAATAGACATTGTAAATCAATATCCAGGTATGTATAGACAATCTGTTATTGCTCTAACAGACATTGTAAATCAGTACCCAGGTATGTATAGACAATCTGTTATTGCTCTAATAGACATTGTAAATCAATATCCAGGTATGTATAGACAATCTGTTATTGCTCTAACAGACATTGTAAATCAGTACCCAGGTATGTATAGACAATCTGTTATTGCTCTAATAGACATTGTAAATCAATTTCCAGGTATGTATAGACAATCTGTTATTGCTCTAATAGACATTGTAAATCAATATCCAGGTATGTATAGACAATCTGTTATTGCTCTAATAGACATTGTAAATCAATATCCAGGTAGGAATAGACAATCTGTTATTGCTCTAACAGACACTGTAAATCAAAATCCAGGTATGTATAGACAATCTGTTATTGCTCTAATAGACATTGTAAATCAATATCCAGGTATGTATAGACAATCTGTTATTGCTCTAACAGACATTGTAAATCAATATCCAGGTAGGAATAGACAATCTGTTATTGCTCTAACAGACACTGTAAATCAAAATCCAGGTATGTATAGACAATCTGTTATTGCTCTAATAGACATTGTAAATCAATTTCCAGGTATGTATAGACAATCTGTTATTGCTCTAATAGACATTGTAAATCAATATCCAGGTAGGAATAGACAATCTGTTATTGCTCTAACAGACACTGTAAATCAAAATCCAGGTATGTATAGACAATCTGTTATTGCTCTAATAGACATTGTAAATCAATATCCAGGTATGTATAGACAATCTGTTATTGTTCTAACAGACATTGTAAATCAATATCCAGGTATGTATAGACAATCTGTTATTGCTCTAATAGACATTGTAAATCAATTTCCAGGTATGTATAGACAATCTGTTATTGCTCTAATAGACATTGTAAATCAATATCCAGGTAGGAATAGACAATCTGTTATTGCTCTAACAGACACTGTAAATCAAAATCCAGGTATGTATAGACAATCTGTTATTGCTCTAATAGACATTGTAAATCAATATCCAGGTATGTATAGACAATCTGTTATTGCTCTAATAGACATTGTAAATCAATATCCAGGTATGTATAGACAATCTGTTATTGCTCTAATAGACATTGTAAATCAATTTCCAGGTATGTATAGACAATCTGTTATTGCTCTAATAGACATTGTAAATCAATTTCCAGGTATGTATAGACAATCTGTTATTGCTCTAATAGACATTGTAAATCAATATCCAGGTAGGAATAGACAATCTGTTATTGCTCTAACAGACACTGTAAATCAAAATCCAGGTATGTATAGACAATCTGTTATTGCTCTAATAGACATTGTAAATCAATATCCAGGTATGTATAGACAATCTGTTATTGCTCTAATAGACATTGTAAATCAATATCCAGGTATGTACAGACAATCTGTTATTGCTCTAACAGACATTGTAAATCAATATCCAGGTATGTATAAGCAAATGAGAAAGTATCGCTGTCTTTCTTAATGATTTTATATCCGCTATAAAGAAATGAGTGTATGGATTCACTGTAAGAAGTCTGGTCACAATTCAGTTGGCCAGGGAAGGCGAGAAATTGGCATCGATTGAAATATCAACTGTTACCCTTGATCACAAATTTTCTACTTATTAATATTTTGAACTACTTTATAATTCAATAGTTCACTTATTATTTCTTGTGAGATATATTTTAGCTGTAGAGTTACCCAGAGAAAGACATCCACAAAGAAACGCAGCACCGTTATATCTTGTCTGTCACTTTTGAATCATAAAGTGTACAAAGGTCTTAGAAACTAAACGAACGTCATGTTTGTTTGTACCAAAACCACACACGAGCTAAGTACTTAACATCCGTCTAACGGATGTCTAGCAGCAGATGTTTCATTAAGCTCAACAACTGGAGCACTGCTCTTTGTTGGTACCGCTTCTTTTCAGGAAACTTCATGCAAATACATATCAAGAGGCGAAAAGTTTTGCCAACCCTGCAGTAGATAGTTCACGTGCCAGCAACCTGGATGTCGAACTGATTTCACACGTGTCATCTTGTATATCGTCCGAAAATGTAAGATAATTGAGAAGCTAAAGCTGAAAGAGATACCAAACCTCCACGCATCTAGAAAGAATTCAAATTAATGCGAAAATGTTCTGATATTGTAAAGTTGTCTTCCTGCCTGAGGACAACAGGTAAAGGTAAAGGTAAAGGCCACGAAGGCCCAGAGGGGGAGTAGAGGTATAGCTCCACTCTTTCTTTAACCCTGTCACTAGATGGGGGTGGGTGGTCAACTCCACTTCCGGCCGCTTTACCCCCAGGAAAGAGACCCGGTACCCATTGTATAGGAGGCTGGGTGGGCCCCAGAGCCGGTCTGGACGGGTGCGGAAAATATCGCCCCCACCGGGATTTTTTATTTATTTAAAGACAGACATCCATGCCCCCGGCGGGATTTTTTTTTGTCGGTCCGGAGTTTTTCCCCTTTGACCCATTTTTGTACTGTTTAAATCCTTTCGTCCTTCATGTCACTTTACGTTCCATGCTACCGTCCTTACAACAAACACAACACAAACATCCAAGCCCCCGGTGGGATTCGAACCCACAATCCCAGCAAGCGAGCGGCCGCAGACCCACACCTTAGACCGCGCGGCCACTGGGATCGGCGGATTCGATCCCCGGACCGTCCAGCACGTAGCGAGTCGCTATACCGACTGAGCTATCCCGGCCCACCCTGAGGACAACAAGGAATATTAAATTTCTTCTCGAACTTCTTGACCCTTGATGAGACCGATAGTTGTCCCGAAACGTCGGTACAGAATTACCACTCTACGCTGCGTATATCCCAGAAGAGAGCAGATTTCAAGGAATATTAAATTTGTTTACTGAATTGTTACATGACTTATTCCGTGCCTTGATTAAGTTGTTCATTCACAAGACCAAACAAACTCACCTGTGATACACACAATACAGGGTATACACAAAAAATGGTGCAGTTTCCCTTTATTCACCATGAAACCGCATCATCTTTGTGTATACCTGTATTACTGCTACACGTTTCGGTAAATAATTTTGCCATCCTCATGGAGTCCACACACACCAAGTAAAACAGTCACTAAAATAGAATAGATTACAACAGTAATAACCATTATATATGTAGCATTTCCTCAGCCAAATTCAAAAGTGCGAATCTCAGTGGCGGCGCGGTCTAAGGCGTGGGTCTGCGGTCGCTCGCTTACTGGGATTGTGGGTTGAAATCCCGCCGGGGGCATAGATGTCTGTCTCTTGTGAGTGTGTGTGTTGTCAGGCTCTGCGTCGGGCTGATCACTCGTCCCAGAGGAGTCGTACCGAGTGTGGTGTGTCTGAGTGTGATCGAGAGACCTCATAGAGGAGGCCTAGGCCACTAGGGGCTGTCGAGCCATAAGAAAAAAGAAATTAGGTATAGTGCAGTTGTTGGAATATATATGGTGACTTGTCTTATTGCACGGAATGTGGATAATATTAAAAAAAACACGCGTTACTTTCTAGCGGTTGCATCTCTTGCCTTGGTCAATCTTTGTCAGTTACTCAGAAACACGGAGGGATATTTATTAAATCAGAGACGGGATATATGGTAACAAATGTTTTCATTTACGCCGATCCCAGTGGCCGTGCGGTCTAAGGCGTGGGTCTTCGGCCGCTCGCTTACTGGGATTGTGGGTTCGAATCCCACCGGGGGCATGGATGTTTGTGTTGTGTTTGTTGTATAAGGACTAATATGGAACATGAAGGACAAAAGGATTTAAATAGTACAAAAATGGATCAAAGGGGAAAAACCCCGGACAGACAAAAAAAAAAAAAAAAAAAATCCCACCGGGGGCATGGATGTTTGTGTTGTGTTAGATGTATGGACGATAGCATGAAACATAAGGTGACATGCAGGACAAAAAGGACTTCAACAGTACAAATTGATCAAAAGGGGGAAAACCCAGGAATTAATACAAAAAAAAAATCCCACCGGGGGCATGGATGTCTGTCTGTTGTGAGTGTTGTGTGTTGTCAGGTAGAGGTCCTGCGACGAGCTGGTCACTCGTCCAGAGGAGTCCTACCGAGTGTGGTGTGTCACAGATGTGTGACCATGAAACCTGGACGAAACGAGGAGGCCCAGGCCCATATAGGGCTGTCGAGCCATAGAAAAAAAGCTTCATTTACACGCTAATTATTTCACACTAGTTTCTTTGGAGTTCAACCACATACTCTGATTTAGATCAATATATCAACCAACATAGTACTTAATAAAATACGTTCAGAAAGAAGTATAAGACTCCTACGTGTTTCGGCACTGGGTTACATCATCAGGGAGTTACTCAGAAAAATGGAGTACAAGGTCAAGAGTTAATCTAAGTGTTGTGTCTCCCTGTCTGGTTTAGATGTTATCTAAATACGTGACAGTTTGCAAGTCACTTAAAATCTTGATACCATTAGTTATCTTAAAAAATGCATCTTCGCTTCTACTGAATGAGTAAACAAACACTCTTAACTTTAAGACACGTGTTTGATATTAAGTCAGTTCAGTGAATTTAATATTAATTTTTAAAATATAATATTATTCATTCCGTACATTTTCTTTTCTATATTTATAGTCCTACAAATGTACATTTTATTCACTATTAGTTGTGTAACACAGTGCTACATGTTTCGAACCTAATTTTGGTTCATCCTCAGGGACTCAGTATTTTAAATTACACATTTTTACATAAATTGGTACAATTGCTTAAATAGTAAAAAAAAGAAAACTGAATAACATGGATTTTTTACAATCAGTTCAGTGGTATAACACACAATGAAGTTTAGGTTTGTGATCAAGAAATTATTCTGAGATCTGACTTGTGGTTGCGTTAGTTAGATAAATCTTAAAACTTCTACATTCTGTAAGTCTCTAGTTAATGTGATCTTAAAGGAGTGGTCTTAAAGTCTGCGACTATTCGCCAGGCTGTTTGCTGGTGACCTCCCACTCTTACCGTCATGTTCACATAAATCTGATTCTTTACATTTTAGAAAAAAAAAAAACAATTTTGTGTAAGAATCCATGTGGATGAGGGGGTTGAACTTTGTCATTTGTCCGTCCTGTGACTCTTGGGTTTGAAGATCAGTGCTATCGAGCAGATGGCTTTCGCACCTTCTGATGACACATGCTTGGCCACTCAAAGATGTCATCATTCATTTTAGGAATTCTTCATCACGACTGTTCCTTTATCAGCTGCTTACAGCGGGAGGCTAACCTTGAATTTCCTTAAGCATCTACTTGTATCCTACTGTGATACTGTATTGAAAGTAAACCCTTCCTGTAAATTTTACGATGGTGAAAATTCTTCGAACTTGTTCCACACTTGTAGCTCTTTCTATTGTTTTCAGATGCTTTGCGCCATCCTTACAGATTTGTAGCTTATCATTATTTATATAGTTTGAAACATCTAGTTCAAAGGATCGACTAAGAAATGTGCGGTTACAGTAATTTACTTCACAACGCAGAAGGGAAAATTTCTAATGGCGATCTTTGCATTTTAAGCAGCGTACTTGTGATCCGTTTACAACTCCATTTCAGCAAAACACAAAATGCATTAAAATAACGAGTTTGGCCCAATTCATGCCTACTCAATTTTTCATGTCGCAACAGCCCCGATTGGGCCAGGACCTCCTCATTAACGAGGTTTCACGATCACACTCAGACACACCACATTCGGTAGGAATCTTCTGCACGAGTGATCGACCCGACGCAGAGACCTCTACCTGACTACACACAACACTCACAACAGACAGGCATCCATGCTTCCGACCGGATTCGAACCACAAATCCCAACAAGCGAGCGGCCACCGGGATCGTTTGTATATTCACTTACAGGCTGAAGATAGCTTAATGAAAAACTACACGGTGTGCCATTTGCATAGTTTGGGGGACACCAAACAGCGACATGAAGCAGTAACTAAGGGATAGTGCGGTGAAGGCCATGAACCAGAAGAAGAAAGTCTTCGGTAACTGCGACAAAAGTTTCCACGGATCAACGGTGCAAAGACAGAGGGCGGGATCTTCGCCGGCCCTCACATAAAGGAGCTTATGAATAATAGGAATTATAATAACGTACTGCGAAAAAAACTCAGAAGACTGAGTGGGAAACACTCAAATTTTTACCGACAACTACCCGGCCAAAAAGTATCTCAAATACAGGCAGTTGACTGAGCAAATGTTTCCAAGTCTACAAAATGATGTGTGGAAGGAAATGCTTTTGATTCATTCTCACTTGGAATTATAACCAACAAACCTGGCAGGCGTCAACGACAAGAAACTAACTTTTGACACCTTTATTTCTCATTTAATGTGTTAATATTAACCTGAATAACACCGAAGACACTAAACACTGATTCTTCTACACAGTGATTCCCTCGGAGCAGGCGTCAAGTTTCTAAATCACACAATAATTCACAGATAAAACCACATCCTAGCAAGTACATACCTAGGCAAACGTATTCCGAAATTTGGTGAGGCGGGACATTCGACTTTTGGGCAGCGGGGTTTTTTTGTCCATTTGTACTGGTTTACGAGTGTCTTCAAAAAAGTCAGGCGGCTTTCAGAAACAGTTCCCGTGTTGCACCACTAAGTCGATACCCAGAAATGGCCCCTTTACTGCTTATTTTGTAATTACATCATGTACAGAAATGTTATAATATTAAAATTGAATGTGTTTGATGTTCCAGGAGAAGTGACGCTCCTGTGTTTAGGGCCTTTGACTAATGTGGCTCTAGCGCTTAGATTGGATCCAAAGTTTCTAACAAAACTGAAGAACTTGGTAGTTTTGGGAGGCAGCGTTGAAGGCAAGTACAATATACAAAATATGTAGGGGCAAGAAATCACTGAAAGAAAGTGTAGCGAATTTGTTGGATTGAAATAAAATTAATTTGCCATGTGTTAGAAAACGCATGGCAAACTACAAATATTTACACGTCTATCTGTGGCTCAGTAGTAGAGACTAATCAAACGTCAAACGGCAGAGACAAGAAACTAGGCGATATCTGCACTCTTCTGGGATATTATTCAGCGTATAGTGGTAATTCTGTACCGACGTTTCGGGACAACCTATCGGCCCCATTTTCAAGGGTCAAGAAGTCCTTAAAGGTCGGTACAGAATTACCCCTCTACGCTGCGCAATATCCCAGAAAATCGCAGATCTCATATACAATGCGGAGGAAAATCACGCAAGAAAGTATATTCCTCTACGCAAATCTGGCTCATGCTGAAATGCAGTCCGAGGCGACGAGAAATTTCGTCGCAATAAAACACATTTTTCATACGTTGTGACGAAATCTGCAATTGAGGTATTAATTCTTAAAACAGCGGTCAACAGTAACAGAAACACGGCCTCAACCCGTCAAATTATCGTGCTGCCGTCGGCAGACGTAGATTATTCAAAATTATATAAAGGGATTCACAAACGAAAGGTTTATCAACGGCTTGTCAAATTTTACAGTTGAGGGAAATAATATTTAAAAAATTAATTCTTCACTTTTTAATATTTTCGCCAGAAGTTCCCTGCGAGCTTATTCTTGTTGCCAACATAATCACGTCGGCCTGTAATTAATCTGAGTTCCATTTTCTGTTACGTTGGTACGCTTAACCCTCAATTCGTCTTTCCTTGCACTCAGAGCTTCGAATTCTACTGACTAGATAATCCCATTAGCGATGCGTATCATTTGATGCCCAAAATTCCGTTCAGAATATTGGTCATGCATCTTCTTTTGACATCTGTTCTCAAGTTTCCAAGCTCCCCTTTGTTTACCTGTATTTTTGTCACAACCTTGGCCCCATTCCCAAAATCTTTATTATGTTTCTTCTTTCCGTGCATTCGAATGTTTCTGTTTTTCTCCTATGATATAACCCCTTTGTTGGTATCTTCACCTTGCCGTGGTAGAGGGGCTTGTGAGTTCCAGTGACCCTGAGAGCTAAGCCGGCGGTAGCATTGCTACCAGTAGGGTCTCCCAAGCCGGACAGATCAAAAGGGTAGGAACCAGACGAAGAGAGATGCCTAGGAGGTGGGAAACCGAATAAAAACTCCCCTGATGCCGGAAGCAGCGACATCAGTAGCGACATGAAGCACAGAGCAAATGATGCTCGAGATGGTTCATGATCGTGTAGCAACAGGCGTGACCAGAGTGGTCTGAACGGCTGCTGTACTGCGATGTGGAAAGCAAATGGAAAAACTACCACATTATTACTTTTCCTGGATAGTCTCTTCCAGAAACAGAGACAAATGCCAAATGCGAGATGCTTCCTCTGGAGTAAATTGAAAGAGGAAGCACTAGATCGCACCCTGTGGAGAACTCGCTTTGGAAGAGGCTACGAACCTGTCGTAAGACAGACTACAGAATGAATAACACAACAAATTTAGTCATAAATATTTACTGGTATCGATATTTCTATATCATAAGTGACATTTATTGGGCGGTCACAGCCTACTGGACTTCCAAATGGAGGTGGTCTGTACAAACTTTGAAATATTTTACTATTCTATAGGATTCTGACCTATCCCAGTGGCCGTCCGCTTGCTGGGATTGTGGGTTCAAATCCCGCCGAGGGCATAGATGTCTGTGTCTTGTGAGTGTTGTGTGTTGTCAGGTAGAGGTCTCTGCGTCAGGCTGGTCCCTCGTCCAGAGGAGTCCTACCGACTGTGGTGTCTCAAATGTGTGATCGCGAAAACTCGGAAAACGAGGAGGCCTAGGCCCCCTAGGGGCTGTCGAGCCATAGGAAAAAAAATGGGGTTCTGACGATGCTGTGTAACATCTAAACACACAGGTTTATGGGCTTTTTTCCATCGTATGTAACGAAATTTAACACACCATGTTTCGGCGACAGGGTCGGTCCCCGTCTTCAGGCTTGCTTCTTCCAAAACAAATTTTACTGCATTATAATTATTTGCACTGTGATTAAGCACGGATTAGAGTCAGATTAGTGAATACAAAGTACTTCAATAGACAATATGGCTGTGCAAATCTCACTGAAAGTCAGATACACGAAATAAAGCTGGCGTGTTTCAAAGCAAACTTCCTTCCATTTTTAACCAGTTAAGCGCTTTAATCTGTTCTGTAAAGACACGCACTATTTATTGTATAATCCCAAACATCAGTGTGACATAGCATAAACAAAGAACATCCCATATCTGTCTCTTACGCAAGTAAACAATTGATGCGCCTTTGTTATTTACTAATTTGTGCCACGAGGCCTTTCCATAGCAGTAAAATAATTTCTCCCACGGCGTCATCCAAACACTTCAGAAAGCTCCTGGTGACATTCACCAAATTCTGGAAGGGGGGGGGGGGACACCAGCGTTGAAGACCCCTCTATTACAAATCCCTCGATATTTTCTTTGCTGTGTAACACGTATACATGACTGCCAATTAAAGAAAACAGAAACAGAAATTAATTTGCATGTAATAAAAAGTTTTAAGGTTTTAAGAAAGTTTACTCTATGGAATTTTAAGTTCATATTCCAAAAACGATTATACTACATTAATTTACGTGTGTAATAATAAATTAATATATGTTTAAATTTTATAACACATAATGTAGATATCAATTATTAAGAGAGGACAGACTGGTGGATGACAGACGTAACAGAAACACAGAATGTCAGAAGAATATTGTTATTCAGAACAGACATACTGAAGCTGTAGTTTGTGGAACTTTTCCATAGTATGTGCAGTTATGAGTAAAATCGTTAATTAAAATTTACAGGTGTTGGTAATATCAGCCCAGGAATAGAATTCAACTTTTATGTGGACCCAGAAGCAGCTTTCATAGTATTGAATTCTACGGACACTTCAACGGGCGATATAGAGCCCATTATATTGGTGCCTTATGAGTCGATATCTGAGAGAAATGTCATAACCATGGTACGAAATTCAAATTTATTATGCATGTATAAACAAACTTGGGGAAATTAAGGTAAATGAGAATTGGAGAAAGCGATATAATAAGGAATTAATGCAGCTGTTTGGAGATTTAGATACACTTTCATTTGTCAGAGTAAGTTGGTTGAATTGGATTGGTTATGAACCACTTGTTTCTAGGACTTTGTCCATCGTATTTATTGTGAATAAAATGTAAGATGTAAAACGATATAAAATATAAAATCTACGTTCAGAAGATGGCTCTTCTTCCGAAACGTAATTTTATATATCTTACATTTTATTCACAATAAAGACGATGGACAAAGTCCCATAAACAAGTGGTTCACAACGTCATATACCATCGTCAAAACCTTTTAGAATTCAATTGGATTGGTTATGTTAGTAGAATGGATAGCAAAAGGAAAGTAATCCCCATGGAAGTCGACTAAGAGGACGACCAAAAAACATATAGTGGAACTGTGTACAAACAGATATTAACTAACTAAACTAACTCCATGGAGCAGAGTCCTTCTTGAGAAGCTAACAGGTCGTCAGCTTAGTCAAGAAATTCCCCGCGTTTTATGGAACCGAAGGTTCATTACCGCACTCACAAGAGCCCGCCACCTGTCCCTATCCTGAGCCATATCAATCCAGTCCATGCCCCCCCATCCCACTTCTTGAAGATCCATTTTAATATTATCCTCCCATCTACGCCTCGGTCTTCCAAGTGGTCTCCTTCCCTCAGGTCTCCCCACCAAAACCCTGTATGCACCTCTCCCCTCACCCATACGTGCTACATGCCCCGCCCACCTCATTCTTCTCGATTTGTTCACCCGAACAATATTTGGTGATGAGTACACATCATAAAGTTCCTCGTTATGTAGTCTTCTCCACTCCCCGTTACCCCGTCCCTCTTAGACCCAAATATCCCCCTCAGCACCCTATTCTCGAACACCCTCAGCCTATGTTCCTCCCTCAGTGTGAGAGACAAACAGATATTAATAGATGCAAAATTAAAAACTGTAATGAGAGGTAAAAACAAAAGAGCTGACTGGGAGAAGTCCATTAAGGAGGCGAAGTCCGCATTGGACTGCAGTGCCATCTAAGAAGAAGAAGTATAAACATACATTTAACATTATCCATGTTGCATGCAGTAAATTAGTTCACAATATTCATTCCAACAACTGCAAAACAATAAAAAGACAAGTCTCTATAAATGGCCATAATTACTCTTTTCTTTGTTATCCACCACCCTCAAGTTGGCCACTGCAGGCCAAGATATGTAGGTGGAGTGTCCTATATTTATAAACTGTCTTCTTATTGTTGTGCAGTTGTTGCAATAAATATTGTGATAAATTTGTACATTTACTAGTGCATACTAAAACATTTGACCTTAACACATTCACTGTCACATTTATTAACACTTGCATGTATACTCGCAAGGCCAGATTCGTTAATATTTCATGTTACACAATTCTTGTTATTCTCTCAATTTTGCCTGGAAACTTGCCTTTTTTTTTTTTTTTTTTTGAATGTGCACAAAAATTAAAACATTCAGAAACATGTAATGTGATTGTACTCTATGTTAATATGAAGAAAGAACAGAATTACGAAAGGCCCAGTGCAAGTATTCTGAGGGATGTTACTGAAACAGGCAAGTTTCCTTTCCTGAAAGGGACAAATTATTGCTGGGGTAATCAAGTCTACCTGAAAGGTTATTATGCAGACATACATAGCCTTGGCCGATCCCAGTGGCTGTGTGGTCTAAGGCGTGGGTCTGCGGCTGCTCGCTTGCTGGGATTGCGGGTTCGAATCCCACCAGAGGCATGGATGTCTCTCTCTTGTAAGTGTTGTGTGTTGTCAGGTAGAGGTCTCTGCGACGGGCTGGTCACTCGTCCAGAGGAGTCCTACTGAATGTGCTGAGTCTAAAAAGTGTGATCGTGAAGCCTCAAAAAATGAGGCGGCCTAGGCCCCCAAGGGGCTGTCGAGTCAGTGGGGGAAAAAAATACATACAGTGGAACCTCGAACTTCGAACACAATCCGTTCCAGGAGACGGTTCGACTTTCGAGTTAAATTTCCCCATAAGAAATAATGTAAATTTAATTAATCCGTTCCAGACCCCCAAAATTTACCCAATATAAAACATTTTAAAGTGCCTATTTCAAAAGATCATAATGATAAAACAAGCATATTTAATTTCAATAATTGAAAATTTTTATTTATAATAGTACATACAAAAAAATATTGTATAATAATCAATCAATAATAATAGTAGGAGGGATATTACTGTTCACTGGAAGGTGAATTACCCTTCTTTCATCTGGACCAAGCAGAGAGAGAAGGCGACCACGTGATTCTTTGTCGACTTTCGAGTTTTTGTTCGAGTTTCAAGTTGTTCGAACATCAAACCGTTCGAAGTTCGAGGGTCCACTGTATATATATATATATATATTATAATGCCTTGACACTAATTCTCAGTCCAGTACCCTGTTTCCTTAAAACTGCACCTGTAAATATTCAACAAAGTGGGCTGGTAAACCTGAGACACCAAATATTATATTCCAGAAGGCAGCACTTCAGTGTTGTATTCAGGCAGTCCAAGATGTAAATCTCTTGTCCAAACACCAACTACCCTGAACCAAGATTTGATTATTTTCTTCAGCCCTCCAGGCAGATTCTGGGATAAAAACTCACATTACGCAGTAACTTACTTCCACATCCTTTTAGTTTCATCATAAACAATCACAATGTAATTTCATACATTTTTCTCAGCACTGAGATTTTCCAATATCATTTTGTAACAGACTCCTCTGTTATCATATATTGGTCAAAATTAAACTGAATCCACGTCAAAGTTTCTCTCCTCATCTTCATTTCCTCTGATATATTCTAAACATTAAATTGATAATCATATATTAATATATGAGTACTGCTTTCCACACCTGGATCAGTTGTTGAACTGTCAGATCCTTAATCAACTGTAACAACTTCTCTCACACTGTGAAGTACTTAACCTGTTTGCACTCACAGTTCCCTCTCCATAAAATTGTTGTAACCTCTGTAAATGTTACTGGCATTTTTACCTGTTTCACACTACACTTCACACTAAATTTCTGGCTTTTCACTGCACAGCCTCAAATTCAAGCCAAAGTGACTTCACGTGAGATGTGTAATGAAAGGAGTGGCACTGGAACATGTTTTTCTCTGAGTTTGTCCAGTTATATCCTGCTAATCATCATTCACTCCACAATCTACTAGCAAGTCCCTCCAAGACATGCAATATCCCTTGACCAGGTAGCAAACTACCACATCCTCAGTCTACCTCTCTGACCCAGCACTAGGCTGGTTACAGAGAAAGAAAGTTTTCAGATACTTTTACCTATGTTTTCATACACAAGCAAAACATTGTGTCAACAAAACATCACTGTAATTACAAAACACATGGGATCATGCAAGGTGTTTGACCCCAAACTTCTAAATCATGCAATCACATGATGGAACATGCATCAACTAACAAGACCTAAAATCAGTCTAATTACTTAATCTCCATCGTTCAGGAACAGGGGATTTAAACTTTTTTTAAAGACCTGTGTTTGCGTACGCAAATGCACGTACGAAAAAAAACCCCTAGAAAGTAATTTTATATATATTTAGGCAAGAAGGAAATTTACTGAAATTTTAAGACAAGCTGCATAATCTCTGTTCTATTTTCCACAAAATGTCATTCATTTCATAACTCTATGTTTTTCTCTTTGAATAAGTTTTTCATAAACCACTGCCTAAATTTTAAATATCCACCCTGGTAGGATATAAGGTGTCAGAACTGCAAAATTGTAATGTTCAGCCAGGCAAACAGCCTTCACGTGTGCTGTCATAAAACCTGATAAGAGGCTATCAGACCCGATACACAACTCACAGTCTGTCAAGAGTTGTTTCACAAACAGATATGTACACTACACGATTATACACAAATGTATCATTTTTTGGTGGACCATACACTTAATCCCATGTTCCTCTCCACTGATCATGGTGAAATCAGCCTATAGTCAAGTTGGCGGCGTGTAAATACCGACACAATACGTTATATGAAGATGAATAATAGATGGGTAAAACAGGATTCTTACAAGATAAAGACCGTCTGGCTAAACTGCCCTTTTGAACCTACACAAAGGTAGTACATGAGCTAAGTGTAGCTCATAACAGGGTAGAGCTGTGTTGTGTCTTGAAGCTATTCTAACATGGCACATACACTGCAGTCACCGTCAGGGTGGCAGTACAACGAGAAAGTGAACCAATGTAGAGAGTGATTCAGAAGGAAAGGTGATAGTATCGGTCATTGCGAGAAAAAACGTTCATATGAACATGTGTCTAATTCTGAATGGCTACCGAGATAGAGCTGTTTGAATCTACAAATACAAAAGCATTGTGAATGATAATAAAGAAAGAGAAATTACTTACTGTTAATTTAATTGCAATTTTAATTTAATGCTTAAATTACAAATTTCTTGCACAGAAATGTCAAATTTTTTACGGTTCACAACAAATGTTTGAAAATCCCGCCGTGAAGCTCCATGCACTTTGTAACTCGTGTGAGAAGATCACGTGTTGTTCGTCTTGAGTTGATCTGCATGTTTCATTATGCGGGCAGCAGCATCCAAAACGTGAGCGAGCAATTCATCTCGTGTAACCACCTTTCTTTTTGTAAACTTCGCTCTTTATTCAACCCCACAAACAAAAATCTAACGAGTTAGATGTGGAGGTCTTGGTGGCTTCAAACACCTCTGTCTTAGTAACCATTCAGAATTAGACACATGTTCATATGAACTTCTTTTCTCACAGTGACCAATACTATCACCTCCCATAATACTGACCTTTCCTCCTGAATCAACCTGTATAGACCTCACAATATAAGTATGATATTGAGCAGCACAGTGCTATCCAATGGGGACTAAATACCACATCCACTTCCTACATCCACTGGAAAAACGTCTACACATAGCGCAGCCAAATACCGAAATGGATGTTCCATATTAGGTACATCTGCACCTCCTATGTACAATTTTGGGTCTACTGGCAGCACGGTCACCTATCATCAATAATTAGCAAAGTTGGGTTAAGATTACTGTGTGACTAGCATTTGTACATACTGATTAATTATAGCAGAATGGTAACTATATACACCATGTGCTTGAAATATTCAAAATCTCTGCATTTTACTCAGCATCTCATATAATCCTCAAAACAGTAATTACTTACCAAACAGCATTAACTGACTGGTCTTTATAATATAAAATAATGTGTTTTCTGTGAGGTAGGGTTAATTGTGATTTGCAAATTAGATTTGTCACCTCATTTACTGTTTTCACTTGCTATGTTTATTTTAATTGGTGCATGTATAAATACAATTGCTTCTTCATGTCATATATTGAGTTTAATAAATGTCATTTCCCCAACAGGACTGGCGAAAGAATGTTCTTGGAATTCTATCAAGCCCAGAAGTACAACTACTCAATAAAGCAGAAAGAGATCACCTGGGAGACGATATTCTGTATTGGGAATGTGCCGACTGTCTGGCTGCTGCAGTCACTATAAACTCGTCCATAATCAAACAATCTGCAAATCTGTATGCGTACGTTGCTGCAGATGGAACTGTTGGTCGAGGGGCTGTTTTTGTGGATTACAAAGGCAGTACATCCATGTCTCATAATACAATAACTGTTAGAAGTATTGACGTTGACTCGTACAAGACAATGTTACTCAGAGGCATTGGAGGTATTCCAGCAGCAAAGGTTGAATGAAGGCTATGCAAAGGTAACTTTCACACCACAATGATGCACAATGGTCAACATAACTATAAAATTTAGGATATGGCTTGGCACATTTACTTTCAGCATGATGAATATACAGATCCATGGATTTAAAACTGTGACCTTATAGCATTTTTCAGAAAGGAAGAAACATTTCAAAGAAAATGACACGACCCATTTGCTCGAAGAATGCATGTAAGAAAATAATTCAAAAAGCACACAAAAGCATCACAACTCAAATAAATACTGAAAATTGCATAAAGAGCATCATGGCAGCAACTTTTACACTGTGTCTCTTGAAGCACGGTCAACAGGAATGACATATCTATTCCGAACAATGAAAAATACTTTCTGCATTTGTGTCGACATTCTTTTATATCTGGTAAGGTATAAAATAAAATTTTTTCTCTTTGATACACTTTTAAATGGATCACCATAAAGTTAAGGAATACAAACTTGCAAGTACTGCAAAGATAGTACTTCACATAAACAACAATATGCCTGAAAAAAACTCTTCACAAATTAACACAAGTACAGCTCTTCTTGAGAAACTAACAGGTAATCACATAGTGAGGGAATTCCCTGCCTTTTATGAAACCCAAGACTGCATTAGTCCTGTTTACAACAGCCTGCCAAATGACCTTATCCTGAGCCAAATAAATATAGTCCACACTCTCCCATCCTATTTCTTTAAGATGTCATTTAATATTATTCTCACACTATGCCTAGGTTTTCAAGTGGTTTCTACCCTTCAGGTTTTCTATGACACCTGTACCTATAGTTCATAATCAGATAAATGCTACCCACTATGTTAACAGACAGGCAAAGCACAAATTATTTTAAGATATACACAGTGAACAAAGGTTATGCAACATACACAAACTCCATCACAGAACCCCAAATCATGATCCAACAGTACCAATTATGATAATCATGCCATCAGAATTCCATAGTATATAATTAACATTTTTTTCAGAATGCAAAATTGTGACAATAAATGTTTGTAAGAATATCAATATTAAATTTCATGTAAAATATATTTAATGTATGCAGTGCCTTCTTTTATATAGATTTACACAACTAGCACATGCATTTATACGAATTTTCACACAGAAATTTACAAACAGCCTAAAAACATCCCTGATATTTACTATTATAGTCTTCTGGATGACAGTCTATGCAGCTTGACAGGTATGTAGGTACAAACATTCTGCAGCAACCCACTGCCTCCACTTCAGGCACTCTTATACACTTAATCACAGCTGTGTGAGAACCCCAAATCTTATTCCTGATATTTATGTTTCCGTAAGCACAGATTCCCAAACAAGGCTGTGTAAGAAGTTCTCAATGGTCCCATATATTAGTGTCATTACAGGGTGGTGTCAGCATGTGATCCCAATTTTCATAAATCACAGGAAAGAATGATTAAGTCCCATAACTCTTTCATAAAAACAAAACTATAAAATTACTAAATTGTACAGCCTAATATTAACTGAAAAATCATTTGATGTTTGACGTTATGGCAATGAACATGATGATTATGATTTGGGAGGAGCAGAAGAAGAAGAAGAAAAGAAGAACCTGCTGAAATGAAAGTTAATTCTAAAATTTTCTCTGTAAATTTCCATGTGTGCTCCACTCATGGCACAACAGATGTAGAGCCTATAACTAACTTCAGTCCACACACCTCAGCAACTTTGCAGCTACTGTTTCAACAGCTGCAGTAATCTGTTGAGTTAATGTGTGTTGGTCACCTACACAGTATCGCCCAAACATAGCACTTCAAATACAATTCCACGTGAATAAAGAAAGGGTGTCAAAACCAATGACTTCAGAGACCAACTGACTGGGTCTCTCCTTCCCATCCAATGCACATGAAGCTCGTCACTCATAACAAGGGTTTCTACTGACACAGTACTCCACCTACAAGTGCCTTTAAGTGACCTACCAAACAGATAAAAACTTGAAACGTTATCTTCTACCTGTGAAAAGGTGAAGTTCTCCAGCATATCACGATACATGTTTTGCAATGAATGTGGTCTCTGTTAAAACACGCAATCTTACACCTTTCATGCAATGGTTGCATACGGCACATTCATTTTCAGTTACTTTGCAACTTGCTCAGAATTTTCAAGTCATTTCATTTCAGCACAATTCTATACAGTCCTAATGATGGCACATCAATTTGGAATCGTTCAATATTTGTCAACTTTGTCCACTATCCTGTGTTTTAAATGCATTTTTAAATACTGGAGGACGGTTAAGTCAGCAGACGTGACGACTCCTCATGTCATTTCAGTGTCTGGTCTACCCAGAGGATGACAGAAGGCAGTCTCCTAAAATCCTGGAGAAACTTTCTCAGACATCCTGTATTGTAAACAGATACTTTGGGAGGACATGACAAATCAGGATAGTAAACAAATGGGGACCCTCAGGGCAAACTATGAATTTTGCTAAGGACAGTTGTGGAGTAACAGCACTCAACAACCAGTGTACTGCTTGGTCTCAGAAAAGCTGAATTACTGAAAAATGGATAGAAAAAATCATGGGGTAGCTTCACCTCATAAACTGGTGGCTCTGCGAACTGTGTAATGGAAGTTTTGTAACATCAACAAATGATACAGAACTTACTACATCAAAGTGCTGCTCCTCACTGTCACGCGTGCAATGCCGAGAAGAACATACAAATATTATGTCATGGGGTGAACCAAATCTGAAAACAGTGCCTAATATCTTTGCTTGTGGAAGTGCCTGAGACCCAACACTGGCAAACAGTATATCAATGTGGACACTTGTCACAATGCCTTGACACACTAGCATCCAATCATCACTCTGACTTGATGAGCTTGTTACAAATGATGGGACCGTCTCTAATATCACTTGTACCCAGTCACCTGTTTCTTCAGCTTTTGAGTCTCCAAAAGTTGCTACATAAAGGTTTAACTCCTTAGCGGATGTAACATTTTCCATCACAGTACCCACTAATAAGCGAATCACTGCTTTATATACTGCAGCACAGGTGGATGGCGATGTAAAGTTTGACGGACTGACAAATACCTTGCAAGATGACCATCTGTCCTCCCCAAATGTCACAGACTGCCTGAAAGAATTACCACTGTTCCCTTCCAAGTCACATCTGCCATCTTTCTTTGCTGCTGCTATTGACAGCCACTCTTCAACATTTTCATCAACTTCGATGGCTTCTTTATCAATCTCACCTTCAATTCCTAAGCTCTGAGTTACCTTCTTTCCAGTCATGACTGGTTTTCCAACAATATAACCAGGGTTACCACTGCGATGAAATGGCTGTCCATGTCTGGTCCAATGAAAAGTGACAATAAACTTCTGTGACAATTCTGTATACAACGTTATGTTTGTAAGCCACATATACACATACACTTTTGTAATTTCTTTTGTTCCATTATGGTATATCATGTATCTCACCTCTTTGACAACATTTTGACAATTTCCCGTATCAGAATTATACACAGGGCCCTGTAAATCTGATACTTCAATGCACTGATTTAATAACGGTACCTTAGCGTTTAATTCTGAACATATGTTTACAGTTACTGGAATGCAGATATCAACAGGACAATCCTGTAAATCAAAAGGAAATTTGTATCAGACATGTTCCTGATAAAATTCACAACATGACAGAAATATTGCTGGTGTTTAACCGTACCTCTTCCAAATGATCAGCGTACGTCTCATTCATCAACTGTGGTGAAACCAGGACTGTGAATCCTTTGTAGAAACTCGAAGCACTGAGTTGCTGATGATTTCTGCAGCTGTCAGCATCATTTAAGGCAACCTGACATGCTCCCGACCAGTCACTTAAATAACTGATTGTTTTTCTTGCTTGACAAAGGGCACTTGTTACTGTTATCGGAAGACCTGATGGGAAAATATGACAAAGTAACAATGCAGCCAATCACCTTTAAAAATAAAGTTTAAAATGATCAAATGATGCAGTGGCTGAAAATTTCTTGTGCCTTGAGAGTTACTTCAAGCCTGTTTCTCTTTCCTAAGGCTTACAAGATCACAATGCTGTTTGCATCTGTCCACCTCTGTGATATGACACCACAAGGATTACCAACTGACAAGGCATCATATCCTAGAAGGCTTGCAACTTCAACACCACACATAAACCTCAAATCTTGCTAAGTTAGTTTGTTCCCACTGTCCAGTATAATACTCAGTCATCCTGGTGGTAACTTTAAGAACAAATACAGTAAAGTGAATTTATTCATTACTTTGTGTAAAACAATCTGTGACAAACGCAAAGTGTATCACTTCTCAACACAATGACCCCTTTTTCCAATGCATATTGTGTAGCGGTTCACAAGTCTTCTAATCACATCTGCAAAGAAAGTTTTCAGTTGTGACCAAGCTACATATGCGCTGTGCCCTTATGTTCATCATCACTGACAAATCTTCGTCCATGCAAGGCTTCTTTTAGTGGTCCAAACATGTGATATTCCGATGGAGCTAGGTCCGCTATATGAGTGTTATAGGAGATGTTAAAATTTCAGATGCCTGATTGTTACAATGGTAGCTGCCACGGAATGCGGACATGCATTATTGTGGGACAAAAGAAATCCCTTGGGCAGTAAACCTCTGTGCTTGTTGCAAATCACCAGCTTCAGATTTTTAATGCTTCTGGCAACAAGACAGGGAATGTACATATAAACGTAAGAATGAGGCACATTCGTTCGCGTATCCGTTGTTGCCGTGGAAAAGCAATACTTATTACATATTCTGGATGTGTGTCTGTAGCCTTAGTTACCCAGTATGCAATGCACATGCGCCGTATTATATTGTCATCTGTGGCCTGTCTGGCTCTACCATATTTTTCCACGTTATTTGACAAATAGCACAATTTTTGGAAAAAAGTTACTGAACATAAAATGCGTGTTACGATTTTCTCTACAACTTTTCTCTGAAAAACTCCTCATTCTAAGATGAAATGAGCAAGATATTATCATAAATGTACATACATCTTCACGTAAAGTACCCGTTATTCTCGTCAGATTATTAATTAAACTTGAATTTTCTTGACAAATTGTTGAAAAAAATACTCACAAACCAATTTCCCGAAAATCCGTCCAATGGCAGCCGAGTTGTTCTATGTGGACAGACAGACATACAGATGCCCAGATAGACACACATGACGAAGCTAATAGTCGCTTTTTGCAATTTTGCGAACACACCTAAAACTGGACCACAGGTCGATGTTCTAAAACATTGCCGTGGTGCTGCCATCTTTAAAGAAGATTTAAAACAAACACAACACTAACCAAACTTGGCACTGACTCATCGCGACAATGCCTAGTATGTAGTTATTGAGACAACCACTAGGCTGATTTACATTCATCGTTCAGCCACAGCACATATGCAAACAGCAACAGCAGCCCTCTAAAGATACAGGCATACACGACTGAGTTCGTTGCAACTGCCAACAAGGTACTGAGTTTATTTATTTCTGGTCTATTTAATTAAGCTATAACACAGAGCACATTGCACTGATAAAATGGATGATAATAAGTAGTGTATTAGAAGTGATGTGCAAGGTACCCATCATGGCCTAATTTCAGGAACTATCCCGGCACATCCAGTGTTCCAGAAGGGGTTAATGAAATCCAAGAGAAACCTTTAGGATAGCCAAGACTCCTGGCCAAGATTCAGATGAAGCATCTCCTAGATACAAGTCAGAAGCACAAGTGCTGGACACAACTTACTCGTCATGAAGTACAGAAGTTTTGGAAATTTGGGAACCTGATAAAGCTCCAAGTCTACTGAGCCTCTGTTACCGTAACAAAACACATTTGCTAAAACTTCTGCAGAAGGCAGTACAACTTTATGTATTTTGTAAAATCATCCATCAGACGGGTCTCATTTTCATCACTCTACTATACAAGTTCAAAACTGGATTTATGATGATTTTTTAAAAACAAGTTCCATGGATTAAAAAAAAGACTCAATATATGCCTGCTGCATGCACTTGACAACCAATTTATGTCTTTGTCATGCAGAACAGTGGCTTAAGTGCTACACTGCAAGGGCATGGCTGCTTGCAAGGCCCAGCCAAATATAATTGCTTGTATTATCAATTTGGTCAACACACCTTACTCTCAAACATAAACATAAAATATATAAAAATAAATAAAATAAATGAATTCTCACAAGGAGAATCCATCATGGTTATCTAAAACCTTTAACACACCTGACCATTAGACTGTTTGGTCCTCCGGAACAGCTGCTATGCTAATGACAGCAACACAGTTGTTACACATGTCTTAACAAGACTCAGATTTTACTGTAACTTACATTTACATTCAAAAGAAAGCTATAAAGTTCAGATACATAAAAATTAATTCTGTCATGACATAAATACTTGTTAGTACTAACAAATCAACTCAAAGAATAACACCTTGCTCAGGTACCTACTGAATGGAATTAGAGTCCTATTTGCTACAGTCCATATGATTGCTCCTTGTCTGAGTGGTGCAGATGGATCAAATACAGGACGGTCAACTTTCTGAACTGGCCAGGAAAACGTTCTGTGACTTTTGTGGAGTTTGTTAAATTCATGTAATGTTGTCACCACCTAAAGAAAGAAGAAAAAGGGGTAAGTTTAACAAGGAATCAAATGCATGCGACCCGAGGTTCTCGTTGTGGAGAATACTGCCATTGCAGTCTTCTGGGACTTTATGTTATGAAGACATAATTTTCAGACTTTTGCTTTAGAAATACGTATTATAACCTTCATCTTAGAGTGGTGGCTATTTAAATGTTAGCGCATGGTTTATGAAACACATACTATTGGAACGGAAAAAGATAAAATTATGAAATAACATTTTGTGGAAAAGGAAACAGATTATGCAGCATATCTTAAAAATGCAATAAATTTCCTTGTTGCCTAAATACATAAAATGAATTTCTAGGGGTGTTTTCCTACACGTGTTCACATACACACACATCGGTCTTTAAAAGGCTAAAGACTAAACACTGCAAACAGCTGTGGGCAGTACTTTACAAATTGTCCACAAGTGCCCATCTATTTTGTTATATGCAAACAATGAATTGCTTTGTTCATACATCTGGGTTTGCAAAAATTTCTTTCATACTTTTCTCTGAATTTTCCTCTGGAATCAAAAAGTTACTGCCATCACACATTCTGGCACATTAAATCAATTGTGTCGGGCATAAAGTAATGAAATAAAAGTTACTATTAATTGTTCTGAAAAAAAAAGCTGTAGAAAAAAAATAAAACACACTTTATGCACAACACACTTTCGCTATTGAGTTTTATGGTTTTCAAGATAATTACAAAAAGATTTTTATGAGGGTTATCTCAAAACTCAAGAACAACAGGACCGATTTAAATCAAATTTTATATTACAGGTCCTTGCATAAATTGTCATGATATCTCAAATTCCATAAAGACTGGAAAAAAAAAGTGCCACCTTACAAAAGAGCCTAATTACACACTTGTAAATCAGAGTCAGTGGCCAAAAAGTCTCAGCTGTTATCGTACACATATGTTTCCTATATTGTGTTTGCTGAGACCAACATTTAAGTAAGATGTAAATCAATCACTTAAGGTAAAACTACATGCATTATTCGGACACTAAGAGTTCATAACTTGGGTCCCCATTACCTGAGTCAAAGACATCCATTTCCCCCACACATACACATGAAGCCAAATATTTAAAAGTTTTCCCTGTCCACCCCATGAAGACATATAGGGGGAGTGGAGGTACAGCTCCACTCATTCTTAACTGGCACTAAATGGAGATAAGTGGTTAACTTCACATCCCAGCCTCTTCACTCCTTGGAAAGAACCCCGGTACCCACCGAACAGGAGGCTGGGTGAGCCCCAGGGCCAGTCTGGACGTTTTTGGAGAAGAGGAAAATCTCTTGTCCCTACCAGGGTTCGAAATCCGGACCCTCAAAACTGTAGACTGGTCACAGTGCAAACCAGTCTGCTATGAAGACTACCCCACAGCAGCCATGGAGGTCCTCCTAGGACTCCCGCCTCTACATGTGACAATCGAGGCAGAGACCCAGGCAGGGATCTACAGACTTAAGTGCAATCAACAGTGGTGACCTAGATCTACTAAATATGGTCACGCTAGAAAGTCTCGGGATATGGAGCAAGAAGAACGCCTTCTAATGGGGACTGATAGAATGACACCGAGATACGTATTTATAAGCCATTCAAGGTTCATCTTTCCAACAAAGCATGAATGGCAGATTAGATTTAATCCAGACAATAAAGGAGGCCTGGTCTGGTATACGGATGGGTCTTAGACCAATGAGGGCACTGGTGCCGGGATGTATAAACAGGGCTCAAGGAGGGGGCATTGCTTCAGTCTCGGGCTTCATACAACGGTATTTCAGGCCGAAATATATGCCATTAAGACACGTATAATGGAGAATACAAAAAAGGGCTATACAAGTAGGAACATCTATATTCTCTCAGACAGTCAAGCAGCCATCAAGGCGCTTAATAACTTCCAGATCAATTCTAAACTAGTCTGGGACTGCCATCAATCCCTAATGAGACTGGCAGAACATAACAGAGTTCAACTGATATGGGTGCTGGGACATATGGGAATTGATGGAAATGAAATGGCTGATCAACTAGCTAGACAGGGCTCCTCACATCCATTTATAGGACCTGAGCCTGCCCTGGGCATATCTACTAAGATTGCCAGGGAGGTGATCAGGGGATGGACGAATAGGAAACATACAGAATATTGGCAGTCCATTCATGGACAAAGACAGGCTAAGGGCTTTCTTAAAAGACCCTCTGCTAGAAGAGCTGGAGAACTACTCAGTTTGAACAGAAACCAGCTAAGGATACTGACAGGGCTGTTCACAGGACACTGTCACCTAAAAGGCACGTATCTAAATTGGGGATAGTAAATAGTCCCGAGTGTGATAGATGCAAACAGGCACCCGAAAGAGCCTCACACGTTCTTTGGACTGTGAGGACTTAAGGACATCTCTGTAAGCAGGATACTGCACTTTGTTCAAAGTGCGGGGCTGCTAAACACATCAATACGATGGCTGCACAAAGGATCAAGCATGGTCGATATGCATGGGACACTGTGGTTCCTGCCCTACTTTCATTCTATTCTAAACCAATGTACTACGGTTTCTTCATAAACATCACTGCCTTCACCACAGACTTCACTAAAAACGATTTGATGTCTCAGTCTGAAAGTTTCTATTCATCCATAAGATGCCCTAAATTCATATTTCCCCAGCTTTTGAGCCACATCTTTTGCACGTTCCTGTACTACTGTTGCAGATAGTGGAAGGTTTCTGGTTCTCACATATACATACCACTCCCACACAATCTCACTGCTCTATTCATCTCCATTTTTTCTTAATTTCCATTTCACCGAACCATTACTACAATTTTGCCACTGGTTTCTTATTTCTCATTTGGCCTTTAATGGCTTATATACTTATAGGTTTCTCAATGTTAAAACTTTGTCATGATGTACTGTCAAATGGTTTTTTTCACTTGCTTCAGTCGGCGTTACTTTTGTGTTGGGCTCAAGCACTACTCTTCCCTTTGCAGGCCATGGCAACAAGTAACTAAAAAAAGTAAAAGTTTTTGGATATTTGAGATCTGCATTGTTCTGGGATATTTTGAATATTTTATCATAAATGGCATGGTTGTCCTTTTCTACTGGGCATAAAACAAGTGTAATTATGCAGTTTGGGTTGGAACCTGGAAGCATTTGAGTAATTTCACTGTTTGGAGTGTGTAGGAGTGAGGTTTGGATTCCCCCAGTGTGTTTGTGCCTGTGACTATGACTTACAAAAAACAGTCACCTACTCTAAAGTGGCATTCAGTTCTTTGGCAGTAAGCCAGTTCCATTTACACACCAGTTCACAGAAGCCTTCAGCCAAACACCACCGCCCCACCCCTCTCCCACACAATACCCTTTTCCTTCTTGTCCTAGCTACACTGTCTAAGTGTACCACTGCTGATAAACAACAGACAATGGAAGTGTAGATCATGATAAAATGCAGCACACAACAGAATTAAATAAAACACAAAGAAAAGTTTCTGTTGAAGACATCTTTTACTTTTCATTCCTGCATTAGACAGTTTCTGTTCATTAAAGGTGGTTTTATATGGTTTCTTACAGAATATCCTCGGGACTGCTGTATTTTTCTGCTATGGACAGGTTTCCATTCTGTCCAGGTTCAATTTTTAGGACAGGTTTCACTGTATAAGGCTCATAATAACACTGAGTCATCTTTGAACATTAGAAATTAATGAACAGAAATAAAGCAGTGCATATTCAAGTACCTTCTTAACGCTGCTTTAAATTAAACCTTTTCATTCATCAGACTTGTGGGTCTACATGGTAAAAGAGGAACCCCTATTATAAGAGACTGGCACACTTCTTTTGACAGGTACCTTGCATCCTGAAAGATATTCAAGACATTGCAGTGATTAAATAAGATTAACCCTTCCCATGCTGTACGTTTCTTGTTTAACACACTGTCAACCGCTAGTTATATAAAGTGGTGATGGCAGATGAACGAAATATGGTATCAAATATTGATATAATAAAAAATGACACAGTGAAACCGAAGTTCTAGGAGAAAAAAGACATGTCCCAGTGCCAATCTGTCCACCACTCTATGTCACATGGACTGTCCTGGAATCAAACCTTGGCCTCCACAGTAACAGACTGGCAACTAACTACCTGAGCCATGGCCATGGCCCCTACCATGCAACATACGATCAAATCTGCACTGGATATTTTCCCTGTATCATTTCTTACACTGTACAGCACCTCCCTGCCTATCTGTGTTGTAAACATATATTGCACAACCTGCAATTCAATTTGTAATTTTATTTCTTATGAATCATGGGTAGGTCACAGCAAGTGGACTTTTTGCTGCACTTAAGTGATGATAAGAAATTAAACTTTGGCTGAAAAAAGAAACAGACTTGGAAAGAAGATTCAAGCCTTCTGGAATGTGTTTCTTTCTCTGGCAAACAGTACCAAATATTTTGAGAAATCCTAACGCCTTCACCTTCAGGGTCAAACAGTCGCAGAAGAAAAGCCACGCAGAAAGGTGTGTTACATATATGTATACTTGTAAAACGTAGCCAAGGAACAGACTAAAACATACAGCTCACCTATAACATGCCATGATGGTAAAGAGGGGGATTGGGTGGGTACAGGTACAGCTCTACTCTTTATTTAACCTCGGCGATAGATGGGAGTGGATGGTCAACACGAAGCCCTGGCCGCTTTACCACTGGAAAAGAGACCCAGTATCCATTTTACAGTAGGCTTGGTGGGCCTCGGGGCAAGTCTGGACAGGTACAGAAAATCTCACTCCAGCAGAGTTTAAACCTCAGATCGTCCAGCCCACAGTAAATTACTTTACTGATTACACTATCCCAGCCGCAGGACAGACACGGTGGCATCCCAACAGAAGCAAGGTAGTGGGAGGGGCTCAATGTACCAGTGTGGGCCATAAAAATGGGTGCTAACCAACAGGGGAGTTAGGGGGTCAAGGATGTAGTTAAGGCAGAGTTGGGAATGTGATGTGGATAATGAAACAAGGTGAGTAAAAATAAATTAAATACTGATCAAGAAGGAGTGAAAGTCCCTGAAAAGGGCCATAACTGGATACAGGAAAGGTCAATAAGATAAGAAAGACGAGGTTGCTTGGGCTTCATTGGCACTACCTGCCAGAGCAATGTGGGGGTTTGGGCTATAATACAGATCTAGTGAGGAGAAAACAGGAGGCATCCAAGGAAGGGAAAAACATGGATGTTTGGCACTGAAGAGGATAGCGAGCTACTTCACCATCTTGAGACCTCCTTCACACTCCAAGTGAGTGAATGAGAGGTTTCAATGACTGCAAAAGATAAAGTCATCCTCCACATTCATGCTGTTGGGATGGGGCTCAATCTCAATTAAACTGCCAGATGGCTGCAGTCCAACAGATGGCATTGCACTTAGTGGATCTCAAAATCAAGATTACATTTAACCCAACTGCTGCTTACTGTTGAGTATAATAATGGTCTGAAATGTCGACTGAACAACATTTATGAAAAATGTTGTAATGAAAGAGCGATTTAACGGTTAAAGTTAAATACCGGTATCATTTTTTTCATGAGATTTTATTACCGATTATCAAATATTACTAACGTGCGTATAAAGTATCAATAACCTCAAATTTCATCACATAAAATGTTGAATGCAAGCTTATTTATAACTTTATTCCACAAACTGCTCATTAACAGAACATCTCATGCCGGTGTTTCCAGATTCTCTATCACAACTGTATGCAAGTCAACTATACTGTGCTTACACAATGAATAAATGATGAAGATGTTAAGGTTTCAGTCAGTGAACAACTAAAGGTGAGCATAATTTTGTTGTACCATGAGATGTATTTCGCTTTCCCCCCTATTAAAAATTGACGGGTTTTAGCCAAGCATACAAGAAAAATTAAATTAATAATCACTATTGTAATGATAATTATAACTTAAAACCAACAATATTGCACTTATTTTATATATGTATATTGCAACCCTACATATGTTTCGGCTGTACTTCAGCCATCATCAGGGGTTTTTCTTTGCAGCGTCCACTAACTGTATTTCTCACTAACATTTGATTCCTATTGGTTTTCTTAGTAACTAGGTATTGTGCATTGTCTTATTGTCTAGGTCGTATATTGTTCACTTTGTACACTGATACACTTATGTATGTGGGTTTTTTTGCACTTTTTAGTTTGACTTTTTTCTTGGTCCGTTTTGGGAACATGTAGTTTTGGCCTATTCTGGAGCATGTCTGTAGCCTTCGGTGTTCTTTTTTCGCTCCTTCTTCTTTAGTTGTATGCAGGTGTCAGCCATCTTGTCACTGCCTGACAGTGACAAGATGGCTGACACCTGCATACAACTAAAGAAGAAGGAGCGAAAAAAGAACACCGAAGGCTACAGACATGCTCCAGAATAGGCCAAAACTACATGTTCCCAAAACGGACCAAGAAAAAAGTCAAACTAAAAAGTGCAAAAAAACCCACATACATAAGTGTATCAGTGTACAAAGTGAACAATATACGACCTAGACAATAAGACAATGCACAATACCTAGTTACTAAGAAAACCAATAGGAATCAAATGTTAGTGAGAAATACAGTTAGTGGACGCTGCAAAGAAAAACCCCTGATGATGGCTGAAGTACAGCCGAAACATATGTAGGGTTGCAATATACATATATAAAATAAGTGCAATATTGTTGGTTTTAAGTTATAATTATCTCAAGCTTTGCACGGTATGTACAACTTTAAACTATTGTAATGATTTCATCAATCATCATGAATGAAGAAACATTTCATGAAAGAAGGGGTGGATTAGTGTGTGTGAATACTATTAACCCCAGTCTACGATGAGGTGTTTTCTAGTTTGCTAATATGCTGTCCCACTCTCTGATTAGGCGGCCAGAACAGCAATGTAGCGGCCTGCTATGGGCTGGACAGTCTGGGGTTCGAACCCCCTTGTGGGTGAGATTTCCCACACCCATCCAGACCAGCCCTGAGGCCCACCCAGCCTTCTGTACAATGCGTACCGAGTCTCTTTCCACAGGGTAAAGTGGCTGGAGTGTGGCACTGACCATCTACCACCTTCTGGTACCGAGGTTGTGTATGGGTAGAGCTATACCTCTACCTTTTCTCTGTGCCTTCATGGCAGGTTACAGTGTGACCTTTACCTTCTACTCTCTTTGATTTCTCCACATATGCAAAACACTAAATTATAACATGCACAGTACAAATATTATGTATTTTATATATCCTGCATGTGATGGCAAGTAGGTCAGTGAGGAAAAACTGCAATGGTGTGCAGAGGCACAGTTTCACGTGTGGAGAAATACTCGCAAGTGGAACTTTTGCTAACATTTGTGAGAAATGACGTTCACTCAGCAGTGAGTACCTAGGTTATGACGTGTTGGTACCAATGCTTTGGGGGAATGTGCTCTACTTCCATATTCAGGACTCTTGTACCATGAAGACGGAAGCAGCACGTTCCTCCGAAACATTGGCAGCTATGTATCAAACAGCATGGCCACATATGAGAAGGCACAAATCTTTCACTGCCAAGACAACCTCAGTCTCACAAAAAAGAATATTATTTACCATGCAGGAGTTCCTGATGTAGAAGATAAGTTCTCAACATTAAATCTCACCTTTCTATTCTCATAAGTAAATCTTGCAGGAAGATTGTCACTCACTATGCAGAATAAGCCACCGTCATTTTGAACAAATTTCAACTCTGTATTATTATGATACACAAAATGAGATTGGTAGCAGTGTCGAGGATCAAAGTTAAAAGGTGTTCTAGTGTGGCAGCCTGAGAATGCAAGTCGATCACTGTCTGAACAATCTACGTCACAGCAACAGTTGATATCACAGGAATCCATCTGCGCAAAGAACAACAGCATCAGTAACAAAAATATAAACAAAAACGTAAACAAAATGAAACTTATTTTACAACTATGGCCATGTATCAGGTACAGTTTTTAAAAGATTAACCTTTACTGTCCTGTGAGACCATATGCTGGTCTCTAAAATATACTGGCAAGTGGCCTAGCACGCTGTATGCTGGTCTCTGTGCGTTTACTTGGTAGCAATTTAAATGCCCGTGCTACGCCACAGAACTCAGCTGGTCAAGGGATACAAGTGGCATTTAAATCCGTCTCCTAAAGGCAAGGGTGTAGCTAGGGTGGGATGAGTAGTGCAGCCACCCCAGGCAGGAGAGTCCAAGGGGTGGTAAAATGAACATTTTAAATGAAAGAATTTGATTTTCTGCACTCAATAAATGTTAAATTACTGAGATAAATAAAACAAAATTCAATAAATAATGGTGATTTTTTTAAGTTCATAATTTGGTCATACGTGGCCATTGTTATTGCTCACCCTGGCATCAGAAAACCTGCCTACACCACTGCCTAAAGGTTAACCAATCACATAGTGTATCAGGTATAAAAGGCTCAAGGTAAGAAGACAAGAGTTTAGTCACTGTAAGTATTTTTCTTCATGCAAACTGGTGAAGTTAACAGCTCAGGATGTCATAACAACTGGAAAATAATTCTCTTTTCTAAGTCAACAAATTCTGCAACTCAACAATGTGTGGCTTTTATTCACAACAAAATTTTGTACAATTACATCAACTGAAGCCATTTATCACTCTTTTCTGCATCTACTACAGACACATTTCAGTTTTCTGAGAAACCATCATCAGTGTCATTAATATCACATTTATGAATATTTTGCCAATACCACACTTATCATACTAAAATCTGTCAGTATTAATATTTAAAACATACCAAATTATTTAAAATAATTTGCTTAAAGTAAATTATTATTCGCAAGTTTATTTGAATCCAAGAAGTTTTCATGAATATTGACTAGTGACTAGCGACTAACAGCTAAGACCATTATAGCAACTTCACAAACACTACACCAATATGCAGCATCAGAACAACAAAAATGTCCACAAGAGAAGAACAGTCAGCGACTAACTATGTAATAGTTTTAATGAACAAAATAATGTGACGACAAAACGCTGTTCATAAATAATGACATAATACAGAACTACTTGGATCCAAGTAAGCACATAAATAATTTACTTTAAATGATTTTATATATTAACATACATAGATTTTAAAACTGTAATATGATAGGATCAATAGTGACAAAATTTTCCTAACTATAACACTATTGAGACTTGTTATGGCTTTGTGGCAAAGTGAAACACATCTGCAGAAGATGTACAGAACAGTGATAAATGGATTAAGCTGGTTTACTTGCACACAATTGTATTGTTATGAAACAACGTTGGAAAAACGAATGATAAACCACCACAAATAAGAAATCAGTTCTGATTGCAACTCCCGGTATCTACTATCTTTTCATATGTATACCTGAAGAAATAAATTAGCCATTTATATAAATAAACTGTAAGTATGCTCCCTAGTAATGTCTTACTCTATAAAAGCATTGTGTATACTTACATTTAAATCACAGGTGCAGACATCACTGGAAAGTGGTCGTGCTTCCTTTACAATTTCAGTTGTTACAGAAACTGGTTCTGTAGTACTGTCGGGTTGTTGTGTTGTTGGAATATCTGATTTCACTGCGTTATGTTCACTGACAATTCAGTCTCTGTTTCATTTCCTAAATAAACTACCTCAGTAGGGAGTGTACTTTCCACATCCACAACTTCAACCGTCATATTAACATCATCACTGTCTGTTCTTACGTTTGTTGAAGGCATCACTTCTGTCATATTCTGTACCTCTTCACAGATATAATCTCTACCAGTCACATTATGTATACAAGACCTAACAGTTTCAGTTGAACTTTCTTCCACAGAAGGTGTTGCATTCTGTGCACGCACATACACATATACATGAAGTGCCAAAACAAAAAATATCTGGGCCCCCAAACTTGTCATCTTTGAAGATGAAGTCATTATTCAATCAAATAAATAATTATGTAGAATCAGCATTCAACACCATATTTATCAAAATTACGGAGAATGACTCCTAATTCCACGTGTACGACACCCATCGTTTCAGTTTGTAAACGATACCGATCATTTCCAGAGTAAATTAAATCTGGATTCTTGAGCTGAGGCCCACCACCAAGGAAGTATTGGACAAACTGATCCTGTAGAGTGCCTGAAACATTCACATACTGAGTAAGGTAAATGGAAGTTAAGTACTCCACAATATGCATACTTACCAATAAAATTTATACGTACAGCTATCGCCCAATTTACACAAATATGATTTACATAAATTTCATTTTAATGTGATTTATTTTTTTACTGAATTTTCTCAATGAAGACAAAGAGTTATATGATCATGTGTCTTAAAAACAGGAGACAAGCAATTTGTATATGGTTAAAATTAATGGGACTTAAGTAAATGGAATTACACATTTATCAGTGACAATTAACTTTTTAAAGACCTGCTTCGCACATGCAAACACACATAGGAAGAAAATGCCCCTAGAAATTCATTTTACGTATTTAGGCAACAACGAAGTTTACTGCAGTTCTAAGACATGCTGCGTAAGCTCTATTTTATTTTCCAGAAAATGTAATTTATTTCATAATTTTACCCTTTCCTGTTCAGATAATCACATTTTTCATAAACAATGAGCTAAAATTCAAATACGCACCCCACTAGGGTAAAGGTTAAAGAATATGAAGCAAGGAAATCAACAAAAAAACTTGAATTACATAACCACTCTTGGGAACCCAATTTGGATGACACATGTACACTGAAATACAGTATTTATATATTTAACCAACAAGAAGAACTACAATCAGATATTTTATGCATGTACGACAGTAAAGAATTAACATGGAATTAAATAAAAGACATTACTTTCAATTATATTTCCACTTAAAACTAAAAGAATGTTCCACAACTAACAGTATTTCAGTAATTACTTCCACAAAAGGCACCATAACAAACAAACAACATTGCAGTAAGTTACTAGTATGGAGGAAAAAAAATCCCTTAACTGTTGTGGTTTCCTTCCTTCTGGAATATGATGCCATGCCAAAATATCCATGAATTCCCCTTGGACATTCTGACCCTTGGAGATATGAACACTACATCATCACAAAATGTCAAGCAACAACATTCCAGTGAAGTGGCATCATATCCCAGAACGGAAAACTCGGCTACACAGCTGTTTTCTCTACAGAAACAAAATTGTTTCTCTTAAGTACTACTAGACATGCTACAAGATATAGCACTGTACACTGAAACATGTCAATTATGTTGCATGTCACGTTAGCTTAACATCTAATCTGTGGTCTTTTGGGTAATTACACGGCGTTGTGTGGTAATTACTTACCGACGTTTTCGGGACAACGTGTCGGTCCCATCGTCACGGGTCGAGATTCCAAGAAGTAATTACCCAAAAGACCACAGATTACATCAACATCGCGGCGGAAGCCTAAAATCAAAGCTTAACATCTATTGGGTGTGTCATGTTAAGATGATATACATGCATAGTCCAGCTTCATGTGGGCCGGAATTTTTCAATAACAATGCAACTACCTGCAAGTTAAAATGTGGCCACCAGCCCTGTGGATGAGGGAGATTCAAAATTTCCCTTTGCTGCACAATAAACTACTGCCTTCAACCAAAAAATGGTCACCAATCCGTAAGTGCTGAGATATTTAAAATTCTTATTCCTGGACGAACAATGTAAAAGACAATGGACACATGGTACATCATAATGCTGCAAACTAGATGTCTGTCCACAAAAAATTGCCAGGGTATGTGTTAAATTAAATTATGTCTCAATATTTATTTTCATCATCTACTTGTAGCTAATCAATTTTAACTGTCTGATATTCCCTCCTATATTTCTGAAGTGTTTCAGCAAAGGAATGCACATCTGAATACATACCAACAGGCCGCCAAGTGACGCATTCTAAAGTATGACATCCAGGAGAAGTTGGCACATGACAGAATCCATAACCATATATTTCACTTCTGCCAAACTGGTCCTGATGATACACTTGAAGGTGCAGCTTGGGCCAGCCTGTTAAGTAATAACATGAAGACACTTGATCATTTTTATACGCAGGACTACTGGTAAACAGAAGTACCCATTATATTATTATTATATGGTTGTTTTTTGTGTCAACCTCACAATATATTGTAGTGACGGAGAGAAGTGTTTTAGTTAAAAATGCTGCCAGCTGGTAAGATTATGTCAGCAGTAGATGTACAAATTATGTGTACTGTTGGGGACTGATAACTTGAAACGTGGAAGGTACTGAAGCAATGCAGTACAGAACTTGAAATCCAAGCTTCTTTTTCCCCTCTTTCATGCCCCAATTCCCCCACACCACAAGCCTCCAGTTATGAGTCCCCAGCAATATGAGGCACTGGTGGGATGATACTCGCATGGAAAAACTGAAGTACTCAGAAAAAACTGTGTCCACGAGCCACTCTCTTCACAGTAATCCACGTGAACTGGCCTGGATCAAACCCAGGCCTCTGCAGTGTGTACAGCAGCTTAGATTTTAAAGAACACATAACACTATAATCAAGTATTAAAGTGTGCTCACATAATTCCCAAGCAAAAGACTGAAAATGTGGAGCTGCAACCAAAAATGTGTACCAGAACACCTGCAGATAACTTTAACACCTCTGCCTACCATACATGATGGCAAGAGTATCAAGTACATTTCTGAATACACAGTATGTTTGCATACTCTTTAGTAGGTCTACAGCAGGAAACAGAAGTTACATTACACATATAGGAGACATAACAATTTTATGCAAAAACTATTGTACCTTGAATGCCTTTTGTTGCAAAATGGATGTCTATTGGATGACACCAGTACGTAACACTGTCATACACAGGACTGTCAACTTGAGTCTGGCCCTCCTTCAACCCAGATATTAATTTCCAGCCACCACCTGCATTTCAAGTAAAAAATTCAATAGTAGTAACCTTGATTTCAGGCTTCTGCAGCGATGTTGATAAAATCTGTGGGCTTCTGGGGTATTATGCGGCGTCATGTGGTAATTGTTTACCTAAACAATTACCACATGACGCCGTGTAATACCCCAGAAGACCGCACACTTCAATTCAATAGTAATTTTACACACATGTAACTACCTAATTCAATAGAGAAGAGATCTTGAGAAGTCAAACTTAATCTTGCAACTCGAGAAATTGCTTGGCATTTATGGAATCTGACGGTTCACATCAGCCAGCCAATGGTCCAGTTCACACAATAACAACCTGCTTCTTTAGCATCCATTTTATTATTACCCTCCAATCTAGCCTGGATGTCATAAGCAGTATCTTTCTAACCAGAACTCATTTCACATCTCTTATGTGTGTGTTAAACCCATCTGTTCACTTCGTTCATTTGAAGATCCCAACACAACAGTAAACCCCACACATTCGCAGGGGTTACGTTCTCAGAAAACACTGTAAATACTAAACTTGTGAATACTAAACTTACTGACCGACAGGAATGACCAGGCTTGGTTCCTTGGCACCAAGACTGTCGCATCTCGCCTAATATTTGTATGTTAAAATGATGTTTCTGACAAAATTTTAATATTCATATGGAGTAAGATTTTCCAATGCAAATTAATAAATTGGCATTAAAAATGACTAATTCAAGTTTGAGTAGCCAAAGTACACATCAGAACTAACAAAATGACAAACAATAAAATAAGAGAATTTATTACGTTCCATCCCTCCCCTGCAACACAATCTCTTCCCATCCCGCCATCTGTGCATTATCTACTATGCTTTTTTCTTTGGCATTTTCTTTTTCCTTCTCATATTTTCCCCCTTTCTTCCTCAATTCTGCTACTAAAGCTTTGCAGAATCAAATGTCTTTAGTTTAGGTGGATCACTGTCATCAGTCGTTCTTCTTCGCTGCTGTCCTGGCTCGAACGCAAACAATGATAACTGAAGTGGAACAAGTGCAAGGTCTCACAGGTAACCAGGTGAGTCACAAATGATCTAGCACGTCTCGGTCATAACAACAAATACGCAAATTCTGAAACATTAATATTGAACAAATGGTTACTACTAATACTTTAGGGCAAATGTGCTAACACTAAGCTCACAAATATGCGGGGGGGGGGGGGGGGGGGGGGGGGGGGGGGGAATTGAATTATTTGTACCAACAAATGCACTGAGACAGTTTTTTCACTGTTTTCTTTATTATTGTTGGTACAAACAATTCAATTATAAAAAGATGCAGGGTGAATATAAAGTGAAGTTTATGACAGACTAAGTTTTATGTCAATACAAAAGTAAAAGTAAAATTATGTTTTAGATATTTTAATGCAGGGAGTAAGCCACACAAGATGTAACAGTTTTAAATGTCACCATTTTCTTAAGTAATGTGCTTAAAGTGCTGGTTCTAATTTCACAATATAAATAAGCATGGGAGACTTTATTAATGTAAAAAAAAAATGTATTCTATAAATGATCCCTGTGCATCCAATACCATTTTTAAGAAAAAATTACATTTTCCATAAATTCAACAAGTCTTCCTTCAGTGACGCTTTCCACAGCTGCTGTATTTCGTGTCTGCCATTCTCAGTCCTGCCAGGGGGTATAATAAACTGCAAATTGTTACATGTTCTAACACCAAATTAATTAATTTCAATGCAACTACCACGTCTTATCATATGACCCTGCACATAACAGCATACACACATATATAAATAATAACTCAAATACAAAATACTGAAATTACAACACAAAGCAAGTCCCAACTTCCTGCATTCAGATCTTGTCTTATGAATATTCCTTAGCAATATTAAACATGTACGAGTTTACACATAACAGATGATACACATGTAATGAATGAATAATAGCGGTAGATTTATCTTTTTGGAATTTTGATTTTTGGTTTAAACAATGAGTTAGGCATTTGGTTGAATGTTGCTGACATTGCCACTAGAGGTTATTACCTGCAGTGCAGTGAACGTTGGTTCACCGCACTTTGAAGTATGCTGAGGCGGGAATTCCTTAATTGTTTATATAAGGAGATTCCGCGAGGCAAACGTCCTCATTCACTTTTCAGAAATTTAGTAAAGACGACATTAAGCTCCTGCAAGTTACTTCGGCGATAATGATAAATACTGGTTTATGGCTGTGCGTGCAAGGTAAGTGAGCTGTATTGAATTTTATATTTGCTTTGAAAACGATTACTGGAACGGAGCACTTTTGGTGTATTTATACTTTGGTGACAGAATTTGAAATTCTAAATTTGTTTAGCAACGCGGCGTTAAAATTCATTAAGAGGGCAAGCAGTTAATTTAACTTTTATGTGGCAATTTAACTGTGAAGTTGTTAATTAAGTTTTATTGTAAATTTATTTATTTTGTATATAATACAGGTTATGTTATTTAAACTTTAAACCTACTGTATTATTTTGATACGTTGACAATTACCTGTGGGGCGTATCAAGCAAAGTGTAGGCTACTGTTCGCCTACTGGTGGCAGCGAAATTAGAAATAGGGAATCCAGCGATTGCCTTATCGGTCGCTACCGATAGAACCTGCTTCAGAGAATTGAGCTGTAGGGTAGCAACACTCTGGGGTAGGCACTACACACACATACAGACACAGGCATTTACCTTGAAGCAAACATAACTATGACAACATTTAAAAAATATACACGGATTTCTTAAATTTTGAAAATGCAACTCAATACAATCATTACCATGCTTGAGACTTGACCCTTCCACAGCATTCAGTAATACGATCACAGCACGGATCCACAAGTTTTCCAAAAATTTAGCAGCCACATCCAAATTATGGGTACCAGAAAAATGACATGAAGTAAACTGCATGCTAAAGACCCACAATTCTGGAAGGACATATTACACTCATTATTATGAGGCATATTCCACTCAGTGCCATGTGAACATGACACACTGTGCGATTTGGTAGACAAGTACCAGATGTTCAGACAAAAATGCTATGCTCATCTACAGGATAGAAAAATTCTGAAAATTAAGGAAACATGGTCCTCCAAAACACTTGTACTTATCTACCAAACACTGTGGGGTCACATCTCAGAAAAACCAGGGGTAGACAGATTTTCCAAAAATCTAGGACCCATTTCCAAATTCTATGTGCTAGAAAGGTGACATGAAGAAACAGCGAACTGGCACACATGATTTGTTCACTCTTGCAGAAAACCATAACCTTCATTAACATACTTGTTCATAAAACATGTGAAATGATAGAGGCCTTCGTTCTTCTGTGATGTATAGGTTGGTGGTTGGTTACCAACATTTCAGCATGGCACATCAGCCGCATCTTCAAGGGCCAAGCAGTCCATGAAGGCTGGACTACTTCAACATTGAAGATGAGACCGATAGCCACTCCCAAACTGTCGATAACCAACCACCTGCCTACACTGTGTTACATCGCAGAAAAGCAAAGGCCTCAATGACACTGTGGCAGAAACTCTAAATATCGCATGTGCAATGATTTGTTCTGACTCCATTCATGCAGGCAATTGTCAGCTCAGAGATATGATGAGACAACCCAATACTTCATTTTGAGAACCACACACACTGCATATTCCTGACAACCAGAGACCAAAAATCATCATTTCTGCCTCCGCCTTTCAGTGAACATTATTCTGCAAGTCTACTCTAGAGTGTGTACACAGTACACTTGTCTCCTCTGCTCCATTACATGCCATGTCATTACAACATACTGAGCAGTAAAGGCATAGCACCATGCATACTTATATGTGGCATTATATAAAGGTGCATGATCCGCTTCATGCCTTTGCTGCTTTACCAATGTTGAAAGACGCCCTAGTACCCACTGGCTTGGTAGGCCCCAGAATGGGTCTGGGCACTGCATCTTTGTCCCTCCAGGGAATGAAATTCCAATTCCAGTCACCCAGGCAGTGGAATAGCCACTAATCACAGTACTGGCTATGCCAAATCCTTTTCCAGTTCACAAAATTGTTAAAACTCTAAATTCATTACTTGTAACATACAGTAATATAGTAATTAGGATTATTTTCAATTCACTCCTACTTTGATTTTGGAGGCCTCTATAACAAAATGCAAGCCCTATGTCACAGCAATGCCATTTAATTTATGACATATAAAATAGCTAAACTGCTACATGCTGAGTCTAGCCAAATGCTATTTCAGAAATGAAGGACAAAGCAATGACAAAGGTTGTGATCTCGAGCTTCAGCTCATTCATTGCACACTAAAGAGAAAGTGTTAGATGGCTACTGAGTACTGGTGGAAATACTGTTGGCAGAAGAAAGCTGTATTACTCAAGAGGAAATACTGCCCCACTGGCATGATCTTCATCACAAATTACACATGGTCTGAGCCAGGACCAAACCCGGGCCTCTCTTGTGAGAAGCTAGCATCCTACTGCCCATTCTATGAAAGGGTTATATGGATATATATATATTTCATGAAAAAGCAGAGCTGAAATAATTTTACCCTGCGGTAACTAAATAAACAGCTTCCTATAAATTTTAAGATGATTGACAATATGCAACATAAAATACTCTACACTACCTAATTCCTCTGACGGTTAGATGAGTTGGGTACGCTATAATATTTCACGTAACGTTGAATTCCACCGTTCAATGACAGGTTAGTCACTGAATTTGAGAATTTAACGTACCTCAAACAGAAATTACTCTGTTATGTAGCCATACCGGTCACGGTACTGCAAATATGCATCGAATTATTTCATTGAGTCAATGAAGACGTATACTACACCTGCATGTACTCCCCAGTTGCAAAATAAGCTCTTATTTGGGAATTTACTTGCTCCAATTATTTGACCGATTAAGTGAACTTCTGCCATCCCAAGTCACGTTCTACGACACAACGCAAAACAGTAACACATATCTTTAACAATACAGTCCTAAGACAATTTAAATTAATAGTAACATCACTAAATCACGAAAATAACGTCGACCACCACACTTTCTTCGCGCGTGAAAGTACACAACACACACAACTCCACAGATTACTCCGTGGAAATGTACATTCGACTACAGCCGGCATGGATCATAGTCGCTGGTTAAAGCATGCTGCCTGTTGGTAATTGCTAAAACTATGTAGCATAACATCAGTAACGGATTTTCACATGTCACTATATCATCTTCCCTCCGAGCCCTTCTCAAGCACGCACAAGTCACAGAAAGCTTATGCTCCTCCAAAATATAAATAACCAGGTACCAGACCATACGGTATCCTAATCCAGCAGCACTACGAATCCTCACTGCTGAACACCTCAAATCCTGTACCAAAAATATGAACAATTGGGTTGTGGGTGGAAATGTCATGTTGGTGAGAACTAAATTTCAGGAATCGCAGTGTCTTTTACGGACACAGTGTTTAATACACATTCTTCTTCCACCAACTGTGTATTCTTTGCTTAATATTCTGCCCACTCAAACTGAGGAAACGAGATCTGAAATATTGGTAACAGATATTATCAGAGTAATTACATCTTTTTGCATCAGGACCACATGCACTGAATTTCAAACTTCTAATAAAATGACATCACAAGGACAATCACACACATCCATGCCAGGCATTTCTCTCTCTGTTTGTTTATAAAGTTCATAACCTATCACCAAAAGATAAAATTCCACCCAACTTCCTAAATATTGTTCAAAACATCACCAAGTATTTTTGATTGTTCCACCACATCCTATTTGACGAAAGTGTGTGGACCCTGACTTGTGGCAGATTTGAATAACGGCAAACACTGTGTTGACCGCCATCATGCAAAGTGGCCTGAGTGCAGAGTGATGTGAATTGTCAGATAAAATGATGTCCTTCTATTTCTTTACATCTCATCTTTCATGTTTATCTCCATTGGGAGTGTTATTGATAGGTGCATTAAGCTGCACTCATTCTCTGAAAGTTTGTGACATTTTTACATGGCATTTCTGTCAAAATTTGTCCATTATGTGAGGTATTATAGCGAGTGGTACAGAAGAGCAAATATGAAGTTTTATTCTAGATTGCTCTTAGTAAAGGTAAAGCAATCCCATTACAGGCCTGGATAGACCCTTAGGGTTCCAGGAGGTTCAGGCTCACACATTTCTAGACAATCGGCACATGAAGTTGGTAAGGTTGTCAGCCCTACGCACCGGCCGCCTTACCCCCCAGGAAATATTCCTGGTACTCATTTCTGTTACAGGCTGAGTCGACCCCAGGGCCATAGTGCGACCGAAATGATTATGTCAAGGAAAAATTCCAATGACACCATCGGGAATCGAACCCGCGACGTTCCGGTTTGTAGCATAGTGCCTCAAACAACTGCGCCACCGCGCGCGCCCGATTGCTCTTAGTAATATTGAAAATTTATGTATCTGTCAGTTTAAAGATAGCCAGTCATTCAAAAATGGAAAAACAGCCAAATTCCAATGCCTCAAAGAAGGACATGTTTGATGTAAGTGTGGGGTAATAAATTTATTTTTGGCTACAGCATTTTAATTTATGTGGTATTTGTGTCTTCAGGTTTATATTGAGAATGACTACAAGGAACTGAACATACGTATGTATTCAGTATCATCCAACCCATAATGCCGGAGTGCTGAGTAAGAAGGTGCACCTACGGATAGTTGAAAGTGTAATACGCCTGTGTCGAGTGTTGGACAGCGTCATGCTTGTGGTACACCATCTGGAATGTATACTGTAAATTAAGGGAGAAAATGTTGTCCAGTGCCCACCTCAGTCACAAAGTTCATGCTGGAACTGACAGGAGCAATCTTAATTCCCCTAAATGTTGTTGAAAGGTGTTTGTGCTTCATACAGATTAGCTCAGTCATGCAACGCCCTGTAGAAGGCTGCAGTTTAAGGACAAATGTAAGTTGTGTCAGCATCTGCAAATAATGAGGAGATAACTAGTCTGGAAATAGCATAAATTTGGCTTCCTCACAAGTTTCCTTCAGGCTACTGACATTCCGTGATTCCTCATTTTGTGCATGGGAATGCTGTTTGAAGCAGTGTAACACCTACTTGTTCAGAAATACTGAAAATAAATTTGGCAACAGTTTTTTAAAGCCTTAGATTCTGAGTAACATTTTATTTATTTAAATGGCTGAAAGACAGATTTTGTAAATAATTTATTGCAAACTTCTAAATTACAAAAGAATAGAGGTGTAGTACTTTATTATGGTTTCAAGACATGGTGGTTATTCTTTTTTGTATTATTTGATGTACTTGGATTATTTTATTGGGTGCATGTGTTCTGTATCAATTACAAAATAAATGTCTTTGATAACAAATGTGTCCCATAATCCTAGTGAGCAGCATGTATGAAGCATAATTTAATAGTTTAGTCATAAGTACAGAGGGCTGCGATTGCTAACGCCACGTTTTGCAGTACACAGCCGATATATACTACATGATTCAGTTAGTGACCATGACACCACACTCTCCTGCTGTATTCCTAGCACCGGTTTTCTCATTTAATTTTTCCACTTTAAGCATACATTCATGCCGTGCACAAAATTCAAGACAAAATCTCACCATAAATGTAGACAGTCATTTGAGAATGTGGCAAGTTCAAATATTTTGAAACAGGATGAACAAATTGAAATTGCACAGAAGGAGAAATTAAGAGCAGGTTCAAAACACTATGATGGCAAACATTTACCTCGTTACATTACAGTTGTTTGTCTTTCCACAAATTGGTGGAATTGAACATGAAGAAGGTGAGAACTTCTTTCAACAGCGCAGTTGTCCACCCCACCTCAGTCATGAGGTACTAAGTGCCCTGAATGTCAGACTTCCTAATTGGTGGACTGGAAGAGGTGGACCAACCCCTGGCCATCATGAAATACAGACTTCTCACCACTATATTTTCTTCTGTGGGGATTTATAAAAAGACTCATTTACAAAAATTCAATATTTGCATCACCTGTAATACAGAATTAACACAAGAGTACTGGCAGTCACTCTGAAAATACCTCAACAAACATGGCAAGAAATTGAGTGCTGTCTAGATGTTTGCATGCTATGAATGGTGCGCACATTGCTGTCTTTTAAGGTGTGTATGAAGACTTTATGAGTTGGTGTCAATCTCTCTTCTCATAAAAGTTATTGTATCTCAAAACTAAGTCCATCAGTTTCAATGACCCTGTACTTCAATGCAATCAATTGCATCTATAACACTTCTCTTGAAGTACACATCTGTTTCCTGTTGATTGTCCTCTATAGATGCAATTTTCCATATGCCTACAACATCCAAGATGCAGATGAACACACACACCTGCATGTTTTGTGCATGTGGCTGTGTGTTCAACATCCACTACAGTGACCTCTGGGCACAGGTAATGCTCATGATGTCCACATGTGGGTATCGAGTCCACTTGAGTGTCAGTGTTTTGGCTTGTAACAATGGGGCCATCATTCTTTTTCCTGTATACAGCTGCTCTCAAATCCACAATCTGCAGTGTACATCCTACATTTCATTTCTTTGTAATGATCTTTTGTGTGTGTGTTTTTTTGTGTGTAATTCTCATTATTTTGTCCAAGTGCTGCATAACTAACATACTGATAAATAGGTGAATGAGGAAACATAGTGGTCCAGGAAGTAGTCTGAAAACATGAACCTTGCAACAGCCCATACAAGTTTAGTCAAGAAATTAATTTATTCTGGATGTATAAATACACAAAGATTGTGTGACAGAACTGATTTTAAGCCCTACTACTGTGCACAAATGCCTTATCTTTAACTATGTCTTATGATTTTCGCCGCTGGGCTGCATACTGAATTGCTGAGTTTTTCTGTATATGTACAGTACAATTTTTTTACTCCATAAGCTGCTACTTGGGGAATCCTAATACTTAGGCAAGTGGAGATAACAGCCCCAAGATTGTCTGATGATGGTGGTCATGGTGGTGGTGGCTGCTTCGGTAGTTCCATAACAAACTTCTCCATTTCCACCACTGATTATATCTGTCACACCTGTGTCTTTTATCATGGAATTGTAAGAATCCAAAAATTGTATTTCGTCCTAGAAATCATTACAGAATGATATTGGACACGTCCAGAGAGTAGTTACAGTAAACAGTACAAGAATTACAGTAAAAGCAAACAAACACGTAAATCTGATATAATTACATACATATATGTGTATGTGTGTATATATATATATATATATATATATATATATATATATATATATATATACACACACACACACACGACACTGATTAACATAGTGCACAGAAGAAAGCACTGGCAATTACAATACAATGTCCTTCAGGTGAGTAGTGCCTTGCAAGCCATAAAATATCCCATTGACAACCAACAGCCAAATAGTAATTTTTGCTGTAAATAATAATTACAAGTTACATTCTCAGTACAGCACCATTTTTATAAACATACACTTTGTGTTATCTGTGGTGGACAAAGTGGTATTGGGATAGATTCTTCTCCAAATACTTTGGTTTTCCCTTGTCAGTATCACATGACCAGAGCTGCATAGTCATATTTGTCTAACAACGTTATATAATCTTATTAATTGACAGTTCCATTAGACAAACGCTAGAAAGGAACTTCCTCTATTTCATGAGTGAAGCTTTTATTGAAATTTTTGCAAACAGATCATCTTTCCCAGATATTTTATGATTACCTGACTTCTACACTCTGTGACCTCAAACATCAACCCTCCATGCCACTAAAGGTGGCAGACAATCTCAAAAGATCCCCAACACAGCCAAAGACAAACCATCAACATCAAAACTAAAAGGAACAAACAGAATGGAACTACAATGTGATTTCTTCAGACACTCAAATTCAGGCCATTAGTCAACACAATACTGACTGCTTATGACTGGAGTGGCTGCAGTACCTATCAGTAAGGTGAAGACAGAAACAATTTTAGAGAACTACAGGGGCCATATTTTATCTGAAAAATATCATTAGTCACTTCCTCTTAGCTCACTTATTTTAGTCCACTCAGCATGTGTGGCAGAAAATTGTCAGATAAAATTAGGGACTTGTATAAACATTCAGTAAAATATCTTCTACACCAAACGACGTGCCTGCTTACGTTAATTTAAAATAATTATGTGGAAATGGTTTAGAAGCCAATATGAAGGTAAGGTACAGTGAATGCCTGAGACCCAGTGCACTAACGTAGTCCGTGGCCACGACATATGGCACTAGATTTGTACATTACATTAATCTTCATTTCATCGATCCATCATCCCACAATATGGCACTGGATATAAAATATGTCACATATTGTAAAGCTTATTATGGATGTCACAACCTTCCATAAGTGCCTGTATAGATAACTGTTTATGTATGTGTGTTCATGGGGGACAGAAACTCGATTCGCAGGCTTGCAGTCACCGTACCTTGGTCGAAACGATTTATTCAGAAATTACACTATCAATGCCAAAGGAAAGACGCCTACTGCACGGACTAATTACTTTTAGTGGGCTGCCAAAGTCCTAAGAAACAATTTAGATGACAATGCTAATGCCCAAACCAAAGTAATTTATCTTGCCAGAACTAGGCGTTTTCAATTTTCAAACGCGTAAACCTCTGTCCTATTCAAATGTCACGCCGCGTAACAAAAGCCACATGTAGGAAGCTGACCCAGATAAGAGAGTTCTGTGGTATCACCAGAAGTGAACGCAGACCTCAACCATGGATGCTCAACTAAGCCGCCGCTGATCCATGCTCTAATCCGTGTATTTTGTAATTACAAATGGAAATCGAGACCAGAAGGAAGGAAGAAGAGAGGGAGACCAAGAGTGAAGAGGGAAGAAAATGTAAGGAGAGGACTCCAGAAGAGAGGAGTGGACTGGACGCAGGCCAGGAAAAAGGCTATGGACAGATCTGCATGGAGATCCCTTGTGTGAACCTCGACACCGGAAGGTTGAAGAGGACGACTAAGCAAGCAAGCAAGCAAGCAAACAAATGGAAATCGAGAAATGTGCATTTTCTGTTACAATGACTGACAGTAAAAGAATTGTCATAATGGTCATATATTGTCACTGGTTTGGGTAAGATCTCTTTGTTAGAATCCCTATACCTGTGTATTTCACACGATTACAAAACATCGGAAACACAAAGGTATTAATGTACCTTCAGTTCACCCTCAGTAATGAATGAATAATTACAAACACCTTGGTTATTCTGACAGTTGCCACTAACATATATGTTATGCCTTTTCAGATCACTCTTCCTACTGAATGACTTAGTACATACATCACAGTGATATGGTCACTCCGCACTATGGATACGTTGATGTCTCTTCAAATTACCCATGTCACTGAACGACTTACTACACACATACAGAGATATGATCACTCCCTACTATGGATGCGTTGATGTATCTTCAGAGAAACTTTCTGACTAAATGACTTACTACATGCAACACAATGATATGGACGCTCCCCACTATGGATGCGCAGATGTATCTTCAGATTACCCTTGACACTGAATGACTTACCACACACATTACAGAGATGTGATTGCTCCCTACTATGGACGCGTTGATGTCTCTTCATATCACCCTTCTGACTAAATGACTTACCACATGCAACACAATGATATGGACGTTCCCCACTATGGATGCGTAGATGTTTCTTCAGACTAAACTTCTCACTGAATGACTTACTACATACATCACATTTATACGGTCGCTCACCACTATGGATGCGTTGATGTATCTTCAGATTACTCATCTGACTGAATGAGTTACCACACACAATACATTTATATGGTCGCTCCCCACTATGGATGCGCAGATGTATCTTCAGATTATCCTTGACACTGAATGACTTACCACACACATTACAGAGATGTGATCGCTCCCTACTATGGATGCGTTGATGTATCTTCAGAGAACCTTTCTGACTAAATGACTTACTACATGCAACACAATGATATGGACGATCCCCACTATGGATGCGTAGATGTGTCTTCAGACTAAACTTCTCACTGAATGACTTGCTGCATACATCACATTTATACGGTCGCTCCCCACTATGGATGCGTTGATGTTTCTTCAGATTGCCCATCTGACTGAATGACTTACTGCATACATCACAGTTATATGGTTGCTCCCCACTATGGATGCGTTCATGTTCCTTCAGATTATGCTTCCTATTGAATGACTTACTACAGACATGACAATGATATGGACGCTCCCCAGTATGGATGTGTTCATGTTGCTTCAGATTATGCTTCTCACTGAATGACTTATTACATACATCACAGCAATACGGACGCTCTCCATTATATGTGTCTTGATATTCCTGGTAAAGAAATGTGGTAAGATTAACTCATAATGCAATGGCTTTGAAAACAAGGTGTCACTGAAATAATACACTTATTACTGAATTACAACAGTTCTGTGCACATTAATATACATAACAGAATGATTGGTAAATATTTCATAAACACAAGTTCACCTGCAATATGACAGGAGAAAGAGAGGGAATGAAGGTTATTAGAAAATAAATGAATAAATAACAGAAAATATGCAATCACTACATTTTTAATAACTGAGGAACAAAGAATTCAAAATTGTTTGAAAGTGATGACAAAGAACAAGCCCAAGAATGCTGGTGACTGTATCTTTTATTTATTTACTTAAAAGTGACACCTCATACAGAGCACCTGCACAATGCATAGGTCAGTTATGGAGACTGTAAGCCTTGCACAACAGTCAGACAATATGTACATGATAGCAAATGCTTACGCAGAAGGTCAACCAAAACTCAAAGCACCTTGCAGATGGCAAGAAGCTAAAGGTAAAGCAATCCCATTACAGGCCTGGACAGGCCCTTAGGGTTCCAGGAGGTTGAGGCTCCCAGATTTCTAGACAATCAGCACATGAAGGTGGTAAGGTTGTCAGCCCTATGCACCAGCCGCCTTTACTCCCCAGGAAATACTCCTGGTACTCATTTCTGTTAGAGGCTGAGTCAAGGGTCATATTATGGCCAAACGAATTTGTCAACAAAAAATTCCAATGACGTCATAGGGAATCGAACCCGCGACCTTCCAGCTTGTAGCGCAGTGCCTCAACCAACTGCGCCACCACGTGCCTCGGCAGCCGGAAAAACCCCGCGTCTTGTCTTGTATACGTCATTTTGGTCTACTCGCCTATTGTTTTATCTTATGCGCAAAATTTTCGACGATCAAGGTAAGACAGTGTTTTGTTGACAAGATTTTACTATTAATAAAATCAAAAGCCGTAATTTAAAAATTTAACGAGGGGGGCCATTTAATCCTCGAGCACACGCACACGCGGAGGAATCCTCCGCACTTTTCAAATAGTAGGTGTTCCTGTTCTACATATCTACGCAAAAAATCTACTGAAGAAAGATCTCGTGTTGTTGATAGGAAAAAGAATCGCCCAACGAAATTTCAGTGCTTCAAAAGCAATAAATATATTTGTGGAAAGCACACAAAAAATTGTGTTGAATGTGTTTGGCCTAAAAATGCCCATATTGGACAGCCGAAGTATTTTCAGTTTCTTTTATATCGAAAAATAATATTTTTTTCTATCATAATTTAAAATAAAAGAATTAATATAAAGTTTTATTATTTTCAATCTGCAAAAAAAAATGTTCGCCGATTATACAGTACTGACTTACACATATTGTACATGCGGAGGTTTCCTCCACTTTACGCGTGTCCTCGTGTAACTATAAAAAACGTGTGTGCTGAAGGGTTAAAACTTTTTCAATCACTGTCTTTTTTACCCTTCAGATGACATCTACTAGAAAAAGAATATGCCAGGAAGAGTTCCTCAATTATGGGTTTACACAAATAGAAGACAAAGGAATAATGAAACCACAGTGTGTTGTCTGTTTGAAAGTACTGACTGCAGAATATTTAAAAAAGAGTCAATTGAAGAAACACTTGGATAATTTGCACCCACATCTGTCTTCCAAACCGCGGGAATACTTTGTAAATTTGGAAATGTCTGTCAAAAGACAAAGACTGGACAGCAACTTGAGAGGTATATTATTTTATACTCTTTATATTTATAATTGTATTCTCCGTATACATAGATTCAATAAACCTTTTGAATTTAAATAATCTATGATTTTCTCCCTTTCAAATCAAGGGGGTAACGTCGGCGTATATAAATATATTTTGGGGTAATAGGTAAAAAAGTTCCCCGACCCCTGCGCGAGAGAGCCCATTTTCGTCTGCAAGGGGCGACGTAGATGCCGTGCTTTTTATACGCTTTCTGAAAGATACAGATCACTGGGCGGAAGGACTGTGCATTTTATGAGGTCCTCTTTACGCAGCATGCCCTCTATATCTGCGCAATTTACGTGAATCGTGGGATGTCCCACGGAAACTTGAAATACTTGCAGACCCAGGGATAGAGGCTCATTACGTCTACGTTCTGTACAGTCTCCTCACCACCGTCCTTCACTCGGTAGTGAAGCCTCATGGTTTCGGTGAGCCCACCATAAAGTGCGTCTCTGGTCCTAAGGGGGCCGCTTTCTACTAGGGGATGAGTTTGCAATTCGAGGCGTAGGCGTAGCGTCTCCTCAAATTCGCATTCCCACATCACTTTGACTGTGTATCCGGCCCTCGTGATTCGCTCTAATCTGAACGTCGTCTTCTTCGTCCCCCTCGCATACGGTCGTGACGGCACGAAACGGCAGACACGTGTGCCCGCTCCAGTAACAGTCCATGAATTCGTAGACGGTCCTAGTCTCCTCGCAATAACCGTCCACGCGCAATTCCGGCAGTTCGGGAAGCGCTTATTCCTTGCCGTTTCGTCCGTGCTGTATCCTCCTCCTCCCCCCCCCCCTCCCTAAGCTCTTCATCAATTAGCCACATGATAGCCTTCTTACTCTGCCTCTTGGTATTCGTATATCCTCCCGTAGGAATTATACCGATACTCTCGGGCTGTAAAAATTTCTTTCTCAACACCCTGTTGCAAGCCCAGGCTATAGTCAATCATTCCACAAACACCTCAACGTCACCTATCTGCAACAAGTGTTTACGGAAAGTCTGGCATGCCTCTCTCAGCACGGTGACGTCAGCCTGGCAGTATTGCTCGAGTGTGTCTGTTATCAAACAGCTCGTGTTGCTTGGCCTCGTACCTGGCGAGAAAATCCTTTCTATCCGAGTGGCTCGTCTGATCTAGGCCGTAATATGAGACGTCGGGCATGAGACCCACGTAATTCATATTCTCGGCCGTGTTAAACAGGTGGGGATACCATGATTTCTCGGACGCAGGGCCGAACGCTTCGGGCAGTTTTCGCAGCTGCATAGCCTATAATTTAAGCTGTCTAACCACGTCATGCCCTCACCCTTCACACACATTATCTTCTGACCGTTCATGATCAGATCAGGCGTCCACTTCAACTGTATAACGCGATTCAGCACGAAACACAGATCAAGCGCCTTGGCGTTATGAGCTATGTACACTATCCTGTCGGCCCAGTGTCTCGTCTCGTGCAGGTAGGTTATCAGTTCTCCGACCGGGTCGGTCCAAAAAACTGTGCCTCCTCACGCCACATCTGACGCAGCGCACGTCGATGTCCGTTTCGTTCTCGCACGCGGCGCACAACTGCTGCACGCACACTAAATTGGGCACGTGCAGAAACGACGTTTCGGAACAAGCAGTATTCTGCGTCGTCTCGAAATCGTAAAATACGTATAACACCCTGTCGCTAGAGGGGGCCCTGTCCACGAATGGGGCCATGTTACATAGATGTCCCGTCTCTATCATTTTAGAACAATTAGAACAGTACTTCTTGTAGCATTTGTGTTCCGCCAAAAACATCAAGGCGCCGCACATGAGACATTGTCTCTTGGCCTCGCACACTGCCTTCTGCCCCGATAGCTTAATGCACGGGAAAGAGGGCACTATACATAAAATATGGGTCAGAACACCTGCAAGGAAGGAACTCATTGCAAATACGTGTAATGGGAAATTAATTACACAACAGCACTTGCAAACTCTCTCAAAATAGGGTCACAGTAATGAATGAGTTCAATGTGTCAATATGGGATGCTGAAGCTAAGTCTGAATTATATTGGATATCAAGCTATGTATATTTTATGTTACGACTTACAGTAAAAATAAGTCATAATGGCAATATATTGTCCCTAGTTTGGTAAGATCTGTTTGTTAGAATCCCTATACCTGTGTACTTCACATGATTACAGAACATCAGAACTGTAAAGATATTAATGTACCTTCAGTTCACACTCAGTACTGAATGAATAATTACAAACACCTTGGTTATTCTGACAGTTGCCACTAACATATATGTTATGCCTTTTCAGGGCCCTCTTCCTACTGAATGACTTAGTACATACATCACAGTGATATGGTCGCTACACACTATGAATGCGTTTATGTATCTTCAGATTACACTTGACATTGAATGACTTATTGCATACATCACAGTCATACGGTCGCTCCCCACTATGGATGCGTTGATGTATCTTCAGATGACCCTTCTCACTGAATGACTTACTACATACACACACTTATATGGACGCTCCCCACTATGGATGCGTTGATGTATCTTCAGATGACCCTTAACACTGAATGACTTATTACATACATCACACTTATATGGACGCTCCCCACTATGGATGCGTTGATGTATCTTCAGATGACCCTTCTCACTGAATGACTTACTACATGCAACACAATGATATGGACGCTCCCCACTATGGATGCGTTGATGTATCTTCAGATGACCCGTAACACTGAATGACTTATTACATACATCACAGTTATATGGTCGCTCACCACTATGGATGCGTTGATGTCTCTTCAGATGACCCTTGACACTGAATGACTTGCTACACACATTACAGAGATATGATTGCTCCCCACTATGGATGCGTTGATGTATCTTCAGATGACCCTTCTCACTGAATGACTTATTACACACATCACAATTATAAGGCCGCTCCCCACTATGGATGCGTTGATGATTCTTCAGATTACACTTGACACTGAATGACTTATTACATACATCACAATTATAAGGTCGCTCCCCACTATGGATGCGTTGATGACTCTTCAGATTACACTTGACACTGAATGACTTATTACATACATCACAATTATAAGGTCGCTCCCCACTATGGATGCGTTGATGATTGTTCAGACGACCCTTGACACTGAATGACTTATTACATGCATCACAGTTATACGGTCGCTCCCCACTATGGATGCGTTGATGTATCTTCAGACTATACATCTCACTGAATGACTTATTACATACATCACAGTTATACGGTCGCTGCCCACTATGGATGCGTTGATGTTTCATCAGATTATGCTTCCTACTAAATGACTTATTACAAACACCACAGCAATATGGACGCTCTCCATTATCTGTGTCTTGATATTCCTGGTAAAGAAATGCGGAAGGATTAACCCATAATGCAATGGCTTTGAAAACAAGGTATCATTGAAATAATATACTTATTACTGAATTAAAGGGTTTTGTGCACATTAATATACATAACAGAATGATTGGTAAAATTTCATAAACACAAGGTCACCTGCAATATGACAGGAGAAAGAGAGGAAATGAAGGTTATTAGAACATAAATGAGTAAATAACAGAAAAAATGCAATCAATACATTTTTCATAACTGAGGAACAAAGAATTCAAAATCTTTTGAATGTATGACAAAGAACAAGCCCAAGATTGCTGGTGACTGTATCTTTTATTTTTTTACTTAAAAGTGACACCTCATACAGAGCACCTGTACAATGCATAGGTCAGTTATGGAGACTGTAAGCCTTGGACAACAGTCAGACATCTGTACATGATAGCAAATGCTTACGCAGAAGGTCAACAAAACTGAAAGCACCTTGCAGAGGGCAAGAAGCTACACAGGAAAAACTACACTCAAACGATGTAGTCAAATTATTACATCAACCAACTTATGCACTGAATATAATACAATCAAGAGCAAGCATAAAACTCCCCTATGTTTCTGCACCCAGGTGCCATCTTCAGGAGTATTCAACACAAGGATTGTAGGCCCTAACATGCTAATCCAGTTACTATGTCGCCGTTATTGAAATGATTAAAACATCAAACACTACAATTCTAAAATACATGCAGTTAATGAACATCAAATTATAATGTTATAATATTAAAGGATTAAAAGTGAGCAGTTCCAGGTATAGCAGTTGTTTGCACACTGTAGGGAATCATGCAAACAAACATCTGGCTTGATCGTATGTAGAGATCTCGTCTGATAAGATGTGTGCAGTGTGTGTCATGTCGGGTGGTGTGGTACACTGAATGTAAATATATTACATAACCAACAAAATATGTTTATGCATAGCTAACTCATTACAAAAATTAGAAAAAAATGTGTCTCTACACAAGTTATGTCTAAAAAATACTGCTCAAACAAGCAATGACACACAACAGGGAAACATAAAGTGTCCAAAATATAAATAAGACATCAAAATCACCTAACTTCACTGTTGGCACACTGGACAATCGCAGAGGCAACACAAAAAACAATTAACTGGTTACGACGCTATGTCAAATTACACACAGCTAATTGTGAGGGCTGAATGAATGTTAATTCCAATTAATTTTGTAATTGTGATAAACAAGTGCATGTATCATTAATACACAATTATATCTGAAATTGTATTGCTAATGCAACTATGTAAGATCTCACATGTTACACTTTTGCTTGAAATCTGTTTATCACAGCCACTTGTTGATATTCCCTGTGCAATTACCAAGAAGCTCTGGTACAAGGAATAGCACAAAATACAGTTTAGTTGCAAGCAAAGAAGAACTTAATGTAGCGCTGTGTCCAAGACGTGCACTGTTAGAGGCCTGGAACTGCTGTGTCTTGTGCGCCTAAGAGTTCTGCCTTCCTTACTAAAGTATATGAAATGTTGCATACCAAATACGCAGCTGGTGCACATCTAGCTGAAGGATAATTCTGAATGATACAATACTGAAGTTCCTAGTATTAAAAGTAAAGGTAAAGGTCACCCATAAACTTCCACGAAAGCACGAGAGGGAGTAGAGATACAATTCTACTATTTCGTTAGCCTTGGCACTACATAGGGGTGGATGGTTAGTGCCACCACCTATCCGATTTACCCCTGGGAAAGACCAGGTATCCATTGCCGATGTGTGCCCGATGGCCAGTTTGGAGGGGTGCGGAAAATATCAACCCCACCAGGATTCGATCCCCGGGAACATCCAGCCCATAGCAACTCGCTATTCTGACTAGTCTATTGCAGCCCATAAAGTTCCTAATGCTTCAAGATGGAATTCTAAGACTTTGACAAAGACAGAAGGACACATCTCAAAACCACGAATACACTCATGAAACAAAAAGATTGTCAATTCGGTGGACTCCTTCCTGCAAATATGGAGCCTTACAAGCTTAAGTGCACAAACTGTAAGTGATATGATGATGATCATCATGATAATAATGACCAACATGACAACAACAGCATAATCTTAAACATCTGAGTATACTTCATGGTTATAAATCCTTTATTAAAGTTAACATTTATGTATGATTTTTTCGTAGAGCCAAGCAAAACATTATCAGTGAAGTGCGCAAATTACATAGTACTTGATTCATACGATAAAAATGCCTTAACACAAAATGAAAGTGCTGTTCCACAAGCAACTTATAACACAATACAAACCTATTCCAATACTGTCAAAAGATGGCCCTAGATGCAACACTGTAGTAGAGTTGTGCCATGTGGACAAACTGACTGACAGAGATTGACATGGGCAAAGACGTATGCAATTCTAGATATCTGTGAAAATTACTTAGTAAGGCATACAGACAAACTTACCTCATTTTCGGACATTATTGATATAGCTACAGGATTCGGTTCCTCTTTTACACCATCAGTGTCCTCCTCAACTTTGATACTGACAAGTTCAATTTCATCTTCAGAAGATGTCAGATATCTATCAGTACATGAACCAGTTTCAACTTTCACTAAACCCATGCTGATCTATAAGAGAACCAAACAATTATCAGCCATGACAGAATTAAACAGAATACACTTTGACAGTTGAGGTTCTCACACCAGTGTTGCTTAAGATTCAAATAGTCTTGGATGTAGTGCAGTGCTGACCATTAAATAACTTCAAACATTTTGGAGGATATTGCTGCCCCCTTCCTGATTGCATTCAAAGACAGTTAGGTATTCATGCCACCATTCTTGGGCGACTTTAGAGATGGAGACAGCTAGGTCTTCCGAAATATTTGTACGTATATACCCAACCACACAGAGTCACATCCCAGAGGAATGTGATCTTGAGACTATAGCAGATCCGTACTGGGCAATATTTATGGTGTTAAGTCTCGCAGGTATAGGACTAAGTGCATAAATTTAACTGTCACATGATGAAGACAATGAACACCACGATGAGGACGATGACACAACAACAACAACAACAACAACAACATAATCCTAAATATTTGAGTATACTTCTCAGTTATAAATTCCTTACTAAAGTTTGAACATTCTGCATATTATTTTCTCCTTACATCCATGGAACAGATTGTCAGTGAAGTGTGCAAATTACCCAGTGCTTGACCTCAAATGATGAAAAATGACTTAACATAAAATGAAAGTGCTGTTCCACAAGCAACTTACAACAAAATACAGACCTATTGGCACATTGTGAACAGATGGCCCTAGATGCATACACTGTAGTAGAGTTGTGCCATGTGGACGAACTGACCGTCACAGATTGATTTGAGCAAATTTCATGTAATCCTAGATATCTGTGAAAATTGTTTAATAATGGACACATACAAACTTACCTCATGTTCGAACTTAGCTACAGGATTCTGGTCCATTTCTACATCAGTTTCCTCCTCAACTTTGATACCTACACCTTCAATATCATCATTAGAAGAAGTTACAAAGCTCTCACGACACACACCAGGTTCAACTTTCACTATGTCCATGCTGATCTACAAGACAAAAAACAATATCAGCCATGACTGTGCTCTCTCTTCCTGCATTAAAAGGAATATACTTTTGTGAGCTAAGGTTTTCACACCAGTGTTGCATAAGCTTCAAATCTTCTGGGATGTTATGCAATTCTGACAAGGAAATATACTCCTACCTCTTGAAGGGGATTGCTGCCCCCATCCTGATTGCATTCAAAGACATGTTAGGTATTCCTGCCACCATTCTTGGGGCTACATTAAAGATGGAGAAAGGTAGGTCTTCCCTGAAATATCTGTACGATATAACCAACCATACAGCGTCACATCCCAGAGAATTGATCTTGAGACTATAGCAGTTCATTTATGGTGTTCAGTCTCGCAGGATCCTTCAAAACACTGGAAACTACTTGAGAGTAACATGGTGTAATATCCCAGAAGACTTGCATCTTCACTATACACTTTCACTATAAACACTCCTACACTGCATCAAACTGGTACAACTGACAAATACAAAATTAACAAAAAACTTGTCACAAAAACTATTTTCTGTGGCCATATAAATACACAAACAGAAGGATAAGCTTCTACACCTAGTCTTTCACACATGATGGCTTCCAGGCCGTTTATGGAAATTCCTTAAACAAATCTTAAACGTACACCTTTGCAGCTTTTATAAAAATGCAATCTCGAATATCTGCACAGATTCTGAAAGGAAACATAATAATTACATGCACATTTACACACATCATATTTCACTGGAAAACTGAACTTGTATTCCTGCTGAGGCATAAGGACATTGCTAAGCATTGAATATATTGTAACCGAAATTAGAGGCCAGAATATCACTTCTCTACATTCTATACTAACAAAATAACAACTGCTTCAGCTAACAGATGACAGATAAAACAAACTCGTGCAATGTGCAGTAAGTCACAAAGATGAGCGTGGTGAGCATGATGCATAGGTTCTAGGAACCACAATGAGAAGTCTTAGGAAACATGATTTATAAAAAGTGTTCATTTTATATTTAACAATCTAGCTATCATGGAGTTGGGCCACTTGTGGACCCGTGCCAGTCTCACACATCCAGAAGTGTCTTCAATGGTCTTCCTTGGTTCCTTCTGCTTTTGGTCAGTAGTTATTTTATTATCCTAGGTAATCTGTTATGAGGCATTCTATTTACATGCTGTTTCCTTTTCTCTTCTATTCCTGTATTTTGTCAACAAATGGGGTTATATTTAATACCTTTGCAATCTCTGTATTTGTTTTATGATCTGTCCAAATGTATCGTGCTGTTCTTCTCATATATTTCATCACTGCTGTTCAACACTAAGTATATCAAATCAAATTAATGCACAACAACCAGAATTTCCATTGTGGACACAACACAGTTCCACTGTTATGTTTACAATTTTTGCCGCAACTGTTGTTAGTAACACACGTAACATTAACCAGCATTTGGAAAGATGTCAGACACGTCTGCACTGCTGTGTGAAAAATGTTATTTCAAATGTTTGTGATTTTATTGCATTCCTGTTGCCCTAGTCTGATGTGTTACAATATTCCAGTAATTGCCTCCAGCAGTAAAATTACTAACACAATGATGCACATATATCTGACATCTTGGTAAACACTTGTTAATGTTATGTGGGTTGCTAACAACAGTTGTGGCTAAAATTATTCATGTAACAGTGGAATTCAGTCCAACATGAACATACTAGTTGCTGTTGCTCTTAGTTGTGTGTGGATATGATCTGATACACATACTGTGCAACAACGTGCTTTTCTGCATGAATCATGTGGAATGTGGTTCTGCTAAATTGTGACAGAATGTAAGAGAAAATTATGTGAAAATTCTCCCATGATCACAGTTGCAAGCACAACAGGCATATCTAAGCTAATTAATGAAGTCAAATATACTGGGTCACTGATGGACAAGACTGCTGCTAAAAAATGCTGACAGATACGAAAAATAGTATTGACAGAATTCTTTAAGGCTCCCAAAGTAATTTCAAACATACTGATTAATGAAAAGATACATAACTGACACAGGAATCAATCCCAGACCACCCACTCCGTAGGCAAACTCAATACAACATTGCTACTGCACGTAACATGGCAGCCTGTCTGCGTAAGAGGTATGTAAAGACAAAAATGAATAATGCAGGAAGTATAGCTGAGTATTACAAAGCAACAGTGGAGTGTCTACACCTAATATTTTGGCCACAAATTCAGAGTAGGTTCTACTACCACACTGCAAAACCAGAACCAAATTGGAGGGTATCAAACAACTGTCTCCCCTTGTTAGTAGGAATAGGTTGAAAGAATAGCACGCACACATTTCCATAACCAATAGCTTATTCGTTACAAAAATAATTAAATTATATACTTACCTGCTATAAGATATGTGGTGGTGTTCTATTATGCATATATCAATATCACATTTCCTCATATAAACCAAATATATCTTTATACTTATATAAGAAAAAGAATGTGTCTGTGTGTATGTCTGTGGCAGACATAACTCGAGAAAAATGAATGCAAACGCCTGGAAGTTTGGCAGTAGTTTCAGGATGTGCACTGCCAAATATAGTCAAAATCTGCCTACAGCATATGGGCACGCCATTCTTACTGGGGTCTCACAGAAACAGCTGAGCAACAAGTGCATTCCAGACTGTTCTCAGTGAGGTTCAGAGATACAGAGAATAAACACTGGTAAGATTAAAAAGTAAAACTTGAGCTGTTGCTATGACGTACAGAAACCTTTAGTTTGTACTGAGCAATTGTGTAGCAACTGAAAGATGGGCCTAAGTGCCATTTTTTGCAGGTTGTTGAACTGAAAGGTGGGGCCTAATTGCACTTTTTGTGGGCTGTTGAACTGAAAGGCAGGACCTAAATGACAATTTTAGTGAGTTGTTGAACTGAAAGGCTCGGCCTAAGTGCCATTTTTTGCAGTTATGCAGAACTTTGAACGAATGACTGACCAAACCAGTACTAGCACAGTCTTTTTACTGCAGAAGAAAATTTAATTCACAACACTGACAGAATGCAGACAGACACTGTATCCAAAGTAAAGATTAGATGAGATCAGCACAGATCAACTTGGAGAAACTAAGGATCGTCTTCATGAATCTAGAAAACTGAGGCCAGAATGGGTCGACAAATGAGCCATATTCTGAGCACTGTGAGGGATGAAATTTATCTCTGAGGTGCCACCAACAAGACCACAGCTAACTTAGAATATCTGCTTCAAAATTATGTAATACTGTTCATCACAAAGCAGTTTCATTTGCTATTATGACACTATTCTTCAAAACATTTGCTAACAAAACGTCATCAAACCAAACTCACAGTTAATATGAGATCAAATGTGATACAGATAAATTATCATGATTCTCAACTTTACAGGCCACTTACATGTTAAGAATGTATTATTTCTGCTGAGAACTTTTCAACAATTCCATTGAATTTAAAATAACAGAAATATGAATCTACTCTGGCAAGATATCATAATTTATATTCTGCTAAACACCAAACATCTCAATAAACGCCCATTCTTATGCCTTCTACAGTACCATGCCTAAAAATTTCCAGCTCATGCACTCTCCATAAAAGTTAATATTTCATCCTGGTACCTAAAATGTCAACTCCATGTGACAGTATTCAACAATATTACTTTTTCAAGACAAGTTTAGTTCTTAAGAATACAGAAAGTCCACGACTTACGTAAGTGGATCGTTCCGCAACCCTATGCGTAAGTCGATTTTCACGTAACTCGGAGCCATGTTTTATTATATACCTTATACACAATAATAATAATTGATATAATTGTAATTAATAATAATTTTAATAACAATTAATAAAAAAACAATAATAATTAATAATCGATACTGGAGTCACTGTCATATTCAATTGAGGCAGAGGCAGGGGTGGGTGTGGTGGTGGTTGGAGTGGCATTAGTGGTAGTAGTGGCACAAGAAGTATTTTACGTAAGTCCGGATCTACGTATGTCGGATCTACGTAAATCGGGGTCTGTCTGTAAATAATGGGAAAATAATAATTTACTTGTGTGTTCGCGCACGTGCACATGTATGATCTGATGTTGATGACTATGAACATTTATGTTCTACTAGAAACTGATGCTGTATACCGAACAGAACAGGACAACCCAAAATACAATAATCTGTACATTCAGTTTGTATCACATCAAAATTATACATTTTGTTATGTAGTAGGTCACTAACAGAACTCAACAGTCTCATGTTCCAAACACTACAATGCCTTGTGTAGCCTCATTTTAATTTCATATCATACACTGCTCATTATATTATATGCTCAAAGATAACATGAGAAGAAACTGAAGCTACAGAAAGGGCTATATAAAGTGCTGTAATATTGAGAACCATGTGTATAGGGAAATAGAATACACTGCAGTACCTTAATTCATATGCAACTATCAAGATAAACACCAAATAAACATCATTGTTTCCCATCCTCCCTATACAGTAAACGGCACAGACGATGAACAAAGATGTACTCAGTATCATCTCTCACGTATCACATTCACTACAATAAAACACAAATACTTAACAGGGCTTTACAGTAATGCAAGGGATCGAAAAATCTCCACATCAGCAATTATCATTTTCTGCTACATGGATAAATGTTACAGCTTAATAAGCCTCACTTTGCTTGGGTCATAAAAACATTTTGCTACCCACAGCAGTAAGACATTTTCCCAACCTTGATAATTTATGGTACAATATACATATGCACATTGTTTTTATTTTATCTGACAAATATCACTGGTCACTTCCTGCTGCTAATGTGATTTGCAACAAGTCAGGTTTCACACACTGTTACTCAAAGGTGCTGGGAAGTTCTACTTCAATGCACTGCAGTTAATATTAGGTTTCTGAGCACCATATTTAAAGATGCGCTGCACAAGGTTTCCTTCGGCTCAGATCTGCGACACATCTCACACATTGGTCATTCCATGTGTAAATTAAGCAGGTGAAATTTAAGACACGCCCTGAAGGCTTCTTTTTAGATTGTCTTCAGCACATTTACTACGGCCCATTGCACGATTTATCCCTGAACACAACCCACAAATAAATATTAACAGCAAAGATTCACATCTGACAAACAAAGACGCAACAATCCCCTCATTATTGTCATCAAAAACACCCTCTAAACAATGCATAAATTGCTTGTGGAGTGGACTGTTGCACTCTCTTGCTGACATGGGGCACAGGTTATCTCATAATCAGACCTGTGTTCAAAAAATGGTGTCATAATGCATGCAATACATCAGTATGAATTCATAGCCTCAGTAAAATAAATATGAGCCCAAAAATCCTAGTTGCACTCACAGCACACCACACACCAACTTTAACATCATGTAACACCACTTTGCAGATGGACAATGGAATTTCCGCAGACCAATACCTATTACTCTGAGAGTTCACATATCCACCGACATGAAATCACCAACGTGGAGTCTAATTCTCTAGTACACACTCCTTGCAGATACCAGTCCACAAAATTCACTTATTGCAGGAACTTTATTCAACGTATGTATTATTCAGAAACATACAATCCTGCAATGGGCTACTTATATTGACTAACTATGCATACTGACCCTCACAAGCTCACTCCCATAATGCACATGTGGCCAGGCCAGTGAGCGGGCCACACAATACGGGAGCCACTATCTTACTTCATATTTGTCAGATGAAATATGGATCATGTATGTGCATACAAGCAAGCATGTGTAGACATTATTTACTGTGCAATGCCCTGCTCTGAACAATTTATAACAGCTTAGTCAGGAAAGAGACAGGTTTCAAAGCAGACTAAAATGGTTTCAATGCTGATAAATGTGCTGTGCCCTTTGTGTTTACCAACAAATCAAGAATGGATTTGCAGTTGACCCACCCCCCCTAATTAAGTATTTGGGTATGATGTTCTTTGCCTGTATGCAGAATCCAGAAGATCAGAATACCTAAGGCAGTGTTACCTCATAAGACATCTCACAAGCAGAATACATATTTAATGATAGATAAAGGCATCAACACATATTACCAAACTTAACAGTGTTCATGTTTTTCAAACAGCCAAAATTGTCTCTGAGCTACGAAATGAACATATTCTCTAACTTCAGCCTTTCACTACTTGCGTTATGAAATTCTCACAGACGTGTTTCTGCTTGACTAAACCATTTAGTGTTGGGCTTTCCGTAATTCCTTAAAAAAATTAATAACGAATAATTGGTACATACACCAAACTGATACCCTAGCAAGCTTACCTGATTAAACACCTGGGGAAGAAACCGCAATTCCGTTTTACTTCTGAAATGCTTTAAGTTGACAGTTCTTATCCGTTGAACGGTAGGGCTGTGAAATATTAGCAGTGGTTAACTTATGTTATATATATATGCATGAAATAACTCAAAAGCACGACCACACACAACAAACCAACGCGACCATATATGCAACCCCTTAAAAAATGGTGACGCTTGCACAGATTATGCAAGCTCTTCCGACAACGGATAAGAGCTTCATATGCAGCTAGTCATGGACTAGAGCATGGATCAGCGGCGGTGTAGATGAGGTCTTGATTCACCTGGGATGATACCACAGGTTATCTAGTATTGTTATACGAGGCTTTGGTTAGAAGTTGGTTACCGACGTTTCGGGACGGCCTATCGGACCCCTGAAGATGGGACCTATACAAAATTACAAACGAACGCTGCGAAACATTCTAGCTGGGAAAAGGCCGCAGCGGATAAACTGCTCTCATTCCCGTATTCGTGTCAATTTTATAATAGTAGCTCTTTTATCTGTATGTTTCCTCGATTTGGCTTGAGTTACGAGACGTGAAATTTGAATACGCCAGAGGCTGTACGTTTACGCATTCGAAAATTGAAAACGCGTAGTTCAGGCAACTAGTTCAGGGCGTAAGCATTGTCATCTAAATTGTATCTTAGGGACTTTGGCAGCCCATTAATACGAATTTGTCCGTGCCGCAGAAGTCTCTCCTTTGGCATCTTTAGTGTAATCTCTGAATAAATAATTTCGAACAATGTATGGTGACTGCAAGCCTGCGAGTCGATTTTCTGTCGCCCAAGAACACGCATACATAAACAGTTATCCATACAGGCACTTATGGAAGTTTATGACATGCATAATAAGTTTTACAAATCTAGTGCCATATGTCGTGCCCACCGACTACGCGAGTGCCCTGGGCCTCAGCCATTTGCTGTACCTAACCTTCATATTGGCTTCTAAATCATATCCAATTAATTATCTTAAATTAACGTAAGCAGGCACTTCGTTTGCGGTAGCAGATATTTTACTGAATGTTTGTACTAGTCCCTAATTTTATCTGACAATTTTCTGTCACACATGTGGCCATTCAGCTCTGCACTAAAATAAGTGAGCTAACAGGAAGTGACTAAAGATATTTTTCACATAAAATGTGGCCCCTGTAGTTCTCTAAAATTGTTTCTGTCTTCACCTTACTGATAGGTACTGGAGCCACTACAGTCATTTTATTATTAAAAGCTTTATTGGCAGTACCAAGTTAAAACAATAGAGAATACAAGAATAGTAATCTGTTGTGCCTTTTACCAACTTCCATTTCGCCTAGGAGCAGGAACTTAAACCTGGCCAACATGTACAAGATATTCCGGATCATAATTGTAGTGAAAAACCGCACAGAAAGAACACTAGCTTACTCTACAGTCATAAGCAGTCAGTGTCATGTTGACTAATGGCCTGAATTCGAGTGTCTGAAGGAATCACATTGTAGTTCCATTCTGTTTGTTCCTTGTAGTTTCGATGTTGATGCATTGTCTTTGGCTGTGTTGGGGATCATTTGAGATTGTCTGCCAACTTTACTGGCATGGAGGGTAGATGTTTGAGGTCACAGAGTGTAGAAGTCAGGTAAGTATAAAATATCTGGGAAAGTTGATCTGTTAACAAAAACTTTAATAAAAGCTTCCCTCATGGAGTAGAGGAAGTACCTTTCTAGCGTTTGTCTAATGGCATTGACAATTATTAAGATTATATAACGTTGTTGTTACACAAATATGACTAAACAGCTCTGGTCATGTGATAGTGACAAGGGAAAACCAAAGTATTTGGAGAAGAATCTATCCCAATACCACTTTCTCCACCACAGATAACACAAAGTGTATGTTTATAAAACATAGTGCTGTACTGAGAATGTAACTTGTAATTATTATTTACGGCAAAAATTACTATTTGGCTGTTGGTTGCCAATGGGATATTTTATGGTTTGCAAAGTTCTACTCAGCCTGTGCTTTATTCTGTGTACTATGTTAATCAGTGTCTTGTGTGGTCCCATATATATTTGTAATTATAACAGATTTACAGGTTTGTTTGTTTTTACTGTAATTCTTATACTGTTTACTGTAACTACTCTCTGGACCTGTCCACTACCATTCTGTAATGATTTCTAGGACAAAATACAACTTTTGGATTCTTACAATTCCACGATAAAAAACACAGGTGTGACAGATACAATCAGTGGTGGAAATGGAAAGGTTTGTTACAGAACTACCGAAGCCACCACCACCATGACCACCATCATCAGCCAATCATGGGGCTATCTCCACATGCCTAAGTATTAGGATTCCCCCAAGTACCAGCTTATGGAGTAAAAATATTGTACTGTACATATAGAGAAAAATTCAATAATTCAGTATGCAGCCCAGAAGTAGAATAGAAGGGCTTAAAAAAATCAGTTCTGTCACACAATTGTTGTGTATTCATACGTGAAGGATAAATAAATAAATTAATGATCTATACGGCCGCCCTGACTGATGTAGTATTCCGCGAGAGAGCCCATTTTCGTCTGTGTGGGGTGACGTAGATGCCGTGCTATTTTATACGCTTTCTGAAAGTTACAGATCCCTGGACGGAAGGACTGTGCATTTTATGAGGCCCTCTTTACGCAGCATGCCCTCTATATCTGCGCAATTTACGTGAATCGTGGGATGTCCCACGGAAACTTGAAATACTTGCAGACCCAGTCATAGAGGCTCATTACGTCTACGTACTGTATAGTATCCTCACCACTCTCCTTCACTCTGTAGTGAAGCCTCATAACTTCGGTGCGCCCCCCATAAAGCGCGTCACTGGTCCTGACGGGTCCCCTTTCTACCATGGGATGTTTCCAATTCGGGACGTAGGCGTAGCGTCTCCTCAAATTCGCAATCCCACATCACTTTGACTATGTATCCGGCCCTCGTGATTCGCTCTAATCTGAACATCGTCTTCTCGTACCTCTCTGCAAGTCCCCCCCCCCCCTTATCCCTCTTCACATACGGTCGTGACTTCGCGAAACGGCACACACGTGTGCCCCTGTCAGTAACAGTCCACCAATTCGTAGACGGTCCTAGTCTCCTATGGTCGCATCATGTGGAATGAGGTTCTGCTACATTTTGACAGAATGCCAAAGAAAATTATGTGAAAATTCTGCCATGATCACAGTTGCAAGCACAACAGGCATATCCAAGCTTATTAATGAAGTCAAATATACTGGGTCACTGATGGACAAGAAAGCTGCTACAAAAATTCTGACAGGTATGAAAAATAGTATTGACAGAATTCTTTAAGGCTCCCAAAGCAATTTCAAACATAGTGATTAATGAAAAGATACATGACTGACAAAGGAATCATTCCCCGACCACCCACTCCGTAGGCAAACTCTATACAACATTGTTACTGCACGAAACATGGCAGCCTGTCTGCGTAAGAGGTATGTAAAGACAAAAATGAATAATGCAGGAAGTACAGCTGAGTATTACAAAGCAACAGTGGAGTGTCTACACCTAATATTTTGGCCACAAAGTCACAGTAGGTTCCACTACCACATTGCAAAACCAGAACCAAATTGGAGGGTATCAAACAACTGCCTCCGCTTGTCAGTAGGGATAGGTTGAAAGAATAGCATGCACACATTTTCATAAGCAATAACATATTCATGACAGAAATAATGAAATTATATACTTACCTGCTACAACCATGTGGTGATGTTCTATTATGCATATATCAATATCACATTTCCTCATATAAACCAAATATATCTTTATACATATATAACAAAAAGAATATGTCTGTTTGTATGTCTGTGGCAGACATAACTCGAGAAGAATGAACGCAAACGCCTGGAAGTTTGGCAGTAGTTTCTCGATGTGCACTGCCAAATATAGTCAAAATCTGCATACAGCATATGGGCACGCCATTCTTACTGGGGTCTCACAGACACAGCTGAGCACCAAGTGCATTCCAGACTGTTCTCAGTGAGGTTCAGAGATACAGAGAATAAACACTGGTAAGATTAAAAAGTAAAACTTGAGCTGTTGCTATGACATACAGAAACCCTTTAGTTTGTACTGTGCAATTATGTAGCAACTGAAAGATGGGCCTAAGTGTCATTTTTCGCAGGTTGTTGAACTCAAAGGCAGGGACAAAGTGCCATTTTTTGAGGGTTGCTGAACTGAAAGGTGGGGCCTAACTGCACTTTTTGTGGGTTCCAGAACTGAAAGGCAGGACCTAAATGCAATTTTTTGTGGCTTGTTGAACTGAAAGCCGCAGCATCAGTGCCACTTTTTGCAGTTATGCAGAACTTTCGACGAATGACTGACCAAACCAGTACTAACACAATTTTTTTTACTGCAGAAGGAAATAAGTTCACAACACTGACAGAATGCAGACAGATACTGTATCCAAAGTAAAGATGAGATGAGATCAGCACAGATCAACTGGGAGAAACTAAGGATCACCTTCATGAATCTAGGAAACTGAGGCCAGAATGGGTCAACAAATGGGCAATATTCTGAGCACTGTGAGGGACGAAAAATATCTCTGAGGTGCCACCAACAAAGACCACAGCTAACTTAGAAAAGATGCTTCAAAATTATGTAATACTGTTCATCACATAAAGCAGTTTCATTCCCTAATATGATACTATTCTTCAAAACATTTGCTAAAACAAAATGTCATCAGTCCAAACACACATTTAATATGAGACCAAATGTGATACAAATAAATTATCATCATTCTCAACTTTACAGGCCACTTACATGTTAAGAATGTGTTATTTCTGCTGAGAACTTTCCAACAATTCCATTGAATTTAAAATAACAGAAATATGAATCTACAAATTCTGGAAAGATACCATAATTTATATTCTACAAAACACCAAACATCTCAATAAAGGGCCATTCTTATGCCTTCTACAGTACCATGGCCAAAAATTTCCAGCTCACGCACTCACCAGAGGTTAACATTTCATCCTGGTACCTAAAATGTCAACTCCACGTGACAGTATTCAACAATACTATTTTTTCAAGAAAAGTTTAGTTTTTAAGAATACAGAAAGTCCCCTACTTATGTAAGTGGATCGTTACACAACTCTATGCGTAAGTCGATTTTTACGTATCTCAGAGCAATGTTTTATTATATACCTTATACACAATAATAATAATTGATATAATAATAATTAATAATTTTAATAACAATTAATAAAAAACATAATAATAATTAATAATCGATACTGGAGTCACTGTCGTATTCAATTCAGGCAGAGGAAGGGGTGGGTGTGGTGGTGGTTGGAGTGGAGGTAGTAGTGGTGGTAGTGGCACAAGAAGTTTTTTTATGTAAGTCCGGATCTACGTATGTCGGGGCTATGTAAGTCGGGGTCTGTCTGTAAATAATGGGAAAATAATAATTTACTTGTGTGTGCGGGCACGTGCACATGTATGATCTGATGTTGATGACTATGAACATTTATGTTCTACTAGAAACTGATGCTGTATACCGAACAGAACAGGACCACAACCCAAAATACAATAATCTGTACATTCAGTTTGTATCACATCAAAATTAAACATTTTGTTATGTAGTAGGTCACTAACAGAACTCAACAGTCTCACGTTCCAAACAGTACAATGCCTTGTGTAGCTTCATTTTAATTTCGTAACATACACTGCACATTATATTATATGCTCAATGATAACATGAGAAGAAACTGAAGCTACAGAAAGGGCTATATAAAGTGCTGTAATTTTGAGAACCATGTGTATAGGGAAATAGAATAACACTGCTGTATCTTAATTCATATGCAACTATCAAGATAAACACCAAATAAACATCATTGTTTCTCATCCTCCCTATACAGTAAACGGCAGACGATGAACAAAGATGTACTCAGTATCATCTCTCACGTATCACATTAACTACAATAAAACAAAAATACTTACAAGCATTACAGTAATGCAAGGGATCGAAAAATCTCCACATCAGCAATTATCATTTTCTGCTACATGGATAAATGTTACAGCTTAAAAAGCCTCACTTTGCTTGGGTCATAAAAACATTTTGCCACCCACAGCAGTTAGACATTTTCCCACCCTTGATAATTTATGGTACAATATACATATGCACATTGTTTCTATTTTATCTGACAAATATCACTGGTCACTTCCTGCTGCTAATGTGATTTGCAACGAGTCAGGGTTCACACACTGTTATTCAAAGGTGCTGGGAAGTTCTACTTCAATGCACTGCAGTTAACATTAGGTTTCTAAGCACCATGTTTAAAGATGTGCTGCACAAGGTTTCCTTCGGCTCAGATCTGCGACATATCTGACACATTGGTCATACCATGTCTAAACTTGAGTATGGAGCGGTGTGTTGGGACCCATACAGAGAAGGTCAGGTAAGCGCTTTGAATCGCGTGCAAAAGAGAGCGGCAAAAGTCGCAAATAATACAAATAAATCGGGTTGGGAAACAATGACACAGCGTAGAGCGATAGCCTGAATATGCGCCCTTTTCAAAGCATACACCGGGGGACGGGCTTGGAAAACAATAGGGGATAGACTGCTAAAACCATGCTACCTGGGTAGGGACGATCACAGTCGGAAAATTTGGATTAGGAAACAAAGAACAGATGTAGGTAAATATTCCTTTGTAAATAGGACCATAAAAAGCTGGAACCAATTACCTTCAAGCGTACTAGCGACTTTCCCCTGTAAATTAAGCACTTTTAGAAAAAGGGTCAAGAAAGTCATTACAAGGTAAGGGTTTTTAAGTGGGGATTAAATAAAAAAAAAGGGATGTGAAGTGAAGGGGTGTGAAGTGATGTGAAGTGAAGTGCTTTGGTTTCGAAGTGAAGTGAAGTGAATTAAGTTCTTGGAGGATATAATTATCATGCACTTTGGTCTAACTTTATACTGAGTATATTCTAACGCACTGAAATTAATTAATGTGTGGGTGTTTTTTGTAATGTGCGTGTTTTTTTTTTCTTGTATTGTGTACGGGTGTTTTGTAAGGTGTGGATGTTTTTGTAAGGTGTGGATGTTTTTGTAAGGTGTGAATGCTTTTGTAAGGTGTAGATGCTTTGTAAGGTGTGGATGTTTTTGTAATGTGTGTACGGTGTTCTAATATGTGTACTTGTATTTACTGTATGTATTTTGTTTTGTATGTGTATGGGAGTTTTTGTAAGGTGTGTACGGTGTTCTAATATGTGTACTTGTATTTACTGTATGTATTTTGTGTTGTATGTGTATGGGTGTTTTTGTAAGGTGTGGATATATTTGTAAGGTGTGGATGTTTTTGTAAGGTGTGATGCTTTTGTAAGGAGTGGATGTTTTTGTAATGTGTGTACGGTGTTCTAATGTTTGTACTTGTATTTACTGTATGTATTTTGTTTTGTAATTGTGTATAGTTTGTTTTGTATTGTTATTTTTATGTATATTTATATGTCCATTTGTATTGTGTGTACTAGTGTAAGGACTACTGCCACCGGGTGAAAACATTTGTATTGTGTGTACTAGTGTAAGGACTACTGCCACTGGGTGAAAACATTTGTATTGTGTGTACTAGTGTAAGGACTACTGCCACCGGGTGAAAACATTTGTATTGTGTGTGCTAGTGTAAGGACTACTGCCACCGGGTGAAAACCTAATTGCAGTAAATAATAATAATAATAATAATAATAACTAAGCAGGTGAAATTTAAGACATGCCCTGAAGGCTTCTTTTTAGATTGTCTTCAGCACAATTACTACAGCCAATGCACGCTTTATTCCTGAACACACCCCACAAATAAAAATTAATAGCAAAGATTCACATCTGGCAAACAAAGAGGCAACAATCCCCTCATTATTGTCATCAAAACACCCTCTAAACAATGCACAAATTGCTTGTGGAGTGGACTGTTGCACTCTCTTACTGACATGGGGCACAGGTTATCTCATAATCAGACTTGCGTTCAAAAAATGGTGTCATAATGCATGCAATACATCAGTATGAAATCATAGCCTCAGTAAAATAAAAATGAGCCCAAAAATCCTAGTTGCACTCACAGCACAACGCACACAACAACTTTAACATCATGTAACAGCACTTTGCAGATGGACAATGGAATTTCCGCAGACCAATACCTCCTACTCTGAGAGTTCACATATCCACCGACATGAAATCACCAATGTGGAGTCTAATTCTCTAGCACACACTCCTTGCAGATACCAGTCCACAAAATTCACTTATTGCAGGAACTTTATTCAACGTATGTATTATTCAGAAACATACAATCCTGCAATGGGCTACCTATATTGACTAACAATGCATACTGACCCTCACAAGCTCACTCCTATAATGCACATGTGGCCAGGCCAGTGAGCAGGCCACACAATACGGGAGCCAATAACTGACTTCATATTTGTCAGATAAAATATGGAACACGTATGTGCATAATAGCAAGCATGTGTACACTTTATTTACTGTGCAATGCCCTGTTCTGAACAAGTTATAACAGCTTAGTCAGGAAAGAGTCAGGTGGCAAACCAGACTAAAATGGTTTGAATGCTGATAAATGTGCTGTGCCCTTTGTGTTTACCATCAAATCAAGAATGGATCTGCAGCTGACCCAGCCCCCCACCCCCAACCCTAACTAAATATTTGGGACTCATGTTTTATGGGTGACTACCTACCTACTTGCAATACTTAAGAAAGTGTTTTACCACCACTTCCCTTGTACACTTTAATGTTGTACTGCATAACGTTCTTTACCTGTATGCAGAATCCAGAAGATCCAAGTACCTAAGGCAGTGTTACCTCATAAGGCAGCTCATGAGCAGAATACATATGTAATGATAAATAGACATCAACACATACTGCCAAACTTAACAAAATGTTCACGGTTTTTCAAACAGCCAAAATTGTCTCTAACGTAAAGTGAGCTACGAAATGAACATATATACATTCACCAACTTCAGTCTTTCACTACATGCATTATGAAATTATCACAGACGTATTTCTCCTTGACTAAACCATTTGAAGTGTTACGCTCTCCGTAATTCCGTAAAAAAATTAATAACGAATAATTGGTACATACACCAAACTGATACCCTAGCAAGCTTACGTGATTAAACACCTACGGAAGAAACTGCACTTCACTTTTATTCTGAAATGTTTTATGTGGAGAGTTCTTATCCGTTGAACGGTGGGGCTGTAAAATATTAGCAGTTTTTGGTTAACTTATGTTAGATATGCATGAAATATCTCAAAAGCACGACCACACGAAACAACCTAACGTACCCATACGTGCATCCCGCTAAGGAATATGGTGACGCACAGTTTATGCATTCACTCCGCAAAGGGGAAAAAGTTTCATACTCTACTAGCCATGGACTAGAGCATGGATCAGCGGCAGTGTAGTTGAGGCCTTCGTTCACCTGGGGTGGGGTGATACCACAGACCACAGATTATCTAGTATGATGAAACGGTGCTGTGTTTGGTATTTGGATACCGACGTTTCGGGACGGCCTATCGGACCCCTGAAGATGGGACCGAAACATCGGTAACAAACTACAAATGAACGCTGCATAACATTCTAGCAGTGTGAAGGCAGCAGCTGTTAACCTGCTCTCAATCCCGTGTTCGTGTCAATTTTACAATAGTAGCTCTCTTATCTGTGTCAGTTTCCTCGATGTGCCTTGAGTTACGAGGCGTGAAATTTGAATTGGCCTGAGGCTGTAGGTTTACGCGTTCAAAATTGAAACGCCTAGTTCAGGCACGCTAAATTACTTTGGTTAGGGCGTAAGCATTGTCATCTAAATGGTTTCTTAGGGACTTTGTCAGCCCACTAAAACTTATTAGTCCCTGCCGCAGACGTCATTCCTTTGGCATTTTTAGTGTAATTTCTGCGTAAATCATTTCGACCAAGGTACGGCTACTGCAGGCCTGCGAGTCGATTTTTTGTCGCCCAAGAACACGCATTGATAAACAGTTGTCTATACATGTACTTACGGACGGTTATGACATGCATAATCAGCTTTTCAGATCTAGTGCAATATGTGGTGGCCACCCACTACGTGAATGCACTTGGCCTCAGGCATTCACTGTACCTTACTTTCATATTGGCTTCTAAACCATTTCCACATAATTATTTTAAATTAACGTAAGCAGGCACTTCGTTTGGGATAGAGGATATTTTACTGAATGTTTATAAAAGTCCCTAATTTCATATGAAAATTTTCTGCCACACATGCTGAGTGGATAAAATGTGAGCTAACATGAAGTGACTGATGATATTTTTCAGATAAAATATGGCCCCTGTAGTTCTCTAAAATTGTTTCTGTATTCACCTTTCTGACAGGAACTGGAGCCACTCCAGTCATAAGCAGTCATTATTGTGTTGACTAATGGCCTGAATTGGAGTGTCTGAAGAAATCACATTGTAGTTCCACTGTTTGTTCCTTGTAGTTTCGATGTTGATGCGTTGTCTTTGGCTGTGTTGGGGATCATTTGAGATTGTCTGCCAACTTTAGTGGCATTGAGGGTTGATGTTTCAAGTCACAGAGTGTAGAAGTCAGGGAGGCATAAAATACCTGGGAAAATTGATCTGTTAGCAAAAATTTCAATAAAAGCTAAACTCATGATTAGAGGAAGTTCATTTCTAGTGTTTGTCTAATGGCACTATCGATTATTAAGATTATATAACGTTGTTGTTAGACAAATATGACTATGCAGCTCTGGTCATCGATAGTGACAAGGGAAAACCGAAGAAGAATCTATCCAAATACCACTTTGTCCACCACAGACAACACAAAGTGTATGTTTATAGAACACTGTACTGTACTGAGAATGTACTTGTAATTACTATTTACAGCAAAAATTACTAATTGGCTGTTGGTTGTCAATGGGATATTTTATGGTTTGCAAGGTACTATTCAGCCTGAAGGCCATTGTATTCTAATTGCCAGTGCTTTCTTCTGTGCACTATGTTGATCAGTGTCTTGCCTGGTCCTGTACATGTACGTAATTATATCAGAATTACATGTTTGTTTGCTTTTACTGTAATTCTTATACTGTTTACTGTAACTACTCTCTGGATGTGTCCAATATCATTCTGTAATGATTTCTACGATGAAATACAATTTTTGGATTCTTACAATCCCACTATAAAAGACACAGTTGTGACAGATATAATCAGTGGTGGAAATGGAGAAGTTTGTTATGGAACTACCGAAGCAGCCACCACCATGACCACCATCACCAGCCAATCTTGGGGCTGTTATCTCCACTACCCTAAGTATTAGGATTCCCCAAGTACGAGCTTACGGAGTAAAAAAATTCTACTTTATATATATACAGAGAAACTCAGTAATTCAGTATGCAGCCCAGCAGCAAAAATCATAAGACACAGTTAAAGATAAGGCACTTGTGCAGAGTAGTAGGGCTTAAAATCAGTTCTATCACACAATTTTTGTGTAATTACACGTCCTGGATTATTTAATTTCTTGACTAAACTTGTATGTTTCCTCATTCACCTATTTATCAGTATGTTAGTTATGCAGCAATTGGACAAAATAGTGAGAATTACACACACACAAAAAATCATTACAAAGATATGAAATGTAGGATGCACACTGCAAATTGTGAATTTGAGAGCAACTGTATACAGGTAAAAGAAAGATGGCCCCATTGATACAAGCCAAAACTGCGACACTCAAGTGGACTCGATACCCACATGTGGACATCATGAGCATTACCTGTGCCCAGAGGTCACTGTAGTGGATGTTGAATACACAGCCACATGCACAAAACGTGCATGTGGGTGTGTTCATCTGCATCTTGATGTTGTAGGCATATGGAAAATTGCATCTATAATGGACAATCAACTGGAAACAGATGTGTGCTTCAAGAGAAGTGTTATAGATGCAATTTATTGCACTGAAGTACTGGGTGATTGAAAATGATGGACTAGTTTTGAGATGCAATAACTTTTATGAGAAGAGAGATAGATACCAACTCAAAGTCTTCACACACACCTTAAAAGACAGCGATGTGCGCACCATTCATATCCCTGCAAACATCTAGACAGTACTCAATTTCTTGCCATGTTTGTTGAGGTATTTTCAGAGTGACTGCCAGTACCCTTGAGTTACAGGTGATGCTAATATTGAATTTTTGTAAACGAGTCTTTTAATAAATCCCCACAGAAGAAAATTTAGTGGTGAGAGATCTGTATTTCACGAGGGCCAGGGGTTGGTCCACCTCTTCCAGTCCACCAAATAGGAAGTCTGACATTCAGGGCACTTAGTACCTCATGAGTGAGGTGGGGTGGACAACCACGCTGTTGAAAGAAGTTCTCACCTTCTTCATGTTCAATTCCACCAATTTGTGGAAAGACAAACAATTGTAACGTAACCAGGTAAGTACTTAATGGGCAGCTATAGCCCGTCGACGCCCAGCGTCGCGTCGTTGTAACCTAAGTAAGTGTGTGTGCGTGTTCGCAACGCCGTAAGGAAGTTTTAGAGTGTAGGATGTGAGTGTAATATGTAATCAGTCATGTTGTCATTGCTTCTAATGAAGGTTGTTAAACTTTATATGTGGAGCATCAATCCAATGCACTTATCTGCCCCAGCGTGTAAGGCCTCGCGCGCCGCCAATTACCACAGGTTTCACCATGCGAAATTTGCCGTGCCCCCGCTGCACGAAGGGACTGCCTACGTACACGGGGCCTATGTCGTCATCCTTTACGGCCGCCCTGCCTGATGTAGCATTCCGCGAGAGAGCCCATTTTCGTCTGCGAGGGGCGACGTAGATGCCGTGCTATTTTATACGCTTTCTGAAAGATACAGATCCCTGGACGGAAGGACTGTGCATTTTATGAGGCCTTCTTTACGCAGCATGCCCTCTATATCTGCGCAATTTACGTGAATCGTGGAATGTCCCACGGAAACTTGAAATACTTGCAGACCCAGGGATAGAGGCTCATTACGTCTACCTACTGTATAGTCTCCTCACCACCCTCCTTCACTCTGTAGTGAATCCTCATGGCTTCGGTACGCCCATCATTGAGCGCGTCTCTGGTCCTGAGGGGTCCGATTTCTACCAGGAGATGAGTTTGCAATTCGTGGCGTAGGCATAGCGTCTCCTCAAATTCGCATTCCAACATCACTTTGACTGTGTATCCGGCCCTCGTGATTCGCTCTAATCTGAACATCGTCTCTTCGTATCTCTCCGCATACGGTCGTGACGTCACCAAACGGCACACACGTGTGCCAGTGCGAGTAACAGTCCACCAATTCGTAGACGGTCCTAGTCTCCTCGCAATAACGATCCACGCGCAATTCCGCCAGTTCAGGAAGCGCGTATTCCCTGCCGTTTCGTCCGTGCTGTATCCTCCTCCCCTTCCTCTGCTCTTCATCAATTAACCACATTACAGCCTTCTTACTCTGCCTCTTGGTATTCGTATATCCTCACGTAGGAATTATAGCGATCCTCTCGGGTTGTAAAAATTTCTTTCTCAACACTCTGTTGCAAGCCGAGGCTATAGTCATGCATTCCACAAACACCTCCACGTCACCTATCTGCAACAAGTGTTTACGGAAAGTCTGACATGACTCTCTCAGCACGGCGACGTCAGCCTGGCAGTATTGCTCGAGTGTGCGTCTGTTATCAAACAGCTCGTGTTGCTTGGCCTCGTACCAGGAGAGAATATCCTTTCTCTCCGAGTGGCTCGTCTGATATAGGCCGTAATGAGACGTCGGGCATGGGACCCACGTAATTCATATTCTCGGCCGTGTTAAACAGGTAGGGATACCATGATTTCACGGACGCCAGGCCGAACGCTTCGGGCTGTTTTCGCAGCGGCATAGCTATATGATTTAAGCTGCCTAACCACGTCATGCCCTCAACCTTCACACACATTATTTTCATACCGTTCGTGATCAGATCAGGCATCCACTTGCAGATCAAACGCCTTGGCGTTATGAGCTATGCACACTATCCTGTCGGCCCAGGGCCTCGTCTCGCGCAGGTAGGTTAATAATCAGATCTTCGGCCGTGTCGGTCCAAAAACTGCGGCTCCTCACGCCACATCTGACGCAACGCACGTCGATGTCCGTTTCGTTCTCGCACGAGGCGCACAACTGCTGCACGCACACTACATTGAGCACGAGCACAAAAGACGTTTCGGAACACGCAGTATTCTGCGTCGTCTCGAAATCGTAAAATACGCATAACACCCTGTCGCTAGAGGGGCCGTGTCCACGAGTGGGGACATGTAACACAGATGTCCCCTCTCTCTCATATTAGAACAATTACAATTCTTGTAGAATTTGTGTTCCGCCAAAAACATCAAGGCGCCGCACGTGAGGCATTCTCTCTTGGCGTCGCACACCGTCTGCTGCCCCGATAGCTTAATGTACGGGAAAGAGGGCACGTATACATAAAATATCGGTCAGTACACCTGCAAGGAAGGAACTCATTGCAAATACATATAATGGGAAATTAATTACACAACAGCACTTGCAAACTCTCAGAATAGGGTCATAGAAATAAATGAGTTCAATGTGTCAATATGGGATGCTGAAGCTAAGTCCGAATTATATTTGGAAATCAAGCAATTTATATTTTCTGTTACAACTACTTACAATAGAAAATAAGTCATAATGGCCATATATTGTCACTAGTTTGGTAAGATCTGTTTGTTAGAATCCCTATACCTGTGTACTTCACATGATTACAGAACATCAGAACCATAAAGGTATTACTGTACCTTCAGTTCACACTCAGTACTGAATGAATAATTACAAACTCCATGGTTATTCTGACAGTTGCCACTAACATATATGTTATGCCTTTTCAGGTCACTCTTCCTACTGAATGACTTATTACATACATTAGATTGATATGGTCACTCCCCACTATGGATACGTTGATGTCTCTTCAGATTACTTGTGTCATTGAATGACTTACTACACATGTCTCAATTATATTGTTGCTCACCGCTATGGATGTAATGATGTGTCTCGAGTTTCCTCTGTCACTGGACAACTGACTGAACGCATCACAATGATATGGACGCTACCGACTTTGGATGCGTTGATGTCTCTTCAGTGAACCCTTCACACTGAATGACTTACTACATGCATCACAATGATATGGACGCTACCGACTTTGGATGCGTTGATGTCTCTTCAGTGAACCCTTCACACTGAATGACTTACTACATGCATCACAATGATATGGACGCTACCGACTTTGGATGCGTTGATGTCTCTTCAGTGAACCCTTCACACTGAATGACTTACTACATGCATCACAATGATATGGACGCTACCGACTATGGATGCGTTGATGTCTCTTCAGTGAACCCTTCTCACTGAATGACTTACTACATGCAACACAATGATATGGTCGCTCACCACTATGGACGCGCAGATGTATCTTCAGACTACTTTTCTCACTGAACGACTTGCTACACACATCACAGTTATACGGTCGGTCCCCACTATGGATGCGTTGATGTTTCTTCAGATGATACTCGCCACCGAATGACTTACCACACACATTACATAGATATGATCGCTCCCCACTATGGATACATTGATGTATCTTCAGAGGACCTTTCTGACTAAATGACTTATTACATGCAACACAATTATATGGTCGCTCCCCAGTGTGGATGCGCATATGTATCTTCAGATGACTTTTCCGTCTAAATGACTTACTACATGCAAAACAATGATATGGACGTTCCCCACTATGGATGTGCATATGTTTCTTCAGATCACGCTTGTCACTGAATGACTTACTACATAGATCACATTTATGTGGTCGCTCCCCACTATGGATGTTTTGATGTATCTTCAGATGACCTTTATGTCTAAATGACTTACTACATACAACACATTTATGTGGTCGATCCCCTGCATGGATGCGCTGATGTGTCTTCAGATTACCCTTCACACTGAATGACTTACTACATTCAACACAATGATATGGACGCTCCCCACTATGAATGCGTTGATGTATCTTCAGTGAACCCTTCTCACTGAATGACTTGCTACATACATCACAGTTATATGGACGTTCCCCATTATGGATGCGTTGATGATTCTTCAGATTACCCATGATACTGAATGACTTACCACACACATTACAGAGATATGGTCGCTCCCCACTATGGATACGTTGATGTATCTTCAGATAACCTTTCTGACTAAATGACTTACTACATGCAACACAATGATATGGACGATCCACACTATGGATGCATAGATGTGTCTTCAGATGACCTTTATGTCTAAATGACTTACTACATACAACACATTTATATGGTCGCTCCCCAGTATGGATGCGCTGATGTGTCTTCAGATTACATTTCCTACTGAATAACTTATTACATACATCACAGTGATACGGACGCTCTCCATTATCTGTGTCTTCATATTCCTGGTAAAGAAATGTGGAATGATTAACTCATAATGCAATGGCTTTGAAAACAAGGTGTCATTGAAATAAAGCACTTATTACTGAATTACAAAGGTTCTGTGCTCATTAATATACATAACAGAATGATTGGTAAACATTTCATAAACACAAGGTCACCTGCAATATGACAGCGAAAAAACAGAGAATGAAGGGTATAAGAACATAAATGCGTATATAACAGAAAAAATGCAATCAATACAGTTTTCATAACTGAGGAACAAAGAATTCAAATTATTTTGAAAGTGATGACAAAGAACAAGACCAAGAATGCTGGTGAATGTATCTTTTATTTTCTTTACTAAAACGTGACACCTCAATCAGAGCACCTGTACAATGCATAGGTCAGTTATGGAGACTGTAAGCGTTGGATAACAGTCAGACAATCTGTACATGATAGCAAATGCTTACACAGAAGGTCAACCAAAACTGACAGCACCTTGCAGGGGGAAAGAAACAACACAGGAAAAACTACACTCAAACGATGCAGTCAAATTATTACATCAACAAACTTATGCACTGAATACAATACATTCAAGAGCAACCATAAAATGACCCTATTTTTCAGCACCCAGGTGCCATCTTCAAGGAGTGATTCAACACAAGGATTGTAGGCCCTACATGCTAATCCAGTTACTATGTCGCCGTTATTGAAATGATTAAAACATCAAACACTACAATTCTAAAATACATGCAGTTAATGAACATCAAATTATAATGTTATAATATTAAAAGGATTAAAAGTGAGCAGTTCCAGGTATAGCAGTTGTTTGCACACTGTATGGATCATGCAAACAAACATCTGGCTTGATCGTATGTAGAGATCTCGTCCTGATAAGACTGTGTGCAGTGTGTGTCATGTCGGGTGGTGTGGTACACTGAACGTAAATATATTACATATCCAACAAAAAATGTTTATGCATAGCTAACTCATTACAAAAATTAGAAAAGAATTTGACTACACAAGTTATGTCTAAAAAATACTGCTCAAACAAGCAATGACACACAACAGAAACATAAAGTGTCCAAAATATAAACAAGACATCACAAATCACCTAACTTCACTGTTGGCACACTGACAATCGCTGAGGCAACACAAAAACCATTAACTGGTTACGACCCTATGTCAAATTACACACAGCTAATTGTGAGGGCTGAATGAATGTTAATTCCAATTAATTTCGTAATTGTGATAAACAAGTGCATGTATCATTAATACACAATTATAACTGAAAATGTATTGCTGATGCAACTATGTAAGATCTCACACGTTACACTTTTCTTTGAAATCTGTTTATCACAGTCACTTGTTGATATTACCTGTGCAATTATCAAGAAGCTCTGGTACAAGGATTAGCACAAAATACAGTTTAGTTGCAAGCAAAGAAGAACTTAATGTAGCCCTGTGTCAAGACGTGCACTGTTAGAAGCCTGGAACTGCTGTGTCTTGTGCGCCTAAGGGCACTGCTTTCCTTACTAAAAGTACCTAAAATGTTGCATACCAAATACACAGCTGGTGCACATCTAGCTGAAGGATAATTCTGAATGACACAATACTGAAGTTCCTGGTATTAAAAGTAAAGGTAAAGGTCACCCTATAAACTGCCATGAAGGCACAGAGGGGGAGTACAGGTACAGTTCTACCTTTTCCTTAGTCTTGGCACCACATAGGGGTGGACGGTTAGTGCCACCCCCTACCCGCTTAACCCCTGGGAAAGACCCGGTATCCATTGCATACAACGCTGGGTGAGCCCCAGGGACAGTTTGCAGTGGTGCAGAAAATTTCAACCCCCACACGCATTCGATCCCCGGGAACATCCAGCCCATAGCAACTCACTGTTCTGACTAGTCCATTCCAGCCCATGCAGTTCCTAATGCTTCAAGATGGAATTCTAAGACTTTGACAAAGACAGAAACACACATCTCAAAACAACAAATACACTCACAAAAAGAGAGAGAGAGAGAGAGAGAGAGAGAGAAGAGAGAGAGAGAGAGAAGAAGAGAGAGAGAGAGAGAGAGAGATTGTCAATTGGGTGGACTTCTTCTTCTAAACTTACAACGTTAACTGCAAGTGATATGATGATGATGATGATTACCAACATGACAACAGCAGCATATTCTTAAATATTTAAGTATACTTCACGGTTATGAATTCCTTATTAAAGTTAATATTTACGTATTATTTTCTCGTAGAGCCAAGCAATACATTATCAGTGAAGTGCGCAAATTACATAGTACTTGATATCATACAATAAAAATGCCTTAACACAGAATGAAAGTGCTGTTCCACAAGCAACGTATAACACAATATAAACCTACTGGCATACTGTCAAAAGATGGCCCAAGATGCATACACTGTAGTACAGTTGGGCCATGTGGACAAACTGACTGACAGAGATTGACATGAGCAAAGACATATGCATTCTAGATATCTGTGAAAATTACTTAATAAGGCATACAGACAAGCTTACCTCATGTTCAGATTTTATTGATCGAAATGTTATAGCCACATGATTCTGTTCCACTTCTACACCAGTGCCCTCCTCAACTCTGACACTGACAAGTTCAATTTCATCATCAGTGGATGTCAGATATCTCTCAGTAGATGAATCAGCCTCAACTTTCACTAAACCCATGCTGATCTATAAGAGAACCAAACAATTATCAGCCATGACTGTGCTCTCTCTTACAGCATTAAACGGAATACACTTTTGACAGCTGAGGTTCTCACACCAGTGTTGCTTAAGATTCAAATAGTCTTGGATGTAGTGCAGTGCTGATCATTAAAAAACTTCCAACATTTTGGATGATATTGCTGCCCCCATCATGATGCCATTCAAGGAATTGGTATGTATTCCTGGTATTATTTTTGGATTACACTGAAGACGGAGGGCGGTAGGTCTCAGAAAAATTCATACCTACATAACCAAGTACAAAGCGTCACTGAAATCTATGGCATTAACACCGATGCAATAATTGTTAAAATTCAAGAATATATCAACAAACGTACTATGTGAAATATAAAATGTCTTTACAAAGTAGGCTTTAAGTGAAAAAATTTTATATTTTAAAATAGTACCTTTGTTGGTATTTTCTTGAATTTCATATAGCGTCACTGTAATTTTCAGACACACAGCAGTTCCCTACCAAAAAATAGTTATGGTGTCCAGTCTCACATGTGTAGGAGTAAAAGTCAGTTCAAATTGTTAAATGACCATCAACAGATGTACGCACAAACAAGGAGACTTTGAAACACTGGTAACCATCTAAAAGTCAACATGCTGTAACATCCCAGAACACATGCAACTTTCCAATACACTTTCACTATAAACACTCTACACTGCATCAAAATGGTGACAACTGACAAAATGGAAAAGTAACAAGAACTTGTCACAAAACATATTTTTTGTGGCCATATAAATGCACAGACACAATTATTTTCTGCGCACAGAATACTCACCATGCTCTCCATCACAGCAGGATACAATTCTTCAACTCTCTGGAGTATGATTTTTGGTACTCTTGTTTCCAGAGAGTGCAGAATTGTTTGTAAGCTTACAACTCGTCTTTCACACATGGTGGCTATATATGGAAATGACTTACGCAAACACTGCAACCAAAATCAGAAGCCAGAATATCAGTTCTCAACATTCATTAACATCAAAAGTACAACTCCCATAGCTAACACGAGAGAAAAAACAAGGCGTTACAAAGCGTAATAACTCAGAAAGATAAGACTAACACAGTGTGGTAAATAGTTTCAAAGATTCACAATGCAAAGTCACAAGAAATACGACTTATGAAAAGTGTTCAGTGTTTTATTTCACAACACTGTCAACTGCCAGGATTACATAGTGCTGATGGCGGATCAATAAAATATGGGTATGGTATGGTAGAAGGATACTGACAGGGAAAACTTAAGTGCTCAGGTGAAAACCTATTCCAGTGATGCTGCATCCACAAATCCCACACAGACTGCCCTGCGCTCCAACCCACGCCTCTGCACTGAGAAACCTATGACTAAACACCTGAATCCAGGCATGCCTAATTTTTGGCAAATTCCGTGCATGTTATGAAGTGAAGCTACTCCACTGATTAGCATACCACACTCATCACAACTTGTACACTGCTCACATACTTGAAAGTCTTCCATCTCTCTCTTGTGCCTTCATATACAATTTAATATACACAAACATAAATAACACTTCAGATGAACATAAACAGGCAAACATGAACACTGGTATGCTGACAGTTGAGACAGATAGCTAATACACAGTAGGAACAACATTATTCTGCATCTCAGTCTACATAATGTGCGCTGAACACAATGGAGGGTAATAAACTGCATTACAGAACCATTTCATAAGTGCTCTATAGTGTTATAGTGCCATCATCCATTACAGTCAATGACAGCATATATGGGATCAGCCAGGTTCAAGACACATTACACACACACAAGGTTCCCCTCCACCTAGTGCCAAGTGCTACCTCTTTACACTATTCCACTATACTTTTTCTTTTAATTTTACTTGATTTCACTTCCAGGACAGTTTAGTGTGGCACAGTTATGTTACTTTTCATTAGTACAGTTTATTATAGTACAGCCTGTGTTAGGAGGAATTACGCTTGCTGAGACTTATTTAGGACAACATACATAACTATTGTACAGCATGCCCCATTATTCCCATACAGGGCCGGATTAAGGTGCAAGCCAGCCGAGCAGCTGCCCATGGTGCCAACATATATGAGGACCTTTGATGTCATCGGATTAATCAGAAGTATGGTGCTAGTAAACTTAGGTTTCCAAATGTCAAAGAATTTCTCTAAAAATTATCAGCAATTTGGGTACACATCATACAAATGCCTGGGCCCACACTTTACACATGCCAGAATTAAGAATCTGATCTATATCACAAAGTCTATACCGCACTTACCTAAGAGAAGCTGACAATTGCAACATAAAACATTTGATAAATTTACTACTGAACACTTTCCGTTTGTGGTCTGACTGCACTATATCACTGCTATGTTCTGGCACTGACGCCATCATTACCGTTCCAATGGAACACAGATGATTTATACTTGTAGTTATTAATCTGTGATTCATGTTCTACATCTCACTCTTTGGCGACGTAAGATGATACGTCCGTCTACACCCGTTGTACAAAAACAGTCCGAGGTTACTGGTAGTATTGCTATCAACAGTGCTCTGCCGGTAGTAAAGATTCCAATGCACTTACAGGATCTATGGCACACAATAGGGTGTAAGGCATATTTCATTATATAAGGTTCGCAACACATGGTGGCCAAACTTCTGGAACGGTTGTGCAGGTAATTTGCAGCAAAAAACTACAAGACACTATACTTCATTTCGATACGTTTATCAAATTACTCGCTAATGAAACGAGGTCGCACATCTGTATAACACTATTATAACACAGGATTAGAGGTTTTCGCTGGTGGCTATAATCTAATATTTGAGCTCTATTATGTTGCGACACTGTGGGGTGGCCAGAATGCGCAACACGTTCACAGATTAATATGCAGACATTTGTTTTGTATACGATTTGTGCAGTGGAATTTCTTATCACAAAGCATTGACACCTCGCACAGAAACCTTGAGTAGGATAGCTTCCTTCCCAAGAGCAAATGCAGAACATGAAACACAACTGGATGGAGCCGACGTTCAACCAGTAAGTACAATTATACGTAGGATGACTGGAAGGTTCACGAGAAACTGCTGAATGGAGAACCAGGAAACACACATCCTGCCTCTTGAAGGGGATTTCTGCCCCATCCTGATTGCATTCAAAGACATGTTAGGTATTCCTGCCACCATTCTTGGGCTACATTAAAGATGGAGAAAGGTAGGTCTTCTGAAATATCTGTACACATATAACCAACCATACAGCGTCACATCCCAGAGGAATGTTATCTTGAAACTATAGCAGTTCCAAACTGGACAATATTTATGGTGTTCAGTCTCACAGCTTTAGGAATAAAAGTAAATGCACACCGTCAAACTAATGACCATCAATATATACATATGGAAGCTCAAACAAGGATCCTTCAAAACACTGGAAACTACTTAAAAGTCAACATGGCGTAATATCCCAGGAGACTTGCATCTTCACAATACACGTTCACTATAAACACTCCTACACTGCATCAAACTGGTAACAACTGACAATATGGAAAAGTAACAAAAACTTGCCACAAAACTTATTTTCTGTGGCCATATAAACTCACAGACAACAGAAGGAAACAATCATTTTCTCAACACACAAAATTCACCATGCTCTCCATCACAGCAGGATACAACTCTTCAACTCTCTGCAGTACGATTATTGGCACTCTTGTTTCCAGAGTGCAGAATGGTTTGTAAGCTTACACATGGTCTTTCACACATGATGGCTTCCAGGCTGTATATGGAAATAACTAACACAAATCTTAAATGTACAGTTTTGCAGCTTTTATAAAAAAATGTAATTTGGAATATTTGCACAGATCCTGAAAGGAAACATAATAATTACATGCAGCATTTACACACATCATATTTCACTGGAAACTGAACTTGTATTCCTACTGAGGCATAAGGACATTTGCTAAGCATGTGAATATATTGTAACCGAAATTACAGGCCAGAATATCACTTCTCTACATTCTATAATTCATTCATTCTGTAGTCTGTCTTACGACAGGTCCGTAGCCTCTTCCAAAGCGAGTTCTCCACAGGGTGCGATCTAGTGCTTCCTCTTTCAATTTCCAGTATCTTTTCTTTTCCTTAAGGTCATCCAGTAGCTGCTTACGTCTTCTCCCTCGTCGTCCCGTCATTTCTATCCTTCCTTCTAACTTTCCTTCAATCACGTGTTTCAGAAGGCAGTTTCTACGCAAGATGTGACCAATCCAGTTAGCCTTTCTTCTTTTTATTGTATGTAGTATATTCCTCTCCTCCTTCACTCTGTGTAATACTTCTTCATTTCTCACACGATCGGTCCAACTGATCTTCTCCATTCTTCTCCAGCACCACATTTCAAAACTTTCCAGATACTTCTGATCTACTTTCCGAAGTGTCCACGTTTCAGCACCATACAAAGCTATGCTCCAAATGTAGCACTTTACTAGTTTCTTCCTTAAATTTAATTCCAGTTTGCTGGTGAAAAGATTTTTCTTCTTGTTGAATGCTGTTTTTGCCATGGCAATTCTGTATTTAATTTCACGTGTACACCTTGCATCACTTGTTATCATGCTACCCAAATAATTGAAATATTCCACATTCTCCAATTGTTTTTGATCTATCATAATTTTCATTAGGGATGGTTGCCTTGAGATTTTCATTACTTTAGTTTTTCCCACATTCATTTCCATTCCATAGCGTCTTCCAATTTCAATTAGTCTATCAATCATGCCCTGTAGCACCTTTTCTTCTCTAGCCAGTAGCACAAGGTCATCTGCATATTTCACAGTGCGAATTACTTGTCCTCCTATTTTGAAGTCTCCAAACCCTTCAAGAGCTTCCTTGGTAAGGTACTCGCTGTATAAGTTGAACAGAATCGGTGACAAGGAGCAACCTTGTCTAACTCCTCTTCCAATCTTCACACTTCTTGTCTCCCCTTGGTCCAGTCGTATTTTGACACTCTGTTCCATGTACAATTTGCTGATCAATCTTCTTTCGCGCCAGTCTATCCCAATTCCTTTTAGGATTTGCATTAATTTGGTCCAGTTGACACGGTCAAATGCCTTCTGCCAGTCTATGAAGCAAGCACACAATTCCTCATCTATGACCAAGGTTCGTTCTGATATTATTCTCAGCATCCCAATTGCATCCCTAGTTCCTTTTCCTCTTCTAAATCCAAACTGATCTTCTCCAAGTGCATCTTCAATTTTCCTCTCAATCCTTCTTCTAAGTATCCTCGCTACTATCTTTGCTGCATGAGCGATGATGCTGATTGTGCGATGGTCGCTGCATTTTGTAGCTCTGGGCTTCTTCTTTAAGGCAATCATTGTAACTTCAATAAAATCTCTGGGCCATTCTCCAGTTACGTACATGCTGTTGATCATCTGTGTCATTAGCCTTAGACCACCTTCTCCCAACAATCTGAGTACATCCCCAGGTATATCATCATCTCCTGTAGCCTTCTTATCCCTCATCTCCTTGATAGCTTTTTCCACTTCACTTTGCAAAATATAAGGGCCTTTCTCGTCTTCATCTACTTCATCTTCAGGTTCGACGTCTAGATGTTCTGGTCGATTAGCTCGATCGTAGAGCTCTGTGATATAATTCTCCCAAATTTGCAATACTCGTCTCTGATTTATTATTATATTGCCTTGAGAGTCTTCGATGCCAATGTTTCGAATCCCATGGTTTTCTTTCCAACCTAGTTCCTTTGTCTTCATGTACATTAAATCATAACGTCCTATTCTTTGCAATTCTATGATCTCGTCGCATATGCTCTCCAGATATTCCTTCTTGGCGTTGTCCGTGGCTCTTTTCAATTCGTTCCTCAGTCTTCTGTAGTTCTTCCTTCCTTCTTCATTGTTGACATTCTTCCATTTCCTTCGTTCATCCATTTTACTGATCATCTCCTGTGTAATCCATGGCTTTCTTGCTCTCCTCTCGACTTTTCCAACCAACCACTCATAGTATCTAACACACATTTCTTGATATTGTTCCACTGCACTTCCACATTCCCACTTTCACATTTGATTGCACCAAGCTGTTCTTCTAGTCTATCGTGTACTACCTGTCGTTGAGCATATAGCTTCTCCAAATCCCATCTTGGTTTTTTCTTGTGGAACCTCATGATCTTCTTCAATCTGGTGCAGATCTTTGCAACCAGTAAATTGTGGTCAGAGTCAATATCTGCTCCAGGCAGTGTCTGCACATCCTTCACACTGTTCCTGAATCGCTGTTTCACTAGTACATAGTCCAGCTGATATCGATTCCTATCTCCTGGTGATTTCCACGTGTACAATCTTCTTTTAGGTTTTTTGAACCATGTGTTTGTTATAACAAGTCCATTTCTTTCACAGAAGTCAATAAGCATTTGACCTCTCTGATTCCTCCTTCCCAGTCCATATGGTCCAACAGTGTTGTGATGTGCTTTATCTCCAACCACACTGTTCCAATCTCCCATTATAATCGTGTTTGTCGCACCCTTTCCATCCTCTTCAAGAATTTCTTCAATTATATCATACAACTCTTCCACTTTGTCATCTTCACAGTCCGATGTTGGCATGTACACTTGCACTATCAAAATACTTACCGGTTCTGCCTGCAATTTAATAGCAATGATTCTGTCACTATACACTCTCTTCTTAACAACACTTTTCACTACGCTTTTATGCACTACTATAGCTACGCCTCTTTCAGCACTGTCACCCCCAGAATAATACACTGTATAATCACCACTTTTTATTTCACCTTGACCCTTCCACCGCACTTCACTAACACCTAGCACAGACACTGCGTTCTTCTGCATCTCTTTCTTCAAATTTTCGAGTTTTCCTCCTTGATTCAAGGTCCTCACGTTCCAAGTGCCTATCTTGAAGCTGTTATGTTCATTCTGTGTCTTCTGCTTTTGTCTGTAGTCATTACCGCATGATGTCTCCCCTAGAAACACTCCCCCCCGGAGATCCGAATGGGGGAGTAGTTTACCTCCGGAATGTTTTGTCTCCAGAGGAAGCATCTCGCATTTGGCATTTGTCTCTGTTTCTGGAAGAGACTATCCAGGAAAAGTAATAATGTGGTAGTTTTTCCATTTGCTTTCCACATCGCAGTACAGCAGCCGTTCAGACCACTCTGGTCACGCCTGTTGCTACACGATCATGAACCATCTCGAGCATCATTTGCTCTGTGCTTCATGTCGCTACTGATGTCGCTGCTTCCGACATCAGGGGAGTTTTTATTCGGTTTCCCATCTCCTAGGCATCTCTCTTCGTCTGGTTCCTACCCTTTTGATCTGTCCGGCTTGGGAGACCCTACTGGTAGCAATGCTACCGCCGGCTTAGCTCTCAGGGTCTCTGGAACTCACAAGCCCCTCTACCGCGGCAAGGTGAAGATACCAACAAAGGGGATTCTATAATAACAAAACAATAACTGCTTCAGCTAACAGATAACAGATAAAACAAACTCATGCAATGTGCAGTAAGTCACAAAGACGAGCGTGGTGAGCATGATGAATAGGTGCTAGGAACCACAATGAGAAGTCTTAGGAAACATGATTTATAAAAAGTGTTTAGTTTTTATTTAACAATCTAGCTATCATAGAGATGAACCACTTGTGGACCCATGCCAGTCTCACACATCCAGAAGTGTCTTCAATGGTCTTCCTTGGTTCCTTCTGCTTTTGGTCAGTAGTTATTTTATTATCCTAGGTAATCTGTTATGAGACATTCTATTTACATGCTGTTTCCATTTTCTCTTGTGTTCCTGTATTTTGTCCAAAACTGTGGTTATATTTAATACCTTTGCAATCTCTGTATTTGTTTTATCATCTGTCCAAATGTATCATGCTGTTCTTCTCATATCTTCTTATCAAATCCATGCACAACAACCAGAATTTCCATTCTGGACACAACACAGTTCCACTGTTATGTGAACAATTTGTGCCCCAACAGTTGTTAATAACACACATAACATTAACCAGCATTTCGAGAGATGTCAGACATGTCTGCACTGCTGTGAGAATAATTTTATTTCAAATGTTTGTGTTTTCATTGCATTCCTGTTGCCTTAGTCTAATGTGTTAGATATTCCAGTAATTGCCTCCAGCAGTAAAATTACTAACACAATGATGAACATATATCTGACATCTTGCTAAACACTGGTTAATGTTATGTGAGTTGCTAACAACAGTTGTGGCTAAATTTATTCATGGTACAGTGGAATTGAGTCCAACATGAACACACTGGTTGCTGTTGCTCTTAGTTGTGTGTGGATATGATCTGATACACATACTGTGGAACAGTGTGTTTTTCTGCACGAATCATGTGGAATGTGGTTCTGCTAAATTGTGACAGAATGTCAGAGAAAATTATGTGAAAATTCTCCCATGATCACAGTTCCAAGCACAACAGGCATTTCCAAGCTTATTATTGAAGTCAAATATACTGGGTCACTGATGGACAAGACTGCTGCTAAAAAATGCTGACAGATACAAAAAATAGTATTGACAGAATTCTTTAAGGCTCCCAAAGCAATTTAAAAAATAGTGATTAATGAAAAGATACATGACTGACACAGGAATCAATTCCCGACCACCCACTCCGTAGGCAAACTCTATACAACATTGCTACTGCACGAAACATGGCAGCCTGTCTGCGTAAGAGGTATGTAAAGACAAAAATGAATAATGCAGGAAGTACAGCTGAGTATTACAAAGCAACAGTGGAGTGTCTACACCTAATATTTTGGCCACAAAGTCACAGTAGGTTCCACTACCACATTGCAAAACCAGAACCAAATTGGAGGGTATCAAACAACTGTCTCCCCTTGTCAGTAGGAATAGGTTGAAAGAATAGCACGCACACAATTCCATAACCAATAACTTATTCGTGACAAAAATAATAGAATTATATACTGACCTGCTACAATGGTGTCCTATTATGCATATATCAGTATCATGTTTCCTCATATAAACCAAATATATCTTTATACTTATATAATAAAAATAATGTGTCTGTGTGTATGTCCGTGACAGACAAAACTCGAGGAAAATGAAGGCAAACGCCTGGAAGTTTGGCAGTAGTTTCTCGATGTGCACTGCCAAATATAGTCACAATCTGCCTACAGCATATGGGCACGCCATTCTTACTGGGTCTCACAGACACAGCTGAGCACCAAGTACATTCCAGACTGTTCTCAGTGAGGTTCAGAGATACAGAGAATAAACACTGGTAAGATTAAAAAGTAAGAATTGAGCTGTTGCTATGACATACAGAGACCTTTAGTTTGTACTGAGCAATTGTGTAGCAACTGAAAGATGGGCCTAAGTGTCATTTTTCCCAGGTTGTTGAACTCAAAGTCAGGGACAAAATGCCATTTTTAGTGGTTGTTGAACTGAAAGGCTCAGCCTAAGTGTATTTTTTTGCAGTTATGCAGAACTTTGGATGAATGACTGACCAAACCAGTACTAACACAATTTCTTTACTGCAGAAGGAAATGAATTCACAACACTGACAGAATGCAGACAGATACTGTATCCTAAGTAAAGATGAGATGAGATCAGCACAGATCAACTGGGAGAAACTAAGGATCGCCTTCATGAATCTAGAAAACTGAGGCCAGAATGGGTCGACAAATGAGCCATATTCTGAGCATTGTGAGGGACGAAAATTATCTCTGAGGTGCCACCAACAAAGACCACAGCTAACTTAGAAAAGTTGCTTCAAAATTATGTAATACTCTTCATCACATAAAGCAGTTTCATTACCTATTATGATACTATTCTTCAAACATTTGCTAAAACAAAAAGTCATCAATCCAAACACACCGTTAATATGAGATCAAATGTGATACAGATAAATTATCATGATTTTCAACTTTACAGGCCACTTACAAGTTAAGAATGTGTTATTTCTGCTGAGAACTTTTCAACAATTCAATTGAATTTAAAATAACAGAAATATGAATCTACAAATTCTAGCAAGATATCACAATTTATATTCTGCAAAACAGCAAACATCTCAATAAACGGCCATTCTAAAAAAATCGAGCTCACGCACTAATCAGAAGGTTAATATTTCATCCTGGTACCTAAAATGTCAACTCCATGTGACAATATTCAACAATACCATTCTTTTAGGACAAGTTTAGTTCTTAAGAATAAATACTGGGAAAATAATAATTTACTTCTCTGTGCGTGCACGTGCACGTGTGAACATGCAGGATCTGATGTTGATGACTATGAACATTTATGTTCTACTACAATCTGATGCTGTATAGCGAACAGAACAGGACCACAACCCAAAAACAATAATCTGTACATATGTACATTCATTCAGTTTGGATCACATCAAAATTAAACATTATATATCACAGCATGTTTTGTTATGTAGTAGGTCACTAACAGAACTCAACAGTCTCACGTTCCAAACAGTACAATATCTTGTGTAGCTTCATTTTCATTTCATAACATACACTGCACATTATATCACAAATTTCAACCAACACATGCACTTTATTCTATTAAAAACTATAAGTTGTAGATTTTCGTAGTGCGTAACATACATGTACAACACGTCGTGCAACACTGGTAGAAGTGAACATTAATACGCAGTGAAATTAGTACTTAATATTTTATTATGCAGTTTTTATAATACCCTCACTGGACTGTTCTTAATCTACACCTTTGGATGTGTATATACTAAGTAACTCTAGTCGCCCGTGATGATGGCCGGTTAACCGAACGAAACATATGTAGGGCATTTTAACGAACTATTAATTTTTAATAGAATAAAGTGCATGTGTTGGTTGAAATTTGTGATATTATATTAACATGCACGGTATAAGCAATATTAAGTACACTGCACATTATATTATGTGGTCAAAGACAACATGAGAAGAAACTGAAGCTACAGAAAGGGCTATATAAAGTGCCGTAATATTGACAACCATGTGTATAGGGAAATACAATAACACTGCTGTATCTTAATTCATATGCAACTATCAAGATAAACACCAAATAAACATCGTTTCCCATCCTCCCTATACAATAAATGGCACAGACGATAAACAAAGATATTCTCAGTATCATCTCTCACGTATATCACATTAACTACAATAAAACACAAATACTTACAAGCACTACAGTAATGCAAGGGATAGAAAAATCTCCACATCAGGCAAGTATCATTTTCTGCTACATGGATAAATGTTACACCTTAAAAAGCCTCACTTTGCTTTGGTCATAAAAACATTTTGCTACCCACAGCAGTAAGACATTTTCCCAACCTTGATAATTTATGGTACTATATACATATGCACATTGTTTCTATTTTATCTGGCAAATATCACTGGTCACTTCCTGCTGCTAATGTGATTTGCCATGAGTCAGGGTTCACACACTGTAATTCAAAGGTGCTAGGAAGTTCTACTTCAATGCACTGCAGATAATATTAGGTTTCTAAGCACCATATTTAAAGATGTGCTGCACAAGATTTCCTTCGGCTCAGATATGTGACACATCTGACACATTGGGTATCCCATGTCTAAATTAAGCAGGTGAAATTTAAGACACGCCATGAAGGCTTCTTTTTAGAACGTCTTCAGCACAATTATTACAGCCAATGCACGCTTTATCCCTGAACACACCCCAACAAATAAAAATTAATAGCAAACATTCACATCTGGCAAACAAAGAGGCAACATTCCCCTCATTATTGTCATCAAAAACACCCTCTAAACAATGCATAAATTGCTTGTGGAGTGGACTGTTGCACTCTCTTGCTGACATGGGGCACAGGTTTTCTCATAATCAGACTTGTATTCAAAAAATTGTGTCATAATGAATGCAATACATCAGTATGAATTCATAGCCTTAGTAAAATAAAAATGAGCCCAAAAATCCTATTTGCACTCACAGCACACCACACACCAACTTTAACATCATGCAACAGCACTTTGCAGATTGACAATGGAATTTCCGCAGACCAATACCTCTTAATCTGAGAGTTCACATATCCACAGATATGAAATAATCAATGTGGAGCCTAATTCTTTAACAAACACTCCTAGTAGATACCAGTCCACAAAATTCAGTTATTGCAGAAACTTTATTCAACGTACGCATTATACAGAAACATACAATCCTGCAATGGGCTACTTATATTGACAAACAATGCATACTGTCCTTCACAAGCTCACTCCCATAATGCACATGTGGCCAGGCCAGTGCGCAGGCCACACAATACGGGAGCCAGTATCTGACTTCATATTTGTCAGATGAAATAAGGATCACATATGTGCATACACGCAAGCATGTGTAGACATTATTTACTGTGCAATGCCCTGTTCTGAACAAGTTATAACAGCTGTCAGGAAAGAGACAGGTGGCAAACCAAACTAAAATGGTTTCAATGCTGATAAATGTGATGTGCCCTCTGTGTTTACCATCAAATCAAGAATGAATCTGCAGCTGACCCACACCTAATTAAATATTTGGGTATGACATTCTTTGCCTGTATGCAGAATCCAGAAGATCCGAATACCTAAGGCAGTGTTACCTCATAAGGCAGTTCATGAGCAGAATACATATTTAATGATAAACAAAGAAATCAACACATATTGCCAAACTTAACGAAGTATTCATGGTTTTTCAAACAGCCAACATTGTCTCTAGCGTAAAGTGAGCTACGAAATGAACATATATACATTCACCAACTTCAGTCTTTCACTACATGCATTATGAAATTATCACAGACGTATTTCTCCTCGACTAAACCATTTGCAGTGTTACGCTTTCCATAATTCCTTAAAAAAATTAATAACGAATAATTGGTACATACACCTAAATGATACCCTAGCAAGCTTACCTGATTAAACACCTGGGGAAGAAACCGGAATTCCGTTTTACTTCTGAAATGTTTTATGTCGACAGTTCTTATCCGTTGAACGGTAGGGCTGTGAAATATTAGCAGTGGTTAACTTATGTTAAACATATGCATGAAATAACTCAAAAGGACGACCACACCCAAGCCAACGCGACCATATACGCAACCGTTTAAAAAAAAAGGTGACGCTAGCACAGATTATGCAAGCTCTTCCGACAACGGATAAGAGCTTCTATACTAATAGTCATGGACTAGAGCATGGATGAGCGGCGGTGTAGTTGAGATCTTCTTTCACCTGAGGTGATACCACAGTTTAACTATTATTGTGATACGGGCTTTGGTTGGTAGTTGGTTACCGACGATTCGGGACGGCCTATTGGACCCCTGAAGATGGGACCGAAACACCGGTAACAAACTACAAACGAACGCTGCGTAACATTCTACCAGAGTGAAGGCCGCACCTGTTAACCTGCTCTCAATCCCGTATTCGTGTCAATTTTATAATAGTATCTCTTTTACCTGTGTCAGCTTCCTCGATGTGGCATGAGTTACCAGACGTGAAATTTGAATAGGCCAGAGGCTGTAGGTTTACGCATTCGAAAATTGAAAACGCCTACTTCAGGCTAGCCAAATTACTTTCGTTAGGGCTTAAGCAGTGTCATCTGAATTGTTTCGTAGGGACTTTGGTAGCCCATTTAAATTAATTACTCCCTTCCGCAGACGTCTTTTCTTTGGCATTTTAGTGTAATTTCTGAATCATTTCGACCGAGGTACGGCGACCGCAAGCCTTCGAGTCGATTTTCTGAGGCCAAGAGCACGCATACATAAACAGTTATCTATACAGGCACTTAGGAAAGGTTATGACATGCATAATAAGCTTTATTAATGTAGTGCCATATGTCGTCGCCACCGACTACGTGAGTGCACTGGACCACAGGCCATCGCTGTATCTTACCTTCATATTGGCTTCTAAACCATTTCCACATTATTTTAAATTAACGTAAGCTGGCACTTCGTTTGGGGTAGAAGATATGTTACTGAATGTTTATACAAGTCCCTAATTTTATCTGACAATTTTCTGCCACACCTGCTGAGTGGACTAAAATAAGTGAGCTAACAGGAAGTGACTAATGATAAACACTTATTAACCAACAGTTGCACTATAAAGTAGATTGTCACTTAAAATACTCTACATATGTTTCGGTCATCGAGCGACCATCATCAGGGGCTTCAATATATGTACAAACTTCACTACGCACTTTCACTCTTCATTGCTTGTTCGTTGATTTACGCTGGGGGGTTCCTTATACGCGTTTATTTATGTAGGGTGTGGCGTTAGATTTTTGGTGATGATCGTTGTATGTTGAGCTGCTTCGCTATGATGAAATAAATAGTAAGATCTTAAAAACTTGTGCTTCTGATATCAGTCACCCATTAACCTTCATTTGTAATCATTCAATATATAAAGGTATCTTCCCTGATCGTCTCAAAATTGCACTTGTAAAACCTCTGTATAAGAAAGGAAACAAAACTAATATAACAAATTACAGACCTATTTCGCTATCGACAGTTTTTTCAAAAGTATTCGAGAAAGCTCTGCACAGCAGATTAAGCCAACATCTACACACTAACAACATATTGGTCCCAGAACAGCATGGTTTTAGGAAAGGTATATCTACAGAAAAGGCTGCATTCAAACTAACTGATAGTGTGTTTAAATCTCTTAACCAAAAAATACATGTTGGAGGAATTTTCTGTGATCTAACGAAGGACTTTGACTGCGTAAATCATTAAATTTTGTTATCTAAATTACATTTCTATGGCATTCAAGGAGTAATGGCAGATTGGTTCAGATCCTATTTAACAAACAGACAACAGAAAGTCAAAATAAGATCTCCTAGTTAAACTCGAAAATTTTCCACTGACTGGGGTACGATGAAACATGGAGTCCCCCAAGGGTCCATTCTAGGGCCCTTATTGTTCATAATTTATATCAATGACCTTCCACTGAGAATAAATTCCTTGTCAGAACCAATATTATTTGCTGATGACACTAGTGTCATAATCTCTAACAGAAATTTTGAAGAAGTTTGTATGATATCAAACTCAGTACTCTCCAGTATGATTGAATGGTTCTCAGCAAACAAGTTAGTCCTAAACATAGAGAAAACAAATATAATGAAATTTGTAACAAATAATTCACCACAATGTTCATTGACTATTGGTTATAAAGATATGTACATTGAAGAAAAACTAAATTCAAAATTTCTTGGCTTACATCTTGATAACCACCTAAATTGGAAAGGTCAAATTGATCAAATGATACCTAAATTAAGTGGAGCATGTTATGCAGTTAGGTCAATGTTCCACATCAGCAACATTAACACTCTCAAGTCAATTTATTTCGCATATTTTCACTCTATTGTACAATATGGAATAATTTTTTTGGGAAATTAGTCCAACAGCAGGAAGATAGTTACATTACAAAAGAAAATAATCAGAATTATGGTTGGTGCACATCCTAGAACTTCATGCAGAAGTCTATTTAAAAAACTAGAGATTTTGCCTGTTCCATGCCAATATATATTTTCATTAATGAACTTCCTCGTTGATAATCAAGAAAATTTTAAAAAAAATTCATAAGTACACAGTATTAATACAAGGAATAAGCCATTTGTCAACCAATTGTCAACCTATCATGCTTTCAGAAAAGTATATTCTATTCTAGTATCAGGATCTTGAATACCTTACCATGCAATATCAAAAAACTTAAGAATGAAAAGGCACAATTTAAAGCAGCACTAAGAAGATACTTAAATGCACACTCCTTTTACTCTGTAGATGAATTTCTTATGAGTACTGTTAACTTATAATACTGACGTCTAAGACTGCACATAGAATGATTACAGCATTTTGCAATGTACATTTTTATATGATTTTGTAAATTATGACTTATTCCACATCCTCTTGTCTTGTGACAATATATGGATCAATGGAATGTATATATGTATGTATTCCAGAAACAACTCCACGTTACCTATCTGCAAGAAGTGTTTACGGAAAGTCTGACATGTCAATCTCAGCACGGTGACGTCAGCCTGGCAGTATTGCTGCAGTATGCGTCTGTTATCGAACAGCTCGTGTCGCTTGGCCTCAACCAGGAGAGAAAATCCTTTCTCTCCGAGTAGCTCATCTGATCTAGACCGTAATATGTGACGTCGGGCATGGGACCCACGTAATTCATATTCTCGGCCGTGTTAAACAGGTGGGAACACCATGATTTCTTGGACGCCAGGCCGAATGCTTCGGGCAGTTTTCGCAGCGGCATAGCCATATAATTTAAGCTGTTTAACCACGTCATGCCTTCAACCTTCATACACATTATTTTCTGACCGTTCATCATCAGGAGATCAGGCGTCCACTTCTACTGCATAACGAGATTCAGCACGAAATGCAGATCAAACGCCTTGGTGTTATGAGCTATGCACACTATCCTGTCGGCCCAGGGTCTCGTCTCGCACAAGTAGGTTATCAGTTCTCCGACCGGGTCGGTCCAAAAACTGTGCCTCCTCACGCCACATCTGACGCAAAGCACGTCAATGTCCGTTTCGTTCTCGCATGCAGCGCACAACTGCTGCACGCACACTACATTGGCACGTGCAGAAACGATGTAAAAACGTATAACACCCTGTCGCTGGAAGGGGCCCTGTCCATGAATGGGGCCATGTAACACAAATGTCCCGTCTCTCTCATTTTAGAACAATTAGAACAGTACTTCTTGTAGCATTTGTGTTCCTCCAAAAACCTCATGGCGCCGCACGTGAGGCATTGTCTCTTGGACTCGCACACCGCCTTCTGCCCAATAGCTTAATGCACGGGAAAGAGGCCACATATACATAAAATATGGGTCAGAACACCTGCAAGGAAGGAACTCATTGCAAATACATATAATGGGAAATTAATTACACAACAGCAATTGCAAACTCTCTCATAATAGGTTCACAGTAATGAATGAGTTCAATATGTCAATATGGGATGATAAAGTTAAGTCTCCATTATTTTGGATATCAAAAAATTTATATTTTCTGTTACGACTTACAGTTAAAAAAAAAAGTCATAATGGCCATATATTGTCACTGGTTTGGGTAAGATCTGTTTGTTAGAATCCTGTGTACTTCACATGATTACAGAACATCAGAACCATAACGGTATTAATGTACCTTCAGTTCACACTCAGTAATGAATGAATAATTACAAACACCATGGTTATTCTGACAGTTGCCACTAACATATATGTTACGCCTTTTCAGGTCACTCTTCCTACTGAATGACTTAGTACATACATCACAGTGATATGGTCACTCCGCACTATGGATGTGTTGATGTCTCTTCAGATTGCCCTTCTCACTGAATGACTTATTACATACATCACAATTATAAGGTCGCTCCCCACTATGGATGCGTTGATGTCTCTTCAGCTTAACCTTCTCACTGAATGACTTATTACATACATCACAATTATAAGGTCGCTCCCCACTATGGATATGTTGATGATTCTTCAGCTTAACCTTCTCACTGAATGACTTATTACATACATCACAATTATAAGGTCGCTCCCCACTATGGACCCGTTGATGTCTCTTCAGCTTAACCTTCTCACTGAATGACTTATTACATACATCACAATTATAAGGTCGCTCCCCACTATGGATGCGTTGATGATTCTTCAGATTACACTTGACACTGAATGACTTATTACATACATCACAATTATAAGGTCGCTCCCCACTATGGATGCGTTGATGTCTCTTCATATCAACCTTCTGACTAAATGACTTACTACATGCAACACAATGATATGGACGCTCCCCACTATGGATGCGTTGATGATTCTTCAGATTACCCTTGAAACTGAATGACTTATTACATACATCACAGTTATACGGTTGCTCCCCACTATGGATGCGTTGATGTATCTTCAGATGACCTTTCTGACTAAATGACTTACTACATGCAACACAATGATATGGACGCTCCCCACTATGGATGCGCTGATGTATCTTCAGATGACTTTTCCGACTAAATGACTTACTACATGCAACACAATGATACGGTCGCTCCCCAGTATGGATGCCTTGATGTTTCTTCAGATCACGTTTCTCACTGAATGACTTATTACATACATCACAATTATACGGTCGCTCCCCACTATGAATGCGTTGATGATTCTTCAGATTACCCTTCTGACTAAATGACTTACCACACACATTACACAGACACGAACGTTCCCCACTATGGATGCGTTGATGTTCCATTAGCCTATCCTTGACACTGAATGACTTATTACATACATCACAATTATAAGGTCGCTCCCCACTATGGATGCGTTGATGTCTCTTCATATCACCCTTCTGACTAAATGACTTACTACATACAACACAATGATATGGACGATCCCCACTATGGATGCGTTGATGTATCTTCAGATGACCCTTAACACTGAATGACTTACTACATACAACACAATGGTATGGACGTTCCCCACTATGGATGCGTAGATGTGTCTTGAGACTACACATCTCACTGAATGACTTATTACATACATCACAGTTATATGGTCGCTCACCACTATGGATGCGTTCATGTTTCTTCAGATTATCCTCGACACTGAATGACTTACCACACACATTACAGAGATATGAGCGCTCCCCACTATGGATACGTTGATGTATCTTTAGATTACCTTTCTGACTAAATGACTTACTACATGCAACACAATTATATGGACGATCCCCACTATGGATGCGTAGATGTGTCTTCAGATGACCCTTGACACTGAATGACTTATTACATACATCACAGTTATATGGTCGCTCACCACTATGGATGCGTTGATGTGTCTTCAGATTACCTTTCTGACTAAATGACTTATTACATACATCACAGCGATACGGACGCTCTCCATTATCTGTGTCTTGATATTCCTGGTAAAGAAATATGGAAAAATTAACTCTAATGCAATTGCTTTTAAAACAAGGTATCACTTAAGTAATACACTTATTACTGAATTACAAGGGTTCTGTGCACAATAATATACATAACAGATTGACTGGTAAATATTTCATAAACACAAGGTCACCTGCAATATGACAGCAAAAAAGAGGGAATGAAGGTTATTAGAACATAAATGAGTAAATAACAGAAAAAATGCTATCAATACATTTTTAATAACTGAGGATCAAAGAATTCAAAATTTTTTGAAAGTGATGACAAAGAACAAGACCAAGAATGCTGGTGACTGTATCTTTTATTTTCTTACTTAAAAGTGACACCTCATACAGAGCACCTGCACAATGCATAGGTCAGTTATGGAGACTGTAAGCCTTGGATAACAGTCAGACAGTCTGTACATGATAGCAAATGCTTACGCAGAAGGTCAACCAAAACTGACAGCACCTTGCAGAGGGCGAGAAGCTAATCTACACTAAAACGATGTAGTCAAATTATTACATCAATCAACTTATGCACTGAATATAATACATTCAAGAGCAAGCATAAAACTCCCCTATGTTTCTGCACCCAGGTGCCATCTTCAAGGAGTTATTCAACACAAGGATTGTAGGCCCTACATGCTAATCCAGTTACTATGTCGCCGTTATTGAAATGATTAAAACATCAAACACTACAATTCTAAAATACATGCAGTTAATGAACATCAGATTACAATGTTATAATATTAAAGGGATTAAAAGTGAGCAGTTCCAGGTATAGCAGTTGTTTGCACACTTATGGATCATGCAAACAAACATCTGGCTTGATCGTATGTAGAGATCTCGTCCTGATAAGACTGTGTGCAGTGTGTGTCATGTCAGGTGGTGTGGTACACTGAATGTAAATATATTACATAACCAACAAAAAATGTTTATGCATAGCTAACTCATTACAAAAATTAGAAAAAATGTGTCTCTACACAAGTTATGTCTAAAAAATACTGCTCAAACAAGTGTAATAAATTAAATACTGGAGTGACGTTTTGATTGATAGATTATTGGATACGTTACATTTTTAAAATCTTACTCAACGCCAGGATCCAGCCACGGGTCGGTTGTTAAGAATTTGCATTTCTTTTGTTAGTAATGGAAATTTGGCAACATTAATGATGGGTTGAATAGGTAGAAGTTTGTTGAAATTGCTTATGCAGAGATGGAGGTAGAGTGAATACAGGATTTATTGGGATATATGTTAGAGACAGGAAATGTGATGCCAGAATTAGCTTAGAGGGTTTTTAAATAAGACGATAGTTTGATGAACAGAGGGACTATTAGTGTTTAAAAAGGCAGTTGGTTAAATTGTATTGGATAGGTATGTAGAAGGAGAGCTAGTTTCGTGTTGTATTCATTAGCAAGTGTGCTAAAGAAAGATTTGTGAGGTTTACAGGAAAATATGCAGATAGATGAAGTTTGAAGTTGGGTTAGGAACATTTAAGCAGGTTAGGAATTGAGGAACTGAATTATGTGGGATTTGATTGGTGCATGAGATATGATTGATTAGTTACTATTTTAGTACGATTATGCAGATAGAACCATTTAGAATTTGGGACTTTGGTAATTAAAGTGAGTGAATGAGATTGAAGTGAATTTATGCAGGTATGAGAGTTGACATAATTTTGGTTGTAGGAATGCTGTTAGCATGTATGAATTTTGGGTAACTATTTATTTGTGAGTACAGTTAGAATACTGAGTGGAAAAGTTTATACATTTAGAGGTATAGAGTTTAAGTTAACTTGTAACAGTTAGTCCACACACACTTGGCTTTGTGAGAATGGTAACCTCAGCATTTTTACGTTTGCATGCTGGAGGATATGGGAACCACAGTATCAAATATTCCTTATTAGGAAATGAAGATTTCCATTGGTTACTTACGATAGGGACTAGAAGTAAATGCATTAATTTGATTGGATGCAAATGTAGGAGAGGTAGTGAGGTAGCCATGTTGCTAATGCAACAGGGTGTGGTATGGAAGTTATTAAATATAGGTGAGAACAAAGTTTTGGGGTCATTTGGCTCGACGATTTTGGAACATATTTTGGCGCAAGATGTGAGACAGATTGGACGATGGATTTTAAATTTTAACTTGTAAAATTTTATGAAGAAATTACGATGTGAAATTAATTGTGAAATACTTAATTATCTGTGTGAAGATATTTTGATGGAGTAATTTGAAAGTAACGCAGAAATTAAGTTAATATAAAGTGAAATGGCAGTACAGCACCTGATCTTGTGGTTACGTAATAAGATGGCAGTGGAAAATGCTATACTTATGCACCAATATAATATGTGCCAGTATTTGGAAGTATGAACGGGCAATTGATGTTGATGTATTCCAGAGGGAACATGGATCATTTTGTAACACAAGGTAGGTTGGCAAAAGAATAAGTTTTTTGGATTGTTTGTATGTTTTAATTTGAGAGTTGGTACTTGGAATGAAATTTTGAAATTGATGAATTTTATTATGAAGTATTAACAAACACAATTATTTAGTTAGGTAAAATTGTGTAAAGTTGTTGCAAGTGTGAGTGGGCCAAACTGAACGGGTAATATATTATTTAGTAGAAAGTTGAGTATGGGGAAACTTGAAGGTTGATTAATTTCGAATGTTGATTATTGAGATATTATTAAAGGGATTTAAATTTTATTGTGATGTATGTTAATTAGGACTTAGTTGAGTTAAATAAATTTTATTATTTACTTTGGTTATAAATTGAGAGTGGTTTAATGGTTTTAATAATGGTGATGAAGAAGTACATTCCAAGTATAATCACATCCCAAGTGTAATTAGTTCCTTAAGAGCTAGGAAATATCCCGAGTGATAACCGGTAGCAGTATTAGTTAAGGTCAGAGGATTAGTTGACCTTTGGTATCGTTATACCAAGTAATTAGGTGGTGCTAGCTGGGCTAGGCACGCCTGTGGGGGTGACTCAGCCGGGATCGACTGAGCTAGACGCCCCACTTTATGAAGGTTGAAGCAGTTGTAAGTAATCTGCTTTAAAATACAGAAACTTTCTGGTGGCAGCACTATTATAGAGTATAAGAGAGTGGGTGAAGCCAGACGCAGCGGTGTACTGTGGGGCTCACCACATGTAGACGTCCTGGGAGTATGGACTGCCTGGGCGCTACATCCGGGTTGGTGTCCGCGTACACTACCCAGTTGTTATGCTACCGAAGGGTGACAGTTGGTCACCAAATCCCTGAAGTTTCAAGCACGCTCAGGTCACGATACCAGTAGAAAGGGTTTCTTCGAGAACACTCTATGTGCTCTCTCTCTCTAGTAAGAAACCCCTTTCTTACACAAGCAATGACACACAACAGAAACATAAAGTGTCCAAAATATAAATAAGACATCACAAATCACCTAACTTCATTGTTGGCACACTGACAATCGCTGAGGCAACACAAAAACCATTACCTGGTTACGACGCTATGTCAAATTACACACAGCTAATTGTGAGGGCTGAATGAATGTTAATTCCAATTAATTTCGTAATTGTGATAAACAAGTGCATGTATCATTAATACACAATTATAACTGAAAATGTATTGCTGATGCAACTATGTAAGATCTCACACGTTACACTTTTCCTTGAAATCTGTTTATCACAGTCACTTGTTGATATTCCCTGTGCAATTACCAAGAAGCACTGGTACAAGGATTAGCACAAAATACAGTTTAGTTGCAAGCAAAGAAGAACTTAATGTAGCGCTGTGCCAAGACGTGCACTGTTAGAGGCCTGGAACTCCTGTGTCTTGTGCGCACAAGGGCACTGCTTTCCTTACTAAAAGTACCTAAAATGTTGCATACCAAATACGCAGCTGGTGCACATCTAGCTCAAGGATAATTCCGAATGACACAATACTGAAGTTCCTAGTATTAAAAGTAAAGGTAAAGGTCACCCTATAAACTGCCATGGAGTTACAGAGGGGGAGTAGAGGTACAGTTCTAACTATTTCCTTAACCTTGGCACTACATAGGGTGGATATTTAGTGCCACCCCCTACCCGCTTTACCCCTGGGAAAGGCAATGCTGGGTGGGCCCCAGGGACAGTTTGGAGTGGTGCAGAAAATCTCAAACCCCACATGGATTCAATCCACGGGAACATCCAGCCAATAGCAACTCGCTATTCTGACTAGTCTATTGCAGCCCATGAATTTCCTAATGTTTCAAGATGGAATTCTAAGACTTTGACAAAGACACATCTCAAAACATCAAATACACTAACGAAAAAAAAAGACTGCCATTGGGTGGACTTCTTCTTGTAAAGTATGGAAACGTACAAGCTTAAGTGCATAAACTGTAAGTGATATGACGATGATTATGACGATAATGACCAACATGACAACAACATTCTTAAATATTTGAGTATACATCATGATAATGAATTCTTTATTAAAGTTAATATTTATGCATTATTTTCTCGTACAGCCGAGCTACACATTATCAGTGAAGTGTGTAAATTACATAATACTTGATCCCATACAATAAAAATGCCTTAACACAAAATGAAAGCGCTGTTCCACGAGCAACTTATAACACAATACAAACCTATTGGCATACTGTCAAAAGATGGCCATAGATGCATACCCTGTAGTAGAGTTGTGCCATGTGGACAAACTGACTGACAGAGATTGACATGAGCAAAGACATATGCAATTCTAGATATCTGTGAAAATTACTTAATAAGTCATACAGACAAGCTTACCTCATGTTCAGACTTTACTGATGGAAATGTTATAGCCACATGATTCTGTTCCTCTTCTACACCAGTGCCCTCCTCAACTCTGATACCGACAAGTTCAATTTCATCATCAGAGGATGTCAGATATCTCTCAGTAGTTGAACCAGGTTCAACTTTCACTAAACCCATGCTGATCTATAAGAGAACCAAACAATTATCAGCCATGACTGTGCTCTCTCTTACAGCATTAAATGACACTTTTGACAGCTGAGGTTTTCACACCAGTGTTGCTTAAGATTCAAATAGTCTTGGATGTAGTGCAGTGCTGACCATTAAATGACTTCCAACATTTTGGAGGATATTGCTGCCCCCTTCCTGATTGCATTCAAAGACATGTTAGGTATTCATGCCACCATTCTTGGGCGACTTTAGAGATGGAGACAGCTAGGTCTTCTGAAATATTTGTACGTATATACCCAACCACACAGAGTCACATCCCATAGGAATGTGATCTTGAGACTATAGCAGATCCGTACTGGGCAATATTTATGGCGTTAAGCCTCACAGGTATAGGACTAAGTGCATAAATTTAACTGTCACATGATGAAGACAATGAACACCTCGATGACGACATGACAACAACAACAACAACATAATCCTAAATATTTGAGTATACTTCTCAGTTATAAATTCCTTACTAAAGTTTGAACATTCTGCATATCATTTTCTCCTTACATCCATGGAACAGATTGTCAGTGAAGTGTGCAAATTACCCAGTGCTTGACCTCAAATGATGAAAAATGACTTAACACAAAATGAAAGTGCTGTTCCACAATCCATACACTGTAGTAGAGTTGTGCCATGTGGACAAACCGACCGTCACAGATCGATTTCAGCAAATGTCTTAAGTAATCCTAGATATCTGTGAAAATTTCTTAATAATGGACACATACAAACTTACCTCATGTTTGGACTTAGCTACAGGATTCTGTTCCTCTTCTACATCAGTTTCCTCCTCAACTTTAATATCTACACCTTGAATTTCATCATTAGAAGAAGTTACAAAGCTCTCACGACACACACCAGGTTCAACTTTCACTATGTCCATGCTGATCTACAAGACAACCAAACAATTATCAGCCATGACTGTGCTCTTTCTCACTGCATTAAAAGGAATACAGTTTTGAGAACTGAAGTTCTCACACCAGTGTTGTTTATGCTTCAAATCTTCTGGGATATTATGCAATTCTGACCAGGAAACATAACGCCTACCTCATGAAGGGGATTGTTGCAACCATCCTGATTGCATTCAAAGATGTGTTAGGTATTCCTGCCACCATTCTTGGGCTACATTACAGACGGAGAAAGGTAGGTCTTCCGAAATATTTGTACGTACATACCCAATCACACAGCTTCACATCCCAGAGGAATGTGATCTTGAGATTAAGCAGTTCCATACTGGGCAATATTTATGGCGTTCAGTCTCGCAGCTTTAGGAGTAAAAGTGAATTCACACTGTCAAACTAATGACCTTCAACATATACATAAGCAAGCACAAACAAGGATCCTTCAAAACACTGGAAACTACTTAAAAGTCAACATGGTGTAATATCCCAGAAGACTTGCATCTTCACAATACACGTTCACTATAAACACTCCTACACTGCATCAAACTGGTCACAACTGACGAATTGGAAAATTAACAAAAACTTGCCACAAAACTTATTTTCTGTGGCCATATAAATACAGACAGCAATAGGATACAATCATTTTCTGAACACAGCACATTCACCATGCTCTCCATCACAACAGGATACAATTCTTCAACTCTCTGCAGTACGATTTTTGGCACTCTTGTTTCCAGAGAGTGCAGAATGGTTTGTAAGCTTATACCTAGTCTTTCACATATGATGGCTTCCAGGCTGTTTATGGAAATTCCTTAAACAAATCTTACACGTACACTCTTGCAGCTTTTATAGAAAATGCAATCTCAAATATTTGCACAGATCCTGAAAGGAAACATAATAATTACATGCAGCATTTACACACATCATATTTCACTGGAAAACTGAACTTGTATACCTACTGAGGCATAAGGACATTTGCTAAGCATGTGAATATATTGTAACCGAAATTACAGGCCAGAATATCACTTCTCTACATTCTATAATAACAAAATAACAACTGCTTCAGCTAACAGATGACAGATAAAACAAACTCGTGCAATGTGCAGTAAGCCACAAAGATGAGCGTGGTGAGCATGATGCATAGGTTCTAGGAACCACAATGAGAAGTCTTAGGAAACATGATTTATAAAAAGTGTTCAGTTTTTATTTAACAATCTAGCTATCATGGAGTTGGGCCACTTGTGGACCCGTGCCAGTCTCACAGATCCTGAAGTGTCTTCAATGGTCTTGGTTCCTTCTGCTTTTGGTCAGTAGTTCTTTTTATTATCCTAGGTAATCTGTTACGATGCATTCTATTTCCATTTTCTCTTGTATTCCTGTATTTTGTCCAAATCTGGGGTTATATTTAATACCTTTGCAATCTCTGTATTTGTTTTATCATCTGTCCAAGTGTATCCTGCAGTTCTGCTCATATATTTCATCTCTGCTGTTCATCAGTAAGTATATCGAAGCAAATCCACGCACAACCACCAGAATTTCCATTCTGGACACAACACAGTCCCACTGTTATGTGAACAATTTTTGCTGCAACTATTGTTAGTAACACACATAACATTAACCAGCATTTGGCAAGATGTCAGACACGTCTGCACTGTTGTGTGAAAATTTTTATTTCAAATGTTTGTGTTTTCATTGTATTCCTGTTGCCCTAGTCCGATGTGTTAGATATTCCAGTAATTGCCTCCAGCAGTAAAATTACTAACACAATGATGCACATATATCTGACATCTTGGTAAACACTGGTTAATGTTATGTGAGTTGCTAACAACAGTTGTGGCTAAAATTATTCATGTAACAGTGGAATTGTGTCCAACATGAATATTTTGGTTGCTGTTGCTCTTTAGTTGTGTGTGGATATGATCTGATACACATACTGTGGAACAGTGTGTTTTTCTGCACGAATCATGTGGAATGTGGTTCTGCTAAATTGTGACAAAATGTCAGAGAAAATTATGTGAAAATTCTCCCATGATCACAGTTCCAAGCACAACAGGCATCTCTAAGCTTATTAATGAAGTCAAATATACTACGTCACTGATGGACAAGACAGCTGCTAATAAATGGTGACAGATTAAAAAAATAGTACTGACAGAATTCTTTAAGGCTCCCAAAGCAATTTCAAACATAGCGATTAATGAAAAGATACATGACCCGACCACCCACTCCGTAGGCAAACTCTATACAACATTGTTACTGCACGAAAAATGGCAGCCTGTCTGCGTAAGAGGTATGTAAAGACAAAAATGAATAATGCAGGAAGTACAGCTGAGTATTACAAAGCAACAGTGGAGTGTCTACACCTAATATTTTGGCCACAAAGTCACAGTAGGTTCCACTACCACACTGCTAAACCAGAACCAAATTGGAGGGTATCAAACAACTGTCTCCCCTTCTCAGTAGGAATAGGTTGAAAGAATAGCACGCACACAATTTCATAACCAATAACTTATTCGTGACAAAAATAATAAAATTATATACTTACTTGCTATAAGATATGTGGTGGTGTTCTATTATGCATATATCAGTAACACGTTTCCTCATATAAACCAAATATATCTTTATACTTATATAATAAAAAGGATGTGTCTGTGTGTATGTCTGTGGCAGACATAACTCGAGAAAAATGAACACAAACGCCTGGAAGTTTGGCAGTAGTTTCAGGATGTGCACTGCCAAATATAGTCAAAATCTGCCTACAGCATATGGGCACGCCAATCCTACTGCGGTCTCACAGAAACAGCTGAGCACCAAGTGCATTCCAGACTGTTCTCAGTGAGGTTCAGAGATACAGAGAATAAACACTGGTAAGATTAAAAAGTAAAACTTGAGCTGTTGCTATGACATACAGAAACCTTTAGTTTGTACTGAGCAATTGTGTAGCAACTGAAAGATGGGCCTAAGTGTCATTTTTCGCAGGTTGCTGAACTCAAAGGCAGGGACAAAGTGCCATTTTTTGCGGGTAGTTGAACTGAAAGGTGGGGCCTAACTGCACTTTTTGTGGGTTGCCGAACTGAAAGGCAGGGCCTAAATGCAATTTTTTGTGGCTTGTTGAAATGAAAGGCTCAGCCTAAGTACCATTTTTTGCAGTTATGCAGAACTTTGGACAAATGACTGACCAAACCAGTACTAACACAATTTTTTCTTACTGCAGAAGGAAATAAATTCACAACACTGACAGAATGCAGACAGATACTGTATCCAAAGTAAAGATGAGATGAGAAAATCACAGATCAACTGGGAGAAACTAAGGATCGCCTTGATGAACTTAGAAAACTGAGGCCAGAATGGGTAGACAAACGAGCCATATTCTGAGCATTGTGAGGGACGAAAATTATCTCTGAGGTGCCACCAACAAAGACCACAGATAACTTAGAAAAGGTGCTTCAAAATTATGTAATACTATTCATCACATAAAGCAGTTTCATTTCCTATTATGATACAATTCTTCAAAACATTTGCTAAAACAAAATGTCATCAATCCAAACACACAGTTAACATGAGATCAAATGTGATATAGATAAATTATCATAATTCTCAAATTTACAGGCCACTTACATGTTAAGAATGTGTTATTTCTAATGAGATCTTTTCAACAATTCCATGAATTTAAAATAACAGAAATATGAATCTACAAATTCTGGCAAGATATCATAATTTATATTCTGCAAAACACCAAACATCTCAATAAACGGCCATTCTTATGCATTCTACAGTATCATGGCTAAAAATTTCCAGCTCACGCACTCGTCAGAAAAGGTAACATTTTATGCTGGCACCTAAAATGTCAACTCCATGTGACAGTATACAACAATACTATTTTTTCAAAACAAGTTTAGCTTTTAAGAATAAAAACTCGGAAAATAATAATTAACTTGTGTGTGCGCGCACGTGCACATGTATGATCTGATGTTGATGACTATGTACATTTATGTTCTACTACAAACTCATGCTGTATAGCGAACAGAACAGGACCACAACCCAAAAACAATAATCTGTACATATGTACATTCATTCAGTTTGTGTCACATCAAAATTAAACATTGTATATCACAGAATGTTTTGTTATGTAGTAGGTCACTAACAGAACTCAACAGTCTCACGTTCCAAACAGTACAATGCCTTGTGTTGCCTCATTTTCATTTCATAACATACACTGCACATTATATTATATGCTCAAAGATAACATGAGAAGAAACTGAAGCTACAGAAAGGGCTATATAAAGTGCTGTAATATTGAGAACCATGTGTATAGGGAAATAGAATACACTGCAGTATCTTCTTCTTCTTCTTCTTTCTATGGGCCCGTCGGCATTCGCTCCGGATGCACCGCAGCCTTAGGCTTATTGTGCTCACCCTTAGTCTTTCTTTCAGCATTGGTTCATTAGCCCTGTGCTACTATTATAGAGACACAGGTCTTTTAGTGAAGCCAAGCTTATATCTCTTGGTTCAGCGAACATCTTCCCAAAGAACTTATAACGTTGTCGAGCCAGTGCCTCGCAACCACAAACAATATGGTGCACAGTTTCAGTCTCCGACCCACAAAATCTGCAGGTCGGATCTCCTTCAAAGATGCCCATAATGTTTAAGTGCTTTCTCACAGGTGCATGTCCTGTGAGGAATGCTACTACTGATCTAAGTTGATTCCTGCTCAATTTGATCAGGCCGTCAGCTTTCTTCTTGCATGGTCCATTGATAAAGAGTTTGCCATGTTTGTGACCTGGTATACTGTTCCAGGTAGTTAAATGTTGACACTCAGTCCAGTTCTTGATTGCTTCTCTTGCTGTACACTTTGGTATTCCAAGAGCCGGCTCTGGGCCAAGTAATGGCTTAGCTGCACCTTGCCTTGCAAGTTCATAAGCTTTTTCATTACCAAGGATGCCGCTGTGCCCAGGCACCCACATGAGGGTTACCTCATTGCGTTCTGCCAGTTCAGATAGAGCATCCATGCATTCTGCAACTAGTCTCGATGTTACTTTTGGGCTGTTGAGTGCCTTAAGTGCCGCATGGCTGTCAGAGAAAATAAGGATCCGCTTATTACGATAAGCCCTACTTATATTCACACATGCACATTGAAGAATGGCATGTATTTCGGTTTGAAAAACTGTGGCAAATTTACCCAGAGAGAAACTAAGGCCTTTCTCTGGTCTTATGCCTTGAATCCCAGATCCTGTCCCTGAGCCATCCCTTGATCCGTCTGTGAACCAGATTAGGGCGTCTCTGGGAAGCCTTGGGTCTTTTTTCCTCCAAAACTCCTGGTCAATATTGACCATGTACTGTTTGGTGTAGTAGTATACTGGTGTAATGTGGTCTGACCGCATATCAAGTACAGGGTCATCCACCTTCCTCCAGATATTCAGCAACCCTGCTTCCGTTTTAGGAATATTTGGTTGCTCAATTATATTCAGTCTATAGAGTGCCATCCTCGCCTCCGCTATAATCAATAGATCTAGCGGAGTCAGATTCAGAAGCACCTCCATTGCTGCAGTAGGGGTCGATTTCATAGCCCCAGTAACAGCTAGGCAGGCCATTCTTTGTATCCTGCCTAGTTGGTTTTTGGTACTCTTTTGCTTAACCTTTGGCCACCAGACCAAGGCAGCATAGAGAATAGATGGTCTGATTACCCTAGTGTAGAGCCAATGCAACATACTAGGTCTAAGTCCCCATCTCTTACCATACATTCGTCTGACCACTGTAAAGGTGGTCATTGATTTCCTAATTACTTTCTGTAGATGTTGGTTCCAGTTAAGTTTGGAATCTAGAATCACTCCCAAGTACTTAACCACCCCCTTCATCACAAGTTCTTTACCTAGAAGTGTGATCGGTCTTGAATCCCTCACTATCCTTCTATTGGTAAAAGAAACTATGGTTGCTTTGTGAGGGTTTACATTCAGGCCCTCTTTGACAACCCAATTTACATGAGAACAAACTGAAGCTACAGAAAGGGCTATATAAAGTGCTGTAATATTGAGAACCATGTGTATAGGGAAATAGAATAACACTGCTGTATCTTAATTCATATGCAACTAACAAGATAAACACCAAATAAACATCAATTTCCCATCCTCCCTATACAGTAAACGGCACAGACGATGAACAAAGATGTACTCACTATCATCTCTCACATATCACATTAACTACAACACAAATACTTACAAGCATTACCGTATTGCAAAGGATGGAATAAACTCCACATCAGGCAAGTATCATTTTCTGCTACTTGGATCATAAAAACATTTTGCTACCCAAAGCAGTAAGACATTTTCCCACCATTGATAATTTATGGTACAATATACATATGCATTGTTTTTATTTTATCTGACAAATATCACTGGTCAGTTCCTGCTGCTAATGTGATTTGCAACGAGTCAGGGTTCACACACTGTTGTTCAAAGGTGCTGGGAAGTTCTACTTAAATGCACTGCAGTTAATATTAGGTTTCTGAGCACCATATTTAAAGATGTGCTGCACAAGGTTTCCTTCGGCTCAGATATGCGACACATCTGACACATTGGTCATTCCATGTCTAAATGAAGCAGGTGATAATTAAGACACGCCCTAAGGGCACCTTTTTAGATCGTCTTCAGCACAATTACTACAGACAATGCACGCTTTATCCCTGAACACACCCCACAAGTAAAAATTAATAGCAAACATTCACATCTGGCAAACAAAGA